>LR994593.1:15200070-16675888 GCA_905187575.2 Celastrina argiolus | reverse complement strand
CAGTGAAAAGTGTTGCAAAAGCGGGGAAACTTATTCACATTGCAAGACTTTCGTTGCGTGCGCTGCATAAACGGTTTAAGTTACTCAAAAATATGCATGAAAGAATTATTCCAACAATAACAAAAACCAACGTGAACAATCAAAAGATAATCGAGATAGTGTTTCCGACAACCACGCGAACGAAGTCGCGGGCACAGCTAGTTCTGATAGAAAATGGCACCTTTAAGCGATGATAGTAAGTGCATACTTTGAATATTTTATTTATTTTATTTAATTTTATTCATTAGGTACAGTAACAGACAACAGTGCAGGTACATAATATAAAAAGAAACATAATTTAAAGGCATTAACTACACGTATAAAAAAGCTCCTAATAATTTACAATTAAAAAAATAAATATATATAATTACTTTCTCTTACTTACAATAATAATAATTCTTATTTGACGCATGTTACTCTTACAATAAATCATATGAAATAATAATCAATTAAAATGTCATTACAATTCATGAAATTATTTAAACATAGAAATAGCAAATAGCAAAAAAAATGAATTTAAGATTACATAGTACAATAGGAATAAAATTATTACAGGTTATATAGAAATACATTATTTATTTATGATTTATTTATGATTTTGATTTTATTATTCTCATTAATTCTTTTTTAAAAGTCGGCAAACTGTTAAATATAGTGGTTTTGTTTTACTTTTCACACAAGTTGTTTTAGAGACATGTGGCAAGCTGGCGACTGAAACCACAGTTGTCAGACTCAGGCACACGCTTCTGTAAACTTTATGTAGCCATGTTTGTGTAGAGTTGTTATAAATACGTATAGACCACTAGTGTAGAAACACGTTTTTAAAATAAATATAACGACTATAAAATAATAATGCCTTCCACAGCGATTTCAGCGACGGCAGACGGTTTCATTGAAAGCAGGGCAGATACGCAGGAGTTATTGTATAGTGTCCAAATGTGTGCGCAATACACAGAAGCACTATCTCTTCCTTCACTGTTGTAGCCCAGTGCGACGGAACACCGACACGACTGTCGGGAGATCACAGGAGCGACTTTTTACAAGCCCATCCAACGCGACTCATGGATCATCTTTCTTGTCCGACAATCAGGTGATCAGCCAGCATTGTACTAACCAAACGTGATGTTTTCAAGTTTGATTAAATTTTTTGTTGTTCCAACGCTGGAATCGGACCTCCAAGTCGAGAGCTAGGTTTTAAACCACTGGACCACGGAAGCGTATGAATATATTAGGGTATCGAGAACCGGTATATTTTTAGGAACCGGGATTTTCGGTACCGGCACTAGTCAGAACCGGGAATTCCCGGGATTTCCCGGGATTTTCGGTATTTTCGTGATTTTTTTCTTACTTGACTAGAAACAAATACGATGGCTTCGAAAACTACTTTTTATGAATAAATCACACATTTTGGCATGTCAAGTTAAAGTATGATACATTAATTTGCTATATGATTAAAATATGGTTATAAATTAACCTTTGATAAACTTTTATTTAATTTAACGTCTCTAATATTAGGGCTTTTTCCACGGCTTCGGGCGCGTAGAATAGTATTCGTAACAAAAAGTTCTTTATCAAATAACTCTATGGCTGCAGTATGATTAAGATAATGTTATACCAATAATCTTATGACTATCTACTATCCAGTTTCAGGCCAGATCATACGCACTACAATATTTTTTTCCGATGCGTATATTCTGTATAACGATTTGCCAGCCGCTGTTGCAAAGTTATTACTTTTGAATAGGTAAATAAAACATTGCATATTATATCTACGATCTATCATGAGCCAAAAAACTATTTTACCGGTGTAAATCTATTAAAACTTATAATATTGTAAAATACTGTGTACAAAAAACCCAACCAAAACTGAGGAGTTTTATAAGTATAAGTATAAGTAATTATATTTTGTTAGTAGGTATCAACGTCACGTTATATACGTGACGTTGAATCCTACTTTGCTCGGTAGTTTTGCCTCGGCGTGGATAAGTCCTATTTATTATAAACTTATCGCCGTACCAAAATTAAACCAAATCGGTAAAACGGTTCATGAGTCTTAAAGTAACAGACATGGTTAGTTTCACGTTTGAAATAATATTTAGTATGGATAAAACATTTTAAAACTATTTTTCTTCTTAGCCAATCGCACGAAATGCGGTATAATGTTTGGACAGAAATTAAAATTTTAAACGCAGATATTGTGAAAGTAAGTTTTTACCCTTTGAATTTAATATCGAAGTGAGTTTAACTGGCTAAAAAGATGGATCTTCCAAAAATCTTAACAACTTTTTCCAACAGATAAATTGATTCAACAAAAATTCATAGTTCAAAGATATTTTATAAAATTGGTTTTTGCGATTTTTATTTATAAGTAGTAGCAAAAAGATTATATTATTTATTTTAATTGTTATATTTTAAAATAAATCAGAATACAGATAAATACGACGATACAAAAAATCATAATTTATTTTTATTTTATAAGCAAGTTCAAAAATACAGCTTTTATAATTAAAAAAAAATCATGTTATTAATTTCATGGTCCAATCTACTTTTGTGCCGAGTTTCATTTAAATACGTCGAGTAGTTTCACCGAAATACCATCAAATAAGTAGCTACTGTTTTTTGAAAATCCAACGGGCGCCCTTTCGTTTTGGGATAATAATATCCTACATTACCCTTTAGGTTCGAAGCTATCGGCCTGCTAAATTTCATTTTATTCCATTCAGTACGGACTCTCATACGGACTGACAGACAGACAGTACTTTTTTTTATAATTATCATTTTTAGGTTCTATGGCCTTTATAGACCCCAAATCTTGATTTTGACTTAAATATATTTAATGAGCAGACATTTCCCCTAGATTTATTTTAATATGTTGAGATAGTAAAATCAGTTAAGAATATTTTGAATAACATCGTAACTTAAGTTAAAATTTGAAAGCGTTTTTCGCCGTCGGAAATTTACAACATCAACGGGGACACACCAACACAGGCTTTATTATATTTAAAAAAAAGGGAACCTTACTAAAACTCCAATAATGTAACCCAAGGTGTAAAAAGTATACAATTTATTAAGTTTTTATATGCATTGGTTAAAATATAATGATACTCATAATATGTTTATTGCTATAACATTATTTAAACCACATTGCAGCTGTAGTGTTATTTGGAAAAAACTTTTTGCTACGAATACAATAATTCCACACGCCCGAAGCCGCGGCCAAAGCTAGTAATATAATATTACTCATGTTTATAAAAATTGTTTATATCTATGTAAAACTTTAATGGAAGTGAATGTATAACGATATTTTAATCATTGTATAGCAATAAATATATTATTCTTTAACTTGACATGCCACAATGTGTAATTTAAATACAAAAGTACTTTTCTAAGCCCGTTGCGTTTGTTTTTTGTTAAGGTAAAAAAAATCCCGAAAATACCGAAAATCCCGGTTCTTTTGAGTTGAGAACCGGTTCTATAACAGTAGTCAAAGAACCGGGAAATCCCGGGATTTTCGGTACCGGGATTTCCCGGTTCTGAACCCTAGAATATATATATTATAATAACGACTATATTACTACTACGATTGTTTAAATTATTTTAGGTAATAACTGTATTACAACTGTATAGATATATCTGCAGGAAAGATATAAATATTATAATATTTTCAACTAATTCAACGAATGTTCATATAAAATAAATATTATGATTACATAACTGATTTAATGTACTGTTGGTTGATGGAAATTCGTGTTTTCAATAATATCAACCTTTTATTTACAGTTTTTCACTTTGTTACGTTTTTAATAGTTTTTATAAAAAACACGACCGGTACTAGTAAACCGGTAAAATGTTAAAACAAATAGTTGTGTGTTATTATTGTGATTATGATCAGTGATCACAGTTTAGATCTCCACTTCACCGTAGATCTAAATGAAAATGTATTTTTTTATATTTTTTTTGTCAAAAACTAAAAAAAAACAATTATTTACTTTTCACCATTTCTTATTTTTTCGTCGCAAAAATAACAATAAAGCAAAAATATTGTTTTTTTTTTAATTTTTGTAAAAAAAAAAAAAAAATACATTTCTAGAATAAGTAAAGGTAGTATTATCATATCCCAAAGTTAAAGTGACTGCTCTTTTTACACCCGTTATATAATATTCATAGACTTTACAGTATGAGTCCTAAATACTAACTCTAACTTAATCCACAAACACAAAATTATAAACGAATAGCTGTATTTAGGTACTTAACTTTAGCACCTAAACGACCCCAAGATTACAATATTTTTTACAATGAAAGCTAAGTGCTTACAGAATTAAAGGCAGCTAAATATAATCCACGTCTTTCAACGCCCGTAAGTAAATTAATCAAAAGCAAAGTCGGTCTAATGAAGTGTTGTGCCAGCGTTGGTAGACCTCGTATCTCCCGGAGGTTGGGTTACTTAAAATGGGCTCAGAGGAAGGGAGGAGGCCAGGTTACGCTGGTCCCCGGTGGTAAACAAGCACCACAAACCCGTGGATGAGCTAAAGAGGTAAATCAGGTGCTTCTGAGATTTCCAAGTGAAATTTCTTAAGTGTGTAATGTTTTGGAATTATTTTGACGCTTATATTACGTGGTCTTTACTGTGGCTTGGGCTGCTGTAGTTGATGAATATTTTTGAGCAAAAACCTAAAATCTACTTGTAAAGTAATAATCACTCTGTTTAATAAAAACTTAACTTTACTGCGTAAACTATATTTTATTGTGAATAGTATCCAGACATTTATCACGAACCTATTATCGCCAATTTCATTCAAATAAATAAATTCATAAAATTAACATTTGAGGTACACTTCGGTACATTAAAAACAAGTAAAGAAGAGAAACACACACATTTTAAAGTCAAGAACATTTGAACCAGACATACATGAGGGACGAAAAAATTTAAGAAAACAAATTGGATACTGATCCGATTTGTTTTATTTCTCGCATGCCTATTGTCTTGCTGAAAATGTTAAGCTACTGAGCTTAGCAACGATGGGACAGCTAAGCGATTTTCGTAACTCGAACTTCTATTCAATCGTCAGTCTTTCATACTTGCACGCGCGCCAAATCATACGTGCACGAGCCGGACAGACTGAGATCGAAACGAAGTTACGAGAATCGGGGCTGTAATTTTAATGCAAACTGGGCGCTTGTTCGAAAACAAAATGTATGGAATTTGACATAAGGTTCGTTGCATGACGAACGAATTTGTCTTGAATATGACATTTAGCAATGCTTATAAAATCCAATTTCGTTTTGGAACTTCAAAAGTGATAATAGCGATTTCATCTTTAATCAAGGCCTGGTCGAGTGGCAACTTGTTCGATCGTGCATACATTACAAACTGGCAACATGTCGGCTACTAAAATTACACAAGATCCGTAATTAAAATTAATGGGAAACTGGTCATTATTTTCAATGTAATCATGTTTCACGTAACACAATTGTACCGACATTTTAAATAATTTTCTCATCACTTAATCATTATGTTGTAATAATTAACAACAAAATGTTTTCTACTTACATAATTAGTAAACTGTAATTAATTAATCACAAACATAATTTTCACTAAGGATATTACAGTGACATTTGCTTGCAGGCTGTAAGTTTTTTTAATCATAATATAAAATTGATAAATAGAGCGCACCGAACGTCAGAGTGAAGGCACAAAAGTAGTTACAAAATAAACAACAAAAACACAATGAAAAACGATTCCCCAGAGGCATTTAAAACGTACCGTTATTGTATTATATTTCCATTAGCTAAATAAAAATAATTTTGCGAACCTTTTTCGCTTGACATTTAGCGAGCCTTATGTCAAATCTCATAACTTTGTTTTTGGCTTGCAATGGCAATTGAAACAGGGCCTTGATTCAAGATGCCATTGCTATTTATCGATTGCGAAGTTCGAAAATACAATGTATGGAATTTGACAAAAACTTCGCTAAATGACCAGCAAATTGATTTCTCATTTTAGCGAATCTTATGTCAAATTTCATATGGCGAAGGGATCTTGAATCAGAGCCCTGGGCCCTAATGCTATAAAATATAGTAAGAAGTAAGAACATAATACTAACGTAATTTGATACTGACGCCCGGTTTATAAGTGGCTGATCAAATCGTCGATCAGCTAATCTAAACGCTGATTGGTGAACAACGAAACAAAGTTTGCACTCGCTTCGTACCTCAGATTAACTTATCGATTCGATCAGCCTTTTAGATACCAGGCGTAAGACGATAAAGTTGTTCGTATTTATAAGTGTATATTTTCATCGGATACCAAACTATTCACAAGATACGTTATCAGCCAAGTTCGAAGCGAAGGAGTTTCTGCGACACCTGCGGCTCGATTCATGGATGTGAAGTAGTTTTATTACAGGTAGGGTAAGCGTTATTACTGTACTCTCGACCGGATTCTGAAAGGCTATTGTATGTATGATCAACTAACATGGCATTAAAATTTATAACCTATATTAAATGTTAATTGGTGAAACATTTATCTGGGAGAAAGAGAGGGACAGATATTATATAGTTACATCAGGCTCGCACGAGGCTGGTTAAAATATAAATAAGATTGATTCGAACGTTTAACTATATAACGTCAACTAATCGGTGCTTTTTGGTGAATTTATTTTACGAATTATCATCCAAAGAGTTCTTGTTACAAAATATAATAATTAATGTTTAAATTAATTAACTTGTATTCTGTCAAATTTACAGTCACATAATATTTTATTGAATAGCATAAAAAACAAACATGGCCAGTGTAATTCAACAATCTCGCTGCGCAACGACCAATAAACGCGAAACTCGAACTCGAACCTGATTCGATCGGGAATCGTGAATAACCCCGCTGAGATTCCGACGAGTCGAGTCCCACATTGCACGTCACCGCCGCGAAGTTCGCACAATAACATATTCCACTCCTCGATCGCGCCCTCCCGCCGGCGGAAATAAAACCCACGCTAATACTCCGCGATACATTAAACTTCCATAATGAGTTTGTACAGAACGTGCGGTTTGGCATCAACAGCAATCGTTCGTCGTTCCAGCTGATTACTTAAATCAGCTGGAACGACGAACGAACTATATGTGAGTTTTTGACTCTGGTGTTTTATAGTTTGTAGAGACATTCTCCAAGAGCAGGATTATGCAAAAAAAATCTAACAATGTCTCTTACTAGGTTTCAATCCATCATTTCAAACGCCGCGCCGTTACAAAGTCGTGTGTAAACATCCACCATTCCCGTAGGTGTCCTAAAAGGTGACAGAGAGAAAGGGTGGCTAAAATAGCGACTAGCAAAAATCGCAATATTGACGAACAATCGATTAATGAAAAAAAAATGTGCGAATCGCTCGCTGCTGTATTTGAATGCACTGCTTAATTTTTGCTACGACACTAGCGCCAAAAACAATTTAGCGGCAATCACAGGAACTATTAATTTAATTTAACGTCAAGACAACATTGACGCCATCATTTTTATGATTTTTTTTACATTTAACTGCTTTAATTATTTAATTTGGTTTTCGGTGCTTTCGCCCTACTTACGCCGTACTTTTTAACTTTTTTACCGTCGATAAAGTTCACGAGCAACAATTGCGCAATTTTAGCTATTCCTTTGCTTTTACAAGATATAGTACCCTACGGAAATAGGGAGCGGCGTTTCCTCGGATTGTTATGATACGCTCGATAACCCGCTTGCCAAGTGAGGCGAGTATAGGCAAATATTCCGCTATAAATACTTTGGGGAAGGCTTATGCCCAGAAGTGGACGTCATAGCTGAAACGAGATGATGATGGTGATTAAGGCGAGCAGTGACCGCAACTAGCGCCACTCTTTTTAAAATAAATTTTACAATGACACAAAGATCTTATTAAAAAAAGTAATCGGTTCAAACTTTAAGTAAATAGTTTAACTAATTTATTGGCATTTAATTACAGCTCTAAATCCTATACCGTATTTACTCTCGTAAGTAATAACTAAAACGGCCGTTTTAGTTATTACTCACGAGATATACTATATAATATTAGTTTAACTATTATATATGACTATAATAAGCTAGTTTAACTATTTACTTAAAGTTTGAACCGATTACTTTTTTCAATAAGATCTTTGTGTCATTGTAAAATTTATTTTAAAAAGAGTGGCGCTAGTTGCGGTCACTGCTCGCCTTAACCACACCATCAATAACAATAAACACAAAGGTATCTTTACCAAATTACGGCCAAAGAACGATTGTTCCATTTCCCCGGCGTTCGTGTTAATATTTTAAAATTCATTTATCTTGTGTCACAATTGTTTGGATTCCCATTTAGGTCGGAGCAGATTTATTATTTTATTCGTGAATGTGTCAAAAGCGCAAAGTAACTTTTAATAAAAATAGAACTTTTTATGAAAACTGAAAGTTCATTACGATATTAACTGGTTTGTAGCTTTAATTACATTATGTGAAATGTTTTTAATTTACTTCTAAAAATAAAATAATTACAGAACATAATATTTTTGTATGCGGTGCGTCAGAGAGCCTCGTGCTATGATGATAATATAATTAGCCACTCAGCAAAAATTACGGGAGTTTGGCTGGGAGCTGTTAATGCATTCGCCGTATAGTCCTGACCTTGCACCTTCAGGTTTCCTGTTTTGGTAGCTGCAGAATTTCTTAGGCAGTGTCAGGTTAACATCACAAGAGGACTGCCAAAACTATAGTCGGAATTTTAATTTGATTCCAGATTTGACACATTCAGTGTTGCAACGTTATGACAAGTACTAAATAGTGACGTGCGAAATTATTCGATACGGAAATAGAATATTTCGGGATCGATTCCTCTCGTTTATAGTCTAAAAAAGAGAAATAAAACAAATATATGTATTTTGGTAATATTTTATTTTATAAATTGTCGCCGTCATCGCTATCGCCGTCAATTTCTGTAACATGTTCTGTCTGTTATAAACTAGCTGACCCGTGCCCACTTCATTGAGCATAAAAATAGTTTATGATTAAAACAAACTAACGTTCGCGTTCTTTAGTTATAAATAGTGTAGGTACCTAAAATGACTTTCTTTTATATATATTATAGTCTAGCTGACCCGTGCCCACTTCGTTGAGCATGGAAACCGTGTAAACCTTCGCGGGACGAACGAATATTTCAAGATCAAAAATAGCCGAGTCAGCTGATCTCGAGTTTTAGCGAGACTAATGAACAGCAACATTGATTTTTATATAGCCTATGTTACTCAGTGATAATGTAGCTTTCTAATGAAAAAAGAATTTGATTAAAATCGGTCCAGTACTTTTTGAGTTAAGTCGTTACATACAAAAATACAAATCATTCCTCTTTATAATATTATTAATATAGATGTATAGATTACACCTACTAACATAAGCTAAGCCGGTGAATGCTCCGGTCAAAAACAGTCGGTCCAGTCGATTCTGAGATCATTAGTTTTATGACGATGATGATGATGAAAAGTAGCCTATGTTAATCCTCATAACTTTAGCTATCTACCAGTAAAAGTCTCGTCAATATCCCTCCAGCCGTTTCAGAGATTAGCCGGAACAAACAGACATGCGGACAGACAGACAGACAATTTTTTTTTAAATTGCATTGTCGTTTTCAGTATCTTTCATATGCATTTAGTAAAACATTGCTAATTGAAAGTTACAAACAGACACTTCAATATAATTAAGGGCCGATTTTTCAATCGTCAGATAACTTTTATCTGTTGAATAAACATGTGACTTTGACATTTGTTCCATACAAAATCTGTCAAAGTCACATATTTATTCCTTACATAAAAGTTATCTGACGATTGAAAAATCGGCCCTTATTTGTATAGATGTGTCTGATGTTGTCAATTAACATAATATGTTATTATTATCTAACCTACTCATTTTTTCCTCTTCTTTGACAACATGGGATACGCATTTAGACCATTACAATAAAGCAGTGATTACCAATTAATAAATAATTATTATGAATAATAATGTATTTATTTAAATAAAAATCAATAATTTAGTCTTTAATTGGCACACCATTATTATGATTATTAACATAAATCGCGATTGTTTATCGATTTTTGTGTTCATCACTACACTAATAAATGTGGTATCATTAGTTTACAAAATGACATTAGCTACTGTCAAATGTGGAATCTAATTAAAATTCCGAGTATAGTTGCAGTTTTTTCATCAGAAGCCCCAAATTTTTTGTAGCAATGGGATCATGTCCCTATCAACAAGATGGCAAATAGTTATCGAACAAAATGGGACCTATATACTTTTGTCAATTGTAAATGAACTTTAAAAAAAAACCTTTTGAATTTTTATATAAAATAAGTGAAGTTAAGCCTGGTGAAGTAAGGGCGCATAGATCAAGAATTTTGGTTCTACATGAGATCTGACCACTTTTTGATAGATTTTGATTAACGTGTAGTGTAGAGCTTGGCTTTATACGATATCTGATAACTTTTTAACAGGGTAAGCTATGTAGGCTCGTCGTGGCAACATTTTTACATGAAAATGTTTTTGGTGGGATTTCATTTATTTTTGGAAGCTGGTTAATGGACTTTTTTCAATTTAAAAATAACCTTTTTTGACCCCGGGCCTTTATTTTCGGAAAATAGAAAAGAATTACTTGAAATAATGTAGACCACTAAAGTAACAAATGATTCGAACAAAATAAGTATAGAATTATTACGACGACACGACACGACTACGAAGTTAGTGTACTGTAAAGTTATTTTGAGTTTAGTTTATTACTATTGTTTTTTTGGCTCTCATACATATTATGTAAAGTTTGCTATCCTGTCATTGTAAAGACTCCTCTACACTACTCGCGGAGTTCCTCGGCGAAGTACTCGCGGAGTTCCTCGGCGAAGTACTCGCGGAGTTCCTCGGCGAAGTACTCGCGGAGTTCCTCGGCGAAGTACTCGCGGAGTTCCTCGGCGAAGTACTCGCGGAGTTCCTCGGCGAAGTATTCGAGATACTTTGGCAACAGTCCGAAGTGCGACACTACACTACTCGCGGAGTTCCTCGGCGAAGTACTCGAGATGCTTTGGCAACAGTCCGAAGTGAGACACTACACTACTCGCGGAGTTCCTCGGCGAAGTACTCGCGGATGTCCTCGGCGAAGTACTCGCGGAGGTCCACGGCGAAGTACTCGCGGAGGTCCTCGGCGAAGTACTCGCGGAGGTCCTCGGCGAAGTACTCGCGGAAGTCCTCGGCGAAGTACTCGCGGAGTTCCTCGGCGAAGTACTCGCGGAGTTCCTCGGCGAAGTACTCGCGGAGTTCCTCGGCAAAGTACTCGCGGAGTTCCTCGGCGAAGTATTCGAGATACTTTGGCAACAGTCCGAAGTGCGACACTACTACTCGCGGAGTTCCTCGGTGAAGTACTCGAGATACTTTGGCAACAGTCCGAAGTGCGACACTACACTACTCGCGGAGTACCTCGGCGAAGTACTCGCGGAGTTCCTCTCTCGAGTACTTTGCCGAGGAACTCCGCGAGTACTTCGTACTTACATACGATTATAATATTTATAAGAACATAAATAATTATTTTAACACGTAATACATAAACAACGAACACAGATAAACAAGATAAATAATTATTGTGATATACAGTTTGTATAGATTACAGGATAATATACTTAAACACTAAAACATATGATTAAACACTAAAATTATTTATACATTGATCGTGTAATATTTTCGTTTATTGTTATCATTATAACGTTACCGACTGTTAAATTTGTAATAAATGTGTGTTTAAAAGTTTCACACTTCTAAACACAGATTGCGCTGTTAGATTCCTACATCGCGCTATCGAAGTATCGAACGATTTTTACATAAGATTTTATATATGGATACGGATACGGATATGGATACTAGATTATTTCTGATCATCCGTTTGTTTCGGATAATTTTGGTATCCTTTTTTTAATTAAATTCTGGTTTCCTTTTTACAGCAGCAAAACTTTCATTTTGGATTCGGTTACGGTTACGGAGCTCCCTAACATCCCTGTTTTATTTAACATCAGCGGGAGCTTATGCCGAACTGATTTCAAGTGCTCAACATAATATTTTGTTTGAACACTGACAGCAATTTACAATATGCTGCCTGATAATTCGCGTTAATGCCTAATTTTAAATAAGTAGATAAAAACTAATCTTCCTCTCATAGATATATTTTTCATCTAAAAAAAGTCGGTCACCGATTAATAATCGGAATAAAATATAACATACTGCAGTAGTGCAACGCACTCAAAATAAGTAAAGTTGGATAGAAATAATATGGAGCAAATATCTGACCGATTATAATTATCGGTCCTACAAAAAGTAGGTTGTAGGTTTTTTACGTTTACGTTACCTTTTATGTATTAAAAATCAGATCCGTATAATTAATAAACATCCATTTTGTACCGTCCACCATATTGGATTCAAAATGGCGGCAATTATATTTTAATAATTTTTTTGTTGGTTTTGTAGCAATAACAGCTTACATGAATAATATCAGCTTTCTAGGACTTCAGGAAGACCTTACGAATTTTGATGATCTATAAATGAGTCAGTGACGAAATCTGGGGTTTTTAGACGTTGATAAAATCTAAAGTATAATAGCTACGACATTCAAACTTTGTATGTTTCATGTCTTTACTAATGTCATTATATGTTGAAAATTTCAACTATTTAGCATCATCCTAAGAAAAGTTATGAGAGCTCAAAAAAACGACGAAACCCTTCGAGAAAAGGTAGGTAGTGCCCTTGCGCTTCGCTTGGCTCGTCTTGACGGGGGCACGACCGTGCTCCCAGATTTTTTATATAAAGACACTATTATAGAGAACTACAAAGCTGTTATATTTGTTTCGTTAGTAGGTAACTTAAATTTGTGGCCAAAACTTCTATGGAGCTTGATCCATATCCCATGATCCACTTCCTTTTGTTCGATTATGTTAAAATTTCGCATGCGTTCATTGCGTGACAATGTAATTATGATGACAGGGATATTGGAGCTAATCTGATGCTGGAGCTGGAAGGTGGGTAGGAACTCTGCAATTAAACGATTCAACCCCATCGAGTTTCGGCTCGTTTGATTTGTATTGACGAGTTCTTTGTCCCTATTTTAAGATTATAATAAGGTTGATTATAAAAAAGCTTGCTTTTATCGTATTTTTAAATCACAATTTTACTACCGTTACTAAAACCGAATCCGATAGAAATCGGCTTTTGAGACTTTGTCAGCGTTTCGTGCATCATTAAAATATACTGTCGCAGTAATTATTGCAGCAGCGGCCGCCTGTGATTTTAGATGGAAAATAATTATCTCTAAAATGGATTTAAAGTGAAGATGCAGGGCGTGTATGAATGGAAGTGTGAATTCGAGTTGGTAATGAGATTTTAATACCTCGCTGCAGGCGCTGTCTAAAGCCCGGCTCACGCTTTGGGATTATTTGTTTGTATCATTTCAATGTGACATGTATACATTGGAACTAGTTTATAATAGGTTGGGGAAAAAGTCTTTTCGCATTACAGTATGTATTAACTTGTCATAAAATCTCTTGGGCTATACCAATTGTATCTGGCTGATTTTGGTATCATTAAAAAGTTTTAATTTTACAGAAGACAATTGTAAATTCTAATTAGCCCCTCGTCTGTGGTTTGTGATTTTTCAAAAAGCCATTGTCTGTGGAGGCCTCTTGGGTGGTCTCGAATTACGTCATCCGCGCGAGGATCAAATTACAAATATTTCAAATATTTTGTTTATGAGCCTATTTAGATTATATATAAACAATATGTCGTTAAAATCGCTATGAAACAAGCTAACATATACTTATAGATTGGTTTAGTTTGGCCTTGTAATGTATAACTTATTCCAAATTGAAATTAGGTAAAACTTTTTTTTCCCCATTTTTTGGTATTAAAGTCGTTGAATTAAAAAATATATAAAATATTTTATCCAAAAGCTTTTTTCGTCCTCAGGTTTATTCATATTACTTCCCATTATTAGTAAAAAATAAGACACAATACATTCATTGTTTATAAACCACAAGCGTTATAAAAACGCGGTACTTGAACGGGCTCGACCGAGGCAATAAAAAAAGGTCTTGTTTACACTTCAATTCCGAGAACTCCATTGTCGAGTGGCCGGGAATGTTACTCATTGTTTATTATGGTTTATAATCTTATACACAAACGAAAGTTGAAGCGTTAAAACTGTTTTGTTTATTAGAAATCAAACGATGAAAAAAACACTAGTTAATACGAAAAAATTTCAAATCATCTTTGATGCAATAACAATTTTTGTATAAAATATTTATGATATTCACATTATAATGCATGAAATATTGTTTGTTAATTACTTACCTATCCAATTAATAGCACAAAACACAATTCACAGCACAAAACAAATATATTTTAACAATTTTCTAAAAGACGGTTGGTGTAAAAAAACAACAATGACCGACGTCATTTTCATACGGCTCGTATTTCATACTAACAGGTTCCATAGATTAAAGCAAGTTCTTAGAGGACAATCTATATATTTTTTTAAAAATTGGCACATCTGTGGCAAAGAAAAACACAAAAAGCCGTCAACTGTTGAGAAATCTATTTTAGTATCGCGCACCCGACTCTAGGAGTCGGCTCCACAGACAGCGGTTTTTTTGACAGCGCTCTAGGAGTCGGCGCCACAGACGAGGGGTTAGGCAAATGTGAGATTTGCATTTGTTTTTCTTATTGTTATAATGAGTGATTTTAATAAATAAATTCGATTCATTTTAAAATGCACGTCACTCTGGTCGCCCTGTTACGGACAAAACTGATGCCATTTTCGATTGTAAAAGTGGAGCAAGATCGGCATATTAGTTGTTACGATGTAGCTAGTGTAGAATTTTTTTCCAATAGTTCATACCCGACCTTAGATTTTATCAATTTCTATAAGCCCCTGACTCTCGTGAAACCTCATATATCATCAAAATTCTTAAGGACTTTTTGAAGTACTAGAAAGTAGAAATTTTGTATGTAAGCTATTATTACAAAGACAACAAAAAAATAAAAAAATATATAAATACCGCCAATTTGAGAAAAAATTAACGACTTTAATTATATGTAGGATGCTAACCACCGGTTCGGGAACTAGTCCAGCTAGTAAAACCGGCGTAAGAAACTATGGGGCCATCCTTTACCAAAAAGATGAAAAATTATCTTTCAAAAAAACCTTAGTATATAAAAGTGAGAACATAGAAAATGACGCGTCGCAACTCTTCGACTGTGCCAATGTGAGTTACCTTGCCGTTGTCTGTAGCGGGTTTCATGTTGGAATTTGTTATTCACTCAAAGATATGAGTTACCAGAAGTTCAACTTTTCTTTCAAGATCTTTATCCGTATTAATCCTGAAGCACTCATCATAAATGTGAAAGTAAGTTTGTTCTACTTCTCTGCCTAACTATTGGATCGATCGTAGTCAATAGCATATAGTTTGCGACCTAGATACCAACAACAAGATATTTAATACGTTTAGGGTGCCCGATTTCTACTTATTGTAGGGCGGATAATCGGTCAGATTACTTTATTTTTTTTTATTTTTTATTTATTAAGGCGTATGGCCTTCGGTCATAAAGTTTAAGCCAGCCTAGATTACTTTATATTATTTTTGACAGGCTTTTCGTATATACAGCACTAAAATTTTGCCTCCGTGGTCTACTGGCTTAGAGCCTCGCTCTCGACCCGAAGGTTGTGGGTTTGATTCCCGCGATGGAACAACAAATGTTATTTTCAAGTTCGGTTAGGTTAATGCAGGCTTCTGATGGAAGTCCGGTCCCTTATGTGGTAGACCGGCCGGTCGGGGGGGCGTGGCCTGTGCTTTGAAAGATCCAGGGCACGTCTTCCACTAAACGGCTGATGGCAATCCGCAAGTGGTTTTAGTGGGTAAACCGGCCGTAGCGAGCCGGGAGTCCCACATACCCCTCGGGGACCCTCCCGGGGGGATGCGTAATGCATTTCCCTTGCGACATCAAAAAAAAAAAAAAAAAAAAAAAAAAAAAAAAAGGTCCATGCGTCGGATGGACATGTCAAAAGTCGGTCCGGCGTCTCCTGCCAGTCGTGTCGGCTATCCATCCCATCACGGGAGTGAAGGCTGGCCTGGTTTCAATGAAACCGGCCACTATTACCGAAATCAGTGTGGAAGGCATTATTATTACTATAATTTCAATTATAATATTATGTTCTAACAAAAAGTCGATCACCGATTATCACTCGTGGGCAACCTCATGTACTTTTTCAAGCAACCTAGAAGCAATTGTTACTATTACATAAAGTCAAAAAGTTTGTTTGAACGCGCTAATCTTTGGAAATCTGATTTAATCTCATTAAAAGAATATTTCAATATTGGATAGATCATAATATTATGATTTTATAAGTTTATAATAATTATTATAAACAATTTACTTGTTATAATTATAAAGCAATATACGGACAGAGCGTACTGGGGCCTTACTTTCCAAACTGATTCAATTTTTAATTTAGATTATTTTGATTCTCGGTTGATTGATATGGTCGGGAGTAGAAAAAGTTACGATCTAATGATTTTCTTTATACTAGTTAGTTTTAAAGCAATCCACCAAATAAATACCAAAAACCGTTGAGATCGAACTGATTCGATTCTCAATTGTGTCTGCAGTAAGCCTACAGATCATCAACAACAAAATCGAATACATTGTAAAATGATAATTCTCGAAGGACATTATTTTGTCCGCTCGTTAGCAATTTAATCAAAATAATAAGCTCGCTAGTTAAATATAAGTACTAACAAAATAAGATATATAGGTATTTACTAAAAAACTATAGACCCGTAAGTTGTCCGATATTAAAGTTTTTTTTTTAAATGTTTTATTATGAACCTAGGTTAGTTAGTTAAGTTACGTACTTAATGTCTAATAGAAATACATTATATTTTAATTACTAGAGTGTAGTTTTGATAATATGGTATTATTAGCTTTAGGACGTGCATCACAAAGCAATGTTAAAGTTAATCCTTCGTTAAATATCATGTTGTTCCTCTCGTAATTCCTATTAATGAATGAGAAGGCATATTTTAACAAGCCGTTAACACAAATATGCGTTGGTAAAATCGGGACTTAATGGCTTTACCCAGATGTTCAGTACGGATCTGCCTTTTGTTTTATAATCTAAAATTAAGTTATTGACCGATATAAAACGGCTTTATGCATAAATACAGCCACTTATTTGTTGAACGTTCTGAATGTCTAATAGAATTAGAATACATTATATTTCTATTTTCAATACTTATATTTCAGTGTAGTTTGCTTTTGATATTATATTAGCTTCAGTGGTTTCATCCATATGTTAGGTATGTTCTTTCTGCATATTAACATAAAGAGATTTTAAAACATTAAAATATTTCTAAATCTCTTTGATTATGTTATTAACTGTTGATATGAGGCTTTTGACAATAAATTGCGCTACTTTGTTGTTACGTCTAGAATATAATAATAATAATAGCTCCCCTCACCGATTTCGGTGTCGGTAGCCGATTTCATTGAAACCAGGCCAGCTACGCAGGTGTTATAGTGCCCAAGTGTGTGCGCAATACATAAAGACACTCTCCTATAACTCTCATAGCCCAGTGGGACGGTAAACCGACACGACTAGCGAGAGAACAGGCGCAGGACCGACTTTTTACATGCCCATCCGAAGCATGGATCGTCTTTCTTGTCAGACAATCAGGTGATCAGCCTGCATTGTCCTAACCAAACTTGGAAACAACATTTTTTTTGTTGTTCCAACCCGGGAATCAGAGACAGTAATACAAACGAAGTAAAAGTTACCCAATAACTCCCCGCTAAGTATAGTGCAAAAGTAAATTCTGAGAATAACAGTGTTGCTTAGTTTAGAATGTCAGTTGTAAGTTACAAAGTTCGGGGCTTGGAGCACTCTCGTGTTTCACCCGACCTGTTACTTATGAGCGCCCATGGTCAAGTGGATAGACCGGTAGGGTACAGGTTCGATTCCCAGGTTGTGGCGACAACATATTATCAGATCTCCAGTATACAATACGCTCTAACTGTGAAGGAAATAACTTGAAATAATCATTACATACAGAGTCTGCTAAAATCATTATGTACCCTTACTACTCGTATTGGCTTCGCAGAAATGTGGTAGAAAGGAGAAGGTTTTTCAATTCGACTATATATTATTATCTATACTAATATTATAAAGAGGTAACGTTTGATTGTTTGTTTGTTTGTTTGTTTGTTTGTTTGTTTGAATGGAATAGGCTCTGAAACCACTGAACCAATATGAAAAATTCTTTCACCGTTGGAAAGCTACATTCCTAGCGCTGAACATAGGCTATATTATATGTTTAAAAAAAGTAGGGTTCCTTACTAAAACCCCAAAAATGTAGCCCAAAGTGTAAAAAAACGACCTCCAAAATTTGTTACGTCGTGTGCGCTTCGACAACGGCTTGACCAATTTCGCAATTTTTTTTTACGGTATGTTCGTTATTGTCACGAAAAGGTTATTATGAAAGAAAATGTTGAAAAAAATAAGCAGAAAATTAGAAAAAAGAAGAAAATACGTGATGGTCACGCGGGGTTTGAACCTGGGCTCAATCGATTCACGTCGTTGCCAGTTTATATGACACGGGTGTCATGGTAACGACATTGTTTACAAATGGAAAATAAAAATTATGAAATGCTATAAATAACGTATTAACATAAACTTAAACTATTTGGATTCATTAAACTATTTGTCCACCACTAATAAATAGTCGGGTCATTTTAATAGGTAACATTTGACAGTTTATCAAAAATGAGCGACGTAACGTTGTAACGACGACATAATAAAATAAATATTTTCTTTTTGTTAAAACTGCAGAATTTACTAAATTTTATTTAATAATTATTAGATATTTATTGTCAACATAACCAATATGAGTTTTTTTACGATTTGCTTTCACTGATAAACGATCTTAAATATAATATATTTTTTAATGAAATTTTGATTTAATGAAATAAACGTCGTGATAATGTTACGTCAGTTAACACTTTTTCTTATTAAACACTAGAGACTTACTCAAAAAATCTATTAATCTTTTAACAACTATAAATATACCTATTTAAAAAAAGTACTTAACTTATAAGTTGTAATAAGAATATATTATAAATGTTAATTTAAAAATCAGATCGAAGGAGTTAGATCCATGGTCATAATTCACGAACAATTAAAAAAAAAATCGAAAACGTCATGTTAAGACGCCACTATGTCTTTTGTCGTCATTTGTCTTTGCGCGAAGTTAGCGTCTGTCTGTTCTGTCTTTTTTTTTTCTTGCTACTGAAAACGAAAATGCAATTAAAAAAAAATGTCTGTCTGTCTGTTAGCGTGTCCCTTTGCTCCGGCTAATCTCTGGAACGGCTGGACCGATTTTAACGAGACTTTCACTGGTAGATAGCTAAAGTTATAAGGATTAATTTAGGCTTCTTTTCATCATCATCATCATCATCGTTATCTAACTAATGATCACCGAATCGGCTGGACCGACTGTGACGGGAGCATTCACCGGGCGTTAGCTTATGTTAGTTCCATCTATACATCAGCTATTTGTATTAAAGTAAGTCGTGTTAGTAAAATTATTTATAACTCAAGAACGGCTTTATCGATATGGTTGAAAATTGGTGAGGAAGTAACTTAGAGCCAGTAGACGGACATAGGATACTATTTATTCCATTTGACAGCGCAGAACCAGCAACGTTCACGGAAGGGTTTGGCGTTGTGGGTTCCGCGTTGCGGGTTCCGGGTTCCCGTGTTGCGGGTTCCGGGTTCCGCGTCGTGGGTTCAGGGTTCCCGTGTTGCAAGTTCCGGGTTCCGCGTTGCGGGTTTCGGGTTCCCATGCTGCGGGTTCCGCGTTGCGGGTTCCGGGTTCCCGCGTTGCGGGTTCCGGGTCCCCGCGTTGTGAGTTCCGGGTTCCCGCGTAGCGGGTTCCGAGTTGCGGGTTCCGCGTTGCGGGTTCCGCGTTGCGGGTTCCGCGTTCCTGCGTTGCGGGTTCCGGGTTCCCGCGTTGCGGGTTCCGGGTTCCCGCGTTGCGGGTTCCGGGTTCCCGCGTTGCGGGTTCCGGGTTCCCGCGTTGCGGGTTCCGGGTTCCCGCGTTGCGGGTTCTGGGTTCCCGCGTTGCGGGTTCCGGGTTTTCGCGTTGCAGGTTCCTGGTTCCCGCGTTGCGGGTTCCGGGTTTCCGCGTTGCGGGTTCCGGGTTCCCGCGTTGCGGGTTTCGGGTTCCCATGCTGCGGGTTCCGCGTTGCGGGTTCCGGGTTCCCGCGTTGCGGGTTCCGGGTCCCCGCGTTGTGGGTTCCGGGTTCCCGCGTAGCGGGTTCAGCGTTGCGGGTTCCGCGTTGCGGGTTCCACGTTGCGGGTTCCGCGTTGCGGGTTCCGCGTTCCCGCGTTGCGGGTTCCGGGTTCCCGCGTTGTGGGTTCCGGGTTCCCGCGTTGCGGGTTGCGGGTTCCCGCGTTGCGGGTTCCGGGTTCCCGCGTTGCGGGTTCCGGGTTCCCGCGTTGCGGGTACCGGGTTCCTATGCTGCGGGTTCCGCGTTCCCGCGTTGCGGGTTGCGGGTTTCGGGTTCCCATGCTGCGGGTTCCGGGTTCCCGCGTTGCGGGTTCCGCGTTCCCGAGTTAGGGGTTGTTTTTTTTAGTTGAATTTCATCATAAACTGTTTTTATGCTCAACGAAGTGGGCAAGGGTCAGCTAGTATATAATAAAGGTATATAAAGGTGTAAAATAAATGAGTACTGTGAAAGTACCCGCGCTGAATGACTTACTTTTGTTTTTCATGTTTCCCCAACATCATAATATTATATTTTTACTGCATTTACTATCTAGGACCATCCATTCAAAATTATAAGAAAAAATATTATAACTGTAGCAGATTGTGTAATCTATACTCAATCTCATGTTGTCTAAAATTTAAAAATAACACAGTTTTAGGCAACAAGCTAAACTAAAAAGTTTAATCTGGGACACACAGTTCCCGTATAATCGAATCTACATTAAAACCACGAAACCAAAAATCATACATTCACAAAAAGCGCAGGACTCGGCGGGGGAGGAGACCTGCGGGAGATTAATGGATCTCTCCACGTTAAGTGGCCCATATTTTTTACACTAAATCATTTCGAGATGATACATTAAAATTTGAGCTTTGTTTAATTCACTCGCAGACGTATTTTTTTATCCGTTATTAATGACTTGCACGTGCCACTTCATTCACAGTGTTTACTCTAATCTTAGGATCCACACATTATTAAACTTTCGTTTTTTAAAGATAGAGAGAAAAGATATTAGAGAAGAAGAAACCGTTGAGTTGTCAAGCAGTGAGTGAAGTGCTGATCCTACTCCTGGATGGGCATGTAAAAAGTCGGTCCTGCGCCTGATCTCTCGCCAGTCGTGTCGGTTTATCGTCCCACTGGGTTATGAGAGTAAAAGGAAAAGAGAGTGTCTTTGTGTATTACGCACACACGTGGGCACTATAAAATAACTCCTGCGTAGCAGCTGGCCTGGTTTCAGTGAAATTGACTACCGACACCGGACCGACAGAAAATTATGTATTTTCAAAATGAAACCTCAAAATCTGAAAAAAAAAACTTTTCAAGTACATTACATAATTGTGTCGTTTTTTGTATCAAAACGTAGGTCTTGGCATGCTTACTACAAATATGTATTTGAATATTTTTAAGAGTAGACCAAAATCGGTTAATCAGCTTATGTTTGTGAAACGAATAAATTACGATTTTGATTTAGCTACGATGGCACGGACACATACAAACATACGCGTAAAACTCATAACATGTTTTCATTAAGGGTTAAAAAGTACGACAAAGTTACTAAAATGTTGTAGAAAGTACAGATAAAAATATAAAGGATTAGCACTTCAATTACTTTTTCGTTCAATAGATGGCACTGTTCGTATCTTACATCTTTCTCAATCACGCTATTATTGTGGTAGATGTGTAGGATACGATGTATATTTGTAATTTTTTTTAACAAACATTTTACATGAATTGATTTTGTTTAGTAACTTTAAGGGTGAAGGTTAATTTTATAAAAATATAATATGTTCTTCATAATATGGGAACAGCAAAATATGAAACAAAAAAAGGCAAATACTATAAACCCGACTTCCTAAAAATGGGTCGAAATAGGCTGAAACAAGAAAATAATTCAGACAGAAATCCAGAAATTGATAGGTAAAAAAATTGGCAAGGTAGAGCCGTGGTCAATCCCTCTGTATTTCTATATTCACTAATTTAATAAACATTAAATTTTGATCTCCTACACAGTTTCAAAGGTTCTGAGAGGTTCGCAGAACGGACCTAAATACCTCTAAATAATAATGTTTTGGAAATGGATGTTCAAAGTATAATGTGGAATCAATATGGGTCATCTTTAGTAGATAAAACAGTTTGAAACAAATGAAACGCAGCTCTATATACAAGAAATAAGGTTGATAATGGCACAAATCTGTCACATAATTCGCGACTAAGCTTTGGGTCAAATTGACGATTGTCAAATTAAAATTAAGCCAATTTGTGGTTTTGCGGGTGAATAGAGCGTAGAAATATTGAAATATTATGTTATTATTCGTGTTTGAGCTAGAATTTAGATGTAAGGCCAACATGTTGAATAGATTGCATTAATAATAATTAAATTTAAATATACTAAAACAACGTTTCGCGGGATATTGCTAGATATAATAGATGATGAGATATAGATGCTAGATATAATTTTATGCTATGGATTTCCACAAAGTAACGCCTGATTCCATTAACTAATAATAATAATATAATATAATAATATCTATGGACGCTCCAATACGCGTCAATCTAGCCCCGTGCTAAGCATCAGAACTTGTGTTACAGGTACCAGACAACGGAAATATGTTAAATACTATACTCATATTTAAGATTTTATTATGTTAATACACAAATTTAATACACATCCATGACCTAGGAACATTGAAAACTTTTTGTTCCCCCGGCGGGATTCCAACCCGCGACCTCTCGGTCGAGCACCAACGCGCTCAACCACTGCGCTACGGAGGTCGTCGTATTAAAATTGCAATAAAGGTATATGATATTAGTAGTATTATTATGACAAATACTAATGTTTACCCAACAGCGACATGCAAAGGGGGGTAAAGTGTTTATCAGTCTAGATAAGTATCATCACCATCAGCATCAGCTGATACAGGTCTGGTGGCTGCATATTATGTTCTCGGGGTAAATGAAAGACAAACAAAAAGTAAAAAGTATAAAATAAATATATTAATCAATCAAAAACTCGCCAGCGCACTCCAAAAAAATCTGGCGTTCTAATAATATTGGACCTTATGTTGAAATTGCACAGCTTGTATTTTTATTTTCAATATTTACCCAAAAGGGTTTTGAATTTTTCATTAATTTATTTTATTAAAATATTATTGTTTTTTAAACAAAACGATTCATTATTGCTTTTTGTCTTAACCAACACAGTAGACCTTCAAGTGCGTAAACTTATTTCTCTATAGTTATAACGGGTGTAAAAAGAGCAGTCACTATAACTTTGGGATATGATTGTACTACCTTTTCTCATTCTAGAAATGTATTATTTTTTCATTTTTTTTTTACAAAAATTAAAAATGAAATTGCTTTATTGTTCTTTTTGCGACAAAAAAAATAAGAAATGGTGAACATTTTTTTTTTAGTTTTTGCCAAAAAAAATCATTTCCAAAATGAGGAAAGGTAGTATAATTTTATCTCAAAATTATAGTGACTGCTCTTTTTACCCGACTTCGGCGAAGCCAAAAGGAAGGGTAATGATTTTGGCAGTCTATGTATGTATGTATGTATGTATGTTTGTATGTATGTATGTATGTTCCCTCGTAGCGGTTAAACTACTGGTCCGATTTTAATAAATGAGGTGTCAATCGATTTGTTTATCCCGCGAGTAACATAGGCTATATAATTTTTCGAAAAATTTTGGATTTTGAAAATTATAGCTCATAAACTATCTCCAAAAAAAATTAAATTAAGATAATTGTATCGTGTTTGGTATCCAAAGATAGGTCTTGGCAAGCACATTACAAATATGTATTTAAAATTTTAATTAGTTATTAAATTTTGTTGTTAAATTTAAAATAAGGGTTTAAAATGCGGTCGTACAAATAGTATCTAGGAGTTGTTTAGTTACTTTCTATGTGTTAATTTAACGTTAGTTTAGTGAACATATAATGTTATAGTTCATGTGGAAACAGAAAAATGTAAAATAAAATAAAAGTTTAAAAAACTATAACCCGACTTCGCAAAAAAGGGGTCTAAAAAGGCTGAAACAAGAAAATAATTCAATTTGAAATCCAGATATGCATAGGTACAGATATGGTCAAGGTAGAGCCGTGGTCGTACCCGCTAAACACATCTATAATATTCGTCTGCTGTAGTAATATACAATCCCAATAGCGGGTACGACCACGGCTCTACCTTGACCATATCTGTACCTATGCATATCTGGATTTCAAATTGAATTATTTTCTTGTTTCAGCCTTTTTAGACCCCTTTTTTGCGAAGTCGGGTTATAGTTTTTTAAACTTTTATTTTTTACACACTGTGTATAGAAATAATTGAACTCAATACGCCAATTCTGCTAACTGCTCAGTGTTCAAAGCATTTTTGTGACTTTTGTATGTTTGGCAGGACTCGGAGAAATGAAATCAGCAGATTTCTACAAAATTCTTAAAAGATATTATATCTCTTGTAAACTTCCTTATTTTTAACCACCGACGCAAAAACGATGGGGTGTTATAAGTTTCACGTGTCTGTGTAAAGGTGTATGTGTCTGTCTGTGGCATCGTAGCAAACGGATGATCCGATTTTAATGCATTTTTTTTATATTTGAAAGGTATATCAGTCGAGAGTGTTCTTAGCTATGTTCGGTGGAAATCGGTTCAGGTCTTCAAGGTCATCAGGTCGTTTGTTAGGTGTGATAGGAGTATTACACGCTAAGTCGGGAGTTTTGTTTTTAAATTTAGTTTTAATTACGAGCACTATTGTAGTCGTCACTTTTGCTACGATGCCCAACTCTGGACATAAGCCTCCCTTAAAGTATTTCATTCATAGTTCCGGATATACATGATATAATAATATTAATGAGTGATAATACTTTAGGGCATGTGTGGGCAAAATTTATACATGGGATATATAGATTTTACTGTGAAAGTACCAGCACTGAAAGAAGTACTTATGATGATGATGCTGATGATGATGACGATGATGATAATGATGATGGGAAGTTGCTGTTCTTACTTTGGCATCTCACGGAGATACATGAATGTAATAACATGTACATTGTACATCACATACCCTACGCATATCTCAATTCTCACTAATCCCTTACATCTTGAGGCCCAAGTTTCATCCGACATAGCACACATCGCATTAACTTAATTATCCAAGTCCCATCATGGCTTCAGCGCGAGGATTATACGAGTAGGGAACTCTTTAATCTTACCCCTCGAAGCATTAAACTCGCAAACTTTAATTTTGTCATATTAAAAACGACGCGCGCTCTAATTACTCGCTTTTGTCCTTAATGTGCCTTCGCAGAGACAGATGTTTGTTATTTCGAGGTCGGTTGAAAAGTCCGCTTACGTTGGATTATTATTAATATTTCGGACATTTTGTGGCGATTTCTCCTTTAAAATGTATATAAATATGATATATTTTACATATATCAAATATATTTTTAACACGTTTTTAATGGGATTATATTACGTTTCAAAAAGAAAAAAATTAAAGTATGTTGAGCATAAGTGAAATTGTTCATTTTGTTGTTTATGATGGATACATATTTCACATTATTTAATAATTCTTTTTTTTTTATTGAATATCTGACAAACTGATACTTAGGCCCTAATTTAAGATGCCGTTATTATCACTAACAGAATTCGAAAACAAAATATATGGGATTTATCAGAAGTGACATACGAATTAGGGTTACACTCAGCGAAGCTTGGCAAATCCCATATTTTGTTTTCGATTTTTGTACACAACATTTGTTTGTATTTCTTTAAAAATGTTACTGTCCATAACAGTACCTGAAAGGAGTTACAGAAAAGTAAATTGGACACACGTACCGGCCATAACTTTAAGTCCACAGTGGACTGCACATATATTACTGGTGCTGTCCAGAACTACCAACTTTGAGATACAATACAACAGCTTACTCACTTGAGGGCTTAAATTGCTGAATGGAATGGAATATACTGGGTGTAAAAAGAGCAGTCACTATAACTTTGAGATACGATTATACTAACTTAAGTAATTTCGGAAATGTATTTTTATATATTTTTTTGTCAAAAATTAAAAATTTTTTTTTTTTACTTTTCACCATTTCTTTTTTTTGCCGCAAAAATAACAATAAAGCAAAAAAAAAAGAAAACAAAAACATTTCTAGAATGAGAAAAGTCATATCCCAAAGTTATAGTGACTGCTCTTTTTACACCCGTTGTATGTCGCAGTCATCTAATTGAAATCGCTATTTCATTGAGTGACTAGCGTTTTTATCGAATGACGACATTTAATTGAAAGACTAGGCCGATCATTAATTGAACAACCGTATTTTATTTTTATAATCTTTATTTTAACGTTTTAAAAAAGGAAAAAATCAAGTATGTAACATTAGTAAAGTTCTTCAGTTTTAAAAGTGAAACGAAACATTTTTTTCACTGGTTTTCAAGTGTAAATTTCGATTGAGATAGTTTTATTAATACAGACCTACGTATTTAGAGTTCCATACCCAATCATATCAATCGACTGAGAATCAGAATAAACAAACTTCAATTTAATGGGAGGTACGTAGCACGATCGAATCTGAATCAAAATCGAATCATTTTGGAGAGTAAGGCCTCTGATTCAAGATACCATCGCTATTATCATTTACGAAGTTCGAAATCGAAATCTATGCGACTTGACATTCGCTGAGATACGAATTCTCTTTCCATTAAGCTTATGTCAATAAATAAATCAATCATTTATTCACAGAATGTATCTACACATTCTACCTCATGGTAGACCTCAGTACCTCAGTACCTCATAGTATGGTGTGTGAAAATTAAATAATATACAATTCCATCGTCAATTTACAAATGTTACGATTGAACAATAAAAAAAATGAATTTAAACTACAAAAAAACTAACATACAAAATAATGAATTAGTAGAAAATCAATTATTTTTAATAATAATATAATTACATATTACAAAAATTAAGCATGGTGAGGCATTATCAAATACATTTTTTGTTTTTGAGCTTTGTAAGTAATGGCATCTTAAGAGGAAACACCACGGTTGAGAGAAATACAAAATAGGTATTTATAAAATCTATTGCTGTCTCGAAGTGCCTTAGCTAGCCAGCACTAGCGCGATAGAGACAACTGCAGCAACTTGGACTGAAATTACCTATTAAAAGTACCAGAAATCGACCTTTAAGGGGATTCCAGTTTCCTCCTCTAAAACTTAACCGATTTAAATATTTTTTTCTGTATTAGCTAAAAAAGAATTGAGCTAGGTTCCTATTTTTTGATTTTGTTGTTTATTGTCGCCAAATATGTTTCCTAGATATTTAAACATAGCGGAGAGTCCATTGGCCATTTTTTTAAGGATTTTAAACGTCCATATCTCTTTAAATAATTAATTTATTAAAAAAAGAATAAAATAGGGACGTGCAAACAATATTCATAAATATTCAGGAAAAAAATAGTTACTCTAGAGGTATTATCCAGGGAGGAAACAGGAATCCCGTAGACCTCTATTTTTGTATGGAAAAAAATTCATGGTGTTTCCTCTTAAATAAGCGCCCAGGTTTGTCTGCACCACCTTCTCTTTATGTCTTTACCCTAACAACGTAGCAGTAATATTCAATTACATAATCTGAAGCTGATGTGAAAATCAAACAGCAGGCGAAGTCTTAACATTCATTTATACGTGTGATATGCATATTCATCATCTTAATTCTGTCTTTGTCGAATTATTCTAATGAGTGGATTTGATTAATCTAATGTAGCAATGATGGAAATTGTATAATGTTTGTCGAACGAAGAATTTCGCGATCGTTTAAAAGTTTGGGAGACAGATGTTCGGGGTGTTGGGAGGCTGATCGTGGATTACCATATTCACAACACCATGAGCATCAGATGCGGTATGTTTTAGGATTATAAAATGGGCTTATATAATTTACTTTTCATCTGCCAAAAAAAAGTGAGTTGTGTGGTGTGATATAGAAGACCCATATATATGTCGCAGTCATCTGGTTGAATCCGATATTTAATTGAATGACGCTATTTAATTTTAGAATCCGAGACTAGGACAGCCATTTAATATTTTATTTTTAAACTTCAAAATTTCCGAATGAGTATTATTATAACGCACATTAAAGTAAATTTATCAAAAAATATATCAACACTTTGCTATCTGTACGAGCTGTTTGACGCCATTAAGTAACCGCGCTAGTCATTCAATTAAATAAGCAGATTCAATAAGATGACTGCGACATATACATCCATTTAAAATAATAATATGCGCATTTAGAATGACTCGAAAGCCAACAAATATAAAGGCTTCAAAAGGGTTTGAGGTAAATAACTAAAATTCGAGTATTTAAATTATATATTCTTATTTTATCTTTTTGGAGCTATTATCACGAACCTACTAACACCTCTATCATTACAATCAGATCAGTGGTTTAGTCGCTGGAAGACTGCCAAAATCACCCTTTTTCGCTATACTATCGGGAAAAAATGCACAAATTACAAAATATTTTCTCCAAAGCTCTTATTATGGTTTACCCATTAACGGCCCTCAAAAGAACTAATAATAAGGGCGTACCCTCCAATAATGATTTTGTTTAACAATGCGCCGAATTATTGCCAACAATGGGCTATGATTTATTATCCTGTATCGATCGGAAAAATCAAAGGTCGACGATACGACCTGCCTACAAGGAGGTGAATATTGTTGTTTGAACAGTTCAAATAAATTCCAGTTCCAGGAAAAAAACTTTACTTTGGTGGTTTTCTAGTTACTGAAAATCGATTGAGATTTTGATGTTCACTCCCGGTTTTCCGAACGCTATTCAAATAAATGATCAACTAACATTGCACGCACTAGCAAGATTGCTTAAAATTACACAGATAAGGTTAATTCACCAAAGACACCGATTAGTTGACATACGATTTGAATCAGCGAGCGAGCGTGATGTAAAATATAAAATATATGTCCGTTCCTTTCTGTCTGATATTCCACCAATCAGCGTTGTTGATTTGAATGCCATGTTAGTAAATGAATGCAAGAAATGGATGCATTTGAATAGCGTTCGGGAAACTGGGGGTCAATCTTTTAAAACGCAAGACAAAACGTCAAAATTTTGACATTTTAATCGTGTTTTTAAAAATTTTGAAGGTCATAATGACAAAAACAGGTGTCAATATTGATAATGACTGATCCGAAAGACGACAACAGTAAGAACTAACACAGACGTGCACTTTCATATTAGTGTATTATGATTATTATCTTTGTTTTTTTTAATATTTTATCCCAACTTTACCAACGCATGTTTGTGTTAACGGCTTGTTAAAATATCATGTCTTCTCATTCATTGATAGGAATTACGAGAAGAACAACATGATATTTAACGAAGGATTAACTTTAACATTGCTTGGTGAACACTTAACCTAGGTTAAGATGCTAGCACCGGGGCCGCGGGCAAACGATGATGCGAAATAGTAATCCCAGGGGACTCTATAGTTTTTGAGATAAAAAGTAGCCTATGTGCTAATCCAGGGTGTCTTCTTATTGAATACCAAATTTCAAGAGCCGTTTGCGCGAGAAGCAAGTCGGAGGTCACGGGTTGAAATCCCGCCAAAGGAACTAAAAGTTTTTCGTGTTCCTGGGTCATGGATGTGTATTAAATATGTGTATAATATAATAAAAACCTTAAATATATGTAAAGTATAAAAGTGTTAAACATCTATCCGTTATCTGGTCCCCGCAACACTAGTTCTTCGAATACTTAACTGGGCCAGATGGACGTGGTGTGAAGCGTCCGTAGATATTATATTATAATCCCATCAAAATTATTTTCATGTAAAAATGTTGCCAAGAGGAGTCTACATAGCTTACCCTGTGAAAAAGTTGTTAGATCTCATGTAGAACCAAGATTCTTGATCTATGCGCCCTTACTTTACCAAATCAAAACGTGATACTTTAAATAAAGTTGAGAGTTAAAAAAAAAACTAAATGTTTTGAGAAAAGGTAGGTAGTGCCCTTGCTTTTCGCTTAGCTCGTCTTGGCGGGGTACGACCGTGCCCATTTTATTGATCTTATTTATTAATTTATTTTGCGTATGTGTATTAAATAATTAAGGTCTTACAATAAGTTAGGTTAGCAGCACATAGGCCACTTGGGGCATGCAAAAGTTATTTTATTTTATTTTATTTTACAATTTATGTACACACAATAAATTTACAAAGAAACATTGCTAAAATACATTTTGTACAAAGGTACATCTTATTCCAAAAATGGAATGTCTTCCAGAAGACCTAAGAAAACAGGAAATTGCAGAACTTAAAAAGAGCGAAAGAAAATTAGTGTGCACCTACTTATTCAATAAAAAAAAAAACAAACTACTTAATAAACATAAATAAAAATAACATAATTATAAATAATATATATAGCTAGATAGTAAATAAATAAATTCACAAAAATATATAAGAAAGTACAATTTAAATGTATAAAGATAATATAATAACAATACAATAGTCTTAGACTTGTCTGAGGTAGTATTCTCTTAATCTCTTTTTAAATAACGTGAGCGTTTTACACTCACGGATCTCTGTCGGCAAGGAGTTCCAAAGTCTCGCAGCGTGTATTGTGAAAGAATATGAAAAGAAATCGGTATGGTGAGATGGAATTTCGAGAAGTGTGCGTCTAAAAGATCTGCAAGAATCATCCTGGAGATGGGGAAAAGAGAACAGGTCATGTAGATATGAAGGGGAAGTAGTAATGAAAAGTACTTTGTAAAGAAGAGTAACGATCCTATAGTTTCGACGCAGGCGAATAGGGAGCCACTTCAATATATTTCGATAATCTGAAATATGATCATATTTCTTAAGGCCAAATATAAATCGAATGCAAAGATTCTGTAAGCGTTCTAGTTTATTTAAATTTTCTTCAGTAGCATCCAACGAGCAGACGTCACCGTATTCAATTATGGGTTGTATTATGCTCTGCATGAGAATTATTTTGGTTGAGTGGATGGAAAGCACAGTGTACCTTACGACTAATGTTGCTAATGTTAGCATTCCAAGAAAGTGAGGAGTCTACAATAACACCCAAATACTTTACTGACTCTGAGTAAGCTAATTGTACGCCGTTTAATGTCACAGGGGGCAATGCTGCTAAGTCAAGATTTGCACGCAATCGCTTGCTACCTATGAGCATTGCCTTGGATTTTTGAGGGTTTACGAGAATGCCAAATGATTTTGCCCATTCGCTGATGTTATGTAAATTTTGGTTTATTAAAGTTACTGCCGACAGTGCGTCAGCCAGAGTAAAATGTTGATAGATTTGGAGATCATCTGCATAGAGGTGATACTTGGACGTAATTATTTTAGATATTTCATTTATGAAAACAGAGAAAAGAAGTGGTGACAGCACACCACCTTGCGGCACGCAAGAAAAGAGATTGCACCAGCTTGAAAAAGTGTCGTTTGTCTGTATTCGTTGCAAACGACCTCGGATGTAGGAATCAAACCAGGCTAGCACCGCAGAAGATAAATTAAGAGATTTCAGGATGGCATGAAGAATATCATGGTCAATAGAGTTGAAAGCATTGCTAAAATCGAGAAGGATGAGTATGGTCAGTGACTTGTTCTCCATGGCCAAACGTATGTCGTCAGTAACTTTAAGTAGTGTCGAACATGTGCTGTGTCCTGGACGGAAACCCAATTGCATCGGGCTTATTAAGTTGTTGCTGTACAGAAAAAAAGAAAGCTGCTTATGAACAATGTGCTCCAGAACTTTAGAAAGGAAGGGTAATATAGAAATTGGACGAAACGAAGATAAAGATATAGAATTTGAAATCTTAGGTAATGGTATAATGTTAGCCTGCTTCCATGCCAAGGGAAAAGTATTTGAGGATAGGGAGAAATTAAATATGTGAGTGAGAACTTGTAACAGGGAGGGAAGTATCAATTTGATCATTCTAGAGCACACCTGATCACAGCCAACAGCTTTAGATGAAATTGATAAAACTGCTGTTTTAATATCTGTTTCAGTAGCATTTGAAAAGAAAAAATCTGAGGCTGGTTTATGTAATTTAGATAATTATTTTAAGGTATTATCTTTTACACTAGAACTCAAAGTAACCGGGGGTTCGGAGAAAAAGTTATTTAATGCATCTAAATTTAAATCATTAGGTAAAGTGGTAGAGGATTTTCCAATACCAATAGTCTTAAGAAACTTCCAAACGTCAGTAGATGTACGATTTTCCAGAGAAGCATAAAAATAGCGACGCTTTGCAGCACGACACAAACTGTTGCACTGGTTACGCAAAGTTTTATATTTTTTAACATTTGTGTCGTTTGGATGGTGTTTATATTTTATTTTAGCCTTGTCTCTGGCAGCCATTACTTTTTTAATATAATCTGAGATCCAAGGAGCAGGATCATGTTTTATTCTTACCTTTTTTAGTGGTGCATGGCGATCATATAGGTCTAAAATAATTTTATTAAATGTGTCAACTTTTGCGTCAATAGTTTGACTGTTTAGTACTGATGACCAATTTATATTTAAAGCATCTTGCTGTAGTGCTTCCAGTACAATATTTCTGAAACTGCGAACTAGTACAGATTGAGGCTTTCTTTTTGGGGGCCGAATTTTATAGGAGAGGAATATAAGGTCATGATATGAAAATGGGGCTGTAAGTTGGCCATGAACGGAAATATTATTTGGCGAAGAGACCACCATAAGGTCTAACTGAGAAGGGATCGAATTTGGAAAATGATGGGTAGTGGATGTTGGAAGTACGTGAAGATTATAAGACGATAAAAGTGAAAGAAGCTTATAAGAACGAAAATTATTTTTAGTTAAACATGTATTAAAATCACCCATAATTATAACATTACTGTAAGATATACGATAGTCATTAAGGAATTTTTCAAGGCTATCAAAATAGTCAATATTCATATTAGGGCTATATAAAACAACAAGAAGTAGCTTACTATAGTGTAGAGTAATTTCTAGTGCAAGATTCAGCCGATTCAGAGTAAGGAGAAGGAGACATGCTAACAATTTTGTGTTGAATATCGGCGCGAAGAAATATAGCTACCCCACCACCACCTTTGCCAATTCTATCGTTTCGTATAAGAACAAACCCTGGAAGAGAAAACTGAGTAGATTTTAGTGACGGTTTTAAAAAAGATTCCGAAATCAGAATGGCATCCGTATGAGTTGCATTAAAAGATGTTATGATGTCTGTGTAGTGGCTGGGAATGCTTTGTGCATTAATATGGACTACATTGAAGTTAGATCTATGGTTGTCAAATACAGATGACAGTTTGTCGCATAATAGAGGAGATGAAGAAGACGTCTGCACTTTTAAAGCTACAAGAAGAAGAACAAGATAAGAAACTACAATCTAAGACATTCAAGTCATAATTATTGCTATCCATAAATTATATATATATATATATATATATATTTAAATAGATTATAATATATATATAATATTATATTATAAATATAATATAAATAAATCAAATAATTAATAGTATAAAATAAACTTAATTTATAATTTTTTGTATATTTTAATATTACTTTGTAAAACCGTTTTTTTTACTGTTTTGTGTTTTACAACTCTTATGCGTAATAATGTACTTGCGAGAACTTACAGCTCATATGAATAATACTTTATACGCTTGTCACATCAGTAAGGTTTCTAAGCTTTAAATAACTATTGTTAAAGACAGGAATTATAGTAAACAGTTTAAAGCAATCAAGTGTCTTCAAAAAAAAAAAAAAAAAAACAACAGTGTCAAACGTCAAGTTGTGGTGTCAACTGTCACAGGTATATATATATTTAAATAGATTATAATATATAAATAATATTATAATATAAATATATAAATAAATCAAATAATTAATAGTATAAAATAAACTTAATTTATAATTTTTTGTATATTTTAATATTACTTTGTAAAACCGTTTTTTTTACTGTTTTGTGTTTTACAACTCTTATGCGTAATAATGTACTTGCGAGAACTTACAGCTCATATGAATAATACTTTATACGCTTGTCACATCAGTAAGGTTTCTAAGCTTTAAATAACTATTGTTAAAGACAGGAATTATAGTAAACAGTTTAAAGCAATCAAGTGTCTTCAAAAAAAAAAAAAAAAACAACAGTGTCAAACGTCAAGTTGTGGTGTCAACTGTCACAGGTGGCGTTTTAGAATCTCACAACTTCACAAAACTAGAAAAAAAAATATGTGTTTACATAGATTAATAATTGGTCGCTTTGACTAGATACCGTCCAGCGTATTGAAAAATGCGGCAACAAATAATACGCCGAATTCGGCGTACCCGCGCCAGTCGCGCTACAAGCGTAAAGTGAAGTAGACGTCTCGATAATTTGTCAAAGATTTGTGTGAGAGCGAAGCAAAATGCCGATTTGCATAGTCAAACTATGTAAAAATAATACTACATGAAACAAGAAAAATACTGGCATCACATACCATTAGTAAGTTTTGTATAAATCTTCTAAAACACAGTCAAATAATATAATCCTAAAATCTCCGATCGGAGTACCGCTTTGTGTTCAATGTTGCCTTGTATTCAAAAATTTTTAACCATATTTAGTATCAGATTACCCGTGTTTGCCACGTCATGTCATGAAACATATTGTTTACGACTTGACAGGCAAATCAAAAATGTTCAAATATTATTTCAATGATGCGAAACGGAACGTAAACTTTATGCTTTAGTACAGTTTTCAAATTTAATTATGTGAAAAGGTGAAACGAAACGCAACTCGCCATCTCGGATGGAGGATATTATCAGCTAATGTCTAATTTGTGCGTTATTCCTCTGCTTCCGAGTATAATATAACATAATATATAATATAATACCTATATTATGTTGGTATACTCGGAAGTATATTTTGTTCGTATCGACTTCTGCCCGATTCACTCTAGTTAAGGAAAATAGGTGATTGAACTAGAATAAACAACACACTTTTCCAGCGCAGGGAAAGAAGCGGGTGGGGGGGGGGGGGCTATATTTGACTAGTAGATAGGACATGACTTTTAAGGCCTTATTAAAATTTTTAATCATGAACGTTTCCTTGATATATATAACATTCTTCGTAAAAATGTTGTCACAGCGGATTTGTTTCATAATATATACAAAAAGCATAAAAACGAAAAGAAAATTATACCGAAATATTATAATGAACTTAAAAAAATCTGTTTGACTTTAAACTTCTATTCCCCATCGGCATATAATTACGCAAGGAGTAAATTTGTCATCATCGATGGCGCTCCAGGATTTACTGAAGAAGCGTTTACTTTATTAATAGTTTTAGTAAAGTAAACGCTCCTTCTTAATGTGATAAATGTAATGTTGTTTGCGCGCTATTTTCAGATGAAATGGCCATACGCCAGAAAAGTATGTGGGACCAAAATCAAACTCGTATATTGACATGGGCACTGGTGTAAATGACACTTCTGTGTTAGCTTCAGAGGCATATGTCCTCCTATTAGTTTGTTTAACTGAGCACTGGAAACTGCCTATAGGATACTTTTTAGTGCATGGCCTAACAGGGTTCTATATATATATATATATAATTATAGTATATATATATATATATATATAATTATAGTTAATGTTGTGTGACTTGGCCGTTGACAGATGGATTTCTAATTATTATTGACAGATTTTATAGCTTATTGGATGACCAAAATTTCTGCGTTCTGGTCTTATCCGGAGGTTCTCAAATAGGGGCTTGAGAATGCGACAAAATGGTGCCTGAAAAGGATGGTACGGCAGTGTTTGCTTCGCGCTCGACTTGGCGGGGAAACTGCCGTGCTCCCAGATACTAAAATAAAAACTCTTTTTGAAAATTATGCCTAATAATTATTTAAGATTAAGAAGAAGAACCTTCATAAAAATGATTATGATTTCATGTTAAAGATTTTTTTTATTTATTAATATTGATAAATTACCACACCACAGCGACGAAATATTTTCCCTATTGATCGGGCACTAGTCAAGTAGCTGGCAACACAATTATAGATGCACACTACAATCTTTGCGCATTGTTTTACACACACTACAATATGAAGTTGCCGCATTCAGGAATCTGTCATTTCTTGACATCGCTCTATCTAGTCGAAGGCGCTGAGACCAATTAATAATCTAAGTGTGTTTACTTAGATTTATGTATATTTTGACTGTTTAAGATTAATTTACTTTTACCTGCATAGTTTATTTTTGTGAAAAGAACATTACAACTTACAGAGACACAAAAAACTTTAACCACACAAAATCAGTACCTACATAACTAAAAAGCGATAAATAACCTGATTTATCTACTTAATGCATAATATTATATATCTACAATTATTTAAATATTTACAACTAAATACCTAATACTTTAACAAAGTCATCTTTAACTATTTAAATATTTACAGTTATCACTTAATTTTGAAGTCGGTGCCAGCCAAACAAATAAATGTAATTAAGAAAACGGACCGACACTAAAATTTTTCAATTTTTTCAGACAGAATTTTTTAAATTGGACCAGTGGTTCTTAAGATTAGCGCGTTTAAACAAACAAACAAACACTTCCGCATTATAATATTAGTATAGATTGTATTTTGCCGTGTGTGTGGCTTTGCGTTTGCCGGCCGCGCGCGTCAAACAACACAACAGACTACGTTACCAAGGCTGCAGGCTGGCACCGACTTCAAAATTAAGTGATAACTGTAAATATTTAAATAGTTAAAGATGACTTTGTTAAAGTATTAGGTATTTAGTTGTAAATATTTAAATAATTGTAGATATATAATATTATGCATTAAGTAGATAAATCAGGTTATTTATCGCTTTTTAGTTATGTAGGTACTGATTTTGTGTGGTTAAAGTTTTTGTCGTTTGTGTTTTTTTTTAAGTCGGTTTTTTTTTTTTTTAAAAGTCATTTTATTTTTCGATTTTTAGTTGTGCTAATGCGTTGTGAACTTAAATAGATGCTAGTTCATTTACTCAAGGGTTTCAGTTTATTTAATATATACCTATAGTCACTAATTACAACGTCCGTTTGACGAATTGTTCATATTTTTAGGAAGCTATAATTATTATTAATAGGTACTTAGTTGAAAGAGTTTGATATTACTTACTAGGTATTTATATTTTTTATTATCATATGTAGACCCAACGACATTGACAAAGTTATAATATGCAATGGCACACAGAGCCAAACCTGCTGCAGTTTCAATTTCGTCAATGTCGTCCATACTGAATAGGAAACAGATCACAAATGAGAGTGTGGATAAATTGCTTGTTCTCGCGAGAAGGCCCGGCGAGACTTCTCGGTGAGATTTCTCGCCGTGAGTCTAGATGGTATATTACAAATATCACGTTAGCCCTACATATATCAATCATCAATCTAGCAATCTATACATTTTTGCCATCTTATAGGTGGTTCATTGATCCCTTTACCTACTAAAAAAACCATTCGGACGGGAACCAATGAAATCTTTGAAAGTGGTTTGGACTGCCTTATCGGAATTAAATTTTTTTCCTTGCAAGAAGATATCCAAATATAAATCTTGATTTATTTCTGTGGTTCTGCAGGTCGAAATTTCGAGAACGAAAGCGTTGAAACAAAAAACGCACCGTGTTTTCTTTTGCGACACCACCCCCATACATATCATTAATTCTTCGAGCCGTTTCTGCAGCACTGGTGCCACGGTGCTCGTACTCGTAAATAATGCGATATTTTAAGTTATCCATTTTGTGAAATGAGTGACGTAGAAAAAAAAGCAAAAGAGAAAAAAACAAATGAATTACGGTTTTCAAAACACAAATGCATGAGTACCTAAATAGCTGTTTAAATTTGAATTTGGAATTCCTAACCAAACAGAATATATTTAAGATCAAACTGGCCAGTACGACAAAACGCCAATTTCATATGTAAGGACCTAATACATTCGATCGACCAATTGCAGTACTGCTCCCAACTCTTAACCGTTAAGGAGTACTGTAGCTTCATCATCAGCACAGCAGCATCAGATGTTGATTCAAGCATTTGAATCAACATCAGCAATTTGAATCAACATCTGATGCTGCTGTGCTGATGATGAAGCTACAGTACTCCTTAACGGTTAAGAGTTGAGTTCAAGCATTTGAATCAACATCTGATGCTGCTCTGCTGATGATGAAGCTACAGTACTCCTTAACGGTTAAGAGTTGGGAGCAGTACTGCAATTGGTCGATCGAATGTATTAGGTCCTTACCTCACAAGCAACATGTTAGCCCTACATACTACTAAATAGTTTACATCGACCAATTGCAGTACTGCCTTCCAACTCCTAACCCTTAAAGAGTACTGTAGCTTCATCATCAGCACAGCCGCATCAGATGTTGACACCCGGAAGCATATACCTGAGTAAGACATAATTACGTAACAAAAACACCATACGAGCATACAATTTTCGGTGGTTGCCCTCGATTTCTCATGGATCCCATCATCAGATCCTAACCTGGTGAAAATGGGACCACCCCAGAAGTGAACTCTATCCAACAAAAAAAAAATTTTTGAAATCCGTCTATAATTGACGAAAATATCGGTGAACATACATAAAAAAAAAAAAATATTATACATACAGACGAATTGAGAACCTCCTCCTTTTTTGAAGTCGGTTAAAAATGAGGACACTTGATGCCTCATATTAGCAATGATGAAAAATGTTAATGTCGTTTTCTTGTTGTTCGGGCAGTCCTGGTTGCTTTAGAATCCATCACTTGAGATTCAGACTCAGAATTGCTTATTGGAAATTGCAATAATATCCTCTCAAAGGCTTCCATGGTTTCAATTTTACGCCGAGATTTGTCAGGAAGAATAATGACAACTTTTCCATCAGCTGACCAACAATTTTTCACACCGTAATGCTTTCGTGCTGCCGTGAAGATCTGATGTCTGGTTTTTGTTAAAAATTCGGAGATGGTTATACCAGTGCCCTTGAGGGACATTTTACCATCCCATACAACTTGCCTATGTTCTAAAGCATTAAATCGCACTAGTATGGGTCGCGTTTTGTTACTTGAAATAGCCCCAAGACGATGGCAAACTTTAAGATTCGCCTTACCAATATCGGCAAGCTTCATGTCATTGCTTATGATCTTGTGAACCACATCTGGAACGTTTTCACTACCCTTTTCAGGCACACCGTGCAGAAGCAACACTTTTCTTCTCATGATCATCTCATGTCTGTCAAGCCCAACAGTTAAACGTCGAACTTCCGAATTGAGTTTGGAAAATATTTGCCATATCAACTCTTTGAATTCCAAGAAATCCTGTGACAATGAAGCAATATTTGAATGCACAGTGGATCCCTGAGCAACTTTCTCCAGCTTCGTTTCATACTCTTTCATGCGTGATTCGAAAAAATTGCCTAATGTTTCTAGGTTATGTGCATCCATTTTTGATTACTTAAGTTTTTGTGTTGCGTACAAATATAGACAGGAAACTGTTGTTGGATTATGAGTATAAGTAAGTCCCACAAACAATTAACACATTATTTCACTTTAATTGTAGATATATTATTAGTAAACAAATAAAAACTATGGAACACACTAAAATTGCTGCTTACAGTGTGACTACCCACACCAAGGGTTGTCTGTTACATAAGAAATATAATAATACCATTAAATACAACTACAAAAACAGCCCAGATATTACTGAGCATTAGCAACCATGCAATATTAGTTGTGATAATAATCTAACAGTGAAAATCTACACAAATGTCTAAGTATTTGAAATATATTTAATAGTACGAGCGCAAGGGCGCGAGGGTGTCTGAAAAAGGCACTACAGATTGTGATCGGACAAAAGAAAAGGTCGTTCCCGAAATTTCGTCCATTCCGTAATCTTGCGGATCTCCCTGCCGTTCAGATGATATTGATAAAGGAGGCCTTACTTGTTAATTTATTGTGTACCAGCTTTTGCCCGAGGCTCCGCTTGGGTGAATACAACATACGAAACACTTTTTGGGGATATGCTTTATTTGTTAACGAGATTTTTAGATTGCTATAACTTTTTTATATATTTTTTTTTTTTAAAAGAACAATTTTCCCTTCTTTTTGCTAAAAGGTGGCCCCGAGCGAGTTTCTTACGCCGGTTCTTCTCGCCGGGTTAGTCCCCGAACCGAAGGTAGGTCATCATGTAGGACAATTCTGAAAGTGTTAGTTACTAACCTATTTGGAAATAAATGATTTTTCATTTTCATTTTCATTTTTTTATTTATAAACCGATTGCTATACAACAAAGACTAAATGTTAAGTCAAACTTACGACAATATATTAATGAAAACTACGAGTACATCTAAATCGGATAACCCGTTTCTGAGATTAACGTGCACAAACATACAGACAAACAGACAAAAATTCTAAAAATCATATTTTTGAGTATTATTAAATAAATAAAGGTCTCCTATAATATTTTTTCTGAAAAATCTCCAACGTACAGACATGATGCCCTCTACAGATTTAAATATAGATCCAGCATTCTACATACAAAATTTTACTAAAATTGGTCTATCCGTTTGAGCGTTAAAAAATAACAAACATATTGTCATACTTACAATACGTCTAGTTGAGTTGATTTAGGCTGAGTATAAGTAGGTACTTTTTGGTTTGATAGCTTTTCATTATACTCGTCCACGAAGCGCTAGAGTAAGAATAGTGACTCCCAAATCTTTACCGTGGGTGTCGTAAAAGGCGACACAGGGAATATAATATCCGGAAATGTGCAGCAGCGTTTCCGCGGACATTGATACTATAATAATAATAATAATAATAATATCTATAGACGCTTCAGACTACGTCAATCTGGCCCTGTGCTAAGTATCCGAAGAACTTGTGTTCAAGTACCAGACAACTGAAATATATTGAATACTTTTATACTATACACATATTTAAGATGTTTATTATACTAATACATAAATTTAATACACATCCATGACCCAGGGACATTGAAAAATTTTTGTTCCCTCGGCGGGATTCAAATCCGCAACCTCTCGGTCGTGAACCACCGCACTACGGAGGTTGTCAATTTAATAATCGTTAATTTAATAGATAATAGTATTTAACACAATATAATAATTAAAAGATAGTTGAAGGTACATTATATTATTTCCCCACGGATATCAGATGTTGTAGTAGAACAGTAGAAAAGAAGAGCATGCAGAAGGTCAAATGTGAATATAAATTATAAATTACTCCGAGGCTCCACAAAATATGTCTGACGCAATAATGCTCACATCAAATATGATTTACAGCGAAACTTGTAATAAATTTAATTTGATTCTTGTCAGCCATAACAAACTTTGTAATTTATGTCATATAACTTCGACGGAGGCTTATTAAAATTCTATGAATGGATGTCTATAAGTAGATAACGTTACCTTTAGGTTGATTCTATATTGTTCCGAATTTCCCCGAACTGGTAAAAGTTGGAGTGTAAATAGAACTCTGTGGTAAAATAATAAAGTTGAAATTCGGATACACGAGGGTCATGTCAGATGTCAATGTAAAATTTAGAACAATATAATAAGTGGCTTCGATGTAGGATTTTTAGATATCTAATATAGGTATGTTCATTCATTTAAACCTGAAGGCGATTCGAGTGAGTGATGAGGGCGTTACGAAAAGTGTGATTGGGCGAAGCGAACGGATGTTGGGACGGAGATATAAGTTTGTAAAGATAATAGAGCAAAGAAGTATTTATATATATTTTGTATACTACTAGCCGACCCGTGCTCACATCGATAAGCATATAAATAGTTTAACACAACCCTAAATCCGTAACGCGGAACCCGCAACGCGGAACCCGCAACGCGGAACCCGCAACGCGGAACCCGCAACGTGGAACCCGCAACGCGGAACCCGAAACCCGCGAACCCGCAACGTGGAACTTTCTAAACTAACTTTGTTAAATTGCAAAATTTTGCCAACTAAGCTTTAAGATTACTAAGGTACCATGCCAAATTTCAAGCGTCTAACCTAAGCGGTTTAAATATTTTCATAGAAGAGAATTTTCACGGGAATTAGCGGGAAAATCCTATTCTCTCCAATTCTTTTTTTAGTGCCCCCCTACGGTACCTACGTCCGATATGTCAGTCAGTCAGTCCGTCAGTTTCTCCTTTTATATATTTAAGATATGTATAGATGTAGGATAATAAACAGCACTTATAAAATTGTCCATAATATATTACCTACCATGGAAGGTGTTTTTATAATGACTAGGTGTTTTTTATTCAAAAGCCATTCTGTCAACAACGTCCTTAAAGTGCAAAGATTAGGTTTCAGCGCCGAGGGAACAGTGTCGGTGTTTATATACGGCGTGTGCTAATTCCGATCACCCCGGATCCCAGGGGGGGGGGGTCCCGCTGACAGACGTGACGTGAACCTAATTATTATCTGGAACCTTAGTTAGATCTAGCTTAGTGCTTGTGGTTAACAACAAGCATCTTTTTCATTTGAAGTATTGAGAATTTAAGTTTTATTTCACTTATATTTTGTAGATTAAATCCCGATTTTACCAACGCATGTTAGTGTTAACAGCTTGTTAAAATACCATGCTTTCTGATTCATTGACAGGAATTATGAGAGGAACTATATAATATTTAACGAAGGATTAACACATTGCTTGGTAAACACGACCTAAGTGTGTAATTTTTGTATCATTTTTGTACCAGAACCTTTAGAGTACACACACCATTATATTTTACGATGGAATTTATTGCACTGATAAAAATATTGAACGTTATTATTATAATTATGATGATAATAAATCTACGATACAATTCTCTAAGTCGGCCTTTGCATCCGTTATTGGATGATCAGAGTATTCTCCGACCGAAGTAACCACTATATAAATACTGTTATATCTGAGACAGGCAGTTTTACATGTCGTGTAGTTGCCCAGCACATACGGCATTCTCACAACATAGTCGTCCTAGTAGAGTTTCTTACGCCGGTTCTTCTCGGCGGGCTAGGTTGGAACTTTGAACCTGTGGCTATCTATTTTGTTGATTATTCTAACAAAGCTAAGGTACGTTTGACTCTGATTATGTATTTGTAGGTAATCGCTTGTAAAATAAAAATGTATATGATAAAGTGAGTACAGTTCAGAGGTCATTCTCTCTGGTCTATTTCATTCATAGTCCAGAGGTAATGACCAACCATATGTGGGTTTCCTTACCCTATTTGCGTTCACCGTTGGAGCGTCTGCATTATGTACTTAAGATCTGAAAAAGTCTGAATGGTACATGCCACAACCTAGGAATCGAACCTTCACCCTTTCAAGAGCTATTAAACGGTCTACCCACTAGGTCTAAGCTCAATACGTTTTCTCAAATCTCAATTTCGCGTTTATTACGATGTATTTTAAATTTGTATCTCGACACGGCCACTTCCTACATTTTAAAACTAATTTGCAAACTACCCTCGTAATGAAACACGCCGGTTTTAATATCGCCAACTATATCTTACGATGAGACTGTTCGAAGACGTCGTTAGTCGCAGCCGCCGCGCACTAAATATTGTACACTCGGTGGCGAAATTGAGGTTCTACAAAACTGTTTTCGATATAAAATTCAATGGGAAAAAAATATTAAAGACGACTTTTGGATGTTGCTTTTCAATTTACGTGCCGTTTTTACATTACAATGTTGTCCAGTGTTTATTTTAATTTGCTTTGTTGTACTTTTATTATTTTAGGATCGATTGTAGAATGGAATCCCATCAAAAACATAACTTGTAAAAAGTGCCAAGTCTCGCTACTTAGTTTTTCGGCGGTAAAAAGTTGTGAGATACAAGTTATGCCAAGTATGGGTTACTCGGTCGATAAAGTCTTTATATCTTATAGTGATTGTAATCAATATTATTAATAATCTTTCATGTTTCTAATAAATAAGTAGATTGACTTGGCAATCGTATGAAGACACAATATACATTTCTTATCTCACAAGTGATACATATTAATTCAGATCATCATATTATGATTTTTCATGAGACCATGTTCACAATTAAATAATTTTGCGTGGTACTAACATACAAGATGCATAATATTTGAATGAGACAACGCACTGGCCGATACAAGGTTACATTATAACAAATAGTTACAACTATTGAACTTTAGAGTAAGATATACTTGGCATTGCGATTTTTATTCTACAACTAGCTGACCTGTGCTCACTTTGTTAAGCATGTAAATAGTTTGACACAATTCTGAACCCTTATCATGGAACCCACAACCCTGAACCCGCAACGCGAATTAATTTTTTATTTTATTTATATAATAATATAGCCTATATTCAGCGCTGACAGTGTAGCTTTCCAACGGCGAAATAATTTTTCAGTGGTTTCAGAGCCTGTTCCATTCGAACAAATAAACAAACAAATGTTTCCTCTTTATAATATTAGTATAGATATAGACAAACTGTATACTGACTGGGTGTGTGTTGCTCCCACAGCTCCTGGAAATCCAGCCAAATACATTTTACATGCTACTTTCTACACGAGAGGATTTATATGTTTGAGTTTTATTTTCTACAACACTCTCCAGTACGTAAAAACTTCAAAAACAATAATAGTGTCTGTAGCATGAATCTTACATACTATAAAATAAATATACTTCGCAAAAAAACTAAATTAGCAGTATTTTTTTTCAATTGTGAGTAGCTAAACGTTTTACGAGTAACAGTTCTTCTAACGTAAAAAGTTGTGAGTATCATGTTATGCCAAGTTAGGGTTAGTTGGTCCGTCTAACAACATCTTATAGTGATCATATCAGTATGATTTATAACAATCTTTCATGTTTTAAATAAATAAGTAGACTTACTTGGCAAAAGATCGATCACTGAGTGAGTGAGTTTGTCAAGTTATAATTCCTAAACTTCTATTTCAAATTGAATGAAATTTGAAATATACCGTGATTACTAAAATACTTGCTTCTAGTTTTATCAATAATTAAGTTTAATGTAGTTAATGTTGATACGTACGATCGTGCTGAACTTGGCGAGGGCACAACCGCGCCCCCTGATTACATTTCTTCACATTTAAATGTTATGCAGAAGTTACATATATTAAGTAAATACAGTTAGCGCAGCGCAGGACTGCTATCATAGTCCAACTTAAGCAATAAGCGATATGTAACTGCTGCATAAAAACTAACGGCACGTGGTTATTTCGGTAACTATTTAGATAACTAATCGAACTGTTGCAAGATCATACGATGACCTCTCTAGTAGTTGAGCGCGTTGGTGCTCGAGTCGAAGGCACGGGTTCGAATCCCGCCGAATCATATATCAGGCCAAATATAGTGTGAAAAGAAGGACGCGTAGAGCATTTTTTGTTTTGGAACCTCATATAAATTATTTACCATAGCGCGACAAATCGCGATCCCACCAAAAACATTTTCATGTAAAAATGCTGTCAAGACGAGCCTACACAGCTTACCCTGTGAAAAAGTTATCAGATATCGTATAAAGCCAAGCTCTACACTACATCTTAATCAAAATCTATCAAAAAGTGGTCAGATCTCATGTAGAACCAAAATTCTTGATCTATGCGCCCTTACTTCACCAGGCTTAACTTCACTTACGCTACATTGCAGTTAAAACGTGATGCTTGGCCGCATTATATGTTGAAATTTTCAATTAAGTAGCATCATCCAAAGCAAAGTTATGAGAGTTCAAAAAAACGACGAAACCTTTCGAGAAAAGGTAGGTAGTGCCCTTGCGCTTCGCTTGGCTCGTCTTGACGGGGGCACTTCCGTGCCCCCAGATTAAAGATCTCCAAAGTAAAAGTCACAAACAGACGAGTTTCAACCCAGGTGTTAGGTCAACGACCAGTGTGTTCGTATGTATAGACTAGGAGCCCGCGAGTCCCAGCATAGTAATTTAAGACCTTTGTATTGACATTTGTATTTTAGTTATGGTAAAAATAATAAAAACTCGACGCGCGTTTCGCTCCGAACCCGGAGCATCCTCAGGATGTAGACCCTGCGAATAATGTTCGTTAAGTCAAACATCATATTTTTGTGTCATCAAAAAAGCAAGTAAAGATAAATTAGTAGGTTGAAACTGTAGTGTTTTTCTCCTATTACCAAAAGCCGCTTATAAATATAATATAATAATATAAATAATTATAATATAGACCAAAAGTCTATATTTTAATTAAAGCCAATTTAGCTCAGATTAGTTTCGAAAGGTCGAGCACAAAATGAAAACCCCTAATTCTTAGTTAACAATATCCTAATTGGGGATATTTATGGCGCATTACAATTATTAACGAGCAAACCAATACTGGGCCGCGAGTAAATATTCATTACATAGGCAATAGAAACGGCGGTGTGGACCCGTCATAACTCCCGATGTGGAGGGGGCTATTACATGGAAATAAATAAAATAAAATAAAATAAATAAATAAAAAATATTTATTGATTATACTCGTATAAGGGACAAAAACACAGAACCAAAAGAAAAATATTCTACAAAAAAAAAGTGAAAAACTTATTAGGTAAAACTAACGGTTGATAATACATAATTAGGTTATAGCTGCGCATTGCCCACTAAAGTGTACACAAGCATCGACCACGGCTCTTAATTCCTACGCATAGCATGCGTTTAAAGCACCTTCCTCCTTCCCACTCGCAAGCAAAAACGTGAAAACACCACCACCACACAAGCAATAATGTTAACACGATCGTGCAAAGCCCCACACCACCAAGCAGGCTGCAAAACTCGACGCGCGTTTCGCTCAGACCCCGGAGCATCCTCAGGATATAGACTCTGCGAACAATGTTCGTTAAGTGATGGCACCCACCACATCACTGCCTTATATTCCCTAGTGCTACTACCCCTAACAACTAGTATCCTCACCAAACAAGTGAATAAGAGGACATAGTCATTAGTCAAGCTAGTTTGGTCATTCGACATGCAAGTATATTTTTAATATCTATAGATATAATATAATATCTATAATAATAATAGACGCTTCACACCACGTCAACCTGGTCCTGTGCTAAGTATCCGAAGAACTTGTGTTACAGGTACCAGACAACGGAAATATATATTTAATACTTTTATAATATACACATATTTAAGATTTTTATTATGTTAATACACAAATTTAATACACATCCATGACCCAGGAACATTGAAAACTTTTTGTTCCCTCGGCGGTATTCGAACCCGCAACCTCTCGGTCGAGCACCAACTCGCTGAGCCACTGCGCTACGAAGGTTGTCAAAGAAAAAATAATAGCAAAATTAGCAATGAATTTATTTGTTTCAGTAATACAAACTATTGTTTAAAATATTATCCGCTGTCAAACCCATGAAAGTGTAATTTAGGTCTCAAGTAGTGGTTTTCGCAATTCTTGAGACAATTTCGCAATTTTTGTTCTTTTCTTTATTTATTTCTGCTTGCTCCAACACGCTCATGGAAATTTATATATTCAATAGCCCTTTTGATTGTTCAGAGTTTGCGTTATCCAATTAAAAGTGCCATAGAATAGATAAACTACCGACAAACGAATCAGTCGTATATTCATTGACCAATATTAACATCTAAACCGGATTACGACATTGACGTTTAAGGGCTCAATTAGACAAGGCGCATACGGCGGAGCTCCTATTTTCATTTAAAACAAATTGAGCTTTATCCACTAGGTCACAACGTCCAATCAAACCTAACCCGGCGTGGTTAGGTAAATGTTAAGAATCTGTACTTTGTTACTTGGGGCCATATTATGATCTTTTACAATACCAGCCTGGTTCCAGACAATTCAATAATACGGTCTTAAACTGCCGTGTTCTTTTTCATATTACAGCGACATGTCAAATTAAATGGATCCCCCCTAGTTTGGTTGTCTGAAAGTGATATTCGGAAGCAAGTCAAGTGTCACGTGTCCGCTAACTAGCTGTCATCATGCAGTTATTATGGGATCGTAATACGATTCCAGGCAGCCATGTTGTATGGCGTAAACTGGCTGGAATTAAGAGCTTGTAACCCCCCTGCTCGATAAAGCTCAGTTTGCCACGAATGAAAATAGTTGCTCGGCCTCTGCGCGTCACGTCTAACAGGGCTCATGGCTTAGTGAAATACCACTTCTATTGCGCTGTGTGCAAGGATTGAAATCGCGCGCGCACAATTCCTGTCCTCACTCAAACTATTTATTGAAAGATCGCTTATAGCGTCTAATGTCTCATGAAATATAGCAATCGCTTCCCATAAGCATACGCAATAGCCCCTCAACTGTAATAAGGTAACAAATATCCACAGATTTATTCCCTTTATCCCGTTTAGTAAACAGCCGTAAATTCATTCGGTCGCGCTACCGTTGTCATGGGATTCCAATTGATAATAATTAGCTTAGGGATAAAATTGACTAAGTTGAATTTAAATATTATCTATGGATTTTGTTGGAATGATATTTGTAAGGAAATCACTTAATGTCACTGTGTATTAGACATCATCGTTTTTTTTTTAATTTTAAGGGAGTTTTTTGTTTTAATGTTAATCTTAGAATAAATTACGAAACCGATTTAAATGCGGTTTACTCCAGTAGCCAAAGGGAGAATCTAAAAAGGTTTTACGTTTATAATTATTTTGAAAAAAAAACTAAACAAATCCAGGTTTTTTTATAAAAAATCAGTTATCGTCTTAAGTTTGACGAAATTATTGAACATAATTTTCTCATCTGTGTCAACACAAGACAAAGTGTTTATAACGCTTAACAAAGTAGGCACGGGACAGCTATTTTATTAATAAATAAATAAAACTTATATTTTCAGTAAAATATAAGTTTTTTTATTTAATGAATGGCAACCGGATACGTAAAAAAAGAATTGTAAAATGAGAGATGCACTAAACCTGCATGTAATATAACAAAAAATGTAAATAATATTAAAGTGAAATGGTAAATAAATAAAAAATTTAAAAATATCAGATAAAAAAGATAACATAATAATATGTAAAAAAGTCAAATATTGTAAAAATAAAACTTAAAATAGTTAAATAATAAAAGCAAAAATTTTTCCTGGTATATAACTGGGGACACAACTGGAAATCAAACCCATATATTGGGTACACAAAAAAAACGTATGTGACAGATGAAACAACGTTCCGTTGTATGAAATACAATTATTTAGCAAACCCATAGCAACAAAATTTGTTGAAAAAAGGCTATTAAGTTACAAAAATCAAACAATTCAAAACTTACTTTAAAAATACACCGTTTACTTTTGATATTTCAACAAATAAAATAAATATATTATCTTATTATTATTATATAAATTATATTGTATATTAAATTATTATTAAGTAGTTTTAGTGTTCTTAATACTTTTTTATCTATGTCATTTCTACGTAACATTATAAGGTGTATCTTATAGATACGTAATAAAAACAAGTAAATCAACATAAGAGTATTTAGTATTTTGCATAGTCCTTAACTAAAAGTTGACTTGACGACCTCCGTAGCGCAGTGGTTGAGCGCGTTGGTGCTCGAACGAGAGGTCGCGGGTTCGAATCCCGCTGAGGGAACAAAAAGTTTTCAATATTCCTAAGTCATGGATGTGTATTAAATTTGTGTATAATATAATAAAAATCTTAAATATGTGTATAATATAAAAGTATTAAATATATTTCCGTTGTCTGGTACCTGTAACACAAGTTCTTCGGATACTTAGCACAGGGTCAGATTGACGTGGTGTGAAGCGTCCATAGATATTAAAAGTAGTAGCAACACAATAGACTTGTCTGCATGTCTGCATTTCCCAGTATAAAATGAAGCTTTGTGTTAATCCAAGCCATAAACTATCGTAGCCTCTATACAAACTTTTGCAATGAGCGGTTTTTATTTTGACAGTTCTACTAGTTTAAGAAAAATGCTGATAGATGGCATTAAACCTAAGTAATATGTCAAGTCCTGTGTAAAATGTCAATTTCCGCTTTGTTTTTTGTTTGTTTACCTTTCAACTTTCTTTCTTTCACTTGCAATAGTTTATTATTTATTAATTGTGCCCTGATAACTAAACTAAACATGGCTAGTCCATGCGTAGTACAATTTTGTGAAAATATAGGTAACCACCGCTTTCCCTAAGATGAAACTCGTAGATTAAGATGCTATCCATCTTAGGCTATCAAACATATAAAAACAGGATTAACTATAAGAAAAAAGAAAAAGAAAAATTCCTTCATATTATGTTCAACTCACTTTACGCCACCAGATTTCATCTCTCCGTCATCACATTTGGCAAGAGCCCCAAGAGGTAAAATATTTATCTAAGCGTGCAATAAGAAATAATAATAAAGTTTATTGACATTAGACTTAAATTAGTTACATTTTTTTAATTTCTTAACCTAAATATAATTATATCTTTATGTTTGTTACCTATCTTGGTTATCATAACTTAATGGAAACATACTACAGTAGGTACCTTAGGAGTTCATACCTAAAAACCAAACTTTTAAGTTTGCAGCTCATCGCCTAAAAATACTTAAAAGAAAAGCTGTTCCTTCTATATTCCCATGGAATGAAGCTTGTCAGCAAGCTAACCAGCTCCAGCAGCAGTCAGAGCCAATGTTTAATCCAACTGCAGTTCAGGCTACATATTCTCAATATATATTATATACCAACCACTTAAGAGTCGAAAATACTCGGCAGCAGGCTGAAATTTGGCATGTATATTTCTTAGAATGTAAGTAGGGAGTACTAAACAAGAACTTCCCGAAATCCCTACGGAAACGGGAGAAAAGTGTGATTAATTATTTGTTTGAAAAATCTAAGATATTGAAGCCAGCGAGCTATAATGTATGTAGGTTTCCTCGAAAGCGTAGGAGATCACTAAGAAAGGAATTTGAAAGGATTATTTTTGTGTATGAAACAGCATACCTACAGCGACTTAACCACTTTATGAATAATTTCACTACCTGAAAATGGATAGGTAATAGCTATAATCTTGCAACCAATGGGGTTGCCAGATTATAGCCACCCAACAAAGATCACAGATTTTTTGACATATTACATTATGCAAGCGCCATCTTACGGTAGTCTCTGTACCTAAAAGTGACACTTCGAAAACCCCTCATTGTAAAAGCGTGCGCTCAAATTTCTTTACAAAGGTAGCTCCGTATGTTAGTGCTCCGAAACTTTTCTCAAAGCTCATAAATCAAAACACGAGTAAAAAGCTCGGAGGTGAATATTACTCGTTTAGACGCATTTCAGACAAAAGTTGAAATAAAGTTGCCGTCGGACGCAACCCTGCGTTTGATGTATCACCCAACTTAAACTTTTTGTCTCTTTTTGTCTGAGGGACTTACGCTTTTTAGTTTCTGTGATGTTTTCATGGAATAACCCTCTTAATGTTGGGGCCATAAATTCGTTTATTGGCTATTCATATTATGATTCGACACCATTTATTAAGTATTATTTAATAGTTATAATAACTTTTTTATGAGCGAATAGTTTATTAAATTTTGTTCATCTTCATCCATTCATGTCTTCGATTACAAGACTCTAATATTTTAATATTTTCTCTGTACACTTAATAATAAAAAACAATAGAAATGTCTATTTTCATATTGCTATAAATAAAGACCACTTTACTTATTGTCTGTGTTATATTATTTATAGCGCCTCAGAACTAAAATAAAATACCAAATGTAAGTTTAAGCGATGAAAAAATGTTGGTGTATTTTAAGAAATTAATAATATTAAATTGCTTTTATTTCAATCACATGTACACGCTTCACACGATTTATTCACGTGTTCGAATCCTGAAGGATCCAAAATAAATACGCTCGCCAACCCCCCCCCCCCCCCCCCAGTGGATATATACGTGGCTTCAAGGGTTTGTAATTGAACTTAAGCTATCATAATTTGGTTTGTATGGCTCCTGTGTAGAGTATACTGTGAAAGTACCGACGCTGATACTTACTTTTGACTTTCATGTTTGTATGAGAAATGCCCCAACATCAGAAATTTTCCCATGCAATAATTTTAAAAAGGTACCTCTTTCAGCGCTGGTACTGTAACAGTAAACTCTATATGCAGGACCCATATTCGCTCAAATGTATTATGACTCACTAACATTATAGCCTGTATACGTATGTATCTATATCTACACCTAGGCCGGTATGAATAAAACTATCTCAAACCCAACCTCACCTTGAGAACCATTTGACAGATAAAACAACGTTTCGTTTCTCTTTTAAAAGTGAACAACTTTATTAATGTTACATAGTACATTAATTTATTTTCTTTTCATACCGTTATATTCATATTATAGATAACAGGAAACAATAAAATAAGTATAATGTTTATTTTTATAATCTTTCTTTATTTTTACGTTTTAAGAAAGAAAAAAATTAAAGTATATAACATAAGAAAAATTCTTCATTTTTAAAAGTGAAACGAAACGTTGTTTTATCTGTCAAATAGGTTCTCAAGGTGAGGTTGGGTTTGAGATTGTTTTATTTATACGGGCCTTAGAATCAATCTACATCTACACTCAGAACTACCTACCTAAGTACCTACCTACCTAGTATGTAGTTGTAGGTGTGTAACATAAAAAGTTAATGTTCTTAGGACAAATTATTACATTTTGAAATATCATGGCCTACCAACCCATACAATATTAATCTTTAATACAAAAAAATGCAATAGATGTCTCTACTATAATTAACGTTTGTAAATTATAAAATGTAAATATGCTGAAATAAGTACAAATATTGACATCAAAATAAAGATATGAATATTTTGAAGCATAACATCACATTAAGCTAAATCAACTAATTGATTAAGAAGAAGATATGAAACGAATTAAATGATTAGTATTTTTCAATGGTGGCGCTAGATGGTGGTTTCCGGAATGTGCCTGGAAATCGAAGAAAACAAAAATAGCCAGTCGAATTGCCAGTATAAGGGTGATACCATTTTATAGTGCTAGGTCGTGTCTCTGTTATTTTTCTACTTTGTGGTAAATGGTAATATTAAATAATAATACATAGTTTATCTAAGCCGCACTATCGTCAAAAATTAACCTATACCTCATCTCATCATAATATTAGTAGATATATTCTTAAAGAATATCCCAAGCGAAAATAAACTCTCACCCAAGTATTTAGACTTCACATTACCGTCCTCTAATTTTCAGCAACAGATGACGTTTCTTAAAGCACTACAAGCCAAAAGGGACCTTGCTAGTACAACACAGGGTTACATTTCGGGTGACATACAAACTTTGCCTACGAAGCCTCATTAACCAGAACAGGTCATAATAAATTCAGAAACATCCGCGATCCTCGGGCATAAGTTAACCAGCCCCTGAGGAGCACCACATAAATTGGACACTCCCCGGGAAAGTTTGCACACGTTATAATGTACGAACACTTATTATAACCTCAAACTGGCCATGTACGAGTCGGACTGTGTATGTACATACGAATTTTCCGTAAAAAATGCGTGTCGAGCTGTGTACGAAGGTTTCGTTAAAAACTGGACAAGTGCGATTTGGACTGTGTAAGAAGGTTCCGTTAACAACCGACCAGGTGCGAATCGGACTGCGTACAAAGGTTCCGTAAAAAACTGGCCAAGTGCGAGACGAACTGTGTGCGAAGGTTCAGTTTAAAACCGGCCAAGTGCGAGTCAGAATGTTTGCGAAGGTTCCGTTAAAATCTGGTCAAGTAGAGAGTCGTTTCAACTTCTTCAACGATTACCAACCAACCGCCATAGTATATTTAGAAGTAAGCCTTTTCTTTCATACGCTTACTGCAAACAAGAATCGAATTAGTTCAATCTTAACTGCTTTCGGCATTTTATTTGGTGGATTACTCTGAAACTAACCAGGATAAAAAAATCGTTATATCGTAACTTTTATACTTCTGACTATATGAATTGTCTGAGAATCAAAATAAATAAACATCAATTTATTCGGGAGTAAGCGGCACGATCGAATCTGAATCAAAATCGAATATGTTTGGAGAGTAAGTTCTTCTCAGTGGGCTAGGGGTGAACCGGTAGTAGCCTTTTTTGATCATCACAAAAAAGTTTGTTAAGTTTTATTTGAAAATATTTTTATGACAAGGTATTGTGACGTGGCACTTGGTGATGATGGCTGTTCCCGGGGTATAACGTTATCGGGCGCCAGGGGAGGGAGATAACTCAGTCCCACGGGCCATCCCGAGCTAGTCCGGGCAAAATGACGTATATTGTTAATAACTTACTTTAATACGGGGCTCTTATTTACATCATACATTATTATTTATTACATATAATCTATCTTCGTTTTCCCCGCATGGAGTAGTGATTACAAAAACTAATTAGTCAAATAACACTATACTACAGCAGTAATATATATAAATTTTAGGTGCAATAAAGGAGATGGACCTTGCCCCATTGAAGTGTGGGCCACAAATTCAAGTGCCGGCCAATGAACAAGGTTGTAACTTGTATATATTAACTTATTGTTTTTCTGTCAACAGTTCTGAGACCCAAAAAATCCAAAAATAGTGTTAAATTGTTTTCATGGACTTGTAGGATAAAGTCTAAAACTACAAATTTTAGCGAAAAGTGGAGCGGTTTACTAAATTTCCTCTACAACAGCAGTTTGACATCGTGGCCCAAAAAGACTTTGTCCTTTTAAGTAGTTTTAACCGTTGACGCTGTGGGTATAGCCTTTTATAGATATACAGGGTGTAAAAATAGCAGTAACTATTACTTTGAGATACGATTATACTACCTTTCCTTATTTTGGAAATGTATTTTTTTTATTTTTGTTGTCAAAAACTAGATTTTTTTTTTACATATTTCACCATTTTATGGTCCCAAAAATAACAATAAAGAAAATACAGTAAAAAAAAATTAAAAAAAAAATCATTTCTAAAATGAAAAAAGGTAGTCATATCCCAAAGTTATAGTGATTGCTATTTTTACATCCGTTATGGAGATTCCTGCCTGCCGACGCCCAGCGCCGCGACGCCTGCCGACGCCCAGCGCCACGACGCCGAGCGCCGCGACGCCTGCCGACGCCCAGCGCCACGACGCCGAGCGCCTGCCGACGCCCAGAGCCGCGACGCCAAGCGCCGCGACGCTATCCGATGCCCAGCGCCGTGACGCCTGCCGACGCCCAGCGTCGCGACGCCTGCCGACGTCCAGCGTCGCGATGCCTGCCGACGCCCAGCGTCGCGATGCCTGCCGACGCCCAGCGCCGCGACGCCTGCCGACGCCCAGCGCCGCGACGCCAGCCGACGCCCAGAGCCGCGACGCCGAGCGCCGCGACGCTTTCCGATGCCCAGCGCCGGGACGCCTGCCGACGCCCAGCGCCGCGACGCCTGCCGACGCCGAGCGCCCCAACGCCTGCCGACGCCGAGCGCCGCGACGCCTGCCGACGCCCAGCGCCACGACGCCTGCCGACGCCCAGAGCCGCGACGCCAAGCGCCGCGACGCCTGCCGACGCCCAGCGCCACGACGCCGAGCGCCTGCCGACGCCCAGAGCCGCGACGCCAAGCGCCGCGACGCTTTCCGATGCCCAGCGCCGCAACGCCTGCCGACGCCCTGCGTCGCGACGCCTGCCGACGCCCAGCGCCGGGACGCCTGCCGACGCCCAGCGTCACGACGCCTGCCGACGCCCAGCGCCGTGACGCCTGCCGACGCCCAGCGCCGCGACGCCAGCCGACGCCCAGCGTCGCGATGCCGACGCCCAGGGCCACGACGCCTGATGACGCCCAGCGCCGCGACGCCTGCCGATGCCGAGCGCGGCGACGCCTGTCGACGCCGAGCGCCACGACGCCCAGCGCCGCGACACCTGACGACGCCGACGCCCAGCGCCGCGACGCCTGCCGACGCCGAGCGCCGCGACGCCTGCCGACGCCCAGCGTCGCGACGCCTGCCGACGCCCAGCGCCGTGACGCCTGCCGACGCCCTGTGCCGCGACGCCAGCTGACGCCTGGGCGTCAGCTGGCGTCGCGGCACAGGGCCACGACGCCTGATGACGCCCAGCGCTGCGACGCCTGCCGATGCCGAGCGCGGCGACGCCTGTCGACGCCGAGCGCCACGACGCCCAGCGCCGCGACACCTGACGACGCCGACGCCCAGCGTCGCGACGCCTGCCGACGCCGAGCGCCGCGACGCCTGCCAACGCCCAGCGTCGCGACGCCTGCTGACGCCCAGCGCCGTGACGCCTGCCGACGCCCTGCGCCGCGACGCCAGCTGACGCCCAGCGTCGCGACGCCGACGCCCAGGGCCACGACGCCTGATGACGCCCAGCGCCACGACGCCTGCCGACGCCCAGAGCCGCGACGCCAAGCGCCGCGACGCCTGCCGACGCCCAGCGCCACGACGCCGAGCGCCTGCCGACGCCCAGAGCCGCGACGCCAAGCGCCGCGACGCTTTCCGATGCCCAGCGCCGCAACGCCTGCCGACGCCCTGCGTCGCGACGCCCTGCGTCGCGACGCCTGCCGACGCCCAGCGCCGGGACGCCTGCCGACGCCCAGCGTCACGACGCCTGCCGACGCCCAGCGCCGTGACGCCTGCCGACGCCCAGCGCCGCGACGCCAGCCGACGCCCAGCGTCGCGATGCCGACGCCCAGGGCCACGACGCCTGATGACGCCCAGCGCCGCGACGCCTGCCGATGCCGAGCGCGGCGACGCCTGTCGACGCCGAGCGCCACGACGCCCAGCGCCGCGACACCTGACGACGCCGACGCCCAGCGCCGCGACGCCTGCCGACGCCGAGCGCCGCGACGCCTGCCGACGCCCAGCGTCGCGACGCCTGCCGACGCCCAGCGCCGTGACGCCTGCCGACGCCCTGTGCCGCGACGCCAGCTGACGCCCAGCGTCGCGACGCCGACGCCCAGGGCCACGACGCCTGATGACGCCCAGCGCTGCGACGCCAGCTGACGCCCAGCGTCGCGACGCCGACGCCCAGGGCCACGACGCCTGATGACGCCCAGCGCTGCGACGCCTGCCGATGCCGAGCGCGGCGACGCCTGTCGACGCCGAGCGCCACGACGCCCAGCGCCGCGACACCTGACGACGCCGACGCCCAGCGTCGCGACGCCTGCCGACGCCGAGCGCCGCGACGCCTGCCAACGCCCAGCGTCGCGACGCCTGCTGACGCCCAGCGCCGTGACGCCTGCCGACGCCCTGCGCCGCGACGCCAGCTGACGCCCAGCGTCGCGACGCCGACGCCCAGGGCCACGACGCCTGATGACGCCCAGCGCCGCGACGCCTGCCGATGCCGAGCGCGGCGACGCCTGTCGACGCCGAGCGCCACGACGCCCAGCGCCGCGACACCTGACGACGCCGAGCGCCGGGACGCCTGCCGACGCCCAGCGCCGCGACGCCTGCCGACGCCGAGCGCCGCGACGCCTGCCGACGCCCAGCGCCGCGACGCCTGCCGACGCCGAGCGCCGCGACGCCTGCCGACGCCCAGCGCCGCGACGCCTGCCGACGCCCAGCGCCGCGACACCTGATGACGCCCAGTGCCGCGACGCCTACGCCCAGCGCCACGAAGTGAAGCTAAGCCTAGTAAAGTAAGGGAGCATAGATCAAGAACATTGGTTCTACATGAGATTTGTCCACTTTTTGATAGATTTTGGTCAAGGTGCTTGTTGATTTAGGGCGAGTAGTCTTTAGAGCTTGGCTTTATACGACCTGATAACTTTTTCACAGGGTAAGCTATGTAGACTCGTCTTGGCAACATTTTTACATGAAAATGTTTTTGGTGGGATATGATATACAAAATGAAGTTTGGATTCGGATGCTCCGTCTCATTTTAAAATTCCCAAATCCGAATTTAACATTTATTTTATTCCCTTTAAAATTTAACAGGGCGTCTTTATTTTGAATTTCTCTTTGAAAACGATCACGTACGTTCTTTAGGCGATGTATAAATGATTAAAGTCTGGGATTACTTTAGGTTCTTTGACATGTAAACAACATTAGCTTAAGTATAATATGTCCTTCGACCTTACAAAATGTCAGCTCTAAGAATGAAATTGGCATAACAATCAAGAAGGCATTGCACCCTGATACGATTAAAATGTTAAACTTTTCTGCATACTTTAGTTGCTATACTGCATCAGAAAAAAGCATTATTAATTTTCTAATATCTCGTTTCCGTCCGTTTTCGACTTAAACATTTCCATCGATTTTTGTATGAATTTTGTACAGTAACAGCCGAGGGACCAGGGACATAACATTATGAATCTGTTATATTATATATTATATTTAAAACATTCGTAATTGGACGATTTATACAGTATTCTCAGAGCGTAGGTGACCACTCAAGTGTGTGGGACAAGTGAAAAATAAAAAAAAAATAAAAAAAAAAAATATCTTTATTAAACACATAAAGGGACATGACACAGCCAAAGGTTAAAAAATAATAAAAAAAAAAAGAACACTAACTTACACAAATAACAATACATATTAGGAAAGAAAAAGTAAAATAAGATAAATAGAAAGTAAAAGTTTTACATTACAATAATTAAGGCTATGCAATGCCCACGCAAGTGGTTTTAAATGTAGCTTGGTTGCCTAACTTATACGGCATTCACAGAATAGAGTCAATCTGAGGAATTACTTATATCTAGTGCAAACTATATTCGGGTATTTAGGCTCACTACTCACATTAGCAATGGGTCGCGTTTTTTGCACGTTTATTCCCATAGTATATTCATCTCTATTTTCAAACTATTAAGGTACAAAATATGATGAATATGGAAATAGTTTGGAGCGAGCGGTGCAATGCAGTGTGGCGTCTGGTTGAGCCTTCTTATTGCTCGAGTACCTAGTTTAATCGCTACGATGTAACAAACATAATATATACATAGACTATCAAAATCAATAAGAATATATCTTCGATCAGCAATACATTAATAACAATAATAGCTTCCCTCACCGATTACAGCGTCAGAAGCCGATTTCATTGAAACTAGGCCAGGTACGCAGGAGTTATTTTATAGTGCCCAAGTGTGTGCGCAATACACAAAGACACTCCCTCTTCCTTTTACCCTCATAGCCCAGTGGAACGGTAAACCGACACGACTGACGACTGGCGAGAGAACAGGCGCAGGACCGACTTTTTACATGCCCATACGACGCATGGATCATCTTTCTTGACAGACAATCAGGTGATCAGCCTGCATTTTCCTAAACAACAAAATGTTTAGTGCCTCAGCATATGTGTTATTGTTATTAGGTTCAAATTACACGTCCAATAATACACTTCTAGTTAATCGTATTTTACTTTATTCTACTACGTAGATAATACAATAAACAGTATCTTATAAATAACTCTGTAGGTACATTGATCCCACTAACCTATCCGGGCCTCTCAAGGAGACTAATTTAAAACTATCTTAGGCATCAACGTCAATGTCATCTTTGACATCTAGTTGTTTTAAATACATAATACCATTATGTAACATCTCCCTTTTTCGAGAAACGCATACAATTTAATAATGCTTAAAATATACATGATTACAAAATATAACTTACTAATTAAATTTCTCATGTATGTACAATTTAGGTTGTTTTACAGTTCTACCAGATCTGGTAACATAATCTGTATCTATTTGCCTTTCCACAGGAACACAGTTATCATTATGCCTACTAATATCCTGAGAATTTTCACTCGTGAAACAACTAGGATTTATGGGAAGTATATTGCACGTATCATGACCAATATAAGAAGGATCTATTTTTTTAAATTCAACTTTACCGTCACCCGCAAAAGAGGAAGGAGGATTTATATTTTTTAAACTATTTTTCCTATGTCTAATATGCGCTCTATTTCTCCTATATATAACACCATTCATATCGGTAATATAATGAGACCTACCACAATCTAGATTTCCGTGTATTACGCCAGGAGTCCAAAAATCTTTGGGATTCTTTTTAAAATAAATGTCATCTCCAGGCTTAAAGACTTCATTCCTTTGCCTTGCACATCTGTCAAAGTAATATGTCATTTTGTTTTTATTTTTAAGATTTTTTGTAAACAGAAAATTTTACTAAATTCGGTTTTAATTTTTTACACAGGACAGGTATATTCATACGTAAACTCCTAGACATTAATAATGATGCTGGGCTGGGAAAGTCGCCTTTAGCTGTGTTCCGGTAGTGTAGCAATGCTAAATACACATCAGATCCATCCTGAGCGCATTTACGTAGTATATTTTTGGATACTTTTACAGCGCTCTCCGAAAAACCATTACTTCTTGGATAATATGGACTCGTGGTTATATGCTCCACGTCCCATTCAACCAGAAAAGATTTGAACTTACATGAGTTGAAAGGTGGACCATTATCCGACACTAATGATCGTGGGATGCCATGGCGTGCGAAAAATGATTTCAAGTGTTTCACCACGTTATCAACGTTGTAATTCTTATGTAAAGAAGCTAGCTCAAAATATTTAGAATAGTAATCTACACAGACAAGGTAATTCTCCCCATCAAAATAAAATAAATCAACCCCTACTCGTTCCCAAGGGAGTTGTGTAATATCATAACACTTCAAAGGTTCCTTATTTGTGTTAGGTTTAAATTTAGCACATACCAGACACTGTTCAATTAAATTTTTAATGTCTGCATTTATATTGGGCCAATAAACTGTTTCCCTAGCAATGTTAAGTGTTTTATTTATACCTAAATGACCACAGTGAATTTTATCTAATATTTGCTTTTGTAAAGCCTTTGGGACTATGAGCCTATTGCCCTTAAAGAGTAAATCATTCATTATATGTATTTCACTTTGAATATTCCAATATGGTTTAACCAAACAGTTAATTTTGTTTTTGCTTGTTGGCCAACCATTTTTTATATAAGATTTAAGCAAATTAAATGATTCATCTTGTTTACTTTCCTTTAAAATTGACTCTAAATATGACTTTGATACTGAAATATTAGAAAAAATTGAATTGACATGATATTGTAAATCTTGTTCATATTGCGGTACATATGTATCAGTGAGTGAAGCTCGTGATAGCGTGTCCGCTATATACATATGTTTACCAGGTACATAAATTACTTCTAAGTCATATCCTTGCAACGCAAGCATCATTCTCTGCAACCTAGCTGGCACTTCATGAAGAGGTTTTTTAAAGAGATAAATTAAAGGTTTGTGATCTGTATGAACGGTAACTCTATAAATATATTGATGAAATTTATTACAACCAAACTGTATAGCAAACAATTCCTTTTCAATCTGAGCGTAGTTTTGTTGAGAGCTTGTCAATGTTCTTGAGCTATATGCAATTGGTCGCTTATTTTGCATGATTACAGCGCCCACTGCATTCTTGGATGAATCTACTGACAAAATTAAAGGTACATTGCAATTATAGTTAGCTAATACAGGTGCTTTAGTAATAATATCTTTTAGTGATTCAAAACACTTTTGATAATTATCATCCCATAGGAATGGTATATCCTTTTTTAACAAGTTTCTTAAGACATTAGTTTTGTCTGCTAAGTTTTCAATGAAAGGGGCTAAAAAATTTAACATGCCTAAAAATCTTTGTAAATCCTTAATATTTTTAGGTGTAGACATATTTTTTACAGCTTTAATTTTATCTGGATCAATTTTAACACCATCTTTGCTAAAAATATAACCCAAATATGTTATTTCTTCTAAAAGAAACTTACACTTGAGCTTGTTTAACTTCAGATTTACCTGCCTAGCCCGTTCTAAGAATAATTCTAATCTCTTATTATGTATCTCAATTGTCTCCCCATATATTAATATGTCATCACACCAAATAATTATGCCTTCAATGTCCCCAAATAAATCAATCATAGTTTTATAAAATATTTCTGTTGCAGTATTAATCCCGAAAGGCAACCGTAGAAATTTATATCGACCAAATGGGGTCTGAAATGTGCACAAATCACTACTTTCTTTTGTTAATTTTATATTATAAAAACCAGAGAACGCATCCAAGTGGGAAAAATATTTAGCTTTAGACAATTTGGACCTGACTTCATCAATATTTTTAATAGGATAATGACTTCTTAACAGATTTTTATTTAAATATCTAGGATCTAAACATACCCTTAATCCTCCTGCCTTTTTCATGGTAATGACTAAACTACTTACCCATAACGTGGGTTTGTTAACCTTTTGTATAATTCCCAGTTGTTCCATGATTTCTAATTCTTTCCTTAACGGCTCGATGAGAGCAAACGGTACCTTCCTCGGGGGATCTACTCTTGGTATGGCATCCTTCTTTAATACAATACTGTGTTCATATGGAAGACATCCTAGGCCCTGAAAAACATCATTATATTTGATTACAATATTGTCACAAGTTTTTTCATATAGGTTATGTATATTTTTCACAATTTTATTGTCATTTTGACAATTTACAGAGAAGTTTTTTGTTATTAAATTTAACTTTATACAAGTTGGTAAGCCAATTACAGTTGGACAATTCAAACTTGTTATTACAAAAGTAATTGTTTCAGGCTCAACTTTATTATCTAATAAACAGGATACATTAGATACTGCCACTATGGGAATTTCATGACCATTATAAGCAAAAATATTATAATTTTTACACTGTTGTTTGTCCTTATTTTTAATTTTTAGGTTTGAGCTTTTACATGTGTCTAAAGACATCATATTTATATCTGCTCCAGTATCAATTATGCAATCTACTCTTTTATTGTTTATATTAAGAAAATAATGCCAAGAATTATCATTTTTACTTAAAATTGTGCTATTACTATTACTTTGTGATTCAATGTTGAACAATGTCCCTACAGTAAATCTCTCAGCACTATTTTTTGTTACTTCATCATCGAGATTTGAGTTGTCTACTTCAGAAACAACATTCCTGACATTATTTTTCTTATAACATAAATTAGTAAAGTGTCCATATTTAAAACATGACCTGCATTTATGCTTCCATGCTGGGCAGTTGCGATGAGCATGTGTTGTGTTGCATCTCCCGCACGTTGTTCTGGACCCGGGTGTGGCTGATCTTCTTTGTTGATAATGCGGCACTGGAGATCTGGTTTTTCTCCTATGCTGGTGCGATGAAAACGATGATGACGGAGAACTGTTCGGACGGTTTCTGTGTATCTTGTATACGGTGGCATCTTCTCTTCTTTCACCCCCATTGATTGAATCTTCACTCTTCTGTGCCATAGTGAGTGTTCTACATAGCAGCTTGGCTCTTTCCAGGGAGAGATCTTGTTCTTGTAGCAGCTTTTGTCGAATTTGTGAGAAGTTTGTGGCCATGTTAGCGATGAGAATATCTTTCACCAGGGACTCACGAAGCGTACCAAACTCACATGAATGACTTGCATTTTCTAGCTCCATCAGAAAATTGTCCAATGATTCGTTCACACGTTGTTTTAATGTGAAGAACCTGTGTCTTGCAACTGTCAAATTCTTCTTTGGTTCAAAGTATTCAACAAATTTCTCCTTAACTTGTTTGAATGTAGAACTGCTTAGGTCCAAATTGAAGGAGTTAAAGATGTTTAGACCCTTTTCACCCATAGAGTGTAGCATAATAGCAATCTTCCTTTTGTCTTCGGTTTTTTCCATTCCCGACGCCAGCAAATATATCTCGAACGATTGAGTCCATTTTCTGAAGTTTTCAGCATTATTGTTGATGATTTCCGTCGAAATTTCCAGCTTTTGTACTCCGTTTGCAGCCATTGTCGTCATTGTTGTTGAACCACACCCAGCCGGTCTCGAAATTTCTTTTTTCGCCGTTCTCGACGTACCCTCTCTTTGGTTAATATTTTCTTTTTCTTCTTCTGACACCATGTTTAGTGCCTCAGCATATGTGTTATTGTTATTAGGTTCAAATTACACGTCCAATAATACACTTCTAGTTAATCGTATTTTACTTTATTCTACTACGTAGATAATACAATAAACAGTATCTTATAAATAACTCTGTAGGTATATTGATCCCACTAACCTATCCGGGCCTCTCAAGGAGACTAATTTAAAACTATCTTAGGCATCAACGTCAATGTCATCTTTGACATCTAGTTGTTTTAAATACATAATACCATTATGTAACAGTTTTAACTCGGGAATCGAACCCACGACCTCCGGGTCGAGAGCGAAGCTCTGAACCATCAGGCAACGGAGGCGAGTAGCAATACACTATATAATATAGTGTCAGCACAAGTAATACTATAGGTATTCGCGTATCTTGGCGTATATCAGCTCACGTGAAAAGTGAGGTGTTATTTCATTTAGTTTGCACTGCCAACGTCCTCCTTGATTTGAAATTGTGTCACAATCCTTGATTTGAAATTCTTACTATAAATAAATACTATACTTAATTTCTACTTAAACTAAAATATCACTTCAAAAAAATCTAAATTTAAACACGATCTTCTAGAACCAAGCCAAGACCTATCTTTTGATACCAAGAACGAGACAATTATCATAATTTAATTTTTTTCTGGAGATAGTTTTGAGGAGCTATTATATACTTATTATATGGGAAACCTACAGACGCTAAAATAATTTCATTGTATTGGTCGTAGTGGGGTAAACGTTGGAACAACAAACAAAACGGTTGGGTTCAGCGTCCTGCTGGGTTATGCGAGTAAAAGGAAGAGAGAGTGTCCTTGAGTATTGCGTACACACTTGGACACTATAAAATGACACCTGCATAGCAGGCCTGGTTTCAACGAAATCGACTACCGACACCGAAATCGGTGAGGGGAGCTGCTATTATATTATATATTCCATGCTAATACCAGGAAGCATTTAATATGCAATATCTGGACCCCGGGCCAGCAATCGCCGGGGCGTGATGAGAGGCATTCACTCCACTGCCCCAGTTCCTGATACTTGGAGATGTTCTAATGATCGATTAGGAGTCCCAATTCCTAATCGATCATCAGAACATCCCAATCTTTTGGGACATTTAGGCCGTGTTTCACCAAGCAATGTTACAGTTAACGCCATGTTAAATATCATGTTATCACTCTCGTATCTCCTGTCAATGAATGAGATGGCATGGTATTTTCACATGGCGTTAACTTTAACGTTGCTTGGTGAAACACGCCCTAAGTGCCTATTTCACCAACGCATGTTTGTTAAATTACCATGCCTTCTCATTCATTAATAGGAATTACGAAAAGAACAACATGATATTTAACGAAGGATTAACTTAAACATTTCTTGGTGAAACACACCGTAAGGCCCATATTAATAAAGAAGTCTCAAACCCAACCTCACTAGAGAACCTACATATTTGATACATAAAACAACGATTCGTCTCACTTTTAAAGTGAACTTTATTTATGTTACATAGTACTTTAATTTCTTTTCTTTTTGAATATTCATAATATAGATTAAAGAAAAACATTAAAATACCACTATACAACAATTTATATGTTTATAATATTTATTTTAGCGTTTAAAAAAAAAATAAAGTAGGTAGGAAAGTTCTTGACTTTTAAAAGTTAAACGAAACGTTTTTTATATTTTGTCAAATAGGTTCTCTAGTGAGGTTGGGTTTGAGACTTCTTTATTAATACGGGCCTAAATCCACTGGTAATGATTGTTTAGTGCCACAGCATATGTTATTGTTGTTAGGATCCAATTACACGACCAATAATAAACACTTCTAGTTAATCGTATTTAGCTTTATTCACGTAGATAATAATATAATATACATTAGCTTATAAATAACTAGATACATAGATCCAACCTAGAAGGGCCTCGCTAGAGGACTAATATTAAAACTATCTTAGGCTTCAATGTCAGATGTCATCTTTGACATCTTATTATTTTAAACCTAATACATAATGACATAGCATTATGTAACAATGATGACTGTAACCAGAATCAAAACACTGTATTTTATGATAATTATAGAAAATAATAGAAAAGTTTTGAATCCAAATAAATGTTGTTTGTGTGTGTCTTCCTGGGTCATGGATGTGTATTCAATATGTGAATAGTATAAATGTTGTATGTTTTCGTTTTTTGGTACCCGTAACACAAGTTCTTCGGATAGCACGGAGCCAGATTGATGTGATGTGAAGCGTCTATACAGGATGTGTATGGGTCCCGTATATAGAGTTTACTGTGATAGTAACAGCGCTGAAAGAGGTATTCTAAAATTATGGTATGGCAAAATTTATTATGTTGTGACATTTCACATTATACTCTACATAGAAGGCACATACACAACTTAAACTATTGTCACTCTTTTATTTTATACCTTGATATTATATTATTATTATTAATTATATTAAGTGCCTTGAATAAAGCCTTAAAGTCGTAACTATATTGCCAATAACAAGCCACAATGTGCTACACTCACATATAATCAGCATTCGCAAGCTGTAATCAGCACTCGTATTATTTCAGCTCAATTCACAATTGACACTCGCGTGAACGATTAAATCCCCCATTGTGTTTGTGATAATATTTTTAAAATTTCCCCGTTTGTGGGGAAACGGGCCTTTGTTATTGGCAATAAAAGTCGTGTGCTGTAATATTATGATGAATTTACATTCGAGAGGGAAACAAGTTACCTTGTACATACTCTTAATTATTGTTAAAGAATTTATTGTTATGCAAGTGAGCTGTTCTACATTTTTTTAAAAGCTTTTATTTAACTTGCAATGTATGTATGTAAGGATGTTCGGGTGGAATATTGCGACCCGATTTTGAAGCAGATACTCTCAACCGATTAAGCTGAAATGTTGTATACACGTTTAGATTGGATGACAATACACGATCATTTGTGTGACGTCATTCTAAATCCAAAATGGCGGACCATCAAAGATGGCGGAGTAGTGATTTTAATGCATTTTTACAATCTGGGTATCAAATGAAAGGGCTAAAAGCTTTCTTAAAAAGGTTTTTCGTTTAATTTATTTGTATTTTGTACTGAATGCTATATTTTTTATTACAGGGCCACATAATACAGAAATGCGTTTTTTGGTTCAAACTGGATTTGGCAATACATAGAAATCGTGAATTGTACTGCTGTACGTCAAACTTCTCTTCATCAGTCTAAATGAACTTTGGGCTATTATATCAAGCCGAATATAATGTGAATAGAATGACGCGTAGAGCAATTTTTGTTTTGGCACCTCATATTATAAATAACTTACGATAACGCGACAAATCACGATTGAAGATCTCTATAAAAATCACAAAACAGATGAGTTTCAATCCTCCTTACTTACTCCCGACACAATCGAGAACCGAATCCGTTCGATATCAGTGGTATAAAATACGAAATTTTATTTGGTGAATTACTTTGAAACTAATAAGGATAAAGAAAATTGTTAGATCGTAACTTTTTGCACTCCCGACCATATCAATCGACTGAGAAATCAAAATAAACAAATGTTTTATTAGGAAGTACGCGGCATGATCGTATCTTAATCAAAATCAAATCAGTTTGGAGAGAAAGGCCCCTGGTCAGGTCTTAGGTCAACGACCAGTGCGTTCGCGTGTATAGACTAGGAACCAGCGAGCCCCAGCGTAGTAAGATTTACTCCTTGGGCTCATTTTTCTATTTTACATTCGGCTTAATATATGAACCATGAATCACTGTAATATAGTTATAAGTCATTAAATTCGAGACTTCGAGACTTCAGTTTTATTGATAACTGAAATCGTAACCATCCCCCCCACCTTCCACATTAGCGAGCTACGTGAAGTGCGGCGCGGGCGAGCCGAAACAACCATAAACGTGATTTACGTCTCTTGCCGCTAGTTCAGCCGGCACGTCCACGTTATCTACGTTTCTTAGTAATTGAACGTAATCAGATCTATGGCTCATTTGCAGTTACCAGAATTGGCGCTGTAATAATAATAATAACAATAATCTATACTAATATTATAAAGAGGAAATATTTCTATTTTTGTATGTAACGACTTAACTCAAAAAGCACTGGACCGATTTTAATAATTCTTTTTTTATTAGAAAGCTACATTATCACTCAGTAACATAGGCTATATAAAATTAATTGCTGTTCGTTAGTCTTGCTAAAACTCGAGGTCAGCTGAACTGATTCGGCTATTTTTGGTATTGAAATATTCGTGGAAGTCCCGGGAAGGTTTACACGGTTTCCATGCTCAACAATGTGGGCACGGGTCAGCTAGTAATAAATACAATTACAAAATTCTATAGTCATTGACACCTGTTCCATAGTACGTCGTTTTCTTAACCCATCATCATCTTTCCGCACACCACACACTTCTCTCACAACACATGCCTCGTATAATGAATCAGGATACTTGGCACACGCCCGTACCTGAGACATTGTACCAGCAAGCAGCCGAGACTCAAATTTCTTTAAATAATAAAAATAATAACAATCTTTGGACGCTGCACACCACGTCAATCTGACACCGTGCTTATTTCGTCGCTTTATATTCACAATCTCGTATCTATAAAACTACAACTTTTCAGTACAGTCAAAAAACTTAATAATTTTAGACTCTATTATGACATGGGTTTTGTTTTAAATGAGACCTCATTTATAAAGTTATGTACAGTATACATCCAAAATCCATGTCATAATAAAATCTGAAATTATTTTTTGACTACTACTGAAAAGTTGTAGCTTTATAGGTACGAGGTTGTGAAGCTAAAGTGACGATTTGTAGTTACTAGAATTTGCGCTGCAATAATAATAATAATTAATCTATGGACGCTTTACGCCACGTCAATCTGGCACCGTGGTAAGTATCCGAAGAACTTGTGTTACAGGTACCTGACAACGAAAATATATTAAATAATTTTATACCTACTTGAAACATATTTAAGTTTTTTATTATATTAAACACAAATTTAATACATTGCCAGGAACACAGAAAACTTTTTGTTTCACTCGGCAGGATTCGAAACTGCGACCCGCTCAAGCACCAACGCACTCAACCACTGCGCTTCGGTCTAACTAAAAATTTTGTTCAGGAGCACGATTCTCGGGCAGTGGAAAAAGTTTGAATATTAGTATATCCCGCTCGCACGCGCGCTAAATCTTATTTGCATGAGTGGGACAGACCGATAGTAAAAACTTAGTTCGAGGCCTGGAGCACGATTCTCGGGCAGTGGAAAAAAGCTCGAATATAAGTATATCCCGCTCGCACGCGCGGTAAATCTCATTTGCGTGAGAGGGACAGACCGATAGTAAAAACTAAGTTCGAGGACTGAGAATTAGGGCCCTGAGAATTAGGGCCCTGCACGGAACCCTTTGCGCCCGGATAGGTTACTTAGCCGGTTTTTTTTTTCATTTATAGTAATCTTAAACACCGGATTATTACCCCATAATACGTCGCTTACGTTAGTTTATTATGTAAATACTTCGAGAAGGGGAAGCTCTTAATCAAAGCCTATGGAGTAATTGGGGTCACGGGGTAACGGGCATGCGATAGACCCCGTAATAGCCGGCAGTTACCAGCCATTAAACATCGGTCAAACTATATCTGTCTTTATCGCTCCCGTTAGCTACCTCATCAATTAGACGGAGATGGGTTATACTGTACGTCATATTACCTATATTTGTCATGTCAAATTATCGTTTCGAGTCCATGCTTGATCATTGATGGCGAAAAGTATTTGAAAAAATCGTATCGTTCCGTTCGTTACGTTATCGAATGCAAAATTTTTCAAGTGCTGTCCTTGATTTTTATACAATTTTCGTTCGATAACGAATACGTTCGTCCTTAATCCACTCATTACATTAATCGTGTCTTATAAAAGTAAGCCAAATGAACAACTCAAAATTATTTGAATAAAATTAACGTGTTTGCCTGTGGCGCCTTAGCCCCCAAACGGATTAACCGATTTTCTTGGTTCAGTGATTGAGATATTCTTAGATGTATTTCACCGTCTTCAGTTCTCTCGCTGGTTAACAATTCGGTGTTTGTAATTTGAATAAATGGCATTCCACAAGCAAAATCTATTTTATTTGCAAATTTGCGATTGAATGACTAGTTTTCTGTCACCGGGAAAAAGGCGGTAAATCTACGGAACAGAAACAACATTAAGGCGTCAAGGCACCCGGTATTGCCCGGTTTAATAAAGACGACCAGGAAAACGATTTAAACGAATCGCAAATAAAATCCGAAGACAATTTGAACTACAAGCATTAAGGCTACAAACGATCCTTGTAAACACTGCCGCTGCATAAGTTTGGATTTGCAAACAATGCTGGATAAACTACCCAACTTAACCGTGCTAGTCATTAACTCTTATCCCCCCAAACGTAAGGTATATTATCCGGTATATGGGCTACTCGGTACGTTTGTAGTGGAGTTCAGTGCATTTGCGAAGCTCACTGGGGCCCTAGCATTATTTGCATTGTTAATAGTGAACTGATTCAATATTATCAATGTAGACGCGCGAAGTGTAATGATCTTACGTTTGTATGACACGAATTAAATGTTTAAGTTCGTTAGTACGGACGTGACTTGGATGTGGTGCTACCAGGGACCTGATTGAAGATACCATCACTATTTATAGCTTACGAAGTTCGATAACAAAATGTATGGGATTTGACATAAGCTTCGCTAAATGACGTACGGATTCGCTGGTCATTACTCTCCAAACTGATTCGATTTTGATTCAGATTCGATCGTGCCGCATACTCCCGAATAAAATGTTTATTTTGGTTTTCAGGTGATTGATATGGTCAGGAGTACAAAAGATTTTTTTTATTCTGGTTAGTTTCAAAGTAATCCGCCAAAAAAACACACAAAGCTGTTGAGATTGAACTGATTTGATCCTCGATTGTGTGGGTGTAGATCATTACTGGTGGCCAACCACGAATTAATGCAATTTATTGTAAATAATGTGTAGAAATGGCAGCCAGCAGGATTTCCGCGCTGAATGCAGTAGTCAATAAGAATAGAGTTGAAATGAAATAGCATAAATATAGAAATTGTAAAAGCAAAATAAGTAAGGAAGTAAATAAACAAAAATGTAACAGAATAAAAAGAAATTACAATTTTATCGGTCACTCACAAAACATCTTGAACTCGATTTTGAAAGTAAAATCTTCATTTTTACTGTCACTCTAGGCTTTGGATTAGGCGGGTAAAGTCTAGAATCTTGGTTTAACTTATCTAAGCTTTACGATTAATGTAGATACCATTTTTTTTAACCGAAGGCTGGCCTTGTCAGGCCCAGACTGAGTCCTGCCCAGCCCAGTCACTGCGACCTTTCTGGATCTATTGTGACTCCTTCACTTTAGAGTACCGTCCCCAGTCCTATGTTACTCATGAAGCGAACGATATGGTGGGGGTCTGCGGTGCGAATTTCCTCTGCTGTAGAGTATTCATGCAGCCAGAGGTACTTGCTCCTGCTTATATGAAGAGCTGGACAATCAAAAAGAAGGTGGAGGGGTGTCTCGTCTTTCTCCTTGCAGAATCTGCAAGTTATTAGATCACCTATGCCTATCCTGTGAAGGTGCTTGTTTAGCTTGCAGTGCCCGGTTAGGGTTCTGGTGAGGATTCTTAGTTGGTTTCTACCATTACAAAATGTTTCACGCGATTTCGTCATATAACAGCCCAACCATTTGTAATAAAAGTCCTAAAAATAGTCGCGAACCACAAATATAATAAGCCGCCAAGATTGAGGAAGATAGAAATCCACACGTAAATCCAATGATACCCAGATATCAAAACATTGGATTTAAAGTCTATTTCTACTATACGACAGATTGCTTAATCTGTTGATATAATTCTGATTGAATGTACTGTTGGTTCATGGATATTCGTGTTCACAATAATATTTTTTTTAAACCCGTAACACAAATTCTTCTGATACTTAGCACGGGGACAGATTGACGTGGTGTGATGTGTCCATAAATATTATAATTTTTAAATAGCCGGCTCGACAGGATAGGTGCCACGGACTCAGAGAAAATATAAGGGAACAAAAAGTTTTCAATGTTCCTGGGTCATATTTGTGGTTTTTATTTTAATGGAATAAAAACTGTTTCTATTTTATTTATAGTTACAAAACGGATGGCTTAAAAATAAATCGGCAATCTCAGGACGTACAGAACAATCGTCATTTGTAATGAACGTTCTTTCTCGATTCAGTCTCCGACTGTCGGCCGCGTGTTCGCTATGATTTCCGATCGGGAAAAATACCGGGCGCGGATAAAGGAAAATAGAACCTCAAACTAATACATTTCTTTAGGGAACCGCAAGATCTGTGCGTTAGGAGAGAATTCGTGATTCTTTTATTACAAATGTGTGAGAAAAATCTAGAAAATTGATTATTTTATTACAAAGTCTTAGATATATGTGAGAAAAATCTAGAAAAAAAGATTCCTAGCTGGTAAAGTAGTAGAGCCTTTTACTGTATCGTTTTTGCTAACACTCAGGGTTAGTTTACACTGAAGCCAAGGGTGGAGAATTTAAGACAGTGATTCAAAATATTAAAAATCATTGAAAACAAAAATTTGGTGTGACCTGACCGAATATGATGACTCCGAAGATTAGGTTAAGTTGATTAGGTTGAATCCCACCGAAATCCGCAAGTGGTTTAAGTGGGTAAGCCGGCCGTAGCGAGCCGGGAGTCCCACATACCCCTAGGGGACCCTCCTTGGGGGATGGGTAACGCATTTCCTTTGCGACATAAAAAAAAGTTATCAATTTTCCTGCTTGGCCTACAGGCCGTTCAATTGTAAATGAAACGTAAATACGTAATATTCTGGTAAATAATGCTCCAGTACATTGGATGTAACGATCGCATTAAGGTTATGAAACGTGCAGTGGGTCGAGAACTCAACAGGTATTTAATATAAATCGCATTATTTCGGTGCATTTCATTGTTTCATTTGCGTTATGAATTTGCTTATTGCTTTTTTGATTTGAAATGAATTGAAGACATGAAAGTAGGTGACATGTCGCAAATAAAACCAGAAAATTGAGTTTAAACTGTCACTTATTAATTTTAGGATATGTAGTAACGTATTTAGTAATTGATTCTAGAGAAGGATCTTTAGATTCATGTAATTAATACTTTACGATGTATTCTAAAATTCAAAATATTTTATTTCCAAATGAAAGTCAACAAGCTATTTTCGGAAAGTCAACAAAAAGGCTACCACCGGTTCAACCCTAGCCCGCCGAGAAGAACCGGCCTAAGAAACTCGGACGGGGCCATCTTTTAGCGGAAAGATGGAAAATTGTTCTTCTTAAAAAGTGTATATAGTAAACATATTGTTTACAATGTAAAAACTTAATCTATATATTATAACAAAAGTCAGAGTACAGTACATTGAGGTAGCCTTGCATGTGGCCATCTTATTCCCAAGGTGTGCAATAGTCAATAAAATCATTTATTTATTTTTCTATTAATTTATTCCAAGAAATTGGTTACATAGTTTGCTACATATATTTAATATTTTGTCCCACAATTTCTGCCCTTAAGGACATGGAAATAATATTAGATTAGATATTAGGTATTATTTATTGACCATAAAATAAGCTTTGGCACACAAACGTTCTTTAACTACATTTTTTCTAAAATGTTTAAGTGACAGTTTGAACTCAATTTTCTTGAAATCAGAATTTTGCTACATATCACCTTCATACATTCATGTCTTCAATTGTAAAGAATCTAGTTCCAAATAGACTGAGCCGCGAGACGTGGCACAAAATTTCATTGACCTACTAGAATTTCGTGAAACGTCATTGAATTCGTTATTATACGTTATTCCTATTATTCATGTGAAAGTTCGTTTGTTTGCTATACGAAAACGACTAAACCGATTATAATTAAACTTTGTACATGTTCATGGAGGCGTATGGATGGGCTGTTGCTGTTACAACTAATGAACGGATTTTGATGTAATTTGGTATGATTGTGTACGAAATTTATAATGTATACCCAACACATTCGTCAATCAGCTTTGCCTGGTAAGCTCAGCTATATAGCTGAGCTTACCAGGCAAAGCTGATTTTGCCAAACACAAGAACCGCTCGCCTAGTATATACTAGGCGAGCGGTTCTTGTGTTTGAGATGACGCATTGAGGTAACATACATTTTGATACGAACGGACAACCCTTAAAAGATTAAAATTAAATTGAAATTCTAAGTTTAGTGTGAGTTCAGTTTAATTTCGGAGTTGTAGAGTCGCCTAAATACATTGGTGGCAAGCGTAACGTTAGGCCCGTATAAATAAAACAATCATAGTCGGATCTTCTATTTGAGAACCTATTCGACAGATAAAACAACGTTTCGGTTCACTTTTAAAAGTGAACAACTTTCTTAATTTAGCAGCTTAATATAATAATTAAAAATAATTGTACTTTAATTTATTTTCTTTTGAACCCTCATATTCATAATATAGATTATAGGAAAACATTAAAATAAGTATAATCTAAATTTTATAAACTTTATTTTTCAGTTTTAAAAAAGAAAGTATGTAACATAAGTAGAGTTTTTCATTTTCAAAAGTGAAACGAAAGGTTTTTTTATCTGTTAAACAGGTTCTCAAGTAGAGGTTTTGATTGAGATTTTTTTTATATATAAGGCCCTTTAGTTCATAGTTATAAAGGTAAAAAGACCAATCACTAAAAGTTTTGAATATGATAACACTACCTTTTCTATATAAGATTTATTTTTATTTTTCTAGATTTTTTTTATATATAAGGCCCTTTAGTTCATAGTTATAAAGGTAAAAAGACCAATCACTAAAAGTTTTGAATATGATAACACTACCTTTTCTCATTCTAGAAATGCATTTTTTATGTCAAATACTAAAAAATATTTTGTTACATTTTTTTTTCTTTTTTAGACGCAACGATAACAAAAAAGCACAAAATATATCAAGTAAAAAAATAAAAAAAACTTTTCTAAAATGAGAATAGGTACACCTAATATATAGTCATAGCCTAAAATGATTATCACTGTTCCTGGGTGTAAAATAATAAAAAAAACACTTTTTTGAAATGAGAATAGGTACTGAATATAGACATATCATAAAGGTATTATCACTTCCTTTTACACCCTGTATACCATACCTGTCATGGGTCTGTACCCATGACAGCACTGCTGTGCTTACAAGATAATTTTACGGTGTTATCCGTGGAACCGTACGAGCTAAACATCGCTATAAAGTGAACGATCTGCTAATAAGTTTAAGCTGTTTACCCGAGTCTCAAGCTTACCAGGAAATAGCTTGAAATAATGAAAGATTGTGTCGACCGTTAAGATTTTAAACATTTTCATCGATAACCTTTTTAAGAGGAAACACAACGGCTGTTTTTTTTACAGAAACAGGGGGGTGAGTCCTGTTTCCTGGTAAATTATCTAGGGTATTCATTAAGTAGTAACAGAAAAAGTCCTTAGATTCTTAAAAATATACAGTGTATTTCTTCTCCTGTAAAGTGCTAAAAAATTACTTTTGCGGTGTTGTAAGCTAAGGGACGATAGGCTATATAATTAACGTTTATACGCAATCACAGATAATACTATTTAATGCATATTATCATTAATATCCTTGCCCGCCCATAGACGGCACTTTCCTTTTGTGTAGGTCCATTGTAAGTTAATAGCGTTGAAACAACATAAAATAATGAATATGCCGCAGAATAACAGATGATATTGCAAGGAACTATGAATAGTTGAAGTGCATTTAAAATGTCTTCCCGCCCACGTAGACAGTATTTTACTGTAGTGTGGTGCCGGTATTTAATTCAATAAAACGGTGTAACAACAGACATTTAATACGTCATAGAATCACTATGATACGAGAAACTATTCAGTGCATTTCAATAATCTGCACTGAACCTTTATATCTCCGTATGCCAACAATAAGCACGCGCACACTGCAGGCGAATTGATAAAATAAATTTAGATTATTAAATATAATATGTACAAAATCGGTTGTTTAATAAATATTATAATTTAGTAGTATAATTATTGGTTATTTATATAATTAAGTATTTTATTATTTATAATTTTACATGGATATGTCATTGCTTTTTATTGATAAATATTAGATATTAGTATTTTTTACAGTTCACATCGGTTTTCATTAAATAATAATACAATTAAATGTATGAATCTCAGTTGGTAGTAAAGTTGGTGGCCTTTTGTTATTAGTTAGAACCTAAATAAAAACCAAAAGTTCGCATAAAAGTACGAAAATAATTATATGTGATTTGTTTTTGAGTATTTTATTTAAGATTTTTATTTATTTAAAACTTGTATAGCACGAATTTTACTTAATACATAGAAGACGACGATGTAGTGTTTTTTAGACTGCTTAGGTTTTCTTTTGTAAATGTTGTCTAAAGATTCATATTTTATTTGCCCGTTGGATTGATCGCTTGAGCACAGTTGAGGATGGAAAGCAGATGTCATAAATTTAAAGTCAACTATAACTCACTATCAATAAGAATACCTCTAAGCATTTAAATCTTTTTTTATTTTAACAAGACGACTTATAATTTTTGGTATTTAATAAAATATTATCAAATTATAAAAACACAACAAAACCTAGTCCTTGAAGTTCGTTCCGTACACTTGTATATAGTGTGCGAGCCATAAGTTGCACACAATTTGCACAAATAGAAACGTCTCTTTTCGACGCGGAATTGCTTTGAGTAGGCGACGCGGGTGGCGCGGGGACACAATCTGTATTCGGGATTGCTGCGGGCGGCCATTTTGTGGCACCGCCGCCATCTTGCCGTGCGCTATTCCGTGTATCGCTTCCGATAACCTGTCGTTTTACATGCACTATAACTCGTCGGAAAGGTTTACGCTCCGTATTCGTCGTGTCTATTGTAGTGAAGCGTTCAATTTCACCTGTAACACCAATAGCTTGCCGATTTGTAAGTGTCTTTGAGCACATTGTATACGGGAAACTATTTCGAGGAAACGAAACTTTATATTATTCGAAATATATCAGACAAAGGAAATTATTTAAAGTAAATCTACCACGTATATTTAGGACCTCATGACACTTTAAAGCCGAACTTAAACCCTTTAACATTATATCTATAAACAGAGAAAAGCTAAAAGATATTACAAATTAGGTATGAAAAGAAAATGTTCTAACAATTGTAAAAATAACTATAACAATAAAAACAAAGTGTAGGCTGCAGTAATATTCCCCGCGCGGCTGTAGAGAGAATTGACCCTGCTTGTCTTAGTAACGACCCCAGCGGTGCACCGGGGTTAGCTAAACCTTTACAAGCGTACAAATCTTAACAGAAATACAACTTGGTGAAATCTGACGATTCTGTTCTGACTGACTTTATTGTTATTTCAATATTTAGTAATATGGCATCTGCTTATATGTATAAAAATGAAATGATGTTCGTTAGTCTCGCTAAAACTCGAGAATGGCTGAACCGATTCGGCTATTTTAAGTCAAGACTAAAAATAGCCGAATGACTTCCATGAATATGTCAAGACATATTCATGGAAGTCCAGGGAAGGGTTAAAAGATTTGTATGCTCAACGAAGTGGGCACGGTTCAGCTGGTTTACATTATATTTCTGAAAATAATGAATAATAATAATAATAATAATAATGCCTTCCACACCAATTTCAGTGACGTTGGCCGGTTTCATTAAAACCAGGCCAGGTACACAGGAGTAATTTTATAGTGCCCAAGTGTTGGCGCAATACACGAAAGCACTCTCTTTTTCTTCAGTCTTGTAGCCCAAAGGGCCGGATAACTAACATGTCTAGCGGCTGATCAGGCACATGTTTCATGTTTTTTTAAATTATTATACGAGTAATATAGCAAAGTAGTTGATAAGTTTCACTTCAAAATTTCTGAGTTATAATACTTTAGGGTGTGGGGTCCGTCATACTTAATTATTTTAACCCCCGGCAAAAAGACAGGCATTATAAGTTTGACATGTATCTGTGTGTATGTCTAATAATAATAATAATAATTAAAACCTTTACTAAAAAAAAGTGATTAAAACATACAGGGGCTGTATTATGATCTTTTACAATACCAGCCTGGTTCCAGGCAATTCAATATTACGGTCTTAAACTGCCTTGTTCTTTTTTATATTTCAAAAACATGTTATTCTGAATAGATCCACCCTAGTTTGGTTGTCCGAAAGTGACATTCTTAAGCAAGTCAAGTGTCACGTGTCCGCTGACTAGCTGTCATCATGCAGTTATTATGTGATCGTAATACGAAAATTCCAGGCAGCCATGTTGTATGGCGTAAACTGGCTGGAATTAAGATCTTAAGCCCACCAAACTGGATAGCAATTTTTCAGAGAGTTTAGCGTTATATTGATAAGAAAATAACAGCAATATAGTTACATAATTTTATAGAATTCATAAATAAAGATTTGAATTATTATTATTATTAGACATACACACACAGACATGTTAAACTTATAATGCCTCTTACATCTGTCTGTGATAACGTAGCCAAACGGATGAACTGATTTTGATATTTTTCATTTGAAAGCTGACGTCGTCAAGAGTAATCTACAATTCATCATGGTGTTTGCTCACTTGACAATTCGAGGATTACATTTTTAAAAGCTTGTATTCAACTTGCTTTGTTAGTATGTTCTTCTTCTAACTTAACGGCTTCGCTCTTGTCGGTGGAGCTTTCTCCATTCCTCTCTGCACTGTTAGATAGTATGTTAGTGTGAAACAAATTTTGCGAGTTTTATTAGAATCCCTTCCGGTCGTTAGATTAGGTTTAGATTTGGTTTAGTAGCGTATCTTCGGTGACAATGCAATAATATAGTAACATGAAGCTGATCTCAAGAGTCGGTAGGTAGCCATAGGAACTCCTAAACTAAACAATATTTATTCCATCAAAATTCGACTTGTTAGCATTCAGAGTATTTAAATAAAACCTTGTTTAAAAAAATATATAATTTAAATTCTGTTCATTTTAACAGAAAATTGGAATGGCGCATTATACAATACCGTCAATTTTATTGTCTGCCATTAGACATCTTTATCAAAATTTGGAACGTAATGTAATTTGAACCGTCTCAGAATAGTAATGAACGGTACAATTTGTACCAGGGTCTCAGGAACGCTGAAGTGTGGACTGTAGAGGATTTAGTACAACGCTCGCCGGCGTCCATTAGACGCGACGGTAATTTTCAATTAAGACTGTTCTTGGACCATAAAGTGTATTGAATTTTGCAGTACAAGGAGTGCATGAGTTCCGAAAGGGTTTAATTTATTTAATTTCTTAACTTGTTTAATTACTAGAATTGTATTTAAGCCGCTGATAAAAAACTTTATATGGTGTTTTATGATTGATCGTGATTCCCAGACGGAAGAACCAATTCTGATATAGTTTTTTTTGTTCGATATCTGACGTGACGGAGAGACCTTGAAATGTTTAGAGGAAGGCTTATTTCTAGCAGTGGTACATAGCTGAAATGATGATGATCATAATTGCAGACATGAATCAATAAGGTGTGTCACATGTCATATGTCACAAAAAAAAATACTCAGAAAATTTTGTTTTAATAGACACTTAAACTTAATTATGTAGTAACGTATTAAGTTCATTGATTCTAGAGACGGATCTTTAGACTAATGAACTTAATACTTAAAGTGACAGTTTGAACTCAATTTTCTCAAAATCATGATTTTGCTACATATCACCTTCACCCATTCATGTCTTTAATTATCATTCATAAATTCTCCATAACACGAGGCTTTAGCCGAATCGATAACGAAGTTCGAAAGCAAAGGTGTATGGGATGTGAGTTGTGGCATATGCATCATTAAATGTAAAATATCAGTAAAGTATTATAGACTACCGCTGCTGTCACCAAACAAATCCCGTACACTGCACGAGAAGAAACTGAAAGATTCATCTTAAATAAACGTTAAATGGATGAAGAAATTGGATTACGATTTTAAAAGTTTCATGTGTGGTACAAGTTACTAGTGAGTTTATACGCGGAGGGCACATTTAATTTTAACAACAATTAATCTAGAAAAGTAAAGAGCGCTCGCTACTCTACATAATTATTGATAAATGAATACTTAATGTGTATAAATACAATTAATGTATTTATTATTTTTAGTTTCTATATTATACTTTCGCACTAGCTGCATATTTTTAACAAAATTATAGCTTACAGATACGAAAACAAGTAGTAAGAAAAATATGTTTTCCTGATGCTCAAAAACGAATGTTCCTATTTATAAAAATGAATTGTTCCTTTGCCTCGCTAAAACTCAGGAACGAATGGACCGGTTTATGGAAGTTCACCTGGAAACGTTTATACAGCGAAGAAAGCCCGTGCGAGTTTCTTACTTATCTTCTCGACAGGTTGATGCTGAGTTGAACCGGTGGTGGCTTTTTGTGTTGACATTCGAAGAATATCTTCTTAAGTTCTATTTGGAAATAGAACTTAAAAAGATATTTTTGATATTTAGGGTGTGTATGTGCCTCATATCCTATGTGGAGTATAATGTGAAAGTATCAGCGCTAAAAGACTTACTTTTGACTTTCAAGTTTCTATGAGAATTGCCTCAATATCATAAATTTGCCCATACAATAATTAAAAAAGTAACTCTTTCAGCGTCGGTACTTTTACAGTAAACTCTATATACAGTACAGGCTGTAATATTAATGTAATACCCTAAAGTACTTTCACTCATTAATATTACAGCCTGTAGTTAAGTAGTAGTTAAGACAGTAGAGAGAAGCGGACAGCGAAATCATAAAAACGCTACCTCCTACATCTTATGTCGTCGCTCATAAAACGCTATTTATATTTTTTAAGAAATCACTCTCGTAGTAAAGTGCAGCTAGACTTGCATAATAGACGAAGATCTAGCTCTAGTCTAGTACTTTATTCCATTATTAACAGACCTGGGATAATTTTACAGGGATTGTAAAAGTCTTGAGATATTATCTGATATTAAATGTATATGATTGTAGAATGTAGTTATACCTAACTACAATATTAATAAAATACTTATTCAATAACACGTTTTGGCATTACACCTATTCACATTCAAAACAAGTAAAAAAAAAAGGAAACATTTTTTATGTAGGTATATCTTCTTATATAGGTATATAAATTTTTGGTTTTGAATTATTCGTGGAAGTCCAGGGAATGTTTAAACGGTTTTCTTTTATTTTTTTATGTTCAACGAAGAAGGCACGGGTCAGCTAGTCTTATATATAAAAATGAATTGCTGTTAGTTAGTCTCGCTAAAACTCGAGAACCGATTCGGCTATATTTAGTCTTGAAATATTCGTGGAAGTCCCGGGAAGGTTTAAAAGGTTTCTTTACTCAACGAAGTGGGCACGGGCCAGCTAGTCTTATTATAAAACAAAATAATCCGTCGTGTCTCTGTATGTTCGCGATAAACTTAAAAATTAATGCAAAAAAACTTTATTTCGTTTTCACTAATGCATCATTTAAAATTTAACTCTACTAGCTTTATCGCGGAACCAAAAAATATAAAAAATTAACGTATTTTTTTCAGTTAGTAGTGTGTACCAAGCTTATAATTGCTTCAAAATAATTCATTTGTTAACTGTTCACTTTTCTGACAGCAAATAATTACAATCCGACTAGGACTCTCATAAGAAACAGTGTAACTTCTACTCCTAGTAAGTACTCATTGGAAGCACCAAAAATAATTATAGGAATTAATTAAAACTTGTACAATTTTCATTAAAAATAACAAAGTTTTCAGCCAGCCCAGAAGACGTTTCACTGATCAAAAGTTATTAAAATAGGGCTAAGGGTCCATAAGTTTACACGCCCCCACCGTTCACTTTGAAGTGTTAGAGGTTTGCTTGGCCCTCTTGGCCCTGACTAGGGCCGTGACTCACTTTAGGAAACCAGACGCTTCAACTAGTTCAGTCTAATATGTAGGTCAAATCCCCGAGTGACCTAAAAGTGAGGTTCAGAGGAAAAAACAACACAAGACAGTAAAAAACCAACAAAAAAATTACTCGCTAAAAGAGATTGTGCTTTTTAGATTTTGAAATTTAGGATAGATTTACACATTCACAAAATAACAAGCGTTGGCTTGAGATGACAAATCGCACATAATCCGATTCAAAAAAAAAAATGCTGGACATGCTTTAACTTGAGCAGATGAACAAAACGTAGAGGGCGCATCATTTTTTATCGCAGAAACACTAATAAATGAAAATAAACATAAACATTAATAAAGCTGCGATGTGATTGGTTATATCCCTTATATTTTACAATAAAGACAGTTCAATTCAGTATTTTAATAATAATATAATATAATATAATAATATATCTATGGACGCTTCACACCACGTCAATCTGGCCCCGTGCTAAGTATCCGAAGAACTTGTGTTACAGATGCCAGACAACGGAAATATATTTAATACTTTTATACTATACATATATTTAAGATTTTTATTATATTATACACACATTTAATACACATCCATGACCCAGGAACATTGAAAACTTTTTGTTCCCTCGGCGGGATTCGAACCCGCGACCTTTCGCTCGAGCACCAACGCGCTCTTTCACTGCGCTACGGAGGTCGTCGTTTTAAATTTATGCAATACTGCTAAGATTTCACCCGACTGCCAAAAAAGGGTAAGTATTGTTTATTTTAATCACGATGATATAATACTAAAAGTGTAACCCGTTCAGCCCTTTTCGGGAGCATGACAACCCTAACATCGTCTGCCCTGACATCAGCCTAGAGCCGTGTTATTAAAGGGTCATTCTGGTATCTAGATGACGTCTTTGTTTAAGACACCTTCGCTCTCTCTTTATTAGATTAAGGAATGGAAGGTGTGAAAATGACTTGTGCGATCGAGAAAGATAAAAATCTTTGGTATCTTTTAGCAGCTGCTAATTTTAAGAAAAATTATATTTCATGTTAATAGTAATATAATAGCTCCCCTCACCGATTTTGGTGTCGTGGCCGATTTCACTGAAACCAGGCCTGCTATGCAGGAGTTATTTTATAGTGCCCATGTGTGTGAGCAATACTCAGAGACTCTCTCTTCTTTTTACTCTCATAACCCAGTGGGACGGTTAACCGACACGACTGGCGAGAGAACAGGTGCAGGACTAACTTTTTACACGCCCATCCAACGCATGGATCATCTTTCTTGTCAGACAATCAGGTAATAAGCCTGCATTGTCCTCACCAAACTTGAAAACAACCTTTTTTGTTCCAACACGGGAATCGAACCCACGACTTCCAGAGTCGAGAGCGTAACTCTGAAGCATAAGGCGAAGGCGATATTTAATGTTATCTAATATAAGGTATTTGTGCATTTTTTGTAATCTTATATATAGGTATAAAAATGAATTGCTGTTCCTTAGTCTCGCTGAAACTCGAGAACGGCTGAATCGATTCGGCTATTTTTAGTCTTGAAATATTCGTAGATGTCCAGGGAAGGTTTAAACCCTTTGTATGCTCAACGAAGTGTATACAATGACATACAATAACATATACAATGTTTGGCATGCAAAATAACTAATTTTACTATATTTGGTTTGTTGCCCCAAGTATTGTATTGTGTTTACCAATAAATGTTTAGAATTGATGTAAAAAGCACAAAACATAACTGTCAACACAGGCGGAACTTGTAAGATATTTACTTGAACCCAATCGCTTACTACAACCATCAAATACAATCGATTCTCTACATTGTAATATCGAAGAAATGCGACGGACAAATTAAAGGACCATTCAGCGTTTTCAGTGATCGGAAAACCGATATTTCTTAAGAATTCCGCTTAGACAATAGAAGTGCACCAGATGGAAAATTGTGCTTCTGTAATGATTAAATTATATTGGCTTTTACAACTGAACTTGGTAGGACCGAGTGTGGAATAGAATAGTATTTAGGTAAAATCAATGTATTTTTCGAAACGAAACAAAACAACTGACAACGCTCGTCTCAGTTGAGCCCTGTCTTAAGACATGTGCTTAAGTATTCTCTATTGATTCAACTGTCATCTAAAATGATTTCTTGAGGTTGAGGTTGAAATCGTTTTATGAATACAGGCCTTAATCTGCCTTGCTCGAGGTTGAGGTTGCTTGAGGTTGAGGTTGAAATCGTTTTATGAATACAGGCCTTAATCTGCCTTGCTCTAGCACGTATGATTTGGCGCGTCTGCGACCGGGACAGACATGATCGAATCGAAATTCGAGTTACAAGAATCGTGCCCAGGTCTTTCTTCGTTTCAAATATAAACCACTATTAGGCTGCGTTTTCACTGACGCGGAGCGGTGCGGATAGGAGCTTAGCAGTGCCCAAATTGACCAATCACTATGCTCGTGCTGTTTCCGTGGAAACGGAGCGGAGATTTCGAGCATAGTTATTGGTATAATATAAAATAGAATTTTCACTTTTGTTAATACCTGTGCTATTAATAGTTAGAAAACAGTTTACGCTGGCTTATTTTAGTTTATAGTTTGGTGTTTAATAGATTGACAAATTACTGATTAGTGATCGTGAGACTAACTAGTAAATTCCATTAGCACTGATAATTATAAGGAACTTCGATTTGGAACTTCGTAATTTCTCTAACTTGCCAAGTTGTAAGTGGAACTATGTAATTCAATTATAAATTATGTTTACAACTCGCTTGATTAACTATTTATATATAGTGTCATGGAACTTAGTTACCTAAGTATTATATTAAAATATTTAGTAAAATCGATTACAGAAAATATAGGTAATAATTATAACTAGTCAGGGTTCCCCCATACATTGTTTTCACTTGATTAGTATCTAGCTGATTTTTCTTGAGTAGCTTCATTTTGATGAGACGTCCAATAATATCTTGGATGGAACTCTCGATTCTGGTAGCTGTTAGCTACCACAAACAAGAGTTACGTCCAAGAAATTCTTGAGCGACTCATCAAAATGAAGGCACTCACGAAAAATAAGCTTGATATTAGTCTTGTGAAAACAATGTATGGGGGAACCCTGACTAATATTATTGAATGCACTGTAGCAGTAGGTTTTTGTTGGGAATTCACGATACACAGTAATATTAAAATAGATTTGATTTCAAATAAAGTGGAAAATTAACTTGTAAATGGTTTGTATTTTATTACAGTATGCTTATGTAAATTTAAAGTCGAAAAAATAGACGTGATAATTAAGTTTAATTAGTTAATGTTCTCCATTGTGACAATTGTTCTCGGCCTATCAGCTGACTTATAGTAGCTGATTTAAAACTTTTTTACGTTTTAAATTTGCCCCGAACCACGCATTTTCCCTTCCGAAAATAAAAAAAATATTTTTAGATTTTGACGAAAAAAATTACATTTCTATAATATAGTATTTACCATTATACCAACGGGTATTTTTTCACCATGTATGCTTTAATTTACTCTGAGTTATTTGCAATAAAAATCCTTTATTTCAATGTGAGTAACAAAAAGTATACCTTACAAAGATAAATAGGGAAATATATTCAGGCATTTAATATGTAAAGTCCACGGACCTCTGATAACAATCCGTATTATCTACAGAATACATTATTCATAGGCCAGTCCACAAAAACAAAGAGGGTAATTACCCTTGACCTCAAGACGAGGAGTTGCTGGGAGGAACGGGCAGGGGGGATTAGCGAGGAGGAATTAAAAAAATCTGTGTCAGGAGCACGATTTCTAATCAATTATGTAAAAATGTGCTGTTCATTTTAACATAATTACATAATCATTACCACCCACCAAAACAGGTTATTTTTGTTTCATTATTCCATTACGTAATCGTATTTTGTTGATTGACTTGAAATGTTTTTGGAATTATATTTTTTTGGTTTAATTATTCAAACTCAAACTCAAAACGTTTTATTTCCATATAGGTTATTAAATAACACTTAAAGAATTGTCCTACATGATGCCCACCACCGGTTCGGAAACTAGCCCGGCGAGAACCGGCGTAAGAAACTCGCACGGGGCCATCTTTTAGCAAAAAGAATGGAAAATTGTTCTTTTCGAGTTGAAAATATATAAAACTCGAGTGCCTAGTTTGTTACAGCTTACAGAATGTGAAGTGTTTACGAATTTGCCGCCATTAATACTAGTCATAGACATAATATAAAATATTATTAAGAATAATTATACTTTATAAGTATTATTTACTTTCATTGATTCTCTTTAATCCTCTAATAACATTTTTTTTATAGTTAACCTTTATGACATGTACATCAGATACATAAAGACTGTTTTTAAAACATCTGCCTAAAACCTAAAATAGTAATTTCATTAAAATCGTATGGTTTCTCAATAACACTGAGTGGTTCTAATAAAACGATCAAAGTAAGACTTTAAATTAAATAGTTATTAAAGTTAATAGAATATTCATGTTACACAATTCATATTCTTCAAATTATTTATACTCAACGTTTAAGCTCCTGTCTTAAATTAGTATTTCAGAGTTCAGTGTGTACGAGAACTTACGAAACATTTTATATGGATGCTACTACGAGTACTGGTCAAAGCATTTTTTTTTTGTTTAACCGAAGGCTGACCTTGTCAGGCCCAGACGTCACTGCGACCCTTCTGGATCTATTGTGACTCCTTCGCTTTAGAGTACCGTCCCCAGTCCTATGTTACTCATGAAGCGAACAATATGGTGGGGTCTGCGGTGCGAATTTCCTCTGCTGTAGAGTATTCGTGCTGCCCGTCAAAGCATACTTATAGTATGGGCAAACATAATAAGTACTCGATAAGCGATGCCATCGTCAGTATACAGGGTGATTAATGGTTCATAATATCTATCCAAGTATAGTGTGAAGAGAAGAATGCGTAGAGGATTTATTGTTTTGGCACCTCATATACCTATATATTACTAACGCGACAAATCACGATTAAAGATCTCCATAAAAGTCACAAAACAGATGAGTTTCAATCCTGGTCAGGTCTTAGGTCAACGACCAGTGCGTTTGTGTGTATAGACTAGGAGCCAGCGAGCCCCAGCATAGTAAGATTCACTCCGTGTGGTCATTTAAGACCTTTGATTTTCTTTTGAGTCATATTAATATGAGGTTCCAAAACAAAAAAATGCTCTACGCGTCTCTTGCTCTTTACACTATAATCGGCTTAATATATGAACCATGAATCACTCTGTATACTTAAGATATATTTTGTGGGTGGGCATCCTTACCATTTATATTATGCGGTAAAGGTCCTACCCAAAGACTACCTTTTGTCAGATTGGGATTTTACATCTTGAATTTTTCTGACTGACTTTTTGTATGACACATGCATTGTACTTTATTAGAACGTACTGATTGAAACAAAATAGAAAGTATTATCTACTGATTGCAATAATCGCAATCAGTATGTTCTATTTTCAAATACAAAATGTCGGTGACTGGTTATTGCACTGTTACGGGGTGGTTCAGGATATGTTTAACAAAAAAACTTTTATTAGAAACCCGAAATGTATTTATTATAAAAATCACACTTAGAATATACTGACAATAACCTACATCCGACGGAAGTCCAATTCAAACTGACTCAAATATTAATATTTAATTATGTGGAAAACAATAGACGTATGCAATAGGAATATTGCATTCGCAATAATGCTATGGGAAACTCAGCAGTTTTGCTACACATACTACCCAATACGACTATTGATATAACAGCACCCTTATGCGAATATAATTGTAGAAACCCTAGTTTTATTAATACACTAGATGGTGTCCCACATGATTTTGAATACGAATGTCAATATTACCTGTGTGCTATATTTCATAATTAAATTATAATTTGCTTATAACATCGATCCCACATCTGCTCTTTGCAGAACTGTGTTGTAGTTTTTTTTTTAATATTTTAAAGTATAAAGGTTCTTAAAATTTTCCCTTGGGGAACACCTAGCTTATTTTCTTAAAATATCTTTTAAACGTTTTATACGTAAGCGTCTTTTATCTTATATATAAAAATGAATTGCTGTTCGTTAGTCTCGCTTAAACTCGAGAACGGCTGAACCGATTCGGGTATTTTTAGTCTTGAAATATTCGTGGAATTCCTGGGAAGGTTTAATCGGTTTCTTTGCTCAACGACGTGGGCACGTATCAGCTAGTCTTATATATAAAAATGAATTGCTGTTCGTTAGTCTCGCTAAAACTGGAGAACGGCTGAACCGATTCGGCTATTTTTAGTCTTGAAATATTCGTGGAAGTCCAGGGAAGGTTTAAACGGTTTGTATGCTCAACAAAGTGGGCACGGGTCATCTTGTCTTTTATATAAAAATGAATAGTTGTTTATATTCTAATCAACCAACAAGAGGGATAAAAAGGAAGAAAAATTTTCATAATATTTTCATGTAGTTTATTATTTTCAAGAAGTGGAATAATTTCAACTTGTATATTATTTCCAACTTGTAGGATAGATATAATATTTTTCAGCGACAAAGCCACGAACACGCATTAGTGTAAACTCCATCCACTAGCAGCAAACTTTCGTATTATAACCGCTATTCATAAAAATCAAAAGTTCTAAACTAAATTTTCAAACAATGTAACAATTTTAATAACAAAGTTATAACATTAAAGTTGTAACTCTATAGTTAGAATTGTGTAAAGAGTATAATAACATGTTATTATTTGTTTCGAAATAATTTTATAGTATCTGTACTAATATAACAGAAGCGAGAAGAACTAATAAAGCGGAAGAGTTCGTTTGTTTGTTAAAAAGGGCTAATCTCAGGAAGTACTGGTCCGATTTGAAAAAATCTTTTTCTTGTTGCATAGTCCATTTATAGAGGAAACCAAAAAAAAATCATTTCCAAAATGAGGAAAGGTAGTATAATCGTATCTCAAAGTTATATAGTGTTCTTTTTACACACTGTATAATATATAATTTTCTATTTCTCTCGAAATGGAGTAAATATCCAGCAAATATTATATATTATACCAATTTTAAGATCCACTTAATACGCCAAAGCACCTATTAGAGAAATTGAAATTTAAATTAAACTTCCAATTTCAAGCGTGAAATTAATAAATTATTTTAATTTATATAATTAAAGTAATTAATTTGGGTAAAGATTAATATATTACGAATGTATACGGTTGGATTTATTAATTTAAATTTATTTAAAGTATTCTATTTCGTAACAGGCTTCGTAACGAACTTTAATGACTAGCCTCAGTCTACACTGAGAGAAGTCTCTACTACTAGAAACTTGAAATCTTTACTAATTTTATAAAGACGAAACATATTCTGTTTATTTTTATGGTTTTCATATACTCCGAAACTACTTTACTGATTTTGATTAAATTTGGCTCACAATGTTATCGCAAGATTTTGTTTTCAGCGCACGAAGCCAGTTCGCTTGCATAAAACGATTATTTAAGTGGCCTTATAAGTGAGTAAAAGAAACTTTTATAATAACTATCTGCTATCTGCCGGTTTCGGAGTTAAACCACAAATTACAGACAGTAAGAAGAAGGATATCGTTAAATAAAACACCACATAATATTATTTAAGTGTAATTTAAATGTTTATGACCGTACTTCTACCTCAATAATATTTTTAATGAAATAAACAACAATGAATGTATTGAACAATGTACGAAGGAAATTACCATAACAATAATGTATGACAAGTTAATTCGCGCTTCCCATCAAAATTCATACACCCAATGTTTAGTTTCATACAATTTCCGCCTAAATAGTGTATTAGCACACTATGTAAATTTACCTTGTACATCAATATTAATTTGTAATTATTAATAATTGTGTGCTGTTGGAGCCGACTAATATTATATTTCAGAGTAGAGAAACGCTTCTTGTTGGATTATTATGTTGACTTTTAATTATACAGCCTGACTGGTGAGACATGTGCAATACTTACGGAGAGTACTCGGTACTCGATTCCCATTATAAATATGTAATAAAATTGGGTACTTAATTTTTTACGAAATTTTTCTTTAAATATCATGGGTACTATGAAAATTACGTGGCTAGGCAAGTAGTACATGCGGCGTGCGACATCAACGAAAGTAGTACGGGCGCGTACCTACGCGCGGTGTCCATGTGTTGGGTAAATAATTAATTCATGCTTAAGATACATTTACTCAGTGATTAATTGATATAAATTTTTTTATATATTTTTTTTTTCATCTCATAATATATGTATGATAAATATCACGTCCTGAAGTATTGCTCATTTCTCACCAGTCACACTGGTACATATATCAAGCCGAATTTAGTGTGAAGAGAAGGACGCGTAGAGCATATTTTATTGTTTTAACTCCTCTTATAAATTACTTACCGTAACTGAAAATTAAAAAATTAAAATATTTCACAAGTCTTTGATTAGCATAGACAGGTCGTACGTCTTATTAAAGTTTGAACAAGTCTCGCAGGTGGGCCCTACATTTTATTTCGCAAATATTTCAGCTGAAGCCTCCTTTGAGCGAGTATTTGCATAATCGAGTGCAATTTTTTCAGTCTCAAAGGCTGCACGTGTTTAAACTACGTCCAATCTATCTTGTCTAACATTTTAAAAAATATTATATTTCACACCACGTCACGCGCACCTCGAAGTTGTGTTATGTACAAGACAACGGAAAGGATAATATTTATGATTTTAATTATTTATATATTTAACTAGCTGACCCGTGCCCACTTCATTGAACATACAAACCGTTTAAATCTTCCCTGGACTTCCGGGATGAATGTTTCAAAACTAAAAATAGCTGAATCGGTTCAGCCGTTCTCCAGTTTTAGCGAGACTAACGAACAGCAATTCATTTTTATATATAAGATTATGTCCACCACGTCAATCTGGCCCCGTGCTAAGAATCCGAAGAACTTGTGTTACAGGTACCAGATAACGGAAAAATATTTAATTCTTTTATACTATACACATATTTAAGATTTTATTATATTTCTAGCTGACCCGTGCCCACTTCGTTGAGCATACAAACCGTTTAAACATTAATTGCGTAATGTAATTCATTTAATTTAATTTAATCCTATATATAAAATTGAATTGCTGTTCGTTAGTCTCGCTAAAACTCAACAACAGCTGAACTGATTCGGCTATTTTTAGTCTTGAAATATTTGTGGAAGTCCAGGGAAGGCTTAAACGGTTTGTATGCTCTACAAAGTGGGCACGGGTCAGCTAGTATTAGTATAATGTACATTCCACCCGTACAAAGCTAGTAATGTAATTCTTCTGATTCATTATTTCTTTCGTTTCTCATTTCGCCGGAGTTACATTGTCAGCTAACTACGTGGGCGGCCGTAAAAGTGCGGATCGTCACGGGTCAGCGCGCTTCTCCGCCATATTTGGATTCAATGAGCGATGCGCCTCAGGCCAAATGTGGCTTGCCAACCATGTGGAGGTTTCTTGTATATTCTGTACCAGTAATGCGACGGGAAAATACGCGATTTTTGCCCGGGAAATAGATTTTCTGATCTTAAAAAAACTGTTCCGTGGGGTACTGGATGCCTCTCCACATCTATCTATCCCCTGGGTGGGTTAAAGGGATATTATTATATCCGAAAATGGGTAGCTGCATTATCATCTTTAAACTGCGCTCGCCAACCTACCTGCCCAACGTGGCGAATATACAACTACCCCCTAAAATACTTTGAGTATGTCCAGCAGCGTCGTAGCTGAAACCTAATTAAAGATATGAATCGATGAAGGTCTTCTTCTTCTTCTTAGTCGTATACTCTTGGCAGAGTAGTCGTGGTCATGGGGGTCGTAGCACGGCCTTTTTGACAGTCTCCCGCCATCGTTCCCTCACCGAGGTACTTCGCACGCACAAATTTAGGGACGATTCCGTTAGGGCTTTCACTTGGTCCGTCCATCGTAAAGGATTGCGTCCTCTGGACCTGGATCCATTAACTCTACCCTGGACGACAAGTCTCTCCATAGCGTCGTCTTCCTTGCGCATAATGTGTCCGAAGTAACTCAAAATCTGAGAATGAACCATCGCTGAGAGTCTTTGCGTGATCTTGAGTTCCTGGAGAATGGAGATATTAGTGCGGCGTTGAGTCCATGATATCTGCAACATTCTTCTCTAGCACCACATTTCCAGGGCATCTATGCGTTTCCGTTCTCTCTCTTTTACCGTCCACGTTTCCGCACCGTAGAGCAACACTGGAAACACTAGGGATCTTACAAGCCGAGTCTTTGTTGTTCTCGTTATGTTACGGTCTCTCCAGATCTTAGACAGCTTGTCCATTGCAGTCCTAGTTATAGCTATGCGTCGCTTGATCTCATCCTCCGAACCTCCGCCGTCTGAAATCAGTGAGCCTAAGTATATGTATGACGGTACAACCGCACACTGCTCAATAGTAGTTGTAGTATTGTTGCTGTTCCGATCTACAACCATCATCTTGGTTTTCAGTCTATTGATCTTCAGACCAAAACCGGAGCTTACTATTTCTACACGACGCAATAGCGCTGCAATTAGATGTTCGCTTGTTGCCAGGAGAGTGGTATCGTCTGCATACCGTAGATTTGAAATATTTTTACCACCTATTGGCACACCATCAGTCCAGTTCTCAAGCTCTATTCGCATTATGTGCTCGGTATAGATATTGAAAAGCACGGGTGACAATATGCATCCTTGGCGGACCCCAGCGGAGGGGTGGAGTTCCTTTGACATTGTTTTGTCCAGCTTGATTGAGGCGGAATTGTTCTCATAGAGCGATCGTAACAAATGGACGAGATGATGTGGAGTGCCCATCCGTAAGAGGATCTCCCATAGCTGCGGCCACTTAACCGAGTCAAATGCCTTTTGAAAGTCAACAAAACAGATGTATGTTGGTCTGTTGAATTCCCTGGCTTTCTCTATAATCTGTCGCAGAATGAGAATCTGTTCTCTTGTCCCTTTGCCTCTCACAAATCCAGCTTGTTCCGGAGCGATCTCTTTACTGACGTAGGCCTTCAGTCTCTCATTCAAAATGTGCAGTAAAATTTTACTGGAATGGTTTATTAAAGCGATCAGACGGTAGTTGCCACATTTTTTAGTGGATCCTTTTTTGTGAAGAGGCACAAAGATTGAATGGGTCCATTCTTGAGGCCAGATTCCGGTTTTCCAAACTTTGTTACAGACCTTATGAAAAAGTTCCACACCATATTCGCCGCTACATTTGACAATCTCGATTGGAATGTTGTCATTTCCAAGTGCTTTTCCACTTTTCAAATGTTTTATAGCAGCCGTAACTTCCTCTTTAAGTATGTCTGGTTCTAAATCCTGGTCTCTGAGTTCCACGGATGAGAAGTTGTGCGCTCCCGGATCATGAAAGAGGGACTGACAGTAGGTTTTCCACACTTCCAGAACCTCCTCCAGGTTCGTCACCGTCCTTCCTTGAATATCCTCTACAGCCCAAGCTTTAGAGACGCTATTCTTGGTTATAAAACGTATTTTCTTATACAGATCTTGTGTTTCGTATTTTTCGGCATGAGATTCCACATCTCTGCATATATTTTGTAAAAATACATTTTTGTCCCTCCTACAAGCGGTCTGTATTTGTTTGGTTAGTATGTTTTGGGCTTGTTGACTGCCTCCTGAAGCTTTAAGTTGCCGACGCTCCTCTACCAATACAAAGGTTTTATCTGTCATCCAATGTTGTCGTTTAGTACTAGAGGACACAGAAGGCTTAGATGCCTTTACCGCCTCTAAGAGTATCATCTTCGCTTTGCTCCAATCTTGCTCCACAGAGTCGTTAGATGAATTTTGATCACACCAATCACTCCTCCTACTTTCAAGGACTTTCCTAAACTTTGAGCCATCTCCCACGCACATTCTTGCCTGATTTGTGGTTTTTCTGGCAGCTTTAAGTTTAAGTTTAAATTTGGCTACAACCAGCTGATGATCTGAACCGCAGTCTGCACCCGGCAATGTATGCACATTTCTGATCGATGAACGCCAGCGCGATCTCACCAAAAAATAATCGATTTGGTTTCGCGCCACACCGTTCGGCGACGTCCAAGTGTACATTCTTCGCGGGTGGTGTTGAAAAAGACTATTTGCGATTATGAGGCCGTTGTTGGCAGCAAACTGTATCAATCTTTCTCCTCTGTTGTTCCTAAGTCCGAGACCATAGGGGCCCAACACATCAGGTAGCTCCCCTTTCGCTGGTGTACCTATCTTTGCGTTAAAGTCGCCGGAAATTATGAGGATTTCTCTGTTGGAGATCTTGTGCATGGTGCTCTCTAAAAGAGTGTAGAATTTTTCAACGTCCTCGTCATTTGTGGCAGAGGTGGGTGCATAAACTTGTATAATGTTAAAATTAATTGGATTTGCTTTAATTCTAATCGACATAATTCGGTCATTGATCAGTTCATAGCCTAGAACACAGTTATTTAAATGTTTTGGAATCATCATCGCAACACCATTTATGCTCTTATCTTGATTGCCAGAGTGGTAGATATAATGGTGGTCTGACATAAAATGACCGCTACCTCGCCAATGGGTCTCGCATAAGCCAGAAATGTCAACAGAGCATCTCATCATCTCTCTCTCTGTGATCAATAGTTTACCGGGGTTTGTAACAAAGCCACGAACATTCCAGTTTCCAATCTTCATTTGGTTGGTGATCCTAGCAGGTCTTTTTCCAGTAGCATCGCTTCCATGTGCAGCCTGGTTACCCACCATCACATGGCCGGTAACCAATTTCACACTATCTGCCCCGGACGCAGTATAGCGCCGGTCGCTACGCGGGTCATCAGGCAGCGTCTTTGTAAATTTACGACTTTCCATAACTTTCATGGGAAATGAATGCAGTGGTTTCCCCTTGCCTTCTGCATCAGCCTTTTTAGGAGTTATTTATACCCCAAGGTCGCTGTTGCCTCTTCCAGCCAATTGCTCAGCTGGGTGTATGGTTATACCGCCATTTGCTCGGTCGCCACGGTATACGCCGTGCCGTCGCCATCCGGCGCGTGCAGGTGAGGTTGACAGTTGGGTCGGATAAGATGTTGAGCCCGTTCTCCCCTTACTCCCTGAAGGTGATATGTCGCAAAAAAAATTTACCCAGAAATTGAGTTAACTGTCACTTAAAAATTTTAGGATGTGTGGTTACATCGATTCTAGAGACGAATTAATGTAATACTTTACGACGTATTCTAAAATGTTTAGGTGACAGTTTGAATTAAATTTTCTCAAAATCGTGATTTTGCTACATATCACCTACATCCATTCATGTGTAATACTTTTTTTTTATATCCATTACTAGCTGACCCGTGCCCACTTCGTTGAGCATACAAACCTTTTAAACCCACCCTGGACTTCCACGAATATTTCAATACTAATAATAGGCGAATGGGTTCAGTCGTAAGTTTTAGCGAGACTAATGAACAGCAATTCATTTTTATATGTAAGATTATTTATCATTGATCATGCTCAATTTGTCTTGTAGGTTTAACCTGGAACATTTAGTGACAACGGGCGGCACAACTCACTCCGCGCATACGTAATGTAACACAAACTAAACTGGAACAACACAAGGCTTTGCGACTTAGCATATTTTACGCTTATTATTTTTTACCCCGTAGTGAGCTTACGTGAAAGTAAATTAAATAAGCGAAAACCACACGCTTCTTTAATTTACTTTTACAGAATATTTGGACTTATAGCAGATATTGTGTGAGCATCGCTTCAAACGCGTCTAAAAATTCGGTTGAAACACTATACAATGGATTTCGAAATATAAATCAGTAGAAAATAAAAAAGAACTCGTGTATAATTGAAGACATGAATCGATGAAGATTATATGACGCAAAAAAATTACCCAGAATTAAATATAAGACATTTATATAGTAACACATTTGGGCATTACCTTAACAAATTTTCGCGGTACTTACTCAGATCTCTAAACTCACATATAATTCAAGAAGAAGGTGATATGTCACAAAATTCTCATTTCGAGAAAATTGAGTTCAAACTTTCACTTAAACATTTTAGAATATGTCGTACCGTATTAACTACATTAACCTTAAGAAGCGTCTTTAAAATCATCTATATATTATATATAAAATGAACTGCTGTTCGTTAGTATCGCTAAAATTTGGAACGGCTGAACCGATTCGGCTATTTCTAGTCTTGAAATATTCGTGGAAGTCCAGGGAAGGTTTAAACAGTTTGTATGCTCAACGAAGTGGGCACGGGTCAGCAAGTGTAGTATAAAAATTTTTGGTTTAGGTTTAGGTTTTAAGATTCTTTATTTCTCCAAAGATGACAGTAATCACTTACGAGAAATACAATTTGTAACTTATAGATAGGATAAATGCAAACAGCGAGCACTTTTTATACATAGATCTTAAAAGATATTATACCTGTTATGTAACTATTAGGTTTAATTGTATACCGAGTTTATTTAATGTGTGTGATGTGTATAATAAGTATGTCATGTACAAAGTACGAGTACATCAAGTTATTGAATAGTTTTATATGGCAATGTTTGTTACATATAAACTCAAAAAAAATTAGCGACATTTCACCATCCATTCAGCGGGCTTACTCCCGACCCAATCGAGAACCGAATCCGTTCGATATCAGTGGGTTTTCGTACTTTATTTGGTTAATTAATTTGAAACTAATCAGGATAAAGAAAATTGTTAGATCGTAACTTTTTGTACTCCCGACCATATCAATCGTCTGAGAAACAAAATAAAGAAATTCCAATTTATTAGGAAGTACGCGGCATGATCGTATCTGAATCGAAACCAAATCAGTTTGTAGAGTAAGGCCCCTGGTCTTCAATATTGTCAATCAGAATCGTTTACCCGTTGATTCATGCGTTGCTTATCAATATGTTACAGCAACAAAGCATATTGGTGTTCCGGTTGACGTGCATATTACAGTTGCAGCGTTTGAGCGATTACGGGGTGCGAAGCGTGACGGCTCAGCACATTCGTAAGCAATAAACGTGCTTCTATGCTCTCCTGGTACTCGCAAGATTTGATCCCGGTTAACACTATGGTTATTTAATTACTAGCTGCGAGCGCGACATCATTCGAGTGGTTTTGAGTGACTTAAGCGCACGCAATGAAAGTCCCCAAATCTGAATAATTTTCCCCGTTTTTGCAAGATTTCTGACTGACGCTTCGCTCCTGTTGGTCGCAGCGTAATGTTATATAGCCTAAAGCCTTCCTGTATAAATGCACTATCCAACAAAAAAATATTTTTTTTTATTGGACCAGTAGTTCCTGAGATTAGCGCGTTTAAACAAACAAACAAACTCTTCCGATTTATAATATAAATATAGATTTTATAGATTTACAGACATACGCCTACGCGGTCTAGTGGTTCAGAGCGTTCGATTCCCGCGTTGGAACAACAAAAAATGTTTCTTTCAAGTTTGGTTACAACAAAGCAGGCTGATCTCCTGATTGTCTGACAATAAAGATGATCTATGCGTCGGATAGGCATGTAAAAAAGTCGGTCCTGCGTCTGATCTCCCGCCAGTCGTGTATGTTATGCGCTCACTGGGCTACGAGAGTCAAGGAAGAGAGAGTGCTTCTGTATATTGCGCACACACTTGGACACTATAAAATAACTCCTGCGTAGCTGGCCTGGTTTCAATGAAACTGAAATGTAAAAAGTCGATCCTGCTCCTGTTCTCCTGACAGTCGTGTCGGGTAACCGTCCCAACGGGTTATGAGAGTAAATATAATTACGCTACAAAGCTGTCACGATTTAACACGATTTTCACAGCACAGAGATCTAAACAAACCATTTAGTACGTAATTGTTTACACCAGTGCGCCACAGTCGCCGGGTTATTACAAGGTGCAGCGCCGCATACACATGAGTAATTCAATAAGGCACACAAAGGTACAATTAGAGCGGCCCGGCTGTAATCGAATAAGATCAATCAATACGCAAATCAAGCAACACACCATCATCATCAGCCTCCTACATCTATTAGATAAGTTTAACGGACAAATGGCCCACCACACTTTATCCATAACCACCACTGCAACTCCTGTATCCAGGATATTCTTCATCATCTTGCCTCTGAATTTTGCTCCCGGTCTGAATTGGCACTTCTGGTATTAGAACCACATATAGAATTTGTGAGAATGTGCTTAGTTATTGTGCAATTCAGTCATGTGAATATTTATCGATTTCAATTTGTCATAATTCTAGAATAAGCACCCCATTCAAAATAAAACGATTTTCAACTAGGTATAAAAACCGAAATGGCGTTTTGTGTAAACACGATAATAATCATCGACACATCTCGCCCGTGATTTATAGATGGAACCCCATTCATAACGACATTAGGGAGTGGAAAAATTTATTAGATGCCCTTCCTCAATAAACACGCTATCGGCGTCATCGCATCTATTCCGCGGGAAATATACTGCCGTCCGCGAGGATGTAAGCTGAGTTATGTCGCGAGTATATTATACTCTCATCGTAATTCCAGCTATGACGTCCACTGCTGGACGTAATTCTTACCTATGCTGGTGACAGCATTCTAGGAGGCCACTCTGGCCAGCAGTGTATGAACACCTCTGGCCAGAGTGGCCCGGAGCGGGAAGTCACGACTAGGGGCATGTGTCCCTCTACGTGAGGTAAGGCCCCGGTATTAAGGAGACCAGAGCCGAAAATCATCCAAGTTTTTCTAGGAAAAACCGCAGAACGCAGGGGAAAACCGTGACGCTAAGAGAAGAGGCATGAAAGGCTATACCTGAATGGCGAGACAACAAGCAATGCGTGGGGGCCGAAGAGCGTATGTGGTTCCACTCCCCCTACACCATCCATTATCCCGCGGACCAAGCCCTACTATAGCTGGGGAGAGGAAAATAAATAGACACTACAAACGTTTTTTGCTGGACGTAATCTTCCCTAAGTAAGCTTCCGAAATATTTTATGGGGGGTAGTTGTGTGGCGGTACAACTAGCGCCACAATACTAGATGCTACTGAAGTTTTCTAAGGCCCGTATTAATAAAGAAGTTCCAAACCCAACCTCACTTGAAGAACCTGTTTACAGATAAAACAACGTTTCGTTTCACTTTTAAAATAAACAACTCTATTAATGTTACACAGTAATTTAGTTTCTTTTCTTAAACCGTAATATTCATAATATAGATTACATAAAAATATTAAAATAAATATAATCTTATAAAGCTAAAAAAATAAAAAATTTAAGCAAGTCCCCAAATGTGTGTAATTTTCCACGTTTTTGCAATATTTCTCACTGACGCTTCGCTCCTATTAGTCGTAGCGTGATGTTATATAGCCTAAAGTCTTCCCCTATAAATGAACAAAAAGAAAGAATTTTCGAAATCGGACCAGTAGTTCCTGACATTAGCGTGATTAAACAAACAAACTCTTCCGCTTCATAATATTAGTATAGACACCATCTCAAAACTAGTATGTGGTCTTCGGCCTGACCGAGCATACCATTTCGCTCGGTCGGAGATCTTTCTTTGGGGTTTCCACACTGTTCCAACAGTAGCCTATACTCGCCACGCTTGGCAGGCGAGTTGGCGAGCGCAGTATAAAACGCTGCTGTCTATTTATTCCCCCTGTCGCCTTTTTACCCGACTTCGGCGAAGCCAAAAGGAAGGGTAATGATTTTGGCAGTCTATGTATGTATATATGTATGTAATATGTATGTATATATAAATAAATATAATCGCCACTTCACACAAAAATACGGTAGAAAAAAGATAAATAGAAAATAATAATATTCGTCTGCTGTTGAAATATAAAATCCCAATAGCGGGTAAGACCACGGCTCTACCTTGTCCATTTTTGTACCTATGCATATATGGATTTCTTGTTTCAGTCTTTTTAGACCCCTTTTTGCGAAGTCGGGTTATAGTTTTTAACTTTTTTTTTCAGTTAGCATGGTAGCATGTTTTTCTTGTTAACTTTCCGAAAATGCCTTGTTAAGTTTCATTTGGAAATAAAACATTTTTAATTTTATTTATTTATTTCGACAACTACGGGAAGATGATTGATAGAGTTCTATTCTTATTGATTCCCGATCGTGTAGTTTATTTCTATTTAAAACTACTTTGTACAGTTTTATACGAGAGACAAAGACAAGCAGTTTAATAGTACATCTCCTTATTGCTGAGTTTACTACGAGACATAAAGTGTACATGTCTCAACTACTGTTTTCAAATAAACGGTTTTTTAATGTCTCAGAAGTAGTAAGGATACGCCGGTTCTGGCTCAAGAGCCAGAACCGGCGTATCTACAGGGGTTGGTCGGCCAACTACAGGGGTTGGTCGGCTAAAAAAAAAAAAAAAAAAAAGTTTGGTGTCAAAATAGGGGTTTTCCGCTACGCCCGATCGATAGCAAGCATTCCCATGGCGCTATCTCTCGCCGTTCCTGACTTACGATATGATCTAATAAACTCATTAGTATTTATCTACTCCACTAATGACATTCCTCATTCATTACTATTGTCCTATTGTTCTATGTCAAGCCCTTGTTCACTGAGTATTGGGCAGGTTATTTGAATGATTTCATTAAATAAAAAACTTATAATTTTATTGCAATTGTTTTATTTTATGTATAACTTTCTTAATAATACACAGTGTTAATTACACAACAATCCAACGTGATGTTCATATTTCAAAAACAAGACTGAAACATCATATGCAATAACATATCATTTTTCAAAGTATCTCTACTATTAAATTCACTTATAAAATAACTCTTTCATTAAATCTTAAAACAAGATTTGAACATCATATTCAAAAACAAATCGTTCCTGAGTGTATCGCTGCCAAATTCATTTTGAAAGTCTTTCAATGACTTGTTTTTAAATTTATATAGTAAGTATAATCATTTTGTAACCGAACATTATTAAAACGCCATTTCCTTGCATTTCTGTCCAAAAACATTTTATGCATATAATAAACAACATTCCTTTGGTATGTTTCCAAATAATTGAAGTCGAGATTAAAAAAAAAAACTCGGGTTTAATTTCGAATAAAATCTTTTATTTCAAAATAACTCTTTCATTAAATCTTAAAACAAGATTTGAACATCATATTCAAAAACAAATCATTTCTGAGTGTATCGCTGCGTTCAAAAACATTTTATGCATATAATAAACAACATTCCTTTGGTATATTTCCAAATAATTGAAGTCGAGATTAAAATAAAAAAACTCGGGTTTAATTTCGAATAAATATTTTATTTCAAAATAAGTCTTTCATTAAATCTTAAAACAAGATTTGAACCTCATATTCAAAAACAAATCATTTCTGAGTGTATCGCTGCGTCCAAAAACATTTTATGCATATAATAAACAACATTCCTTTGGTATGTTTCCAAATAATTGAAGTCGAGATTAAAAAAAAAACTCGGGTTTAATTTCGAATAAATCTTTTATTTCAAAATAACTCTTTCATTAAATTTTAAAACAAGATTTGAACCTCATATTCAAAAACAAATCATTTCTGAGTGTATCGCTGCGTCCAAAAACATTTTATGCATATAATAAACAACATTCCTTTGGTATGTTTCCAAATAATTGAAGTCGAGATTAAAAAAAAAACTCGGGTTTAATTTCGAATAAATCTTTTATTTCAAAATAACTCTTTCATTAAATTTTAAAACAAGATTTGAACCTCATATTCAAAAACAAATCATTTCTGAGTGTATCGCTGCGTCCAAAAACATTTTATGCATATAATAAACAACATTCCTTTGGTATGTTTCCAAATAATTGAAGTCGAGATTAAAAAAAAAAAACTCGGGTTTAATTTCGAATAAAATCTTTTATTTCAAAATAACTCTTTCATTAAATCTTAAAACAAGATTTGAACATCATATTCAAAAACAAATCATTTCTGAGTGTATCGCTGCGTCCAAAAACATTTTATGCATATAATAAACAACATTCCTTTGGTATGTTTCCAAATAATTGAAGTCGAGATTTAAAAAAAAAACTCGGGTTTAATTTCGAATAAAATCTTTTATTTCAAAATAACTCTTTCATTAAATCTTAAAACAAGATTTGAACATCATATTCAAAAACAAATCATTTCTGAGTGTATCGCTGCCAAATTTATTTTGAAAGTCTTATATTATTTAACACATTCAAATTATTTTACGGAGTGAGAATTTAATAATAATTATACATAGGTATATAATACAATATGTACTATCTTAGCTACTATAGTCAGCAGTTACATTGCGATTTTTATCAATTTCAATAACATTATCGAACTCTGCATAAACAACGCAATTGATCGTTTGAGTCAGAGCAGATTCAAAGACGAGGTATAAGAAAACAATGAGTATTTTTTTTCTTTTTAAACAGTTTTAATTGTTCTTAAACATTACAATACAATGGCGGTAAGAAAAAAAAATCTCATATTCTTTTTATAATATAAAATATACAAAGATTAATAAAACACAATACTAAATAATAAAAAAAAAAAAAAAAAAAAACATGATTACATAATCTTATATAATAATATTTAACTAAATAAGTACATTTTTTTTACAGTTCTCTCAATTTATAATGACCCCATGCCAACATATCGATCTGATTTGGTAATATGTAGCGCTTAGTGTCTTCGATAATGACCCCATGCCAACATATCGATCTGATTTGGTAATATGTAGCGCTTAGTGTCTTCGTATGACAAATAATTTTATTAATTTCCTGAGTAAATATTGTATGTTTTATTGATCTAAACCTATGCATGTTTTGGTTGGTTTTGAATATTTTTATTGAAAAGACAAGATTCATAATTTTCTAATTCTAACTTTTTTGTAACACTAAAAGTTCACACCCTTGGCTTTTGCGATAGACTTTTTTATCTACTGTAAATGCACACATTTTCGATCGGAGTCCTACAAATTCTTCTAAAATATTTTCATCTTTAAAATACCCTAACTTTTTTTTGTTTATTCTAGGATAACCAAATAAATTCTCGGATCGATAATCTGATGTATCAAACCTTAACATCAAATCAGGTTTGAGTTCTTCATATAAATTATTAGTAAAAAATTGGTATATAAAACTATCAATATCAGTATACAATAATTTCGTTTTCTCACCAAACTTTTTCAAAACATAATCATAATGGAATTCATACATGAGTGTTTTTGAAATATCTAAAATGCAAAACCCTAGGTAAATGGCTTTATTATGTACAATTTTTGTTTTCCGTAATTGAACTGCTACTAAATTTTCTGAAAATATTGACATACTGTGGAATTCTGGTTTTGCTATTAAGTCTTGTGCTCCTAAAGACTTACCTTGATTTTCCCAATAGGTTACAAGCTTTACATTTACTCTTTTTTCAATGTTTTCCATAGTTTTTCCAAAAACTGAATTACTCATAAGTTTATAAAAATCTTTTTCAAAATCTGATGATGCCTTTGTTCTTAGTTTAGTATTTAAATCAATATATTTTTGTAGCCAAGGATTTTGATTACATTTTAAAACTCTGTGAACCTTTTGTAGTTCAATGCCTAACTTAAGACATTGTTTCAAATTTCTATAGTGAATTATTCAAATTTGGAACTAACTTAACATTTTTCGTATTACCTATACAAATATTTTCAGGACATAGAGGTAAATCGGAGTGCAAATCGTGAAGTTTATCAGGATATTTTCTTGCAAAATGAAACCATATTCACATGTATCAGGAATATCAAAGTCGATGTCAGGATCCACCCACTCAAATCCGTCTACAAGATGGTATTGAGACATTGCCCAACCATATAGATTATTTGCATCAAAGTATGTAAGAAAAGATTTTGATTTTATTTTATCATAACCAGTCATATACTGGTTATTTGTCTTAGCATATATAGTGCTACATTGTGATATGCCACCACGAATACCTGCTCGGATGAACGCTATTTTATCAAATTCAATTTTAGTATACTTCAACATAGCATCCCAACTTAAGCCAGGTGCAGTATAATAGTATGCTGGATCTAATTTATAAGTTCTAAAACAAATATCTTTAAAATTTTCAAATATGTCTGTTAAAAGTAAAACATCAGTTTTGAAGTTTAAGTTAGAATAATAAAAAACATATTTGAACATTTGAAGTGGTTCCAAACATCTTGTGCATGATTGTAATAATGATCAGATACATTAGAATCAGTTAATGTGCTATAGAAATGGTTTTGACTAGGTAAGGATGTCACTTTTAAACTATCATAAGATGTCATGAATTCATACGGATAAACACCTTTTCCTTTTAAACAAACAAAGTCTAGGTTGTTGGGAAAATTCATTTTGAGTGTATGAAACTGTTCATCTTAAAGATTTTTTGCCAAATTATCAAGGCTACAAGGCAAAAATTTCAGTGAATGAACAAATCTCAATTTAAACATTTCATTGTTAATAAATAAGTTTTTAGTAAAATAAATGTATCTCTCCTTGTTTTGAGGTATCAAGTCGACTTGTCCTTCAACAAAGTTGAGCGCATGAACTATAAAATGTGAGTCATAGTGACTTAAATTATGAAGAAATACTGGAACGAAATTCGGTGGCCTAAACTTTTTTGAACATAAGTCATGCGCCACACCTCTAAAATTTCCAGTACTCCTATCAAAGTCTTAAAACTTCATGTTCACCTAAAATTGTTTCACAAATACAACAAATGGAACAATCATCAATTTTTTTTTGTCTTCGTCAGTTAGAGGATAAGCAGCTTTTTGCAAGTTATTTTTACTACAAAATAATCGTATATCATTATATAATCTACTCAGGAACACATTTGCACAATCGGGTCCGCTGTAAGTTTCATATTTTGATAAAGTTTCATCATAAGAACACTTTATATAATATCCGAAACTATAAGGTTCATGCTTTTGAATGCTATTGGTATAAGACTTAGATAAATTGTTAGCACATAAATGGACTAGCTTTAGAAAAGCTTCAAAATCTGCATATATTATAAAAGGTATTTTTTAGTTCTGTATACGTCCCAGTACCCGTCTCGTTTTGCTTTGTTGAACAGAGCACGGGTCTCTTTCCTGAGACTTGCCAGAGTACCACTCCACCACGGTACGTTACGTTTATTGGTTGTTTTTTTGAGAGGACAGCTTCTGAGGTATGCTTCATTTAGGCCATCCTCAAGCTCACCTACCGTCTGTTCTAATTGTTCAACGGTTTTAACAGATTTGTTTATTGAGGCGAGGTTTGACTGTACAGCATGAATGCAAATAAATTAAATTTTAATGGTATATCTTTCCCGGTGAAGTTAACCGATATTCACAAAGTTGAAAATTTTATTAGTATAAGTATTAACGTTTTCGGATTGGAATTTAATAATGAAGTTAAAAAAATAATGTTATAGGTCCCTTGTATTTTACTAAAAGTCCCAAAACATTCATATTAATTTATTATACATAACAAATGGAACAAATAGTCACTATTGTTATATAAAGAGTTTATCGCGTTTGTTAAGCAAACAACTTTCAAATCATCATCATATGGTTTATATTTGTGATGGATGTTTATTATGCTTTCGTACAAGTGAAAGATTATCAAATCACCAACAAAATTACTGTTCTCATGTAACTGTCGAATTACCAAGTAGCGAAAAAAAAAATTTAAAAATTGGTTTGCAGAACCAACATCTAACGATAAACTTAGGTTTGAACATTTTGAAAGAAACTTAAAAATACCTTTTATAATATATGCAGATTTTGAAGCTTTTCTAAAGCTAGTCCATTTACGTGCTAACAATTTATCTAAGTCTTATACCAATAGCACTCAAAAGCATGAACCTTATAGTTTCGGATATTATATAAAGTGTTCTTATGATGAAACTTTATCAAAGTATGAAACTTACAGCGGACCCGATTGTGCAAATGTGTTCCTGAGTAGATTATATAATGATATACGATTATTTTGTAGTAAAAATAACTTGCAAAAAGCTGCTTATCCTCTAACTGATGAAGACAAAAAAAAATTGATGATTGTTCCATTTGTTGTATTTGTGAAACAATTTTAGGTGAACATGAAGTTTTAAGACTTTGATAGGAGTACTGGAAATTTTAGAGGTGTGGCGCATGACTTATGTTCAAAAAAGTTTAGGCCACCGAATTTCGTTCCAGTATTTCTTCATAATTTAAGTCACTATGACTCACATTTTATAGTTCATGCGCTCAACTTTGTTGAAGGACAGGTCGACTTGATACCTCAAAACAAGGAGAGATACATTTATTTTACTAAAAACTTATTTACTAACAATGAAATGTTTAAATTGAGATTTGTTCATTCACTGAAATTTTTGCCTTGTAGCCTTGATAATTTGGCAAAAAATCTTTAAGATGAACAGTTTCATACACTCAAAATGAATTTTCCCAACAACCTAGACTTTGTTTGTTTAAAAGGAAAAGGTGTTTATCCGTATGAATTCATGACATCTTATGATAGTTTAAAAGTGACATCCTTACCTAGTCAAAACCATTTCTATAGCACATTAACTGATTCTAATGTATCTGATCATTATTACAATCATGCACAAGATGTTTGGAACCACTTCAAATGTTCAAATATGTTTTTTATTATTCTAACTTAAACTTCAAAACTGATGTTTTACTTTTAACAGACATATTTGAAAATTTTAAAGATATTTGTTTTAGAACTTATAAATTAGATCCAGCATACTATTATACTGCACCTGGCTTAAGTTGGGATGCTATGTTGAAGTATACTAAAATTGAATTTGATAAAATAGCGTTCATCCGAGCAGGTATTCGTGGTGGCATATCACAATGTAGCACTATATATTATGCTAAGACAAATAACCAGTATATGACTGGTTATGATAAAATAAAATCAAAATCTTTTCTTACATACTTTGATGCAAATAATCTATATGGTTGGGCAATGTCTCAATACCATCTTGTAGACGGATTTGAGTGGGTGGATCCTGACATCGACTTTGATATTCCTGATACATGACTGTGAATATGGTTTCATTTTGCAAGAAAATATCCTGATAAACTTCACGATTTGCACTCCGATTTACCTCTATGTCCTGAAAATATTTGTATAGGTAATACGAAAAATGTTAAGTTAGTTCCAAATTTGAATAATTCACTATAGAAATTTGAAACAATGTCTTAAGTTAGGCATTGAACTACAAAAGGTTCACAGAGTTTTAAAATGTAATCAAAATCCTTGGCTACAAAAATATATTGATTTAAATACTAAACTAAGAACAAAGGCATCATCAGATTTTGAAAAAGATTTTTATAAACTTATGAGTAATTCAGTTTTTGGAAAAACTATGGAAAACATTGAAAAAAGAGTAAATGTAAAGCTTGTAACCTATTGGGAAAATCAAGGTAAGTCTTTAGGAGCACAAGACTTGATAGCAAAACCAGAATTCCACAGTATGTCAATATTTTCAGAAAATTTAGTAGCAGTTCAATTACGGAAAACAAAAATTGTACATAATAAAGCCATTTACCTAGGGTTTTGCATTTTAGATATTTCAAAAACACTCATGTATGAATTCCATTATGATTATGTTTTGAAAAAGTTTGGTGAGAAAACGAAATTATTGTATACTGATATTGATAGTTTTATATACCAATTTTTTACTAATAATTTATATGAAGAACTCAAACCTGATTTGATGTTAAGGTTTGATACATCAGATTATCGATCCGAGAATTTATTTGGTTATCCTAGAATAAACAAAAAAAAGTTAGGGTATTTTAAAGATGAAAATATTTTAGAAGAATTTGTAGGACTCCGATCGAAAATGTGTGCATTTACAGTAGATAAAAAAGTCTATCGCAAAAGCCAAGGGTGTGAACTTTTAGTGTTACAAAAAAGTTAGAATTAGAAAATTATGAATCTTGTCTTTTCAATAAAAATATTCAAAACCAACCAAAACATGCATAGGTTTAGATCAATAAAACATACAATATTTACTCAGGAAATTAATAAAATTCTTTGTCATACGAAGACACTAAGCGCTACATATTACCAAATCAGATCGATATGTTGGCATGGGGTCATTATCGAAGACACTAAGCGCTACATATTACCAAATCAGATCGATATGTTGGCATGGGGTCATTATAAATTGAGAGAACTGTAAAAAAAATGTACTTATTTAGTTAAATATTATTATATAAGATTATGTAATCATGTTTTTTTTTTTTTTTTTTTTATTATTTAGTATTGTGTTTTATTAATCTTTGTATATTTTATATTATAAAAAGAATATGAGATTTTTTTTTCTTACCGCCATTGTATTGTAATGTTTAAGAACAATTAAAACTGTTTAAAAAGAAAAAAAATACTCATTGTTTTCTTATACCTCGTCTTTGAATCTGCTCTGACTCAAACGATCAATTGCGTTGTTTATGCAGAGTTCGATAATGTTATTGAAATTGATAAAAATCGCAATGTAACTGCTGACTATAGTAGCTAAGATAGTACATATTGTATTATATACCTATGTATAATTATTATTAAATTCTCACTCCGTAAAATAATTTGAATGTGTTAAATAATATAAGACTTTCAAAATAAATTTGGCAGCGATACACTCAGAAATGATTTGTTTTTGAATATGATGTTCAAATCTTGTTTTAAGATTTAATGAAAGAGTTATTTTGAAATAAAAGATTTTATTCGAAATTAAACCCGAGTTTTTTTTTTAAATCTCGACTTCAATTATTTGGAAACATACCAAAGGAATGTTGTTTATTATATGCATAAAATGTTTTTGGACGCAGCGATACACTCAGAAATGATTTGTTTTTGAATATGATGTTCAAATCTTGTTTTAAGATTTAATGAAAGAGTTATTTTGAAATAAAAGATTTTATTCGAAATTAAACCCGAGTTTTTTTTTTTTTAATCTCGACTTCAATTATTTGGAAACATACCAAAGGAATGTTGTTTATTATATGCATAAAATGTTTTTGGACGCAGCGATACACTCAGAAATGATTTGTTTTTGAATATGAGGTTCAAATCTTGTTTTAAAATTTAATGAAAGAGTTATTTTGAAATAAAAGATTTATTCGAAATTAAACCCGAGTTTTTTTTTTAATCTCGACTTCAATTATTTGGAAACATACCAAAGGAATGTTGTTTATTATATGCATAAAATGTTTTTGGACGCAGCGATACACTCAGAAATGATTTGTTTTTAAATATGAGGTTCAAATCTTGTTTTAAAATTTAATGAAAGAGTTATTTTGAAATAAAAGATTTATTCGAAAATAAACCCGAGTTTTTTTTTTAATCTCGACTTCAATTATTTGGAAACATACCAAAGGAATGTTGTTTATTATATGCATAAAATGTTTTTGGACGCAGCGATACACTCAGAAATGATTTGTTTTTGAATATGAGGTTCAAATCTTGTTTTAAAATTTAATGAAAGAGTTATTTTGAAATAAAAGATTTATTCGAAATTAAACCCGAGTTTTTTTTTAAATCTCGACTTCAATTATTTGGAAACATACCAAAGGAATGTTGTTTATTATATGCATAAAATGTTTTTGGACGCAGCGATACACTCAGAAATGATTTGTTTTTGAATATGAGGTTCAAATCTTGTTTTAAGATTTAATGAAAGAGTTATTTTGAAATAAAATATTTATTCGAAATTAAACCCGAGTTTTTTTATTTTAATCTCGACTTCAATTATTTGGAAATATACCAAAGGAATGTTGTTTATTATATGCATAAAATGTTTTTGAACGCAGCGATACACTCAGAAATGATTTGTTTTTGAATATGATGTTCAAATCTTGTTTTAAGATTTAATGAAAGAGTTATTTTGAAATAAAAGATTTTATTCGAAATTAAACCCGAGTTTTTTTTTTTAATCTCGACTTCAATTATTTGGAAACATACCAAAGGAATGTTGTTTATTATATGCATAAAATGTTTTTGGACAGAAATGCAAGGAAATGGCGTTTTAATAATGTTCGGTTACAAAATGATTATACTTACTATATAAATTTAAAAACAAGTCATTGAAAGACTTTCAAAATGAATTTGGCAGCGATACACTCAGGAACGATTTGTTTTTGAATATGATGTTCAAATCTTGTTTTAAGATTTAATGAAAGAGTTATTTTATAAGTGAATTTAATAGTAGAGATACTTTGAAAAATGATATGTTATTGCATATGATGTTTCAGTCTTGTTTTTGAAATATGAACATCACGTTGGATTGTTGTGTAATTAACACTGTGTATTATTAAGAAAGTTATACATAAAATAAAACAATTGCAATAAAATTATAAGTTTTTTATTTAATGAAATCATTCAAATAACCTGCCCAATACTCAGTGAACAAGGGCTTGACATAGAACAATAGGACAATAGTAATGAATGAGGAATGTCATTAGTGGAGTAGATAAATACTAATGAGTTTATTAGATCATATCGTAAGTCAGGAACGGCGAGAGATAGCGCCATGGGAATGCTTGCTATCGATCGGGCGTAGCGGAAAACCCCTATTTTGACACCAAACTTTTTTTTTTTTTTTTTTTTAGCCGACCAACCCCTGTAGTTGGCCGACCAACCCCTGTAGATACGCCGGTTCTGGCTCTTGAGCCAGAACCGGCGTATCCTTACTACTCTCAGACATCTAATTCTTAGACATTATACTAGTTCTTAAGCTTACATTGGTGAATAGAATCATCTTGTTTTTTCACCTACAGAACTTCTAACAAAAAAAGTTGGCCTCCTTTATTCTATGATTTATACAGTATTCTCCGAAAGAACCATTATTTAATTACCGTAGTGCCAGGGAGAGGAGGTTTTAAATGTCGCATGGTTCCTCAGCACATACGGCATTCTCACAACACAGTCGGCCTAGTCCAGAGGAATGACTGGTCAATACGTCTGGGACCAACCACGTGCGGAAATCCTCACGATGTTTTCCCTCACCGTTAGAGCGTCCGTATAAATTACATCATTGCTACATACCATTCTTGGGAATCGAACCCCTTTCAAGTGCTCATCAATGGTATATAGTATATACTCCCTCTCATTAGATCGTGGACGCTCCTATACATTTCCATTGTTATATTATTAAGGTAAGAAATAAAAGGCTTTTTTTATTTTTATTAAGGTACCAATTTGGTGTATCGAAATATGGATATACAGCATACAGGCGTAGATGCGTATGATAAACGAAGAGGTGAAGGTTTGCATAAATTGCATGTTTAATATTTCTTAATTATTCTTTTATATGTATGGGCTGATTTGTCTGAAAATAAATGATTTTTATTTTTTATTTATTTATAAAAGGGTACACGGCACTGCTTCAAGGTGCCATCGCTATCATCGCTTACGAAGTTCGAAAACAATATAATTGGGATTCGACATAAGCTTCGCTAAGTGACACACGAATTAGTACATTAATGGATGAAGATAATATGTGGCAAAATTAATCTAAAGAACCGTCTTTAGTACGACACTATGTCACTTATGTCAAATCCCATACATTTTGTTTTCGATCTTCATAAGTGATATTAGCGATAATCTTAAATAAGAGCCTAGGATCCAAAGGTACAGGCATTAAATATATAAAGAAAGTAATTTGTTTTTGACATAAAAGCTAGGCTAAAGAAGTTTTCTTTATAATATTCATTCTGAATTTATTTCCAATACTTTGGAATCTATACTAATATTTTAAATGCTAATGTAACTCTTTATATCTGTCTGTCACACTTTCTTGCTGGAACAGAACTGATCTAAAAAGAACTGACGTGGTTTTTTATTTTTTACTTATTAATGTCTTACTTAGTTGACTTAGTCGAAGTAAAAGATAAATCCCTTTTGTAGCTACGATGCTACAGACAGACTGACAGACGCCTTATTTATAATTTTTACCTCCTTTTTGTGTAAAAAACATAAAAAAAGGACCGACAAGTGTTGATGCGTTAAAAGTCTTGGTAAAAATTGTTCATAAAATAAATGAAAACTACAGCGCCAAACTGAACAAACAAACAAAGAATCACGAAAATCGGATAATTAACCTCAGAGTAAAGACTGATAGACGAGAACCCGGAAAGCATATAGGTTACTTTTCATGGCAACATAATGTACGGGTCCCGTGCAATATAACGACATTTTGGGCAAACGAAGTTGCTGGCAACATCTAGTTTAGTATAACCACAACTTTTATATTAAACTTTAATCCAATTCCTCAATTATATAGCCTTTGTTACCCGGGCTATTATTACGAATAAATTGAAACCTCTTTATTAAAGTTGTATACAAGAATGTTACACATAATAAATTCGAAATTCGTTATCCTTCCTTTTGCCGTAATCGGGTAAAAATCAGAAAAAGGCTAAATAATTAAATAAACATTTATCGCGTGCTTTAAGTGAAGCACTCTGACTAAAGGCGAAGCTACAACGGTGTTTGGCCAATGTAATTCGGAATCTGGAAGTCCGGGTTCAAAACACTGCGAATGTAACTCTGCGCTAATTACCATAGTGTTGAAAATCGATATTTGACTCGACGCTCGCGTGTTAGATTTTTAACTCTATTGTACTAGTCCAGAGATCTATTTCACTGACAGGAGGTTCTCAGTTCGGCCGGTTTTTTAATGTATGTACACCGATTACTCCGAGGTTAATGATCCGATTTCCATGATTATTTTTTTATTCGACCCAGAATAGCTGCCATTTGGTCCCATGAAAAATTTATATAGTTCGGCCTAGTATTATTTATTTTATTTCAGCTTTATAAATTTTTTAGACTCGTAGACTCCGGATCCGGCCTTACATTACAATACAGTCTTGCCCACTCACGAGCGATAATCGGTGACCAACTTTTAGTAGGTGAGAAATATAACCTACCTACTTATTGCATAATGTCACGAGCGATTTTGTAGGTAAAAAGTAGAACCTACTGATTGCAATAATGTAAATCAAACGTCATACAAAACTGCGGTCAGAAAATCTGCGATATGTCAATAAGTAGACCATGTGTTGGTGCCCTTAAGGAGTACTAACGACTTAAAGCGAAGCACTCACGACTTAAGGCGAAGCTCTGACGATTTCATTGCCTGCCTTTGTCCGGTAACTGCACTGAACTAGGTGTAAACTGTTTATGATTAAATCTCGTTAATTCGCTTTGAAGCAGTTTCTCTAATAAACTTAAATTGCTCGTAAAGTTTTATAGAGTATTTACTAGTCTTCTGTCTGAATATTAGTATAAGGTTAAGTGGCTATTAGGCGATACTTAAATGATTGACTGTTAATGTCTACATCTGGTTTATAGTTAACTCAATGAACTTTGGGAGATGTAACCGATACTTATCAGAAGAATTGTATCATAAAAGAATATTAAATTTAACACAGTTAAAGTTTATATTATTATGGGGGAAGGTATGAAGAAAGCAAAAATGCTTATAAATACATAATATTATATTACTGTATAAGCTCCGGTATATCCTAAAGTTTAAGAGTAAGTCATAGGATTTACCGACATGAGGCGGTTAATGTAAGGATATATTGTGAAAAATAGTCATTATACTTTGGGTGACTTATCGTATATATATATTATTATTATGACGTCCAGTGGACGTCATTAAACGATAAATGTAACTTTAAACTTTTTGATAGATAATGTGGGAGTCAAACTTACCTGCCTGCTGGTCACATATAAGACAATCTCCGTAGCGCAGTGGTTGAGCGCGTTGGTGCTCGAGCGGTGCTCGAGCGGTGCTCGAGCGGTCGCGGGTTCAAATCCCGCCGAGGGAACAAAAAGTTTTCAATGTGCCAGGGTCATGGATGTGTATTAAATGTGTGTATAACATAATAAAAATCTTAAATATGTATATAGTATATAAAAGTATTAAAATATATTTCCGTTGTCTGGTATCTGTAACACAAGTCCTTCGGATCTTAGCAGTACAGATTGACGTGGTGTGAAGCGTCCATAGATATGAAAAAAAAACAAACGACTTACTAACTTCTTTGCACTCATTAAAACTTAAATCATTGGTCGTTCTTATTTGTGACTGAGATTAAAAACCGATCAAGTGTGAGTCGGAGTCGCAAAGGAGTTCCGTACAAAACGCAAAAACACGTTTGTTGTAAATATTTTAATTAAATATCCCACCAAAAACATTTTAATGTAAAAATGTTGTCAAGACGAGTCTACACAGCTTACCCTGTAAAAAAGTTATCAGATGTCGTATAAAGCCAAGCTCTACAATACACCTTAATCAAAATCTATCAAAAAGTGGTTAGATCTCATGTAGAACCTAAATTCTTGATCTATGCGCCCTTACTTCAGCAGGCTTAACTTCACTTACGCTACATTGCAGTTAAAACGTGATGCTTCGCCGTTTTATTTAGCACACGATTAATGAATTCGTATGACATATTCGTAACGGTAGCAAAACGGTCAAGTATCACGTTTTAACTGCTATATAGCGTAAGTGAAGTTAAGCCTGGTGAAGTAAGGGCGCATAGATCAAGAATTTAGGTTCTACATGAGATCTAACCACTTTTTGATAGATTTTGATTAAGGTGTATTGTAGAGCTTGGCTTTATACGACATCTGATAACTTTTTTACAGGGTAAGCTGTGTAGACTCGTCTTGACAACATTTTTACATTAAAATGTTTTTGGTGGGATTTCATTTATTTTTGTAAGCTGGTTAATGGACTTTTTTTAATTTAAAGATAACTTATTTTGACCCCGGGCCTTTTCTTACGGAAAATAGAACAGTCAGCGCCTTAGCATAGTGACCCCTAGTGACGTCGACTGATGTCACCGTCAATATTATACCGTGTATAAACTTTCACCGCAATTTTTAAGAGGTATAGGCCAATTTTCAAATAAATGTCTCGTCCATATTTCTTTATTTGTTATATTATTATATTATAATATAATAAATATAAATTATAAAATATACATTTTTTTATTGCTGGAGTGAAACTTCTTATTTGGATATCCTAGGAGTATAAATTCAACACTAATAATTCGAGAATTTGAGAATTACTTATATATACGAGGGAGATTGCCTTTAATAAAGCATTTTGATTCTTATTAAAAAAATGCAGTAAGTCTATAATAATATCGTATGTAGACGACGGTCACTGCCATCTGTTGGTCACTAGAGGTACTAATTCTTGTACGGCTCTTATAAACATAATTATATTATATGCTAACTGCATACACCTAAGTGCAACTTATCATTTTTGAAGGAAAAAAAATGTATTTATTTTTATTTTTGAAAAATAACTTTAAGGTTTTCTTTTGATTATGGCCATCTTTAAACGTCATGACGTGACGTGTTAAAAATCATATTATAATCATATTATAATAGTCATAAGATTCAACACTAAAATTATTTATACATTGATCGTGTAATATTTTCGTTTATTGTTATCATTATAACGTTACCGACTGTTAAATATATTGGTAAATGTGTGTTTAGATGTTTCACAGTTCCAAACATAGATTGCGCTGTAAGCCACCTACATCGCGCTATCGATGTGTCGAACGGTTTTTACATAAGATTCCCTCTAAACAATGTAACATCGTGGATCGTCCTGGCTTCCGTCGCGCGCGCACGTCGATTCCGCCGCGTTCGTCCGCGTCTCGATCGTGACGCGTCCGTGCCGACCACCTTCCTGGAGCAGTTCCCAGCGTCTCCTGATGGCGTCCGGCAATCCGTGCTTGGTTCATTCGAACTGAGTGCGGATTGTCGCCTTGCCGGGGAGCTGAACTGCCCGCCCGCCCCGCTGGGTCGCCCAGCGTTGTGGTCACGGGAGGCCAGCTACCCCAAGCGTCCAGCTTGGTGCTACACCGCCTGCTCAACTCCGCCCATGGCCGTTCGTGTCGTGCTGTGGCGCCCCCCCGGCCGCAGACGACGTGGAAGACCGCCCCGCGCCGACCTGGCGCACCACCACAGTACAACCGAGCCTAGCTGCGACGGAGAGGACACCGTTCGCGCCGGGCCCCCGTCGGCATTCTCGCGGGGGGGGGGGTAGTGGAACCCCCTCGCCCCAATGTCCGGCCGAGACCTGCCGCGCGTCCCGGATCCCGCTCCGTCCAGCCGACAAGCGCCCGGACTCGCCACAGCGCATCCAGCGCCGCCTCGCGGACTGCGCCCCTTGCCGCAGCGCCGCACCCCCACCGGCCGCGACCTGCCGCACCCCCCGGATCCCGCTCCGCCACGCCGTGATGCGCCCGGACCTGCCGCAGCGTCCCCAGTGCCGCCTCGACTGCGCCCCCTGGCGCAGCCGCACCCCGTATTCGCCTTGGCATCCCGCCAGGCCATACGTGCCCTGGCCCCCCGCCAGGCCACACCGCAGGCCCCCCTGCCACCCTTACCGCAGCGGAACAAGCTCCCGGCCATTGCCGGTCGAGCGTTCCGCCGCCAACCACCAGCCCAGGTTCCAGCCCTGCCTGCTGCACACTGCAGCACATCGTCATCGCAGGCACTCCGCCGCCTGCCCATATGACCGCCGCAGAGCAAGCTCCCGGACCAGTTGTCCGGTGATGCGTGCTCCCACCCTCCGCTGCAGGCCTTAGCCTAGCAGAGAAGATCACCGCAGGGCAAACTCCCGGACCATTGCCCGGTCGAGGGCCCTGTCGGCGACCACCGCTAGCGCAGGCACCAGACCTGCACCCCCTACAGTGGCAGTGCAAGCTCCCGGGCCGATGTGTCTTGTTGAGGATTCACGTTAGCCCGGTCGAGCGCCCTGCCGCTGCCTCACCGCCACCGCCATCTGTGGAGGAGTCCCGCGCCTGCCAAAGGATATCCCCGCCATCCGGAGGCTCCTGTAGAGGAAGGAGCCCGGAGGATTGGCCGGGATCCCACGGCGGCCCCCGGACACCGCCACACCAACCACACGGGGATGCCGCAGGATGCCGCCTGCTGCCCGGCTTCTGCAAGGAGGCTGCGCGGCGTGCGGGCGAACCCAGCGCCCCCAGATTTCCACCACCACCATTCGTCGGGTCCCATAACCCTTCCCCCCTCATGGCTCCCGGAGCCCCCCCACTCCCTGGTCGGACGGATCCGCGTACGGTTAAAGACCGTACGTCACGGCCCTTCAGGCAGTCTTAATAAAGGATCGAGGGTTTTTCCCCGCGCCCTGACGCGGGGGTTTTGCCTTCAAAAAAACGTCTCTTGTGTCATTTACTTTCCTCTCCCCAGCTATGGTAGGGTTTGGTCCGCGGGATGGAGGGTGGTGTAGGGGGAGTGGAATCACACACGCTCTCCGGTCCCAGGACCGGGGCCCCTTGCACTGCTTGACGTCCCGCCATTCAGGTACAGCCTTCCATGGCTCTTTCACTTAGCGCCACGGTTTTCCCCTGCGTTTTGCGGGGGGTTTTCCCTAGAAAAACTTGGAATTATTTCGGCTCGGTATCCTCAATACCGGGCCCTTCGACCTCACGTAGAGGGGCTCTTTAGCCCCTGGTCGTGATTCCCCCGCCCTGGGCCACTCTGGCCCGGCGTGCGAGGACTGTATTAGGTAGGTTGTAACATCGTGAACGTAACATCAGGGAGATCGACATAATATGTGGTTTATCCGACAACAATTTACTACTTGCTGCCTGTTAATTCTTACCTAATTTTTACTTACCAAATATTATTATAGGTACCTAATTTTAAATAAGTAGATATAAAACTAATTTTCTCATAGACATATTTTTCATTTACAAAAAGTCGGTCACCGATTAATAATCGGAATAAAATAGAACATACTGATTGCAGTAGTGCAACGCACACAAATAAATAAAGTGGGATAGAAATAATATAGAGCAAAAATCTGACCGATTATCGGTCCTACAAAAAGTAGGTCTTATTTTTTTATGTAGGTACTTGTGTAATATTGTATAATATAATATTTCTTTTATGTCTTAAAGATCATATCCGTATAATAAACATATTAAACATCCATTTTGTACCGTCCACCATATTGGATTCAAAATGGCGGCATTTATATTTTAATAATTTTTTTGTTGGTTTTGTAGCAATAACAGCTTACATAAATAATATCAGCTTACTAGGACGTCAGGAAGTACCTTATGAATTTTGATGATCTATAAATGAGTCAGTGACGAAATCTGGGGTTTTTAGACATTGATAAAATCTAAAGTATAATAGCTACAACATTGAAACTTTGTATGTTTCATGTTTTTACTGGTGTCATTATATGTTGAAATTTTCAACTATGTAGCATCATCCAAAGCAAAGTTATGAGAGTTCAAAAAAACGACGAAACCTTTCGAGAAAAGGTAGGTAGTGCCCTTGCGCTTCGCTTGGCTCGTCTTGACGGGGGCACTCCCGTGCCCCCAGATACAACTAAGTATTTCGTGAATGTATTTTTTTTACTCTTTCGCTTTTAAGTGACTATAAAAGTTCCGAGAATAGAAGTGCCTACCTATTATATTTATATCAAGAAATAGAAGCAATTTTGGGAAGCCCCCCTTGTACACTTATTATTTTAATTTTTTTTTTTATTTTTACATCATGCACATTTTGTACAAAGGCGGACTTAATGCCTCAAGGCATTTTCTACCAGTCAACATTTTTATTATTTTTGATTGTAACAATAACTGTCTAGCTTCGCTGTTCTAGATATACAGCCTCGTGATAGACGGCCATGGCCTACCTTTCCATACACTAAAAAAAACTATATTAAAAAAAAAATGTAATACATGTCACTACTATTTACGTTTGTCTACACTAATATTATAAAGAGGAAAGATTTGTATTTTTGCATGTAACGACTTAACTCAAAAAGTACTGAACCGATTTTAATCATTCATTAGAACGCTACATTACCACTGAGTAACATAGGCTATATAAAAATCAATTGCTGTTCCTTTGTCTCGCTAAAACTCGAGATCAGCTGAATTGATTTGGCTATTTTTGGTCTTGAAATATTCGTGGAAGTCCCGGGAAGGTTTACACGGTTTCCATGCTCAACGAAGTAGGCACGGGTCAGCTAGCATAATATATATCTACTTTGTGCAGACGGCCAAGGTCATAGGGTGCCATTTGAACCCATCGGTTACAGAACCCTAAAAATGGTATTTAATCATCATAAAAACTGCTTATACGTTTCCCTGAATTATTAATAGTGTCATCCTGGGTTTTATTAATAGGTAAAAGTTGAATAAGGTAGTTAAAGTACTCAATTTTCTTTTAGTATAAAGGAGTAATTAGTGTTTTTCAACTTTCAGTGTTACTCCATCCTTGGCAGTTCGTTACTTTGTGTTAATAAAAAAGTTATCGGCTACATAATTTGGAACCTCAATGTTTATTTAAAAGAACAAAAAGGAGGTGTTCAAATTCAACCATAAATTAATATTTAAGTGGATTCATTTTGTACAAAACCTTTTGTGCTCTGACTCGTAGTACATGACTGGTTTTTTCGTTAATATTATTAAGTACAGGATGTAAATTAAGTGAGTGATAATACTTAAAGTACCAACACTGAAAGACGTAGTTCGACTTTCATGCTTGTACGAGAAATGCCCCAACATCATAAATCTGCTCTTTTGCATAACTCAGCGCTTTCAACGCTGGTACTTTCACATTATACTCTACATAGGTAGCACATACATACCCTAAAGTATTATTACTAATTATTTTACAACATGTATATATAAAAATGAATAAGTGTTCGTCAGTCTCGTTAAAACTCGAGAACAGCTGAACGGATTCGGCTTTTAGTCTTGAAATATTCATGGAAGTACGCTGTTTAAACGATTCATCACAAACTGTTTCTATGCTCAACGAAGTGGGCACGGATCAGGTATATATTCAATACTAGCTGACCCGTGCCCACTTCGTTGAGTATGGAATCCGTGTAAACCTTCCCGGGATTTCCACGAATATTTCAAGGCCAAAAATAGCCGAATCAGTTCAGCTGATCTCGAGTTTTAGCGAGACTAACGTACAGCAATTGATTTTTATATAACCTATGTTACTCAGTGATAATGTAAGATTTCTAATGAAAAAATAATTATAAAAATCGGTCCAGTACTTTATATGTTAGGTCGTTACATACAAAAATACAAATCTTTCCTCTTTATAATATTAGTGTAGAAAAGCATACGAGTGTCGCGTGCGAGCCGCCCAGTATCTCATAAGCGACTAACATTTTTCAATGAAACTCACCTTGATATTTCGCAATCCACATTCGAATGGAAACCGCTTAGACAAGCGCGCCGTGTACAATGAAAACGATATTGGTTTCAGTATCGTTTGACAGAGCACGTTTTGTGCTCGACTCCACCGCAACCATTATAAGCAACGACGCGGGACGACCGCAGCTGCGTTTGCGGTTGACGCAGCTGCGTTTGCGGTTGTCGCTGGCGATCTCTATTTGTTTTTGCACTGCGGTCGCTCGCTGTTATTCGATTACGCCGGTGTTTATTAATCGATTTTTATTGTATAAAGTTAGTGTTAGTGGTAAATAAATCGTAAATTTTTTGCAATGGTATCCTATTACTTTTATGCGTGTAAAAGAAAGTGGGAGTAGTGATATTTCGTCACTTTACCTACATAACCTCGTATCTAGAAAACTACAAATTCTCAGTTGAGTAAAAAAACTTAATAATTTTAGATTTTATTATGACATGGATTTTTTTAAATGAGGTGTAGTTCTCTATCATCTAGCTTTTTAACTGGTCTACAGTATACAAAAATTAAATTCATATAAAAATAAGGTTTTAATCGTCCTCATTATTAATTATGATTATAACAATAATATGTCAATTTTGAACACAGGGCGATCTACATTTACTTTAATCTTGGATCAACAATACACTAGACGTGTCACATACAAAAACAAGGCTAAAATCTGTCCACATGTTATATGCCAAGGTCTACATTTGTTTAACAACGAACTTAGAAAAAGTATTAAAACATTTCAACTTTAAATCGCAAATAACGTCGCTTTAAATTTGTAGAAATAAATTTAAACACGCATTGTAGCATATCACTGTTCAAGTGAGCTCTTATTCCCCGAGACGGATTTATTGTGCTGACACGACGGATTTGTTGCTTTACTTTTAAGTGTATCTAACTTTAAACTTGAGTAAAAGATAAATCCGTTTATTAGCTACGATGCTACTGGCACACTGACAGACACCATATTTATAATTTCCACCTCCTTTTTGTGTCGAGAGTCATTTATTAATGCGAATGTGAAAAACTCCCAAATTAGCCGCACTGATACTATACGTAAGTCATCTATATTATACAAAATGTATCGTCAAATATGTATCACCTCTAGAAATTGGTGAAATATGTTCATAAAACAAACAGTGCATCTATTCTGCGTCGAATAAAAAAAAGATTCACGTAAATATTCGGTGTGCACACAAAAAAAAAATAGCCGAAATGAGAACCACCTCCTTTTTTGGAAGTCGGTCATCCTACTATTTATGAACGAAAGCCTTATTTACGTAACTGACAGATATTAAGTAAACTAATTACATCCAGCCTTAAGCTGACATTATGTAAATAATGATCTTGACGTAACAATATTGAGTTATAAGTTGGGATGTTTGTTTAGTCAGTAGCTGGAAGGGACCATTATTTTGGTCTTATCATAACAACGGCGATTTGTTTTCAGAACGCCTTGAAACATTACAAAAGTATTTTGCACACATTTATATATTTGTTCATAGTCATTCATTTTAACAATGAGATATTTTAGTTTTGAATTTTAATGAACATTTTTTTTGTTCTGACAGACCCCAGGTTTTTGAAAACTTGATCTAATCGTCGATTAGCTAACAATTGAATTACATTAATCAAGCGGTTCTGATCGTTATTGGTGAGTTAGAGTTGAGGTGAACATCATCGCAACAACTTCGCTCACACACACATAATAATTATGTAACGTATTGCAAATAAAGCGAAGACTTTGCAATCCCAATTTACGTGATCATAATTGCTGAAAATATTTAAAAGATGAAAATACTAAAATAAATCAGTAAAGCAGTCCGCCATCTTGTGAACGCCGTGTCAAGAAAATGGCGGCCTGCCACTCCCGCGCTAACAGGAGGTTAATTGAATAAATTCTTACGTTGTCAATGTTCTTCCCGCGGCAATTTCTGAATTATTCATTCAATTGTTTACGAGGGCCTCATCACATATCTGCATTTATATTAAAGCCTTCATTACCTTAAACAGGTGACGGGCATCTGGCTTAGACGATCATTTATCACCTGTTAAGTATAAAAAAAATTAACTTTGGTAGAAAAAATTAAACGTCGTCGCAGAAATTCTGGTATATAAATTTTTTTTAAAAATAGAGGGGATTATTTTACACGGATGAAGTCACTGGTATAAAATTGCTGGTACCATAATATACAGGCTGTATAAAGACCAGTTATAATAATTTTGGGATATTATTATACGTTTCTCATTCTAGACAATAAATATTTCTAATTTTTTTTTGTTATTTTGCGATAGAATATTGACTTATTCGTTTTTGACAAAAAAACATAAATAGGGTATATAATAATATAATCATGTTATTCCAAAGTTACTGAGTGTTCTTTTTACACCTTTCATGAATCTTGAACCTTTACTGTTACAAATAATATAAATGAAATTTACTATAAAATGGATAGATTCACTCGAAACACGATAAGTTGTGAGCCGTAATAATCCTGTATTTGCGACGTATTATCCTCATTCGTCGGAGTGATATCAAACATTTTTATGTCTTCCGATGCCCTGAAAGTTTCGGTTATTATATCTATGTATCATCGTTCGTTAATTGTTCTATCGTAATAGCATGGCCTACCATCCCATACAATCTATGTTTAATACAAAAAAATTTGCAATAGACGTCACTACTATTAACGTTTGTAAATTATAAAATGTATTTATATTGTAATTATAAAATATGCCCAATTAAGTACGAATATTGACATTAAAATAAAGATGAGCATATTTTTTTAGCATAACATCACATTAAGCTAAATTCAACTCCTTAATCAAGAACAAGATACGAAACGAAATTACTAATTAGTATTTTCTAATAGTGGCGCTAGATGGCGGTTTCCGGAATGTGCCTGGACTTCACCCTTTGCCAGTCGCATTGCCAGTATTAGGGAAAAACTTGCGCTACGAAACGAACGTGTACACTTTGTCAGTCTAAGTATTCTTATTTTTCTTGTTGCAAAAATAAGAAAAAACAAAAAAAAAACAATTTTTTGTTTAAAAAATATATACGAGTACATTTCTAGAATGAAAAGAGGTAGTATAATCGTATCCCAAAGTTATATTCTTTGTTAGACTGTTCTTTTTACACCCGTTATAAGACATAATATCCTTTATCATAGTTTCCACAGCGTCTTATGACGTATAATTGAACCTAAGTCCTCCTCTCTAATTACTAAGTAACTTTAGTCAACTGCCTCCAAATTAAAACCTAGTAAGGGACATTTTTACCAAAAAGTTTATTGCATAATCCTGCTCTACTTTTGTCTCAACAAAACCACCAGTATCGAAAAGTCACGTATATCCCATCGATACCTAGTAAGAGCATCATTAACTTCCATGTTACCACTTTCAAACCAAGTAACTTTAACCATAATATCAAGTCTCTGGACTACCAAATTTAAATACTATTAGAAAAGCAACCACTTTTACTTTAAATGCTCTACTGTAAATTTTTATTTTTGACCCTTACTAGGTTTCATATTTGGGGCAGTTGTGTCTTCCAATATACAGTGTGTAAAAAGAACAGTTTCCTCATTTTGGAAATGTATTTTTTTTAATTTTTTTTTTGTCAAAAACTAAAAATATTTTTTTTTTATCCCAAATTTATAGTGACTGTTCTTTTTACACCCGTTATAGTGGTCCTCGATTTGCCCATACTTGCTTACTGTTCTCTCTTTCTTTTTTGTAAACGGACAATGATCCATGTATAAAATACTAACTGTCCCCGCGACTTCGTTCTCGTGGTTTTACCGTTTATGCAGTTTTACTTAAACCGTTTATGCAGCGCACGCAACGAAAGTCCCCAAATGTGAATAATTTTCCCCGTTTTTGCAACATACCTCACAGACGCTTCGCTCCTATTGGTCGCAGCGTAAAGCCTTCCTCCATAAACGGACTATCCAACAAAATAATTTTTCAATTCGGAATAGTAGTTCCTGAGATTTGTTCGCTTAAACAAACAAACTCTTCCGATTTATAATATTAGTATAGATGTATTTACTACATCTAGACCTACACTAGCCACGATCTTTGAGGCACTCCAGGCCTCATATAAGTCATGCCACCAAGCCCGAGGCCCCGGGTATTTACCGGTAGTATCTCGCCGATTTATCAACTAGCTCTGTTTCGCTCGGAGTCGCACAAAGCCTATGCAAAGCCTCGTTTGTCGCTCCGAAGGCTTTTAAAGGCTTAAGGCGAACTTACGTACTTGTTTGTTATTTCAAACTAAAAATGCCCCTCTATTCAAATTAGATTTAATAAGGTTTATTTGGCAGTGAAGTTATTTTCGATTCCTTTATATTTTTGTGTTTTGTTATATTTTTGCCTTTGATATTATTGTTACGAGTCAATTATACCAATTTCGCAATTTATGTTACAAAACGATTTACATCAATTATAATAAGTGAAATAGGTACTTTTTATAATAAAACTAGCGACCCGCCCCGGCTTCGCACGGGTGCAATGCTGATACTAAATTAAATACACTACAGAAAAACTATGAACGTTGTATATAAAAACATAGCGGCCCGCTCCGACTTTGCACGGGCATAAAATATATATGCCTATGTCACTCAATGAAAACATGATTAAAATCGATCCAGTATTTTTGATTCATTCATTACTGCCCTTGGCCTGCACGCATTAAATTTGGAGTAAAACAATTCCTCTTTCCCTATACTTACTATGAAGTTTTCCTGCTATCTTTGGAATATCTAAATTCATACAATTTTTATTACATTACACATTTTTACTTATTTACTTTTTACATTTTTACCTAGGTATTTATTTTATTTTTACAACAATTATTATATTACAGGATGTCTTTATACACAACGTTCACAGCTTTCTTGTCATTAGACAATACAAACAATTTTCTCTTAAGGTTACTCTTGAAAGAGCGACATACAGTAATTGGCCATATTGTGAAAAACAGTCAACGCTCAAATCTCCCCGCACTACCCCGTCCGGCCGGTACCGCCCGCCGCAAACGCAAATTTTAAATTTGTAATATCTCCGAAAATATTTGTTTAATTTACATGCTGTAAGGAACCATATTGATCTATATTAATTGCACATTGTATTTAAGGTACTTAATTCGATAAGGATTAATGCCGTATTGCTTCAAATAGCTTCGTAAATAAGCCATTTTTTCACGTACAAAGTAAACAATAAAAATGATTAATGTGGGTTATCCCTAAAAGATAAACATATACCATCGCGGACTTTTTTGTAGACCTTTTTTCCATGAAAAGGTTTCGTCGTTTTTTTGAAGTCCCATAACTTTGCTTTGGATGATGCTAAATAGTTGAAAATTTCAACATATAATGACACCAGTATATACATGAATTATACAAAGTTTGAATGTCGTAGCTACTATACTTTAGATTTTATCGATGTGTAAAAACCCCTGATTTCGTCACTGACTCATTTATAGATCATCAAAATTCTTAGGTTACTTCCGGAAATCTTAGAAAGCTGAAGTTATGTATGTTAGCTGTTATTGCTACAAAACCAACAAAAAAATTATTAAAATGTAAATGCCGCCATTTTGAATCCAATATGCTGGACCACCATATTGGATTCAAAAGGATGTTTATTAAAAGGATCTGATGATCTTTAATTTATAAAAGGATTATAATATACAAGTACATAAAAAACCTACGACCGACTTTTTGTAGGACCCATAATCGTTCAGAGTTTTGCTCTATATAATTTATGTCAGTTTATTCTATTATTCATCTACAAAAAGTCGGTCACCAATTATTAATCGGTGACCGACTTTTACCGAAGATGAAAAATATATTATTATATTATTTATGAGAGGAAAATTTGTTTTTTATCCACTTATTTAAAATTAGCGCGAATATGCAGGCAGCTAATAGTTGTAAATTGCTGTCGGTCACAAAATAACTGTCGGTGTATGGAACAGGTCCGGCACAAGCTCCATCTATTGTTAAATTTCTTTTCTGTAAAGTTCTTTGTATGCTTAGCATTATTATAATGTGATTTGAAAGAAACTAGCTTGTCAGTGACTCAAAATATTCTATAGAATTCCTTGTGCTATTTACCATCATCACTACTACTATTAGATATAAGGTACTGTTGAAAATACTAGCTGGTATTAGCTAATATTAGCACCGGGCGTCGGCAGGCGTCGCGGCGCTTGGCGACGCGGCACTGGGCATCAGCAGGCGTCGCGGCGCTGAGCGTCGGCAGGCGTCGCGGCGCTTGGCGTCGCGGCGCTGGGCGTCGCGGCGCTGGGCGTCGGCAGGCGTCGCGGCGCTGAGCGTCGGCAGGCGTCGCGGCGCTTGGCGTCGCGGCGCTGGGCGTCGCGGCGCTGGGCGTCGGCAGGCGTCGCGGCGCTAGACGTCGCTACGCTGGGCGTCGGTAGACGTCGCGGCGCTGGGCGTCGGTAGGCGTTGCAGCGCTTGGCGTCGTAGCGCTGGGCGTCGGCAGGCGTCGTGACGCTGGGCGTCGGCAGGCGTCGCGGCGCTGGGCGTCGTGGCGCTGGGCGTTGGTAGGCGTCGCGGCGCTAGGCGTCACGGCGCTGAGCGTCGGCAGGCGTCGCGGCGCTTGGCGTCGCGACGCTGGGCGTCTGCAGGCGTTGCGGTGCTGGGCGTCGGTAGGCGTCGCTGCGCTGGGCGTCGGTAGGCGTCGCGGCGCGTGGCGTCGCGGCGCTGGGCGTCGGTAGGCGTCGCGGCGCTGGGCGTCGCGGCGCTTGGCGTCGCGGCGCTGGGCGTCGGTAGGCGTCGCGGCGCTGGGCGTCGCGGCGCTTGGCGTCGCGGCGCTGGGCGTCGGTAGGCGTCGCGGCGCTGGGCGTCGCGGCGCTTGGCGTTGGTAGGCGTCGCGGCGCTAGGCGTCACGGCGCTGAGCGTCGGCAGGCGTCGCGGCGCTTGGCGTCGCGACGCTGGGCGTCGGCAGGCGTCGCGGCGCTGGACGTCGGTAGGCGTCGCGGCGCTGGGCGTCGGCAGGCGTCGCGACGCTGGGCGTCGGTAGGCGTCGCGACGCTGGGCGTCGCTGCGCTTGGTGTCGCGGCGCTGGGCGTCGGCAGCCGTCGCGGCGCTGAGCGTCGGTAGGCGTCGCGGCGCTTGGCGTCGCGGCGCTGGGCGTCGGTAGGCGTCGCGGCGCTGGGCGTCGGTAGGCGTCGCGGCGCTAGACGTTGCTACGCTGGGCGTAGGTAGGCGTCGCGGCGCTGGGCGTCGTGGCACTGGGCGTCGGCAGGCGTCGCGATGCTGGGCGTTGGCAGGCGTCGCGATGCTGGGCGTCGGCAGGCGTCGCGACGCTGGGCGTCGGCAGGCGTCGCGGTGCTGGGCGTCGGTAGGCGTCGCGGTGCTGGGCGTCGGTAGGCGTCGCGGCGCTGGGCGTCAGTAGGCGTCGCGGCGCTGGGCGTCGGTAGGCGTCGCGGCGCTGGGCGTCGGTAGGCGTCGCGACGCTGGGCGTCGGCAGGCGTCGCGACGCTGGGCGTCGGCAGGCGTCGCGGCGCTTGGCGTCGCGGCGCTGGGCGTCGGTAGGCGTCACGGCGCTTGGCGTCGTGGCGCTGGGCGTCGGTAGGCGTCGCGGCGCTGGGCGTCGGCAGGCGTCGTGACGCTGGGCGTCGTGGCGCTGGGCGTTGGTAGGCGTCGCGGCGCTAGGCGTCACGGCGCTGAGCGTCGGCAGGCGTCGCGGCGCTTGGCGTTGCGACGCTGGGCGTCGGCAGGCGTTGCGGTGCTGGGCGTCGGTAGGCGTCGCTGCGCTGGGCGTCGGTAGGCGTCGCGGCGCTGGGCGTCGGTATGCGTCGCGGCGCTGGGCGTCGGTAGGCGTCGCGACGCTGGGCGTCGGAGGCGTCGCGGCGCTGTGCGTCGGTATGCGTCGCGGCGCTGGGCGTCGGTAGGCGTCGCGACGCTGGGCGTCGGCAGGCGTCGCGGCGCTGGGCGTTGGTAGGCGTCGCGGCGCTGAGCGTCGGTAGGCGTCGCGGCGCTGAGCGTCGGTAGGCGTTGCGGCGCTGGGTGTCGGTAGGCTTCGCGGCGCTGGGCGTCGGCAGGCGTCGCGGCGCTCGGCGTCGCGGCGCTGGGAGTCGGTAGGCGTCGGCAGGCGCAGCGGCGCTGGACGTCGGCAGGCGTCGCGGCGCTGGACGTCGGCAGGCGTCGCGGCGCTGAGCATGTAGGCGTCGCGGCGCTGGGCGTCGGTAGGCTTCGCGGCGCTGAGCGTCGGTAGGCGTCGTGGCGCTTGGCATCACATGGATCTCACAACTTTTTACGGCAAAAGATCTTTGTTGCGAGACTTGGCATTTTTTACAAGTTATGTTTTTGATGGGTTTCCTTTTGCACAAACAATAACTCAAGTCCTTTACTGCGCAAATGTATTAAAAGTTTTGATAAAATCCTCGTATTTTATCAAAATATTTCATACAGATTACATCATTTTAACGTTTTGTTGATCATAATATTCAATATTTGGAATTAAATGCGATTTATAGCCAAATAAAATGTATGTCCGTGATTCGCACTAACACATCACGCGATTGAAAAAAGGTTTTATATTCCACATAGGCATCAAATCAAATCAAAATATTTTATTTCTTTATAAATAAAACTTAACAAGCTACTTTCGGAAAGTCAACAAAAAGGCTACCACCGATTCAACTCTAGCAAAAAAAATTGGTACTTTAAAAAGTGTCCTATTATGGGCACGGCGAGTATAAATGGGTTAATACACAGATCCAGGAACACATAAAACTTTTTGTTCCATCGGTGGGATTCGAACCCTCGACCTCCGACTCGAACACCAACGCGCTCAACCACTGCGCTACGGAGGTCGTAAAAAGTAAAAAAAACATATATACAGTCGAATTGAGAAATCTCCCTTTTTTGGAAGTCGGTTAAAAAAAGTATGAATGAGTAGGATTTTCCACTTTCAGTTGATTACGTAGCAATTATCGTATTGCACAGTTTCAACCACAACTCCAATGAAAATATGCACCTCGTTTGTTGCAGTCGGTCCGGCGCCCCGCGGGAACTGCCCTGGTTTTGACCGGGACAGATTGTAATGACTAGAAGTTCAAACATCCACCAATCACGATATTTACATTCGCACAAACCGAATTGTGATTTAGATCGATACAATGTTACGGTGCGAATATTATTCATATTTTTTTGCGAAAAAATCTCGTTCACAGAATAAGGTTAGATGACTGTTTTACTATCTGCAATGTTTATTTTAATGGCATGGCATGGCACTCCTCCTTGCTCTAGTGGATCAGAGCTTCGATCTCGATCGGTCGTGGGTTCGATTCCCGCGTTGGAACAACAAAAATGTTTTCAAGTTTGGTCAGGACACTGCAGACTGATCACCTGATTGTCTGATAAGAAAGATGATCCATGCGTCGGATGGGCATGTATCCGTCCCACAGGGCTACGAGAGTGAAAGAAGAAAGAGTTGTGATGAGATGTGAAAGAAGACAGTGTACTGTGTATTGGACACACACTTGGGCACTATATTCAATTTAAAAAAAAATGTAAACTAATTATAATCTCAGTTTTGAATCTCACTAACAATGTTGTAAACTGTCGAGAAATTGTAAAGAGGAATATTTGCTACTTTAAACTATCGAAGATAAACCGTTATATTAAAATCTGTCGGGCTTTAACTTGTAATATTATATCTAAAGGTTGTTCCTGATTGGTCTGTCTAACAGCAGAGGGATTAACAAACAAATATCATCGCTGAGCATATGCCGTTTAACCAATCAACGTGCGAGATTAGTTGCGTCGAATGCCAGTTCATAATTTGACAGCTTCACTTTGATATTTTACAATCTTACGACAGATAATGCGTTAGATTGTAAGTATTATGTTCCTTAGTATAACAATAATTGATTTTTTTAGTATTAAAAATATAGTAAAATAAAATAACTAACCGCCGAATTTTTGAGCAGTAAGAGTTGATAATGAATTGAAAAAAAAAAAAATGAAAATGAAAAATCTTTATTCAGTATCTTTTTGTACAATACTTAATAAGTGGCTAGGGTCTCCATTTAAGTATAAACTTGTGTTTGGAGACCCTGTTCTTTCGTTAACATGCAGATACACAAATACTGTTAAAAATAAAAATTTAACTTATAAATAACCAACTTATTTGACAATAATACAATGTGACATTGTAACCCAATAACAATAGACACCCCCACCTACACTCTTCCACTCCATTATTGTAATAAAGTGGAAAAGTGCAAGAAAAGGTGTGTACCATCATTGTGAACATGAATTTCCATCAAGAACCAAAAGTATATTCAATCAGTTATAACAATGTAACATCTTATACATTATACAATAGATAAGTACCTAATGCATTTTACAATATTTAAAATATTCACACAATAGAATATCAGTTCCTATTCAACATTCCGGGACGTTTCATAAGTTATTCCAGTTCAAAGCAGTTCACAAAGGTGAAGCCCCTACCTACACTTCACCACTTTATTATTTTAATAAAGTGGAAAAGTGCAATAAAAGCTGTGTATCACTATTGTGAACATGAATTTCCATCAAGAACCAAAAGTGTATTCAATCAGTTATAACAATGTAACATCATATATACAATAGATAAGTACCTAGTGTATTCAACAATACTTAAATTCATACAACAGATCAGTACCTATGTAATATTCCAGCACATCTTATACAATATACAATAGTTAAGTACCTAGTGCATTTTACAATACTTAAAATATTCACACAACAGAATATCAGTACCTATTCAATATTCCAGGACGTTTAATAAGTTATTCCAGTTTAAAGCAGTTCACAAAGGTGAAACCCCCACCTACACTTCTACACTTTATTATTGTAATAAAGTGGAAAAGTGCAAGAAAAACTGTGTACCACTATTGTGAACATGAATTTCCATTAAGAACCAAAAGTATATTCAATCAGACAACACAATGTAACATCCCATACAATATACAAAGATAAGTACCTAGTACATTTTATAATACTTAAATTCACACAACAGATTAGCATCAACAGATGCAATGTTCCAGCACACTTTAGTTTTATTAAGTTATTCCAGTTCAAAGTTATTCACAAAGGTGTATTACGACCGTTAGTCATTAAGACAAGTAATTTTTAGGTTTACATAATTAGGTTTTCTATTTCGTTGTATTCTTTTACTAGCAGCCAGTTTTTTACTATGCATTTACATTTGTAAGTTGTTGTAGGGTAAAAATTAAGTAATTTGTTTAATTTGTTATAAATTAAGGCTGATTGTCCCATAAATTGTCTTCTGCCATATGCAGTTTTGACTTGAGTTATAGGTGCAATATTTTGTATCCTTCTTTTTTTATTTTTATTGTGGATATCATAAGGGACCTTACGATGAAATTTAAGAGTCAAGTGTAGGATATATAGCTTACGTACAGACAACAATCCACATTCAGAGTATAGTGTATCGGTAGGGTACATATAAGGTTTATAGTAAATAACTTTAAGCAATAATCTATGGGCTCGTTCCAACTCAAGGAATTTGGTTTTGGCAGAACCACCCCATATCGGGATGCAATAAGTAAGTATAGATTGAGCTAGAGACGTATATATTTGTTTTAATAAGGTTGCATCTGCCACTTGTCGAAGGGTTTTAAAAATCCAAGAAAGTTTACGAATTCTACCCATTAGTAAGTCAATGTGTGGATACCAAGTGAGGCGCTGATCAAGCATTATTCCTAGGTATTTTGTTTGTGATACTTTATTAATACTGTGACATGAGCAATTTAAATTAGTGTAATAATTGCAGATGTGGATTTTTAGTTTAAGGTTAGAATTAGGCTGTGAACTATTATAATTTGAGAAACATATATAATTGGTTTTATTGACATTTAAGGTTAGTAGATTGTTGTCAAGCCATAAGGCTATTTTAAAAAGTCCTTTTTGAGCAAAGTCATGAACCTCATCCCAGATAGAGCCAGAAAACACTATGGCGGTGTCATCAGCATATGAAAATATTTTTCCACTAGAAATTTCTAAGTTACAAAGATCATTGATATAGGTTAGGAACAGCGTTGGACCCAAGACACTCCCTTGAGGTACGCCGTACGTAATTTCAGTTGGATCACTCAAGTATTCTCCAACTTTAACACTTTGTTTACGATTTGACAAGTAGTCACTAAAAAGCGCAAGAGGGATACCCCTAATTCCTATAGCTTCCAACCTGTCAATAAGAGTGGGGACAGAAACGGTATCAAAAGCCTTCTGTAAATCTAAGAAAACTGTAGCTATCTTTTTATTTTTATCTACTCTTTCTGAAATATGAGAAGTGAGGGCAATAATAGCATCTTCAGTTGAAATACCTTGTCTAAATCCGAACTGACAATCAGAAATTAGTTTATTTTTATTTAAGTAATTTATTAATCTACCATTTATAATCTTTTCCAATATTTTAGGAAAAACCGGAAGGACCGAAATAGGCCTATAATTATTAACTTCATTTCTGTCTCCACTCTTATGTACAGGCGTGACAATGGCATGCTTAAGAGCAGACGGAAATATACCCTGACCTATGCAAAGGTTAACTAGATGTGTAATAATGGGGGCTATATCCCTGCCTATAAGTTTCAGGAAATTGGCACCTATACCATCCCAACCTGCAGCACTATTAGATTTTAAGGCCATTATAATTCCATAAACTTCATCCGGGTTAGTCTCTAATAAAACGAAAGAAGAGGATTGTGATTTATTATTTGTTAGAAGTGAAACTTGATTAATTTGACGTAGCTTAATATTATTAGATAAAAATTCACCAATTTTTGCAAAATATGTATTAACATGGTTTACGGATTTCATAGGGGTTATTAGACAGTTTATCAGTTCACTATTATGAGCTTTATTTACATTTCTATTTGTTATGTTATTAATTGACTTCCATAGTAACCGAGGATTATTTTTATTTATGAGTATTTGATTTCGATCGTATGTGTTTTTAATTTTTTTAATTAAGGTATTGCAATAGTTACGATAGCGACGATAAGTAATTTTTAGGACTTCGTTGTTGGGGTCGCGTTTTAGCTGTTTTTGCAATTCATTCCTGTTTCTTATGCAACGAAGGATTCCTTGAGTTATCCATGGTTTTATTATGCGATTTTTAGATTAAATTTTTGAGGTTATTGTGTTTGCCACAAAACATTGTTGCAGTTGATTTATTAATAAACTAGTAAGAATATTGGGATTAGTACATGAGAGCATAATACTTTGAGTGTTCAATTTCCTGAATGATTCAGCTGCTTTAACAAGGTCAACGGAGGTCACGGTTTTAGGAGATTTTGTAACGTTCATGATATTTGATATCTTAAGTAAAATCATATTATGGTCTGTAATTGTGGTATTTAATATATATATAGACGCTGAGTTGATGGTCTTGTTTAACTTAAGGATAAAGTGATCCAAACAATTATTACCTCTAGTTGGTAATGAGTGGCCTTGCAATAAGCCATGAGAAGCTAGCATGTTTAAATAATTTACTTTATTTTTTCGTTCAAAGGTATGTGTGTTGTCACTGTTATTTATATTTATATTAATGTCACCAGTAATTATTATTGTTTCAAAGGTTTTTAGATTAGTTAAATGCTTATCAAGTGAAATTATAAAATTGTCTCCGTTAACAATAGATGGGGAACGATAAATACCTAGAACTGTAAGATGATTTAGATTTATCTGGAGACATGAGGCGTCGGATAGAATGATCTCTGAAACCTTAACCCTATGTTCCGATTTAACATAAACTACTACGCCATCACATCGATTAAGGTGTTTAGTTGTCGAAAATGCGATATACCCATTCAGTTGAGGTATAGGTTTATTTAGATCAACTCGGCATTCCGTCAAAACTATAATATCCACTAAGAAGTCTAACTGTGTCAACGTCACACAAAGGTCACTCCAATTGCTGTAAATACTTCTTATATTCTGGGATATAATTGTAAGTTCTGTATTAGGTATAATACCTACCAGGGTTTGAAGTTCAGTAATATCACATGAATACGATGAAGCAACCTTTATACTATCGACCTCTTTTATAGTATGTAATAAACTATCCATCAAATAATTTATTAATAAGTAATATGGTAACTAATAGTATACTTTTATAGTAAAAAGTGTGGATATGTGACTCCTTATGTGTTAAAATAATTAAAGATAATATATTTACTCGAAAACTTACTTTTTTTATAACCAAGATGGGCTGCTGGCCGGTACATATTTTGTGATGATTTAAAAATATATTATTTACCTTTCGATACAAGACAGTAATGGAACATTTGAACTTTAAATAACTTACAACTAATGAATTGTACAATACAAGTATGTAATAGGATAATACCCAATAATGCAACGTAAATTGAAATTTTGGAAACATAGATTGAATGTAAAATAGCCAAACCTTTACAAAAACGATACCACTCAGTCATGTTTGTGCCAGTAGGTTGTGTACTTGGGCTTCATTCTTTATTAGAATGACAGGAGACTCGGGGGATTTCCGCACGTATACACGACCAAACGATGTCCAGCAGAATGCATATGATTTTGTTTTGGCCAAATCGCGGGCAAGAAAGAAAAGTCTAGCTCCTTTGGTTGTCAACTGTTCCGACACGTATATTGGGGTATCACCGCTTGTTTTACAGCCCAGGTGCTTGGCTCTAAGTTTCTCTTTGTTTTTAATATTATAAGCCTTACACTTTTGAAGAATCGTTAATTTAGTAATAGCTGAGCATGTTTCAACGATAATCGGAGTGTTCTTGGTAGAACCTTTTCTTGCCCGTATTCTATATACGTCACTAATGTCCTTTTCATTCACGGGAAAATCAATGGTATTTGATAAGCATAGAACCATTTTTGTAAGTTCTTCCTTGGTTTCAGTAGGTTTGATTTGCGGCATGTTTTTGATTTCAAAATGCCCTTTTTGTTTTTCTCTTTTGACATCCTCTAAACTATCCTCTAATAATATTATATATTCCTTATCCTTTTTGTTTTCACACTCCAATTGTTCTATTCTTTTTTTATATTCTTCATTCTGTGCGGCAAGAAAGGAAATAGAATCCTCAATGCTTTGGTTTGTCTTTTTGATGTCCTGGAGTAGTGGATTAATCTTTTTAAATTCATTTTGCATCATCGTTTGTAAGGCTGACATCATGTCTTGTTTAAATTTATCAAATTTTTCGTCTTCCAAGTCGTCTCTGCGTCTTTTATTTCGAAATGATACATAGTTAAGCATATCTTGCCCGGCGGCTGTCTCGTTAATATGTGAATCAGAAAGTGTTCTATTCAGTGATTCACATTCCATGTTTAACGTTATAATAATATGAAGAATGCAAAGTTTACGTAGCACACAGGTGAGACACGTAGCACGTAGATGATGTGTGCTACGATATGCTATTATTTCGTAGCACTCGTAGCGATGACACGGTAAGCGTCTTGCAGAGGCAGTCCGAAAAACAGCAACTATCACACTTGCACTTGAGGTAAGCGGGGGACGCGGCTAGCTTGGATGGTAACGCACGCGCCAGTTTGTGGGAGCAGGAAGAAAAATAACATTCGACACACTCGCACTTGAGGTATGCGGGGGACGCGGATTGCACTTGTTTACAATCGGTGCGTGGAATATTACTGGATCGATTTACGCCAACATTAACTTTAGAGTGCACGCGCTTAAAGCAGCAATTTGCATACGTAAAAAATTAAACTTTTTAGTTAAACGCGCGACACGTCTGCTCACTAGCAAGTCTCGGACGAAAGAGGAAAATTTTAAGAACATGAGCGATCACGTCATCCTTCACACAAAACAACGGTCTATGTTCATTGATTTGGGAGTTACAATGCCACAAATAGATAAAAACACTTTTTCTATAAAGTACTTACAAGGTTCCCCAGGCATGGCGGCGCGTACGAGAGTAATTTAGTCATGACATAACTATACTTTCAGGTATGAAAACACAGGGTGTAAAATAAATGACTTATAAAACTTCAGGGTGTGTATGTGCATCCCATGTAGAGTATACTATAAAAGTACCAGCGACTTTCATGTTCCTTTGTGAAATGCCCCAACATCGTTAAATTAGACCTTTAGGGCGAGGAATAACCGCAACTAGCGCCACTCTTTTTAAAATAAATTTTACAATGACACAAACATCTTATTAAAAAAAGTAATCGGTTCAAACTTTAAGTAAATAGTTCAGCGTTGGTACATTCTGCTCTATACACGGAGCCCATACACACCGTAAAGTATTATTACTCATTAATATTACAGCCTGTATAAATGTGTGTTTGAAAAGGACACTTATTATCTGTCCCTTTCCATTAAACAAACCACCAACTAAGCTCCAAAATTCCTGCGTCAACGAAACTCTTCCACGAAAACAAAACTCTTCCAGCCGGGGTTAATTAATGACACGACGTTGAAAGTGTCACGTCACGTCACGTCGGATCCCGTCACACGTATCCTCGCATCTATTATTTATCTTTACTACCGATAATCGTCGAAGGGTTCGCCCTTCTGACTTCAACAAACTACGCTGTACGGTCACCGCACCAGTATTATTATAGCCATAAGGTCGCTTTTCCGATGGCGGCGACGTGATTGGAATTTGACGCAGCAATCCAATGAGAGAACGCATCTGCTGATAAAATCACTTTTATCACGTTAACGGGGTGCCAGGGGTAGAGAACATGTGAATCATTACAGGCGATAAAACAACGACAACGAAAAGGTTTGTTACCACTGCAATGAATAAATATCGGTCTTGTTTTTAGAGAGCCCTTATTCAAGTAGTTGATGGAATCAGACGTTCCTTTGTGGAAATCCATAGCATACAATTAAAATATAGAAAATTTTAACTATTTAACTTAACGAATATTGTCGCAGAGTCCATCCTGAGGATGCTCCGGGGTCGGAGCGAAACGCGCGTCGAGTTTCGCAACCTGCATGGTGGTTTTATTTTACTATTCTCTAAAATCGATGAAAGATATTTTGTGTCAATATTATTATTACATTGAGTGCAGAATGTTTCGTAGTATTAATTGAAGACATGAATGGATGAAGGTGATATGCAGCAAAATTCAGATTTCGAGAAAATTCAGTTCAAACTGTCACTTAAACATTTTAGAATTCGTCGTAACGCAATAAGTTCAACAATCTAAAGATCCATCTCTAGAATCAATGTAATTAATACGTTACCACATATGCTAAAATGTTTAAGTGACAGTTTAAACTCAAATTTCTGGGTTTTTTGCGACATATCACCTTCATTGATTCATGTCTTCAATCATTATTGTCTTTTTAAAAATCTAGTATATTAATGGATATAACGACCACGATAACTCAGTGGTTGATCGTGTGGGACGCGGGATTGAATCCCGCCAAAAAATCTGTGTTCCTTGAGTCATGACTACATGTAGAATTTAAATATTACGCTTATAATAATAAATATTATGTATCGTTTTAAAGTATTACTCACTCATTCTGATGTCTGGTACTCGAAATTATCCCGGACTGATAATCTAGTCTATTTTATTTGAAAGCTGACGAGATAGAAATCAATAGTGTTGGCAATACTTTATCATCATCAGCAGTCTTACGATAAATAACACAATCGAGAATCGAATCAGTTCGATCGCAACGGCTTTTGATATTTTTTTTGGTGGATTGCTTTGAAACTAACTAGGATAAAGAAAATCGTTAGATTGTAACTTTTTTTTTTCCAACCATATCAATCGACTGAGAATCAAAATAAACAAACGTTAATTTATTCGGGAGTACGCGGCACGATCATAGGAGGTTTTTAAAAGCCTACTGATAGCCCTGGTGAAAACTGCCGGGTCACGTTGGATGCAGGTGGCAATGGACCGAACACACTGGAAATGTGTTGGAGAGGCCTATGTTCAGCAGTGGACTCTAAAAGGCTGAAACGACGACGCGGCACGATCGAATCTGAATCAAAATCCAATCAGTTTGGAGAGTAAGGCCCCAGTTTACTCACTGCATCACGATTTGGAGTTTATGTAAAAACTTTGTTTTTAGTTATTAGTAAATACTAACAGTTTTGTTTTTTTAATCCAAAGGCTGGCCTTGTCAGGGCCTGATGTTACTGCGACCCTTTTGGATCAATCGTGACTATAGTAGAAGATATATAGAATGGTGATGTTGTAGGCAAAAGTAAACTTTATAAACCGTATAAACTTATACTGTGGCAAATTTCTTATTCCACTTATCGTAACATTACATAGAACTCAAAGTTTTCCCTTCTCGTATTAATATAATGGATAATGGATAAAATATTTATGATAAATAGCATTGTAATATTCAAGTCTTGTAAGTTGTGTTACCAGACAGTCGCCCTTCGCTAGTCAGTCGACAGCGAGACGACTGACTAGCCAAGGGCGAAGGGCTGATATATTGAGACACGCAATCCCACTCGACAATAAACTTATTCTATCAGAAACATTTCAGGAATAAAAATTCGTTTTTGTGAAGGCGGTTTAAGTACGTCAGTTTTACGTGAAATAAGATGAATTGATGGAAAATTGAATAATGATTGAATCATCTATACTTAATATTATAAAGCGGAAGAGTTTGTTTGTTTGTTTAAACACACTAATCTCAGGAACTACTGGTCATTTGAAAAATATTTTGCATGAAAGAAATAATAATCATAATAACAAAAACCAACGTGAGCAATCAAAGGATAATCGCGATAGTGTTTCCGACAACCACGCGAACGAAGTCGCGGGCACAGCTAGTAATATTATAAAGCGGAAGAGTTTGTTTGTTTAAACGCGCTTATCTCAGGAACTAGTGGCCCGATTTGAAAAATTCGTTTTTCGTGTCTCAATCTGAAACAACATTTTTATTTATATCTATCTCTTTTATAAAAAAAAATACTTGCTGTTTGTTAGTCTCGTTAAAACTCGAGAACGGCTGAACCGATTCGGCTACGTTTAGTCTTGAAATATTCGTGGAAGTCCAGGGAAGGTTTAAACGGTTTGTATGCTCAACGAAGTGGGCACGAGTCAGCTTTATATATCTATGTAAGAAGCAAATGTTAAAACATAAAAATATATGAATATACAGGGTGTAAAAAGGGCAGTCACTATTATTTTGAGTTACGATTATACCACCTTTCCTTATTTTGGAAATGTACTTTTTTTAATATTTATGTTACAAAAACTAAAAAAAAAAATTTACTTTTCACCATTTCTTATTTTTTTGTAGCAAAAATAAAACAATAAAGCAAAAAAAAATTCTTTGAAATTTTTGTAAAAAAATACATTTCTAGAATGAGAAAAGGTATCATATCCCAAAGTTATAGTGACTGCTCTTTTTACACCCGTTATTATATGCTAATTTCTACCACAGGGTGACATCTATTAATACCATAATACACAATTTCGTTATAATCCATTCCATTATCTTTCCGAGTAAATAATTAGGAGAGCAAATCCAATAAAGTAATCTACAATAAGCCTATAAAACGAGATACCCTTATTAACACAAAAACGTATGGCTTCATCAAACCAACTCCCGGGGCATTAGCTATCATAGATTTAGATCAGATAACCCGTCCCTTTCGTGCCGAGGCGGCAGAGCGGGACGGAGGATTAATAGTTGAAGCCACACAAATAATTGAAATAAATGAAATACATTTAGACAACGGAGAAGCCTCGGTGGATATGTCGCGACCTGATTCCAATTATTACCAGTTTAATACTCTGATAATAATTGTCACCTAATATTGCTCGGGTGTTTTAGTGCTTCTCCGAGTGTTTAGACTGGACGATTAGGGTACGATACGATAAATCGTTTAGTTTTTGTAAAACTGGATTAACTGTATATAAAAATTGAAACACACCATGAATGTTTTTGCCGAAATCAAAGCTTGGCAAAAAGGTCGCAATTGCCAATTCTTGTTATAAAATATGATTCGCAAACAAACCGAACAAGAATTTTGAATAGCCCCCTCACAAAGAATAAATGATTTTAGTATTAGTGTAATAGTGGTAAAGAGCTTGGCTCTCGTAAAACATGGTTAGGATGCAGACTGATCTCCTAATTGTATGACAAGAGAAATGATCCATGAGACAGATATACACAATATGGTCTTTGATAGATACACATCGACTATGTGTATTGGCATACACAAAGTCGGTCCTGCGCCTGATCTGCCAGTCGTGTCGGTTATCGTTCCACGGGGCTACGAGAGTGAAGTAAGAGAGAGTGCTTCTGTGTATTGCGCACACAATTGGGCACTATAAAAATAACTACCTGCCTACCTGCGCAACTGCATTTAATAAAACCGGCCACCGTAACCCAAATAGGTGTGTGAGGCATTCATTATCTTCAGAAATATAATGTAAATGTACTAAACATAACAATAAAAGTCAGTCAGAACAGAATCGTCACATTTCACCAAGTTGTATTTCTGTTAAGATTTGTACGCTTGTAAAGGTGCGTAGCTGGTTTCAATGAAACCAGCCACCGTCGCAAAAATTGGTGTGAATTATTATTATTGTGAGAGTAAATAATAATAATATAATTTAATTTCAGAATATTACATCCATATTATGTTAGTAAATACACTTCAAAACTTAAAACCTATGTTAGTATATTAAAATATAAATTAAAATTATTAAGGTCTAGTTAGGCACCTAACTGAAACTCATATTGATTTAATAATATGCACTCCCACAATGCCTCACCAGGCCATCAGGAGTGTCCGTCACTGCCCTTAGAATGCATTAACGACGCTACCCTTTTTACTCGACTTCGGCGAAGCCAAAAGGAAGGGTAATGATTTTGGCTGTCTATGTATGTATGTATGTATGTATGTATGTATGTATGTATGTATGTATGTATGTTCCCTCGTAGCGGCTAAACCACTGGTTCGATTTCGACTGACTGAGGTGTCAATCGATTCGTATTAAAGCCGCAAGTAACATAGGCTATATAATTTTCTGAACAATTTTGGATTTTGAAAATTATACCTCAAAAACTATCTCCAAAAAAAATTTAATTAAGATAATTGTCTCGTATTTGGTATCAAAAGATAGGTCTTGGCAAGCACATTACGAATATGTATTTATATTTTTTATTAATTTTTACTTTTTTGTTAAATTAAAAATAAAATTTTAAAATGAGGTCGTACAAGTAGTATCTAGGAGTGGACACTTTCGATGTAATGGTCAATTAAATAAAAATATAATAATTATTATATTTGATTTTATTTTTTATTTTATTTATACAGAAAAACTTACAGCTATACACATCTTAATACTAACAGATTAGTGACAGAAAGCCATTTACAAGTTTTTACAGATATGTAACAAATATTTGGTGAGTACATCAAAGAATGAAACAAATAAAATTAATTATTTTCAAAATTCAAATAAATAACTTATTATCTATATTATTTTATAATAAATAGTTGAGAGCACACTACTACACTGAACCGGTCACGTGTACCTAATCTATGATTAGCAATTTATTTATTTAATATTGACAGAGAAGTATTCAGTAGTTAAAAGCTGTTTAATAGAAAAAGATTTGAGTAAAAAGACATCTGCGTTAGGATGCTCGCGTAAAAAATCATTAAATTGTGCGATAGATCGACAGAGGAACGAATTACGACGATAATTAGTATTATAAGGAGGGATATAAAATGGTGCAAAACTGCGAAAGAATCTAGTAGGTACATTAAATTTAATTTTATTGTGTAATTCGAGGGCATCTACAACATGGTTAATAATTTTGTTTAAGTAGACTAAATCTGAAATGTTGCGACGGTACTTTAATGGAAGGAAATGATATTTCTTACATCTAAATTCATAACTACTTATGTTATCACCAGACTTGTATTGCAGATATCTTAGAAACCTTTTCTGAATTAACTCAATCCTGTTGATATAAACGTTGTAGACAGGGTTCCATACTTCGCAACAGTACTCAAGTAAACTACGTACGTAAGAGCAGTAAAGCACTTTTATTGGTTTGAGCGTTTCGAAGTCTTTACAGGACCTGATGATAAACCCCAGAGCCCTAGAGGCCTTTTTTACTACATAATCGATATGCTCATCAAATAAAAGTTTGCAATCGACAATTACTCCAAGGTCTTTGATTTTACTTTTATGAAGTAGTATCTGATTGCCTAATGTGTAGTTGTACTTAATAACATGGAGTTTGCGAGTAAAGTTCACTACAAAGCATTTTGAAATATTAAGATCTAGTTTATGATTTTGACAATATTCACTAAATCTATTAAGGTCATCTTGCAGTAGTCGACTATCATCAATTGAAGTTATGCGTTTAATTATTTTAGTATCGTCAGCATATAGCAAGAAAAGTGCATGACGAAAGCAAGATGACACATCGTTTAAGAATATCGCAAATAGAAGAGGGCCGAGTAGTGAACCCTGAGGAACTCCAGAGGGGACTGACATCCAGGTTGAGGTGCATCCGTTTAATGCTACTGCCTGCGAACGGTTATTTATATAGGAGGAAAACCATCTAAACAGATTTCCGTGTATTCCTGCTAGTTTTAGTTTATCAAGTAATATGCGATGATCGATTCGATCAAAAGCTTTGCTAAAATCCGTATAAATTATGTCAACCTGGTTGCCTGCATCCATAGAAGAACTGACAAAGTCATACGTACGTACGTGGAGGAGATTTGATATAGTTGAGCGTCCCTTCAAGAAGCCATGTTGCTCTGGAATAAACCAATACTGAATTGCAGCGTAGACTTGATTATGAATAATGCTTTCAAAAACTTTGGCAAAAATGCACAGTTTGGAAATGGGCCTATAGTTTTTTACATTAGTTTTATCTCCACTCTTGTGTACTGGAGTAATAAAAGCCTTTTTCCAAAGATTGGGTAAATAACCTTCGTGCAACGAACGTTTGAACAATATACTTAGTGATGTAACCAAGCTTTTGGCGCATTTCTCAATGAACATTGGTGGAATGTTATCAGGGCCGGCGCCCTTGTTCAGGTTTATGGATTTCAACCGTTTAAGTAGCTCGTCAGTGTCAATGTTGACATCTCCTATATTACAATTATTCATTTGATTCATGGCTTAGGCTAGGGCTTGGGTTGAGGCTTGGTTGAAGAAAATTGGTTTGGAAAAAGGTTGCGAAAAGATTACAAATGTTATCTCCTGTTGAAGCAGTTTCACTAGCGAGAGTCATGGAGGAGGGAAAGGCAGAGGGCGATTTGTTATTTCTCTTAATAAATGACCAGAACACTCTAGGGTCACTAGTAATTGAGTTTTGCACATTATTTATATAGGATTCATAGCAAGACTGTTCGAGACACTTTGCCCTCTTTCTGAGAAGTGAGAAAGTCTCATAATCACTTCGGTTCCCATAGTGTTTAAATTTACGATGGAATCTGTGTTTTTCTTTTAATACCTTGATGAGAGGCGCACTATACCAGGGAGGGTAAGAATTATTGTAAATTTTTTTATTCGGTACATGTGAATTACGAAGTTCATATATTTTATCGTAAAAATATTTTAATGCTTCATCTAATGATTTATTATAAAGTATTTCGCCCCAGTTTATTTCATTGAGAGAATTATTAATTAAATCATAATCACCGGAGTTATAAAAATATTTTGTCCTATTTTTAGTTTGTAAGGCGTTTATTTGGTAATGTGAGAGGGTTATGTTTATGGACCTATGGTGGGGAATGTCATCAGGCACAAGGGGATCATCACAAGCGCAAATATCAAGTTCACAATTTGAGAAAACCAAGTCCAGAAACCTATTATTATCATTCCGTACTTGATTACGCTGTATGAGATTGCATTGGACAAGAGTGTCGATAAAATTTAAATAAGCTCCACTTAGTGATAATCCTGTGGATGTGTCATAACTTCCTTCTGAGTCCCATTCAATATGCGGCATATTAAAATCTCCCAATATAATAAATTCATCATCTGGACAAGAATTGAATATGTCACACAGGTTGTGTGTAAAGTTTACCAGTTGCATGGAAGAAGAAAAATAAAAAGCTAATAAAATCTAAGCATTAGTTCGCACCAAATTAGGGTAGAAAAAAAATTCAAGGCTCGATGCCAATAGCGGGTGCGACCACGGCTCTACCTTGACCATTTCTGTACCTATGCATTTCTGGATTTCAAATTGAATTATTTTCTTGTTTCAGCCTTTTTAGACCCATTTTTTGCGAAGTCGGGTTTTAGTTTTTTAATCTTTTTTTTTTCCTATTATGGCCCTAAAGCCGTCGGTGCGCATTTCAATAAATTTATTTTCACGTCACTATTTATTAATTTTTAATTGTTGTATGTATATTTATATTACTTTCGTGGTTTGTTTTCTTGCTGAGTCTATCGTACTGCAATGTGCAGGCTTGGGGAGACTAATTAAAGATGTTTTGTTCCCGACTGTCGTTTATTAACTAATAATAGCTCCCCTCACCGATTTCGATGTCGGTAGCCGATTTCATTGAAACCAGGCCAGCTACGCAGGAGTTATTTTATAGTGCCTAAGTGTGTGCGCAATACACAGAAACACTCTCTCTTCCTTTTACTCTCATAACCCAGTGGGACGGTAAACCGACACGACTAGCGAGAGATCAGGCGCAGGACCGACTTTTTACATGCCCATTCGACGCATGGATCATCTTTCTTGTAGACAATCAGGTGATCAGCCTGAATTGTCCTAACCAAACTTGAAAACAACATTATTTGTTGTTCCAACGCGGGAATCGAACCCACGACCTCCGGGTCGAGAGCGAAGCTCGGAACCACTAGACCACGGAGGCGATATATTATTAACTAACTTACATTACTAAGATTTATACAATATATAAGGAGGTGATATACACATTACACCACCCCCGTATTTTTGAAAAAAAAATTAATACTAAGTTTTTTTTACTTACATTACGTCTTATATCTACCCAAAATAATATAATATCTTACACAATCTAATTAATATCTACAAAATACAAATCTATTTTGTTGTTAAAAAAAAAATAGTTATTTGCAAAATCTGTTTTATTAGCTAGATGGGTTGTTGACGACGTTATTATTAAGAAAACTTGAAACTTATTTTCTAATCTTTTGGGGCCACGGAAGACCAGGTACCGCAGCGCTGAGCCGTGGTGATACATACCTGAGTGGTCGCCATTTCGGTTTCGAGATTTTAGTCAACTTGCAAAATCTTGTATTTTTATTTTTTTATTTTTTCGTGATTCTTTTTTCCTTTGTTATTTTACTGTCCTGTAATGTCTAAAATTGTCTGAATTGTCCGAATAAAGATTTTTTTATTTTATTTATTTATTCTATAAGGAACAGACAGTACGCTTGGGAACAATAAAATACATAAAACTGGTCACTGTCAGAAATCGGTGTAGTGGGTTAATATTTAGGTCACGAACTAAACTTGTCAGTTTCACGATAATCTCCCCCCTAATTAGCATGGCGGCTATCGCGCTCCACAGGTAACGACGGAAGTTGGTAAGCTGACCGCCGACACGGATTACGGGGCGTAAGACAAACATTTGCGTTCCCAATGGCTTGGCTACTTCATTTTATGCGCCTTTACTTTTTAACCACCAGTAAAATGGCTTTTTTTTAACGGGCATTTGCCCACCTCACATTCCCACCACTGCAACTCCTGTAAGCCAGGATCAACAGCGGTAACCAACCACAAACAACCCTTTTGATATGATATCAGGGGTGCCTGACGCACAAGTTAAATCTGTCTTGGGACCCACAACGAAATTAATCAGAAGAAAAAAAAGGAGGAGTAGGAAGTATTCCAGTTTCCCTCCCCCAAGCAAAGGGGGAGACAGTACAAATTCCAGACTCAAGTACAATGGCTTGGCTACTTCATTTTCCACGCCTTTACTTTTTAATCCCAGTAAAATGGCTTGGCTACTTCATGCTCTGCGCCTTTACTTTTCAACTCTCGGTAAAATGGCTAAGCTACTTCATTTTCTGCGCCTTTACTTTTTAATCCCCGTTAAAATGGCTTGGCTACTTCATTTTATGCGCCTTTACTATAACTATATCTATATATCTATATCTATGGACGCTTCACACCACGTCAATTTGGCCCCGTGCTAAGTATCCGAATAACTTGTGTTTCAGGTACCAGACAACGGAAACATATTTAATACTTTTACACAGTAAACATATTTAAGATTTTTATTATATTAATGCACAAATTTTTGCACACATCCATGACTTAGAAACATTTAAAGCTTTTTGTTCCCTCAGCGGGATTAGAACCCACGACCTCCGGGTCAATAGCCAAGCTCTGAACCACTAGACCACGGAGGCGTCCAACTTTTAACTTTTTAATCGCCGGTAAAATGGCTTGGCTACTTCACTTTCTGCGCCTTTACATATTAACCCCCGGTAAAACGGAGGGGTCTAAAGTTTGACGAGTGTATGTCGCATCGTAGCTAATAAACGTGTGAATCGATTTTGATCCAAATTTTTTGTTTGGGGGAAGCTGGTGTTCTCAGAAATACAGGAAATTCGGGAGTTAATTTAAAAAACCTTAATATGTTCATATTTGATACAAAAGTACTATGTTGCCGCTTCACCCGCGATGAAACTGGGTAATACTGTACTGTTTTAGATGTAAAATGTAGCCTATGTCTATCCTATCCAACATAGCCTATCCAACATGTAAAATACTACCATACCAAATTTCATCTAAATCCGTTCGGTAGTCTTTGCATGAAAGTGTAACAAACTTTTCGCGTTTCTAATATTAGTGAGATATTGTAAATGTTTTCCTACGAGTGGGTACTCAATTATTTGTAAAATACCGAGGAGATTTTCACAAAAAATCCCCACCGGCCATGAAAGCCTTAAATTAGGTCAGCCGGTCCAGAGATTAGATACTTCGGAGACATCACGATAATGTTCCGTTGAAACACCCAACATTTCCGTAACTCTAGATTGTATTTTGAATTGTATGTACCTATTTATAAGAAATATTATTTGTATCTACTTCTTCGTACAATCAACTTTGGCAACAATAAACATTATTTATTATTTAAAAAAAAAATTACATCACTCTCGCACACTAAAGGTTACCTTACTAATGAAATAATTCATACACTGTAAACGCAGTAGCTTACTATACAATAATAATATTCATTTAGTTCTCCTCACAACTTAAAATCTAATGTATACAATATTTGACATGTTCTTATGTCAGAAGTTGGAGTCTGTATTAGGCAGTAGCCTAAATTACTGATCACCAGGTATTTTTACACAAAAGTATAAAGAAATAATTTCAGTATGTAGTGTACTATACAATTATACAATTAAATACAACCTTTCCTCTTTTACTAAACTTTTTAGAAAATTTACTAGATAGATAAGGACATATACATAGTATTGTAAGCTTGATTTATATTATAAGTTAATAATATTGTATTGATTATTATCGATAATATTGTATTTATGGTACTTCCTGTTGGTTGTAACTTTAATTATAATTAATTATACTCTGTTTAAAAATAATTATTGAATATGTTTATATTTTTACGTAATTTTAAAATATTGTAATATTTTTACGGGGGTTCTAATGATTTAATTGACTAAACATCCGTTTAGTCAATTCTAAGATGGATACCCGTTTAGGCGGGAGATGAGTTGGTAGGGTAAAATGGAGGGGTTTTGAGAAAGACCAGTGATGGTATGGTGATGGCATTCTAAAGCGAATCTTGAAGGAAGTAACATACCAATGTAATAACATTTGTGTAAAGTGATTCTGGAATTCTGGAATAAAATAAGTGTGAAGTAACTGTGTTGCATTTATTCTCCTTATAGTATAGCTTATCCAGAGTGTAAATTTTATTTCTTACTTTCTTTCTAAATAATAATATTAGTAGGGGGCAAAAGGAACAAGTACAGCTAATAAAACAGAAGAGAACATAGACTACAATAAAGCTTAAGTACGAGTAGTAAAAGACATTGGGCACAACTTACAAATAATTTTCATTCACATTCCATTTTTAGTAATTAAACATATCCCATCGATCGAGAAGTGGAAATATATTCAAATAATTATTGATCATATTTTATAATATTACTAGATGACCCGTACAACTTCGTTGAGCATACAAAACGTGTAAACCTTCCCATGACTTCCACGAATATTTAAAGACTAAAAATAGCCGAATCGGTTCAGCCGTTCTCGAGTTTTAGCAAAACTAGCGAACAACAATTCATTTTTATATAAAAGAGAAGAGATGAATATTCGTTGAAAAATATAAAATATGATATAATGTATGGTGAGCTGAGACTTTTAACTGCTTGCTGTGAAGAAGTTAAAAATGGTACGGCATCGAATTATCCATTGTTTGACACGAGCGTTGTTTTGATACAGCAAATTGTAGTTAAGTTATTTAGGGAGAGTCATAAAACTCGCACGTGTAGACCAAGCACACAAGAGAGCTACGTAAATTGACGTTATCGAATAATAATTGTATGAAAAACATGGTATCGCCAGTACAATTGACAATCGATTACTTTACGTAACTTTCAAATGCTTGGAATACGGATGAAAAAACATGGACGAAACACGTGTAACGTCACTTTGTATCTTTTTAATTACATCTGTAAAATTCCCAACAACTAATTCCATACACCATAGACTATATTATTATATTATTCTACAACAATAATAATCGCCTTCGTGGTCTAGTGGTTTAGAGCTTCGCTCACGACCCGGAGGTCGTGGGTTCGATTCCCGCGTTGGAACAACAAATAATGTTGTTTTCAAGGTTGGTTAGGACAATCACCTGGTTGTCTGACAAGAAAGATGATTCATGCGTCGGATGGGCATGTAAAATGTCGGTCCTGCGCCTGTTCTCTCGCCAGTCGTGTCGGTTTACCGTCCCACTGGGTTATGAGAGTAAAAGGAAGAGAGAGTGTCTTTGTGTATTGCGCACACACTTGGGCACTATAAAATAACAGCTGGCCAGGTTTCAATGAAATCGTCTACCGACACCAAAACCGGTGAGGGGAGCTATTATTATTATTCTACAGTCAGTAGTGTCAAAATGACGTATTTTACTGTGAAAGTATTGAGCTTAATTATTATCCTTACCTAGCTTAATATTATCTTTTTTTTTCACTTTCAGATTACCCACGTGGTTCGAGGTAAAACTCCTAATATCCTTTGCTCAAATTTGCACTGCATTGTCGATAAGGCGAGGAAATGCAAATGAGTACATCGTACTAAGTGCTAGTAGTCCTCGTACCTAATTAACTCGCTATTGGAACAACTTTCCGAACCGGCGGTAAATACTTTACTTATAAGTTCCAATGTTGGTGTGTTTATATTTTGTAGTGCTTTAATGAGAGAACATTTATTGGTTTACTGTTCTTGTATATTACACTAGTTTGAAAGACAGTACTGCAGTTTAATTATTTTTTTCATAAACAAGGTGTAAAATTAATGATTAATAATACTTTAGGGTGTGCTTGTGCCTTCTGTGTAGGGTAGGTAACTTACTTTTGACTTTAATGTGTGTATGAGAAATGTCAAACATCATAAATTTTCCGATACAATTATTAAAAGAAAAGATCCTCTTTCAGCGCTGGTACTTTCACAGTAAACTCTTTAAACGGAAAAGTTTTTGTTTTGGCACTTCATATAAATTACTTACCATAACGCGACAAATCACGATTAAAGATCTCCATAAAAGTCACAAAACAGATGAGTTTCAATCCTCGTAGGTCAACGACCAGTGCGTTCTTGTGTATAGACTAGGAGCCCGCGAGCCCGAGCATAGTAAGATTAACTCCTTGTGGTCATTTTGAACCTTTGATATTGTTTTTTCGTTATATTAAGCAATTTAAGTGAGGTGCCAAAACAATAAATGCTCTACGTGTCCTTCTCTTTACACTTTTTTTGGCTTAATATATGAACCATGAATCACCATGTAATAGCTTAACAATATTATTTTATTATGAACGTTTTTTTTTCAGATCTTATGAATCTCTGCCGTAGTTTTGAAAAAAAAAACTTTTAAGATACTTATTTTTTGTTGTTTAAATAATAACAATGTTCGCGGAAACGCTGCTGCCAATTTCCGGATATATTATATTCCCTCTGTCATCTTTTACGACACCAAAGTAATTTTCTTACTCTGGCCCTATCTATTGTTTTAATAAGTGAAAATTACGCCAAGTCTCACAATTACTTCAATTTAATTTTATTAATACTCGAATGGAACAAAATCATTAAAGAACCACGACACGCCGTAAGTCCTCGTGTTTACGGACATTTTAATATATCCATGAGATGAACCACTTCGTTACGAACCGGACTTTGATTTAATTCTGGCCAATAAGCTCCGCGGGGCACGGTCTAATCTCATCCGGGATTTTGTTACGAAAACTGCTCTTATTCGAATCTTTACCGGGAAATGGCCTTATTATCAAATAAATTTTGCACTAAAGTTTTCGTGGATTTCAAAGGGGCACCTTTGTCCGAGTCTTTTAGAGTGCTTACTAATGATTTGTGGTTTGCGAATGTTTTGTTAGATTTTATTTAGTTATGATTCGCTTGGATGTTTCTGAGGTTTGCGGGGAGTATTAAATAGCGCTATTAAATATCTTATTAACGTTACTGAATCATTAGCCCAATCAAATAGATAATTTACTACTCATCCTTAAAGCTTATCTAAGACCTGATGATGATGATATCTAAGTTCCTATATTTTAATCGAAAAGGTCAGAAAGAAATTGGTTCAAACATAATATATCAAAAATATTCAAATTTATTTGTACCTACATATAGTACTCGTATGTTCATTAAATATAATATTTATTTCTTAACTAGCTGTGCCCGCGACTTCGTACGCGTGGAAAAGTGATTTAGGGCACTTTAGTATTTTTAAATATATTTTTAGTTTATTGGCGCAACCGCTGACAACTTTCGCTAATTTAATAGTTACTTCCCAGTGAATCCCAGTGTTGATCCCTATCCAGCAAGTCACGTACCCGGCAAGCCTCTTGGTATGCAGGGTATAATAATAATATAGTACCATCCTTTCGGGGCTCGGTAAAGTAGGTCTTCGAACAATATGTAGAAGTCAACAAAGGTATTCGAAGTCAGGATTCGAATGCAACGTATAGACCTAGCCAATTTTTCACGCTAATTTAGTAAAAAACTTCGATGTCCGTCTGTCTGTCTGTCTGGGTGTCAAAACTTTAATACGTGTAGGTATCAAGCTAAAAATCATATTAAATACTCAGGATCTTCTGTCCCTTCTGGCTCTACCTAAAGATTGAGCCGATTATGTCGCTAATTTTCGTAATTTTCAACACTCCAAAGGGAACTAAAACCTAAAGGTTACTTCCCGGGAAGTGGGAACTCAGAATTTTTAAATTTGATATGAAGCAACGTCTTAATAGTGCCGACATAGGATAAATTGCGAAACCATAAAAATATCTTTAATTTTTTTGAACTTACTACCGTTTTTGTCATTAATGTTTTGAGATATTAAATTGAAACTTATATTGCAATTACATACTAAGGACGTATTTAAAACGAAACTCTCGGTTAGACATGGGCGCAGTGGCACGCCCCGCCGAGGATCCAGCAGGCTTACTCTCGACACATCCGAGAATCGAATTAATTCGATCTCAACGGTTTTTGGTGTTTTATTTGTTAGATTACTTTCGAACTAATTAGGATAAAGAAAACCGTTAGAAATAAACAAACGTAAATTTATTCGGGAGTATGCGGCACGATCGAATCTGAATCAAAATCGAATCAGTTTAGAGAGTTAGGCCGATCGGTTTTAGTAGCATTTTTTTATTAACCTACCGTAAGTATAATAATAATAATATAAATAAATGAAATTTAGTTTTAAAGAAAATATAAAATAAAAAAAAGATTAAATTTGAATGGTTGATGCAGCGCGGTTCCCGCCGCGCTTCATACAAACGTCCAGCAATTTTTTTTAATTGTCATAAATTGTTTGTTATTTATGAACCGATTGAGATGAATTAATAAATATTAAGTCAAGATTACTACATTATAATATGATTGAACCACATCTAAATCGGATAAGCCGTTTCTGAGATTAGCGTACACAAATGCACCGACAAACAGACAAAAATTCAAAAAATTATTGTTTTGGGTACTTTTGCATACTTAAATAAAAGTCTCCTATAACACAGGCACAGATAGCACAGTTAGCGGCTTTGCGTGGTTAAATTCAAACACCGGTACTGCTTGTTAGCACATTTTAATAGTATTTTTTACCCAGCAGTGGAGTGGAGCTCCTTTGGTTGACCTTCGCCAAAGTTCCTACCAACATCTGATACCTACACTAAACCAGCCCGGCTCGGACGTACGACGTAGCAGCGGGCGGCGCCCGGTCGAATCACGGCGAAACGATTTTAATTTTGCTATACCTATTTCCTAAACTATTCATTATATTTGCTTGGTATAAAGGGCAAATATAGTCTTCATGGAATGCTTAAGCCAACTAAAACTAAAATTAAAATGATAAGGATTAATACAGTGATGGTATAAATAGCTTTCCAAAAACCGATTAATTGCCCGTTTTTTTAGTTTATCGCGAAAGGCATTCTTTTAATAATACAGTTAGGTAATTAAGTTGATTTTATACAATAAATGATAATTTATTTCAATTTGTGAAGTAAGTTCAAAAATACAATTTTTATATTATTATGACACTGACACTTGTCTTCCCAGAAAACAGCTGTGTAAGCGATCCCCCCGCGCCCCCCCCCGCACGAACCGTTCGACCGCAGGCCGCGCGCGCGAAATTCATCCGACTTGCTTCAAATTTATCGTCACTGCTCGGCTCCTATGTATCGTAGCGTTATGTTATATAGCCTATAACCTGCCCAGGAATATGGGCTACAATCGTACCAAGTTTGGTTAAAATCCCTTCAGTAGTTTTTGTTCCCATCGCGCACATACAGACAGACAGACAGACAGACAAAAATTTTACTAATTGCATTTTTGGCATCAGTATCGATCGCCAATCATCCTCCAATATGTATTTTGAAAAAATATTCAATGTACAGAATTGACCTCTCTACAGTTTTATTATAAGTATAGATTATAAATTTTCTACTTTCATAACATACTGTTCTTCATAAGGAAAAAAGACGCGTCTGTCATTTTATTCGGAAATGAGTTATACACGATAATATTGTGGCGGTACTACTAGCGCCACAATCCTGCATCGCGCTATCGAAGTTTTCTAAGTCCGGCGCTATATATACGACATCTGAAAACTAGTACAGTGGGCTTCGGCCTGACCGAGCATACCACCTCGCTCGGTCGGAGATCTCCCTTTGGGGCTTCCACTCGTACTCCCACATTGGTGACCCTCGACAGAACACGCCTCCTTCATCATCATCACTCCCCGCCCCTCCGCACCTCGCCAGCCAGCTTCAGCCACTTCGGGTACTTCGTCCACTAGCCGCAACGCAGCGCGGCCTGGTCGAACCCTCATCGGCTTCAACGGGCACTCTCACTACACGACCGGTCAGCAAGCAGAGTACATCTCTCCTGGTTCAGCACGTAGCATCGGCCCGCACGGCAGCACTCCGACTCACTGGAGCCCGTGCAGCAGCAGCACAGTTCCGACTCACTGGGACTCACTGGCACTGGCGACTCAAGCACAAGACGACTCAAGTTTCGACCTCCGGTCTTCGGGGGGGAGTGATGTGGCGGTACTACTAGCGCCACAATCCTGCATCGCGCTATCGAAGTTTTCTAAGTCCGGCGCTATATATACGACATCTGAAAACTAGTACAGTGGGCTTCGGCCTGACCGAGCATACCACCTCGCTCGGTCGGAGATCTCCCTTTGGGGCTTCCACTCGTACTCCCACAATATTATAATCCGTAATGTGATCCCCATGTAAGCAAAGTACTTATTCACCGCGTAATAAAAGGAATTACATATTATTATTAATTTGGTCAAATTACAAAATTTCCATCTTTTACATCTATATCACATAGAATTGAAACGAAGTTATAGTAATAATAGCATAATAATATCTATGGACGTTTCACATCACGTCAATCTAGCCCTGTGCTAAGTATCCGAAGAACTTGTAATACCTGACAACGAAAATATATTTAATATTTTATACTTTACTACACAAATTTAATATACATCCAGGACCCAGGGACATATAAAACTTTTTTGTTCTTTCATCCGAATCCGTGACCTCTCGCTCTAGCACCTCAACCAATAGGCTACAGAGATTATCGAGAAGAAATATATATATGCTAGCTGTGCCCGCGACTTCGTTCGCGTGGTTGTCGGAAACACTATCGCGACTATCTTTAGGTTGCTCACGTTGGTTTTTGTTATTTTGATTATTAAAAAGGAATATTTTTTTCATACAATATATTTTTTGAGCAACTAAAATTGTTTATGCAGCGCACGCAAGGAAAGTCCTCAAATTTTAATAATTTTCTACGTTTTTACAACATTTCTCACTGACGCTTCGCTCCTATTGGTCGCAGCATAATGTTATATAGCCTAAAGCTATAAATGGACTATCCAACAAAAAACAAATTTTTCAAATCGGACCAGTAGTTCCTGAGATTAGAACGTTTAAACAATAAACTCTTCCACTTTATAGTATTAGTATAGATGTAGTAGGAAATACTTCCAAGTCTTCAGCATAAACTCGGGTCTCCCCATACACAATTCTCCATACGTAAGTCTTTGTAAATATTTAAAACTGACGCGTTTAGTTCCTCGCTCACCCTGCTCTGCCTGACGACTGTGTTACAAGCTGTTGTGTACTTTGTAAAAGTAAACGGCTCGAACGAGGTAATTTATAATGCAAACACGATTCCGCTCCTTGTTTTTTGTATCGCACTTGTCGAGATTTTACTCGAAGCGTTTTTTGCTAACGCCATTACAATTTAATTAGGTTTACATTTTTTTTGTATTTCAATACAAGTAATAAACTCTTTGTGATATACTAAAATAAAATATTACAAAAAAAATACAGAGAACACTTGTTTTTTTGTTCGGAAACTACTAAACTGATTTGGATACTGCATATCTTTACATATTATAAAATTAAGTCCTCCGCCGCGTCTGTATGTTCGCAATTATCTCAAAGAAAACAGCATGAAGATCACTCCAGTAGGAGTGATCTTCATGCTGTTTTCACCAATGGATATAGTGGTTCTCGAGCAAGGTTTTAGTGTATTAATTGTTGCTGCTGATGTGCTTGAAGGTATGAAGTTTGTCGAGACAGCTATTATCCCAGCAATAACGTAACGCCTCGGTGGTCTAGTGGTTCAGAGCTTCGCTCTCGACCCGGATGTCGTGGGTTCGAATCCTGCGTTGAAACAACAAAAAATGTTGTTTTCAAGTTTGTTTAGGACGCTACAGACTGATCACCTGATTGTCTGGCAAGAAAGATGATCCGTCGGATGGGCATGTAAAAAGTCGGTCCTGCGCCTGTTCTCCCGCTAGTCGTGTCGGTTTAGTGGAACGGTCCACTGGGTTATAACAGTAACTCCTGCGTAGCTGGCCTGGTTTCAGTGAAATCGGCTACCGACACAGAAATCGGAGGAGGGAGTAGTAGTAGTAGTATATTATTATAGTAACATAACTTATAATAAATGCCAAGTCCAGCACATATGCCAAGCCGGGTTAAGTCGGTCGGTCTAACATCTTATAGTGATCATATTAATACTATTAAAATCTTTCATGCCATAAATAAATAATGGCTTGGCCATCGCTTCAAAACACAACGTTTATAATATCTATCTTACAAGTGATACATATATAATAAAAATAAATAAAAATAAAAAATAAAAAAGCCTTTTATTTCTTACAAAACATAAATAGTACAAGTATTATTAGTTGAATATTTCAATTAGTTTTATTTATAAGAACCCCTCGTTCTCGAAGGTGAAGGCCTCCTCTAGAGATTTCCATGTTTCCCTATTTTTTGCTGTCTCCATCCATTGCTCGCCAGCTACCTGCACTATGTCGTCTACCCATCGGGCAAGTGGTCTACCTCGCTTTCTGGTGCCGGTTGGTCCTTTCCATGCTGTTACCGCTTGGGTCCATCTATTGTCTGTCAGTCTAGCTATGTGTCCCGCCCAGCGCCATTTAAGTTTTTTACACTGATACATATATACTATACTATAATTTTTTTTTAGTTTTTGACAAAAAAAAATCCATTTCCAAAATGAGGAAACGTATTATAATCGTATCTCAAAGTTATAGTGACTGTTATTTTTATACACTGTATTGCCGATTGTGCAACTTAAAGTTACATTTATATGTTACACATTAGCGAAGTCTGGTCATAACACAATGAAATTATAAACCTCTTGTTTTATAATATCATTGCGATAATATATTATTTCATGATAATATAGTACAGCCACTAAACGACAGCCTTAACTCTCGCCCACAATTAGGCCGTGAAATCGTCTGACGAGCTATAACTATTGCCCGAGGCCGCTGTTTGGGGGTAGTTCAAATTTAATCGCCTATAGTTAAACCATTATCTTAATTGTTATATTATGGGCTGTGATTTAGGATTTCCCATAAGTACACAATTATACTGTAACTATTGGTTCCAACTTAACTAGGTGTAGAACAGTCACTATAAATTTGGGATATGATCATACTACCTCTACTCATTCTGGAAATATATTATTTTTGCCAAATTTTTTTTTTTTACTTTTTACGATATAATATTATTATTGTAACGCAAGTATAAGAAAAAAGCATTTTTTTGTAGCAAAAATTGTATACATTTCAAGAATCGCAAAAGGTTACTTTCCGAATTAAGATGATACTTCATTATACCGAAAAGTTAAAGTGACTGCTATTTTGTTACCTGTATTTATCTACGAGTATAATATGAAAGGATAATTATCAAACGCTATTAGCCAGAGGGTGCTTTTCAATCAGTAACGACCGAAGATGCGTTCTAGGAAGGTGTTTTTCAAGAACCAATAGAATCGCTATGTTGAGATCTAGATCACGTAAATGATGCGATTCTATTGGTGTTTGAAAACCATATGATAGTCCTCGTAACTCACCTTCGTTCATTACTGGTGGAAAAGCAGCCTTAGACATGACGTCCTGACTGTTAGGTTTACTTCCATCCCCAGACAAAAACAGAGTGGTGTTATATTTTGTGTCTGTGCGTACTTCCTAATCTGGGGGCACGGTAGTGGCCCCGCCAAGTCAAGCACGGCCCTATCATCCTTTTTTCGAAACAGTTCATGCCATTTTTGACACTTCTTATAACTTCGTAGTGGATAAAACTAGAAGTCATTCTACTTATTTATTTAAAACATAATACATGTTTAATAATATTGATATGATCACGATAAGTTCTTGTCGACCGACTTGGCATAACATGGATCTCACAACTTTTCACAGAAGACTAAGTAACGAGACTTGTAATTTTTTAGAAGTTATGTTTTTGACGGGATTGATTTATCAGTAGCTCTCCTGACAAACTTTGTACCTTACCGCAATGACAGCAGCGCTACCTACCGAGTTCAATTAATACACTAAAACCTTACTCTAGATCTCTATCCATTGGTGAAAACAGCATGAAGATCGGTGTGGAAGGCTTTGAGATATGAATGTGGCCTTATAGTGTACGGAAGCTTGATGCACTAGGTACTACGTAAGAAATAAACGTTAAGAAAAATTTCACAAACATTTTTCAGCTCGCTGTGCACAAGAGTAATATCTTTACATTTTCTACGGCGTAATTAAAGTTTATACGGACAAGTAGTTTACACTCTACACTACTGCATATTCTACACTGTACACTGTTCTTCTGTACAAGCACTTAAAGATATCATGTTTATTAAAAGTGTAAACGCATCACACTAATATCGTAAAGCCGAAAGTTTGTGAGTGTCTGTTACTTCTTCAATGCTGGAGCGAAATTATTCAACTTCTTAACGTTACGAGTATATACTGTCAAAAACATATTACACTCGGTAAACTTTACTATACTTTCCTGTCGAAACAACACCTAAATCCTTGTGGAAAATAATAGTAACTAATTCGATGCAAATTGTTCGTCTTTTTACGGTGGTAGTATACACCGTAAAAAGACGAACAATCAATAAAACCTCACACTGAGCATACTTTAAACAATTTTAAGACTTTATCAGTTCAAAAAAGCAGTTTTAAAAATTAAATGTTAAATTAATCACATACTTTCTTATTAAAACAACGAATAAATCCTTGTGGCAAATAATAGTAACAAATTCCATACAATATGTTAACTTTTAGGGATATGCTGTCAATAACTCGCATTAACACACTGTATAATAATTTTGGCTCCACCTCGTCGCAACATTTTATGCTACAACCCCGGTATATTTGGCTCGACCGTTCGATATTTAGATCTAGTTGTACCAATTCCTGCGTCACTCGTAATAAACTTAGTTACTCCTCGGCCAGGTGTGCCTGGGTCTAGATTCTAGAATATTCTGACCTTTTAGTCCACTTTATGATAGCTGGGTTTGTTTCACAGTTGCTTGGTATTAAACTGCAAAATGATGTAGTAAGGTAAAGCATACGTCAATGCGTAAATTAATACATAAAATATATTCATGATATTTTGTAGGTTCTTGGTGGAAATTAATGTTACACAGTAGAAATACAGATGACTTGTGCTTTTATCACTTTAATAGTTATATTACTTAACATTTATTTAAAGATACGAATGGTTTGATAAAAGCTTTGTATATCATAATCATGTTTCACAAGTCCGATCGTTTAGTACGATCTACTATTTTTACACATAAAGGATTATTAATGATATTGATATGATAATTTGATATTTTTAGAACGACCTACTAATACCGAATTGGCGTAACATGGATCAACTTTTTACGGTAGAAGAACCAAGTAGCGAGACTTGGATTTTTTTACAAGTTATATTTTTAATGGGATCTCAGACATTTTTATACAAGACTTATTAACTTAAATAATAGTAATTTTGTCTGGAAGTGCAAATATGACTTTTAATGTACATGGCGTATGTTAGCGACGCGATTTGCTATACTTAGCGCCGCACTGTTTTTGCCACTTATTTTAGTTAAAAAAAAATATGTAAATATTATAGTATTATTGTCTTTGGATTTTACCGCGTTTTTTTGCCGCGCGCGCGCCGTATAGCGCGCCAAGCGGCCGGCAGTCTATACTCACGATCGATCGCGTAGGTTGCATTTGTGCATACCTACCACTTTTTGTCTAGTTTTAATATAGTTCAACTGTGTTAATATATTTGGCTTTAAATTGTAAACTTGGACTACTCAGTGTGTGATATAATAAACAAATTTTCATCGTACATCCAGTTGCAATCATTGCTTCCTCCTCCCGTCGCCTACAAAAGCTGGTCTTCGAGCCGCATCGTCTACAATTTACCGTCTATAACCAGCACGCGATGTTTAATACTCCGCCACACGATATGGTACAAACTCGTGGCGCGAGGCAGAGAATATTGCAAACGCAATCGGCGCGGGAGGAACCGTATGGGGATGTACGAACTACCGGGGACCACGAAATCAGTCATAGGTCGGAGCCTGACTTTCGTGGATCCATAAAATCAGTGAATAAGTCACAAACTAAGTCCAGAATGTCGTCCAAGAGATTCGAATTTGAGGCCCAAAAGAAACTCGTCGAGTTAGAAGCCGCTGAAGCCCTAGCCAAGATACAAGAAGGACTCATCGAACGAAAAATGGCGGCAAAAATTGCAGCGCTAGAGGAACAGTTTTCGTGCAAAAGTCTAGGCTCAGAATGTTCGTTTCTATCGAAAAGAGTGGAAGAGTGGATAGAAAACGGCGAACAACATACACAGAATGTAAATATTGTAAATAATAATAATATTCAACAAGACGCCATTTTGTCACCGCGCGCATCGAGTCCCGCCATGTCGGCAACGGCGCGCCGGATCGAAGTCTCGTGTTTCCCGCCAAACGCGTGCGCACCGCCTCAGTCGGAATTTGAAAAATTAGCGCAAGCGCTAAAGGATGTTGCTGTGGCCGCAACTACTAACAGCGCAAATGCGGGAATGATCGGTAGACTTTGCACCCCAAAGGAACTGCCTACCTACTTCGGGGACCCCATGGAGTGGCTCGCCTTTAAGCAAGCGTACGAGGAGTCTACGGAGGTGTGCCAATTTAGCGCAAAAGAAAACATGTGGCGCCTACGGAAGTGTCTCAAAGGAGCGGCAAGAGAGACCGTCACCGCGCTCCTCATCAGTGCTGCTGACCCGGAGGCCGTGATGTCAACTTTAGAGCTGCAGTTCGGCCAACCGGACGTTATTTTGCCGAAGCTTCTGCGCGAAATACGAAAGCTGCACCCTGTGAGTCTGGAATACCACAAAGACATTGTGAGTTTTTCAATTAAAGTTAAAAACTATGTAGCTGCAGTGAGGTGTCTGTCCCAGGAGGAGTACCTACGCGGTGTAAATATAACGTCTCTAATTCTGTCCAAATTGCCCCCCATATTGTTGTCCAAGTGGAGTGATTACAGTTACCCCATATTAAGTGTAAATAGTTCAAAGTGTAGACTCGAAATCCTGTCCGAATTCCTAAGTAAAGAAGCCATTAAAGTCTCCAAAACCTCAGTGTCCCTCTGTTTGCCAAATGACGATATTAAGAACCGTAAGTGTAGTGACTCTAAAGTTTTGTTAGTTCATAAAACTGTAGGTAGTAGTAAGTGTAAATACTGTAATTTAACCGTGCATAGTTTGCCGGATTGTAAAATGTTTTTGAAATCGCTGCGCAAAGATAGGTGGCAGTACGTAAAGCGTGTCGGTTTATGCTACAAGTGCATAAACGGTCGACACAGCCGGGAGACCTGCCCAGCACCAGCGTGTGACGTCGACGGCTGCAACGAGTCGCATCACAGGTTGTTACATTTCACCTTGCCGCAGCATAATGTGAGTACTACACAATTGTCTAATTTTGAATCTCAGGTACAAAATGTCAAAAATGTTAACACCTGTAGATCGCAGGAACAAAATGTGTCTACTGTGAATACCTGCTGTACTTCACAATGTTTACTAAAAGTTGTCCGTGTTAATGTTCACGGCCCGAAAGGTATTATTAATTGTATTGCTATGTTAGATGACGGATCTAGTATTTCGTTAATAAGTAGTGAATTGTCAAATAAGTTAGGTTTGTGTGGTTATAAACAAAGTTTAAAAGTATGTGGCGCGTGGAATAACACCGCGTTAGAGTGTAACAGTGCGGTGGTACGTATGGGGATATCGAGCGTCGACGGACACGAGTTCGAATTCACCGCGCGCAGCATAGACGAGTTGAACCTACCGATACAAAACATAACGACTATAGATTTTTGTAAATATAAACATTTAAGTCAAATTCAAAATAGGTTTACTAGAGGAATGTGCAAACCGGACATTTTAATAGGTCAAGATAATTATAATTTATTATTGCCGCTAAAAATTATTAAAGGCAAACCGAACGAGCCTTACGCTACACTTACCCCCCTAGGTTGGTGTATTCATGGTCTAGTGTCTAACTTACCTTGCGTGCCTCACTCTGCGCTGCTAGTCTGCGAACATCCTACCGTCCGCGTACCCTCAGCTAGCGAACTTACCTTGCGCGAGATTCATGAAGACGTTCGTCGTTCTTTCACTCTAGAGTCGATGGGAATCAGTACCAAACCGCGTGAGAATGCTGAAGACGCCCGGGCAGTCGCCCATCTGGAGCAGACATCCACATTGATAGACGGAAGATGGTACGTAGGGCTGCCGTGGAAAAATGTAAATAGTAAAATGCCGGAGTCGCTACCGCATGCTGTAAATAGATTAATTAATGTCGAAAAGAAAATAAAACGTAATTCCGAATTCGCTGCTAGGTATACTGATAGAATTCAACACTTGCTCGATAACGATTTTGCTCAAGAATTATTACCCACCGATACGCCGGCACCACGAACGTGGTATCTACCACACTTTGGCGTTGACAACCCTAATAAAAAGAAGCTGCGCTTAGTGTTTGATGCAGCCGCTAAAAGTCACGGAGTTTGTCTCAACGACTACCTTCTACAGGGGCCGGACCTCTTAATGTCTTTATTCGGTATTATGTTACGTTTTAGAGAAAACAAGATTGCCGTGTCAGCTGATATAAAAGATCAGTTTCTTAGAATAAAAATTATACCCGAAGATCAAGACGCGCTACGGTTTCTATGGCGAGATCGCGCTAGTAAATGTATTAAAACTTTTGTTATGACGTCGTTGATTTTCGGCGCGAATTGTTCCCCATTCATAGCGCAATTTATCAAAAATAAAAACGCAATTCGGTTTCAGTCTAGTATGCCGGACGCGGTCCACGCGATTTGTCAACAACATTATGCGGACGATTACATAGATAGCGTAGAAAACGAAGAAACCGCAATAAAACTCGTAAAAAACATTAGTCATATTCATAGTCAAGGCGGTTTTGAAATTAGGAACTGGACTAGTAATAGTACAGCCGTATTAAATAGTTTGCCGAAGGAATTATTAGGTGCGTCCGCGGTTAAGTTCAGTTTAGACCAGCTGGACGAAGGTGAACGAACTTTAGGTTTAATTTGGCATCCGAAAGAGGATAGTTTAGGTTTTGACGTATCTTTTAAACGTATACCTATAAATATTATAAGGGGAATTAAAATACCTACAAAACGCGAAATGTTGCGGGTTATTATGTCTGTATTTGATGTTTACGGATTTTTGTCACCTTTTACAATAAAAGGTAAAATATTACTTCAAGATACATGGCGGAGTAATATTCAGTGGGATGACGAAGTAAGAGATTGTACATATATTAAGTGGAACGAGTGGTTACAAATTTTAAAACGCGTCGATACAATACGTTTGCCGCGTTATTTTCAAAATGTATATAAACGAAGCGGGAATGCACTCGACGCACCGAATAGCGAGTGCCCCCCGCCTGCGCCCGCGCGCGCTCCCCTCTGTCGCCCCCCGCCGGCGCCGTGCGCCCGCGCGCACCCGTCCCCCGAGAGGTCAAAGACATGCGATAGCGAAACAGCTGACGCGTGTACCTATGTTTCAGGCGGTTATAATAATTTACAATTGCACATATTTTGCGATGCGTCTACAAAGGCTATGTGTGCCGTTGCTTACTGGCGCTGGATGTCTAATAATAATATTCGCGTTGCGTTTATTGCCAGTAAGTGTCGAGTTGCTCCTTTAAAACTTACATCGGTGCCACGCTTGGAATTACAAGCGGCGCTTCTCGCGGCCAGGCTCGCTGATACTATCCGAAAGGAGCACAACATGAAACCCGTAAAAAGGTATTTTTGGTGTGATTCTAGTACGGTGTTACATTGGATTAGAAATAAATAATAAATAAATAAATAATAAATAAATAAAATCCATTTATTTCAGGCTACATGGCCCATATTATAAATACCTTACAGACTAACATACATACAAAATATACTTAAAACTACACTTAAACTACTTAAACTACACGTGTTGTCGGCGACGTGTAGCGCGCTTCATTCCGGAGTCTCCCCCGGAACCTCCGGTAGACCACACCCGTCGGCCAGAACGCCTCCGCCTCGAAGGTGGAAATAAGATGAGTCGGTACTCTCACCACAAAGGAACTAAAGTTGACCTTGTGGCGAGACTCCAGACGCTCCACCCTCAAGGGGAGGGATGTCTTCTTGCGGATGTAGTCCACTACATCCTTAACCTCCATGGACCAGTGCAGGCGGGACACGTACAGCGGCGTGGAGCGTACTTCACACCGCAGGCGCTGCTCGGGTCCGCAGGGTGCGGTGCCGCGATGGTTGCGGACGGCGGGCTTCTTCTTCCTTCTCTCCACCAGTATGAAGCCCTCCTCATCGCACCTCCTGCTCTCGTCCTTGCCAGATTGAGGAGGCTGAGCCTTGCGGCTTTCCGTAGCCTTGCGGCTATCCTTATCCCCCTTTTTCTTCGCCCGCTGGGGATGAGCGGGGTGTGCGGCGATGCTCGCGAAACTTTTCCGCTGAGTCGCTTGTTGACTCGGCGACGGCGCGACCCGGAGGGGAAGGCTAGCGGGGGCGGCGGCGGTTGCCGACTCTTCAGATTTCGCTGACACGCAAAACGATGTGTCAGCGCGCGCGCCGCCTCGACGTGTGTTTACGTAGGCAGTTGAATGATCGGGTGACCCACTTAATGAATTATTACATTTTAATAGTAATAATTCACTACGTAAGTCACGGATGGTAGATTCCGATGCATCCAATCTACCCCGCATCTCGTCCAGCTCTGCCTTCATACTGTTGAAGTTTTTCAACAGGCTGGAGACGTCGACGTGGTCCATAGTCACCACCGGCAGCTTGTGTAGATCTTTTGCCACAAAGGCCGGCACGTCGTCTGGATCCGTCTGCTTCAGCAGGGAGATGATGTCCTGCACGCTTCTCTCTGTTCCATCTCTCCGTCTCGATGGCATGTTCGCGCTCTGGCCAAGCGTCTCGTACAGCAACTGCTTGCCTGAGCAAATCTCCTCGCTAGTAAAAGAAGATTTGCAGATCTGCATGATGCTGAGCTCGTCCATGGTGTCGATGGCGTGTTGGATGAACGCCAGCAACTCGTTGGCCACGAGCGCCATGGTGACATGCGGCGGCACACAACCGCGCGACTCGCAAACAATTAAATTTTGCTACGTAGTGTAATGCGGAGCGCGACCGTTCTATAGCGCTCAACGCAAGACACTGAAATGACGCGCGCTGCTACAAATCATTTATCGCTCATCGCTTAGGGGAGATAGATGAGCTGTCGAATATTAATGAATGGAGGTACGTACCTACTAAGCTAAACGTCGCTGATCTTGCCACAAGAGATGTTTGTGATTTTTCTGTTTTTAATTTAGATAGCGAGTGGTTCCGTGGCCCGAATTATTTGTATACCGATGAGTCGTTATGGCCGACGGATTTTTTAGTACCTAAAGTTAGTAATGATGACCTTGAGTTTGTAAATACAGTCCACAATATAGTTATCGAAAATTTACCTGCAGTACCGGATCCGTTGCGTTTCTCATCGTGGCTACGGTTACTCAAGTCCACATGTATAGTTATTTCTTTTGTATATAAAAAGTGTATGAAACTAACCGGTACTGTAGACGGTGATATGATGTCGAAGGCTGAAAGGCTGCTAATTAAATACGCGCAGTCACAGAGCTTCTCCGAAGATGTACATAGTCTAAAAAATAATAATTTTGTAAATAAAAAAAGTAGATTACTTACCTTGTCTCCATTTATGGACGAACACGGAATACTCCGCGCTGGTGGCCGCATTGATGCCGCTCGTGATGTCCCGTTCGATGTGAAACGTCCCGTCATACTTGACGGTAGGCACCACGTCACGCGTCTTATTGTCAAACATTTTCATGTTCGCGCCGCGCACGGTAACCACGAGACAGTGGTAAATAATTTAAAACAAAAGTATTGGGTATTACACATTAGGCCGACAGTCAAGCGTGTAGCTATGGATTGTATGCTTTGTAGAATTAGGAAAGCACAACCCAGACCACCTAGAATGGGTGACTTACCGGAGGCACGTCTGGCGCACCATCAGAGACCGTTTACATACTGCGGGCTCGATCTGTTCGGTCCTATCGAAATTTCAGTCGCTAGAAGAAGGGAAAAAAGATACGGTGTACTTTTCACGTGTTTGACTGTTAGAGCTATTCATATTGAAATCGTTTCATATTTGACGACGGACTCGTTGATAATGGCTCTCCGTAGAATGGCCTCTAGACGAGGATGGCCGCTACACTTGTATTCTGATAACGGAACTAACTTGAGGGGAGCAAATACCGAAATTAAAAAGTCAATTCATAATTTAAGTTACGACACGTTACAGTCCACCGCGATTAATTATGGCACAACCTGGACCTTTATACCTCCCTCCAGTCCGCACTGGGGTGGGGCATGGGAACGCCTCATTCGGACTGTAAAAAGTTCACTGAAGGTTATATTAAATGAGCGCGCTCCCCGTGAGGAAGTCTTACTCACACTGATGGCTGAGGTCGAACAGATTGTGAACGGTCGCCCGTTGACTCATGTGAGTGTGGAGCCAGGAACTGAGGAGGCTCTTACACCTAATCATTTTCTTTTAGGATCGTCGTCAAATTTACCAATTTTAGGAGAGTTCGATGACTCCGATTTATTTTTACGTAAGCAGTGGCGTATAGCGCACCGCCTTGCTGATATGTTTTGGTCTCGCTGGGTAAAGGAGATGCTGCCGCAGCTGATCCCTAGGAGTAAGTGGACCCAGGAAGAGACACCTTTAAAAGTAGGCGATTTTGTTGTGGTCGTGGACCCAAATTCCCCGCGAAACTTGTGGTTGCGGGGAACGGTAGAGTCAGTTATGCCCGGAAAAGATGACCGGGTGAGAGTGGTAGACATTCAAACTAGGGCTGGAATCTTAAGACGCTCTGCGACCCGCGTCGCACGTATACCCATGGGTTAGGAGTGCTGTTTCAGCACTGGGGTGGGGAATGTTAGCGACGCGATTTGCTATACTTAGCGCCGCACTGTTTTTGCCACTTATTTTAGTTAAAAAAAAATATGTAAATATTATAGTATTATTGTCTTTGGATTTTACCGCGTTTTTTTGCCGCGCGCGCGCCGTATAGCGCGCCAAGCGGCCGGCAGTCTATACTCACGATCGGTCGCGTAGGTTGCATTTGTGCATACCTACCACTTTTTGTCTAGTTTTAATATAGTTCAACTGTGTTAATATATTTGGCTTTAAATTGTAAACTTGGACTACTTAGTGTGTGATATAATAAACAAATTTTCATCGTACATCCAGTTGCAATCATTGCTTCCTCCTCCCGTCGCCTACAGCGTAGATACGCAAATCTAGATATCTAGATAGATATCTAGACATAAATACCAGAATGTTTAAGTATTACCTTCATTTATACACTAGTATTCCAAATTTGAAACTTCTTTGTCTAAATGTGCCTCATACTTTTGATGAGTGAGATCGGGCATTTAGTGAGTGGATGAGTGAGTTAGTCACAAAATTAAGAAACTTTGACAAGTTGTAATTCTTTAACTTCTGATTCAAATTAAATTAAATTTGAAATATACCGTCTTTATACAATGCTGGTTCAGTTACTGAAAATAAAGGCTTTTAGTTTTATCCATAACAAAGTTATACGGGGTCAAAGATGGCCTGAATTGTTTCTAGATAAGGATAGCACGGCGGTGTTCAACTTGGCTAGGGCACTGCCGTTCCCCCAGATATCGTTGTGGCATCCCGCTACAGCCTGTTCGTGTCCCTAAATCGCGTTTTAGTAAACAACAATCTCGAAAATTCTCGGGCGACAATGACTCAGTATTACACACACTAAGCCTCTTACGGACAATTTTTCAAATCGCAGACACAAATTCCCACTTGGGACTCGCGACCGAAACTTTCCTCAAAACATTGAGATTGCCGCGAGTTTGATAAGTGGCCGGATTAGGTAGTATTTTACGCGTATTTTATGATTCAGTTTGCAGAAGAAACGGGGATTAATTCCTGAGGAATCTTTTATACAAAATTAATAGGAACCGTTCTTTTAACCCCTCCAATAATTTTGTAACTATCTACGCGTATACTTTAGGCTCTTTTGTCACTCTAATTAATATGCATTATAGTAGCCCAAGCAGGTACATTTGAAATTTCCGTAAAGTAATCAACTATCAAATGTATTGGCGCCGTCATCCTTCTTTTACAATTGAAGACATGAATGGATGAAAGTGATATGCTGCAATTTTTTTTAAACAGGAAATTGAGTTTCAACTATCACATAACATTTTGGGATATGTAGTAACGTATAAAGTATCTACATTGTTTATCCAGAAGGATCTTTAGATTAATGAACTTAATACGTTACGATGTAATCTATTTGAACTGAATTTCCTCGAAATCAGAATTTTGCTACATATAACCTTCATGCATGTCTTCAATTATTCATATACAATTAGTATTATTCGTTAACGTTACTTTACGTAACTTTCAAATCCCTGCTTGGACTAAGCCGAAAGCAAAAGCTAGTAGTCGGGGGCATTGCCCGTTTTTATTCAGGAGCTATTTTATAGTGCTAATACCTTAATCCACTCTTTATATACAGTTAAAATACCGTCGACCATGATTAGTCGAAATCGGTTCTGTATTTAAACAAATGTTGTAAAAAAACTAATTATGTGAAAAAAAGTGGAAGTAGTTTGTGATGAACCGCTTAAACCTTCCCGGGACTTATATATATTAGAGACTAACGAACAGCAATTTATTTTTATATAATATAAGAAGAAGATACATTATATCTCTCTTCCTTTTACTCTCGTAACCCGGTGGGGTGGATGATGAATTCTGATGGCACTGATCATATATCTTGTCATAATCAGGTGATCAGCCTGTATTGTCCTAACCAGTCATACAACAATTTATCCAATTGAACCAAACTCTCGACCCCGTTCGTTTGATTTAGTTTAACGGGATAGAACCCATAACCTTTGGAGTCAAGCTAACCACTGGATATCGGAGGCGTTTAATCGTAAGCTAGAATAATGGGATGACCTTTGGAGTCAAGCTAACAACTGGATATCGGAGGCGTTTAATCGTAAGCTAGAATAACGGGATAACCTTTGGAGTCAAGCTAACAACTGGATATCGGAGGCGTTTAATCGTAAGCTAGAATAACGGGATGACCGTTAGCTCTTAGGTATGGGCTTATAGTATGGGGCAACTCTGTAGACATAACTAGATTATTCATTGGACAAAAGAAATGTATCAGGGCTATATGTGGAGCTAAACCTATAGACTCATGTCGCCCATTATTCAAAAAATTAAAACTGCTTACTTTAGTATGTTTGTATATTTCCAAATAAGTTTATTTGTTCGAAAGTATAAGAGTGAATTTTACACAAAAAAATCAGAAATTTTAAATATATATACCAGGTATCCAAACAAGTTGGTACTACCAATTACACAAACAACATTTTTGAGTAAAGCCTGTTATTGTATGTCTATCAAAATATACAATAAGCTCCCCGAGAACTTAAAAGAACTTACTTATAACATGTTTAGAAGAAGACTGTACAACTGGCTCGCTGAAAAATGTTTTTATACCATAAATGAATTTTTAGGACATACTGATTAATTAAATTTAGTTGTTTTTTGCAAATTTATGAATATTATTAGGTACAATGAAAATTAAAATGGAAATTAATATTATTGTTGTTCCAATTAAATGACATAATAATATTTTCAATCTAATATTTATAAATTGTAATTGACATTTTTTATATTAAGATGACTTTTTATTTTTTGATTTATTGACATTTTAATTATTATTGTATGACATCTAATTTTATATCCAATTAATTCACTGTATTTGACATTTTATTTATACTTATACCTATTTGTTGACTTTTTATATAGACTTGCATAGTGACATTTTAATTAATAGTGTTGTATCCAATTAATGTATATGGTTGAAAATGCAGGTTGCCATGATGTAATATTAGGAATTAACAATAATATACTATGTGGTGTTGGAAGGTAAATACATAATATGTATGGGGTTAAGATGATTATAATATAGGGACATTTTTATTTTTTTAATTAAGCATGAATTTCATAAGATAAATCCTTTAGACTTTTAGTAGTTAATATTAAGTTATTAAAATATTTCCATGTCCATATGGGCTGAAATTGCGAAAAAATAAATAAATAATGTAACAACTTATGTAACCAATTTCTTGGAATAAATAAATCTTTATCTTTGACCTTTGGAGTCAAGTTAACAACTGGATATCGGAGGCGTTTAATCGTAAGCTAGAATAACGGGATGACCTTTGGAGTCAAGCAGACCACTGGATATCGGAGGCGTTTAATCGTAAGCTAGAATAACGGGATGACCTTTGGAGTCAAGCTAACCACTGGATATCGGAGGCGTTTAATCGTAAGCTAGAATAACGGGATGACCTTTGGAGTCAAGCTAACCACTGGATATCAGGCGTTAAATCGTAAGCTAGTATAACGGGATGACCTCGAAGCCAAGCTAACCACTGGACATCGGAGGCGTTCAATCTTAAGCTAGTTAAACGGGCTCGAACCCATGACCATTGGAGCCAAGTTAACCACTGGATTTCGGAGGCGTTTAATCTTGAGCTAGTTGTATGGGATAAGAACCCATGACATTCAGAGCCAAGCCACTGGAGTTCATTCGTTGTTTTAAGAAACCCTTTCAAAGTCATTAAAACTACTAAATGACGGCTAGTTTCTTTGGCATTTGAGCTAGCTACTAACGATGCTTTTTGAAATCCCGCACAAGAAACACAACGTAAGCGCACCGTAATTTCCAACGTAAACACGGACGTATAGCCAACTCAATTACGCCGCGCCTCCCCCGGGGAGACGGCGGGGCCGCGGTAAATATTTATCGTTTTTAATTTTTATTACATTTCCACGTACATTTTAAGAGTGTCGGCCGGGAGGAGAATACATACGGGAGAGGAATTTCGCGGTTGTCGGTTTCCTCTATTTCTCGACACGTTGTTTAGAAACTAGACCCGTGCCCACTTCGTTAAGCATACAAACGGTTTGTGATGAAATTTTCGCAATTTCCTCACCGTTTAAACGTAGGACTTCCACGAATATTTGAAGACTTAAATAGTAATAATAATAACGTCGTAACTGGCAGACGCCATAGTCCTTCCATAGTTCTAGATACCCAGTCTACTAGCACCTCACCCCTATAGCCCAGAATCTTTTATTATAACCGTTCCTAGCAATAGTCCTACACTAACCGGTGGGTCTCCGTGGGCGCACTCCCATGGTGCGTACAGCGAGAGTCGCCGGCTGGTGTCACATTACATTTAAATTAAAATTGTGTAGCGGGGCCTAAGCATTTAATTGCTGTGTGAATACACAAACATAATAATAATAATAACCCTTAACCACCTAGCATATGTTATTGTCACACTACCACCTAACATACGTCTGTGAGGCCCCAGCACAAAATTGTCCTAGTTTAAAAAATGTTATGTGGTAAGTTGTAGTTTTTGAATAAAAGTTTGGTTACAAATATAATTAACTATTTATTAGAAAAAGAAACGAACATGAAAATCAACGTAGTTTTTTTAAAACCTCAATTAGGTAATCAACACTTGTAATATTTACTTATAAACTAATATATTTGGATAAAGAGATCCATTAAAGTAATAACTTGGTTTAGGAAGTTCTTTGTACTTGTTTTTGAATATTTAGTAACTAAAGAATATGAAAAAAATTAAAAATACTCAATAAAAAACAAATTAAATAAAATTGCAAAGCCTAAACTAACAGGTTTTCACGGCAGAATAAACATAATTTATTTGAGCATTCCAGGCATCTGTTTTGAGTTTTTTTTTTCGAGAGTAGCATGCGGAACAGTTCTTAATATCAGACGAAGCAATTTCGCAAATTTCGGCCTGTCTTTTTATTAGTCTGACTACTACTATTGAGTCTGACCAGCAACTTTCTTCTATCACATGTTCTATGCCTATATCAGACTCAACATCGCTACATTCATCATTTGGAACATTTTCGTCATCTGACAATTCTTCTTCTAACCACCGCTGGATGATTCTGTCCTTAGAAGCCATTTTTAACTAAAATAAAAAAAATACTCAAATTTTAATAAGTCACGTAACCACCTAACAGGGGTCTCTCAGACTCCCGGTGACAGTTTTTTACTCACCAAAGACAAACGCGTACACGTGCGACTGCGACGAGCTGCACCAAGGCATCGAGGGACGCGGGGAAAAGGTACAGGAACGAACAAGTTTAAACAACACTCCAGAGCAAAAATATTCACGATTATAAATTTGTCCGGGTCTGTGAGACGTATGCTAGGTGGTTAAGGGATAAAAACATTTATTTGACCCATTAAAAACATTACACTGCACAAGAAACTTGCGACTATACAATGACAGGACAGCAAAAATTACACAATACAAGTAGACAGGAAAAACTATAATTATTTAAAAAAAAGAACTAAATAAACTTAAAGATGTATGGATCGGATGGTAGGTAGTGTAATGCCTAATCGTCAAAAAGGAGACCACTCAGGCGGTATTATGTGGTCCTATAAGTCATTTGAAGGAGAGGATAATATGCAGTTTTGACCAGTGAGAATGGTTCTCGAGAAAGGTTTGAATGTAATAATAGGATAGTGAGGCTGTTGTCAGGACAAACTCCAAGGCTGTACGAAGTTCGTCAGGATAGCTAGTTATTATACCTTATCACCTGATATATTACAATATAGCTATTATATTCATAGCAGTAAAATGTAGATTGCCGAGCTCACTGCGTCATAGACGTCCGCACTTCGCGGCCATTTTACAACCCCTCCTATTATAAAGTTTGTAAAATAACAACAGTGTAACCAGTTTCCGTGTAAGACTTTTGTATTTTATATTTTTAATCATGGTATATAAGACGAGTTCTTTTTTGACTAGTTTCTAAATATTTTTCTTTGTGTTCAAAATCAATTTAGTGCATGTGACCGCTTCGACGTGGTTGATCTATTTATGTATACACGGTGTAAAAAGAACAGTCACTATAACTTTAAGATACGATTACACTACCTTTCACATTTTGGATATGTATTTTTTTGTCAAAAATAAAAAAAAATATTTTTTAATATTTAGAATTTCTTATTTTTATTGTCGCAAGACAACTAAAAATAAAATAAAATAAAAATTCTGTTGTAAAAAAAAAATTCTAGAATGAGAAAAGGTAATCATATCCCAAAGTTAAAGTGACTGTTCTTTTTACACCCGTTACATTTATTTATTTTTTTACACCTGATTTATCGGGGCAAGAGTCACTTTATTACATTAATTTATGAATCAACTACTCATTTCTATCATTAGATTTAGTAGAACAAACGGGCTCTATGAATTAATACAATTTGTTTGTAGTCTTATTTTGTTGATCAACTAACTTTGACTAAAATCACAGAGACATACTCGTATTTATGGAGACGGCGAGAAGTTTTACAGAAATAGACGGGACAATCCGCTATTTCGGGAGTTGATCAAGAGCAGCCCCGCTTTGATGTTATTTCCGATCCCGTTAACACAATAAACGCAAAAAACTTGACAGAGACTTGCTCCAGTCATTGATGTTGACATAGCCCAGATGAACAGCTTGCAGTTTTGTAAAGTTCTAAAAAGAAAAAAGGTATGCCACGGGAACTGAGTGATCGGTATAAAAAGTAGCTTAATGAGCCTAATATAATGTGTATGTGTCATGTAAAATATATTTTAGTTTCATGTATAGGTATTAATAATTATTTTTATCAATATTTCTCTGTACGCTTCTGCGTGAAGAAAGTGAATTATTATTATATATATTATATATGGTAGTTACTAGCTAGAGAGGCCACCTCCTCTTTGCCTAGGTTATCCTGGTACTCCGTTTCATTTTGCTGCCTGGTGGCTCCCTCCCATCTCAGTCTGTCTGTATGTCTGTATATATATCGCTCGTTTAAAACTATAACGTGTCACAGTGGCATAACTCAATTTTGAGTTATTGATACCATTTTATTCACCGTAACCGAATCTATTTAGTGCAAAAACGTGGTACAATTTAAGCCAATACCGACAAAAGTATGAGGAAAAGAGAGAGCTTGTCACGATGTAGCGCTGCCCCGTTTAGCAGCTAAGCTTATTTCCACAACGCGCCTCCTCAGTGTGACAATGCAGTGCGTGAGAGTACTTGCTTGCGGTATAAGACAGCAACGTGTCACGACCTGCATGACACCTTTTTGGAGTAAAGGTAAATATTTTATTACTTATTTATTTAATTCTATAATGTGTCACACTTATTATGTCGCATTCTAGCATTAAAGAATTAATTGATCGTACTTGGTCATCACTTTGATAACACGTTGTTCCTTTGAAAAGTATGAAAATAAAATTGGCTTGTGTTAGCATGTCACGTTGTATGCAATATTTTTTTACACTTGTTTAAATTTACGGTTCGTTTATAACGGGATGTCACGATATATATTTGAAATATTGCTGTTATATTAAGAAATTCATCGTTTTGTCGCATTGTTTATAATAATATTTTATTAATAAAGATTTTTTTTTCTTTCAAGATCGATTCACGATCAAGGAGAATAGTGGAAATGGCTTATGAAAATTATCATCAAGATGAGAAAACTCCAGAAAAGCGTCGGCGTAGAAATTCTTCTAGCAGCTCCGGCATCAGAAGAGCATCTAGAAGCTCAGCTGAGGAATACTTCATCGAGGATAGCGACGATTCTGTTAGAGACCCTTTAGAGAGAATTTCACCATCAACAAAGCTATTGAAGAAAGTGCAGATGATGAAGAAGCTCACACCTTGACAACCATGACTGTACCTCTAAACGAATTGTCAAAAGACTTAATAAGTAGTACAGGCATAGAAAATTGTGTTTTCAGCTCTATAGACCAATACATAGCTACATTTTAAGATGCTATTGCTGCGAATATAATATGCGATCAGGAAGAAAATGCATATGTCGCAGTTATCTAATTAAATCAGCTATTTCATTGAGTGACTAGCGTTTTTATCGAATGACGACATTTAATTGAAAGACTAAAGGACAACTCGTCAAGTTGTTTATTGTAATGTCCAATGTCTTGACTGAACATTGATTGAACGTCATTTAGTCATGTAGTCATTGAATGAACGTCATTTAGTCCGATTTTTTAACCGACTTCCAAAAAAGGAGGAGCTGGAAAAAATTTAGTATAAATCCCTCTTAATTGGGGGGTGGAGAGAGGGGGAGGGGGAAAACCCCCCCTACCACTCCCACCTTTAGGAGACTACTAGTTTGGAAGATATTTATTGTTGAAGTTTTGAGGTTATGTCTGTGTTTCCGGGATATTTCCAGGAGTAAAACAGGGGAGAAAGGTGGAGACGGCGGTAAGGGGACAAAGGAAATCCCCCCTACCCTCCCCTCTACTCAGCAACCACTAGTTAAGAAAATATTTACAGTTGTAGTTTAGAGGTTAGATAAAACAGACAAGTTCTACGTGGAGTCGGAGTTGATAGATTTGTTTTAAGGACAATGTCGGTCTGTCACGTCTCCGGCGCTGCGGGAAATGCAGCCCCTTCGCCCATGCGTAACGAATGACAGCAACCAACACTCGCCTTAGGCTCTCCCTCCGCGCCTCCGCGCTTAAATATACACTCTAGGGGTTGACAGACAAGTACTACGTGGAGTCGGGGTTGATAGATTCGCTTTTGGGAAAATTCAGTCAGCTGACTGATTTTATGTCCGCTCTCATATAAGGGCTATGTTACAATCCGCTAATTGGACGTTGAGTGACGATTGTACAATCAATGTTCGGCCTAGTCTTTCAATTAAATGTCGTCATTTGATAAAAACGCTAGTCACTCAATGAAATAGCTGATTTAATTAGATGAATGCGACACATACACACCACAGAGTGAGGCTCGTGAAGACGAAGAAGAACAATGCTCCTTTCACGAGTTATGCCATCTTAGATTAATATTAGTACCTAGTTCTGATCCTAAAAAAACATGTGATATTTCCTGTATCTGTTATTGGTTCTCAAACAGTCAATATACATAATATTATTATATCTAAGTCATTATGGTTATTGTAAAATAGGTACTACCTAATTATAAGTACGAGTATGAACTATGTACAGAAAAGAGTGGCGCTAGTTGCGGTTATTCCTCGCCTTGAACCTTATTTTGGTACAAATTTTGTGGTTTACGACACTATAGTAAATTTTAATATTTCTATAATTCATAATATCAGGTCAAATTATTATTTTTAGACATAGGATTGTTTAGTCTAATAAAATAAGGGTTTTAATTTAGTTACTTATTTTTGTTATTATTTGTTTGTGAGACCGATTATAAAACTAGTAAGTTACACTTTAGCTAATAGTTTTTTTCAATAAATACTCCTATTATAATTTTAACAGTGTTATTTTTACTATATAATATATTCTGTACCACATTCTTAAATATCTTTATTTTGTTACCTATAACGTGATATACCCCTTTGTCAGTCAGTAAGTTCATTATTTTTATAGGAAGAACGTGACATGTAGGGACTTTTTTTTATAAAACTATTATTTCATAAATAAATATCTATACATCAATGAAATTTTCACTGAGATACATAGTTTCTTAGTAAAGTTTAAAATGGCCAAAATAATCTTTTTTGTAGCTATCTTACTTTAAAAGTTATAAGATTTTAAAAGTTTCAAAGTCGTTTTCCCAAAATTCCAGTTTTTCGTTGTGCCACGTTGTAGTTTTAAACGAGCGATATGTATATGGTAGCTACTAGCTAGAGAGGCCACCCCTCCCCTTTGCCTATGTTATCCTGGTACTCCGTTTCATTCTGCTGCCTGGTGGCTCCCTCCCATCTCTGTCTGTCTGTCTGTATATATATATGTATAAGGTCGCTACTAGCTAGAGAGGCCACCTCCTCTTTGCCTATGTTATCCTGGTACTCTGTTTAATTCTGCAGCCTGGTGGCTCCCTCCCATCTCTGCCTGTCTCTCTGTCTGTTTGTCTGTCTGTCTGTCTGTCTGTCTGTCTGTCTGTCTGTCTGTATATATATATGTATAAGGTCGCTACTAGCTAGAGAGGCCACCCCTCCCCTTTGCCTATGTTATCCTGGTACTCCGTTTCATTCTGCAGCCTGGTGGCTCCCTCCCATCTCTGCCTTTCTCTCTGTCTGTTTGTCTGTGTCTGTCTGTCTGTATATATGTATGAGGTCGCTACTAGCTAGAGAGGCTACCTCCTCTTTGCCTATGTTATCCTGGTACTCCGTTTCATTCTGCAGCCTGGTGGCTCCCTCCCATCTCTGCCTGACTCTCTGTCAGTTTGTCTGTCTGTCTGTCTGTCTGTATATATATATGTATAAGGTCGCTGCTAGCTAGAGAGGCCACCTCCTCTTTGCCTATGTTATCCTGGTACTCCGTTTCATTCTGCAGCCTGGTGGCTCCCTCCCATCTCTGCCTGTCTCTCTGTCTGTTTGTCTGTCTGTCTCTCTGTCTGTCTGTCTGTCTGTATATATGTATAAGGTCGCTACTAGCTAGAGAGGCCACCTCCTCTTTGCCTATGTTATCCTGGTACTCCGTTTCATTCTGCAGCCTGGTGGCTCCCTCCCATCTCTGCCTTTCTCTCTGTCTGTTTGTCTGTGTCTGTCTGTCTGTATATATGTATGAGGTCGCTACTAGCTAGAGAGGCTACCTCCTCTTTGCCTATGTTATCCTGGTAATCCGTTTCATTCTGCAGCCTGGTGGCTCCCTCCCATCTCTGCCTGTCTCTCTGTCTGTTTGTCTGTCTGTCTGTCTGTCTGCATATATGTATAAGGTCGCTACTAGCTAGAGAGGCCACCTCCTCTTTGCCTATGTTATCCTGGTACTCCGTTTCATTCTGCAGCCCGGTGGCTCCCTCCCATCTCTGTCTGTCTCTCTGTCTGTTTGTCTGTCTGTCTGTCTGTCTGTATATATATGTATAAGGTAGGCCACCTCCTCTTTGCCTATGTTATCCTGGTACTCCGTTTCATTCTGCAGCCCGGTGGCGCCCTCCCAACTCTGTATGTCTGTCTGTATATATATATGTATATACATGTCTGGGTTTGTATGTCTGCATGTCTGTCTTTATGTATGTCTGTCTGTATATTTATAATTATGTATATGGTAGCTACTAGCTAGAGAGGTCACCTCCTCTCCTCGCATGTTATCCTGGTACTCCGTTTCATTCTGCAGCCCGGTGGCGCCCTCCCATCTATGTCATCTCTGTCTCTATATCTCGCTGCTAGCTAGAGAGGCCACATCCTCTTTGCCTATGTTATCCTGGTACTCCGTTTCATTCTGCAGCCCGGTGGCGCCCTCCCAACTCTGTCTGTCTGTCTGTATATATATGTATATACATGTCTGGGTTTGTATGTCTGCATGTCTGTCTTTATGTATGTCTGTCTGTCTGTATATTTATATGTATATGGTAGCTACTAGCTAGAGAGGTCACCTCCTCTCCTCGCATGTTATCCTGGTACTCCGTTTCATTCTGCAGCCCGGTGGCGCCCTCCCATCTATGTCATCTCTGTCTCTATATCTCGCTGCTAGCTAGAGAGGCCACATCCTCTTTGCCTATGTTATCCTGGTACTCCGTTTCATTCTGCAGCCCGGTGGCGCCCTCCCAACTCTGTCCGTCTGTCTGTATATATATGTATATACATGTCTGGGTTTGTATGTCTGCATGTCTGTCTTTATGTATGTCTGTCTGTCTGTATATTTATATGTATATGGTAGCTACTAGCTAGAGAGGTCACCTCCTCTCCTCGCATGTTATCCTGGTACTCCGTTTCATTCTGCAGCCCGGTGGCGCCCTCCCATCTATGTCATCTCTGTCTCTATATCTCGCTGCTAGCTAGAGAGGCCACATCCTCTTTGCCTATGTTATCCTGGTACTCCGTTTCATTCTGCAGCCCGGTGGCGCCCTCCCAACTCTGTCTGTCTGTCTGTATATATATGTATATACATGTCTGGGTTTGTATGTCTGCATGTCTGTCTGTATGTATGTCTGTCTGTCTGTATATTTATAATTATGTATATGGTAGCTACTAGCTAGAGAGGTCACCTCCTCTCCTCGCATGTTATCCTGGTACTCCGTTTCATTCTGCAGCCCGGTGGCGCCCTCCCATCTATGTCATCTCTGTCTCTATATCTCGCTGCTAGATAGAGAGGCCACATCCTCTTTGCCTATGTTATCCTGTTAACTAATATTACTGAAGGGGAAAGAAGTACTCGCACACATTTTTTCTTTCAAGAACTGCCTGTTACTTTTCGTATAATATACATGATATTACGCATGTGGCACCTACATACCTTTGTGTTTTGTTTTAAAAACTTCAACCCTATCCTATTTGCCCAAAGTTCTTTTCTCTGTGCCTTGAATTTCTCTGGACTTCCAAATTCCGAATCCAGTGACCAAGATGCATTTTTCGCTTTACTTAAAAAGGAATCCGACATGCAGATTCTGTCGTAAACCGCCCCCTGCGGTTCGGCGGTAATTAATCGCGCAAATGGAATCACGTGCGGGCGCTAATAAAACTCCTGATAGCATCCGAGCTGCTTCAGCTAAGCTGTATTGGTTATATGATTATTCAGGAAAGTGTAAGATATTAAATGCAGTTTTGCAAGACAAATGTGTGAGAGAAATAATAGTAAAAAGCGAGACAGGTGTAAAATGAACGTGGAAAATAGTCAATTTTTACCGACGCCGCTTTCAAGGGGGATACAAAATTTAAAGCGTCTCGCTTAGATCTGACCTAAAACATATTTTTCAACGAATTTACTTTACCAACATAAAGCGACCAAGCTGTACGATATCAGGTATAATATTTTAGTACCTAGGCTTTTACCTTAGCGCCTAACTGACATGTACAAACGACCTGTCACGTGAAACCTCAAGATTTAGGTTCGGGGCACAAACAGGCCACAAGCGACCGCTACCGGTCGCCTACGCTAGTCTCGCTACAGAATATATTAATGTAATATATAGTTTTTAGATTTATTTATTATAAACGTTAACAAATCGCGGGTTGTTAAAAAGAGTAGTGTAAGGGCAAAATGAAAACTTTGCAGGAGTTACGAAAAACAACTCAAATTTACGTAACGTATGGAAATTACGTAAATTTGAGTTGTTTTTCGCTTTAATCGAAATAAATCGTATTTGAATTGTAATATAATCGTATAATTATATAAATCTTAGCTCTCGCTAAAACTATACCAATTAGATGTATGTTTTTTTTCTTATAATAAACCTTTATATATCTGCTACAGAATAAAGTAACTTTTTGGCCAATCAAAATCCTTTTATTTAATAAAGTTAGTGAACGTTATTTGGCTGTTAAATAAATTTATAAAACATTTAATAATTAATCACATTCAACGGAACTTTCGTTTAAATGACGTTAAAATACCAAAAATCTTCTAGTAGTGGACTCTCTGAGAGTTCAGATACCCCTTTCTAAATAGTATAGATAAATAACCAAATGATCTGTCATACAAGCGCAGACGGACCGCAACGCACTATTTGCATTTAGCCTTCTGAAAGTTAACATCTTATCTACGACTAGCTGTGCCCGCGACTTTGTATGTTTTTTGAGTGACTTAAACCGTTTATGCAGCGCGCGCAACGAAAGTCCTTAAATGTGAATAGCTTACCCCGTTTTTGCAACATTTCTCACTGACGCTTCGCTCCTATTGGTCGCAGCGTAATGTTATTTAGCCTAAAAACTCCCTCTATACATGAACTATCAAAAAAAAAAATCCAAATCGGACCAGTAGTTTCTGAAATCAGCGCGTTTAAACAAACCAACAAACAAACAATCTCTTTCGCTTTATAATATTAGTATATATTAGCAGGACATTGAATTAGTTACTACATATTTGGCTCTGGGCGCGTTATTTTGATGCCATACGATTGTAGTTACTCGCACTCAGCTGATCGCGTCGCGGTCGCTGGTCTGCACCACAGTCCGCCATTTTGTCATAATAAACCAATATAAAATGGCCGCGGTTCGTTGCGTGACCGAATGGGCCGCGTCTGTATTGTAATGAGAAAATCAAGATGGTTCACGCCGCAGCGGACGTCAATGGGTGTGCTTGTTTTATTTGTGATTCTACTTTTATTACGGTTGTATAATTTTTATGATGGGTACTTTGCAAATTATTCATTACATTTTTGTGAGTAATGGTATTGATGATGTGATAAAGGAAGCATATTTTTCAAGATTATAAATAGTATTTACTTTTTATTTTTAATTCCGATTCCGATTCAATATGATGCGAATGCAAACAAATCTTATTCAGAGGATACACTGAGGAATATACAAATACAAAATAGGTATTTATAGAATCTATTGCTGTCTCGCAGTGCACTAGCTAGCTAGCACTGGCACGATAGAGACAACTGCAGCTTGAACTAAAATTACCTATTAAAAGTACAAGAAGACGACGTTTAGGAGACCCCTATTTTCTTCACCCAAAACTTACCCGTTTTAGGTATTTTTTCATTATATTTTTCTCAATCACACAATAATATTTTTCTAATTTAATATAGATGAAATGCTCATACGAAATATTAATGAACATAGAAATTAATTTAAAAATATACCAATCTTCTATGTTCAGTACTGTCTGTACCTATGACTGAAGTGATTACTATTTGCTAAAATATATTATGAAATTATATTGAATAACATACATAAGAAATTCCATTAAAGTACCAACTCTAAAATTTCCATTCACAAAACCTCCGAAAATTCAAATCAATTATAATCAAGCATTTCAACGGTATGTGTGTGAGTGTGTCTTGTGCACAAATGAGTGAAGCTAATTTAACTTTCGCGGAAAACTCGGCGAGATACTTTAATAACTGTTTGAAATATTCTCAAATTGTTCCCCACTCCCCAGCAACGGCGAAATTTAAGTTCTCATACGCTTGGAAAAATTATAATTTGCTAGATGTTCGTACGCGCAAAATTAAATCCCTCGGGAACGGTAAAGCAGCAATAAAAAGTAGCCTAGGTGTTAATACAACATCCGTTCAGTAGTTTTTGCGTGAAGAAGTAACAAACTTACACTCTCAAACTTTCGTCTTCATAAAGTTTGAGTAAATTGTAAGTATTTATTACTATATTAGTAGAAATATAAAGATTTCTTTATTTTATCATAATACAAATCTGTTATGTAAAATTTGCAAAATGTGATTTAATAATAGATGGGTTGTTGACGACGTTATTATTACGAAGACCTGAAACTTATTTACATACTTTTAATAGCGTCAAGCGTCGCGTTGGCGTCGGGCGTCGCAGCGTCGGGCGACGGGCGTCTCGTCGGCGTCGCGTCGTCGTCGGGCGAAAATGTGATTAAATAATAGATAGTGATGGGTTGTTGACGACGTTATTATTACGAAAACCTGAAACTTATTTACATAGTTTTAATAGCGTCAAGCGTCGCGATGGCATCGGGCGTCGCAGCGTCGCGGCGTTAGGCGTCGCGGCGTCGGCGTCGCGGCGTTGGGCGTCGAGGTGTAGGGCGTCACGGCGTCGGCGTTGTGGCATCGGGCGTCGACCTTGCGGCGTCGGTGTCGCGGCGTCGGCGTCGCGGCGTCGGGCGACGGGCGTCGGCGTCGCGGCGTCGGGCGTCGGGTATCGGGCGTCGGGCGTTGGGCGTCGGGCGTCGGACGTCGGCGTCGCGGCGTCAAGCGCCGTGGCGTTGGGCGTCGCGGCGTCGGACGTCGCGGCGAAGAGCGTCGCGGCGTCAAGCGTCGCGGCCTTGGGCGTCGCGGCGTCGGGCGTCGCGGCGTTAGGCGTCGCGGCGTCGAGCGTAGCGGCGTCGGTGTCTCGGCGTCGGGCGTCGCGGCGTCGGGCGTCGCGGCGTCAAGCGTCGCGGCGTTGGGCGTCGCGGCGTCGGGCGTCGCGGCGTTAGGCGTCACGGCGTCGAGCGTCGCAGCGTAGGGCGTCGCGGCGTCGGGCGTCGCGGCGAAGGGCGTCGCGGCGTCAAGCATCGCAGCGTTGGGCGTCGCGGCGTCGGGCGTCGCGGCGTTAGGCGTCACGGCGTCGAGCGTCGCAGCGTAGGGCGTCGCGGCGTTAGGCGTCGCGGCGTTAGACGTCGAGGAGTGGGTATCTCGGCGTCGGGCGTCGCGGCGTTAGGCGTCGAGGCGTCGGTGTCTCGGCGTCGGGAGTCGCGGCGTTAGGCGTCACGGCGTCGAGCGTCGCAGCGTAGGGCGTCGCGGTATCAAGCGTCGCGGCGTTAGGCGTCGAGGCGTCGGCGTCTCGGCGTCGGGCGTCGCGGCGTTAGGCGTCGAGGCGTCGGTGTCTCGGCGTCGGGCGTCGCGGCGTTAGGCGTCACGTCGTGGAGCGTCGTGGCGTAGAGCGTCGCGGCGTCAAGCGTCGCAGCGTTAGGCGTCGCGGCGTCAAGCGTCGCAGCGTTAGGCGTCACGGCGTCAAGCGTCGCGGCGTTGGGCGTCGCGGCGTCGGGCGTCGCGGCGTAGGGCGTCGCGGCGTCAAGCGTCGCGGCGTTGGGCGTCGCGGCGTCGGGCGTCACGGCGTAGGACGTCGCTACGTCAATCATCGCGGCGTTAGGCGTCGTGGTGTCGGGCGTCGCGGCGAAGGGCGTCGCGGCGTCAAGCGTCGCGGCGTTGGGCGTCGCGGCGTCGGGCGTTGCGGCGTTAGGCGTCACGGCGTCGAGCGTCGCAGCGTAGGGCGTCGCGGTGTCAAGCGTCGCGGCGTTAGACGTCGAGGAGTCGGTATCTCGGCGTCGGGCGTCGCGGCGTTAGGCGTCGAGGCGTCGGTGTCTCGGCGTCGGGAGTCGCGGCGTTAGGCGTCACGGCGTCGAGCGTCGCAGCGTAGGGCGTCGCGGTATCAAGCGTCGCGGCGTTAGGCGTCGAGGCGTCGGCGTCTCGGCGTCGGGCGTCGCGGCGTTAGGCGTCACGTCGTGGAGCGTCGTGGCGTAGAGCGTCGCGGCGTCAAGCGTCGCAGCGTTAGGCGTCGCGGCGTCAAGCGTCGCAGCGTTAGGCGTCGCGGCGTCAAGCGTCGCGGCGTTGGGCGTCGCGGCGTCGGGCGTTGCGGCGTTAGGCGTCACGGCGTCGAGCGTCGCAGCGTAGGGCGTCGCGGTGTCAAGCGTCGCGGCGTTAGACGTCGAGGAGTCGGTATCTCGGCGTCGGGCGTCGCGGCGTTAGGCGTCGAGGCGTCGGTGTCTCGGCGTCGGGAGTCGCGGCGTTAGGCGTCACGGCGTCGAGCGTCGCAGCGTAGGGCGTCGCGGTATCAAGCGTCGCGGCGTTAGGCGTCGAGGCGTCGGCGTCTCGGCGTCGGGCGTCGCGGCGTTAGGCGTCACGTCGTGGAGCGTCGTGGCGTAGAGCGTCGCGGCGTCAAGCGTCGCAGCGTTAGGCGTCGCGGCGTCAAGCGTCGCAGCGTTAGGCGTCGCGGCGTCAAGCGTCGCGGCGTTGGGCGTCGCGTCGTCGGGCGTCGCGGCGTAGGGCGTCGCGGCGTCAAGCGTCGCGGCGTTGGGCGTCGCGGCGTCGGGCGTCACGGCGTAGGACGTCGCTACGTCAATCATCGCGGCGTCGGGCGTCGCGGCGTCGAGCGTCGTGGTGTAGGGCGTCGTGGCGTCTATGTCCGGTGTCATTCGCGAAGAGACAAATCCGTCAGGACTCTCTTCGTTAATGGGACCGGAGATACCGCGAATATATAAATTAAAAAAAACAACGGCCCAAACACACTCCATTAACACGTATAATACGTCCTCCACATCGTCACACAACTGACACACCACATTTTAATTATACAAGCATCGAGTAACCGTGTTGGATACATTTAGGGTTAATAACGCTACGCTGCAATTCGTTAAACTTCTTCATTTATTATAATGTGATGTAATAAAGTTAGCAACGCAACATCCTACCGAGCGCGTGGCTCAGCATATCACACCTCATAATTTAGTCGTTATTATCCTAATCTGTGCTAACTTAATACAGTTATCTTATTTTAATCTTAGTTTATCTCAACCCCAACCCCCAACACTATCGTTCTCTATGTCCCTATGGTATAGTATATATGTCGACATCTGGTTGAATCTGCTTATTTTATTGAATGACTAGTGCGGTCATTTAATAGCGGCAAACAGCTCGTACAGATAGCTATGTGTCGATATATTTTTTTATTAATTTACTTTAATGTGCGTTATAATAGTACATATTCGGAAATTAAGAAGTTTGAAAATAAAATATTAAATGGCTGGCCTAGTCTCGAATTCATTGTATTTGTTGGTAAAAATAGAATTCAATGACTGCGCTAGTCATTCAATCAAATAGCTGATTTAACTGACTGCGACATACATATGTGCCCAAATTCATTGAAATCGGTTCAGTAGATTGTATAAAACAGACATTAAAAAAATTTATCTTAATAGTGTAGACCCCGACTCTATAGAAATTGTTACACAGTCGCGTACAATTATAACTCTTAGTACAGATATGTATACTAGTAATTATACAATTTGGTACAGTTTCGGAGCCTTTTATATAAAAATAACTTTTTTATAATAATAGTTAAGATTATTCCACGCATGTATTTTTACACAATTATGGCTTTTAGTACCTTACGATACGGCTCTATTTGGTAGTGTAGTATCCACAGTACCAATATTCCACAGGGACATAGTAATTATACACTTTAATTACTCAGTTAATTATAGTTAATGATTGGTAAATTAATCAATAATCGTATATGCAGGTGAACTGAGCTGTGTTATTGGTAGGTAATAAGAAATTATAGGTCACATTTACCTAAGTAAACAAGGATATAACAAGAGAAACCATTTTTCTGGGCCGAGAGAATTTTAGTATGGCACTAAACCTTTTTTAAGTATAATTTTAAATTGACTGTTTCTACGTCTGCTTTTTTAAAGCTCCATTGTACATGTTTATGGATTTTTATGAAAATATTTCGTACAAGTTTATTATTAGAACACGAGCACTGAATGCGAATTTAGACTCTAGTAACCTAGTGGTCACTTCTCATAGATCCAATTGTATCGCAGTGATGTCAGGGCTGATTATGATTAGCCTTTAAATTAAAAAAAACGTCACATAATACTTTTAGTAAATTGTGTAACAACACCTAATTGCACCAAAAAACAACACATTTGCATCTGCAGAACTTCCAGTAAGTGAACATTTGTCTCGTAATTAGTGAAACTAAAAACCCTAATTGCCCTGTGTTTAGTAAATAGACCTAACCTGTGTTGGGGACAGCTATTGTTCTTCATGACCCGCTATAGTGGTACAGTGCCATATTTTACTTTGTGACTGTTAACCAGAGCTTGTCAGGACATATTGTCTAAGGAGGGTTCGGTATATAAAGCTTTAGATTATTTCAAAAGTACGAGTAGTTTGTTTACGCTGAACAAAATATTCCAAGAAAGAATTATCAGGACTACAAGTTTCTTACTCAATAAGATAATATAGTTTTTTTGTAGAAAAGTAAGTGGTTTCAATAATTTGTCTAAACATTTTTTACATTGATGAGTTTCGATCCGGCTATATTAGGAGTTTTTCACTTTGGCATTTATAATTGACTCTCGACACAAATAGGAGGTGGAAATTATAAATATAGAGTGTGTGTCTGTCAGTCTGTATGTAGTAATCCATTTGGTAGAGCTACCACCCGGATTTTTGAAGTCGGTATTTATAAACGAATTTTCTTTGTTTATACACCAAAACCTTCCTCGAGAACCACTCTATCTATTGGTGAAAACAGAATAATGATCGGCGCAGTAATCTATGATTTTATCACGAACAGACAGACAGTCGCAGCGGAGGATATTCGTCTACCTACACCTGATGATGACTATATCGAAACCGGTTGTGTATTTTAAGTAATATTTAATGTAAAATGTACTGAACGTAAACAAATTTAAAACCTGTAACATAAATAATGCGAAAAAAAAATATTATTCCAATCGTTTAAAAAAATAAGTTTTCATTTTAGCGCTGCTACGAAAAATATTACGAGCGCTCGGAAATATTTATCGTACGCGACTTCTGTCGTAAAGTTAGCAGACAAAATCTGCAGCCCCAAATTACGTGCTTTTGAGCGCGCCCTGTATTACTTATACAGTATGTGCCGTTCCGGAACAGCCTGTATACATGTGCTGTATATGTGCCATTGTAGAACAAACTGTATACAGTATGTGAATCTGTTACATATATTGTTATACACCATGGGAAGTATTATAACTGTTGTATGTGGACAATGTTTTGTAGTAAGAAGGTAGTTAGCCTTTTATATACTTTATAGATACTATCTGTAACATATTATTATGCTATTGAGTGTACTGTAGGTACTTGGCGGAAATTCATATTCCACGTAAATAATACAAAAAATTGCTTGCACTTTTTACACTTTGTTACTTAAAATATATTATTATCTATTATCATAATCATAATTAAAATTCACGTCCGGTTTTTACTAATCCATCAGGTCTCTTAGTCGAAAGTTAGCTTTTTATGTAATTGGAAAAAGTGCAATTAATGTCTGTATTATTGCTATACAATGAACGCCTCTGTGGTCTAGTGGTTTAGAGCGGAGGTCGTGGGTTCACTTCCCGCGTTGGAACATAAAAAATTCGGATAATGCAGATTGATCACCTGATCATCTGACAAAGATAATCTATGCGTCGGATGGGCATGTAATAAGTCGGTCCTACGCCTGATCTCCCGTTGTGTCGGTTATCCGTCCCACTGGGCTACGAGAGTGAAAGAAGAGAGAGTGCTTCTGTGTATTGCGCACTCACTATAAAATAACTCATGTGTAGCTGGCCTGGTTTCAACGAAACCGGCCACCGTCACCGAAATCGGTTTGGGGGGCATTATTATTATTGCTATATTTTATACTTTTAAAAATAAGTTAAAGGTAATTCCGGGGATAATGCCAGTGACCTTGAACATTGAGAATGGCTTGTAAGCTCAAATGTTAGCTGATCAACTGTTAATCAGCCCGTCAGAAACTGGGGGATAACGCCAGTGACCTTGAACGTTTAGAATGGCTTAATTCTACGCAATAGTGCGTTCTAGTATTCAGTATTATTTTGATTTTTATTTTAGTTACCTATATCATTTTAACAGTTAAATGTTTCAATGACACAATCTTGTAGAATAATATTATCATCATCTTTTATGTCATGTTAAGCACCGAATAGTTTTTGAAGTAAATTACAATTTTTTCGTTATCCATTTCAATCATTCATTTGTCATTCATTAAAAATTTCACTTTCTCTGTCGCCAATTGTTAAAGCATGATGTATTTCATCTGTCATTAGAACTCATTTTTTTTTAAATTTTCCCGGATGACGTTCTGTTGGTGAAAACAAATAAAATAAAATTTTATTCCAATGGGGTGACATTGAGATTGCAATGGAATTGTACAGTTATCTAATCTTGAATAAGACGCTAATGCCAAGTTGGTTTGAAATTGAAAAACAACTGTCAAATTCCAATCAATCCATAGAAATAATATTCAAGAGTACTGGTCCATTCTGCTATTTCAATCTTACATCAACAGTTTTCAAGCAGTCTTGTCCCAATTTTACTGCACAATTGTATTCTCATAAACTTGATACAAAGGTGAGATGCTGTATAAACGTTAAACGTATAACAGAATAAAGACTTTATAAACTAGTACATTTAAAACTCGTTTAATGTTAAGCTAAATACGAAAAATCTCATACTGACCTACAATATTATTAATATAACATTTCATTAAAATTAGTAGTTTAGGCGCTAACATACATAATAATATAATATCAATAGACCCTTCACACTACGTTAATCTAGCCCTGTGCTATCCGAAGATCTTGTGTTATATGTAATACTTTTATACTATACACGTATTTAAGATTTTATTATGTTAATACACATCCATGACCCAGGAACACAGAAAACTTTTTGTTCCTTCGTCGAGATTCGAGCACGCAACCTCCTGATTGAGCTACAATGTGCTGAACCACTGCGCTACAAAGGTCGTCAAATGCTAAAATAATTACTCTATTGTTTCGCTATCGAGAAATACGGCGAGGGACTTCAAGTAACAGACACAGACACCATCCGACCTGCGAATTGTACATTTTGAACAAGAGGCATGCAGTTACATAAAATTATTTTCACTCTATTAAAACGAAACCAGACTGTCTTGGACTCCAAGGATATTAACGACCAGGCTGTCACGGTCTTTACCTACATATAACTTCTAGGGAAGCGCGGGTCGAGGTATACTGGTGGCGCGCCGTAGGGGGTTCCCCGACGAATCGTACTCAATCGGTAACGGATTACTGGCTCTGATTGCATTGGCAGCAACTGATAGCTTTGTTAACGCGGTATTACCGACCATTATGTATTCATTGATATCAAGGTGTTATTCGTTTAGGTTACGATCAAGGTTTTAATAGTCTTGGAGTATGAAAATGATTAGATGAGTGTGTAACAATACAAACATTTAGAAGATGAAGGGCCGAATTCACCAATACAATTAAGCTGGCTTAGCGTACGTTAAACGTTTAAACGCACTTAAAACTCGGAATTGCATGTCACCAACAAAAACTAAACGCGGCTCTAGCTAAGCCGAGTTTAAAGTTCTGAACTGTTACGTTAGTTAATTTACATGTGCAAGAAGTTATATACGCATACCTGTAGCTTCTATCACCGTACATTCCGTCAGTCCATCTTCTCGTCTAAAGAAGTGCCAGCAGACGAACAATGTGATGTGAAACTTGGTCGCTCACAACGAGTCCATAGACTTCGTGTTGATCAACGAGCTGTGGATACGGCTGTGCTCGGAGTCTCTCTTCATGCTAGAATCGGAAATAAGGAAATCCGTAGCAGAGTCTCGGTCACCGATTAAGCCCATCGCATTAGCAAGTTGACGTAGCAGTTGGCTGGAAACAGTTCGCAGAACCGATGGCCGCTGGGGTAAAATGGAGACCGCACGAAACATCAAAGCTTTGCATCAGGTAGACATAAAGTAGGTCGCAGGAAGTCCAGCTGTGGACGTCCTAGCTGGAACCCGACCTGTGGCTTTCGTTATTGTATGATTTGCTTAGTGATTCTTTACTGATCTCCTTACTCGATTTTGGTAATGAAAGGATTGTATGGCGTTTTGTTCTATCGTAAGGCCTAGACTAATAATGAATTATCTGAATTTAATGAAACAGGTGTCAATTCGTTCGTAATAGAAGCACTCTCTCTTCTTTCACTCTCGTAACCCAGTGGGACGGATAACTGACACTGGCTATTTACATGCCCATCCGACGCATAGATCATGTTTCTTGACAGACAATCAAGTGATCTACCTGTATTAACCTCTGCACCACTAGACCACGGAGGTGTTAGCATTTTATAACATTTGACAATACGGGTATAGTTTTTAGTTTTACTATCCTAATAATTGCTACAACTTCGTTGAAACGAGTCCAGCTACACAGGATCTAAGTGTGTGCGCAGTACAGTACTTTCCCTTCCTTAACTCTGATAACCCAGTTTGACCGATACGTTGACTAGAGATCAGACGATCGTCGTCGGTCGAACGACATGACCGTCAAATTCCAATCAATTCATAGAAATGATATTCAAGAGTAGGAGTACTTGTCCATTTTGCTATATCAATCTTACATTAACAGTTTTCAGGCGCACGACCGTCTTTGGCACGTTTATCCGACGCATGGCATTAAAGTGGTCATCGTTAGTTGTCAAACTTAAAACCTCCAAATTGAGAGCCAAGCTCTAAGCCTTCTTCACGCTTTTTGGCGAAGTCATGGAAACTGCTATACTACCACAACCCCGGTGGAAGCACTAAACACTGGAACACGAGACGCATTATTCTAATTCAGGTGCAACTGACTTTGCGCAGAGTCAAAGCGTCAAGTTTTATTTATATTAGGCCCTTACATATGAAATTGGCGTTTTGTATAGGAGGAACATAAAGGCAATTTTTTCATATTAAAATATATTTCATTAATCAAAGTATGTACCATTGCTATCTACACATTTTTGCCATCTTATAGGTAGTTCATTGATCCTTTTACTAAAAAAACCATTCGGACGGGAATCAATGAAATCTTTGAAAGCGGTTTGGACTGCCTCATCGGAATTGAATTTTTTTCCTTGCAAGAAGTTATCCGAATTTCGAAAAAAATGGTAATCTGTTGAAGCAAGATCCGGAGAGTACGGTGGATGTCTTAGACATTCCAATTGAAGCTCCTCTAATTTGGTAGCCGTCTGTTGGGCCGTGTGTGGTCTAGCGTTGTCTTGAAGCAGCAGTGGCGTAGAGCGATTGACAAGTCTCGGTTGTATAACGGCGAGCTTTTCCATCCTGGTTTGCAGTTGCTGACAATAGACATCGGCCGTAATCGTCTGACCAGATTTAAGAAAGCTATATTGTACGACACCGGCACTAGTCCACCAAACGCGCAGAAAAAAAAGCAAAAGAGAAAAAAACAAATGAATTACGGTTTTCAAAACACAAATGCATGAGTAAATAGCTGTTTAAATTTGAATTTCGAATTCCTAACCAAAGAGGATATATTTAAGATCAAGGTGGCCAGTACGACAAAACGCCATATGTAAGGACCTAATACAATGATATTATTCTCTATCGTCACATATTTAAGGTACATTTTTGAATTGTACCTTAAATATGTAACGTGCCCTCATACATTTTGTAGGGTCGATAATTCGGCAGATTTTTTCTCCATTATTATTTCTGACCGATTTTGTATGCTATGCTTTTGATGTCGTCTTCCCATCGACGACGTCCCTTATCTTCTTTTTCTGCCATTTTAATGTGCGCCAGTGTAAATTGAGCCTAACTTCACGTTGTTCCGAAACTTCTTATAAAAGTATAAACGTCGGAAGTGAAGGATGGTAACATGAAATGTAACATTTATGAATTCCATTACTCCCTCAAATTCCCGGGAACCGGGAAGGAACAAGGTAAACAGTATAATTGTTATAAATAAATAATGAAGAAAGGAGGTCTCTGAAGCGCGGTTTAAATGCTTGGAACCCCGGTTGAGATGAATCATTTTTGATTCGGATGGGTGGCCGTTTTCCAATTCTATTTATTTTCTTGTTAAAACAGGTGATATAATTATGAATTAATTGAGTATCTGGAGCAAAATTTATAATAATATAAAAATATATTATTATTATTTCTACGCTTTTCTTTCTATGGATGCTTCACACCACATCAATCTGGCCCCGTAATAAGTATCCGAAGAATTTGTGTTACAGGTACCAGAGAATGAATTATATTTAAAACTTTTTAATACTATGCACAATACACATATTTAAGATTTTTATTATATAAATACACATCCATGACCCAGGAACATTGAAAGCTTTTTTGTCTGATTTTGCCTGATCGAGAGCTAAGCTCTTAACCAAGATACCACGGAGGCGTCAATTAATGTGACGAGAGACAAAAATGTATCAAAAGCAACTCGATCAAAAAATTTTATTTCCAAATCAAACTTAACAAGGTTTTTTCGGTAATTCAACTTTTAACCGATTCGGTTATTTTTGGTCTTGAAATGTTCGCGGAAGTCCAGGGAAGGTTTGAACGGTTTGTATGCTCAACGAAGTGAGGCACGGGTCATGTAGTAATATTATATTTTATTCCTATTGGCGGAGATCCCAAAGACAAGAGGCGTTATAATGTCATTCTTATTGGTAACGATTAAATAACGAGTGCTCGGACACGGCCTACTTTTTGTAGGACCGATAATCGGACAGTTTTTTCCTCCATATTGTTTCTGACCGACTTTTGTATGACGTCTGCGTTACATTAATCAAATCAGTAGGTTCTATTTCACCTACAAAAAGTCGGTCGCCGATTATCACTCGTGACATTATTGCAATCAGTAGGTTCTATTTCACCTACAAGAAGTCGGTCGCCGATTATCACTCGTGACATTATTGCAATCCGTAGGTTCTATTTCACCTACAAAAAGTCGGTCGCCGATTATCACTCGTGACATTATTGCAATCAGTAGGTTCTATTTCACCTACAAAAAGTCGGTCGCCGATTATTGCTCGTGACATTATTGCAATCAGTAGGTTCTATTTCACCTACAAAAAGTCGGTCGCCGATTATTGCTCGTGATATTATTGCAATCAGTAGGTTCTATTTCACCTACAAAAAGTCGGTCGCCGATTATTGTTCGTGACATTATTGCAATCAGTAGGTTCTATTTCACCTACAAAAAGTCGGTCGCCGATTATTGCTCGTGGGTGGGTAATGGGCATCCTATGAAACAATTTGGCTTTCTTTTTACCGTTTATTTTTACTTCAAAGTAAAAATAATTCTAGGGATTTATATTAATTCTGCGTAGTTTAATACACTTTGAGGTGTACATCTAATTTGGTCCACCCTTGTGTTTGTCAAAGAGAGGTCGTATACATTTACGAAATCAGATTTTATATTTTTTATAGAAAAAATAAATTTAAATTAAACTCCCTTCATATGTTAAAAGGACCGTTTTAAATCAATTAGTTATTAGATGGTAGGTTCATGAAAAATCATATTATAATGAACACAAAAAATTACGTCATTCCAAACAAAGCTCGCTAGTTAATTTTGTGTTTATCTAACATATTATGTCAATTAGATTTTTTTAATGTTCTACAATTTCTAAATTTCAAATTTAACAAGTTTTTTTAGTTACAAGTAAAACGTGTGAAAAAGATAGAAAATAAACATAAGATAAAATTAAATGTAAACTGTATCAGAAACAAGTGTAAAAGTAGAAATAGAAAAAGCAAAATTCAGCGCCGATGAATCGTTCGCAAACACGCGTCACGTGTGAATATAGACTGAAGTTCGTGCAATTGAAACGTTTGCAGTCGATGCTACCACTTACATGAAAAATGTTAAAATTGGTCAAACAAGAACTTTTCATTTTGTCGAATAATGTTTCTCGCGTATCCCTGAGATCATAAGAAATGGTTTTTGTGGTTTGCTACCACTGTCGACCCTAGCTACACATGAGTTCCAGTGGCGGGAATGCGGTGGCCATTGCTAATTTAGAAATATTGTGCTAAATGCGAAAAAATTCACAACACATTTTAGCAAAATATGAGTTAGAATTAGAGCTGGTACACATTAGGCGCTTATTGACGCGCGCTTTGCTGATGCACGTTTTTGGATAAAGTAGAAGCACGCGCTTGAGTAGATACAAAGTACACTGTCTGAACACTACCCCTAGTTCTCGAAACGCGCGTTGACAAAGCGCGCGTTTGAAATAAATAATAATAGCTCCTCTCACCGATTTCGGTGTCGGTAGCCGATTTCTTTGAAACCAGGCCAGCTATGCAGGAGTTATTTTATAGTGTCCCAGTGTGTGCGCTATACATAAAGACACTCTCTTTTCTTTTTACTCCCATAACCCAGTGGGACGGTAAACCGACACGACTGGCGAGAGATCAGGCAGGACCGAATTTTTACATGCCCATCCGACGCATGGATCATCGTTCTTGTCAGACAATCAGGTGATCAGCCTGCATTGTCCTAACCAAACTTGAAAACAACATTTTCTGTTGTCCCAACGCGGGAATCGACCACGACCTCCGGGTCGAGAGCGAAGCTCTGAACCACTAGACCACGAAGCACGTTTGAAAGCGCCTAATGTGTACCCGCTCTTATAATTATGACGTAGGATATACGGAGATGTAGAATATAAAATACTTTAATGATCTGTTTGATGCACGCGAGAGTTAATTCGGCGTGGACGCACCTCGTGCGGACGGGGACATCACGCCTTGTTTACTTTAACGTTTTTTGTCAAATCGTTTCAAAAGCACTTGATAAATGCTCGGCATTTCTGTATCTATTTATGAAAATTTAAGTAAAAATTTAAGTGGACGGAACGCCCACTGCAATATTGACCTTAGGAAATTGGAATACTTTTGTGCGAATAGATTGAATACTATGAATAGTGTTTTATTTCGAATGTGAACAGAATTCCAATTAGGAAGATCAGTAGTATCATAGATGACATAAAATAGAATAGACTAATACAGTGTTTAAAACACCAGTTATAATATAAAAGGAATTTAATTTAAAAAAATGCCATTTTTACGCCAAAAAACCATTTCCAGAATGAGAAAAAGCTATTCTTTTTACTCCCTGTAAATAGGCGTGATATCTTATGAATTCCAAACGAGAAAAAAAATTTAAAAACTATAGACACCCTTTTTGCATCGCGTAATCGCGTAGAAACAACTTTCTTTTTAAATTTAAAATAATGATATAAATCTACTTTATCTAAGTCTATACCAACGTTGATCCCCTTTCAATAATCTTTACAACGAAAATCACAGTGAAACTAATATTATAATATTATAACAGTAAAATATGTAAACGAAATTCAGGAAAACGAGCTCTCATACTTTCGATTTTTAGCGCATTTTAATCCCCTTGTACATTTCATTAATCTCATTTACAGAGAAAATGATTTAGTAATTAAAAATGTAATTAAATTTTCTCATTTGCTTCTGATAAGATGGCGGATCGATAGCCTGTAATTAACTAAGATAAGGGAGATTTTGTATTTGAAACTCACGAAAATAAGATATTTTTTTAGACGATTAAATACGATTCTGGCAATTTCAGTGAGACAATTTTTATTTTACAAAATTGGCGTAATGAAAATTTATTTATCCTTATAATTCTAAAAAACGATGAAACGATAAATCGACGTTTTATATACTTATATATATAGTAATAAAAACATCTATTCAACAATAACATTCACATTATACTGCATCACAAAGTATGGACAATATAGAAAACTTAACAAAAATAGGTACATAATATATTATGTGGATGGGGAGTGTGACGCAAAAGAGCTGTAGAATTCTACCGCCCTTACCATTAATAACACTTTAATTTTGAGAAACTCGCGATCAATTTTTTTTTCTATATTTCATTGTCTCTATGAAACTAATAGGAATATTCCAAATATTTTAATTTTGTTTAGTGCCTTTCTTAGTATATTATGTGCGATATTATACATAATATTTAGTTAATTTATGATATTTTTACAATGGTTATGACTAGTCAATAGTTTGGACTGGATCCTATTTTGTTTATGATTAACAAAATAACGAAAAGTATTATAGCTATTAAAAATTGAGTGATAGATCTTGGTAGATCTCGTTGCGATGATTCCGAATATACTATTAACTCATTTTCTCTAATGTCGATTACGTTTTTTATGATGAGGGTGGCAGAATTATAATTCACTCGACTCCAATTATTTTACAGCTGTTAAGAGGAAACACCACGGTTGAGAGAAATACAAAATAGGTATTTATAAAATCTATTGCTGTCTCGCATTGCCTTAGCTAGCCAGCACTAGCGCGATAGAGACAACTGCAACTTGGACTGAAATTACCTATTAAAAGTACCAGAAATCGACGTTTAGGGGATTCCTGTTTCCTCCTCCAAAACTTAACCGATTTAAATATTTTTTTCTGTATTAGCTAAAAAAAGAATTGAGCTAGGTTCCTATTTTTTTATTTTGTTGTTTATTGTAGTCAAATCTGTTTCCCAGATATTTAAACATAGCGGAGAGTCTGGCCTTTTTTTTAGGTTTTTATACGTCCATATCTCTTTAAAGAATTAATTTATTAAAAACAAGAAAAAATAGGGACGTACAAACAATATCCATAAATATTCAGGAAAAAAATTGTTACTCTAGAGGTATTGTCCAGGGAGGAAATAGAAATCCCCATGACCCCTATTTTTGTATGGAAAAAAATTCGTGGTGTTTCCTCTTAAACTGTAGAATTGGAGTCAAGTAACTCGAGGTTGTTCGCCAGGTGTCTGGTGCATATGCTCACTACAAGCTGTAAAAAGAGCAGACACTTTGGTACATTTGGCGGTCCCGAGTTCACCCGATCAAGGGTTCCACCACAGAGCATGACGGATCATCCTAACTTACTACCCACAAAAAAATATGTGTGCGGTGTACCTACGAACAGCTGACTGCAACTTTCTCACTCAGGTACACTCGGCGGTCCCGAGTTTAAACGATCGATCGTTTCACCTCAGAGCATGACGGATCAGCCTAACTTACTACCCATAAAAAAAATATGTGTGCGGTGCGCCTAAATAAGTTTTCACTTAAAAATATAGTGTCGTATCGCGCGCTATTAAATTGACACTATAGATTTTCAATTTTGAAGATTATCATTGCAATCAACATAATATACCTACAGTACATTCGATAACATAATATAATGGCATATTATAGGTTTCGTGTGTTTATTCTAATATCACTCACTCATTAAGAGGTAACACAACTGCCGTTTTTCCATACAGAAATAGGGGTCTACGGGATTCCTGTTTCCTCCCTGGATAATGCCGCTAGAGTACCAATTTTTTTCCTGAATATTTTTGTAAATTAGTACGTACCTGTTTTTTCCATTTTTATTATACATAAATTAATTATTAAAAAGGTAGGGACGTTCAAAAATCAAGATTTCCGGTCGTGTTTAAACATCCAGAAAGCAAATTTTCGTACGTTTTATAATAAAATCAAAACATAGGAACATAGCTTAAGCCTTTTTAGTAGTTAGTTAGAAAAAAATACCTAAATCGATTAAGTTTTGGAGGCGGAAACAGGGGTCTCCTAAACGTCGATTTCTGGTACTTTTAATAGGTAATTTCAGTCTCTATCGCGCTAGTGCTGGCTAGCTAAGGCACTGCGAGACAGCAATAGATTTCATAAATACCTATTTTGTATTTATCTACACCGTGGAGCTTTAAGGTTACGAATACGTTTTTCAATTATTCGTGCTAAGTCCACAGATGTCAGCACCAACGCTAATCAAGCCTCACCGCCACTTAGATAAAACGTTACGATGAAAATCAAAGGACACCCAACACTGAACAAGTATGCTTTGTTAGCTACGACACCTAAAATGGCGGTAACACGCCACATTCCAAATTCCACGTTTCAGTGTATTGAATTACCAAATCCGATATCACATTATTGAATTGTGCGAGCGAAAAATATGATAATTTCCGCGATGTATGTTCGAGAATCGTCAGCTGTGAATATATTGGTGAATTATTTTTTTGTCAGAAAATTATTATCTTATACACTAGCTTTTGCTGGTCTAAATCTAAGGAACCAATTTGTTTATAACTCTCGATAGATGGCGTTGTGGGATGTTTGAGTCGCAGTAAACTATTACGCTACGGAACTTTCCTTAGACAACATTTATTGTTGTTTAGATAATTCACACAAATCTTTATAAATTATAGCACGCTATTATGTATTTAAAAAATATAGAACAGAATTTAATAAAACTTATATTACAATCTGTTCTCCATTTTTTTCTTGAATTAGCAACAAACATTCATACATCCATACTCACAAACTTTTGCTTTTATAATATTAGTACAGTACGGATAATTTTAATTATTTATTATTCTGGTTATATGGTTATATGCAATAATAAATTATTGCATATATTCAGATAGAATAAAATAGTAAACAAACGATTTGCAATGCACAAACCAGTACAAACACGACTCGATAATATTTGCTTCCATTCATTTTCTGTTCAGTGTATTTTCTATGCGCTGTATTTAACTGTTTGCTGGTTCTGGGAAATTTGTTGCATCTAATTATTGTATAGATGAACCTGTATTAACCTCGTGGTACTGGTATCTTAATAATTACAAATAGTGTTCAGTAGTAATAAAATGATATGGAGCAATATGATTATCCTCATAATTGTATGAACGGAGTTCGAGGAATAGTGCTGAACAAAAACTAAAGTACGTCTGACAAAATTCAAACCCAATTGAAAAATAATTTCTTATCAAATGAAAATAAGCAAGATTTTTCAGAAAATGAGCAGTATTTATATATAAAATAAGTGATAATACCTTAAGGGTGTGTTTATAGAGTGTACTGAGAAAGTACCAGCGCTGAAAGAAATACTTTTTTTTTAAATTATTGAATGGGAAAATTTATGATTTTGGTGCATTTCTCATACAAACATGAAAGTCAAAAGTAAGCCTTTTAGCGCCATTACTTCCACAGTAAACTCTACATAGGAGGCACGTACACACTCTAAGGGCGTATTTCACCAAGCAATGTTAAAGTTAATCCTTCGTTAAATGTCATGTTGTTCCTCTCGTAATTCCTATCAATGAATGAGAAGGCATGGTATTTTAACATTCCGTTAACACTAACATGCGTTGGTGAAATCGGGACTTAAGATTTAATACTTTTATACTACACGAGCTGTGCCCGCGACTTCGTTCGCGTGGTTGTCGGAAACACTATCGCGATTATCTTTTGGTTGCTCACGTTTTTGTTGGAGTAATTCTTTCAAACATATTTTTTGAGTAACTTAAACCGTTTATGCACGCAACGAAAGTCCTCAAATGTGAATAATTTTACAACGTTTTGCAACATTTCTCACTGACGTTTCGCTCCTATTGGTCATAGCGTAATGTTATATAGCCTAAAGCCTTCCTCTTTATATGGACTATCTCACAAAAGAAGAATTTTTCAAATCAGATCAGTAGTTCCTGAGATAAATGCGTTTAAACAAACGAACTCTTCCGCTTTATAATATTATAGTATAGATAACATGTCTACATACATTTTGTGGCTAAACTAGCAAAATTTATAATATATAGGAAACAATATCAATAAGAAACCACTGCATACTTTTCCTGCTTCGAACTTAGATCTCTTCATCGAACTAACGTTCTGCGAAATGGGTTTCTCGTCCATCGAACATCATATTATTTGCTCTTTTCATGTCTACCCGCATTGTACGCCATACGGCTATGATCCTATTCTATTCGGTTTTCTAATGGATTAATGTTTCGTTATTTTATCGATTTGGGCAATACGTTTTGTAAAAGTGAATGTATTTTTATCAATACACAGACAGGAAATATTTGATTACATTAATAAGTAAAATAAGTTTTTAAAATCCTTTATTTTTAACTGTTAAAAAAAATAGAGAGGGAGATATTTTTCGGTTAGTTTTTTTAATGACCTGAACACATCTTACAATGACCATCTGCGAAAAGAACCGGCGTAAGATACAAGGTGTCCAAGAATAGAAAAAAAAATGGGTGTAAAAAGAACGGAAACTATAACTTTGGGATATGATTGTACCTTTTCTCATTCTAAAAATGTATATTTTTATTATTTTTTTACAAAAAATTAAAAAAAAATTTTTTGTTTTTCGTTGTTCTTGCGACAAAAAATAATTGCTGTAATATTATTGGTAATTTTTGTACTAAAGCCGCTAAAAAAATACAGAAACCTGCCCACCAAAAACAGATTCAAAATCAAAAGCCCCTGTATCAGTGTGTTCAGCCGAATCAGTACAACCTTGTAATGATACCTATTAAGAAGAAAGCTAGAATGACAATGTGTCAGATTTGAGTGAGTATTATGGAAGTCTCATAAAGGTGTATGAATAAACACAATATATATAAAATGGTTCGTATTATTAATGGGAGGACCCTTTAGAAGGAAAAACATGGTCCATCGAGCTAGAATACATTAGTAGACGATCGCTATCGCTACAATTGAGGTGAGTGAAAAATACAAAATACATTTATAAAGTCATTGTAGAAAAATCCAAGAAAGTCGAGAAAGACGTCAAATCTGTCAGAGGAAAAAATATTACAGGAACATAGAAAATTATTAAAACATTAAAATGGATAATCTTATAAATACTCAATTGCAATTATTAGAACAGATTTCGAGAATGTATACAAATTTTACACTATTGCCCAAAGAAAGTCAAAGTCCGAATTACGTAAATATAAAGATGAAGTTATTAGAACAGGCATGGAGCAGAATAGAGGAGAATCACAATACGCTTTTCAAGTCATATAACGGAGAAGAATTAAGGGCAAGTACATACGTAACTGAGGACATACATTACAAATGTGAAGAAGAATATACTAGAACAAGTCTTGCGATGTTAGAGAGTTTACAACAATTTCAGTCAAATAATATAGGCACGGTAGATACTTTTCCTACTTCTGCAAATAAAATAGTTCCGGTGGAAGTAAAAATACCGGCAATTAAAATCCCTACTTTTAGCGGATCATACACAGGAAATTCAACATACAATGGAATTCCTTTCGTGACCAGTTTGTGTCATTGATTGACAGTAATGACGCATTAGTGGACGTCCAGAAGCTTCACTACCTGAAAATGCACGTTGATGGGGAAGCCGCCAGTTTACTTCGCCATATTGCCGTTATTGGAAAAAATTACGAACATGCATGGGAGAAGTTGAAGAGGCGCTATAGTAATAAAAGAATAATTGTCGACGCATATTTACAAAAACTGATGACTATTAGAAATTGTAATTACGAATCTGCAAGCGCGATAAAATATTTGCTTGACACAATGACAGATTGCTTGAGTGGCCTTAATAGTACAGGAGTTGACACTAGTAACTGGGATGCTATAGTTGTCTACATATGTGTAAATAAACTAGATATAGAATCACTTAAACAGTGGGAAGAAAGTATAAATAGAGATAGAGAGAACATTGAAAACATTCCTACAATAAATATGTTAGCCGACTTTTTAGAATATAGATTTAGATCGTTAGAAGGTGCCCAGACAAATAAAGTTATACGCACTAAACAACCGATTGTAAATAGTATAGATAGAAAAGAAGTAACAGATAGAAGAGTTCATCACGTAGAAACTAGAAGAATAATAAAATGTACATATTGCGATAGCGACCATTACCTTAATAAGTGCCAGCAATTTTCTAACCTAAGTTACGAAGAGAAGATGCGATTTGTTGAGACTAAGCAGCTTTGTTTCAACTGCTTGGTGCCATACCACGGAGTAAAAACATGTAAGGTTAAAGTCCGGTGTCACGTGTGTGGTAAAAAACATCATTCTCTAATTCATCCGCCTCCCAGAAATGACGAACGAGGTAAAGATGCGATGACTAGAAGACAAAGAGAAGTGGAGACTTCCAGCTTAGATCAAAACAATATTATACAGTCCACAAGTATCGAAGATGTAGTAACACATTTTTCTCAGATTAATAATACAAATGTGTTGCTTGCGACCGCACAGGTTAAAGTCCGAGCAAAGGACGGAAGATTTATAATGCTAAGAGCGTTACTGGATCAAGGATCTGAAGGCAACTTCATTACAGAAGAAGCTGCACAAGCTCTTGGTTTGAGGAGGAAAGATAAATATGTAAATATTAGTGGCATTGGAGACTCAACAAATGTATATACAAAGCATGTGGTTACGCTTGGTTTAAAATCAAACATGAATGATACGTTTATTATGTCCACAGATGCTTATGTACTTAAAGAGCTAACCAAACGTCTTCCATCCACACCAATTGAAAGTGGGCATAAGAAATGGCCACATATACGAGGCTTACTTTTAGCAGATACTACCTACAATACTCCAGGCAAAATAGATTTGCTTTTGGGTGGAGCAGTTTATAGTAAAGTAATACAAGATGGTGTTATATACGGGTCAACTAGTACACCTATAGCGCAAAACACTGTACTAGGCTGGATCCTTTCAGGAGAGGTCAAGTCAAGTGAAAAAAAGAAACATTATGAAATAATGAACATGCACAATACTAATAGAGAAAAAACTATGACAGTAAATAACAGTTGGGAAGAAGCATATATAGCTGCTTACAAATATAAAAAAGAGATGTTACAGAAATGTTTGAATAGTGAGAATTCTAAAGATATGATAACAAATACACGAGATGTAAATAAATATAGAATATATAAACCTCATGTATATAATAATCTAGCTGCTGAAGACTCTAGACAGAAAAATTGGGAATATAAATATAATAAGATGAGTTTACATAAGAAAGAAATAGAAAATAACAAACATAAAGAAGTTAACTACAATTGGAGGGAAAGGGAGTTCAGTAATATAAAAATAGATGGCTTTGATTGGCCACGCGTCACATTAAGAAGAGGAAATAACTATGTACAAAGAAAATATACAAATATGTATAACGCTAAGAGTTTTAGAGATAATAAAGGATTGAATGTAAATAAAAGGATAGACAGAATATATACAGATATGCCAAAGGATGTGTCCTTGTGTGATTACCAAAACAGTTGGAGAATTTATACTTAGTTCGTTATCTATTTAGTTTATGTTAGATATATTTGAAACTTGGACAGAATTTAATGTGCGTAGAAATAATATTTTAAAAATACAAATTGTCAGATTATGCTGCCCTCCAAAAATATAATAATAATAATTATTACTAGTTATCCTAAGTTACTTTACTCATGTGAGTACTTTATTTGTGTTGCAATATTGTTTAATTTAATCTTGAGATGTGAATTATTTAACTTTAGTTAAGGACATCACTGGATGTCCATGGTGGGCGGTATGTTCAGCCGAATCAGTACAACCTTGTAATGATACCTATTAAGAAGAAAGCTAGAATGACAATGTGTCAGATTTGAGTGAGAATTATGGAAGTCTCATAAAGGTGTATGAATAAACACAATATATATAAAATGGTTCGTATTATTAATGGGAGGACCCTTTAGAAGGAAAAACACAGTGCATACCAGTATCAAAATCCGATTAAGCGTAACGTTTTTAGTATTCTGTGATATTTTTGAAAAGTACGTTTTAGTGGGTTTTGATACTATACCCCTCAAACGAGGAAAGGTAGTATAAATAATCGTATCGAAAAGTTATAGTGATTCTTCTTTCTACACCCTGTATGTATTTATTTGTATCGAATAGTACCTTAAAGCTGTAGACAATATGAAAACTATTTACTACGAGTAACCAATACAATCCGTAGACAAGTATTAAATTTTCCATGAGGTTTAAAACAAGTCCTGTACAGATACAGGAGCTAAATCGAATGTCGTTCCCTCAGGACTGGGAACGAATGTCTTTTAGTATTAAACTTTACCTTTGTGCTATGCTAACAGTCTGTATGTATTTAAAAGTGCACTGAATTATTTAATTTCGTCTACAATGAGACGACGTATTGCAAATTTAAATTTACCCGATTACAGAAGGAGCGTAATGTTTAAGAGTGCGTTTCTATACAAGGTGTAAAATAAATAAATAATAATATTTTAGTTTTTTTTGTTTTATTTAAAAAAGAATGTTGCCTTGGGAATCGCATGAGAAAACACAATGTGTATAATAATCATCAAGTGATACATCTATACTAATATTATAAAGCGGAAGAGTTTGTTTGTTTGTTTAAATGCGCTAATCTCAGGAGCTACTGGTCCGATTTTATAAATTCTTTTTTTGTTGGATAGTCCATTTATAGAGGAAGGCTTTAGACTATATAACATTACGCTGCGACCAATAGGAGCGAAGTGAGAAATGTTGCAAAAACGGGGAAAATTATTTACATTTGGGGACTTTAATTGCGTAGCCACTCAAAAACCACGTGAACAAAGTCGCGGGAACAGCTAGTATTAAATAAGATTGTTTAGTTTATCAGTGGTTTAGAGCATAGGTATCGACCGGAGGTCATGAGTTAGAATCTCGCTTTGGAACAAAAAAAATGTTTTCGACTTTGCACTCGAGAATATTTTTTTTCATAAAAAATCGCCCCTGCACATGTTCTCTCTCCATTTTCGCCGTTCCTCTGGGTTATGAGAGCAAAAAGAAGTTAAGCTCGCTGCGTATAGCTAAGCCGGGGTCAATTTTTGGCACCGCATAACATATATACCTAGCTTTAGTTTTGTTTCGCGTCTCGTCTTGTTCCGTCTATTGTCCTACATGTGTTGTGTGATAATGACATAAATAATTTTATTCTCATTCTATTCTTAAAAAAGTATAACTAGTTACTTGTGTTTTTGCATACGCTTGGCTACAGCAAAAATGATTCCTAGCAGACCTGATTTCATCGAACTCGGCCACCGACTATTAAATCGGTGGGAGATTATTCATTGTAACTATGCCGGGTTAAATGAAGCCCTATGCTAATCCAGGTATATGTGAGTTTCAAATGTCACTGAGACCAGATAATCGGTTTACACGGAGTAACAAACATGTGCACTTATTGACACAAACTTTCGTCCTTACGAAGTTGGAGGTACTAATTATTAGTTTAAATTAATACTGCCCGTATTTGTGGGTTGTTTGCAAACATCTTATTTTGACGACCTTTGCAGTGTTTGAGCGCGTTAGTGCTCGCATATAATATCTATAGACGCTTCACACCACGTCAATGTGACCCCGTGCTAAGTATCAGAAGAACTTGTGTAACAGACAACGGAAATATATTTAATACTTTTATAATAAAATAAATAAAATAGCCTTTATTCAGATCTTACACTTTTTACATTTTTACTTAACAAATAGGTTACCAAAATACTTTCAAACTAATATTACATCTAAGCTAAAAACTGTTGCTTTCTTATCTTTCCTAGATCTGTTTGCCAGTCGGCAAAGGCCTCCTCCAACCTTTTCTACTCTGCCCTTTCTAGTGCCACTCTGATCCATGTTATACCCGCCACTTTTCTGATGTCATCATCCCACCTTTTCTGCGGTCTACCTCTCTTTCTATTGCCCTCTCGTGGGTACCACCCTGTCACTCTTTTGCTCCTCTTGTCTTTTCCTCTTATCATGTGGCCACCCCATCTCCATTTAAGTCTTTTAATTTTTATAGCTACATCTGTAGTTTTTGTTCTAATAGCGAGGTTTTTTATTCTGTCAGACTTTTTGATATGTAACATACTTCTTTTAAAAAAAAAAAAAGAAGTAATACTTTTATACTATACATAATATATTTAAGGTTTTTATTATAATATGAACATTGACAACTTTTTGTTCCTTCGGCGGCATTCGAACCCGCGACCTCTCGCTCGCACCGACGCGCCCAACCTGCGCTGCATCGTCGTAATAATGATCATCAAGTCATGCCAATGTTATAGAATAAGACGTGGCGGCTGTATACTTTTGTAATGTTGTTGGTATTTCCTAAACAAAAGTCATCAAAGACGCAGCGAATGCGTGCGATATCACACATGGTGGTGCGTCCACCATGTGTGATATCGCACGATTCAGTTTATAAGTTACATTACAGTTACATAAATCAATCGTGTTTATTATAAGGTGGATTTATTGCGTTCATCACCTATACAGTATTTCGTTGATCCTTATTGCTTTAACATAAGGTTTAATTTGGAGCACGTGGTGTTGTATTAAAGTTGTTTGGCCGCTCTCCGGGGATGGATATCATGTATGGGGTGAAACAAAGTTCATTTAAGCAATTGGCCGGTGCCAGGGGTTGCAGGGGCAAGGGATTGCAGGGGCCAGGGAATTACGTCAGTGCCCAGGGGATATCAATCGGATACCTTGTTTACGATTTCATTTAAAATTGTCGCAATGTGAATGTAGAATAATACGATATTTGACAAATTACGATCAACAGTACAAATCTATTCTTCTTTTCTTCTTTCTTCTTCTTCTCCTATATATAAAAATTAATTGGTGTTCGTTAGTCTCGCTAAAATTCGAGAACGGCCGATTCGGCTATTTTTAGTCTTGAAATAAATATTCGCGGAAGTCCAGGGAAGGTTTAAAAGGTTTGTATGCTCAACGCAGTGGGCACGGGTCAGCTAGTCTTATTATAAAATTGAATTGCTGTTCGTTAGTCTCGCTAAATCTCGAGAACGACTGAACTGATTTGGCTAGTTTTGGTCTTGAAATGTTCGTGGAAGTCTAGGGAATGTTTAAACGCTTTGTATGCTCCACGAAGCGGGCACGTGTCAGCTTGTCTTAAATATACTTTTATTGGTACTCCTTTACTAATAAAAATATTTACACGCTAAATAAGCATTACAATGTGCTGTCCTTGTCTATAAAATGACTTCTAACTTATCAGACAAGGACAAAATATTGTATGGCTTATCTTTAAAATAATAGAGCTGCAGTTTTGAAATTCAAACTACTCTACCTACCTGAGCTCACTGCTCCTATCACTGAGAGCCTCTGGCCTTCTCCAGCACTACCGGGGACCTCACCTGGCGGGGTGGAACACATGACGACGCTCCATTCAAGAGCATCAGTCTCAACCCAGCTACCCTCTCAAGTCTCAATGTAGTGAGATGAGGATAATCCATTGGTGGCATAGCTCCGATACCGACAGGATGGTCGCCAACCCAAATAACCACTTCCCCAGAAAGGGGATCTATGTGAAAGAACCCAGTTCTGATATTCAACTTAGATAATATTATCCTTTTACTTACAATTAGTAATGGTACAGACACGTCAAACTTATATCACTCCTCTTTTTTGTCGGAGGTTAAAAATTTAAATGGAAAACCAAAATGCAATCCCAGGAAAATACCAGTAATTTAAAATGTTTTCCATTCGACGCGTCTCCAAGTAAACACACTAGATCCATTTCGATCCTAAATCCTTGATGACATACAGACGGAGATACGAAAGTTAGTTTAAGTTATGTGGGTAACATCAAAACTATAAGTACGTACCTATATTAGTTTGACTTGGAGTTTATTGATTGACTAGATGTTATATTGCAATAATATGTCTGTTACTTGACGATAGCATTCTATAAAATAAGGGAGCCGGGAGGGGATTTTTGGAGTAACTCGAGCGCGTCAGATTATGATTACTAATGATTATAAAAGATTATAATATGTGTCCTACATGCCTCTCGTAATCTAGTCATGATGTTTTAATTTTATTGGTGTGGTTAAACAAAGTACATACAATAAATTCGATGCGTCAGATTAAGGTTGGAGATGTTAAGTAGGTGTCAAAGACGCTTCTACTGAAAGCACTGACCATTTGAATGTCGATTAAGCTCATAGGGACTTGTAAAAGTTGAAAAAGTAAATCATTTTATTTAAATACTCGTAATACAGTTTTTCAAGTATTTTATATTCGACTCAGCGTAATACTCATGTCAATCCTGTCAAATTTTAATATAAATAAACTATATTACTATATAATATTACTATATTTAAATATTTAATATCAATTTTGTTTTTACAAAGTTTTAATAAGGCTGTTTTCGCTCATTCCACCACAAAAAAAATCATATTATGTTTTTCCCCTATCATCTAGTCACCAAAACCTACAAGATCTCAACAACGCTCGAGTTACTACAATTTTAGCACCCTGGGCTCCCCTACTAATAGTTGTGAGTATAATAATATCTGGCTTATATCGACTATTTCTAGACATAAGCTTCTCCTAAAGTATTTCATGGGGAGAGTTGCCTATACTTGTCACGCTTGGAAGCGGTTTGGCGAGCACAGTTTTCAGATTTACGATGTCAGCAATTTCCGGATATATATCCCCTCTCTCGCCGTTTACGACTCCCACGGGGAAGATTGATGGGAAGGTGCTATTTTTTCTCCGACGGATATTGTGATGTTTATAATAACTATTTATAGTTGGAACTTTCAAGACTCTATATGATGCTTATGCGTGTTTCACCAAGCAATTTTAAATTTAATCCTTCGTTAAATATCATGTTGTTCCTCTCGTAATTCCTATCAATGGATGAGAAGGCATGGTAATTTAACAAGGCGTTAACACTAACATGTGAAATTTTGGGAACTTAAAGTTTAACTCATTAAAGACTTCTAAGGAGAAAAAGATTTAGGTACAATTGTGAAAAATATTTTTAGCAGTTAATCCAATCGTCTCATTTTGGACCTCTTTCTGGACCTTATACTATCAGCTGATACCAAATTTGTTGATAACATTATTATTAATGAACCAAATTTTGAGGCCTGAATTACACTCATAGCTGATTTTATATTCATTTTTGCAAAATATATAATATGTTTTAGATATAAATTATAGTCAGATTATATAATACATTGCATCTAGAAAGCAATCATCTATTAAAATCATAATCGGTTTGATAAAGCATTATATAATTATTGTTTTATAGATCCACTCTCTTTAATAATATAATCTATAAATAACAAAAATAAGAGTCCTACAACCATTATTTAAACCTTTTATATTTTGATAGATAGGTTAAAATGGGCCGTTGATTTTTACGTTTCGACCTATAGAAAGGCTTAACTGCTATGCAGATACAAAATGGCGATGTTCTGCATGGAGAATGGTGCAATTTTAGCGTGTAACGTCGACTATTTACCGTTGGCACTCAAATCTGTACGAGCAGAAAAGTTGACTCAATCGGAGCGAATCGAAACACAAAGAGAAAAAGACCGCGCCGTGAATGTGACAAGATGAAAAAGTTTAAATTGTATAAATGATGCGTCCTTTTAGTGTTTGCTTTTGGTCAGTTTCAAGTTGCTGGATTGGTTTGTTGTGATATCTTGTGTAGTGCGGTTTGTGGTTATTTTAACAATGAAATTATATTTTTCTATTTATTTTAGTAGAAAAACCTACATCATATTATAATGGACAGTAACATTAAAATTACTTATAAAAAATTTTGTACATTTAATTTCCGAGTAAAAAGGTTCGAAACGGCTTATGATATTTTGACGATGATTATGACTAGTTATTAGTTTGGAACGGATCCACATACTATGATGTTTATGATTAACAAAATAACGAAAAGTATAACAGCTATTAAAAATTTAATTATTGATCCTAGTAGATCTCGTTGCGGTGATTCCGAAATATAATATTATTTCATTTACGTCAAAATTGTCTATTGCTTCGTTTATGAAAAGAATGGCAGACCAGCTGTTTCGAAATCAGCTGTAGGATAAATCATGTCAGTTCGACGACAACGCTATTAGTAAAGGTAAATCATACGCACACGGAAATCGGAATTAATAAGAAATCACGTTTATTTTTATTTCATTTATTTTGAAACACAGGGATTCAAATACCTAAATTTAGAGTTACTATTGGAATTTAGAAAACTATTTATATTTGTTATAAGTACTTATAACAACTTTTGTACAAGTTTTAATAAAATAGTTAAAGTTTTAATTGTTTTTTAAGAGGCTTTAAAGCTAAATAAATGGCATAAGTTCATTTTTAAAACTTGGATTTTCATGAACAAAGACTGATGTCTGAAACCACCCTTTGTATGACGATTTTTTTAAATAATTATAAAGTTCTAAAATATCTTGTTGTTTTTGATACTACGATACACTTTCTTTTAATCAGTAAAGTCAATCCCTCAATAAATCATTTACATTTTGCGGTATGCACTAAAATATTTACGAAGAAATTAAAAAGTGCCATTCTTCATAATCAATCATTTTTAGTTCTGTCGCTATTCTCGCAAACCAGCGATATATTCCATCAATTTTGCCAATCCTCATATACCAAACCATCAGCTGATCGTGATGATAATATTAATCTGGAGATAAAGTGGAATTGTGTAAAATGTAAGAATGTAACAGTTGTAATAGTTTGATAAGGCGGGCGGCTGGGGCGGCGGGCGGCGAGGGCGGGCGGCACGTGCGCGGCGCCGGCTGCGGGCAACACGACAATATCGCGACGCGCGACGGTCAGCAAATTAGTGAATGTTTTTATTTTTATTTTCTTATCTGGTAGATAACTATAAGCAGGTGAGATGTATGAAGTCATAACATGTATAGTGCTTTCATCACTGTGCATAGCTACTCATTAATTAAATTAATATTAATATTATGTTTTTTAGAGGATATCCTTCCTCTTCAGTCGCTTGTTGTGGTTACGGCTGGTTAGGCAGGTTGCCAGTACATTTGGATAAACCTCCAATCGTTTTTTGGAATTTTCTGTGGAAACGAATATCTCATTCTTCAGGTAGAAGGTATGTGAAGGTTTCTATGAAGCTCTATGTTTGTGATAAACCATGGACATTTTTCGATCAAGAAATTAGTGACTATATCAAAATTGTACATGATTCTGCTTTAGATTATTTAATTATTTTCCAACGAAATAGATAAACTTGTTCTCCTTTAGGTGTTTATTTAATTGATGGAAGACATGAATCGATGATGGTTATTTTCGAACTTCGTAAGCGATAGCTAGCGATGGCATTTTTGAATCAGGGCCCAGGCGCAGCAACGACGCAACATGCCTATCCGACGCATGGTTCATCCTTTTTGTCAGATAATCAGGTGATTGTAGATGATATTTGAAGACATGTTATGTCCAATAGGTTATAAGATGTATGTCTTATAATAATATTATGCCGAGACTATTAGATAAATGGATAATAATAATTGCTCCCCTCACCGATTTTGGTGTCGGTAGCCGATTTCATTGAAACCAGGCCAGCTACGCAGGAGCTATTTTATAGTGCCCAAGTGTGTGCGCAATACACAGAAGCACTCTCTCTTCCTTTTAATCTCATAACCCAGTGGGACGGTAAACCGACACGACTGACGAGAGAACAGGCGCAGGACCGACTTTTACATGCCCATCCGACGGATCATCTTTCTTGTCAGACAATCAGGTGATCGGCCTGCATTGTAAATGGATGTAAATGGATGAAGGTAATATGTCCCAAAAAAAAATACCCAGAAGTTAAAACTGTCTCTTAAACATTTTAGGAATTATGTCGTATTAAGTACATTAATTATTCTTAAGACGGATCTTTAGATAAAAATTCAAACTGTCAATTAAACATTAGTTATCTTTAGATAAAAATTCAAACTGTCACTAGCACATCGACAGTTTGAACTCTTTCTCTTTTGAATTTTCTCAAATTCAGAATTTTTCTACATATCACCTTCATCCATTCATGTTTAATTTAATTTTGTGGTTTATACAAGTAGTTGTTTTGCTGACAGTGCACGGGCTAAGCGATTTCTCATCCAACCCTGACAACTTTGTGTCTTGTGCTTACGTAGTTAAGTCGCCTGTTATGATCTTACACGGTTACAATACTTCATACTTCATACGGCACGTAGCAGACTGTAGCCCAATTCACGCTGCGCGGTCACTTTCAGAGAGAATTTGAAACAAATGAAGTTTACATTCGACAGTCAAATACGAGGAGTTCAGTTTATAATAATTGTAGAAGTAGTATTAAACGAAACAATGTAAATTGACATAGTTGTCTAAGGCCCGTATTAATAAAGAAGTCTCAAATCCAACCTCACTTGAGAACCTGTTTGACGAATGGACGAATTTTTACTTTTTATTTAAGCCTTTAAAATAATATGCCCTGTGGTATGAAAATATAATGTAAAAAATATGAGAACGGTTGCTCGAATAGTGTAGAAGATACACGCACTAAAGTATGTGGGTAGTAGAAGTTCCTACTACAGATTATTGTTAGTGCGTCGTAGTGCGACTATTAGTTTTTGCTCTGCCCTTGCCCTTTTATTAATCGATCGGGTTTCACTCAAACCCTAATATACAGGTTGATTCAAGATGAAAACAAAAAATACTCCACCATGAAAGCATTTTATGTTTAGGCACCTCATATTACTTACCATAACGCGACAAATTACGATTAAAGATCTCCGTAATAGTCACAAAACAGATTAGTTCCAATCCTAGTCAGGTCTTAGGTCAACGACCTGTGCGTTCGTGTGTATAGACTAGGAGCCGGCGAGCCCCAGCATTGTAAGATTCATTCCTTGTGGTCATTTTAGACTTTTGTTTTTTTTTGTTGAGTTACATTAAGTAATTTATATGAGATACCAAAACAAAAATTATTTAGGCGTCATTCTCTTCACCCTATGTTTCACCCTATGTTTCACCCTATGTTTGACTTAATATATGAACCATGAATAATTCTGTATATATACGAGACCCATATACACCCTTAAGTATTATCACTCATTAATATTACCACCGGTCGCCCTCTGAGCGCGTTTTATGCAACCTACAATATATTATCTTAATAGAAGTGCCAATTTTACCAACACAATATGTTAAAGTTAATCCTTCATTAAATATCATGTTATCACTCTCGTATTTCCTGTCAATGAATGAGAAGGCATGTTATGTAACATTCATAATTATATTTTGACATTTTTCACAAGTGCAATTCAATGCAAGGAATCAAACAAATTTTATTCGTTTTTTTTTTTGTACTTTAATGCATTTGCCAGTAAGAAATTTAGCACAAAAATTGACCACGAGGAAGCTGGCGGGAAAATATATTTTCTTGTATATTATTTTAAAAATATCTTTCAACGGAATTCTCCTACAATTCGTAGAAACCTTTAAAACTCTGTTGAATTCTATATAAAACGTGATACAGCTTAAAAAAATGTACGGCAAAAAATAATATTTTCAGAAAATTTCAATGACCAACCAAAATAACTCGTGTACCAATAGAAAATAATCTGAGCGTATAATTTTAATTTGAATAACTTTTCGTTTGCGTAATTGTTTATCGGCTTACCAATTAAAATATTTACACACTGATTAATGATAATCAATGTTCTCTCTTAGGCCATTAGCCAAGTTCGGTATTGTAACTTACAAAGTTCAAAAACAAAAAAAGTCGATAATTTGACAAATATACTTACAAATTCGTATATCAGTTGTATATAAACTGTCTTTTCTCGTTATAAAAGACACGTTTATTAGACAATGAGAAAACATATTATAACTTAAACACTATACAGTGTATGTATATTCTGGGGCCACGGTAGTGCCCCCGCCAAGTTGAGCACGGCCGTACCATCCTTTTCTCGAAACAATTCAGGCTATTATAACTAAAAGTAGATTGACTTGGCAATCGCACTAATCGATCTGATTTAATATTATTTGTATTAGTATTATATGTTTCACTTGTGAGATAAATACTATGATATTTTCATGTGATTGCCAAGTCAATCTACTTATTTATTTAAAACATGAAAGATTATCAATTATATTGATTATGATCACTATAAGGTGTTGTTAGACCGACTGACTACCCCTACTAAACCCCTAATTTGCATAGCATGTATCTCACAACATTTTACGGTAGAAGATCTAAGTAGCGAGACTTGGCACTTTTTACAAGTTATGTTTTTGATGGGATTTTATAAGTAGGGTTTTATAATTCAACTTCACAAGAACTAAAGCAAGAGTTCATCTGAAATCGTAAACTCCGTCGAAATGTTTGAAATACTATCAAGATAGTAGTTAGCACTTTCAAAAGGTTCAATGTCATGAGAAATCCTTTGAAGACTACCCGCATTCACGGCTGCACCGGCTAATCCCTGCACCGCTTACGGAGCTTAGCTCCACTTTATTATTACTAGTTGTTGACTCCGACTGTGTCCGTAGAATTAGGATAGTTGAGCGTCCTCGTAGATAGTTGTAGAATTAATGGCATCTGAGAATCTTGACTTTATCGAAAACTGACTGACCCCTTCCCACTTTACTTACTGTATTCGTTGATTTACCCCCTTTATAAGATCGTTGAACAACCGTTGAGATTGAGTGGAGTTTTAAATATTGTTATTTTTTAGTAATCTACAAAACCTTTAAAATAAGTTTTCATAAAAGATACTATAAAAATATATTATATAAATTTCATGCATTTCCGGCAGTAATCTCTTAGGGGTGGAAATTTGTAGTTTTTGAGACTTCGTGATTAATGTATTGTGGTAACCCTCACGATAGTATAAAAATAATATTTTTTTATTTTGAACCGATACAGCAAAGCGACGCAACAAGAAATAATTAATAGGTAAGTGAATTATTTTTCAATTTTATAGATCCGATAAGTATCCTAAAAGTAAATAAATATAACAACGTAATTTATGAGAAAAATTATAAAAATAGGAATATAAATGAAAATGAATTTTCTTGCTCAAGCATAAGGCAGATGTTGCAAACACTATTCAGTGTAACAGAGGGTGTTGCCAAACCGCACCCCACCTGTGATATAAAGGATGATATAATATGTCTTTAATTGGCAGCTCAATAGTTACATCATATCGAGCACAAAGGCGGCGCGTGCCAGAACCGCCATTATCGTAATCAAAAGGCAATTCCGTTCGTGAAGCACAATTAATGAATCGGGGACCTAAATTAATATAAGATAATGGAGTTCCTTATCAATTCCATACCGGCACAATACCTTTGTCGCCTGAGAATAGACCTGCGCCATGAATGAATAAACGTTACACCAATTACAAAGCTGCCAACTTAAATTAACCGAAGCGGCTCAAGGCGGCGCGAGCCGGTTGGAACCGCTTTGAACTGGATCTCGACGGTGAATGGGAGCGAGGCGAGGCGACAGTTGAGAACAAGTCCGCGCGGACTAAGCCACCGGAGCCATTGTGCGCCCCGCCATTATTCTCGCAAAAAGTTATTTATCCATTGACGTGACATTGATCTTTTATAACGCTCTTTGTTGAATAAACGAACGGATCCGAACTTTCCTCTATAGATTTAAATGCGATAGCCTCCAGGGCCCGAGTGTTATTTCTAAAGTTTTATTACTTCTTCTGTTACTCAAATTTAATTATTCACGTTAATGGCCCTCTCTCGTCTCATTTAATTTATTATTCCGACCTTATCATCACTATCGCCGTCTACTCCGTGACGGTAATCATTTCCCGCGTTTCATATTAAAATGAAAGTTATCGATTGAGATACAAATTTGCTTTTACATATTTTTAAAGGTACTTTATATACCGCTGTAGGTTTAAATATCATGACGTTTTCTACAGCTGTCGATCCTGGCTACACAGCAGGCTTACTCCCGTCACAGAATCGATTAGTTCGATCTCAACGGTTTTTGGTATTTTATTTGGTGGATTACTTTGAAACTAATCAGAATAAAGAAAATCGTATGAACTTAACTTTTTGTACTCCCGACCATATAAATCGACTGAGAATCAAAATAAACAAACGTTAATTTATTCGGGAGTACGCGACACATTCGAATCTGAATCAAAATCGAATCGGCTTGGAGAGTAAGGCCCCTGGAGTTGCAGAAGTGGGAAAAATATTAATTTATTAAAAAAATTAAATTAAAAATGTTTATTTCCAAAAACAGTTTACAATAATTAATAGAAATCATAGTCACATAGTAAGCTTACCTAACTACATCATCCACATCTAACGTATTACTTAACAATACAATACAAAACAATATGTACACATAGAGATTTTTTCAATTTCTATAGACGACATATTAAAAATTCTCTATGTGTATTGTTTTGTATTGTATTGTCGACATTATATCTACAGACGACATAGAGAATCAAATATATTATTATGAAAATTTAAAATAACAGTAAAATACCATGTTATAATAAAGATATTATAATTTTTTTTTATGAAATAGTTACATACAACAAGTACGAGCCTTATATATAATATATATAACTGTAAATTTCCTATTACCTACTTGGTAACTGTTATCACAAATAATGTTATAACTAAACAGAGCACGGAAATCTATTAAATTAATTATTAAATTAATAATTATCAACATTAGTCATAAACATAACGTTAACACGCAATCAAACTGCATACAGCGACGGTATTTATTATATCAACACAGATTGATTTATTAGTTGACTGTGTCGCGCAAAGCCGGTGGAATTAAATTTATAGAAAAGAAAGTGTGCTGGTGTGAAAGTGTGCTGTGTTTGGCAATATAATTAAATCTAAATTGGCATGGTGTTATACGTCCATAGATATTTCAAAGCTGATTTGCTGATTTGAAATCGCTAATTATGTAAAATTAAAAAAAATCTAAATTTAAACACCGCAATGTACCTATTTAAATTCAAATTTTTTATTCGAAGTACCATATTTATCGATTTCTTCTTCTTCTTTTGGCAAATTATCGATTTCAAATCGAGCTTTGTGAGTTGTGACTTGTGACACGTGTGGACTTAGGCAGTATTCCAAGCAAACTAAATGAAATATCAGCTCACTTTTCAAGTGAGTTGATATTGGCAGAGACGGATTTTTTGTGCTGGCGCTATATCTAGTGTATTGTTATCGAAGTCTTGATCTATTTATTGCGATATTGCTTTGGCATTAGTTATTAATATTAATAACCCAATCAAGTTTCAGTAATCACCTTACTGTTTTTTGAGTATACTGTCAAAGTCCCATCGCTAAAAGACTTTTAACTTTCATGTTTCTATAGAAGCTGGTACTTTCACAATAGACTTTATGTACGGGATACACACCCTAAAGTATAATCACTTATTAATAATATAGCAGCCTGTATAAATTTACGATATTAAAATTTTGTGATAGATTACAAAGGTGTTACTGAAACTAGATTGGGTTATTTTTTTTTCTCTAACGCTACTATGATATATCGAAGACGTTATTGTGTTCCGACAATAACATTTCTATTATAGCGAATGAAATCTATAACAGCCATCGCCGATGTATTTTCCGTGCCATATACGAAACACAATACTAATTTCACTCGTTGAAAATGAAGAGTCGAAACAAAGAACGGAAAATTCCAACTAATTCCTCAATAAGAGTAAAAGTTGTGCGAAGTGATTTCATGTGATGTTCAGAAGTTGCAAACTCCGAGCAATTGTGCCTGATTGTTTTTAAAGAATTCGTTAGATGAGCCGGGGGGAATTGGGCTTGAGTGTGGGAGGAATTGACGGGAGAATCGTTTTATTGACTTGTTTTCGAGTACGTAATTTTAAAGGGACGTTTATTGGTGACTTTAGTGGCCCATATTTTCGAGATGAATATCATTTTAATATAATTGTTTGGAGTTGTTTCAAAGTGATTTTGAAGTTTGTATTGTTACACAGTATACTGTTGTGAATAATGTTCAAAACAATGTTATATTACAATGAAATTGATGCCTAAGACAATATATGAAGTAATCTATACTAATACTAATATTATAAAGCGGAAGAGTTTGTTTGTTTGTTTGTTTAAACGCGCTAATCTCAGGAACTACTGGTCTAATCGGAAAATTATTGTTTTGTTGGATAGTCCATTTATGGACGAAGGCTTTAGGCTATATAACATTACGCTACGACCAATAGGAACGAAGCGTCAGTGAGAAATATTGCAAAAACGGGAAAAATTATTCACATTGGGTTGTGTGCGCTGGATAAACGGTTTGAGTCACTCAAAAACCACGCAAACGAAGTCGCGGGAACAGCTAGTATAGTATATAAGATGTCTTCTTCTTTTGACTTAAGAGCTTCGCTCTTGTCGGTGGAGTTTCCTCCATTTCTCTCTGCATTCCGCCCTTCTCTTGACCTCCTGATACGACACGACCATCACTTTCTCCTTCACCTGGTCCATAAAAGTTCTTCTCAGCCTTCCAAGTTTTCTATACCTATGTACCTAGCCATAATATAAATAATTTATTAGGTACGTGATATTCAATAAATATATTAGATGAGTAAAAGTCTATATTATTGAAAGTGTGCCTTAAATGCTGTAGCATCTTAACATGTATTGGTTTTAGTTATTTCATACATCTGAGTAATATTCAGCCGACGAATTTAGATATATTATTTATTCATAGCCAAAATAAGCTGGCCAGATTTAAATTCTCTTCATATTTGGTACAATCGAATCGATCTGGTCGATATACCATTTCTGGTAAATATAAAGTAGGTCCTGTGATTTGATAGGCAGCATTATCTATTATGATATTTATGACATAGAATTAAGTTAATTAACATTCGAACAAATCTTGAAACTGTGTTCGACAACCAGCCTGGCAATCGTGGCGGGCATAGGCTACTGATCTCCATGAAACAGTTTGGGAGAGGCTTATGTCTAGCATTGGACGTCATAGCTGACGTGACGTGACGCATGACGATGAAAACGTCTTTTAACGACCTTCGTAGCGCAGTGGATGAGCGCGTTAGTGCGGAGGTCGGGTTCCAATCCCAAAAAGATTTCTGTTTTCCTGGGTCATGAATGTTTATTAAATATGACGTATATAATGCAATAAAAATCTTACATATAGTATAATATATAAAAAGTATTAAATATATTTCCGTTGTCTGGTTAACGTAACACTTCTTTTGATAATTAGCACAGGACAATATTGACGCGGTGTGAAACGTCCATAGATTATATTATATTATAAACGTGGCTGTCACATATTTTTGCTTGTGCCACCATGATCGTTGCGCCCGTATATAATTAAGATCAGCCCAGCCTTAATATTTAAACTACCATTAGCGATTAGCATGTCAAAACGTTGAGGTTTTTATCACCCCCGGGCGCGGACCCCGCCTGCTAATTCCCGTCCGCCGCTAATCCTGTGTCACGGGTGAGACCATTTATTCTTACCCCGGGAAAAATGGGTCCAAGAAAACAAAGTTTTTTTAACCTCCGAAAAAAGCTGACAGGATTTATAAGTTTGACGTGTCTTTCTCTCTCTCTCTCTCGTACGGTTTTTCCCTGCGCCCTGACTGCAACGACGACGCTGGGTTTTTTTCTTAAAAAAAATCTTGTCTAATTATTTAACCCAACCTTGGTAGGGCTTTTAGTCCGCGGGACGAAGCGCGGCGTTTGGAGGAGTGGAACCACACACGCTTTCCGGTCTCAGGACCGGGGCCTCCACGCGCACGCTGCCTGTTGTCTCGCCATTCAGGGGGCCTGTTATAGGCTCTTAATTCCAGTCAATTTACGCCATACAACATGGCTGCTTGGAATAAAATGTCGTTGAAATATAAAAAAGAACAAGGCAGCAGTTTAAGACCGTATTATTGAATTGCCTGGAACCAGGCTGGTATTGTAAAAGGTCATAATATGGCCCCAGGTCTAATAATAATAATAATCTTTATTTCGGGCGGCATATGCCCATATTATAAATACCTTACAGACAAACATACATAATATTATAACTAAGATTTATCACGTATTATATTCGGCGACGTGATGTGCGCCTCGCTCCGGAGTCTCCCCCGGAATCTTCGGTAGGCTACACCCATCGGCCAGAACTCCTCCACCTCGAAGGTCGATAAGCGATGTGTCGGTACTCTCACCACAAAAGAACTAAAGTTAACTTTATGGCGAGACTCCAGACGCTCGACCCTCAAGTTGAAGGACGTCTTCTTCAAGATGTAGCCTACGACATCCTCGACCTTCGTGGACCAGTGCAGGCGGGACACGTACAGCGGCGTGGTGGGTATTTCACACCGCAGGCGCTGCTCGGGTCCGCAGGGTGCGGTGCCGCGGTGGTAGCGGACGGCGGGCTTCCTCTTCTTTCTTCTCTCCACCAATGTGAAGCCCTCCTCATCGCACCTCCTGCTCTCACCCTCGTTAGATCGAGGAGGTTCTGCATTACGGTCGCAGTCGCAGTCGCTGGTTGACTCAGCTTCGGCTCGATCTCGAGGGGAAGGCGCGCGGGAGCGGTGGCGGTCGCTGACACGTCGGATTCCGCTGACGCGCAAAAGGTGTCAGCTTGCGCGAAGGTCGAATGCTCGGGTGACATACATAATGAATTATTATTTTTCATTTGCAATAATTCATTACGCAAATCACGGATGGTGGATTCCGATGCATTCAACCTACCTCGCATCTCGTCCAGCTCTGCCTTCATACTATTGAAGTTCTTCAGCAGGCTGGAGACGTCGACGTGGTCCATCGTCACCACCGGCAGCTTGTGGAGATCTTTCGCCACAAATGCCGGCACGTCGTCTGGATCCGTCTGCTTCAGCAGGGAGATTATGTCCTGCACGCTTCTCTCTGTCCCATCTCTGCGTCGCGATGGCATATTCGCGCTCTGGCCGAGCGTCTCGTACAACAGCTAGCTGCTTCCCCTTGCAAATCTCCTCGCTGTTGAAGGAAGACTTGCAGATCTGCATGATGCTGACCTTGTCCATGGTGTCGATGGCATGCTGGATGAACGCCAGCAACTCATTGGCCACGAGCGCCATGGTGACGTGCAGCGGCAATCAGCCGCGCGATTCGCACAAATATAAATTAATATTTGTTGCTCGTGTATAACGCGGAGCGCGACCGTTCGCTGGCTCGACACATTACACACTTCTCTAAGCCTCCCATGGCTTTTTCCCTTAGAGCCGTGGTTTTCTCCTGTGTTCTGCCGCGGGGGGTTTTCCCAATGTTCAATACTGGACGCCATACCTCACGTAGAGGGGCTCATCAGCCCCTGATCGTGATTTCCCTTTCTGGGCCACTCTAGCCAGGAGTGTGTGACAGCAATAGGTCTCTCTTTGTGTGTGTGGCTGTGTTTGTATCAATCTTTCGTACCGTAGCTCTCAAATGGATGAACAGATTTTGGTCCAGTTTTTTTGTCTAGTTTTAATTGCCTACCACGCACGGCAGGCTAGCGAGAGCAGTTTTCATATAGTACCAATGTCCTTGAAAACGCTGCTGCCCATTTCCGGATATACAGGCTGTTTCATGGTTCATATAATAAGCCGAATAGTGGTGAAGGCAATGATGCCTCTGAATTGTTTTGGCGCCTCATATAAATTACTTAATATAACAAAAAAAATCAAAGGTCTAAAATGACCACAAGGAGTGAATCTTACTATACTGGGGATCGCGGGCTCCTAGTATATTACACACGAATCATACTGGTCGTTCACCTTAGACCTGACTCATCTGTTTTGTGACTTTTATGAAGATCTATAATCGTGTTATGATATAACGCGATATTATTGTAATTTATATGATACTAGCTTACCCGTGCCGTTGCGTTGGGTTCATTAAGCATACTAACAGTATTTTCTCACCGTTTAAGCCTTCCCTGGACCTCTACAAATATTTCAAGACTAAAAGTAGCCGAATCGGTTCAGCCGTTCTCGAGTTTTAGCGAGACTAACGAACAGCAATTCATTTTTATGACAAATTTTAGATGACAAAACAAAAAATTCTCTACGCTCCCTTCTCATCATACTCTACTCGGCTTCATATATGAACCACGACTCAACCTATATATTCCCCCTGTCACCTTTTACAACATACTGATGGTTAATTGTAAGTTGATATTCTTTTGGGTGATATTCTTTATTGTATAAAAATGAAACTAATTAATATCAGAAACAACAACAGATTGTTAATAGAAATAAGTATATTATGGATAAGTAAGAAATGAAACAAAATGAAAAGATGACAATTGTAGAATGGAGAAATAAAAATAGAATGTCGAAAACACTTAAAAATAGAAAAATTTACGAAATAACCCTGACAATGTTGGGGGCGATGGAAAAATATAGTGCTATTCTTACTTCCCGCATTATACCCAGTTCTCTTAATGTTCTAAAATTCGTTGAAATTGCTGAAAAAAATATTTTCAAACCGAGCGTACGTTAAATGCTTTATTGGAAATCAATGCTCCGTCCAGCCAAGACGCTGGGAATCAGATTCTGCAGTAGCTTTGACGTGGAGTACGTGGAAATGTAATCAGGGCGTATCTCAGCACAGCTTATACGGCGCATTCCTCTTTTGTGATGAACTTTTATATATTTCATTTTAAATATTTTTTATAGGGTGTAAAAAGAACAGTCACTTTAAATCTATAGTAATATTATAGAGCGGAAGAGTTTGTTTGTTTGTTTAAGCGCGCTAATCTCAGGAACTTCTGGTCAGATTTGAAAAATCCTTATTTTGTTGGATAGTCCATTTATAGAGGAAGGTTTTAGGCTATATAACATTACGCTGCGACCAATAGGAGCGAAGCGTCAGGGAGAAATGTTGAAAAAACTGGAAAATTAGTCACATTTGGGCACTTTCATTGCGTGCGCTGCACGGCTTAAGTCACTCAAAACCCACGCGAACGAAGTCGCGGGCACAGCTAGTTTGGGATATGATTTATTGATTAAGTATAGCTATATTACCCTTTCTCATTCGAGAAATGTATTTTCACAAAAAAAAATCCCGCCGGCAGAACAAAAAGTTTTCATTGTTCCTGGGTCATCATTTATTATATCTAGACAAATCCCGCGAAAATGATAACCACAATCTGCAAGCAAATGAGTGAGTGTACGCATAGGTATGCGTTTGATGCACCTCCCTCCTTCCCACTCTGTTTATGCGTACACTCGCAAGCAAAAACGTGAAAACAATATTACCACCACACAAGCACTAATGTTAACACGATCGTGCAAAGCCCCACCACCATGCAGGTTTCCCCACCCATACATCCTGAGGATGACCCCGGAGCATCCTCAGGATGTATGGGTGATTGAAAATTTTTAAGTTTCGGTCCCTAGGAACTCTAGACACCGAAACTTAAAAACTTAACGTATTTAAGTTTAGGTCCCGATGTCAACAACGCTTGTTAGTGATAAAGGCGTGTTAAAATACCACGTTCTCTCATTCATTGACAGTACATACGAGAGGGTTAACATTACATATATATGTTACTTAGTACTAAATTCACCAATACATTACCAAGAATTTAGTACTAAGTCTTTCAATACAATTGAAAATTGAATACTTTGCTTTTCATAAAAAAAATGTTTAGTTATGAATGCATGAGAAAATAATTGTTTATAATGAAGGATTAATTTTAACATGTATTGGTGAATTAAGTACTAAGTCTTTCAATACAATTGAAAATTGAATACCTTGCTTTTCATAAAAAAATGTTTAGTTATGAATGCATGAGAAAATAATTGTATATTTGTATATATTATGTATTATAACAAAAAATAATGCTAACTACAATATTAAATTGATCTCAAATCATAATGTTAAATATTTATGTATAATTTGTACGTAAATTTGGGAATAGAGTGAAGCCTATTTTTATTTTTATTAAATAACTAGCTAACCCGCACCCACTTCGTTAAGCATGAATAGTTTAAATCTTCCCTGGACTTCCATGAATATTTCAAGACTAAAAATAGCCGAATCGGTTTAGCGGTTCTCGAGTTTTAGCGAGACTAACGAACAGCAATTCATTTTTATATATAAGATAATCGAAGTATTAGCGCTGTCATACTTTTAATAAAATTATCATTATTAACGAAAAATGATAAATTTACTTACTGGAGCTTTCGAATGTTCCTTGGTACACTTTATTTTTATAACTGTGCAAATAAATAATTTATTATTATTTTAGTTCAACAGACCTCACATTCATTCAAATTCCTTCATCGCGTGCCCCACTACCTCGCAATGTTTTATAATATCAACCGGAGATGAATCGCAGAATACACGACCCAGTTGGAATATAATCAGGGCGAATTCATATTCGTCTACGTTCTCGGAAAATCCTTAATTTTTTACATTAACAATCTCCCCCCCGCTCCTTTCTCTCAACATTATTCCGTCTGAGCGCGCGAACATAATTATACATCAGAGGGCGATGATATAAGTGAAAAAATTGGCCAGGTGCGAGTCGGACATATGCACAAGGGTTCCCGTAGGAAAGGTGAAAAAATCACGTTTTTTGTATGACTCTCGTATGATTTTTTCATTTACGTGTAAATCAAAATATTTAATGGGGCCCTAAACGCTTAGTTTTTACTATTTATTATTATTTAATGTACAACTAAGGAATTGACACTTTATGATGTGGATGTGCCCCCTATGTTTTTAAGTTTACTGTGACAGTACTAGGACTGATAGACTTACTTTTGACTTTCACGTTTCTATGAGAAATACCCCAATAGCATAAAATATTTGCCCATACAATAAATTGACAAAGTAACGATGGCACTTTCACAGTAACGGGACACATACACATCCTAAACTATTATCACTCATTAATATTACATCCTGTATATCGAGAAAAAAATCACGTGTGTTTATCGGAGCCGGTATTAGTTTTTATTGCGACAACAGAAATACAACATAATTTGTGACAATTTCAACTTGCCAATGACAATAATCCCTTAATTTTTGGAATTTGGTCATTGCAATTTTTTGCTGTCTCCTACTTTGCTTGGTACTAATTTCGTTGTGGGTCCCAAGACAGATTTAGCTTGTCCCTCGGGCACTCCTAAGATCATATCAAAGGGTTTGTCGTGGTTGGTTACCGCTGTTGATCCTGGCTCACAGGAGTTACAGTGGTGGGAATGTGAGGTGGGCCAATGGCTGTTAAGAAATTGCCAATAACAAATAGTAATAGCTCTTATTGCATATGTTACTGAATTTAATGTTCCTGGTGGAAATTTAAAATAAGAAATGGTGAAAAGTAAAAAAAAAATTTTTAGTTTTTGACAAAAAAAAATACAATTTAAATATATTATATCTAGCAATATCCCGCGAAACAATTATAACCACAACCTGCAAGCAGATGAGTGAGTGTACGCATAGGCATGCGTTTGATGCACCTCCCTCCTCCCACACTGCTTATGCGTACACTCGCAAGCAAAAAACATGAAAACACCACCACCACACAAGCAATAATGTTAACACGATCGTGCAAAGTCCCACCACCATGCAGGTTGCAAAACAGGTTGACTCTGCGAACAATGTTCGTTAAGTCTTAACGAACATTGTTCGCAGAGTCAACATCCTGAGGATGCTCCGGGGTCGGAGCGAAACGCGCGTCGAGTTTTGCAACCTGCATGGTGGTGGGACTTTGCACGATCGTGTTAATCGTGTGTTGATCGTGTTAGATATAATATATTTAAATTGTATGCTATGGATTTCCGCAAAGTAACGCCTGATTCCATTAACTAATTAAAAAAAAATACATTTCCAAAATGAGGAAAAAAAGAGCAGTATATTTATGAAAATCTTAAAACTGTTTTTAAGATTCCGTACCTCAAAAGGAAAAAACGAAACACATATTATAAGATCATTTCCATGTCCGTCTGTCTGTCAAGACCCTTTTACTCAGAAACGCGTGTTGTGATGAAATTATATAAAATACTCAGGAACTACTGTTCCTTGAAGCAGTGAAAAAATCAGACTTCTTAGCCAATGCAATCAAAAGCAGTCGATTATGTCGCTAAATTTCGTCATTTTCGACACTCGTAAGGGAATCAAAACCTAAAGGGTACTTCCCGTGAACTCAAAATCATAAAATTTGAAACCAAGCAACGTCTAAAACCATACGTTTTTAGTAACATTATATAGATAAGTAGTAAAAATATTTTGATTTTTTTAAACTTCGTACCGTTTGTCATGAATGTGTTTAATTGAAACTTATAACAAATACTTAGGTCTCTAATATATTCAAGCTGTAACCAAATCAAAATTCTATGTCAATCAGGTTTGTATGGAACTCTCGGTGTGCAAGTTCAACTCGCACTTGGCCGGTTTTTATTTATTTACTTATTACTAACTTACGCTAACAAATATGTATACAGTACCTACTTATCACAAAGGACTGTACAGTAAAAGTACTAACTATTTTTATACAAATAACTTTCGTAATAAACTCAAGAAAAAAAATCTTAGATTGTTCCTACCTAGCAAGCCTAAAACTAACAAATAAAAGTCACCCCCGCGGCCCCGGTGCGTTTGCTGCTAATACAATTTGAAGCGGCGCGCGCGCGCGGCGGCGCACGGCTCCCGGGACCGGCGCGCGCTTCCTACAAACGTCCAGCAAAAACGACATGATCTTTTAATATTGTCATAACTTTTTTATTTATGAACCGATTTACATAAAACAAACACTAAATGTTAAGTGAAGCTTGCCGCAATATATTAGTGAAAAGTACATCTTAATCGGATAAGCCGTTTCTGAGATTAGCGTGCACAAACCCACAGACAAACAGACAAACAGACAAACAGACAAAAATTTCAAAAATCATAGTTTTTGGTACTATTGCGTAAATAAAGGTCCCCCATCATATTTTTTTTCAAATATCTTCAATGTACAGACACGACTCCTCTACAGATTTATTATATGTATAGATTTTAATGGCCATAAAAAAGGGACTCTTTAGGTACGATGTGCTGTTACATTTAGGCATAACTAATTTATTAGGAAAACGTAATGATCTATTTGTCATGTTAATGTCCTTATTTTGTACAAAATATTTGGGGTTCTTTTTAACAAATAAACACATGTCTTTGATGTACATACAAGGCAAGGTAAGTAGGCCTAGCTTTTTAAAAAGCGGTTTGCAACTTTCAAGCGGACCCACGTTGCATAAGGCCCTAACACATTTCTTTTGTAATTTAAAAGCTGCATTTAATTCAACAGAGTTTCCCCAAATCAACAGACCATATGATAATACGGAAGAAATATAACCATGATATGCACAGAGAGCTGCTGATAAGGACACGGTTTTTGCTAAACGTCGCAACGCATATACGAATTTATCCAGTTTGCTACAGATATATGCTACATGTGCTTTCCAGTTACAGTTTTGGTCAAACATTAGTCCTAGAAATTTTATTGTGTCTACTTCTTCTATATGAGTGTTGTTATAAGTAACTTTTTTAGGTATTTGTACTCCTTTATAATATTTAAATTGCATTATTTTTGTTTTACTTAAATTTACCTGTAAATCATTTTCATCTAGCCATAATATTATGTCATTAAGTGCATTGTTTATTTCTTGCTCATATAAAGCAAGATTTTGGCATTTCACTAATATTGTTGTATCATCTGCAAATAGGACTCTAGGATGCTTTGTTTCTATTGTGACGTCATTTATATATGTCAGAAATAAAAATGGGCCAATCATACTCCCTTGTGGGACTCCTTTATCTAGGTTAGCGTAGTTAGATTTGTATGTTTTTTTTACGTTTAAATAAATTTTAGTAATTTCTGTACATACTTTTCTATTACTTAAATAAGATTTTATCCATTCATATGCTTTGCCTCGTATACCATATTTTTCTAATTTATTTAATAACTAGCTGTGCCCGCGACTTCGTACGCGTGGAAAAGTGATTTAGGGCACTTTAGTATTTTTAAATATATTTTTAGTTTATTGGCGCAACCGCTGAGAACTTTCGCTAATAGGTACTTCCCAGTGCATCCCAGTGTTGATCCCGATCCAGCAAGACACGTACCCGGCAAGCCTCTTGGTATGCAGGGTATAATAATAATATATTACTATCCTTTCGGAGCTCGGCAAAAGAAGTAGGCCTTCGAACAATAATATGTAGAAGTCAGCATAGGTATTCGAAGTTAGGATAATATTATTCGAATGCACCGTATAGACCCAGACAATTTTTCACGTTAATTTAGTAAAGTATTTAACTTCGATGTCCGTCTGTCTGTCTGGGTGTCAAAACTTTAACACGTGTAGGTATCAAGCTAAAAATCATATTAAAAACTCAGCTCTACTGTCCCTTCTGGCTGTGAAAAGAAACACAAAGAAACACAACAAAGATTCAGCCGTTTATATCGCTAATTTTCGCAATTTTCGACACGCCAAAGGGAACCAAAACCTAAAGGGTACTTCCCGGGAATAGAAATTTGATATGAAGCAACATCTTAATGCACTATTAAAATGTTGCTTCATATCAAATTTAAACGACATAGGATAAATTGCGAAACCATAAAAATATTTTCAATTTTTTCAACTTATTACCGTTTTTGTCATTAATGTTTTGAAGTATTATTAAATTTAAACTTATATTGCAATTACTAAGGTCTTTAAAACGGAACTCTCGGTTAGACATGGGCGCAGCGGCACGCCCCGCCGAGGATCCAGCAGGCTTACTCTCGACACAACTGAGAATCGAATCAGTTCGATCTTAACGGTTTTTGGTGTTTTATTTGGTAGATTACTTTGAAATTAATTAGGTTAAAGAAAACCGTTAGAACGTAACTTTTTGTACACCAGACCATATCAATCGACAGAGAATAAAAATAAACAAACGTCAATTTCTTCGGGAGTATGCGGCACGATCGACTCTGAATTAAAATCGAATCAGTTTGGAGAGTTAGGCCCCAGCTCGGCGCGCCGCGCCGATCGGCTTTAGTAGCGTTTTTTATAACCTACCCTAAGATTAAAAATAATAATAATATAAATAAATGAAATTTTGTTTTAAACAAAATATAAAATAAAAAAAGAATAAATTTGAATGCTTGAAGCAGCGCGGTTCCCGCCGCGCTTCATACAAACGTCCAGTATTTTTTTTATTGTCATATATCTTCAAATCAAAGCGACATATAAATTCATACTACCGGTACTGCCTGTTAGCACATTTTAATAGTATTTTTTACCCAGCAGTGGGGTGGAGTTCCTTTGGTTGACCTTCGCCAAAATTCCTACCTACCAGCATCTGATACCTACACTACACCCCGACTCGGATGTAAGACGTCACGCATCAGCCTGTGCGGCGCGGCGGTCGAATCACGGCGAAACGATTTTAATTTTGCTATATTATCTCCTAAACTATTAATTATACTTGCTAGGTATGAAGGGCAAATATAGTCTTCATGAAATTCTTAAGCCAACTAACGTATTAAAAATGATGAGGATTAATACCGTGATGGTATAAATAGTTTACCAAAAACCGCTTAACTGCCCGTTTTTTTAGATTATCGCGAAAGGCTTTCTTTTAATAATACAGTTAATTAAGTTGATTTATACAATAAATGATAATTTATTTCAATTTGTGAAGCAAGTTCAAAAATACAATTTTTATATTATTATGACACTGTGGAAACACTCTTCTCAGAAAAAAAAAATCTGTTAGGTACTTATTTCAAGTTCTAATCTACTTTAGTGCCACATTCTATTGCTTCGCGGCACTGTGTAAGCGATCCCCCCGCGCCCCCCGCATGAACCGTTCGTCCGCAGCCCGCGCGCGCGAAATTCCTCCGACTTGCTTCCAATTTATCGTCACTGCTCGGCTCCTATGTATCGTAGCGTTATGTTATATAGCCTATAACCTGCCCAGGAATATGGGCTACAATCGTACCAAGTTTGGTTAAAATCCCTTCAGTAGTTTTTGTTCCTATCGCGCACATACAGACAGACAGACAGACAGACAGACAGACAGACAGACAAAAATTTTACTAATTGCATTTTTGGCATCAGTATCGATCGCCAATCATCCTCCAATATGTATTTTGAAAAAATATTCAATGTACAGAATTGACCTCTCTACAGTTTTATTATAAGTATAGAAGATATGTCCTCCATCAATTCTTTCTTTATACCATACATTTTTATTCCTCATACATTCTTTTCCTCATACATTTCTTCTTACATTCTCTGCGCCCTGCGTTGAGTCTTCATCGGTTGTTGTCATAACTTAATAATTTGTGCCAGACACTTTACATGGTGGCAACCCAAGGCATGATGAGAACCTTCCCTGGAGGTTTAAATGGTTTCAAGGCTCAACGAAAAGGGCACGGGTCAGTAGTATATAAATGTAATATTCATTCAATAACGCAATTGTTACTTTACGTATTAAACGCTTATCAAAGATTTTGTTACACGCCTTTGTTGTGACGAATGCCAAAAACATTCCAAGCTTCCGAGCAGAATTCACGCAAGACGCTCCCTAGACGCCGATGCTGTTCTAATGAGTTTGATGCTTATAAATAACATCAATCTCGTTATACTTTAACAGACTCCTTGAGTTTATGGCTACTTTTGTTCGTACATCATCGTTGGGAATAAAATCCCTTTCATCTTTAGTCACTTAACAATTTGGTTGTTGAATGAATATTAAATTTATTTACGATTGGCGGCAAATCAAAAATGTAGGCAAAATTTAATCTAAGAATTAGGAGAAGAATTAAAACATTAAGGTTTCTTTTCTATTTTTTAAACATTTTTGTAATACTCCCATAATAGTATTTTGCAATTGTACAAATTCAAAGTATTCCAAGAAATTGATTTGAAATTGAAGAAACTGCACGTCATCTGTATGGCAGAATGTACGAGAACATGTTTTATAAACGTAAAGATCTTTTTAATATTACATTCTTGCAATAAATGTATTACCTATATATTAACCTATTTTATCTCGTTTGTATCTCTAAATCACCTAAAGGTTGACTGGTAGAAAATGCCTTGAGGCATTAAGTTCGCCTATGTATAAAAAGTGCATGATGTATAAATAAATAAATTAATATATTGGAAGCAACTAAATTATACTTTTTTTACCAAAAATAAATTTTTTGTATGCACCAATGTCTATGTAGAACTTGACGTCACAATCGGTTCCCTTCTCGTTCGCACAATATATTTAATAGTTTAAAATCCTTATTATTGTAAATAGTACATAAACAATTTTAGTCTTTCATTATTTCTTTTAACAAGGTAAGCCCCCCTATTAACATGTATAAAAAAGAACATTCGAAAGAATGTACCAGTTTTGTTGAACGCGATATGGAGACACATTTTCAGGGGTATCCTATTGATAGAGTTTGGTATAGAAGGATAAAATCATTTACTGAATTTCTAGGCATTTATTGCTTAGGTAAATAAATTTTATGGATAAAAAAATTAAGCCAGTAAAAAAATAAACAATAACGAAAAGTCCAAACATCGTTTATTTATTTACCTTACTGATTAGACTCTGACAGACTATTTAAAACAGCTGGTTTTAAGTAATAAAGACATTTTACAAATCGTCGTTTCAGCCTTTTACTGTCCACTGCTGGACATAGGCCTCTCCAATACATTTCCAGTGCGACCGGTCCATTGCCACCTGCATCCAACGTGACCCGGCAGTTTTCACCAGGTCGTCGGTCCATCTGGTAGGTGGCCGTCCCACACTGCGCTTGCCAGTACGTGGCCTCCACTCTAGGATCTTTTTGCCCCATCGACCGTCCAATCTTCGTGCTATGTGGCCGGCCCATTGCCACTTCAGCTGACTGATCCTACAAATCAACAGCTGTGAAATAGTTAAATAGCCTCAGCGGCTGTGATTCGTTTCATTTACAAGTTATATTATATTTGTTTCCATATTTTAACTAAATAACTTTCTGAAATAACTTTGCAGAAGCAGTTTTTGATCCTTTTTTTATTTAGGGACTTTTAACTCACAGCGTAAGTCAGTCCCATCGTAACCTAATCTTATACTCAGTGACAAACAAATGATACATAAAGAAACACAACTATGCTAGTAATTGCGCCATGAATTTAAACAAAACCTTTGCTTCAGCATCATTCGGTTGCGTCAAATTTTTATGAAATGTGCCTATATCGGTTCTATTCAAATTCATGGCACTCAGTAGATTATAACGCGCTGGCTCATATCTGACACACTCCATCAATAGATGATGTAAATCTTCAACAACTCCACATTGCTCACAATTGGGAGACGCAACTTTTTTCATCGTGAAGGCAAATTTTTTACTTAGTATATTGTGTCCAGATCAGAGCCTGTGCGTAGTTACAGAAGCAGTTAGCATCGTTTTTACCAACCCAGTAGTTTTCAAAAACTATCCAGAACATGTAGCCATTTTTTAGTTTTCACGTAACATTCATAGACACTTAGTATACCCGAAAAAGTTTCAAAAGATTCGCTAATGTACGAACCTTTTTTAAGTGTGGCTGAAAACCCTTCAAAGCCCTAAAACGAAATCCACAAATACGCCACATCAGAACGTGAAAGAAGTACCGCGAAATTAAATTCCGGAAAGTAGCTATTATGAATACCAGCTATGAATTAGTTGCCAAGCCGACGGAACTTGCAAATCTACCGCAACCGAACTTTAAGACGTTACTTGTGTACAGTGTCAATTAAGGCATGGAATTAGATATACTCTATAGCGTATTATACTGTTTAGATTCATTGAAATACTCGGTCGTGTATTTCAATAAATCTAATGTTTAGTAACTAATAAAGTGGAAAAAGTGCAAGTAATTAGCGTATTATTACTACATGTATTTCCATCAAGAACCTACAGTACATTCAATAACAAATTAAAGAGTCTATAGAGTCTATTGTCACCATAAGGGTCACCTACCCACAGAGACTTTTTGCGATGAATGTCGTATACAATAAACAGTACGCTTAACGTTAGTTTTATTCGCCATTCGCTACAGAAGCGATGTCAACGCGCTACTAACGCGCCACATATTCGCGACTGCGTCTGTGCGTCGGACGACATCAGGGAAATAATGAAGTGGGCATCAAATAGTATTTTCATGGGGATAAAAGCACGACTGTGACGCGATTGTATTGTGGTTACGTGGGCGTGGGCACACAACAAATTAATGCATCGCGATTGTATAGATGCGAACGCGCGACAACATCACTGCAAAAGGACATCGTGATGGAGAGACCTTATACCCTACAGACTTGTAGTGCCTATTTTATGCCTTAATTGCCACTGGTTAGATTCGGACGCGATAGAATCATGTTTGACAGCTCCCCAAGCTGATATCGTACGGTTTGGTAGCGATAGGTTTGATGTCTCACGGTTCGGTTGCGGAAAATTTGACGCATCATGGTTCGGTTGCGGTAAATGGACGTTTTTCGGTTGCGGTTGCGGCACCGTATCTGAAGAGCAAAAAAGTTCAATCCTAAAATCTAAATTTTAACAGGATAAAGAACAGCCTATATTTTTAACCATGATATGCTCTTTATATTTGCCAAATGGGTACTTATTAAATAGGTTCAGTAGCTTTGGGGCCCGGAGAAAGAGTTGCCCCCCCCCCCCCCCCCCTTCATCGACATCTTTTATTTTTACATTTTTTGCACATTGTATAATGGCGGACTTAATGCCTAAATTCTCCACCAAACCACCAATTTCGTTTATTTTGTCTCGTCCAGGGGTGGACAAAATAAACGAAAAGTGGCTGCAAAACAATGAGACAAATAATGTACGAGTAAAATAGTAAAAGGAATAAAATCAAATTTAACACAATAGAATGCTAATAATTCATAATATATATTTTAAAATATACTATAGTTTTTCCTGTCGGTGTCGTTAAGGGCGGCAGAGGGAATATATATCGGGTAATGGGCAGCAGCGTTTCCATGGAGATTGTTGTCTAAAAAGCCTGCCATGCGTGGCGAGTAGAGACAGTTACCTATACTTTGGAGGAGACTGTTGCATTTTATACCATTTTTAACCGACTTAAAAAAAGGAGGAGGTTCTCAATTCACTTGTATTTTTTTTATGTTTGTTACCTCAGAACTTTCGCCTGGGTGAACCGATTTAGATGTTTTTTTATTATTTGAAAGCTGGTGCTTCCCGTTTGGTCCCATAGCAATTTGGTCGAGTTCTGACAATGGCATCCATGAAATAAGTCTGAAATTTACATTAAGTATGTGCTCAAAAAATGGACAATTATTTGCTTTTTAGTTTAAAATACCTTTTGAAGTCGGTTTTTTTTTTTGCTTAAAATTATATTTATTAGGTTTAAAACAATGTAATGTAATGTCGACATAACGTTTGACACTGATGCCTGAGATGTCTATAATAGTCCTCCAAGAGAAGGTATAAGCGTAGGACCTATATATACTTAGTCATAAGATGTGTAATATAATTATTACGTGTTACCTAATAAAAGAATTAGATTACACAGTAATAATATACACAAATTACTTTACTTGTTGTTAAGCACACGATTTACTGAAATACACGACCGGTTTTAACTAAGTCATCATCAGGTGTTTTAACTTAGTCGAAACCGGTCGTGTATTTCAATAAATCTTAATATGTTTCTAATAAAGCGGAAAAAATGCAAGTAATTTGTGTATTAATACTGTGTAACATAGTATATTTCCATCAAAAACTTACAGTAAATTTAATAACATAAGTAATAGATTAAAAGAAATTAAGAAAAGTGTATTATTGGACGTCTGAATGAGTACAACAGAGGCTTATGTCTAGTGGATGTAATAGCTGAAATGATGATGATGATGATGATAAGAATTTATATTAATAATAGCTCCCCCTCACCGATTTCGGTGTAGGTAGACGATTTCATTAAAACCAGGCCAGCTACGCAGGAGTTATTTTATAGTGTCCAAGTGTGTGAACAATACACAGAAGCACTCTCTCTTCCTTTTACTCTCATAACCCAGTGGGACGGTAAACCGACACGACTGGCGAGAGATCAGGCGCAGGACCGACTTTTTACATGGCCATCCGACGCATGGATCATCTTTATTGTCAGACAATCAGGTGATCAGCCTGCATTTATATTATAAATATTATAAGCAGCAAATTTATTGTACGCGTTCGGATTAAATTATTCAATGCGCTATAATACTGGATTAGCGATTGATATTTTGTTAATTTAGTGGTTAAAAATAGTTGCTGAGTGTATTGGATTATGCTTGCAATCTGTTTATTTGTAATTATAAATTATAATAATCTATTTAAACTGCTAGTTTATAATTGAAAATAAATTTCACACGTGAATACATTTTGTATATTTACCTATTTGTATCTATTATTATTGTTAGTGTTATAAGTTTCAGTGTTTCTTTCTTTGCTTTCTATGTGTGTTTGTGTGGCATTTTAAGTCCTAATATGATGAACCAATTTTCATGTGTTTTTTTAGTTTGAAAGCTAATGTGACGGATTTTCTTGCCTTTAATCATCATGAGGTATCTCGCCGCTTAACAATTCGAAGGTTACTTAATTTTTATATTTTTGTTAATCATTGATATAACGGGTGTAAAAATAACAGTCACTATAACTTTGGAATATATTTATTCTACATTTTCATATTCTATAAATATAATTATTTTTACAATTTTTTTTTCTTTTTCGTTATTCTTGCGACAAAAAATAAGACATGATAAAAGGTTATTTATTTTTATTTTTAACAAAAACAAATACATTCTAAAAATGAAGAAAGTTAGTATAATCGTATTCCAAAGCTATAGTTACTGTTCTGTATACACCCTATGTTATAAATACCTAATGCGTTTGATTTTGGTTTTACAATAGACTAGTGAGACTATCTGTCGGATACTCAAACTGCTCTTAAACTTTCAAGATGGGCTCAGAACGAGGCTACCTAACACATAACTTTGAGAAGGCTGCATTAGTCGATGTACTTTAATACGATATTGTATATTTATAGAAATAGGATTTAGTTCAAAACGGACTACTGGCCGGATACTCAAATGTCATTTAAAGTTTTCAAGATTCAAGAAGAAGAGGGTCTTACTCTCCAAACTGATTCGATTTTGATTCTGATTCGATCATGACGCGTACTCCCGAATAAATTAACGTTTGTTTATTTTGATTCTCAGTCGATTGATGTGGTCGGGAGTACAAAAATGTATGATATAACGATTTTCTTTATCTTTCAAAGTAATTCACCAAATAAAACACCAAAAGCCGTTGAGATCCAACTGATTCGATTCTCGATTGTGCCTGGAGTAAGCCTGCAGGTCATATCGAGGGCACCTTAAAGCACATTACTTCGAGAAAGCAACAAATTTGAAGATTTTTAAAAGATGATGTTGAACTATAGGCTTAAAGCCCTGCAGGCCTACTCCTCCTATTTGGTGGATTACTTATTTAACCAGGATAATTAATATAATCGTTAGATCGTAACTTTTTGTACTTCCGACCATATCAATCAACTGAGAATCAAAATAAATAAAAGTCAATTTATTTAGTTACAAGTACGCGGCACGAAAAATCGAATCAGTTTGGAGAATAAGGCCCATATACTTTGAAACGATTTTTATTTTTTATGTCATCTAAGAAGTCTTTATGTGTAACTATTTACATTAATGTAGTTACAAAAAACAGTTGGAATAAGCCAATTTTACCAAAGATATTGAACGTGTGGAGAGCATTAGAGTATAAAAGGTTGTAACTATTTTCATCTCAGTACGCACAAAATCTTATTTGAACAAGGTCATATTTTTCGAATTATGTTCTGAATAGTTAGAATCAGTAAGACATTTAGCTTAGACTATGCGACGCTTGCGGCTAAAAATCCCGCATCGACCGTACATTTTTATATATTTAGACGACCTCCGTAGCGCAGTGGTTGAGAGCATTGGTGCTCGAGCGAGAGGTCGCAGGTTCGAATTCTGCCGAAATTCCAAACCATTTTTTTTCCTACGGCTATTCTGTGTTCCTGGATGAAATCTTAAATATGTTTACAGTATGAAAGAATTAAATATATTTCCGTTGTCTGCTACCTGTAATACAAGTTCTTCCGATACTTAGCACGGGGCTAGATTGACGTGGTGAGAATCGTCCACAGATGTAATATAGATATTATTTTTTTACCGCCATAATAGATTATGATTTCACTATGCCAAATTTAATCATGATTTTTATTTAAGCGGTCCTAACTCACTCAGATCAGTTTCATGACTGTATGATGTCATAGATGGAAAACACTTTAGATCGAAGTCTGGCCGGCTGATTACGTAATAGCGATTAACAAAAATCGCGAGATAGACGCGCAATAGATTGCTAACCTAATCGCTAATCGCTCGCTGTTGTATTTGAATGTACTGCTTAATTTTTGCTACGACACTAGCGCCAAAAACAATTTAGTGGCAATAATTTTCAGGCGATTATTTGAGGTAACTTTAACTAAATGTTACGTTACTTAGGATACTTACTTAGGATAAATCTATAAACGAATAATACTAGCAATATATCTACGCCTACGATTCATTTTAAAACTCTGAAAATACCTATATTTTTTATCACCCACGTGGCCACTGTACCCGAATTGGCACAGCGATATTTCGAATGTCATAAAAAATAATACTTTTATTATACGTAATTGCAATATAATACATTATATCAATAATTATTTATTGAACCTTAAATAATTATAAACAGTTATGGTATTTATATTTGTCTACATATTATATTATTTAAAAAACATACCTCCGCACTTATCTCTATAAGAAAATTCAACAATTAATTATCACTAAATTACAAATCATAGCTAAAACGTATTATTGCAAATTAAATCAATGTAATTTTACTCAAATATGTAAAAATATTTTCGCTTGACTAAAACTTTATTTTTCTACCCTCAAAAAAAATGTGTTATTAAACAAAAATACTAGATCAAAATCGGACCATCCGTTTGGGGGCTACAATACCACAGTCACGTCAAATTAATAAGAGCACACTATTTTATTCGGGGGTAAAAAAGTTGATCAAAATCGGTTCATCCGTTTTGAGCAACAATGCTACAGATAGACTTATAACCCTTTGTTTTCGTGGGGGGGAAAAAAAGCCAGCATTTTATTTGTGTAAACAGTTTCCAATTGTGTCATATTGTGAGAAACTGAGGGTTAAGGGTGCTTACCCACGGCCTTCAATCAGAACCAATCATGAGGCAAATTTTTCCTCCATATTATTTGTGACTCTTTTTGTATGACGCATTGCACAATTGCAATCAGTTTTTTGTTACGTACAAAGAATCGGTCAACGATTATTATTGCTCGTCCGTGAACACCCTTAACGTAAAAGTGAACAGTCGAAGTCGTAACTTTAATTACTTCTAAAGTATTGAAATTATATTTATGATTAATTACTGAAATGGCAAAGGGCATACGGCGAAAGTTAAAAGTTTATTGTCCTTCTATTTAGCATTTAAATCAATTTTCACTATGTGTATTTTTGTGCTGGAGGTTTTGGGTTCGAATCCCGCAGAGGGACCAATAAGTTTTCATTATTCCTTGGTCATGGATGTTTATTAAATTTGTGTATAATATAAATCTTGAATATACGTATGATACAAAAGTATTCATATACAATGTGTACCACGGTTCATATACTAAGCCGAACATAGTGTGAAGAGAACATTCTGCTGTATGCGTAGAGTATTTTTTGTTTTGGCACCTCATATAAATTACTTAATATAACTAAAAAAAAAACAATGGTCTAAAATGTCAAGTGAATCTTACTATGCTGGGACTCGCGAGCTCATAGTCTATACACACGTTTGATGTCGCAAGGGAAATGGAAAATGCGTTATGCATCCCCCAGGGAGGGTCCCCTAGGGGACTGGTCGTTGACCTAACACAAGTTCTTTGGATACTTAGCAAAGACCGAGGTCAGATTGTCGCGGTGTGAAATCCAGCGACCAATCAGCGTTCAATATGAGTTCTTGATTCGAATGCCATGTTAGTTGATCATACATTTGAATAGCGTTCGAGAAACCGAGGGCTAGTAGACCAGAATGACGTGGCTAGAAGGCATCCATAAATATTATCACAGCAATATACATTCAAAAGTTATACGCAAACAAACAGATACGGAATTTAAAAACCGCTATTCAATCTAAACTGTTTATTTCCGAGCAATCGCGGCTATCTAAACATAGATCTGAGCGCTAAAACGGTAAGTCTTTGTCCAGTTCGGAGCGCCATTCAATTGTTTCATCGTCTCACGATATCACGATGAAAAGCGTAACCTGAAAAAACATAGCCTAAGTGTGCAGTTGACGCACAAAAGAACTACGATCGTAATTGATGTCAGGGAGTTTAGAATCGGAGCTTACCGGAAAATTGAATTTCAATGTCACTACAGTGCAGATGTAAAAATGATCGGGGCTGGGAGTCGATTGGTTGCGCGCGCACCGGGTGGGGAGGTTGCGCGCGCTGGTCACGGCAGTCGCCCAGGGTTGCCGTCGCGGTTGCACGTGGTTGCTGTGTGCGGTTGCGTCGCCGGAGCGCACCGCAAGTGACTTTCCCGCGTTTTTGCGATGCACTCCTGATTTACGTGGTGTTGTGTGTGGGTATGTTATGACGTGAGTTAGACAAAGTTTCATTCGGAATTCTCGCCGTTGCCTCGTTCGCCGTAAGTACTATTTAAATTATTTAAGTGATAACTTAATGACACTAAGTAGTTTATTTCGCGATGAAAATAGTTTCATCAGTTACCTATATATTTTTTTGTGTTAATTAAAAGTTGATTGCGATACAATTTTGATAATTAAAAATTATTGAGTTTCCAACGTGTGCGACTGAATTTAAATTTAAGTAAGGCTTAAAAATAAAAATATCCCCTGATAGATGAAAATAACCTCTGATATAAAAATGACGATTAATATACATTATTTGTACATACATTTTACTATTCTAACTTTTGTATTATATGTAACAAATTTTTGTATTAAATGTATTTTAACCGACTTACTATCAATATCCATATAAAAGCGCGAAATAGGTATACCTGTCTTTTCTCTTCGCAAGGTTTACTGTCAGATGGTTCTCTATTGAAATAAGATTGTCTATTAACTATCATATTATTGATATTATTAATTAATGAAAATATAATTTATGTCAGTCTGTTAAAATGCGCCTTGATAATCGCGAAGGAGGTATTGTTGAATATGAAGTGTTCTTTTATATCGTCTCGACATGTATTTATCACTTGGAATCATGCTGTTAAATCTTTATCATTTCATTCATAATCAAAGCAGTTTTATCATACGCCTTGGAATTATTCATTATTTCTTAAAGTAGTCAATAGTCATACATTAATTCCTTTCATCCAATCGGCATGACGGCAATTCAAATCGGCAGATTGGATCAGTTAGATCAGACCTAATGTGGAAGTGAATTGGCAGTAGGCTATCCAGACGAGCCGCAGATTGGATGCTGTATCCGTTTGGGTATAGGAATTATGGTGTATATATTTATAGGAATAAAGGTTTATATCATTCAAAGCATATTAGAAGCATTTAGAAGAGTCGAAACGGTGCCAAAGACCACTCAATACTACTCCAACAATACATTTTGACAGCATATAAATCATAATCGAAGCGCTGACACAAGAGTAAAGAAGGTTTCAAACAGTTTGAATATCCAAAAATACATAATAACTTAACGTCACTTTACCTTCACAACCACGTATCTATAAAACTACAACTTTTCATTAGAGTCAAAAAACTTTTATTAATAAATAATTTTTGATTTTATTATGACATGGATTTTTTAAATAAGGTTCAATTATGTACAGTATACATCCAAAACCCACGTTATAATAAAATCAAAAAAAATGTTTTTTACTGTACTGGAAAGTTATAGTTTTATAGATACGAGGTTGTGAAAGTAAAACGACGTTCTGTAGTTACTATGCAGACTTCCACTTATCTCAGTTCCATTCTTTATCACGTATCTCAATTTCATCTTAAAGAAAAACGTTTGGTATTCACTTAAGTAAAACGGTTTCGTGGCGTATTCCCAACGCGATATCATCCAAAAATCCTCTAGAGGATGCCTTCTTTGTTACTTCAAAGAAGTATTTTGTATCGAAAAAAATATTAAAATAATAAATACTTAATTAAAAAGTAAGTACTGTTTATTTATTAAATAGAATGATTCTAAATTGTTAAATAAACATCAGATTGTAATACAATTCGATAAGCAAATGGAATACATTGAATAATCAGCCACTAAATGAAATACAAAGTTGAAAGCAAATACAATTATAGATACAGTAAAAAAATACAATTCCTAAAATAAGTTAAGAATTTGACTTAAGGCCGATTTTTCAATCGTCAGATAACTTTTATCTAAGGAATAAATATGTGACTTTGACAGATTTTGTATGGAACAAATGTCAAAGTCACATGTTTATTCAACAGATAAAAGTTATCTGACGATTGAAAAATCGGCCCTTATTAAAAGTTAGGTATATGCCTCTATGAATTAAAATAAAAAACAAATAGAAATAGAACACAGTCAAGATATACAACAACATTCTTAGGGTTATGAAGATGCGTTTCAATTCATTTGGATACTAAAGTTGTGGGCCCCTCGGTAAAAAAAATATATGTTATTTCTTCTTCTTTTTGGGAATGGCTCCTTGGTGATTTGCCAGTGTCAGAGTGTGTTGAATAACACTCTGCTTTATGAGAAGGTTTATGAAAATACAAGGGTACGTGTACAGGAGGAAGTCTGTTGAACAATCTATTACCTGAAACAAATACAGACATAATATGTTATTTCCTGGCAATATTTTTATATCATGCGTTCACAAATAATACCTTGCCTGAAGAGTTCTGCTCACCAGTGAGGTCGATCTAAAATACGTCTCGCCGTGTATAAGTCGCAGTCATCTGATTGAATCTGCTTTTATAATTGAATCACTAGGCGGTTATATAATGGCGTCAAACAGCTCGTACAAATAGCAATGTGTTAAATATCAACACATAGAGGTAGGGATAAGTATACCTCCTACTACTATGTACTACCTCCTTCGTAGCGCAGTGGTTGAGCGCGTTGGTGCTCGTGCGAGAGGTCGCGGGTTCAAATCCCGCCGAGGGAACAAAAAGTTTTTTAAACGTTCCTGGGTCATGGATGTGTATTAAATTTGTGTATAATATAATAAAAATATGTATATAGTATAAAAAGTATTAAATATATTTCCGTTGTCTGGTATCTGTAACACAAGTTCTTCGGATACTTAGCACGGGGCCAGATTGACGTGGTGTGTAGCGTCCATAGATATTATTATTATTATTGTATCAGACTTTTTGTAGGTGAAACATAAAATACATGAATTTCAATAGTGCAACGCGTGTCATACAAAAGGGTTTATGAATTTCAATAGTGCAACGCGTGTCATACAAAAGGGTTTTATTATGGGTCATATTTGTATGGTGAAATAATCTGTGGCAAAATAGGTAGAATAAGATTTTACCAACGCATGTTAGTGTTAACAGCTTGTTAAAATACCATGCCTTCTCATTCATTGATAGGAATTACGAGAGGAACAACATGATATTTAACGAAGGATTAACTTTAATAATGCTTAGTGAAACACTCCCTAACCCTCGTTAAAACGTAGGTATTGGACTTTTTGCTTTTTAATTGTACTATTTTACTCAAATATGCTTTGAAAAGTCACAAACGTACACTGACAATAGGTTCAAATTAGCATTTAGAGCACAACACAGAGACTATGGACCTAAAATAAACAAAATAATAATTAATTTTGTGGCATGGCGGCTCGGCTCGCTTTGTTGTGTCTGACGTATAATTAGCCCCTGGGATGTAAAATCAAAAATATACTTTTGTCCCCAAACCTTTGTCAACGCATACGTTATTGAATGTTATACAGTAAAACACAAACTACTTGCACTTTTTTCCACTTTATTTGATATTTTACATTAATAATTACTTAAAATACAACACCTGATATGACTATGTCGAAACCGGTCATGTATTTTAGGTAATTATTAATGTAAAATATCAAATGAAGTGGAAAAAAGTGCAAATAGTTTGTGTTTTACTGTATAACATGAATTTCCACAAAGAACCAGCAGTACATTCAATAACATATGTTATTGAATGTATTGTAGGTTGGTGGGATTTCATGTTATACAGTAATTATACACTACTTGCACTTTTTTTCCTCTATTAGTTGAAGACATGAATCGATAGGTGATGTCACAAAAAAAATTACACAGAAAATTTTGTTTAAACAGTCACTTAAACATTTTAGTATATGAAGTGACGTATTAAGTCGGATCTTTAAGTTACGACGTATTCTAAAATGTTTAAGTGACAGTTCGAACTCCATTTTCTTGAAATCACAATTTTGCTACGTCATATCACCTTTATCCATTCATGCCTTCAGTTGTTTTACATTATTTGTTAAAATACACGACCGGTTTCGGCTATAATCATCATCAGGTAGGTCTTTTTCAACGCAGCTGTATAGCGCAGATGATGAATAACCTATCTAGCAGGGGTTTTCTTTTCATTTCTGATGCTTCAGTTCGATTTTAGGGGATGAAAAATAGCCTATCCGCTTAGCTACTAGCGGCTCGTTTTTCATACTTCAAAAGTTTGGTTCTATTTTTAGAGACTGAAAAACAGCCTATCCATCTAAACACCAGGAGGACATTTTTCATTTTATGGATAAAAGTACATTTTGTAGGGGTTTTAGGAGATGAAAAAATACTATCCACCTATCCACCAGCCGTACAACACCCTATACGCATACCATCTGGTGCCACGATTTTCATATCTATAGAAAACTTCCATTTTACCAAAGTAACGCAGTAGTAAAGTTAATAAAATTTAGTATACATACATAATACATTAAATATACTTATATTTAATGTTTTAAATGACTGACATTTAAAATAATATCTTACATTTTAAATCTGCATGCATTATTACATTACTCAATTTATACCTATGTCTTTGTATCGCAAAATATTTATTACATTATTATTATAATTATTTTGCACATTCCAACTTTTTCACCCTAAACTTTTGTCTACCGAGACACTTATCTAGAGGGTCAGCTTTCGAACAAAGGATTAGCTTGCTCAAGTGGGCCCGAACTTATACTGTAGCTTAACCAAGCTTAACGAAGCTTCGGTAAGTTATATTTATCTTTATGTTACGAGGGACTAAAGCGCCGAGAGTAATTCGCTTTCTGTTTGATATGAACAGAATAGTTGGACAATTTTGTTACAATGTATAGCGTTGAGTGCTGCACAAAAGTTATACTTGCATTTAAAATTTATATTGTAGTGAAGTGAATTTATATTAGTAATCATTGTAGTGAAGTTAATTTATATTAGTAATGATTGTAGTGAAGTTAATTTAGGTTTTAAGAAACTTACTATCGTCAAAGACGCTGCTATTTACTATATTTAATAATATAAAATTCACAAACATAAGATACACAAATTGTTGAACTCATAGAATAAACATACCTACTTACTAGGAATACACCAAAAATTTATATAAGTAATCGTTGTAGTGAATTGAATTTATGTTAGTAATCGTTGTAGTGAATTGAATTTATACTATTAATCGTTGTATTGAATTTAATTTATATTAGTAATCGTTGTAGTGAAGTCAATTTAGGTTTTAAGAAATTTATTCGATAACGTTACTTTGACAGAACTATCAAATATTAATCCTACTTGGCTTTACCGACTTATAAGCTTCGTAATCATTTTACAAAATCCAGAAATTTATTCTTTAAAATAAGCACACTACAATATCTCATAATTAAATTACAATTATTTAAGTATACATGTAATTAAAATTATATACTAAAATTTAATTACCAATAAAATATATACAACGAGGTATTAATTATACCCTGTATAAGGTATAATATTATACTCGAAGGCTTAATGGTAAACCAGTGTTCAATGTCGAGGAAAAACGAATAGGTCTCGAGTTACAATAATAAGGAAAGGAGGAAAATTCGACTACTTTGTTCTGCTTAATATTTGTTATAATATGGCAATACATATAGTATTGCCATAAATATAAATAACTAGCTGATCCGTGCCCACCTCATTGAGCATAGAAACCGTTTAAATCTTCCCTGTACTTCCACGAATATTTCAAGACTAAAAATACCCGAATCGGTTCAGCCGTTTTCTAGTTTTAGCGAGAGTAACGAACAGCAATTAATTTTTACTATATAAGAAGATATAATAGGCAAAAGAAATACGAAATAGCGTTAATAGACAAAATATAATATAAATAAATTAAAAATATTACTTTAGTGTGTTTGATGATCTCTATAGAGCAGTGGTTAAGCGCGCTGGTGCTCGAGAGGTCGCGGGTTCGAAAAAAGTAAAAAATAGCGACGTACAAACAATATCCATAAATATTCAGGAAAAAAATTGTTATTTTAGCAGCATTATCCAGGGAGGAACAGGAATCCCGTAGACCCCTATTTCTGTATGGAAAGAATTTTGTTCGAAAAAAAGTCAAATGTTAGCTGATCGACGATTAAATCAGCCTTTCAGAAACCGGATAAATATCAATGTAAACATTCAATTAATAAACACGGATATTAATTACAATTTTAGTCACACTTATTTATTACTAATTTTAGGAAAACAATGAAATTTATTTGGTCGATCTTCATTTTTTGTTTACACATAGATCACAATTAATTGGAAAGGAGTTTGAAATAACTGCCAGAGAATGATCGTGAAGTCAAATTAACGCACCCCTACCCCACCACAAGGGTGCTTCAGGCTGTCTAGGAAATAGGGATGGGGTTGAAGAGTACAATAAGATGCCTGTGATATAACATTTATTTATATGTATGTTGTCTGTCTGTTTTATAAAAAAATATGATTGCTTTTTCCGTTAAGAAAGTGGTTATTTTGTATGGTATTTAATCGACTTCGGTGGTCTGTTTCATTAAACGCTAGCTACGCAGAAATTATTTTATAGTGCCTATATGTGCGCAATACACTGAAGCACTCACTCTCTTCCTTCACTCCCGTAGCCCAGTGGGGCGGATAACCTACACGACTGGCGGGAGATCAGGCGCACGACTTTTTACATGCCCATCTTTCTTGTCAGACGATCAGGTGATCGGCCTGCATTGACCTAACCAAACTTGAAAACAACATTTTTTGTTGTTCCAAGGTCGAGAATCGAACCCACCTACGAGTCGAAAGCTAGGCTCTAAGCCCAGTGGTTTAGAGCCTAGCTTTCGACTCGGAGGTGGGACAGTGACCAAGAAGGTGTTTTTTTCAACTAAAATCTGTATGGCATAGTAACAATATCCTAAATGGCAAACCATGGTAACTAAATCCAATGGAAAACATCATCCAACTTGTGCGAAATTCTAGTTTGTACCGGTATATTCTAGGTGGTACCGATATATTCTAGGTTGTACCGGTATATTCTAGGATTTACCGTTATTCAAGCCTGCTGTAGATCTCAATTCTTCGGAGCCAATTCGCACTACAATTCTGCTTCCATTTTGTACTGTAAGGTCATCCATGGCCCATACATTAAACCCATCCAAACCCAATCAATACGAGTCCGCCATTTAACAACATTTGACGAGCGACCCTCGTGCTGGTCGTAGGGTTGGCAACAGCACTATATTTAACACCGATTTGGAAACTTTATAGTTCTCTTATTGGTCTTAGCGTGATTATATACAACTAGCTGTGCCAGTGACTTCGTTCGCGTGGTGTTTGAGTGACATAAACCGTCTATGCAGCGCACGCAACGAAAATCCTCAAATGTGAATAATTTTCCCCGTTTTTGCAACATTTCTCACTGATGCTGCCCTCCTATTGGTCGTAGCGTAATGGTATATAGCCTAAAGCCTTCCTCTATAAATGGATATCCAACAAAAACAAAGATTTAACTAACTAGTTAGTGACGGTTATAGGAGCGGTAATTCATACGGCTATCTAAAAGAGGTTTTGAAATCTGATTTGTATTTCTTGAGATTTTAGCATTGTTTTAAAATATATATTTTTTGTTGTATAATATGTATAGGTATATAAGAATCTTTTTTATTGTGACTGGATGATACGTACACCATGAGGAAAAGATGGCAACCCTATTTCAATGGTAAATAGAAAGCCGAAATTTCCGATAGCCGGCGCCTATTAGCCATCTGATAGCCACTAATTAAACCATATCGGCTGTTACTTTGTATAATAAACAATCTTAAGCCATATGAAAGTTCGTCCAGTAAATGATAGCTTAGTGTATTGTATGTGACTTAGTGAAGCTACAAATCCCATACATTTTTGTTTTCGAACTTCGTAAGTGATGCAATGGCATCTTGTATCAGGACCCGAGCGCTTTATAGTATAAATAAATCTAGGTTACGTATTAGAACGAAAAAAATATAATGTATATTGGAGCGTAAATCATAATCGTTACCCTCATGGGCAAACTTGTCAAAGTATCGCATTGTTATAATATAAATTAAAAATAACCCCCAACTGGTAACATTCCTATCACACGTAACAAACGACCTGATGAACTTGAAGACCTGAACCGATTTCCACCAAACATAGCTAAGAACACTCTCAACTGATTAACCTTTCAACCAAAAAATGGTTCATTCAAATCAAATCATCCGTTTGGGAGCTACGATGCTACATACAGACACACACATATTTATATAGACGCGTCAAACTTATAACACCCTTTCGGAATTTGCGGCGGGGATTAAAAACGCTCCAAGACTAATTCACGCCGACTTTCTATGAAAACGAAGATTTTTAATTCTGTTTTAAAATGAATATGTCGTGCTAATATTATGTTTGCCAGTACACCGTAATGCCGTATAACTTTTGTGCCGCTCTAAGACGTAGGAAATTTCGTAAAGGTGGAGTCTTTTGACCCTTGGTCGTAACTTCCCGCCCGCCTGTTTGAGGGCCCTCAGTGAGCATTTTTATTAGTAGAAAGATTAATCAAAATTATTATACAGAGTGTATAAAAAATTTAGTACTTTTATCATATATATCTCAAACTTATAGTGACTGTTCTTTTTACACCTGTTGTAACAAAAGCATAACACAAAACTAGTCGGTACATTAAACGTATTACAAATGTAAACGATTGAGAATTCCTTCTTTACTTTCCGAAGTAGGGTAAATATGTGACTATACTTCAATTCATAAAACATCAAACACATTAATATTTGTACGTCGAATGGATTTAGTTGAATAATGTAGGAGTGATATTTCCAACTTGTTCGCTACTCCGCGTGTACGGGAGGGAGGAGGGAGGGGATTTATGACGTGATGTCTACGTGTTCCCGAATATTGTTTGATGATCATCATCGTCATGGATTTTGTTCACCCTAATTACCTTGATAGGCAAAGTACATAGGCGGACTTAATACCTTAAAACATTATCTACCAGTCAACCTTTAGGTGACTTAGAAATAAAAATTAGTAGATGCATTACTTGTATAGACGAAAATAAATAAATTACATTCATTAATAAATAGTAAAATAATAAATTAATCAAAACATATAAAATAATATAATAAACAACAATATAATAAATAAAGATAATGGACACATAATAAATGCAATAATATTATTAATAAAAATACAATTATATTATTTGCTTCTAAATACCTGTGGGATTATTTTTATTTTATTTTTTTTGTTTATTATTATATTTATATGTATCCAAAAAAATTTGATTCCATTCGGCATTTTCTGTTCCTAACTCCTATCATGACCGTTCACAATTTTTTTTTTGTCTTTTTTACGTAACCAAGAAGTGAAAACTTCTAATTGTCTGACTGGTTACTAATATTATTACTATAGAGTTATCATAGCTGTTAGTTTTCCATGTACTTAAATAAATAAATATTTTCGCAATAACACACAACTTTTTTTCACACATTTCCATTTTATTATGTTTTTAATAAGTATTTACAAAATAACACGACCGGTTTAGATTATCATCAGGTTGGTTTGCTTTAATCGAAACCGGTCGTGTTTTATAAAAACGTAAAGTGGAAAAGTGTATGAATTTCCATCAAGAACCAACAGTACATTCAATCAGTTTTATCAAAATATTTTCTTAGTTGAAATATGGTTTCAATTCACGGCGCTTGCCAGATTGATGGGAAAGTTGAAAAATATTTACATTTGCAACTAAATGTAAAAATTCTTTACTTTGTGAACGTTTGAAATTTGGTTATACGCATGCGGACTGTGAAAATCATATTTCATCCTTTTTCCATCATGTAGGAAGCACGTGCGATTGCCTAAAGCAATATCACCCCCGCATATACAATATGTAAATTAAATTAGTGAAAATACTTTACGATGTGTATGTGTCTCCTATGTAGAGTTTATTGTGAAAGTACCAGCGCTGAAAGACTTACATTCGACTTTCATGTTTCTATGAGAAATACTCCAACATCACAAATTGTGTTTAATGAGGTCCAGTTATGTACAGTATACATACAAAATCCATGTCATAATAAAATCTAATATTATTATGTTATTTGACTCTACTGAAAAGTTGCAGTTTTATAGATACGAGGCTGTGAAAGTTAAGCGACGAAATTTGCCCATAAAATAATAAAAAAGTTATACGGCACCCATACACCCTAAAGTATTATCACTCATTGACGACCTCCGTAGCGCAGGGGTTGAGCGCGTCGGTGCTCGAACGAGAGGTTTGAATCCCGCCGAGGGAACAAAAACTTTTCAATGTTCGTGGGTCACGGATGTGTATTAAATTTATGTATAATATAATAAAAATCTTAAATATGTGTATAGTATAAAAGTATTAAATATATTTCCGTTATCTGGTACCTGTAACACAAGTTCTGCGGATACTTAGCACAGGGCCAGATTGACGTGGTGTGAAGCGTCCATAGATATTTATATTTATTTATTTATTTACTCACCATGTAGAAAAGATACAGACGCAGCCATAGGAATGACACGAAAATGCCTAAAATTATAGTAACAAGTAGCTGTCCCGGAGACTCGTACCGCCTTGGCATAAAGTTTATTGTCGCACTGACATCAGCACTATCAAATCCAATAATTGTAAATTAAACCACTATTAATATCCCTCACCGATTTTGGTTTCAGTAGCCGATTTCATTGAAACCAGGCCAACTACGCAGGAGTTATTTTATAGTGACCAAGTGTGTGCGCAATACACAAAGACACTGTCTCTTCCTTTTACTCTCATAACCCAGTGGGACGGTAAACCGACACGACTGGCGAGAGAACAGGCGCAGGACCGACTTTTTACATACCCATCCGACGCATGGATCATCTTCCTGCCTTGTCCTAACCAAACTTGAAAACAGCATTTTTTGTTGTTCCAACGCGGAAATCGAACCCACGACCTCCTGGGCGAGAGCGAAGCTTTGAACCACTAGACCATGGAGGCGATACCACTATTAGATGCGTGTTCAGGCATTAAAATCAATGAAATCCTCATTGACATACATACGCACAAAATACCTAATTATTACATATTATTAATAGTTTAGATCATATTGGCCTATCCGTGACATGTTGACAATAATAAAACTTTGACATTGAAGAAGACATAACGTAATGATAATTGAAGACATAAATGGATGAAGGTGAAAAGTCACAAAAAATATGCATAAAATTGAGTTTAAAAATATGACTTAAACATTTTAGGATATGTAGTAACGTATTAAGTACATGGATTCTAGAGACGGATCTTTAGATTAATGTACCTACTTAATACTTTACGACGTATACTAAAATGTTTAAGTGACAGTTAATACCCAATTTTCTCAATTAAAATTTTGCTACATATCACCTTCATCCATTCAGGTCTTCATTTATTATTAATAAAAAATCAAAAATTAGTATTACATTTTTACGACCAGTTTCCTTATTGCCAACAAATATATTTTTGGCAAAAACTCATCATGCTGTGTGCCGTTATGCCTCAACCTGTCTGTCACTGAAACCTCAAAACCCGGTTACACCAGCTCATCAGATTAAAAGTATCTTCGGGGATCTTGATAGATTCCGTTGAATAAAACATTTAATCTCCCGGCGACTACTCTATTTGATTAATATTATAATAAGGCAGCGAACTTTGGCCAGAATGGATGAGTTTTGGGAATTTAAACCATTGTCTTCCGTCAGGCTCTTTGCAAATGTTTGATAGTTTCTTCCGGAGGTTATAAATTTTGTTCACGCTCCTTTCGTTTTAACTATAATAATAATATCTATGGACGCTTTACACCACGTCAATCTGGCCCCGTGCTAAGTATCAACTTGTGTTACCAGACAACGGAAATATATTTAATACTTTTATACTATACACATATTTAAGATTTTTATTATATTATAGACAAATTTAATACACATCCATGACCCAGGAACATTGAAAACTTTTGGTTCCCTCGGCGGGATTCGAACCCGCGACCTCTCGCTCGAGCACCAACGCGCTCAACCACTGCGCTACGGAGGTCGTCTAACTATTCAAGTACATCTCCTTTCTACTCAAATCTTGTTTCTGATTCGTTTGTGTGCCCCAAGTAACTTTAGCATGACCCTCGGGTATCAAAAAGTTTGGTTGGTGGTTACAAGGATCCTTTTTAGAGGGGAAATGCGTTGTGCATGCTCCGCAACCCTGGGGGAAGCCTGCAGGATGCTTTGCACCTGGTTTTCCATGTCCCCCCGATGTCCTTCTTCACGTGCTTTTATTTTTGTAAGATTAATATTTATTACTCATTAACATCCTAATTAGCATCCTAATTAGCAGTTCATATAATTAGAACGAATTTTGGCTCATAAATGCTTGAATAACGATGTATTCCTAAGGGAGCCGTACAATATAACCAAAACACACGCAAGCATACTATGTTACACAGCGATGACAAGCAACATTGATATTTGTCAAGAATATTTAATGAATATTGTATAGAATAAAAAGTATAAGAGCCGGTTTCTGAAAGGCTATTCAGACGAATGATGAACTAACATGGCGTTTAAATTAACAACCCATATTGAACGCTGATTGGTGAAACATTTATCAGAGAGAAAGAGATGGACAGATATTATATAATCACATCACGCTCCCATTTCGAATGGGACGCTAGTTAAAATTCCACGGATAAAGTTGAATCACCAAAAGTCACCGATTAGTTGATAATATACGGTTTGAATCAACCTTATCTCTGGAATTTTAACCTTGCAAGTGAGCGTGATGTAATTATATAATATTTGTCCCTGTATGATCAACTAACATGGCATTATTGCCATGTTAGTTGATCATACATTTGAATAACCTGTCAGAAAACGGATGTAAGTGTCACGTTATTGATGCTAGAGGCCATCACCGTACCTAGACAAAAAAAAAGCGGACTCCTTTGCCGAATAATAATGGCGGTACCTGGTTTCGGGTGTGAAAAAAACATTATTTCTTCCATAACTCTATCAAACCGTATAAGCGAGATTACTGGCAAGACATTAGACTGGATGGTTTACATGTCCATCTGTCATGGATCATCTTTGTTCTTAGACAATCTATGATCAGTCTGCATTGTGTGTGCAAGTGTACCGACTTAAACATTTGTTTTTAATGAAACTGAAATGAAAAATCTTTTATTTCCAAATGTGTTACAAAGTAACACTTTTAGAATTGTCCTAAATGAGAAGAACCAGCGTAAGAAACTCGCGCGGAGCCACCTTTTAGCAAAAAGATAGGAAAATTGTTCTTTGAAAAAAAAAAGTTACAATGCTAACTTAACTTAAATTACAATACACAAAAGTATATAAAAGAGCATATTATGAAAGTAACCTCAAAAGTGGCCGCCTTATCTCAGGGTATGCTATCATTAAAAAAATAATTTATCTTGTAATAAGCTTTATTGATGGAAGAACTTTGAACGTTTTCTGGGATCTTATTGTATAGGTATACCTTATTTACTTCGCTATTTTGCCTTGCCTTGCCTGATCATAGGTATATCTTAAATAATATTACCAAGCTCGTGCTTATTTCTAGTAAATTCAACTCGAAAATCGAACCCACGATTCCTGTGGCCATATTATGATTTTTTACAATACCAGCCTGGTTCCAGGCAATTCAATACTAAGGCCTTAAACTGCCTTGTTCTTTTTCATATTACAACGACATTTTACTCAGAATGGATCCACCCTAGTTTGGTTGTCTGAAAGTGACATTCGGAAGCAAGTCAAGTGTCACGTGACCGCAGACTGGCAATAAGTGATACGAAAATTCTAGGCAGCCATGGTGTATGGCGTAAACTGGCTGGAATTAATAGCTTGTATTTGATAGCCACTGGACTACACGTTAATATAGGGCTTGTACTATCGGCAGAGGAGTTCAGAGATGATAAGAACGAAGGGAACCCCTTAGCTCGTTTGCCAAAAAAATATCTCGGGTCAGTCGTATTTCCCATTCGGGATCCGAGATCGAAGGGCCAGTCACGATAGGGCATTAGTACTAATGCGATAAAAACAATGACTCGGCTGTTTTCAGCGGCTAATGACGCGACTGTTTTTCAGTCGCTAATGACTGTGATCTCGAGATCTTTTTATTCGTCTATGTTATACTAATAATAAAGAAAATATTTGATTGCTCATTTCTTTGTGTGATCTTGAAAGATCCGCTTTGATATCTTTTAATTTTCAACACATAGGTATTGCTTTGGAATTTGGGAGTATGTAATTTAATTGGATATTATATTAGTTAAATTGGAAATGTGTTAATTTGTATTTTATTGTAATTGTATGTTATTGTATTGTACCACATTTTATTATTGAATTGCCTGGAACTAGGCTGGTATGGCTGGCCCCGGGGGCCGTATCTCTAAAAAAATATGGTACAATACAATAACATACAATTACAATAAAATACAAATCGACAAAGACCATATGGTCTTAAACTGCCTTGTTCTTTTTCATATTACAACGACATGTTACTCTAAATAGATTCAAACTAGTTTTGTTGTCTAAAAGTGACAATCGGAATCAAGTCAAGTACGTAATATTTGACTTGCTTCCGACCGCTGACTGGCTGTCAATAAGTGATCGTAATACAAAACTTCCAGCCAGCCATGTTGTATGGCGTAAACTGGCTGGAATTAAGAGCTTGTAATAGGCCCGCTGACCATTATGCAATTAGGTAAATTGTAGTCAAATTGTATAAAAGCTAAACAAAGACAATTGATTAATAAAAATTAAACAACGAACCCTGTCAATGATGGGTCAGATGTATTTAAAAAAAACTGGATAGGCTCAAATTATACACGTTATTTTTCTATACATTCACTAGGGAAATTGTATCGGGGATCGATTGATCGTACAGGGAAATATATCGTACTTCTTCATAGGTACTATAAGTATATTATTCATAATCATAAATTATACCTTAGTCATTGGAAAATAAAGATGAATAACACTTCGATTCTATGATAATTCAAAATTCAAAATATTTTATTTCCAAATAAAACTTAACTAGCCTTTTTCGGAAAGTCAAAAAAAAGGCTACCATCGGTTTAACCCTGGTCCAAGTTTGATATAATGCTCAATGTGATTTGAGCCTTATAACTAGATGGTTCTTGCGGGAATCGTACATTTTGCCGCGGTATAGAGTAGCCTATTTGTTAATCCAGTATCTAATCTACTACCATACCAAGTTTCATCAAAATCCATTCTGTCGTTTTTGTGTCAAGATGTAACAAATAATATACATTTTATTTTTTACTTTACAAAATAATTTTGATCGTGGTGATATTCTATGTTTACCCGACTACGCCACACAAAGAAGTGGTAATGTGTATTCATATAGAGCATAACTATGGACGCTTCACACTACGTCAATCTGGCCCCATGCTGTATACAAATAACTTGTGTTACAGGTACCGGACAAGGGAAATATATTTAATACTTTTATGTTATACACATATTGCTCGTTTTTCTTGTTGACTTTCCGAAAATAGCTTTTTTTAAATTATTTTTTTTTTCATATTCAAGACTTTTATTATAATTATACACAAATTTAATTTGCATTCATGACCCAGAAGCATTGAAAACTTTTTGTTGCCTCGGCGAGATTCAAACCCGCGACCTCTCGCTCAACCACTGAGCTACGGTCGTCAACATGCCTCGTTTCTCTCAACATAAAATATACCAAACAATGTTGTTGTCAAGGAAATACCTTAACACACGAAAAATTACGAAGCAGGTGGGAATAATTAAATAAATACAGGAGCTGCTGAATAATTCAGTCCCTGTAGAGACGTCGGCTCAAATTTGCTCATTTAAATAGTTGTCAAGTTGTTTGGTTGCTTAATTGGGACAGAATCTAAAGTGATCTTGGGCTTTTGCATGTTTAAATGTCACGTTCCCTGTCTCCGGGGAGTGCTCGAGTGTGTGGCAGTGAAACCTTCTTGTGAATGCTATATGGGTTCTCATGGTTATCGATTTGACGACCTTAGCGTGGTTGAGCCCGTTGGTGTTCGAGCGAGAGGTTACGGGTTCGAAACTCGCCGAGGGAACAAAAAGCTTTCAATGTTCCTGGGTCATGGATGTGTATTAATGAAATTTGTGAATTTGTGTATCATATAAAAATTAGTGTATGGTATAGTATAAAAAATATTAAATATATTTCCCTTATCTGGTTCCTGTGATTTTGGGATACTTAGCACAGGGCCAGATGGCCGTGGTGTGAAGCGTCCATAGATATTATATTATTATTTTCTTGGCTCACAGGAGTGGTGGGTGGGTGGTACAAAACATGAAAAGTACTAAGAAACGTCCAAAGTCCAGGGCGCATCTTATAAAATATTGTTTCTATTGTCAGTCCGTCCGCACGCGCATGATTTGTCGTGAGCGGAGCGGGATAGACTGAATCGAAACGATGTTCGAGCGACGAGAATCGAGGCCCTGAAAAAAGATATATCTGAAAGCTCAGGCATATTTTTCAGAATCGTACCAAAATCTCGTTATTATTATAAACTATTTAAGAGCTTATGTAGTTAGAAACATGTTTGCAGGTGACTCTTGAAATAATAAACTGTGAAGTGAGATTCTTCAGTCCAATTCTTCATTCTCAGCTCCATATATAGCTACGCAGGAGTTATTTTATAGTGCCCAAGTGTGTGCGTAATACAGAGAAGCACTCTCTCTTCCTTTTACTATCATAACCCAGTGGGACGGTAAACCGACACGACTAGCGAGAGAACAGGCGCAAGACCGTCTTTTTACATGCCCATCCGACGCATCTTTCTTGTCAGACAATCAGGTGATCAGCCTGCATTGTCCTAACCAAACTTGAAAACATTTTTTGTTGTTCCAGCACAGGAATCGAACCCACGACCTCCGGGTCGAGAGCGAAGCTCAGAACCACGAAGGCGTACAAAAGCGTAACTATGTCTTATATGTAACGTTACATGTAATATCGACATAGATGTCGCTTGCGGTAAATATAACCTAACATTGACTAAATTTTAATAATTACCATTGAATAAAATATAATTATCACGTGTTGCTGTCACTTCTTTTGGGTTTAAATTTTGAAGCGTCCATGTGGAAAGACCAAGAAGAGAAAAATAAAAGCAAGAATTTTATCAATGGCATACACAACGAGGAGAGACTCCTCCAAAACGCACGGAACGTGCTCGTAAAAATTTAACATTGGAGCTCCTTGTCGTTATAAATGCAACATAAAGGCCCCATGAAGGCTCTATAAAGGTACCTACGTCACTGCTATCTTACGGCTTGTACAATACGCGAAGATGTAGGAACAACGAGCGAGATACGTTTCATAAAGCCAAAATTATGTCAACCACGACGAAATATTTCATTTTCACTCATACAATACATGAGTGGATGAAGGTGATATACGCAAAATACTGAATTCGATAAAATTGTGGTCAAACTGTCACTTATACATTTTAAAATATTTCGTAACGTACCGAGTACAATAATCTAGATCCGTCTTTGGATATTTAGTATTTAATACGTTACAACATACAGGGTGTAAAAAGAGCACACTATAACTTTGTGATACGATTATACTACCTACCTTTTCTCATTTTGGAAATGTATTTTTAATATTTTGTTTTGTCAAAATCTAAAAAAATAAATTTTCTTTTCACCATTTCTTATTTATTGTAAAAAAATTTAAAAAATACATTTCTAGAATGAGAAATCATATCCCAAAGTTATAGTGACTGCTCTTTTTAAACCCGTTATATATCATAAAAATTTAAATGACAGTTTAAAATAAATTTTCTGGGTAGAAAATTATTGCGACATATTATATACCTTCATCCACTCATGTCTTCAATAATGACAAGGTATTGTGATAAGCTCCAGTGGCTTACAGCTTAGTTCTCTACTCCGTGGGTTCAATCCCTGCGTTGGGACTACAAAAAAAATGTGACAGGAATTACGAGAGGAACAGCATAATATTTAACGTAGGATTAACTTTAACATTGCTTGGTGAAACACGCCCTTAGCACACAAACATGTTGGAGAATATCCGATGTTGCAGTGATTTTTATTTTTTATTTTATTTTATTCGGAAAATGAAACGGTAAATTAAATATGAATATGAGTAATTTACATAGTAAAAATTATACTTACATCGTTTTCGCTTAAGGATTAATTTTAGACTTATATAAATAGAAATTACAAACTTAGTTATTACAAATTCGCTATAAACATCTACTTATCAAGAACTGGGATTCATACTCTGACCGTCGGAAAACCAGCTCCTCGAAAGAGTATTTCTAAAAATGTTAATGATGATGATGATAATATTCAATTGTGCATTCACAAGGGCTACAGGGTAACACGATTTCGGTGTAGGCAGCCGGTATATTGAGTTTATTCAGGCCACGAGCGAAATAATTTAATAGCTGAATTACTGAACACGCTCATCAGTTTCTTAATATACTGGATGTCTTTCTGCGTATATACTGTTCGCGAGCGCCGCCATTTTGAAGTCATTTTGTTGCGTATCAATCCTCAGATGCTGTAACGCTTTTAAATCGAACTAACTGTGCCCGCGACTTTGTTCGCGTGGTTTTTGAGTGATTTCAAACGTTCATGCAGCGCACGCAACGAAAGTGCCCAAATGTGAATAATTTTTCCCGTTTTTGCAACATTTCTCACTGACGCTTCGCTCCTATTAGTTACAGCGTAATATTATTATGCCTTAGGCCTTCCTCTATAAATGAACTATCAAACGAAAAAATATTTTTTCAAATCGGACCAGTAGTTCCGTAGATTAGCGCGTTTAAACAAAAAAACTCTTCCGCTTTATAATATTAGTGAAGATAGTCAGAACGTTCGAGAACATTCTAGAACGCCTAGAAAATTCCATCATGACGCTTATATGGAAAAACATTCGAATATTTTCGACATTGAGATATTTTTCTGTAAATTTATATACGCATTACTTTTATTTGTCGGGTTTATTCGTACACAATACTGATATTTCATCAAAAATACAAAATTCACTCAAATGGGCCGATTTCACCCAAATCCTATATTGCAATTATGCTCCCATTATGTATGCAAAGCGAAGGGGTGAAAAACTCATGCGATTAAAATAAATTTGTATCCCAAAACCCATGCTTAATGGGTGACATCGATGATATTAAATATAGATTGGGAAAAAATACTTATTTCTCTAAACGACATAGTTAGGAGCCTCCCTATTCACAGTTTGTCATCGTCACTGCTTGGCGGAGTTACAATGACAGCTTGTGGCTTGAGCGCCATTTGATTAAGGTATCGTTTCAGTATACACCCGTTACTCCAATTCCATGATGAGTTAAACACTTACGCCCGGTTTCTAAAAGGCTGATCAAATTGATCAAATGATCAAATCAGCTAATCTGTACACTCATTGGTGAAAACAGTGACTGCGAAGTGATGTTCACCAATCAGCGTTCAGATTAGCTGATTTGATCAATTGATCAATTTGATTAGCCTTTCAGAAACCGGGCGTTAGTTACAAATAGTAAATGAACCTGAAAAATATTTGATGTTTCATTCGCGATTTCAAATATGTATATAAATTACGAGATTCCACAACTATATATCGATTAATAAATAAATAACGCATTTTGAATTTGGCAAGTAGCAATTGACAGCTTTCAATTAATCAATTATTTATTCCTTTACAAAGAATGTAGTAATAATAATGTTGAAAAATGTAATACACACAGTATTACATTTTTCTAACATTCTGTCATACAATGGCGTGTGATATTTTGAAACATTATACTATACTGATTACGAACTAAACCAATTATTTATTATTAAGGTAAATTAATATACCCTTTTTTTTTTTCTTATTCCCAAAAATGTACAATGTTCCAGCAAAAAAGTATTAAATAAATATGCCGTATGCGAACAAGTACAACACTATTTTTTCAAATATAACACTAAATGCTAAAATACAACAATAAGTTGCACTGTCTTGGTTGTCACAGAAAGCAGGTGACGACAACCAGCAACCCGCTTGATTGATAACAACTGATAACACTACAAAGATAATTTGCCCCTTTGTTAGTAAACCGTAGTGAAATTAAATGTTATATCGTACCACTTTTATAATTAAATAAAAGAGCGTCCGTGGCCCAATAGTTAAAAAACGCTGGACATAGAGGGTGCCTTCGACAGCGCTTGGTGGCCGGCCATAAAGGTACGGTTGGTGGAGGTTGGGTGTCCGATGAGCTTGAGGCGGGTGATTAGTAGTTATCTGAGTGAAAGAAGCGTGAGTGTAAGGTATGCGGGTGTGGAAGTGAGCAGGGAGACCAACAAGGGTTGCGTACAGGGATCCATTGGAGGACCTATCCTGTGGGACCTCTTGTTAGACCCCCTGCTGTGGATGCTAGAAGAAAAAGAGGTTTTTTGCCAGGCTTTCGCCGACGACGTGGTCATTGTGTTCGACGGGAAAACGGCATTGGAGATAGAGACGAAGGCAAACAGAGTGCTAGACGAGGTTCGCAAGTGGGGTGAGGCGAACAAATTGAAGTTTGCCCCCCACAAGACATGCGCAATGCTGTCAACGAGGAAGTTGAAATTTGACACCCCACGCCTGAAGATGGGAGGGGTAGATATAGAATACCAAAGAGAGGTAAAAGTCCTGGGCCTGACCATTGATAGCGGACTTACGTTCAATTCACACGTTGGAAATGTCTGCAAAAAAGCAATGGTCAGGTACAGGACGTTAGCTAGGACAGCTAGGGTAGGCTGGGGGCTTAACCCCCATATAATTAAATTAATTTACACAGCAGTGATAGAACCCACTATTCTGTACGCGGCGGCGGCTTGGGCTTGCACCGCAGAAAAGATGGGGGTCCAGAAAAGGCTAAACACCGTTCAGCGGGGTTTTGCCCAGAAGATCTGCAGAGCCTATCGGACCGTCTCCCTGAACTCTGCACTACTGTTGGCTGGGATACTCCCTCTTGATCTCAGGATACTCGAAGTATCGAGGCTCTATGAGATCAAGAAGGGAGTGTCACACCCGGTACTGAGGGACAGGGAGGTGGAGCGAAGGGCTCCAGCGATCGAGGACCCCCATCCGGCAGAGCAGACTGGGCTTGGATTCGGACTGGTAGACGAGGCTGTATATTCGGACGTGGTCTGTGACCACGAATACCGAATATATACGGACGGCAGCAAGATTGAGGGTCGGGTCGGAGCCGCACTTTCCGTTTGGAAAGATGAGGCCGAGATCAGGGCCGTCAAACTTGCTTTGCCGACGTATTGCACCGTCTACCAGGCCGAACTCCTAGCACTGAGCAAGGCCGTAAAAATTGCCTGCGAGGGCAGAGTGACTAAGGTCGGCATCTTCAGCGACTCCAGAGCGGCCCTTCAGGCGGTCACCCTTGATTCCCCCCATCCCCTGGCAGTGCAAACTAGGGGGGCCCTCCGAAAAGCTGCATTGCAGAGGCGGGAGGTCTCCCTGTTTTGGATCAAGGCGCACGCAGGGCTTAGGGGGAATGAAAGGGTGGACCAATTAGCCAAAGAGGCCGCTCTGGGTTTGAAGAAGAAACCCGATTACGATCTGTGTCCTGTGTCGTTCGTCAAGCGTGTCTTAAGACAGGACACGATTGAGGAATGGGACAGGAGATATACGTCCGGCGGGACGGCCGGAGTCACGAAGCTCTTCTTCCCCAATGCTGCCGCGGCGCACAGAATAGTGCGCAAAATAGACATTACACACCACACCACACAAGTACTGACTGGCCACGGCGGGTTCGCCTTCTATTTGAACAGATTCAAATTGAAGGAGGACCCGTCGTGTCTGTGTCAGCCCGGAGTTGCGGAGACAGTCCCCCACCTGTTACTCGAGTGCCCAATTTTTGCAACCAATAGATACGCTATTGAGCAGAAATTGGGCATCGCGATGACGGGTGAGAGTCTGCCAAGCATGCTGGGGGACAGCAAGAAAAGGGAAGTTTTCTTGCAATATTGCACTAAGATCGTTAAAAGCGTCAACAAGAGGCATAGTGATGGTGTGGAGTGAGTAGTGAAAAACTGTGATATTAGTAGTAGGCTTTTAATTTATTTGTATTTGAAAATTATTTGAATTGCATTTTATTGGTATTTTATTGAAAATTGGAATTTATTATTGTATTTTATTGACGAAAATTTTATTTAATTGTATTTTAACTATTGGAATTTATTTTAACTGTATTTTATTGTCATTTTTGACATTTTATTGAAATTTTATTATTGTATGTAATTGACAAATATTTTATTGAATGTTAAATTGAAAAGAAAATGTATGTTGGGTGACCGAAAGTGTCTATTGAAGTTGTAATTTAATTGGAATTTATTTTTATCATTGTAATTGTATTTTTATTGTATTTATTGGTAATTTAAAATTAATCTATTGTGTTGCTATTTTTGGAAATTTAAAATTGAATTGTATTTAAATTGTAAAATTGTTATTGGAATTGTATTTAAAATTGGTAATATTAGGAGATTTGTATTTTAAGCGGAAAAAATTCAGAATTGTATTTTTATTATATTAGTGTAAATTCTATTGTAACTGCAAAGAATGAAAAAAAGATAAATGAATTATAAAAAAGAAAAAGAACGAGCCCTGTCTATGATAGGGGCGAAGTATAAAAAAAAAAAAAAAAAAAAAAAAAAAAAAAAAAAAAAAAAAAGTTAAAAAGGGTAAAGGTTCGATTCCCAGTTTGTGACATGTACGAATCAGACTTTTATCTGATCTCAAGCACATTTTACGGATGCTCTAACGGTGAAGGAAAACATCGTGAGGAAACCTGCACATGGTTGGTCCCAGACGTATTGACCAGTCATTCCTCTGGACTAGGCCGACTGAGTTGTGAGAATTCCGAATGTGCTGGGCAACCGTGTGACATTTAAAACCACCCGTGTCATGCACCACAGTATTTAAAAAGTGATTACTTCGCTCCGAGAATACTGTATAAATAATCCAATAACAGATGCGAAATTTATAATTAAAATACTCTGAAAGAACACATCATAATATACCTTTTTTCACTGAACGCAAATGACGGGGATATGTTAAGCCAGTATGAATGTATGTAACTCTACTAATAGTATTGTTTGTTTTTCTTAATATGTATGTACCTGGAATTTTTTTTTTTTGCTGTAAATAGGCTCCGTAAGACTACAATACAATTTTGACTCTTTGTTAGTAAACCGTAGTGAAATTAAATGTTTATTTGTACCAATTTATTCTAAAAGAACACATAATACTACCATTATACTACCATTATACTCCCAATACAAAAAGACGGGGTGCTATATATTTGGCTAATTGTATGTGTACAATATCTACAAGATGACTTGTTGTGAAGTATGGTACCGATACAAAGATATTTTTTTTTTCTGTTTGCATTGCAAAACTACCAGCTGAAATTTGGCACATATATTGATGCCAAAAAATCTATGGTCTCCGTGAGATTTTCATTTGGGTAAAGTAGTAAAGGAAACTGGATGCTAATTGCTACAGACAGAGATAAGTGGCATTCCTTGGAGGAGGCCTTCATCTGAGGAAGGGTCCTCCCCTCCTCAGGTGAAGGCCTCCTTCTTGCAGAAAAATAATATTATGATGAAAAAAAGTATCAAATTTAGTTTAAAATTGCATATTTAATTATATAAGCTCAATTTTGTGTTTCATTGGAAGTATTTTTTAATGTATTTATATTATCAATACAATCTACACTTCTACACTAATATTATAAAGAGGAAAAATTTGTATTTTTGTATGTAACGAATAAACTCAAAAAGTACTGGACCGATTTTAATAATTCTTTTTTCATTAGAAAGCTACATTATCACTAAATGACATAGACTATATAAAAATTAATTGCTGTTCGTTAGTCTCGCTAAGACTCGAGATCAGGTGAACTGATTCGACTATTTTTGGCCTTGAAATATTCGTGGAAGTCCCGGGAAGGTTTAAACGGTTTCCATGATCAACGAAGTGGGCACGGGTCAGCTAGTTTATTATAAAAACAAGACAGTCATTTAAATGTTTGTATGGGATAATTTTAGAAGATACAAAGCCGATTTGAATGCGGTTTACTCTAGTAGATGAAGGAAAAATCGCGAAAGTTTTATGTATACATGGTGTAAAAAGAGCAGTCACTATAACTTCGTGGGGTAACAACCAGGCAAGAGATATATCCATTGGTACTAGTCATTTGCTTTTAATCCACTGTTTTATAAATTTAAAAATTTTCAATAGGCAATGTACAACGTGCACAACACAGCGATCAGCTGATTACGCTGAGAGGTCAATAGCACGTTATTACGTACTAGGGCAAAAATTATAAAATTTAAGAATGTAATGAAGAACGTTGTTCCAAACAGTTCAGCCTTGCGACTAAAATAATAAATTGCGAAAAAAAAATTTTTTTTTTCAAAATATAAATAATGAAAAAAATCCTTTTCTGGAATAAGTCAAGGTCCTATAAGCCTATACCAAAGTTATAGTGACTGCTCTTTTTACACCCTGTATAATTATTTTGAAAATAACAAAAAAAATCAGGTTTTTTAATTAGGTTTTTTTTATAAGTTTATCATCTTAGGTTTGACGTAATTATCGAAGTTTCATAACGTTTGTATAATCACAAGGTGGAATAGTGATTTATCACACGACAAAGTGTTTACTTCAATAGTGGGCACGGGTCAGCTAGTTATGTAAAAAGTAACTGAAAACATCTGATTTTAATACTTTCCTGTGTTTTCTATGTTATATCGTACATTGACCACAAATTTTAATAGTTGTCCACCTCAGCTATTAGGCGCGAGTATCGCGATAACAACTCAACTATTAATATTTGTCGAGCGCACTATTAGCTTGTGCCGGTGATCGATCGCCGAGCTCGTTAGTCGCCGGTGTATCTAAACTTTAATTGTTGTAACGAACGCAGTGTTTACTTGAATCTACATAGTCCATCGGCAAGTTTCTGAAGGTGTTTGTTGCTCTGTGATAAATGTTACACCAATCAGCGTTCAATATGTTAACTTTAATTCTACGTTAGTTGATCATGCAATTGAATAGCGTTTTAGAAACCGGCCGTAAGTTACATAAACTATTTTGATTACTTTACAGCTTTCTTTATTTCTTTTCTTATCTTTACATCTTAAGGCGAGGAATAACCGCAACTAGCGCCACTTTTTTTTAAATAAATTTTACAATGACCCAAAGATCTTATTAAAAAAAGTAATCGGTTCAAACTTTAAGTAAATAGTTAAACTAATTTATTATAGTTATATATTATAGTTAAACTAATATTATAAATGATATCTCGTAAGTTGTAACTAAAACGGCCGTTTAATAAGATCTTTATGTCGTTGTAAAATTTATTTTAAAAAAAGTGGCGCTAGTTGCGGCTATTCTTCGCCTTAATTGAGTATTTACGCTTATTTAGAATTATGTAATTAATACGTAACGACATATTCTAAAATCTTTTACCCACGGTTTCGTACGAGTAGAAACAAAATCACACGGGAACACTTTTTGCAATAAAAGTAGCCTACGTGTTAATCCATTGTGTGAGCCACCTACATATAAATTGGTCCAGCCGTTTGTGCGTGGAGAGGTAACAAACATACAGAAAAACACACACACAAGCTTATATTATTATTTACTTAGATTACTTCGCTCTCGACCCGAAGGTCGTGGGTTCGATTCCCACGTTGGAACAACAAAAATCTTGTTTTCAAGTTTGGTTAGGACAATGCATGCAGATCTGATTGTCTGACAAGAAAGATGAACCATGCGTCGGATGGGCATGTAAAAAGTCGGTCCTGCGCCTGATCTCTTGCTAGTCGTGTCGGTTTACCGTCCCACTGGGTTATGAGAGTAAAAGGAAGAGAGAGTGTCTTTGTGTATTGCGCACATACTTGGGCACAATAAAATAACTCCTGCGTAGCTGGCCTGGTTTCGATGAAATCGGCTACCGACACCGAAATCGGTGAGCTATTATTATTATTATTATATACGAGTACTTATAAACCTTTTAAGCCCTGTATAAAATATGACCTAAATAATACAAAACCTAGACTTCTAGTAAGAATAAAGAATGAATGAATATAAAATCTATTCATTCCAAAGTGTTTGATGCGTCGAAAACGGGAAACGTGTCAGCTCAAACTGTGTCAATTGCTGCGACTTCGTCCGTCTTATGAGAATCCCGCTATTAGGGACATGTATTATGAACTTTATTTGTAGGGTATAGAGTTGAAACTCCTTTGACGAGGTTGTATTGTCGTTAAGTAGTTATAGCTTTGTATGTACGTGATGTAAGTTACATGGACAGAATAGGTTTGATGACGTTTTTTAAATATATATTATGTCTTTAGTTTTATATAGGTAATCAGATATATTAAGGTTACTTTGATAGACGCAAAAATTTATTTTGTGTAGTACAAATTTATCTACGAAAGATATAATTTGCAAAAAGAGTGAAAATATTTTTTGCTATATTAATTAAAACCCTATATCATTAACTTATATATAAAATGAAATGCTGTTTGTTAGTCTCGCTAAAACTTGAGAACTGCTGAACCGATTTGGCTATTTTTAGTCTTGAAATATTCGTAGACGTCCAGGGAAGGTTTAAACGGTTTGTGTGCTCAACGAAGTGGGCACGTGTCAGCTAGTCTCATATATAAAAATGAGTACTGTTCGTTAGTCTCGCTAAAACTCGAGAACGGCTGAACCGATTCGGTTATTTTTAGTCTTTAAATATTCGTGGAAGTCCCGGAAAGGTTTATACGGTTCATCACAAACTGTTATATGCTCAACGAAGTGGGCATATATACAAAGCACGTATGTTATATAGAAGCAACTTAAACGCACATATTTGGGAAATATTAACCGATGCATATTATAATATTTCGTACAACTTTACAAAGGCGTAATGCTGCTTTTGTTTGGGATGTATTCGCGAGAATTCTGTAACCACATCACTGAACTTTAAGAGAATATTGATTTTTAATATGCTATTTGTTCCTGGAACTTACTTGTATTTTATAGTAGTTAACTTATAATTGCTATAATCTATCACCAAGCAGCATTAAAGAAACTACTATGCTCCAAACTCTACCGAAAATTAAAATAATTAAATACTGAAGGTTCTTCATGTTATACAAACTACGAGTACTTGCACTATTTTCACTTTTTTTGTGGTTTTACAATAATTATTATTTAAAATGCTGTTTTGATTAAGACCTGGTGATGAATTAGTCGAAATCTTTTTTTTTTTTTAATAATAATATATTTTTAATATCTATACATAGATGCTTCACACACCACGTCAATCTGGCCCCGTGCTAAGTATCTGAAGAACTTATTTTACAGGCACCAGACAACGGAAATATATATTTAATACTTTTTACACTATACACATATTTAAGATTTTTATTATATTAAAACACAAATTTAATACACATCCATGACCCGGGAACATTAAAAACTTTTTTTGTTCTCTCGGCGGGATTCGTACCCGTAATCTCCCGGGCGAGCACCAACGCGCTGAACCACTGCGCTACGGAGGTCGTGTATTATAACAGTTCTAGTTTCTTAGGCTTCTTAAACATCCGAAGACTCTAAGACAGAGATATACCACTAAAGAACTACGTCTACCGTATAACAGATAGAGACACAGAATGGAAAATACTCGAAGCACTGAATGATTCAATACCCCAGTTCGTTCCTCGTTCAATGTTATCCGATTTCTGTAATGTATGTAGAGTCCGCGAAAATATATCAGCCCCAGCCTTCATAGATAAGGCATTCACTTCATCTTGCATTGTACTACCGCGGGAGGATTTTAAACCTTATTCCGTGGTAATAAGGTCGGGAGATACACCAGCTTTGCCTCAACAATATGCATTACCGCATGCACATGTATTTTCGGAGCGTTGTGTTTTATTCCCTTTATTTTTGAGAGTCTTAAGTAATGAACTCTAGTGCTATTTTCAACTTAAATGGTATAATAAATATTACGCTATTACACCACGTCAATCTGGTCCCTAGTTCTGTATAAGAACTTGTGTTACGGGTTCCAGGAAATTAAGTAACAACCTCCGTAGCGCAGTGGTTCGGCGCGTTGGTGCTCGATCGAGATGTTGCGGGTTCGAATCCCGCCGAGGGAACAAAAAGTTTTCAATGTTCCTGGTTCAAGGATGTGTATTAAATTTGTGTATTAATATAATAAAAATATTAAATATGTGTATAGTATAAAAGTATTAAATACATATTTCAGTTGTCTGGTACCTGTAACACAAGTTCTTCGGATACTTAGGACACGGCCAGATTGACGTGGTGTGAAGCATCTATAGATATTTTATAAGTACCTATTCCTTTTCTACTAGACACATATTTCCAAGTTTTACTATACAGGTATCTGTATAATAAAAATTATATATATAAAATGTATAGTATAAAGGAAACTTACTTAAAAGCTTATGAATTTGCAATAACTATTTGGTTACTATTGTAGTTTATTGCAATTAATGACTTATTGAAAGTATTTTGAAAAAATGTATAGCAAAATTCAAAAATATATATTCCAGCCAACATTTTTAGCGTTTTATTCCTCTAAGGCCGTGTTTCACCAAGCAATGTTAAAGTTAACGCCATGTTAAAATACCATGCCATCTCATTCATTGACAGGAAATACGGAAGGAATAACATGATATTTAACATTAACGTGTTAACTTTAACATTGCTTGGTAAAACACGCCCTAAAGATCAATACCATTCCTGGCAGTCGAGTATAAATAGACACGCAATTTGATTTCAAAAAGATTTTAACTGTACTAAACTTCACAACTCTAGATACCTTCAATAAAAAAATCCGAGTAGCGGAAGTAATACCGTTAAATGGGAGTTATATTACCCTCCCTGCGCCCTGCTGCGCCCTCAGCCGGGGCGCGACAAATTAAAACAAAATACAAAAATAATCCAACGACAGGACTTTATTCAAATGAAACGGTCCGCGGCGCCTGATACTGCGGGGGCTGGGGCGACAGACGCGAGATGGGGTGAGTATACGTGGTTCATTTTGCCGTAAAAAGTAGCCTATGTTTCCGTAGTGTATCTGTACTAATTTCATCTGTCAAGTAATTTCGGAGCCAATGGATACAAACAAGAATATCTTTTCTCTATAATATTCATATTATGTGACTAGCGGTTCCCGCGACTTCGTTCGTGCGGTTCTTGAGCGACTTAAACCATTTATGCAGCGCACGCAACAAAAGTCTCCCCGTTTTTGCAACATTTCTCACTGACTCTTCGCTCCTATTGGTCGCAGCGTAATGTTATATAGCCTAAAGCCTTTCCTTTTAAATAAACTATCCAACAAAAAAAGAATTTTTCAAATTGGACCAGTAGTTCCTGAGATTAGCGCGTTTAAACAAACAAACAAACTCTTCCGCTTTATAATATTAGTATAGATAAAGCTTTTGAGATCCAGTGTTTTAAACTTAGTTCTCGCTACGTCGTGTGTTAGTCGATCACTTGGTTGTCTGAGAAAGGAAGGTGTTTCGGATGTACAAAGTCGTTAAAAAACAAAACAAATAACTTTGGGGTTTTCTCCTTGAAACGGTTTCATGGAATTAATGGAGATGAGTCCGCACGAATTGCTGAAACAGCGCAAAAAGGGTCAAAATTCTAAGTTATTTAGATTGTCATTTTTCTCCCCGAACGCTAAGGACCGAACTCATCCGTCTTAATGAGCACAATAGGCACCGCAAATTTACGTTAAAACCGATTCCGGCCCTAATTTTTCAAGCTCCCTAATCTCCATTACCGAATGGGTTTACATTCCGTTCATTATGTGGCGGTCAGGGTTGCCACTTTCTGAAATTTTCCTCGCAGCGATCGGCGAAAAATCCAGAGTGTTCTGACAACCCTAAGGGCGGTATTATTCCAAATGCGTACGAACAACGCACATTAAAAGTTAGAGCCCATCGCATATATTACTCGCGAGGCAGCGGATCAAACAATCAGGTTCAACGTGAGCTGAATGTAGACAACTCGCAGATTGTTTAAAATAGACGGGGGGAACGGGGCAGGGAAACGGGACCCCATAAGGCTCGTCAAAGGGGATATCGCTCCCCTAATCCCCTGTTTGCAAGTGTTTTCACATACTCCCTGAATAATAAATAGCAAACAAATTAAGATGTTGTCTGTGCGCAATTACGCGGAAGTATTTTTTGTACCGAGGGTGCATATTTGAATCCGATGGTATTGTGTTTTCCAAATGAAAACTCAAGGGAGACTATTTGGTTTAATGATTTCTCACGACAATGCTCACATAAAAGTCGTGTGGATTTACCGAATTATCGGCTACGATTCAGTTATTTTTAATGGATAAAATAGTCAAAAGAATGACGGTTAAACGCCTTAGTATTTTACAAGAAAATACTAAAACAATAATTAAAAGTAGTAGCCCGTCTATTCACAGGCTATCACCATCACTGCTTAGAGGAATGACAAGGACAGCATGTGACTTGACCATCACTTAATCAGATGTTAGATTTTTGTCAAACTTCTACAAAAAAAAACAGCATGAAGTATAATGTTTTGTTAAATCTTGGTATCTTATTTGTGTACATTCTTTGTAACAAATTATATGGGATTTTTTTTATAACGGGTATTGGCCCACCTCACATTCCCACCACTGCAACTCCTGTGAGCCAGGATCAACAGCGGTAACCAACCACGACAAACCCTTTTATATGATCTCAGGGGAGCCCGAGGGACAAGCTAAATCTATCTTGGGACCCACAACGAAATTAATCGGAAGAAAAAAGGAGGAGTAGGAAGTATTCCAGTTTCCCTCCCCAAGCAAAGTGGGAGACAGTACAAAATTGTAATGACTCAAAAGGCCAAAAAATTAAGGGAAAGCACCATATTATATGGGATATTATCATTTAACTAATTCATTTTTTGATTGTGAATTATTGGTGAATGTAATGGTACAAACGATTATATTTTATATTGTATGTAAATTACCCACTTAAGGATTCATTGTAACTATCACATAAGTAGCCATTTTGTTTTTGCCGAAAATAAATTCTTAAAACCTAAATCTAGAACAAACAAACTTTATTTATAATATCGTTAGCTGAAAGCCCGCAAACATGACAATAAACGAGACAGTTTAAAGTTTAAAATAACCTGCGAACTGAAGAACCTCGTTTATGACCTAACAGTGGAGCTATCAACTCTTGTTCCAACAAAAACCCTTTTAGGATTTCGCGCTTCCATTTTTACAAGTTTAAAATACACAAACAAAAAACTACGGTAGTAATGTAGCTAGAACGTAGCTTGGAGATTGCCCCGTCTTAGTACGATTATTTTTTACATTTTTGTACAAACACGCAGATTAATTTTACATTAAAAATTACTAGTTTTTATTTTATTTATTTATTTAACGTCGCTTCAACATCTGGGCCATAAGCGACCACTCTAAATACATCATATACTATATGACTTAAACTAGTTTGTAAAGATTTTCAGGAACTTTAAAGTTGCAATACATCCATTTTCATTATTCAAACATTAATTAAAATCACTATTTTACTTGTTTTTTCTTTACTATGGAAAAGCTAAAAAGAACAATTTTCACCGTCTATGTATGTTTGTTCTACCGCAGAGTTTAAGGCTTTGTGATCTGATTGATCTTGAACGACTATTTGTATGGCAAGAAAGAGGTATCACTCCCACCGGAACGTGTTCAAATCGTATAAACACTCATTATAAAATTTGGAGACAAAATTTGCAATATAATTACTGAAGTAATTTTCACACTCTCGTTACTAAGAAATGAAGATAGAAAAGGGTATAAGGTATAACGTAAAAAAATATTTATATTTAAACAAAAACATCAATTCTTAAACGGTAAATCCGTAAATATAATGAAGTTTCTTTTTCAATAAGACCAGTATTAAGAAAAAAGATTTCAAAGTACTCTAATTTTCAGTTTATCGCGCGAACTCAATAATTTCTGATTCAATAAAAAATATACGAATATTATTATTAGATGTGTTCAGCATTGCTGTGTTCAGTAGTTAGCGTCCACAGTCAAGCTGGAGATCGCGGGTTCAAATCCTGTCGACGGAACTGAAAGTGTTAGTCGTGGATTGCATGAAATATAATAATAATAATAAACATTTATTCAACAAACACATTTACATAACACTAGATTTTTGTATATTTGTATGAAATAATATGTTTATTATTTCATAAAAACATCCAAAAATACAGATCTTTCCATTCCATAATAATAGTATAGAAGTACATTTGTATGCAAACAAACAAACAAGAAACTCAGAGTGTGAACATTACAAATGTTTCCCTACACATTTCGTTCGTGAAATATTTTCAACGTGAAATTGAAGCGCTCCTCAAACGGAATAAAAAATAAAGTTCGCCAACTTCCAAGGAGCATCATTGAACTAAACTTGGTGTATTACGCAATAATATGTAGGTACGGGGAACTTAGGAATTTGAATTTTGGCATACAGCGTTGGCACAGTACAGAGGAAGCGACGTCGCTCCACAAGCACGCCTCACTTGCCGCGACCATAGACACGGAAATAATTGAAACCTTCCTAGAATTGTGAATTGTTTATTTCTTTTTAATATTGGCCTCATACTAGTGCTACAGTATTGGTGTCGAAATATACACTGTCTTAGTATATTGTTTCAAATATTCAAAACCAAAGAAAAAAAAGTTACCAGTCAAAACATATTTTATTTTCAAATGAAACACAACAGCTTTTCTCGGAAATTCAACCAAAAGAAACGAAAAAGTAATATAATATGTTATTTAATGTCCTGTAGGTTTTTTATACATTACACAGTAATAATAGACAAATTACTTGCAGTTTTTCCACTTTATTAGTTATTTAACATCAGATTTACGACCGGTTTCGACTAAGTCATCATCAGGATGGAGTTCTATACTGTGTAAAAATAAAATTTTTGTTTTAAGAAACAATATTTTTACAATGCAACATAATCATCTGTTAATCATATGTCAGCCTTCCAGGCTACCGTATTCCCAAGATGCAAGCCTGCGAATCGTAATTCATAACCTTTCATTCTTCTGTCATAGTATTTTATTTTTTATTAGAGTTAGTAAGTAAAAATATTTACGTTTTTTTTACATTGTAATAGTAGTAACTGAAAGAGCCCATCACGCCGTTAAGCATGTGTTTGGTGAGACAGTACTGTTATGATCTACAAGTGTAAACGTATACGAATTCATTCATTCATTCAAATCTTAAGAGCTAGGCTCTTGTCGGTGGAGTAATCACCATGTTTCTCTGTCCTGTGCTTTACTTTTGACCTCTTGATACGACCCAACGTTTATCTTCTCCTTTATTTGTTCTATGTAACTTCTCCTAGGTCTTCCTCTTCCTCTTCTCCCCTCTACTTTTCCTTCCATAATATTCTTAAGAAATTCGTTGTGTCGTATCAAGTGCCCCTTTTGTTTTCAATTGTTTTAATTATTTGTTTCTTTTCTTCCACTATTTTAAGTACCTCTATATTTGTTTTTCTTTCCGTCCAATTTATGCCTTCCATTCTTCTCCAACACCACATCTCAAACGCCTCTAGCCTTTCCTTATCTCTCTTAGTTAAGGTCTATGTTTCGCATCCATACAAAGCAATGCTCCAGATGTAAGTTTTGAGAAAACGTACGTATACGAATAAACGATAAAAAAAATGTAAAAAAACTGATAGCAAAAAATATTTCAAAATTTGAATAATAACCTCTCAATAATATTTCCGTTCTCTCCACACTCGAACTCCGAAATGATCAGCCAGTTATCTTCAGGTGTATAGATTTCCTCTCGCCTTTAAAATGTAAGTGTCGAGTAATTTTATCGGCGCTTCGGAGTCACGTACTGACACTTCATTTCGTCGCCGGGGGGCGGATGTCCCCCCATGCCCCCCAGGGGGTCACATCCCCCACGGGGGTACTTCTTAACAAATTTGACAGCGAGAGGTATCTTGATGAATCGCGACAGGTGTCTTTGTAATTGGGTGCCTTTTGTGTTTTTTCACTGGAAAATCTGGGTTTTGTTGTCCAGTTATTTTTAATTTTCTTGCTGTGTACCTTTTGGATGAGGCCAAATAAGTAGGTATTGTTGACGTTTTTAATTCGAAATATTACCTTTGATTTTTATAAAAATAGTCTTAAAGGTAAAGGAAGTATCATCATAATCATCATCATATCAGCTATGATATTCACGTTACGCTAAACTAGCAACAAATAATAATGCGAACCGGGAACACTTAGGCTACAAAACCTGAAATTTGATTATCACGCCTCAATCCATTTTCATCGCTATGCCACAGTAATAAAGTGCCTTAATACTTGCTACACTAGTATACAACGTGTGTCATAGTACATATAATATTGAGCCGTATATTGTCTGAAGAGATGCGTCATTCTCTTTTTTATGTAATTTATATGAGGTGCCAAAACAAAAAATGCTCTACGCCTCTTTTATAACATACACATATTTAAGATTTATGCACAAATTTAATAAACACCCAGGAACATTGAACACTTATTGTTCCCTCGGCGGGATTCGAACCCGCGACCAAGTCAATCACTGCGCGACAAAGGTCGTTTTTGCCAAAAATACACATAGTCAAAGATTTGAATGGTATATGAACTGTGGGATACACTGTATAGGACAGGCATTGTCTCGTGTGGGGATCTGTTCACCGTTTCTTGTCAAATGTTTTTTGGAAATAAATATTTGTATTTAGAAGACACAAACGTCGTTTTATAGCCCCCCTGTGTTTTCATCGGCGGTTAAAAACAAAAGTAATCTCGTACACGGTAATGTATCGTCTATTCCGCCGCAAACGACTTCCGCGCGGCAGACCATTTTATTTTACAATATTCCATAAAAGAATAGAACAATCTTATTCTTGCGGTAAGTTTTTAACTAAATTTAAACTTCGCCCGGAACCAGCTGCCCATGGCTGCCGCACTTCGAATTATGTTATGAATAATAATTAAACCCTTCCCTAGTGACGTCAGTTTGTGACTATGCCGGACTTAAGAGGAATCACAACCGTTTTTCCATGCGACCCCTTTTTCCTTCGTATATAATTTGTCTAAAATATTTTGTATATAATACTCTCTACACGTCATATACTATACCATCTGTACGTCTCTATATTTTGTTATTTGTTCCTTTATGAACAAAAAAGTAGTAATTATTAAAAGAGATATTATAGACGTTCAAAAACAAAAAAAATGGTCAGAATTTCAGTTGTGTTTAAAAATCCAGAAGACAAATTGGAGTAGATTTTATGATGAAATTGAAACATACGAACATAGCTCAAGTTTTTAGGTTATAATGAAAAAAAGTATCTAAATCGGTTAAATTTTGGAGGTGGAAATAGGGGTCTCCTGGGCCCTAATTCTCTGGCCTCGAACACAGTTTTTACTATCGGTCTGTCCCGCTCATGCTAATGAGAATTACCGCGCGTGCGAGCGGGATATACTAATATTCGAAAGTAAGTTCGAGGCCTGAGAATTGTATAATGTAATAGGTAATTTTAGTTCAAAAAGCAGTTGTCTCTATCGGTTAGATCGGGCAATTGCGGGACAGCAACAGACTTAATAAATACCTATTTTGCAAACTTAAACACATTCAATGCGTAACTTCTATACTTATTGATGTTGACTCCTAAGAATCCATAATTATTTGGTAACAAAGTTTTGTTACGTAACGCGTTACGGCGTCTGACTGGCTTAAGCTATTACTCTGGTGGGCCTCCCGGGATGCACATGTTTTTTTTATAAAAAATAGGGGGCAAATGGATGGATGCATGGCAATACGAGAGGTTAAAAGAACTTTACAAAGAGGAATAATATTATGCTCTTTTATTGAAAATTTGAAGGTTGTTACTATTCGCGTTCCTAATACAGAGTTATACATTTCAAAAGCATTGCAAATCAAAAATATTACACTAGGCATAAAGCAAATATTTTGATAAGTATGTGCCTATTTTCATGATAATATTTATCATGAAAATTACCTCTTGTCAATATTTGTAGAGCTTCACAAAAATAAACCTCTGAACACACTATATGTATAGTGATATGTGTATATAGCATGCACAACGCGTTAGTTGCCGTGAAAAGTAACGCGTAGGTTATCGAGTCGCGAGACGACGCGGGTTTGACAGGTTCATAACGCATTTGACAGGTGACAGTTGTTTGACAGCTCGCAGCAGGTGACAGTGGTTTATAACTGACGTGAAGTTATTACGTGTCAATATTACGAACAGGTAATTTATTTAGGAATGAGAGATATTTTGTTTATACAAATATTAAGTTAATAATAAAGAAATAATAATAATAATAAAGAAAGAAATCGCGGGTTTGAACCCTGCCAGGGGAAAAATAGTATCCATGGTTCCTAGGTTATGGACGTGTAGGTATTATATAAAATTATTTGAAATATGTTATATATATTACTTATATTTAAGATAGGTATTTCACATAATTTTAGAATATAAAATATACAGTGTGTAAAGAGAACAGTCACTATAACTTTGGAATATAATTAAACTACATTTTCTCATCCTAGAAACGTATTTCTTTTACAAAAATAAAAATAAATAATTTTTTGCTTTTTCTTGCGACAAAAAAAAAGAAATCATGAATGATGAACATCAGCGTAAACTTCTGACAATATTAATACGGGCTGACAAGAATACTTTGTAACAATCCATGCCTCACATTACTTTGTAACTTTACATTTTTGTTGACTACTGGAAAGAAACAAGATGGCTGACGGATGTGAAAACCGGAAGTTACATGTCATTTTAGGGCACATCAATTTTATAGTCTGTTTTCTGTGTCATAAACTCGCAGACTTGCTGAGAGAGATATGTTTATGGTGTTACTGGATAATTCCCAAGATGAAGAGAGTAAGGAAAAAGAAAAGCCAGCGGAAACTGTACATTTTCCCGCAAAAACAAATAGCCTCAAATGGTTTACTTTATTCAGTCGTATAAGTCTCTAATTTTGAAATTTCTATTTTATATTTTTAGTTTACATTTTCTATGAAGTCACATTATCAAAATTACTTTGAAAAATTCTTATAAAAGCCGGTTAATCAGACATACAGCCGGGCGAATGGGCAAACCGTTACGCTTCTTGTAAATAACAGAGCCCAAAAAAGTAAGATTACTACCGCTTTACTTACCGTTACCGTAACTAAACCGCTACGAGTTATGGCTTGCGTAGGTCCATTGCTACGTCGTAGCAGTACTACGAATCTTCTACGAGTTATGATTAACATTACGTTCGTTCATAGCTACGTCGTAGCAGTGCTACGAAAACTCTACCACTTATGTCATACGTAGGACGATCACTACGTCGTAGCAGTACTACTATTCCACTACGAGTTATACCTTGTTAATCGCCTTTGTGGTCTAGTGGTTCAGAGCTTCGCTCTCGACGCGGAGGTCGTGGGTTCGATTCCCGCGTTGGAACAACGAAAAATGTTGTTTTCAAGTTTGGTTAGGACAATGCAGACCAATCACCCGATTGTCTGACAAGAAAGATGATCCATGCGTAGGATGGGCTTGTAAAAAGTCGGACCTGCGCCTGTTCGCTCGCCAGTCGTGTCGGTTTACCGTCCCACTGGGTCATGAGAGAAAAGGGAAGAGAGAATGCTCCTTGTATTGCGCACACACTTGGTCACTATAAAATAACTCCTGCTGCAATCGGTTACCGACACCGAAATCGGTGAGGGGAGCTTGTATTGGTCCAGTGCTACATCGTAGCAGTGCTACAACGTAGCTAAGAAACTGCTACAAATCTCGTGCAGCCATTGAGCCAATTATAACTAAAGCCTTTTAAGAGTTCCATACCCAAAAGCAAAATCGAGACCCTATTAGAATTCGTTGTCTGTCTGTCTGTCACCCGTCCGTATCTCAAGAATCGCGATAGCCAGACATTTAAAATATTAACAAAATACTTAGGTTTATACTTACTTTAAAAAATATATTTAAGATGGGCTCACGTACAACAAACGTTATTTTTTTGCCGTTTTTTATTTAACTCTTCGTGCACTAGTCCAAATCGCACTTGGCTGGTATTATAAAACATACACATACTATACCATGACAATCGGGCCCCATGTAAAGTATCCGAAGAACTTGTGTTACCAGACAACGGAAATACATTTAATAATTTTTATACTATACACATATTTAAGATTTTTACTATAATATACACATTCATGACCCAGGAGCATTTAATACTTTTTTGTACCCTCGGCGGGATTCAAACCCGCGATCTCTCGCTCGAGCACTAACGCGCTCAACCACTGCGCTACGGAGGTCTTCGAATACAAGTACTATAGTAATATAGAACACAAAACTAGCATTTTCCGTAGAATTTATCATCTGCAACACAACTATTACCCGTCGAGAATACAAATCGAAAACTATTAACAAAACTATAATGGCGTTTCAGACTTTAATACACCGACGTTTGTGTTCGCGCCAGGTGCGAAACTGGAACGGCGGAACTAAGCTGACAGTGCAACATGAATCTTCGCTTTTGGCAGATGTTGAGCCGGGCCTTATTAATGTGTGTACATACCCTTAGGTTCAACTGTTTGTCTCTATGCCCAGAAGGTTTTATTTAACTTATGGGGATTGTAACGCGGTTGAATCGTCCTTGTGATGACGTGGTATTACTAGAAACAAACATACACACATATAGGGTGTAAAAAGAACAGTCATTATAACTTTGAGACACGATTATACTACCTTTCCTCGTTTTGGAAATGTTTTTTTATTTTTGTGAAAAACAAAAAAAAACTTGAGAGGTGTCAAGGGACACCCGGATGGAACGAAGTTCTGTATCTGGCTTGCTTTCTATAAGAGAGAGAGAGAGAGACAGACAGAGAAACATGCGACGCCGCACAGCTTACAATAGCTTACTATAGCAAAAAGTGTCGTGACAACTTTTCGAAAGATTTTTTTCCGTCTAGCCCCCTTTCACAACGCCCGATAAGGAACTTCGTTCCAATAATTTTTCCCCTTTCTATTTTTTTTTGTCGTAAGAATAACGAAAAGGCAAAAAGAAAATTATATAAAATTTTTGAAAAAAATTACTTTTCTAGAATAAGAAAAGGTAGTATAATACTTCAAAGTTAAAGTGACTGTTATATAATATTAATAAGTGTTATTGAATACTGTAGGTTCTTGGTGGAAATGTTATATAGTGACATTGCACTTTATTTCATTTTTCCCTTTCATTACATACGACCTCTGTTGCGCAGTGGTTGAGCGCAAGCTCGCGGGTCGCGGGTTCCAATCCCGCTAAACAAACTAAAAGTTTTCAGTGTTCCTGGGTAATGGATGTGTATTAAATTTGTGTATTAATATAATAAAAATCATAAATATGTGTATAGTATAAAATTATTAAATATATTTCTTTTATCTGGCACCTGTAACACAAGTTCTTCGGATACTTATCAGGGGGCCAGATTTACGTGGTATGATGCGTCCATAGATATTATTATACATACACTGCCGAAAACATTACCCTTTATTTCGCCTTAGTTGGGCAAAATTAACGTATTTTGCATGTGGGGCTCTAATCCTTGGCCTAAGCCGGAGCTTTCTCGCAAAAACTAAAAGCTTTTCCGAATACTTCATATCGCGCCATCTTGGTTGCATGACGGATCGTTATCGAACGCGTTACGAAAACTTTTCGTTTGTAAATACCTCTATTGTGTTGTTTTATTGAGTATACGTGCAATTTTGGGTTATGCCAGTAATAATAGCTCCCCACACCGATTTCGGTGTCGGTGGCTGATTTTGTTGGAACTTTATAGTGCCCAAGTGTGTGCGCAATTCATAGAAGCACTCTCTCTTCCTTTTCTCTCATCACCCAGTGGGACGGTAAACCGACTCGACTGGCGAGAGAACAGGCGCAGGACTAACTTTTTACATGCGCATCCGACGCATGGATAATCTTTCTTGTCAGACAATCAGGTGATCAGCCTGCATCGTCCTAGCCAAACTTGAAAATAACTGAACCACTAGACCACGGAGGCGTTAAAAACAATCTTCTGAAACAAAAGGATGGTACAATTTAACAGTATTACATAATAATCATTATTATTATACCTGGGGGCCTATTACAAGCTCTTAATTCCAGCCAGTTTACGCCATACAACATGGCTGCCTGGAATTTTCGTATTACGATCACATATTAACTGCATGATGACAGCTAGTTAGCGGACACTTGACTTGCTTCGGAATGTTACTTTCAGACAACCAAACTAGGGAGGATCCATTCAGTATAACATGTCGCTGTAGTATATTAGAATTGCCTGGAACCAGGCTGGTATTGTGAAAGATACATAATGCGGCCCCTGAACTACCTTTTACATTATAGGTATTATAACCACGTTCCTTTTGTGGATATAAAACGTAACAAAAAGTAAAAATATATATCTACCCGCTAACCTGTCATAACATGGCGGCCGGAAGTGGCTGAAACATTGCGCCCACACCGGAACTGCGGCGCAGGATATTGGTTGTACATCCACCTGCGCTACTGTGACCTTTGTTTGACTACGTGTCTACGTGCTAACAAATATTACAGTGTTTTTGGAAATGAAAATATTTTTATGGAATTTAGTTACAAGGCAGATATATTTTTTTGCATGTAGAATATGGAAGTGGAGTGAAACACTGGATGTAAGATATATAATCCAGTGTATCATTTAACACTGTTGTTAGAAGAGAAGGTTATACAGGTTGTAAAAAGAACAGTCGCTATAACTTTGAGATACGACTATACTACCTTTTCTCATTTTTGAAATGTATTTGTTTTTTTTTCAAAAACTTTAAAACAAAATATTTTTTATCTTTTCTTATTTTTTTGTCGCAACAATAACGAAAAAGCAAAAAAAGTTAATAAACATACATTTCTACAATGATAAAAGGAAATATAGTCATATCCCAAAGTTATAGTGACTGTTCTTTTTACACCAGTTATAAAGATATTGGCTGCAGTCTTCTAACGAATTGAAGACATGAATGGATGAAGGTGATATGTAGCAAAATTATGATTTCGAGAAAATTGAGTTCAAACTGACACTTAAACATTTTAGAATACGTCGTAAGTACATTAATCTAAGGATCCGTCTCTAGAATCAACGTACTTAATACGTTACTACATATTCTAAAATGTTTAAGTGACAGTTTAAACACAATTTTGGGTTCATTATTTTTGCGACATATCACCTTCTTTGATTCAAGTATTTAATAATTACGGCTTGTCCATATTGTTGAATAAACGTTTATTTATTTATTTAGATATCTCTGGGGTCTGCTTATTCTATATTGACAGAGATGAAATATATTAATAAGCTAGACTTATCAGTGGATGCTGCTACCTTAAAATAATAAACATTATTAAAGTTGCGCCAACTATCCAAAGTTGTCCATTCTATTTCGCACATGCCGCTCGCTATGTATAGCACGCTCGACTGACACGACAAACTGTTCTCACCACGGACCGCAGCTTAGTTTATAGTTGAGCTTCCATCATCATCAGCGACTGTGCAGTATCTGTTACTGATGACAGACGGATAGGTAAACACCGTCATCAATCATCATCAATCTGAACATAGTGTTAAGAGAAGGACGCGTAGAGCATTTTCTGTTTTTACACCACATATAAATTACTTACCATAACGCGACAGATCTCCACAAAATCACAGAAACGGTCATTTTAGACTATATTACAGCCACGGTCGTAAAGAAAACCGGCGCAACGTAACCTATATTACTATAAACAGCGTGTAAAAAGAAGTCACTATAACTTTGAGATACAACTATACTGCTTTTCCTCATATTGGAAATGTATTTTTTTTTTGTCAAAATCCTATTTTTTTTTTTACTTTTTACCATTTCTTTCTGTTGCAAGAATAACGAAAAACAAAAAAAAAATATTTTTGGTGAAAAAAAATATAAAAACATTTCTAGAACGAGAAAAGGTAGTATAATCATATCTCAAAGTTATAGTGAATATTATTTTTACACCCGTTATAATACAGTACGGTGTTGCGGGTAGTTTTAGCATATTCAAATTTACGAAACGTTATTCGTTTCGAAAATCAGTTTTAAAGGAAAATCCTCTTAAATAATTTATAGTCTCGATCGCACTCAAATCTTTATATATTTTATAGTTTAAATCTCATCATTCCGCGCATAAAACCCCTCGGCACTAAAAATATCGGAGTGGAGAGGGTTTTATAACGAGATTTTATACTCAAAAGACACTCGACAGAATCGTGACTAATTGAAACGTAAGAATCCTCGTTTGATGTTCCATGCTTCCGGTCTTTTGTGATGTTACGTGTGATCGTAGAGAGTTTGAAGTCAAAAGTATTTATAGACAGTCTAGTCACGAGTGTTTGTAGACAGTTTTGAAGTCGTTAGTATTTGTATACAGTTTTGAAGTCGCAAGTGTTTGTATCAAGATTCTAGTCAAAAAATATTGTCTATTATATATAGTTGAAGACATGAATGTTTGAAGGTGATATGTAGCAAAATTATTATTTCGAGATAATTGAGTTCAAACTGTCTCTTAAACATTTTAGAATACGTCGTTACGTATTAATTACATTAATCTAAAGATCCGTCTCTAGAATCAATGTACTCAATACGTTACATATACAAAAATGTTTAAGTGACTGTATAAACTCAATTTTCTGGGTAAATTTTTTACATTTTACTTCATCCATTCATGTCTTCAGTTATTTTTGAGACTGCCATATTCACCTTATCTAAAAGCCCCTAAATAACGTAGATATAAGAATACTTAATAGGTATTAACACACTAAAGGTATCTAGTTTTGAAGTCAAATTATAGTATTAAAACTGGCCACAATGACTCTAGAGTTGCAAAGATATATGATAAGAAGTTAGCTATAAGTGCTGGAGTAAAGTTAGCAGTGAAGTGAGTTGAGTTTAGTAGTTATACCACCATTATTACTTACGTAGTTGAAATATTATAATAAACATATTGTTTTGTTTACAAAAATGTATTTTCATAAATAATAATAGCTCTCCTCACCGATTTCGGTGTCGGTAGCTGATTTCATTGAAACCAGGCCAGCTCCGTAGGAGTTATTTTATAGTGTCAAAGTGTGTGCGCAATACACAAAGACACTCTCTCTTCCTTTTACTCTCATAACCCAGTGGGACGGTAAACCGACACGACGGGCGAGAGAACAGTCGCAGGTCCGACTTTTTACATGTCCATCCGACGTATGGATCATCTTTCTTGTCAGACAATCAGGTGATCAGCCTGCATTGTCCTAACCAAACTTGCAAACAACATTTTTTGTTGTTCCAACTTGGGAATCGAAGCCATGACCTCCGGGTCGAAATCGAAGCTCTGAACCACTATACCACGGAGGCCATAAAACACGTTATGGTTTAAAACATGGGCGCTGTCTTTTTTTCATAAAATATCGTTTAATATACGTCAAGTCTGTCATTATTCAATTATGCGCGACAAAGCTACTAATTAGCTCAAAGTAAAACCTTTCATTTCATAAAAATATTAATACACCTATCTTAATTATTCGGTAACATGTTAGAGTTCGTTATCTTTTGCGTGCAAAAGGCCGCACTAATACAAAAAGGGTAACGTTATTACAACCGTCCCATTGTTATTTGGGTCACAAACGGCTTATGCTTTTTTTCCCTTCGCAGATATTGTACACACGCCTGCATAATTTGCGAATTAATATATGCTAATTAATATATTAACTTTGTGTGAAAGAAATTGAAACGAAATTAAAATATTGCTGCGTTCCTTAAAATTTGATTAAAGTATTTGTTTAACATTCAGTTATTGTTTGTTATTATAAGACCAAGTATTTCATTATTGAGTTTTTGTTAACATAATAAATAATAACAATGCCAACACCAATTTCGGTGACGGTGGCCGGTTTTATTGAAACCAGGCCAGCTACACAGCAGTTATTATTTGTGCTCAAATGTGTGAAGCACTTTCTCTTCCTTTACTCTCGTAGCCCAGTGGGACGGATAACCGACACGATTGGTGGGAGATCTGGCGCAGGACCGACATTTTACATGCAAATCTGACGCATGTATCATCTTTCTTGTCAGACAATCAGGTGATCAGCCTGCATTGTCCTAACCGAACTTGAAAACAAAATTTTTTGTAGTTAGTGTCATTATGTGGTGGCATTTTGGCATACCAGGGTATACTGTACTTTTGGAATAAACAGTAGCCTATATTTTATATCCGTACATTGATCCCGTTATCAGCTTCATGTATATAAAAATTTCATCAAAATTGCTACTGCCGTTTGCGCGTTAAGGAGTAAGGTGTATCTCAAAGGTGAGAAAGAAAAAAAAACATACTAATATTATCAAATCTTAGAGAAAAGTTTAAGGAAACTGGAATACTAACTGTAGCTTCTCAGTATATCCTCTCTAATGTATTATATGTTAAGAAAAATGTAAACCTGTTTATAAGAAAATGTGATAATCATAATAGAAATACTCGGAATAAGAATAAACTTGTTGTTCCAGTGACTAGACTAAGCAAAGTAAAGAATTCGTTTAAAGGCCAATGTATACGCCTATACAATAGGATCCCAGAAAATATTCAAAATTTTTCAACTAATAAGTTTAAGAAAGTAGTCAAAGAACGTTTGTGTGCAAAAGCTTACTGTAAAGTTAATGATTATATGAATGATAGCACACCTTGAGAATAAAGTAGCCCCCTACAAGGCTACTTATATATAGTACATTCTATGTTATTTAGCTTTAGTATTGACATATTTATATGTAAATTTAAATTTTCCATCTTTTTGGTAAAAGATGGCCCCATGCGAGTTTCTTACGCCGGTTCTTCTTGCTGGGCTAGTTCCCGAACCGGTGGTAGGCATCATATAGAAACGACGTTCAGAAAACATTTTTTTGTAAAATTTACTCTGAATAAAAATATTTGATTTGATTAAAAGCAAAAACATTTTTTATTATTCCGAAAAGTACAGTGTTCCTGTTTTACATGGACTAAGGCTAGTACTTCCTAATTCCCGTGGGATGTTGCTATTACTCGAGCTTTTATAAAATGAACCTTAAATTTTAGGTGCCAGGACCCAGTTCAGTCTAGTTTTATATGTTTAAGCTTTGAAATAGAGTTGTTGGAATTTTTAACTGTTGTAAACACTAAACAGAGCACGCGAGCTGGTTATGAACTGAAACGGCTCACTCGAATTACAACTATTATTCACATGAATGAACCTTTTGGAATTTAAAATAATTAACATAATGTTAAAGTTTATGAACAGGGTGCGCTAAATGAATCTGTTTGGAAATGGATTAGTTTAGTATGTCACTTCGTTGAGCATAAAAATAGTTTGTAATGAACGGTTTTAACCTTCCCGTCCCGGGATTTTTATAGACTAAAAACAGCCGAATCGCCTCAGCCATTCTCGAGATTTAGCGAGACTAATGAACAACAATAAATTTTTATATACAAGATAAGAATAAGATATAAATAGATATAGATAATACATGAGAGGTCGTCCTGTGATGATTGAAGACATGAATGGATGATATGTAGCAAAATTCTGATTTTGAAAAAATTTCATTGAAACATAACACAGAATACGTCGTAACGTATTAATTACATTAACCTAAAGATCCGTATCTAGAAACAATGTACTTAATAAGTAACTATCCTAAAATGTTTAAGTGACAGTTTAAATCCAAATTTCTCGGTAAATTTTTTTTGTGACTATAAATACTTTGAGTGTAGTTTATGTCCAGTAGTACATAACATATCTGAAATGATGTTGATATTATATCAGGGTAAAACTATTGCTGAAGAAAACACCATTTTCAACTTTTAATTCCAACAATATTGGCTACTGTATCACCGCGTCCAGCCTGAAATTCATTCCCGAAGCTTAGAACATCAACCCGATTTGACCGCATGACATTCGAAATAAAAAATACTTCGAAAACAGCCGTGTTTCATGTATACTACCGAAACGCCATTCAAATGTATGATCAACTAACAAGACATTCAAGTTGATAACCCATATTGAACGCTGATTGGTGGAACATTTAGTAGAGAGAAAGGGAGGGACCGTTTTTATATCATAATTACATCACGCTCGCACTTGCAAGATTTGTTAAAAATCCACAGATAATTAATTCACCAAAGATACAGATTAGTTAACATACGATTTGAATCAGAGTTGGTCATTTGAATAGCGTTTGAGAAACCGGTAGTATTTGACCGCTAGTCCAAAAATACACACATTTGTCAAAAGAATCAGTATAATTAGATGAAAAGGTCAACGTATCTCCGAAGGCTGGGCGACTCGGAGATAAATTAAAAGAGCAGCCGCGTCACTCGCCAACACATCTATAAAGCTTTGCAGATTTTAAGTAAATTTATCTTTCTTTTCCTTTAATATCCTCCCCTTTCACGATCTCGGTGCAGATATTTATCTTAATATTAAAACAATCGCTTTCTGAAGTAAATTCAATGTTTAGATTGTACTTTAAAAACGCTTCCCTCGGGGCGATTCTAACGACGCAGAAATTTAATAATGTTTAAACATTTTTCGAAATTCAGCAGCGCTTAATATTCTACTTCATTTGTAGTTGTACACTTTATTGTATATTTCGCAAATATTCTATTCAGTAATTATTATATGAAAAGATATTGCCAAAGCGCATTTAAGAAATTCAAGCGATATCCATTCATTTCAACGCAAAAACCTTTTTCTTTTCCATGGTATATTCTATAATTAATTCAAATAAACACACAATAAACAAATATTTCTTCTTTTTACATAATATGTATAGATTATGTTATAGGGAAACATTTTTATCTTTTATTAATTTATTATACATACATTGTTTTGTAAACGTTCTACAAAATATTTTCTGAAGGTTTTAAAACTATTCCCGACATCTCTTTTTGTGAATTCAATCCCTAAGGGGTTAAAAAGGGTGTAGTTTTAGTATAAGCAATAAATAAAAAATATGTTGTATGAAACTTTAATTTTACTTTTTGAAGTTTTAATGGTTTTTAATAAAAAATAAATTATACGCTCAACGAAGTGGGCTAGCAGCTAGTGATTTATATGACTCTTTCGATAATTTATGAATACGTAGACGTCAATAGTTCCTGCTTAGGCAACAGTACTTGGCGATGCATCTGATAAATTCGTTTCATATCTCTCACAAAACTATAATTCCCACGTGTTCCCCGGACATTGCTGTAACAAAAAGCGTAATTTTGTTTTTCCTTGAACCCGCTGACGCGGTGTAAAGTTGCGATTTAATATCCCGCGCGCGGGATTTATCGCCCCGTACTGCCGAATTGCCGATATTTTATATTACACGTGCCGATATCGACTCATACATGCCGATGAATAAATTTGTGTAAGCTTTATTTATGTTTAGTATGTTTAGATTTGTCTGCCATGTTTAAAATGTTTGATTTAGACCTAAATATATATTCTTTGTTTATCTAGAATTATTGTCTGGTTGTTTCTATGTTTACTGTCTTTAAGCCTATCACTCTATGTCTTTTGTTTTATAATAGAAACTCCCTTGATACTTCTAAGGAATAATAATTCACTAGTCTAGACTAGCTGGGTTTAAAACGGCAATAAGGCTGCTAAGCTGAAAAGGGATTGGGCAGACCTGGGGCCTAACTCGCCAAACTGATTTGATTTTGATTCAGATACGAACATGCCGCGTACTTCCTAATAAATTGACATTTGTTTATTTTGATTCTCAGTCCATTGATATGGTCGGGAGTGCAAAAAGTTACGATCTAATAATTTTCTTTATCCTGATTGGTTTCAAAGTAATTCACCAAATAAAATACGAAAAACCACTGATATCGAACGAATTCGGTTCTCGATTGTGTCGGGAGTAAGCCCGCTGGCCGGCTTAAGAAAAGATGACGTTACACCTGGATGCACGTCAGCGAAGCTGGGTAGCGATAGCACAGGAAAGAGATAAGTGGAAGAACCTGCGGGAGGCATTGGCATATCAGTGGAATTGCATAGGCTAAAAAAAGTATCTCGTCAAAATCATAGAAAAAGGAAAAACAAAATGTCGTATCTTAAATAGTTCTTACTTGACGAGACAGCCACGGAATTAGTTTTTGAAGTGAAACATTTACATTCTAGAAAAGTATTTTTTTTATATTTTTTTTGTCAAAGCCCATATGGTCAAACATATAAACATAATTGTTGTTCCACAAGAATAACAAAAACCACAAATAAAAATTAAGTAAAGAAAAAAAAATAGAATAAGATAAGGTAGTATACACACATCCCAATGTTATATAGACTGTTATTTACACCGAGTATAATCCAAAATTACAACTTTTATAGGTTACCGTGGTATCAAATATTTCTCAAGCTACCCACAATAACACGGGCTACAAGGGATTAGGTGCGTCGGCCAGGCGTGAGCATTGACAACTCCAGTGAATGTAATTTATGCACACCTGTTATAGTTACAGGAATTCGCCGCCACAGAATGTACAGAGCACAGAAGCCAAGTATAAATAGTACTCAATATTTCAACGGCGGAAAATAACTTTTTATTTTATTCAGAAAATCAGTATACAGTAAGTAGCTAGTAAAAATACTAAGAATATAACAGATACCGTTTATATGTTTTCACATACAAACTAAATAATAACGTACAGACCACTGGTTTTTAAGGGATTCTCGGACTTTATTTGTTAAGTAATTATAAACAGATCACTCTTAATTCTTCTGATTTAATTTTAATAATTTTGATTTCATTTGAAAAAAATCTCTATTTGTATTCATTATTGTTCATATTTATAATTTTATAAGCAAGTATAAAAAATACTAGTAACTAGCAGTTGTTGATAAACCCTAGGTGGTTTTTTAGTGCGTAGCTATTAAATTGTACATTGCTTTTTTATAAAAATAAACGAAAAAAAAATTTACATTAGTAACATAAAAAAAAAGTAAGAGATAAACACACCTATCTACTTTAATGAAAGTTTTGTCTTACTTTAAGTTAAATTTAGCATTAGAATAAAAAAATTAAAAAAAACACAGCTATATTATGCTGTATGCGAAGTAGAAACAACAAAAAATCTGAAAATATTAAAAACAAGGAATTGATTTTTATGTCTTTATAAAGTCTAATTTCTAACTTGGCTAAGTCTCATACTGTACAGGATTAGACAGCGAACGTTTAGCAGTAGCTTGTTATCAAATCGGTTAAGTACTTTTTATGCGAACGAATTACAACTATTGATACTCACAACCTCTCAAACTTTTCACAATTTACAATTATTATAGCAGGACAGGCTCTGAAATATCAGCGGGTTGTGTGTTAGCGGATTTGTATTGCATGAAGCTTGCCTTCTGTCTCTATTAGTTCTGTATCAAAGCTCCATTATCTAGTATAGGTCATGTCAACTGTGCTATACAAACGTATGGTAATGCCAAAATTGGAACGGACTATTTGGTCAATTACAATCGTAATTTAATATTCTACGTGCGAATTGTGCCAATTGCAGGTGTAAGTGTAAGTTTACAAACACTGTGGTACGCCAAAACTAGTTTTGCTAAACTTTTAACCAACTGTGGTGAAGTCGAGTGTAATGTTTTTTGGGAATGTATGTCTGATCCACCGTAGCTACTACAGCAATCATACTTCCGACACAATCGAGAATCAAATCAAGTCGATCCCAACGGCATTTGGTATTTTATTTACTTTGAAACTAACCAGGATAAAGAAAATCGTTAGATCGTAACTTTTTCTACTCCCGACCATATCAATCGACTGAGAATCAAAGTAAACGTCAATTTATTTCGAAGTACGCGGCACAATCGAATCTGAATCAAAATCGAATCAGTTTGGTCAGTTTACTAGTTTTATAATAAATCTTTATTTATTAAAAATTTTATATAAATGTTTTCTAGAAATCGTTCCTATAATACGAGTACTTACCGCCGAAAAGAATAATAAATTTATTCGAAATTATTAGGTGCCAAAACAAAAAATGCTCTACGCGTTCTCTTCGCACTATATTCGGCTTGATATGTGGACTATCAATAACCCTGTATTTTACATAGATAACATGAAAATTTTGTGCGTTACGTAAGAGGCAAAAAGGTAAAAAAAAATATGTAAGAACACAGAGCGATCTCTGTTCACATTCAAATATTAGTGGCGGGATATTAACCGGAGATTTGCTGGAAACGCTCTTAGCAATGCAAAGAGTATTACAATATTACCGAAAACTACCGGCTGCACTGGTGCCGGATTATGTTTTATATAAATCTCTTTAAATCTTACCCGGGCGAGTAAGTGCTTTGCTGCAATATTTATTTTGCGAGTACCTTTCATAACTCTTAATATCAGTAAATAATTGAAGACATGAATCGATGAAGAAGATTTGTCTTTAAATATTACCCGGGTGCAATATTCATTTTGCGAGTATCTTTCATATCAGTAAATGATCGAAGACATGAATCGAATGTAGAAAAAAAAATACTCAGAAAATTTAGTTTGAACTGTCACTTAAACATTTTAGGATATAATTATTTCCGAAGTAATGTATTAAGTACATTGATTCTAGAGACGGAGTTACGGATATTTAGATTAATGTACTTAATACTTTACGACGTATTCAAAAATATTTAAGTGACAGTTTGACCTCAATTTTCTGGGTAAAAGTTTTTGCGACATTTCCCAGGACTTCCACGAATATTTCAAGACTAAAAATAATCGAATCGATTCAGTCCTTCTCGAGTTTTAGCGAGACTAACGAACAGCAATTTATTTTTAAATATAAGAAGATAGTCACCCACTCCATAATTATATGATAATAATGAGAACGATGTTGGTATTAATGTAGGCATGAATGCGCTGGTACCAACTACCAATTTATATTTTCTATTTTATTCATAGATATCACTTATCAAAGGGATATTATGAGCACGTCATTAATTTCCAACGATATTGATGTCGAGCTTACTAACATTCCTGAATAACGTGTATTATGATCATCATCATTACTTACTATAATGACCATTAATTTATAAGGGCGAAAGTTTGTCTTGCCTTGACGCGTATTCGGTTGCAGCCATTTTGATAACATGCAGGAAGCTACCATCATTGATTAACAGATGTTCCTTTTATATTAAAGAAGTACAGTTTTTTTTTTGTCTTTATTTAAGGGTGTTATCGCAAAGCTATCAATTCACCCGTATTCACAAACATACAATATTAACATAATAGATGCGAACAATTAAAAATATTAAAAAGTATAATTGTAGACTTTGCAAACTCTTTATTAACAGTAATTTATACAATTCTCTGGCCAAAATAGACAAAGGGTCTGACAGAATACTGTTACAGACTCCTACGTCCATCAGCCAGCCAGACCTTAAAGATTCATTACAGATACATTCCATCGAAATACGATACATGTCAAAGTACAGTGTTCTCATGGAATATTGCGTTTGTTTACCCAAGCTGATGACAAGGTTCAAAAGTAGACGGCGTATGCTATTTTATATAGTAGGGGAGCTGAAGAGAGGATTTTTGTAGTAACTCGAGCGTGTCAGATTAAGATGGTACTCGTAAATGTGTTCCACATGCCTCTAGTAATCTAGGCATGCTTTTTTTTTATTTGATTGGCAGAATTAAAAAAGTTATAAAGAGTATAAAACAATTTACTTCGATGCGCCATATTAAGGTTGGGGATGTTAAGTAGGTGTCAAAAAGCTCCAACAGAAAGCACTGACGATAACATAAGTTAGTATATTATACTAACTATTTTCAAATAACTGATTTTCTCAAATATTTTATATTGGACTCAGCGTAATACTATATGAATCTAACGATAAATAAACTATATTATAATACAAATTTGTTTTTTCAAAGTTCAAAATTAAACGCTGTTTCCGCTCGTTCCATCACTAAAATAAAAAACTATAGTATGTTTTTTTATCTCCTATTATATAAACACCTAAACGGTCTCCAACTACGCTTAGCACACTACACATTTTGCATTCTGGGCTTCCCTTTAACATAATGATTTCAAGAACACGTTCGATATTTAATATAATAACATTAAAGACCTCAAATATCCCAAGTATTTCAATTAAAGTAAACACATAACAGTTTAACATTTGATACAAAATATGATGTGGAACAAATTGACATTATCAAGTAACATTATCCTACGTAATAACTCTTTAGTTCGCAACAAAGTGGAAAAGTCCTCCGAGCGTGAACCGTGTCGCTTACACCGTACGAGCGTATGGTAATACTACCTATACAGTATTGTAACGTATCACTGATGGCAGGGAGCTCCGTAACCGTAACCGAAACTATCGGATATCCGATATAAAAAATCGAAACCGAATCCGAAATGAAAGTTTTGCTACTGCAAAAGGAAACCAAAATTTAATATCCGTAACCGAAATTATCCGAAATAATTTAGTATCCATAACCATATCTGTATCCGAAAGTACCTATCAATTTCATGTTTGAGATATAATGTATGTATGCCTACGCGTCACGCCACGCGGTACGAAAATGTGTGATAAGGGCAGTATTTTAATTACGTCTTTAATATTTCATAACAAATTGGTCTTAAAAATTTGTGACAAAAAAATATTTTCGCCTCGATTGAGACGTACGATATTATTGTTATATTGTAAAGTATAAAATCCGTACTTTTTCTTATTTTTAGTAAATAATGTCGCGTGATTTTTGTTTAAAAACAGTTTGTTTGACTGTGGCACAAAATATGGCCGCAAGCCGGCGCGTAGGATAGCTCGCGTCATCTGTTTATGTGAAGTTACAATACTGTATGATAATATTACTGTGGTACGAACACATCTACAATATCTGGTAACGGAGGAAATTTATATCCCCCAATGAATTTTAAGTTACACAATTTATGAAAACTTTTTATGATTTAAGATTTCTCTGAAGCGTTTTATCACGACGCGACTGAGAGGCAACTCCGAAAAGGGTGATGCTGAATTTTGTTATTTTCTCATTCAATCTGTACTTATAAAAGTCAGTTAGTCATTGAAAAAATCAGCTTACATTTTAGGTATACTATCTGCATAGTAAGTAGGTAAGCAAAATCAAAAACTATAAAGAGATATACAATAATAAGAGATAGAAAAAATTGTGAAACGAGAATGATTTCGATAAAAACTAAAACTGCATGGACCTATATACTCATATTATAAAGCGGAAGAGTTTGTTTGTTAGATGTTTAAACGCGCTTATCTCAGGAACTAGTAGTCCCGTTTGAAACATTCCTTTTTTTGTTCGATAGTCCATTTATAGAGGAAGGCTTTAGGCTATATTATATCATTAAGCTACGACTAATAGAAGCGAAGTGAGAAATGTAGCAAATACGGGGAAAATTATTCACATTTGAGGACTTTCGTTGCGTACGTTGCATAAACGGTTTGAGTCACTCAAAAACCACGCGAACTTAGTCGCGGGCACAGCTAGTAATATTATAAAGCGGAAGAGTTTGTTTGTTTGTTTAAACGCGCCAATCTCAGGAACTAGTGGTCCGATTTTAAAAATATTTTTTTGTTGGATAGTCCATTTATAGAGGAAGGCTATATTATATCATTACGCTACGACTAATAGGAGAAAAGCGAAGTGAGAAATGAAGCAATAACGGGGAAAATTATTCACATTTGAGAACTGTCGTTGCGTGCGCTGCCGCTATTTATGCAGCGGCAGTTTAAGGTACTAAAAAAACATGTATGAAAAAAAAAATTACTTTTTAGTAGAGATAATCGCGAGAGTGATTATTATTATGGTTTTATTGCCACCTTTCAAATTAATATATACCTATATAAACAGACTGGCAAAATCATTATCCTTACCCTTTTGGCTCTGCCGTGATGACGTAAAAATAGGTTTCAATATTTGTGTACCCGAGAGTCCTAACCTTTACCCCGAATAATGTTATTTCTTACACAAAAACACTTTATAGGTTACGTACTTACTGTAAATCTAAGCGTAGATATTTTGTTCAAATACAATAAAAATACGCAACTAGACATAAGCTTGAATAAAAATACTCCATGCTTCAGTCTCTAAAAAAAAAGCTTATAAAATTATAATCTTCTAGAGGACACGCTGTGATAGAAATTCGACCTTAAAGGGTTAGATAGAAAAAAATAAATTCTGTGACGAATTGATAAACGTCAACGCATAATAAAACTATATCAAATGCACGCTAATGTAATTAGTAATAATGTGAGTATATGTATGTCTAGTTGTATTTTTTATTAATGGTTAAAACGGGTGTAAAAAGAACAGTCACTACAACTTTGGGATATGATTATACTACCTATTCTCATTCTAGAAATGTATTTTTATATACCAATTTTTTTTTACCAAAATAAAACAATTTTTTATGCTTTTTCATTATTCTTGCAACAAAAAAATAAGAAATGGTAAAAAGTAAAAAAATGTATTTTGTTGTAGATTTCGACAAAAAAAATCCAAATCAGGACGGTAGTAGATTTGGATTTTTTTAACCATGACACACCTGTATAGTTAAGTATATTTTGCTCGCAGGTTGTGATTATATTTTATCAGGATATTTCTAGATAAAATATATAAAATTTTTATATGATGAATTTCCGAAAAGTATCGCGTGATCAAATTAACTATATTTCCATAAAAAATCACTCTGCACACCCTCTACAAATGACAAAAACGCACTTCTTACTTCGCACAGTTCCCGCAAACCTCAAAGTTTTGCTTCACATCCCGATAGATAAGGATAAAAATAGCGAGGGAAATACAGAAATAGATGAAGAAAATTCTATTTAAGACCGTGATTTATATCCGAATGAAAATAGTTTATTGGGTACCGAAGATAAGGAACAAGTATACACGATAGCGGGCAATAAAAGAAGTGGCGCAAAGAATGGTCTTATCACCAAAGAGCTATATTTCCTAGACAACGCGCTTCGGGTAAAGGATATACAATACCGAACGGATGTGTTTTATTTTCCAGAGTGGAGCTAACGAAAAATACTCGGGAGAAAATGTTTAATTTGTGGCAACTGATTTGTAGAAACACTTTGCTTTTGAAATATCATTATACATTGCCACGTTTTGTTAAAGTTTGTTCCATATAAAGCTTCTGATTGAATGAGTAATACATAGGATCATTAGGTGATTTTTTTAACTTCCCAGTGAAAACAGGAGGAGTTTTTTGATGTGTCTGTGTGTGTGTCCAATATTATACGGATAAACCGATTTTAATATTTTATCTTCAAAATCTGGCGTGATCACGAGTGTTCTTCTTTTGTTTTGTTCTTCAATTAAATTTTTCATTATTAGCTCGTTTACTGCTAGACAATACGGTTTAGTTCTTTTTTTAATAGGTTATTAGAAGTCTGACGCGTCTGTATGTGGCTTCATATCTCCCAAATGGATGTACTGATTTTGTTTGCGTTTTTTCTAGCTTTAATTCATCTTCATTAGCTGGCAATTCGCTAACTGCTTGAAAATTCGGGGGTTACAAGTTATTTTAAATTTTGTTTATAGCTATGTTTAAATTAAAGTTCTTAGTATCCGGGTATAAAACTACTGTGTAGCTTATACCGGATATTAAAATGCGAAATAAGCATTTTCGCTCCGGTATGAAGTATTTGTAGTCATAACCTGGAATATTTTATAAGATGTTTAGTATTCATATCAAGTACTGTGTTAGCTTGTTGCAGAAACTCAACTAAAATGTTTTCATAATAATTAATACAAAGTTTTACATTTCCATTTGAAAAGCTTATTTGTTAATTACTAAAAGTTACTAAAATATATCACGTACATAGTAGTACCTACTAAAATTTCGGTAATAACAGGTGTGACGTTACGTAAATTTTTTGAACAAAATATTAATACTGCCTCCTACATTGATACTGGACCGACTTTTTAGGCCCGTCAAACTTATAACACCCCGTCGTTTTTGCGTTGGGGGTTAAAACAACTTTTTTTGTTGTTGTTGTAACAACACGTGAATCCCAAGATTTTTTCCTTCCAAGCTTTAAATCACTTTTGAAATTTGAAAAACGCACGCGTTATGCGTGCGTTTTTATTTTAGTTTAACCTTCGCCAACTGTGGCGAAGGTTAAACTAAAATAAAACGTACTTATTAGCTTAACTTAAAATAAATTATTCAAAATTGACTCGTAATGGAAGCAGTTCCTTCTCATTCCGTTCTTTTTCTGTAGAGATGAATCAATTGCACTCGTATTCACATTATTGTTTCCTCGACGTGTCGTGAATAATTATCCCCATGGACCCCCTTGATTAATGGAGCGAGCGACAGCGGTCACGCCTGCCTTCTCTTTCACCCCTTCGTCTAGCCTGTCAACCTTACTCCTATACAAACAAAGGCGAGTATCGTCTGCGCCCGATATTTTGTTTTACATTCTACCCGCATTATTTATTATCACGTGACATTTGTATAAATATGATTAAAGATATTCAACCCGTGACTCCTAATTTCGCGATTTTATAATTATGTTACGTTGTTTTGTGCCCCTCGTTTGAAATACGCCCGCTGTTTGGTTAAATATGCAAAGGACGCGTTTTGTTCTTTTGCATTTTTGAACGTTTCAATTTAGGATCGTTTGTTTGCAGCAAAGTCACAATAATTACTCAATTATGTCCTATTACAGTATTTAAAAAAATAATCTATACTCTTAGGCCAGAATAAAATATTTTATTCTGAACTAGCTGACCCGTGCCCACTTTACCGGGGCTTCCACGAATATTTCAAGAATAAAAATAGCCGTGTCGGTTCAGCCGTTCTCGAGTTTTAGCGAGACTAACGAACAGCAATTCATTTTTATATATAAAAGATGAAGAAGATAAAGAATATAGGATAAGAATATTTTATAATAATGAATTGTGTATACTGTAGTGGCCAGTGGTTTTTTATTCAGAGGGAAGCCTTAGTTTTATCAGACAGGGATTCGATTAAGGGTCTTCTAAAGGGATAGGAGAAGGCCATAGTAATGTAGTTATACCACCCTATAGGGTGCATTGTTAAAAGATTGGAAAGATTTGATTGAACTTGTACATTCCTACTAACTGATATAAAAGAAATTTATCACAGATGTGGTAGACTAAGGGCGTGTTTCACCAAGCAAGTTTAAAGTTAATCCTTCGGTTAATATCATGTTGTTCCTATCGTAATTCCTATCAATGAATGAGAAGGCATGATTATTTAACATGCGTTGGTGAATTCTAGGGGCTACTTTATATCGCAGAAAACTGAATTTTAACCGACTTCCCAAAAAGGTTCTCAATTCAGCCTGTTATGTATGTACACCGATTACTCTGAGGAGTCTGAGGTTATGGATCCGATTTGCGTGATTCTTTTATTCAACGTAGCATACGAACATTTGTGTGTATGAACATTTTTTAAATGGATGTATCGTGTAGTTTCAGTGTGGCTAATTTACGAGTTTTTCACTTTCACATTTATAATCGACACAAAAAGGAAAAATGGAGTGTTTGGTGTAGAGTATGAGTAAGCATCGTAGCTACCAAACTTTTTATCCTACTGTACTTTACTTTGACTTAGAGACACTACAAAGGAAAAAATAAAAAATACATTTAAAAACAACTTCAACATTTAAAAAGTGTAAAATAAAATTTATATGGTGTACTTTTTTGTTGGCAGTTAATGATTTTTCGGTGTCAGCCTAAAAACATCCTAAAGTTGCTGACCTATAAGGTCAGCAACTTTAGGATGTTAATACAGAATATGTTAATTAAGAATATGTTAATTTGTTTTAATGTCTTAATACAGACACACCTTTGCTGCGATAAAATCAAAATAAAAAATATTAACAAAAGAAAATCACTAGTATTTTTCGGAAAAAAAACATAAAGACTAACACCGCGCTGGTTCAACCCAAATAGATAAAAGGTAATCGCTATGTCGCGCTACATCTAGTCTTTAGCATAATTTTATCATTTTTATACATCACGGCGACTTTTTATCCAGTCTTTTCCGAGCATTTAGTAAAAACGGCGCACAAAGTACATTGTTCAGTCTGTCGCGAGGACCTCAAGCCTGCTGTCACCGCCAGTGGAGAGGTGACGTAAATAAGGTCGTGTGCAGACCTCTCATGCTTACTTTAAAAACGTTTGAAATTGCTTTGAAATAAGAATTCATATCTCGTTTGAATAGAATTATGATAGTTACATATTATTATCGTATGTTGTTTTTGTCTCAATTTCTCTCTTTATTATACGTCCTTTAAGTTTGCTATATGTATTGTAAATTGTTATCTATATATCTAAATTTAAAAAAAATATCGCTGCTCGTTAGTCTCGTTAAAACTCTACAACGGCTGAACCGATTCGGTTATTTTAAGTCTTCAAATATTCGTGAAAGTCCAGGATTCTAACCCCAGGTTTCTCGTACGCTATTCAAATGAATGATTAACTAACATTCAAATCGACAACCCATATTGATCGCTGATTGGTAGAATATTATCAGACATAAAGGAACGGACAGATATTTTATAATTGCATCACGCTCGAACTTGCAACTTTGCTTATAATTCCTCAGATATGATTGATTCAAATCGCATGTCAACTAATCGGTGTCTTTGGTCAAACCTTATCTGTGAAATTTTATCCAATCTTGCGAGTGCCAGTGTGTAAATAAGAGATTGACAGTAAAGCAAGCCATTGCGGCTGGTATATCATCTGGAATCCAGAAAACCGAGAAACTCGGAGCACTGACTGAAATATTACACAGAGCTGAAAATTTAACTAAAATTCGAACACACGAGTAGATTTGTAAAATTTTAAATTTTTTGACAACTAAGGTAGGTTAGGTAGAGTAAATAAATAAGTGCTCTTGTGTATTGCGCCCACACTTGAGCACTACGAAATAACTGCAGCGTGTAGCTAGTAGTTTCTATGGTAGTATATTAGTAGGCATCATATAGAAACGATTTTTGTAAAAACTTTCGGAATAAGGGCAAATTTTTCAATCGTCAGATAACTTTTATCTGTTGAATAAACATGGGACTTTGACATTTCGTAGCTTTACCTTCGAGGTTACGAGTTTGAGTTTGAGTTTGAGTTTGAGTTTAAGTTTGAGTAGAGGTAGAGAAGGTATAGCGACGATTTGTTCTGTACAAATCTGTCAAAGTCACAGACTTATTCCTCAGGTAAGATATATCTGTCGATTGAAAATCAGCACTAAACATATTTGACTTTGACTTGTACAAACGACCGCCATTGCTGAAATTGGTGGTGGGCTATTCTGGATGCACTATTCGAATCCGTAAAGAACCAGCGTAAGAAACTCTGACGGGGCGTCTCAGTTTCTTACGCCGGTTCCTCTCGGCGTGCTAGGGTTGAACCATTGGCCTTTTTGTCGACTTCCCGAAAATAGCTTGTTAAGTTTCATTTGGACCTTAATCGACCTACTGTTATATCATCAACATAAACAGTTTTAACTTTAATCGTTTCAAATGGCTGTGGAATCGTGAAATTGGAATCGAAACGATAATTAATTAGAGAACTGGTTTCGCTATTGTTGGAAAGGTGAGGAGGTATTTGGTAATTGGCTTCATGTGAGTGAGAATTTCATTATAACATTGGGATTCGAAGAATTAATTTCACTTTGATTATAGATTCGAATTGGTGTTTTGGTTATTGAAATTATTTATTTTAAATTCCTTCGAAATTAATTAAGAGGTACTTGTGTATGTTTAGGTTCTAATAGCCCTGATATTATTAGATGTGAATTTTAAATGGATTGAAAATCCAAAAGTTATCAATGTATCTTTAAGGCGAGGAATAACCGCTACTAGCGCCACTCTTTCTAAAATAAATATAACAACGACACAAAGATCTTATTAAAAAAAGTAGTCGGTTAAAACTCTAAGTAAATAGTTCAAACTAATTTATTGGCATTTAATTACAGCTGTAAATCCTATAGTGTATTTACTCTCATAAAATCCGCCAAAAGTGGCCGTTTTAGCAATTACTTATGAGAGTCAATATAGTATGGGATTTAGAGCTGTAATTAAATGCCAATAAATTAGTTTAACTATTTACTTAGTTCTAACCGATTACTTTTTTTAATAAGATCTTTGTGTCATTGTAAAAAATATTTTAAAAAGAGTGGCGCTAGTAGCGGTTATTCCTCGCCTTAATGCGATATAACTAAATTCTTTATATCGAAAACCTAAAAACTTAAACGAATTACTATAAAAAAGGTTTGTGAAAAGTTCTGAGAATAAAGTTCAAAGAGATTCTGAGAATTCTTAAAATTTTAAAACGAAGTGAAATTCAATGTCACTACAAGAATTCGATATGGCCGCTGGCGCTAATAGAAAATGAAATCGAATTAACCAATAGAATCGGGACTCGAGGTACCGTCGAGAAGATTCGCGAAGAAATAATTAAATTTCAAGATACTTTTTGCTTGTACATTAAATTAAATACAGATAGGATAGAATTGAGAGCAAAGTAAATTATTGGAAGACTGTATCAATATCATTTTTCGAAGAAGTATTTTGTGAAATATGCCGCTTACCTTGTGAACTGCTTCTTTAGATTTTCTTAACATCTATAATGTAATTATTTGTAAGAGTTTTAATACTTTAGGAAGGACTTTAATTCAGGTTTTCAAAAAAAATTTCAACTGCTAATAATATGGCTGAAAGACCGTTTTAACTTCAAACTGAATATTATTGTTTAAAACATAAATATCCTTAGATTATAAAGACACTAGCTGTCCCGGCAAACTTCGTATTGCCTTATTAATTAATTGCTTGACATACTGACTGCAGCGCCACCTATCGGTTCCAATTGTAAATCTAAACCATTCTCGAATCTCCACGAACACACACAAAAAATTTCATCAAAATTGGTCCAGTCGTTTAGGAGGAGTTCAGTCACATACACACGCACACAAGAAATATATATATTAAGATAGACAGATCGCACTGAATATCTGAGTGTATCTAAAAAAGCAAATATAAAATCAAAAGCGAATACAAGTTCGCAAGAGAAAAGAGCACTTAAATTTAGCTTAACCTATTTCAATTTTAAATGTTCTTAATGTGTCCCGGGAATCGTCGTTATTCATTCTAAAATTGTGAATACAATAATAATTGAATCGATCACATATACCTTATATGTGATATGTCGAAAAAAATTTGACCCTAAAAATTCAGTTTAAACAGTCACTTAAACATTTTAAGATAATATTATGTAGTAACGTATTAAGTACATTGATTCTAGAGACGGGAATATTTAGATTAATGTACTTAATACTTTACTAGGTTTTCTAAAATGTTTAAGTCACAATTTCTCAAAAACTCCACTCCACTTTCTCAAAAACATAATTTTCATCCATTCGTGTATTCAATTATTGTTATCAATAGTTTCGTTTTTGACTAATCATTTGCATTAGAGGCTTCATGGGCCTATCTGCCTATTATTTAATCATCTATAAAAATATTGATATTTAATTATAAAGCCGCAAAAACACTTTTAATATTAGTATTAGTTCAGAAATGAATTATAAAGATCTGACAAATAAGCAATTACGAATCAATTTCGAGTGATTGCTGTTTCTCTTCGTGTTATATCAACGCGTAAAGATTATTTCATTCCGTGTCGACTTCGCCCTGAGATGAGTTTAGTTTACGAGATCCTTTATTACCTTCTGACCTCCCTGTTTAGTGCCTCTTCTTCCTTAATTAAAATTACCCAAAATACATTTTTCCCGCTCTCGAGCCCTCTGAAAATTTCTGAGCCCTCTGATATTTTCTTATTTTTATGAGAGGCAATATTTTTATCTCAGCGTCACTTTTATTAAGAAATGTAATGAGACAGAAAATAATTTACATGGAACCAAATGTCTTTTAGCAGGTCATCTATTAATACGTAAAGATTTTAATTTCTACCCTTTTTGGAAACTGCCCTTACGGTTTATACAGTGTGTCCCATGGTTAATAGAACAAGCCGAATGCAATGTGAAGAGAATGATAAGTAGAGCATTTGTTGTTTTAGCACCTCATATGAATTACTTAGCATAACGTGACAAATCGCGTTTTAAGATCTTCATAAAAGTCATAAACACATGGGTTTCATAGTTTCAACAGATGACTTTCAACCCTGGTCAGGTGTTAGGTCAGCGACCAGTGCGTTCGTGTGTATAGATCCCGCGAGCTCAGACCTTTGTGTTTTTTCCCGCGTTATGGTATATTTATATAAGGTGTCAAAATAAAAAAAAAAGCTGTACGCGTCATTTTCTTCGTACTATTATATTCGGCTTGGTATATGAACCATGGGGCACACTGTATAGAGGAGGATGCTAATATTTCTTAAGATCACGCTTAGAAGTAAAATTAATATTAATAACAACAACACATACCTACTACCTCACTTACACTACTTTAGGGTTTAGGGTTTGTATTTATTGTAGGTAATACTTGTCAATACTTATTTTAGAATTGATTTACATTTTTTTTAACATATAACCTTAATTTTTTATTGCCTAAGAGGCAAAAACCCTTAAACTTAAACTTCAATTAAGAACAAATTTCAACTATAAAGCAACCAGTACAAATAAAATCGTAAGTGATATATATTTCTGATGGAATATCAGTAAAACAAGTGGTTTTATAATTAATAATGTGACTTTATTCTTACACACTTTGCATCTTAGATAAAGACTACGCCATGTTTTTTTAATTTTTTACAAAATTTTGCCAACATAACAATGTTACTAGCTACAGATTACATTGTATTTTGCCAACACCCCCCCTAAATGTAATCTCTATCTCTATTTAAACTAAATAATTACATTTTCTTAAGATTCATGCAAACCACAACTTTTAGTAAATCTTAACAACAAATTTTTATTTAATGCCTTTGTAAACATGTCAGCTATCTGATCTTCGGTTTTAATATATTTTAACACTAGTTTAGCATTTTTAATTAGCTCCTTAATATAATGAAACCTTATATCTATATGTTTTAACCTTTTAACACAATCAGTGTTAGCGGCCATTATGGCACTCTGACTGTCACTGAGCATTACAACTGGGCATACATCTACAATGTTAAAATCCTTTAACAAATTTATAATCCAGCAAGCTTCACTTGCAGCCATGCTTATAGCTACATATTCAGACTGTGTTGAAGACAAACTTACATTGGCCTGTTTCTTTGAACACCAATTTATTAAACAATTAGCAAACTTAAAACAATAACCAGTTGTTGACTTCCTATCCTTTAAATCTCCTCCCCAGTTAGCATCACAATAACCCACTAGTAAATTATCATTACATTTATATATTAGGCTATAATTTAGAGTATTATTTACATATCTCAGAACACGTTTTAAAGCTGTTAACAATATATTGTTTGCATTGTTTTGATATCTACTCAGAATCGAGATTGCTACACTTAAATCTGGCCTGGTGCCATTTGCTGCATAGGCCAAACTACCTATAATTTTTCTACATTTATTTTCTATGAATTTATTACTAACAGACTCTTTTTCATCAAATATTTTAACATCTAAGTTTGGATCCATGGGAGTTGACATTTTTTTACAATTTTGCATGTCAAACCTTAGTAATACATTTTTAAGATATTCTTTTTGACTCAACATAGTTATGCCATTTTTCAGATCCTGTTTTACATGTATTCCTAAAAAGTTAGACACTAATCCATAATCTTTCATTTTAAATTCACTTTTAAGCATTGACTTTAGACTACATATTTCAGCTTCACTATTGCCAAAAATCAATAAATCATCTACATATAATAATACATAAACTCTGGAGCTACCACTACATTTTGAATATAAACATGTATCACTCTGAGATCTTATAAAACCATGTTTCATTATAACACAATTAAATTTATCATTCCAGTACTTTGGTGACCTTTTTAAGCCATACAAGGATTTTTTAAGTTTGACAATATTTTCATTGTTGTTATATGCACCTTCCGGTAATTCTAAATATATTGTTTCTTCTATATTCCCATACAAAAAAGCCCCCGTTACATCCATCTGATAAATAGCTAACTTTAACTTTGTTGCTATGGACACAAACAGCCTAAAAGTAGACAACTTAGCTACCGGTGCATAAATGTCATTAAAATCAAACATTTCACTTTGTTCAAATCCCCTTGCTACTAACCTGGCTTTATATTGATCATTGTTTTTAATTTTAAATACCCACTTACTACTTACAGTCTTTACATCAGCAGGTTTTTCACAAAATTCCCAAGTATTATTCTCCTTTAACGTCTGCAGTTCTTTGTCTATTGCCTGCCGCCATTTGTTAGCGTCCTTCCTCTGCATAGCATCTTCATATGTCCTGGGTTCAATATCTTCTGAAGAGACATGATGACAATTGTAGAATGAAGTCTGTTTTCTCACCCGAGAAGATTTCAGATATTGCAAATTTTCACCATCCTCTCCTTCATCACTAGATACTTCATCACTGGTAGACGGTATATATAAGCTTCCATCGCTTTCTGATGTTTCTGGTTCGTAAGGGCTCTCCGGTATCTCATCAGACCGCTGCTCACCCTCACCAGACTCCAGTTCCTCATTTCCACTAGATGGAAGTTCTCTAATCGCCTCATTTGACGTTTCATAATCTAACTGAATAATCTTCTCTTCCTGAGCCTTTTTTAGAAATACCACATCTCTCTTGGTTTCTACACTGTTGTATTTCTCCAAATAAATTCTATAGCCTTTAACATCCTCGCCATAGCCAACCATTATACCCCTTTCTCCTTTTGAATCCCACTTTGTTCTCTTTTCTTTTGGGATGTGAGTATAGGCAACAGTGCCAAACTCTTTTAGATTATTTATATCATAGTGTTTATTAGTCCAGGTTTCATATGGGGTTCTGCCATTTTCATTGCTTTTCCCTGTTCTGTTTAATACATATGCTGCAGTTTGAACGGCTTCTGCCCACAGCTTCTTCGGTAACTTTGCTGCACACAACATAGTCCTAGCCGCTTCTGTTAAAATTCTGATTTCACGTTCTGCCTTTCCATTTTGTTCCGGTGTGTATGGAACCGTTCTCTGATGTATAATACCATGTCTGGAAAGTAGGTCTTGTACTGCCTTATTTACAAATTCTAAGCCATTGTCTGATCGGAAGTTAAGTACTTTGTTGTTGGTTGTGTTCTCAGCTCGTTTTATGAAGTTTTCAATGCATTTCTTTGCTTCATCTTTTCCTTTCACAAAGTAGACAGTTCTAAAGTTTGAGTAGTCATCCTTCAGAATGATGAAGTATCTGGAGCCTCCCAAAGACGGCACCTCCATTGGTCCGCATGTGTCTGCATGTATAAGTTCACATGTCCTAGTCGTCTTGGTTTCACTAGTATTGAAAGGCAAGCGATGTATTTTGCCCTCCAAGCAACTTTCACATTTTACTTCAATATTGTCTTTCACCGAGATATTATTGTTTTTAAGCACGGCCTTGACATGTTGCAAGTTTTGATGAACAAGTATTCTATGCCAGTCCTCTAGGCTCAATTGGGAATGAGCTATATTCGCTACACCTTGTTTATAACGCACTTCCAATATGTACATATCTCCATTACGATATGCGACTGCACAAACTTTATTTTGTTTTATGATTTCACAATAATTTTTGTTAGTGATCATAATATAACCTTTATCTGTCAGGCATTTCACAGACAACAAGTTACTTTTTAATTCTGGCACATACATGACATTTTCTATAGTAGTTTCAATCCATTTAACACCGTCATAGACCTGCACCGCCATCTGTCCGAAGCCATGCACACTACACTGATTACCATTACCGACTGTAATTGATTTGTTTGATACAGATGGTGTGTATGATGTAAATAAGTCCCGATCACGACACATATGATCACTACAGCCCGTATCCACAAGCCACTGTACCTTTTGTAACTGTCCAGATGTTCTTACTGATACGAATGCGTTACTTTCTCTGTCTTTATTTTTCCTAAACCAACAGTCACTTTTTAAGTGTCCCTCCTTCTTACAGTAGTAACACTTTTTCCCGTGTCTATTTTCATTGTCCATGTTACTATTATTTCGCTTACTGCGACATTCACTTTGAAAATGTCCTCGAGAGTTACACTTATAGCACTTGATGTCTTTCTTACTAAATTTCTTCGCAGCAAAAGCTGTAGACGACAACTGCGACACTTCCTCTTGTTTATCTTTCAGCCGCTCTTCTTCTATCAACAATCTTGCGACGAGATTGTCATATGTTTGCTTGTCGTCTGGCGCAGATTCCCAAGCGGAGACAAAATGCTTGTAGCAATCTGGGAGTGACATCAACACTTTCGTTATCACGAATTTTTCTGAGACATCTTCTCCCATCTGCTTTAGCTGATTCTTCATTTCTTCTATTTTGGATAAGAAAGTGGACATGGCTTTTCCCTCCTCAAACTTATACTGGAAAAATCGCTGTTGAATTATGTGGATACTGGTTTCGGATTTTTGTTCGTAGACACTAGCTAATTTCTTCCACATTTGCGCTGCCGTATTACAGGTTATGATATGCATCATTGCGTTTTCTGACATTCTGGTAACAAGCCATGTTTGTGCTTTGGCGTCTAGTTTTTCCCATTTTGGTACTTCAGTTGCAAGATCCGGTTTCTCCATTGCTCCCTGTACAACTTCTAGAAGACCATGGCTACGCAACAGGATCATAGATTGGAATTTCCACACATTCCAATTAGACAATCCTTCTAATTTTATGTGATTTCCGGATATTCTTGTTTCCTCCATTTCGTCTGTTTATTGCCTGCTCGTCTCGTCCTTGCGTTGCAATTTGCAAGTATTTTTCTTCCCGCCGGTCTAACCTCAACGATGGTGCCTCGTGCCGCGTCGACTCCCACGGTAGTTTTTTTGACGAAAAACAGTGTCCTACATCCAAATGTTTTACTTTTAAATTACAGGATTATGTGACTGGGCCAATAACCTGATGGAATATCAGTAAAACAAGTGGTTTTATAATTAATAATGTGACTTTATTCTTACACACTTTGCATCTTAGATAAAGACTACGCCATGTTTTTTTAATTTTTTACAAAATGTTGCCAACATAACAATGTTACTAGCTACAGATTACATTGTATTTTGCCAACAATTTCATCATTTACGAATCCAAATCTTTCGCATATTTAAATCCAACAAGACGAAATACCTTTTCGCTGAAGAAATATACCGAAATGATTAATTTGGAGGTGGCGTTGACATTTTCTGGTGTGTTCATGACGTATGGGGGTACATTTGGAATATAATGGCCTCTTCGAATTTCCCTTTTGATTAACCTTTTTCTTTTGTAGGAAAAGGTGACGGTATGCTCTTTTCGCTTTCTCCTTTCCGAACTCTGTCAACATTTTAGCTTCTTAGGTCTGGATCAGCTTTTTAGTAACAGAAGATAGGCTTTGGATTAACTAGCAGAACCAGTAACGTCATAATCCCTACTTACAAGTAATGCTTGTGTTTAAAAACTCACACGTTTTAATGAACTATTCATTTCGTTATCTGCATATAAAAGGTTTCTGTTACATGTCCACCAAGAAATTTCAATTGTATTATGGAATTTGCAAATTTCAATTGTATCGCTTATATCAAAATGTTTTGTTGCTGGTTTTTACCCGACTTCAGTAAAGCCAAAAGAAAGGTCACTGTATGTTATATTATATTGTAAATATTATATTTAATATGTGTGTATGAGTATATGTTTGTTTCCTCGCAACAGCAACTACTAGTCTGATTATAATAAATGAGGTGTCGGTTGATTCATAATGATGCCACGAGTAACATAGGCTATATAATTTTTAGCTCGCTAATAAAATCTAATTGAATAACCGAAAAACGGTAGAAAAAAAGTACCTACTTGAAAAAGCATAATATTATTCGTCTGCCGTTGCAATCATTTATGCCGTTAGTGGGTCCGACCACGGCTCTACCTTGACCATTTTGGTACCTATGTATTTCTGGTGTTCTATCTGAATATCTATTTTCTCGTTTCAGCCTTTTTAGACCCCTTTTTGCGAATTTGGGATGTAGTTTTTTTTTTTTTTTAAATTCGTTGGTATTAAGCAATGAAATGCACCTAATTTAGGTGAACTTTTCTTTAATTTAAACAATTAAAATAGTTTAAAACACTACAATTAATCTTTTTCACCACAAACATAACTTGGTGATCTGATGGTTGGTTGCTGACTGTTGGTTGGAGGCTGATGGTTGGTTGCTGACTGAGCTGTGTCAGCAACCAACCAAAATCAAGTATTAGACTGTACAGTCTTATAGGTGTCTCGCACTTACGACTTATACCATTTCTGACTTTTACTCCAGTTGTTAGTCAAATCAGATTTGTATAACTATCAGTAATACTAACTTGTACAATATCGGTACACGGCTGTTTTCAATTACAGCTAATGCCACTCTAACATGATTCTGTAAAAATTTCCATATCAGATTAGCAGTTTGGAGGCGAACTTCGGCCATTTGCAATATTACCATGAAACTCGCACGTGTACCGATCTGCACTCGTTTACTAAACTACTTTTTGTTTCAAGTTTCCGTTCTATATTTTTTGTCGCAATTATCATTGTAAGTTTGCCGGTTCATTATTGGATTTCTTGTTTCTTGTTTGGCGACCGTTGTTGTTTTATTTCGTCTGTATCGGTGATATTGTTTTAAGGATAGTTTCTTGGATGCCGGGATTTAACGAGGTTTATGTTTGTCATCAAAATATCGCTTGTTAATCTCAATTTTCGCAACTTATAATTCTACAAGCTTACTACTCCTGCGCTTAAACGCATGTCTATCCCCCGGTTTCCCGAACGCTCTTCAAATAAACGACCAACTAACACGGCATTCAAATCAACAACCCATATTGATCGTTGATTGGTGGAATATTATCAGACAGAAAGGAACATACAGATATTTTATAATTACTTCACGCTCGCGCTTGCAAGATTTGTTAAAATTCCACTGATAAAGTTAATTCACCAAAAACAGATTAGTCGACATACGATTTGAATCAGCAAGCGAGCGTGATGTAATTATAAAATATCTGTATGTTCCTTTCTGTCTGATAATATTTCACCAATCAACGTTTAATACATTTAATACATACATTCATTTGAATAGCTTTCGGAAAACTGGGGATAAGTCTGCACTCTCACATTTGCTTGCATATTGTGGTTTTATCTCGGAACATTGCTAGATGTAGTTTATTAATTTGTATACATCCATGACCCAAGAATACAAAGAAGTTTCTGTTTCTTCAGTGGGATTGGAACTTGCAATCTCCGGCTTGAGCACTTCACACAGCATCACGCCCGGTTTCTGAAAGGCTGATCAAATTGATAAATTGATCAAATCAGCTGAACTGAACGCTGATTGGTGAACATCACTTCGCATTCACTGTTTTAACCAATGAGCGTTCAGATTAGCTGATTTGATCAATTTGATCAGCTTTTCAGAAACCGGGCGCAGAGTCATATAATTAATAACATTCTCTATGTTTGCTGTTTTTGTATCTTATATCTTTTTTTATATAAAAATGAATTGCTCTTCGTTAGTCTCGCTAAAACTCACGAACGGCTAAAACAATTCGGCTATTTTTAGTCTTGAAATATTCGTGGAAGTCCAGGGAAGGTTTATGCGGTGAAAAAATACTGTTTGTATGCTCAATTTAGTGGGCACAAGTTAGCTAGTAATATTATATTTATGCTGTGTTTTAACGTTCCATCATAAAAATACTTAATTAAATACAATACGACACGTCTCCTATTCTTTCCATGTTCTCACATGAGAAATAATGAAATACAAACACACACTAGGTATGATCAAATTAGGGAACGACAAAGTAATGTTTACATAATCAGCAAATTACAGTTTACTCAGCGCCAAACTGGAAGCAATTTGCGTGCTCGATGGAGCCGTGGAAGTAATTGCTATCGTACATTATACCATGACCACTTGGTAACGAATCGGTAACAAGAGAATGTATAGAGTTTGCAAACGTATTAGGCATTTTCATCTCAGACTAGCTGACGCGTTTTAAAAAAAAATACATTTCTAGAATGAGAAAAGGCAGTATAATCATATCCCAAAGTTATAGAGACTGCTTTTTTACACCCGTTATAGGTATAATATACAATTATACATATAGGTAATTTGTTTGTCTTATTTGTCTTGTTTCATTGAAAAAAAAGATCTATTTTACAAATATCCCCTAGAATTCACAAGAATAATAATAGCTCCCCTCACCGATTTCGGTGTCGGTAGCCGATTTCATTGAAACCAGGCCAGCTACGCAGGAGTTACTTTATAGTGCCCAAGTGTGTGCGCAATACACAAAGACACTCTCTCATAACCCAGTGGGACGGTAAACCGACACAACTGGCGAGAGGACAGGCGCAGGGCCTACTTTACATGCTCGCATGGATCATCTTTCTTGTCGGACAATCAGGTGATCAGCTTGCATTGTCTAACCGAACTTGAAAAGAACCTTTTTTTTGTTGTTCCAACGCGAAAATCGAACCCACGATCTCCGGGTCGGGAGCGAAGCTCAGAACCACTAGACCACGGAGACGCTCACAAGAATAGTTACAGTTTGGATTATTTATCCATTGGATTATTGTGAAGAAGTCCCAGTTCTTACGTCACACGCATCGATTTTTCCAGCTCGGCGATTTCGTTGCCGAAATAACGCGCCTTCTGAATATTGAGTCTGAAAATGAAATACTTCCAACATGTATAATACACAGGTAAGAATCGATTGATATGAATACTGACGATATTTCTTCTGCTGATAAGATAAAGCCCGGTTTCTCGTGACTCATTAACAACCTCCGTAGCACATTGGTTTAGCGCGTTGGTGCTCTAGAGAGATCGCGGGTTCGAATTCTGCCGAAAGAACAAAAAGTTTTCAATGTTTCTTTGGGAGGCTTATATCCTATACTGGACGTCATAACTGATATTACGATGATCTTTAAATCATTTATATCTCAAAAATAATACAATTATTCACTTACATTGAGGGATTCATATAGAGTAAGATTTAAGGCGTGTTTCACCATGTTAAAGTTTATCCTTTGTTAAATATCATGTTGTTCCTCTCGTAATTCCTATCAATGAATGAGAAGGCATGTCATTTTAATAAGCCGTTAACACTAACATGCGTTAGGGAAATCGGGACTAAGGCCGTGTTTCACCAAGCAATGTTAAAGTTAACGCCATGTTAAATATCATGTTATCACTCTCGTATCTCCTGTCAATGAATGAGATGGCATGGTATTTTAACATGGCGTTAACTTTAACATTGCTTGGTGAAACACGGCCTAAATGTATGATAATGTTGATGAATCACTAAATCACGTGGTTCCATTCGATTCGTTACTAACTTCGTTATCGTTTCGATATTGAACTTAGTCTATTTCCGTCGATGTCAGCCAGCGTGAAAATATAGAACTTAGTGCGATAGCCGGGGTATGTAGGGCACTAGTTCACTGGCATACGATTATTATGATTGTTAACTCAGATTATAGAACAGGAGGCAGATAGGCACATCGAACGTTCGGGTGCAACCACTATACAGGCAATATTAATCAGTGATAATACTTTAAGGTGCGTATGGGTCCCGTATATACCTATAGTTAAATTATGAAAAGCATTTAAATAACAAGAACAACCTAATTAATATTAAAGTTCGAAAGTTCTGCCTTTTGACATATCTACACTAATATTATAAAGAGGAAAGATTTGTTTTTTTGTATGTAACGACTTAACTCAAAAAGTACTCGACCGATTTTAATAATTATTTTTTCATTAGAAAGCTACATTATCACTGAGTAACATAGGCTATATAAAAATCAATTGCTGTTCGGTAGTCTCGCTAAAACTCGAGATCAGCTGAACTGATTCGGCTATTTTTGGTCTTGAAATATTCGTGGAAGTCCCGGGAAGGTTTACACGGTTACCATTCTCAACGAAGTGAGCACGGGTCAGCTAGTCTTATATATAAAAAAGAAATTGATGTTCATTAGTCTCGCTAAAAGTCGAGAATGGCTGAACCGATTCGGCTATTTTTGGGCTTGAAATGTTCGTGGAAGTCCAGGGAAGGCTTAAACGGAATGCTCAACGAAGTGGGCACGTGTCTGCTAGTGTGTATGTAATATATAAATACAATTCCTCAATACAATTCCGATTTCATTTAGTAATCAACCCATAAACGAAGCAAGGAACTCACACAGACCGATCGGTTGTCGGATTAGACTGCACTTTTAATTCTACACTCGACTGAATCACTGTGAAATTGCCTTTTTCCTGTACCTTGCATAATTTTCTGTTTTATTTCTCTTCTTCTCCAACCACGGCTTCTAATCTTCATTGTGAGAGTACAAAGTGAATAATAATATTGATTTTTGTCGAAGATTAGGTATAAAAAACAGTACTTTAGTAAACCTTAAAAAAACTGACGACTGCAAATTTATTTTTTATAAATCCCCAAGCTGAACTCCATCTAACCGTTTAGGCTGATGAGCGTGCCAAACAATAACATACATACTCTCGAAAAACATAACCTTTAAGTAAAAGAATATTGACTACAATTTGTTAAGCGATTAAAGATATTCATCTTATAAAACGCATTCGTGGTTTACGGAGTTAAAGTTAGACTTAAACAACAATAATAACGTTCTTTCAAGTTTGGTTGGGGAAATGCAGAATATAAAGAGTCTCCCGCCATCAATCTCACCGATAGGCTGATTATACAGTGTGACTGGTGAGACATGAGCAATACTTGAAGACGTGATAGTTGGCTAGTATATGGGATGAAAAAAAATATATTTTAAAAATTAATATCGATTAATCGCTGAGTAAATGTAGCTTAAACTTGAATAATTATTTACCCAACGCATGGACACCGCTCGCAGGTACGCGCCCGTACTACCTACGTTGATGTCGCACGCCGCCGCGCCGTGCCGCGCCGAGGTATGCCTACTTGCCAAGCCGCGTAATTTTCATAGTATCGATGATTCATTTATTTAAAAGAAAATTTGGTAAAAAATTAAATACCTTATTTTATTACACATTTATAATGGGAATCGAGTACCGAGTACTCTCCGTAAGTATTACACATGTCTCACTAGTCAGGCTGTATATCTCGCAACAGCAATTCGACGAGCGTAAATTGTACAATTGTGACAGCGCAAGCTGATTATGTATCTGACAGCGATATTGTAAACAATTGTACAATTAACGCCTGTCGAATTGCTGTTGCGGGATACATAATCACCCTGCGGGATACATCCAGCAAAAAATGATGTTTTCCAAAAAATGTTCTAAAAATCATTTCCTGAATCAGAAAGCTAATATTAGATACAACGATATACCAAAGTTACAATCACTGTTATATTACCAACCTGCATATACTATCCAGAGTTCAATCTCTCTATACCAAATTGTACCAAAGATTGCGGTGACAGACCACTTTTTAGCAGAAATAAACTCTACAGTCCGCGGTGAAACCCATTACTGGAAGTTCTGCACTAATCAACTCTCACGGGCCGATTGGATGGCGGATTAGACTGCACTTTTATTTCCACGCTCGAGTGAACTACTGTGAAGTAGCCTATCTGTGCCTTGCATTGGGAATAAGAATTTTGTTGCATCAGGCGCAGGCGTTGTAATAGGCGCGGATGTATGTTATGTCTCCGCGGTATAATGGGTGGAACCACACACGCTTTCCGGTCTCAGAACCGGCGCCCCCCACACTGCTTGTCGTCTCGCCATTCAGGTATATCCATGGCTCTTCTCTTAGGGCTACGGTTTTCCCCTGCGTTCGGGGGGTTTTCCCTACAAAACTTGGGTGATTTTCGGCTCTGGTATCCTCAATACCGGGGCCATACCTCACATAGAGGGACACATGCCCCTGGTCGTGATTTACCACTCCGGGCCACTCTGGCCAGGAGTGTGTGACAGCATAGGTAGCTAGCGGCTCGGACATATAGTGACAGAGTATCCGAGTTATTAGGCTCGTATTAGTAAAACAATCGTAATCGCAATGCCAGCTTGAGAACCTATTTGCGAGATAAAACAACGTATTGTTTCACTTTTAAAAATTAATTTAAGAAAATTCCCCGACTTAGCGTGTAACATTCCTATCACACCTAACAAACGACCTGATGACCTTGAAGACCCAAACGTATTTCCATCAAACATAGCTAACACTCTCGGCTGATAAACCTTTAAAAAAAACCGCATTAAATCAGATCGTCGGGTTGGAAGACACATCTGTCCCGCCATAAAGCGTGAAGAAGGTGTTTGTTGGTAAACTCAAGCACTGTGGAGTCCAACATTAGCTTGCAACCCTCTCCGGGGTTGCGAGGTATGCACAATGCATTTCCCAGAAAAAAAGGTAATCTGTGGGTTAAACTAGATCTTGCTCCAGCTCAGATAATCTAGCTATATTAATATCTAGTTTATTCCCGCATCCCTGACACAAATACCTGGCGCATATTAAAAATGGTTCAGGTAGACTAGTGGTTAAAATATTTCCATTGAGTATTCCCACCACGAGTCGTATTAGGTATTTACCTGTAAGCCTTTAAGCGAAATTGAATCTATCGCCGAGCTGAGATCTATTAATCGCACGGATTTAAGTGCAAACATAAATCCGAAAGAATTTCCCGAACGGAAGAATTCTTAAGCTGGACTAAAAAAAACGGATTTAAAAAAAACGCAAGTTTCTAGTCAACTGTCAATGTCAACGACAACTCGACAATCGGATGTTCGATTTTCAAATCTTTTGCCATCTGAGGTTTTTTCAGGCTTCTGGATCGTGTCGCGGATGTATGTAATATAGTGACCCGCGGCTCCGTCAATGGCGGTAGTGACGGAGCATCGCCGAGTTTTTAGTGGGTAGGGGCTGCGTCCAGTTCACCATCTCTTCGGACGCAGCGAGTCCCACATACCAGCGGTAAGTCCCCATCTGCCGCGGGATGCGTAATGTCATTTTCTCGGCGTTAAAAAAAAAAAAAAAGGCTTCTGGATCGTAATATTTTGTTCCACTATAGCGCCTAAACGACTGATCGGATTTTAACGAAAGAGGTTTTAACCCTAGATAACTAATCATTCGTCTACACGACTACGGTACTACCCACGATAGTCGAGTACACCTAGTTCCTCGTACCCCCCGCTCACGAATCTTTTTCTACCTTCCTAAATAGTCAATTTAGTACATCATGTGAGGAAATTTCAATCATACGATTATTAGAAATTGAATTACGGTCATATCGTCGTCCGGTCGACGATAGTTTAGTAATTACGTAGTATGCTTTTGCAAAGGTGTATACATTACTTTTTATTATTTTTTTCTATATAACATAAGAAACACACAATATTTTTTATAATAAATATAGTTTATCTATATTTTACCAAAAACTTATAAAAAATAATTATATAAAGATATACTTTGTGTACTTCAATTAGAAAACCTATGTAGTTTTCTTTGTTTGTTCATAGGAAACTAAGTTATTAGCCATTTTTATATTTTTTATAAACGGATATGAGGAACTGAGCATCTGAGAAACGGAAGATGTGGTCGACAAGCAGTCTGACAATTCGGGAGACTGAGGAAATTTTGAGGGATAAAGATCATCACGACACTAACAGAGCTTTATAGATTGTCCTAGTGAATTTTTAGATTCAGAAAACGTTATCATACAACCAAACGAGAGTAAATAACATCAAATTATAGATTCTAAATCAGAAATAATCAAGTTTTATCATGATAATAATGGCGCATTAGTCTCAGTTTATCAGATGTGCCCCAATACATGTACTAACAGAAAAACTTAAACATAGTTGCTATTCATTTTTATAATATTATATGCTAAATCTGTTTATTTATTAATAACACGATAAACATAAAAAAACCAATGTCAGGGCGCGATTTTTTAATGAATGTGGGAGATCAACTGATGGAGCACTGGCTGCGGCAGCGCATTTAGACGGTGACTTTGCGGAGTGATATTAAAGTCATAATACAAGAAATTTTTTGGCGATTGTTTCAACATATAAGTTATTTTTCCTACTGTTTCAATCGTGCGCAAAATCTGCATGTCATGTCATGTCCATCGAAAGCTCGTAGAATGACAAAACATCGCTGCATAAAATGCAAAGAGCTATTTGAGGCTCCCACAATATTATCATATGTAGCTGTATGATGAATTAAATAATTATTATTACTCTTATTTTTAGTTTATATTAAACCAAACTTAAGTGACATGTAACAATTTCCTGGTTTTATTAAATATTTTTGATAATATTCACGTTTTTTACAGCGTAGTCCGCTTGACGAATGTTTAGTTACTATGTAACTGTAAATATAGTTTAGTTATCTAGGGTTAATAGATTCGTAGTAATAATCCGGATGACATAGGAAATATAATTCAGAATTTTATAAAGGTTATCAGTTTCCTATTTGTATACCATTATTATCAAACCAACAGTAAAATATTATGATAAATGTGAGATATTTTGAGCAGATGTAATGAAAGCTAATGCTTCACCGTCCAATCAGGAGCCGGGATTATGTACACTGTTCTAGTCTATTGAACTATTGATTTCCGCGTGATAGGATTTTAAGCTAGGTCTCCCGTGAATCATGATTATACATTATATATTTCAGATCATATTTTTTTCGGGGGTAGGCGTGCAAAAAGTTAAGTTGAACTTTTAACTGCTCCTTAACCAAAATTATAAATTAATTATTTTAAATCGATATTATGTAAAAATTTATACCTGCATCTACTAGTGTCACAATCTCCTATAATTGCAATAATAAGATACAGTATATAAACACTGTTTTCTTAAACAAATTATATCACTTGCACTTTTGTCAAAATTTGCTGTTATTTTTCTCTTCCACTTGTTTACAATGGAGTCCTTGCAAGAATCAATAACACAAATGAATAAGATGTTTAACTCGAAGATGATGGAGTTCCAGCAGGAGCTGTGTGCGGTCCAGACTACAAACACCTCTACAACACTGGCATCTGATTTTTGTGAGTTCAAAAATTTTATATTGAATGCACTTAAGATGATGCAGGCTCAGTTGGAAATATTGATGGATGCCTATGATCAAACTGAGATGAGGCACAGAAGAAAGATTTTGCTTGTGCATGGAGTTCCCGAAGCCAAAAAGGATGCACAAGAAGCTATTGCATCTTTGTTGTCTTCCCAGTTAAAAGTCCAAGACATAAACATTTCTTCAGTAAAATATTGTCACCGCTTGGGACGCTTAAAGGAATCAAAACCCAGACCGATCTTGGTTAAGTTTCAGAATTTTACTGATCGGAATGAGGTTTGGAGGGCTAAGACCAGCCTGAAAAATTCCGGCATCACTCTATCAGAGTTTTTAATTAAAAAGAGACATGAAGTGTTCCTGGCGGCCAGGCAGCGTTTCGGTGTTACAAAGTGTTGGACATATAATGGCTCTATTTTCGTTGCTAGATCTGATGGCTCCAAAAGCCGTGTTTGTAGCATAGCGGAGTTGGATGCCATTTCTGATCTCTGTGGTGATATGGCAGAAGTCACATCTCAAGTTCCGGCATCCAAAACCAAAAATGAAACTGGAACAAGACCAAGGCGAACCAAAAAGTAAATAGTTTAAATAATAGCATGGTAACTTTCTCAATCTTCACATATATACATATAAATCTATAATTCTGCTTTGCCAATATTCGCTTCTCATTAACCATTCACTTATAATTTTATTGTCCATACTCATCATCATCACTAATTTCTTTTGTCACAAATTGTCGGTATTTCGAAAATGAAACATATTTAATTTTGTAATCTGTACTTTTTGAAAATGTTTAAACAAACAAATGTTTAAATAAACACGAAGCTTTTGACAGATGTGTTTCGGTGACGTCTGACAGGAGTGAGTGATAGTTATTCTTCTTCGTCTTCTTAATGTCACTTTATTTATAATTTTTTTTTTTTTTTGTTTTTTGTGTGTGGACATGAAATTTAGCATGAGCCATTATGTACTTAACTGATTTCTCTTAATCTAGTATTATGTATATAAATTGTATCCTTGTTATACAATTTTTGTAACTAATAAGCTGTGCTTGTACTTAGAACTTTATCATTATATCTCAGTATAACTCCATTAAAATTTTAATTGCCAATTTGTGTTGGGCTAGCATCTCATCTTAAATCTAATTATATTTTGTTAGAATAACTGCTCATATTTAGCTAGGTGCTTAAAAAATAATAGGCATGTTTGGATTCTTTCCATTTATTTACCTACTCTTTTTCTATTTATTTACTAATTCTATTATAGCAAATTTATTTATATACTTATGTTTTTTTTATGACACAGTGGGCTGCAGGCCAATTATATTTCAATTGTTGTAGGATAATATATTTATAGTGTTTTATATATTTTATTTATATTTAGTTTGTGTTATTATCATGAATGTAAGTGTTGACTCATTTGCTTCAGATGATTTTTTATCCATTTCTTCTAACAACAGCGATGATAGTTTTCAAAGTGCCACATTTATGTCTCTTAGGGATACCATAACTTCAAATTTTAACACAGTTAACAAATGTTTTAAGGCCGTTCATATTAATGCACAGAGCATTCCGGCTCATTACCCCGACTTGCTTGCGTCTTTTGATCGGACTAATGCTGATGCTGTCTTTATATCGTAAACGTGGCTTAAGCCTTGCTTACCATCAACATGCTACAGTTTACCCGGTTTTAAGTTAATTCGCAACGACCGCATTGGGAGGGGTGGAGGTGGCGTTGCGATTTATCTACGTTCAGACTTGTCCTACACTATTATTAGCTCGTCAGCGCAACCCCCTCCATCTGATGCTCTCGAGTTTTTGCTGGTAGAAGTCCAGGTATCGCACTATAATAAATTATTACTCGGGGTCTACTATTGCCCATCAATGCACAATGATTACTTCTCATCCTTTGAAAATACGCTTGATGCTTTTACACCGTACTACGATCATTGTGTTATAATGGGCGATTTCAATACTTGTCTACTTAAGGGTGATAGTCGATCGACTAAACTTAGTTCAATTTTAGATTCATATAATATGAAATTACTACCTCTGAATCCTACCCACTGCTTTCCAGGTTCCCGTCCTTCCCTGCTCGACCTAATCATAGTCTCCTCTCCTAATCGTGTTACTACGCATGGACAAGTCTCAGCTGATATGTTTTCATACCATGATCTTATCTATGTCGCCTATAATGTTCGCCCTCCCAAAGCTAAGGTAAAAACTCTTCTTCAAAGAAATTTCTCTTCGATGAATATTGAAAGCCTAGAGGAGGACGCACATAACATAGACTGGTCAAACTTACTCTCAGCTGATTCCATTAATGACAAAATTGATATATTTAACGCTAAACTTAAATCTCTTTATGATATTCATGCACCTGTTAGGCCTGTTAAAATCAAACATCTTCCCGCTCCCTGGTTATCAGACGAAATCAAATCTTTGATAAATGCTAAGCATGCAGCCAAAGCCAAATTTAAAATAAAAAAGACAGAAGAATATCGTAACAAATATATTAAAATCCGGAACCGCTGTAATATGATGTGTCGTGACGCACAAAGACGTCATATTCACGCCTCCGTTGAGAACGGGGATCCGGCTAAAACATGGAAATTTCTCAAATCCCTCGGCGTGGGCAAATGCTCTGAACCGCAAGACTCTCATAATATAGATATAGATTCACTTAATAACCATTTTACTTCCTCTTTTAATCTCGACCCCAAAATTAAATCACAAACGTTAAATTATATTTCTTCGCTACCTATATTGAATTCTGATCCGTTCCTTACTGTTCCAGTTTCCGAGTGTGAGATTAAAAAGCACATCCTTTCCATATCGTCAAACGCAGTAGGAGATGACGGTATCAGTCGTAGAATGATCACACCAATATTAGATATAATTGTTCCTGTTCTTGCACACATTTTTAATTCATGTTTAGAGTCTTGTACCTTTCCTGATGCCTGGAAGGCAGCTTACATAATTCCTTTACCTAAATCCTCCTGTCCTAAGACTGTGTCTGACTTCCGTCCTATTTCCATCCTACCCTTTTTATCAAAAGTTTTAGAGCGAATCATTCATCACCAGCTTACGAAATTTGTTACCCACAACAGCTTACTCAGTCCGTTCCAGTCCGGTTTTCGCACTGGTCACAGTACGACTACCGCATTGGTAAAGGTAGCTGATGATATACGGTCAGGTATGGATGATAAAATGCTTACTATTCTCACACTTCTGGATTTTAGTAATGCCTTCAATTCCATAGACCACGATATTCTGCTAGCCCGGCTTGCATCTTTAAATCTTTCACCATCAATAATTAATTTAATTCGTAGCTACCTTGTAGGACGACGGCAGAGAGTTAAATCATCTGATTATTTCTCCGATTGGAGTTATATCTATGCCGGCGTGCCTCAGGGTGGTGTGCTATCTCCTCTTCTGTTTGCAATTTTTATAAACCCTATAACAATATCGATTTCATCATCCTACCACTTGTATGCGGACGATCTTCAAATATACACACAGTCTCCTTTGGACAATCTGAATTCCGCTTTTGATCTAGTGAATCACGATTTGTCGAATATTTGTGAATGGAGCAAGAATCATGGACTTCTTATTAATCCTATTAAAACTCAATTAATTGTAATTGGTAGCCCCGGGCTAATTTCTAGAGTTGACCATGATTCTTTACCTCCTGTCCTTATAAATGGTGTAACAATACCTTTCAGTAAAGTGGTTAAAAACTTGGGAGTGTACTTTGATGAACATTTATCGTGGACGCATCAATTGCAAGAGATTAGTAGAAAGGTTTTTTCTACCTGGCGTTCCCTAAAACGTCTACGATATGTTCTTCCGATACCCACTAAGGTAGTTTTGGCTGAATCCCTACTCCTTTCCCATTTAGATTATGCGGACGCTTCTTTCACTAACTTGACGGAGGAACAACTGAACAAATTGGAGCGCCTTCAAAACCTGGCTTTGAGGTTTGTTTTCGGTTTACGTAAATTTGACCATATCTCCGAGTATCGCCTCAAGTTAAAGTGGTTGCCAATCCGCTACCGCCGTGACTCTCGTGTTCTCTCCTTCCTTTATAACATCCTATTTGACTCCCATTGTCCCACTTATTTAAAAAGTAATTTTAACTTCCGTACCTCTGACAGACTGGAACTACGATCTATATCTAATCTTCTTCTTGACATTCCTATCCACCGCACTAAATACTTTAATAGCTCTTTCATTGTAAAATCCATTTCCCTTTGGAATTCTTTACCTATCCATATAAGGCAGGCTGAAACTATACATCGCTTTAAAACTCTTATAAAAAATCATTATCTGGAATCATATTGTGTCAACCCGTAACTTATGTAACTAACACTTATTATTATAAATTAAAATATCATGTAGGTTTATCTATTGTATATATATATATATATATATATAGATATATATATTATATTATATTGTATACATATATTATATATTTATTGTGTTTATGTATTATTTTATTTTATTTACTTTTATTTTATTAAATATACTTTTGCGCAACTCCCATTCTCTAGCATTGTTTTCTCTAACACCATAAGGTTGTCTGGAAGAAATTGCTATCTAGTAATAAGGCCGCCTTTGTGTGCATGTCTGATTTTTGTAATGTATATTTTTTTTTTTTGTTTTTTTTGTAACTTGTTGTGTGCACAATAAAGTATATTTGTATTGTATTGTATTGTATATAATGGGCTCTCACGATTTAGGATCATTACTTCGGAAACTGTAACTTCGGTGGCTACCGTGAGTAAATCGTGAGAAGATAACAGAGTTACCATATCACTCGTTTATTGGTAATCTCACTTTCTAATAAATTCACCATTTACTATACTTTATAAATTTACTTTGTTTTATAATTAGACACTAAACGAAACATGACAGTTTCAAGACGTCTCGGCTGTTTGCCGATTAGAACTCGGATGCTCCAATCCTGCCAAGAACGATCCGACTCTTCTCAAAGCGCGCCATAGACAAGTTTTGTCATTTTGAGACAAGTTTTGCTGCTTTTTGGCGGCGCGCTTCCGTCTCGTTTTGTGTCCATACTGACATCCGGCCAACATTATAATATAGTTCCCTCCTCCTCCTATTCTTCCTATCCTGGGGTCCTCTCTATCTCTTGAAAGAACTCCTGTGTATAGCTTACCCAGTCTGTCGCACAGTGGAACTATCAGGAGCTATTAGCTCTAGTAAGTGCACTAGATTCCAGTTCCCTGTCCTTCTTTGTTCTCGTAGCCCAGGAGTGGAAGCGACTGGCAAGAGATCGAAAGCAGTACTATTACATGCTCAGAAGATCAGCCTGCATACTCCGGTTGCTGATCCAACACTGAAATCGAATATCCTGAATAGATAGCCAAACACTGAAACGATAGACGAAGGAGGCTTTTGGTATTAATTATAATAATACTGAAATAGATATATAATTCATTTTGATACTTACAAGAATGTAGAATACAGAGCGCCATTTACAAGATATTTTCCCAGAAATCGCAATAATATAAAATCAGCAACGAATTTCAAGGAATAAGTCACGGGAGCGTAATTTATTCTGGTGAGGAAAACATGTCGGGTCAGTCACCCAACAGCAGGTGGGCCGAAAGTCAAATAAGGCATTAGAATCACTAAATCTTTGTTTCACGTGTAAAAAAAGAAAAATTGTTTTAGATCACAGATAAAGTGTCAAGGTTGCCATTAATTTCGATTCCCGCACTCGTGTTTTATTAGTATTGTTAACGCGAAGTAAATGTATTGTGCGATTGCAGTTAGGATTAATGGCGCGTGGCAGCCCTAACGATCGTCCAGTTGACACAGAGCGATAGCGGTCGCTTATCGCGGTGGGTCACGCGAATACGCGTTGTGTTGCTTGTGACCCGTTCGCGGGACACGGCACATAGGGTGCCCCGTACGCGATGCCCGTAATATCTGGTCCTGCCTCATGCGCGGTACACGTATCGAGCCGTGGTACACACGGGCCATGGTTCATAATATGCAGTATGTTATCCGGCTGTGACCCGGCCGTGGTGCACAAATCAGGCCGTGACCCGTTGTCAGTGCCCAAATCTAGCCGTGAATCATCCGTGGTTCACGTATCGGACCGTGACCCATCCGCGGTACACGGCATATCGGACCGTGTTGCCACAGTGTACACGTGTACTACTGTTTCTGCTATGTATGTTACCGCCGACTGTAAATAATGTTCACACTTTACAATGATTTTATCGCTATGCAGTGTTTTTCATAAGATTTATATTCACTTTACCTAAATTTATTATAAAAATAATTAAAGACGAAATAGGTGCATAGAAATTAAGAGTCTTCTGAATTCAATGTAATTTTATAATGACAAAACTTATTTTTGAAATCTAAACATTTTACGACATTTTAATTATAAATGCCAGTGATTTACTTTTGGAATTTTATTTTATTTATAGCTAACGCTCTTTGGTTTACTTTAAATTTTCATTAAAAACTATTACCTTTTTATCTCCTTAATATAATTATTACTTCAAATACCTAAATCGCCAGTATTAGAAGATATACTTCCGATATTGGCGATTCTTCAGGAAGAAATAGAGGCCCGTGTTTTCCGTGACATAGTGTCATGTGAGATCTAGAAGAACTCGTGCTAAATTACAGCTATAAATATTAGATACATTAATTACTAAGAAGTATATGTAATTAGTTATATATAGGTACTGATCATCAAAAAAAGCAAATATCAAAACTGTATTAAAACACAAAAAAATATATAAATCATGTAGATGATATACAGAAATTCAGGAAGATATCGGGACTCCGTGTACTAGGTTTCCTGTGACCCACTATAGTGTCACGTGAGGTCGGAAGGCCTCGTGCTAAATTACCGCCAAGTGCCCCAATATCCGACCCTAACGAGAGTTTGATTGCTGGTTCTCCCGCGACTTGTACAATCAATACAACCTATATACCCTCGTTTCGGTTATTGTTATTTTTCAATTTCAAGGGATAATGTTTTTGATGTTACATGCTGTTATACTTGTTGAATGGGTTGTACAATTTGGTATGATAATGTTTTTTGAGTTTTATTATATAATAATACACTGATTACTTGCACTTTTTCTACTTTATTAGTTATTAAACATTAGATATTATATTGAAATACACGACCGGTTTCAACTAAATCATCATCAGGTATTATCAGTCAACACAGAAAAAGTGCCAGTAATTAGTGTAGTTTTACTGTGTAACATGTATTTCCGTCAAGAACCTGCAGTACATTCAATAATATGTACATTTGGATATATTATTATGCGATGATGAAAATTTCAATAAATTAGGTTAAAAAATAACAAAATGGGAGCATTTTTTCCTATTATGCGCTCTCCTGAAAAGTAGCTGTTTTGTAGATGACTCATTTTACTTAGCACGTTATGTTATGTTAGTCTTTTATGTAATGTTAAAAAAACAGAATTTATTGAAGATTAAATACTTATTTTTTAAACTGTAAATTAGAGTCAAGTAGACCTATTTACGGGCTTTTACTGTCACTGCTTGTCGAAATTAGAACAGCATGTCAACTTAATGTAACTATCACTCGATTACCCTATTTATTATTAAAAGCGTCCTAATAAAAACGTACAAAACACAAAAATAAACTTCGAGCTAGATTGTAATGATTATTGACTGAACAGACATTCCATTAAACTAGTTTGAAGTTTAATTAGTGAACCAGCGCCGGACAAAAATATTCCGAAGTTGCAAGACTTACACAAGTATTTCATTAATTACATCCTTCCCGAGCTATTTTGTTTAGCTCCAATATTCCGATACATTGTGCATAGTTTTACATTCAACATAGTTGTTAATTTGGATCGGAGATTATTAAATAATAGGTAGATGGAGCGCATCAAAATCTAGGTTAAATTTATAACTCAGAGTTAGTATATTCCGGGGGAAGGAGGTGAATGACTAACTCTATGAAGATGATTGATACTTTGTGAACATGTGACAATATCTGTGGTTGAGCGCGTTGGTGCTCAGCCTTGTGCTCAGGTACAAATGAAAAAAAATGTGTTTCTGGACCAAGGACATGTGACATTAGTACTACAGATAAAGGTTGTGTGAAGAGTGGATTGGAATCATATTCTTATTGTCGACAGAAGAAGCTATTTTCTTGCCGGTTTACTGCAGGGTCGACAATAAGAATATGAAAATATGAAGAAGCGACTAATCGCTGAAGATGATTATGAGTGCTAAAGTCATGTCTGTTTGTCCATCAGGTTGGCGGTGCACCATGTGCGCGTGTGGGTGGCGGCTGCACGCGCTCACCGCCGCGCTCGTCCTCGCCGCACACCTCATCAAAGGTAAGTGCGGATTAGTCCTCAGACTGGTTGGTAAATCGATTGGTCAACCACTTCACATCATTTTCAACATATTATTGTGCTTGTGTGAGAGCGACTACACATGCTCATCGCCGCACACCTCATCAAAGGTAAGTGTGGATTAGTCCACTGACTGATCGGTAGATTGGTTGGTCAATCACTTCGCATTAGGTTCAACATGTGCTTGTGTGGGAGCGACTGCACACGCTCACCGCCGCACACCTCTTCAAAGGTAAGTGTGGATTAGTCCACTGACTGGTTAGAAGATCGGTGGGTCAACCACTTCGCATTAGGTTCAACGTGTGCGTGTGTAAAAAGATATCGCTAAAATCAGTATAATATATTATATTCTGACTGCATTGTTAGCTTTCAACTTCTAGGTTTAAAAAATCAATTTTCTTGGCGAGGATCAAACCGGCAGGCTTATAACGTATATCTTGCAAAAGCAATGTCATCGCAAAAATTGTGCAATTTTTGCTCTTGAACTTTATAGACGGGCAAAAACCAAATTAAAGAGATCAGTTTAAAGTTTTAACATTCAGAAAAATATAGGTGTCAATGTTTGTTTGACATAACATTGAATTAATAGTTCGTATGATTACCACTAAATTATTTATAATTGGTTTGGCGTTAGTGTCTTAGCAAAAATGAAGCAAATGTGCATTCAAACACAACAGCGAGTGATTTGCACTATTTTTTGACGTTCAGCAATCGATTGCAGGATTTTTGCTAATTGCAATTTTTATGTTATACGTTATAAACCGGCGGCTCATTTTGAAAACACAACTCTATTATTAACTCATTAGAGTTCAGAATTCGAATAACGCAGTTTTAGTTTTTAATGACATCGAGCTCGCAACACCTATCACCATTTTTCGCCACTCCTATGATTACAGCTTACACCTACCATATCCATTAAAAAAAACTATATCCTAAGTATTAAGGTTATATATTATCTTGTAATTTCATAAACCATTAGAGAATTTGTGGTGCCTTTGTGCATGTCGGAGTCTGTAATTGGAGAATTAGCGCGAATGTGCTCTGTGGTCTATCTATCTATTAGGATAGATAGCGCGCGCCGTGTTAATATGGTATCGAGTTTGGAATAATTACCGTAACGTAAACAGCAATTGGAATATTAGATGAATTTAAATTTGAATATCATGATTTCAAGATTCATGTTAATGCAGTTTGATGCGCAGTTGAGGTGAATAGTGTTTTCCATCACGCACCAACGCGCAACCACTGCGCTACAGAGGTTGTCTAAATTATATTCCGTCTGTTGCCTATTACAACAGAAAGATGATTGATGGGAGGTTCTATTCTTACCCCGGCAACCCACGGACAAATAAGTATAATAATACCTCCCCTCACCGATTTCGGTGTCGGTAGCCGATTTCATTGAAACCAGGCCAGCTACGCAGGAGTTACGTTAAAAGTTCCCAAGTATGTGCGCAATACACAATGACACTCTCTCTTCCTTTTACTCTCATAGCCCAGTGGGAGGGTAAACCGATACGACTGGCGAGAGAACAGGCGCAGGACCGACATTTTACATGCCCATCCGACGCATGGATTATCTTTCTTGTCAGACAATCAGTCTGCATTGTCCTACCCAAACTTGAAAACAACATTTTTTGTTGTTCCAACGCGGGAATCGAAACCACGACCTCCGGGTCGAGAGCGAAGCTTAGAACCACTATTATGAGGCGCTAATAGGTATGTAATAATATTATTATGTTACGGTTAAGACTTTCTAACATACTAATTAATTAAATATATTAAAAAGGGTCATTTGATGTATAATAGGGCGTGTGTACATCTTCATGCAGTAATGAATGCTAATCCGCTTATGTATCCTGTCCTAATGGACGTGAATATTACAGGATGGAACTGAACGTTCGGTGTAAGTGTATTGAATTACACATACCTGAGGATTATTATTGCAATTGCAACGGAGTTTCAGTGTAGTAATTTAGATGGTGAACTTATTAAATCGTTGCACTTGGCGCAAGCAGGCATAACTTTTTAAACACACAAAAACAGAGGGTATAAATTTTACTAGTATGTGGTATTGATCGATTTCGATTGAGATTTTTTTTTTCGAAACCAGTCTGCTGATTCAAGATGCCATCGCTAATTATCGCTAACAAAGTTCGATACCAAATGTATGGGATTTGACATAAGCTACGCTAAATGATCGCGATTTGGTATGTCATTTAGCGTACCTTATGTCAAATCCCATACATTTTGTTATCGAACTTTGTAAGCGATAATTAGCGATGGCATCTTGAATCAGCCCCCTGAAGTCATCAAGAGTGTACTTAACTATGAATCATCAATAACAAACGTTACCCAAACAATTATACACATACTCTCGAAAAACATAACCCTGCTTCAGATACATCTGGACACTGATTCAAGATGTCATCGCTATTTATCGCTTACGGAGTTCGAAAACAAACTGTATGGAATTCGACATAAGCTTCGCTACATGACATACCTACGAATGCGCTCGTCATTAGCGAAGCTTATGTCAAATTCCATACAGTTTGTTTTAGAACTTCGTTAAATTTTAAATCGGGGTCCAGGTACACATTAGTATATTTAAAACTCCCTCGTACAGCTACAGCTCGGCGAACACGCGAAGTGTCGTCGCAGTGATAAATGTTTCGAATTGTACATTTTAATTATGTTGTATCCAACCAAATTAAACACAATTCTATAAAATAAGACAGAATTCTACGAACACAGTGAGTTTGAGGGTTGTTCCACGAAGACTTTTTGGCAGCAAGCTGTCGGGTTTGCATCAAAACAGTCGGGATGTGGTCACTGTGTGTCCTCGCTCACTTAGCCACGATTTAACCGCGATGCAAACGAGATACCAACGCGCTTCTGTCGCGATATAATAAAGGCACAGAAATGGCCGCGATCATCACAATTCCAAGCGTTTTCCTCCATTATTTCCCCGATGTGATCAGACACAGCTGATTATATAAAGATAGCGATTAGCAAAAATCTGCGATAGACGCGATCGATTGTTGAACGTCAAAAAATAGTGCTAATCGCTCGCTGTTGTGTTTGAAGTCACATTAGCTTAATTTTTGCTACGACACTAGCGCCAAAAACAATTTAGTGGCAATAATAGGAACTATTAATTTAATGTTTTGTTGAACAAACATTAACGCCGAATTCATATTTTCTCTGAATTTTAAAATAAAACTGCTCTCCTGTTTAATTTAGTTTTTAATTTACATTATAATCAGACAATCGCGCGTTAGCATAGCTTCTGTTGCGCAGAAACAAAACAACAAAACAAGGCTAAAATCTGTCCGCGTGGTATAAGCCAATAGAACATTTGTTTAATAAAAAACTGAGACAAAAGGAGCTTAGCGGTATCCAAATTGACCAATCCCTATGCTCGTGCTGTTTCCGTGGAAACGGAGCGGAGATTTCGAGTATAGTGATTGGTCAATTTGGGCACCGCAAGCTCCTCTCCGCCCCGCTCCGCGTCAGTGGAAACGCAGCCTAGAAATTTAAATAAATAATATGCAAAGATTAACCCTCCTACGGTATGCATACATAATCAGTACACGGTCATAAGTGGCATGTATTATTGATGGGGACACTTCAACGCATGCTCATGCTAACGCACGCTTAATTACATGCATGTTCAGGCATGCCCGCAAAACATATGAGTCTTGAATTAACTGGCGCAAAGTTTTTACACTCTGTTGCATAATGTACTATTGTGAATTTAAAACAATGTTATGTCGCAATGACGTTGACGCCTAAGAGTGTTAATGTCAGACGTAGAAGATAATAATAAAAATAGTTTCCCTCACCGATTTCGGTGTCGGTAGCCGATTTCTTTAAAACTAGGCCAGCTACGCAGGAGTCATTTTATAGTGCCCGCGCAATATACAAAGACGCTCTCTCTTCCTTTTACTCTCATAACCCAGTAGGATGGTAAACCGACACGACTAGCGAGAGAACAGGCGCAGGACCGACATTTTACATGCCTATCCGACGCATAGAGCATCTTCCTTGTCAGACGATCAGGTGATCAGCCAGCATTGCCCTAACCAAACTTGAAAACAACATTTTTTATTGCTCCAACGCGGGAACAGAAGCCATGACCTCCGGGTCGAAAGCGAAGCTCTGAACACTAGACCACGGAGGCTCTACAAACGTCGAAGATAGTATATTATAAGAGTAGGATCTATGTACCTAGTTATAATATGTATAATATTTTAGGTACCTGATATTCAATAAACATATTAGAAGAGTAAAAGTGTACACATATACGTGTGGGAAGATATAGTATATAAGTCTATATATAACAGTAAAAGTGTATAATATACACTTTTACTCTTGTATATTTTTATTTTATTTTATTTTATTTATTTGGTACACAAAACAGAATATAGCCAAAATTAGTACAAACATTTTTTAAGTTATAACCTTATAGACTAGACTATATCCCTAATTATGTGAACACATCATGATCTTAAGCAGCACTAATAGTTTATGGGAGGTTTATACATAACAAGATGATATTGAGTACTTATAATAATATAAAAACTTTGTTTTAGTTTTAAATACTCTAATTTAAATACTCGCAGAAATACAATTTTAGGGTTTAAATAATATTTTTTTGACATCTGTTTGGTATTTTCTAATATTATTATTGAATATGTCTATGTCCTGAAAATTATCTTTACAAATCTCATTGTTTTCCCTTCCCCTTCTATATAGACTTATATTATAGGACGTGTGCCTGGACCCTAACCAAATGATGTAGCATCTCAACACACTCATTATAACTTTGCTGAATTTTGGTGTATTGTGTATGAGCGTACTGGAATTGTATCTACGTATTTTAACAGTGCCGCAAAACAGACTTCAATGTATTTCGGCCTCCGTGGTCTACTGGTTCAGAACTTCGCTCTCGACCCGGAGGTCGTGGGTTCGATTCCCGCGTTGGAACAACAAAAATGTTGTTTTCAAGTTTGGTTAGGACAATGCAGGCTGATCCTGACCAGATTTTCTGACAAGAAAGATGATCCCCATGATGTGAAAAGGACAGTGATGCTTCCGAAACACAATCCCGATTTTACCCTTTAGCTATGAAACCCTAAAATATTTTTGAAAGTAGGTCATCATTTAACTTAATTAAAAAAAAATAAGAAAAATATGGAGAATTATTAAATCCATCAGAATCAAGAGAGGCTGGTCGCGGAAGTAATTAAAAGTATAACGACTCCACTTACATCGCTTCTGATGAATTACCAAGTAATTACAATTTGCCAAAAGTTCATCAGAGTTATAATCTGAACATAGTAGATGTTTGAAACAAATCGTCCTTTTAACTACTCAACCTCGTATCTAAAAAACCATAACTTTTCAGTAGAGTCAAAACACTTAATAATTTTAGATTTTATTGTGACATGGATTTTGTATGTATATTATTATTTATTTATTGACTCACCAACAGAACAACATTAGGTACATTCATAAAATATAAAAACAAAAAGGGCTTAAAGATAAAATGAGTCCTAATGATAGAAGTACAACATGCGTTTGCGACAATGAATATGAGATATGGGACATAATATGATGAACTGAAGATGAAGTAACATGGATGATAATAATTAGGATGATAACAAAATAATAGGTTTTATTCTAACAAACCAAAAAATATAAAATAAAATTAAAGTTACTGTGCTTACAAAACATAACAAACAAATTATACAGTAGAATCATAGAATCATGTTGGATACCAAATGCAATAGAATAAATTTTTATTTTTTTATACATAATATTGCAAGTTCTGATTTCAGGATAGAATACAGTGATAGATTGATAAGTTATATAATACATAGTTTACATTTAAAAGATATTGATAACATTGTTAACTAATTTTAATTTGTAATGTTGTTAATAAGGCCGGCTTAATCTTTACGATGTATGGCCTTCATAAAATAAAGATTAAAAAAAAATAGTAATAACTGAACATCATTTAAAACTAAATCCATGTCATAATAAAATCTAAATTTATTAAGTTTATTGACTCTACTGAAAAGTTGTAGTTTTATAGATACGAGGTTGTGAACGTAAAGGGACTTCTTTTTTAGTTAACACAAAATTCCCAGAAGCTATTATACATAATAACTTCTGCGAATTCTGCGTACTACACTACATTTGGAGTGTGTGCACTTTGCAGCACTTAACTCTTTTAATCCAGTAGTTTTACATCATTACCTACCATTTTACAACCAAAAACCACAGTAGTGCAGTGGTTAAGCGCGTTGGTGCTCGAGCCTACCGAATCCTGCCGAGGGAACAGAAAGTTTTCGGTGTTCCCGGGTTATGGATGTGTATTTTTGTGTATAATATAATAAAAATCTTAAATATGTTTATAGTATAAAAGTATTAAATGTGTTTCCGTTGTCTGGTACCTGTAACACAAGTTCTTCGGATATTTAGTTCAGGGCTAGGTGGACGTGATGTGAAGCGTCAATAGATATTATTATTATTATAAAAATCGATTTGACGATGGGGCGTCTAGTTATATCAATTACGACTGAATACGAAAGCCACTCAAAATACAAGTCACATGTTGTCCCTTTTCTTCCCAGCAGTGACAGTGACAGCTCCCAATTTGAAGTATCCATTAGTCCTTAATCAGAACCGCAAACCTCGCATTCTTCGGTCGCGTTAAAAATGAAAAATCCGTTCGGTCATCAGCGGGCGGCGGAGAATTCATCAAATATGAACAGAATGATACATTTAAAATCCCCAATTCCGTATTTCACACAATATTTCATTATTTTCGTGTCACCCGCATCGGGCCCCGGTCTTTTTTTAGCCGAAAAAAGATTTCAAATGCGAGCGAATGACATTTGTAATTTGCTTTTCCGACTGCCTTGTGTTTTCCTCTTGGGAGGGAGGACTGTCAATTTTAATATTGAAGAAATGAGGGGACATAAGAAAAATATTTCTCGTGTAATTCATTATACGTAGTGTTTATACATAGTACAGCGTGTCTCGTGGCTCATATATCACGTTTATTTCAAACTTACAATACAGTCCATAAAAATATTAATAAAAGTGTCAGCGTGTCAGTAAAAGTGTAGTAACAATACAACCTTATATTATATTTCTCTCGTGGTTCATAATATATCAAGCCGAATATAGTGTGAAGAGAAGGACGCGTAGAGCATTTTTTGTTTTGGCACCTCATATAAATTACCATAACGAAAAATTAAAAAATACAAAGGTCTAAAATGACCACGAGGAATTAATCTTACAATGTTGGGGCTCGCGGGCGCCTAGTCTATACACACAAACGCACTGTTCGTTGACCTAACAGTGATTAATGCCCAGGTTTGAAACTCGTCTGTTTTGTGACTTTTACAGAGAATCGCAATTTATCGCGTTATGGTAATAATAATAGCTCCCCTCACCGATTTCGGTGTCGGTAGCCGATTTCATTGAAACCAGGCCAGCTACGCAGGAGTTATTTTATTTGGAAAACATACAAATATTATACGGAACTTTTGAAGTTTAAAAATAAAATATTAAATGGATATCTTAGTCTGGGATTCATTTAATTTGTTGGTAAAAATAGAATTCAATGAACGCGCTAGTCATTCAATTAAATAGCAGATTCAATCGGATGACTGCGACATATATTCACTGATCTACCCTAAACTTTTTACTTTATTTGGAAACGTATAAAATAATTTAATTAAATTACACACTCCACTAGGCTACGAATAGATTAACTAAATAAATTAACATTTTTGCTTTCGCGCTAATAAAATACACTAAAAAAATATTTCAAGTCAACTTTGAACAATATTGTTTTACATTCCTAAATATTTGTTTTACTCTTTTTGCATTGGTTTACCGAAATATTTCTTTCTGCGTATTGTAATTTCGATTTATTTTATTCAATGAAACCATATGTTGTACGTAGGTGGTATTAATTACTCAATGTTTCAATTCCAAGAATGGGAACTGCCCAATTTTACATTTATAACAATATTTTATTCACAAGAATATTTTGTACAACGTTACTTCTATTTAAAATAACTGCAGTAAATTTGGGAACATGATTCACTTATAAAGACAGGAAAAAGTCTATAAATAAATAAAATACGTTTATTTCAAACTCACAAAACGGTGCATAACAATATTGGTAGAAGTGTAGGTCCTGATTTCACCAACGCATGTGAGTGTTAACGGCTTGTTAAAATACCATGCCTTCTTATTCATTGATAGGAATTACTAGATGAATAACATGATATTTAATGATGGATTAACTTCAACATTGCTTGGTGAAACACGCCCTTAGTGTGTCAGTAGAGATGTTAGTAACCTAATAAACTTTTATTATGTTAGTATTGTAAGTATATTGCATTAAATATTATTCAGACATACTCGTATTATCCTAGAACTGTCTGTCTGTTCGCGATAAACTCAAAGTCTTCGTCAATGATTTCGATAGAGTTATACCTATATACGAAGTTTGCCGGGACTCGATTTCTATTATTAGACTATTATTAGAAACAAATATTAGAAATAATAATAATATCGAGCATTAAGTTGAATTAAAAAATAAATTATTTATATATGACTTTGAAACATGATTTTTAATTAGAACGCTAAGTTACAAATATATAGATCAGTAAAGTTATTTTTACTTTGATGAAGTCCTAAAAGCATTTGGGGAGAAAAAACGTTACATAAACCTTTTGCGAGCCCGTTAATATCGATCTACCAATTTATACGTTAACTTGAGAGTATAAAAGTTGAAACGAACAACAAAGTTTAAAATAAAACTAGCCGACTTCACGCTCGCCCGGGCTAAATAATTGACTGGAATAAAAACCCCGCGGTCATTGACGGTAAGCACTTGACAGCGTTAGCGGTTTATTTAGCCCCGCGATTTCCTCGCTCTTCCCCACTTTTGCCCACTCCGCCCCACTCTTGCCCACTCCGCCCCACTCTTGCTCGCCTTGACTAACACTAACTCTTTATCCTGATAAAGATTGATATTCCGCGGTTAATTCGCTTTTCCAATTACAAGATATCTTTCTCTATTTCGTTCGGCTTTTTATCAATTTTCATTTATGCTTAGAGTTTATTTTTAATCTTGGCGCTTCGAGTTTGTGCAGATTAATCCGACGCTTTTATGACGCTTTTACGGGGCTATGAAATATTAATTTTGTCAATACTTTATTAAATGCAGAACACTGTGTTTTGCATTATTAATAACACTTTCTTTTTCACCTTGTTTTCGTTCTGTTTATTTATGGTATCGAGATACATCTCGTGTAACTTTTTCCCAAAAGAGGCTGTCAATTTCGTCTATGTCATTTAAACAGGCACAGCAGTCTTACTTCCGACACAATCGAGAATCGAATCAGTTAGATCTAAAAACCTTTGGATATTTTATTCTGTGGATTACTTTGAAACTAACCAGGTTAAAGGAAATCGTTAGATCTTTTTGTACTCCCGACCAAATCAATCAACTGACTTTAAACAAACATCAATTTATTCAGGAGTACGCGGCATGATCGAATCTAAATCAATATTTTATCTTTTTCGAGAGTATGGCCCCAGATCCTGTGATTCAAGGAATCCTAAGAGGGTCATTTATGTATTACTTAAGTCACGTAAAGCTTAAGGTCATCAAAACAAAAAAGTAACGACTATTTTTGTATACCTTTACCCAGGCTACATGAAATAAACCTAATTTTACCCGTCCGTACTACCTACGCACGCCGCCGCGCCGAGGTATGCCTACTTGCATAGCCGCGTAATTTTCATAGTATCCATGATTAATTTATTTAAAGGAAAATTAGGTAAAAAAGTAAGTACCTAATTTTATTACATATTTATAATGGGTACCGAGTACTCTCCGTAAGTATTGCACATATCTCACCAGTCAGGCTGTATAAAACTACAACTTTTCAGTAGAGTCAAAAAACTTAATAATTTTAGATTTTATTATGACATGGATTTTGAAATACGAGGTTGTGAACTAAAGCGACTATTTGATTTAGTTCCTAGCTAGTAACAGAATTAGTAAGTCAGTGCAAAACGTGACGCTCAAAGTCCTCGCCCTAACTGCAGCCAACTAACGGATCCAGCAGTGGAGAGCCATCGACCCAATTCAATAGACAAAGCATCCCTTCAAACAGTGCTTGTTTTTAGAGCAAAGATTTAGAATCCAGAGCGCTGACGTTTTTAGACTTTTCAAGGCCCGTATTTATAAAGAAGTCTCAAGCCCAACCTCACTTGAGAACCTATTTTTTTTTATAAATATATCTTTGGACGCTTCACACAATCGTCAATCTGGCCCTGTGCTAAGTATCCGAAGAAGTTGTGTTACAGGTACCAGACAACGGAAATATATTTAATACTTTTATACTATACACATATTTAAGACTTTTATTATATTATACACAAATTTAATACACATCCATGACGCAGGAACATTGTAAACTTTTTGTTCCATCGGCGGGATTGGAACCCGCGACCTCTCGTTCGAGTACCAACGCGCTCAACCACTGCGCTACGGAGGTCGTCAACCTATTTGACAGATAAAACAACGTTTCGTTTGAAAGTGAACAACTTTATCAGTGTTACATTGTTAATCATTACTGTACCTTTTTCTATTCTGTGTGAAACAATAAACAAATTTTTATTTATTTATTTTTTTACATAGTACTTTAATTTCTTCTCTGCTTATACTTTTTACTTTCATGTTTGTATGAGCACCCAACATCATAAATTATTGTATGGGTACAATAATTAAAAAAGTACCTCTTTCAGCGCCTTATCAGTATACTCTACATACGGGATCCATACATACCCTTAATATTATCCGTCATTCATTTTACACCTTGTATATTTCCTCTGTCACCTTTTAAGACACCCGCGGTTGGTGATGGAACCTGTCATGGATTCAGAAAGCGCTGAGAGAGCTCTTATCACGTAATAAAAACGAATGGACTTATCAATCAATTAAATGTGTCGCAAGTGAGACCAGTAATTATAAAGTTCCTCGGAGTGAAGAGTTGCACTTGTGTATATATTATAACTTATACTTATAACTTATGTATCATATATTTATATCAGTATTATATATAACTTTTGTATCAGTAGTTGCCCAGCACAGTTACAGCACAGTGTTAAAGCACTCTGTCCTTTTATAAAGGGTAGTTTAGTTGTGTTGAATTTTGATAAATATTTAAATTTATTTTATTATACAGATTTTGGTGTCTATAAGTCAAAGTATAAATACATTTTGTAGCTACGATGCTACATATAGACTGACAGACTTCTTTTATAATTAACTATTTATATTTTCCACTTCTTTTGTGTCGAGAGTCAGTAATAATTGCAAAAGTGAAAAACTCCCAAATTAGCCGCACTGTCACGACATACAAATCAATTCATCGACGTTAAAAATGTAATGACAAGTGTATTAGTCGTTAAAATTTTGGTGAAATGTTCATAAAATAAAAACCGCAGCGCCCGCCCGTAAAATTTTCATGGGACCAATTGGCAGCTATTCTGCATCGAATAAAAACTTGTTTATTCTTATGTGAAAAAAGACTTGTTTATTAATATCATGGCCTACCATCCCATACAAACTATCTTTAATACAAAAAAAATTGCAATAGATGTCACTACTATTAACATTTGTAAATTATAAAATGTGAATATGCCGAATTAAGTACAAATATTGACATTAAAATATTTGTACATATTTTTTAAGCATAACATTACATTAAGCTAAATTCAACTTCTTAATTAAGAAGAAGATACGAAACGAAATTAGTAATTAGTATTTTCCAATAGTGGCGCTAGATGGCGGTTTCCGGAATGTGCCTGGACTTCACCTTTTGCCAGTCGCATTGCCAGTATTAGTGTGATACCATTTTCTAGTACTAGGTCGTGTCTCTGTTAAATATTTACTTTGTGTTAATACGTTCCTTAGAAACGAAGAAAAGGTTTAACCCCATCCTATTGAGTGTAGAGAATTTGGATACTATTTATAGGTTTGATTTGGTATGTTTAAGCGTTCTATAATAACGATTTCCATTTGGTGATAAATGATAAAATATTACCTGACAAATCATCATTACTATACTATGTGTATAAATAATATGTTGTATTCCTAATGTCAAGCAAGTCATCGTAATTTGGAATATGAAATGTCCTTACTAATAATATAAATTTAAATAGTTTGTTTATTTGAACGCTCTAATGAGAAACGTAGTCCGATTTGATTTTCTTTGATCGTTTATTGAAGAAGGCTACATACAGGCAGTAACATTAATGAATGATAATACTTTAGGGTCCTGGGGCTTATTACAAGCTCTTAACCCCAGCCAGTTTACACCATACAACATAACTGGCTGGAATGTTCGTATTACAATCACTTAATAACTGCATGATGACAGCCAGTCAGCGGTCACATGACACTTGACTTGCTTCCGAATGTCAGTTTCAGATAACCAAACTAGTTGTAAAATGAAAAAGAACAAGGCAGTTTAAGGCCGTATTATTGAATTGCCTGGAATCAGGCTGGTATTGTAAAAGTTCATAATACGGCCCCTGTATAAAGAGTTTAATGTAGAAGTACCAGCGTTGAAAGAGGTACTTTTTTAAATTATTGTATGGGAAAATTTATGATGTTGGGGCATTTCTCATACAAACATGAAAGGCAAAAGTAAGTTTTTCAGCGCTGGTACTTTCACAGTATACTCTACATAGGAGGCACGTACACACTACACACCCTAAAGTATTATCACTTATTTATTTCACATTGTATAAACGTACGCCCTTAGGCAACGTATAAGCATTATTAAGTAGCTCGACTTTAACAAAATTGTATTTTCCCGACACCTACATTGGAAACTTTGTCAATATAAACTTGTGTAACGAACCTTTATTTGACCAAGAGTTGCTAAGGAAGTCATAGAACCAATAAAATTCTAATTTTAATCGAGCGTGGGTATAAAATATACTTCGTAAGGGCATTAATTACAGAGTTCATATAACGGGTGTAAAAAGAGCAGTCACTATAACTTTGGGATATGATTATACTACCTTGTCTCATTCTAGAAATGTATTTTTTTTTTATTTTTTTTTATAAGATATAATTATTTTTTTTTTACTTTGTTGTTATTTGCGACGCAAAAATAAGAAATGGTAAGAAGTAAAAAAAAAAATTTTTTTAGTTTTTGACAAAATAAATATTAAAAAAATACATTTCCAAAATGAGCCTTGCCTCATATTGGAAATGTATTTATTATAGTATAAAAAATACCGCCACAATACTTTTGCACTTATAATATTAATTAACTGTGGATGTGAATTAAAAATATTCTGTATCCGATGAATACCAGTACATTGACATATTGACATGGATATGTTTAAAATCCGGTGGTCAACCTGCATCGTCGTAACCAAACTTGAAAACAACATATTTTATTGTTCCAACGTGGGAATCGAACTCACGACCTCCGAGTCGTGTGTAAGTTACTTGCCGCAAAACGTACGGTCCCAAGCTGTTACCTCGAGCTAGTAAATACAAGCGAGAATCGAACCTCCTTTTCCTTGTTTCCCGGCATTAGTTCACGTGATTTGAAATCAATAAACAATTTAATTACCAGCAAACTGTCGGTGAGCGCGCCGAATGCCGCGCGGTCGAGTTGCGAGTACTGCCGCCGCAGCCGCAAACTGCACTAAATTACTGCAGCGAGGAAACACGAGACTTGGAGCTAATTATTTACGTCTTACAAATGTAAAAGTGAAATATGAGCCAGAAAGATATTAGATCTCGAAATCCCGGTTCTTAATAGTTTAAAAGCAAAGTACACTAATTTTGTAAAGAAAAAACTTGGCCACTTCGTTGAGCATAGAAAAACTTAGATGAACCGTTTAAACCTTCCCGGGACTTCCACGAATATTTCAAGACTAAAAATAGCCGAATAGTTTCAGCCGTTCTCGATTTTTAGCGAGACTAACGAACAGCAATTCATTTTTATATATAAGAGAAGAGTAGCTCACCCGTGCCCACTTCGTTGAGCATACAAACCGTTTAAACCTTCCCTGGACTTCTACGAATATTTCGAGATTAAAAATAGCCGAATCGGTTCAGCCGTTCTCGAGTACTAAAGAACAGCAATTCATTTTTATACTTATATACATAGATAGAGATGGATTTTGTTGAATTTTCTTTTACCATACTATATCATACTTTACTCACACTAAGACTAACCTCCGGTTTCTGGAACGCTATTCTAATGAATAATCAACTAACATGGCATTCAAATTAACAACCTATATTGAACCCTGATCTGTGCAACATTATCGAAGAGAAAGGAATGGACAGATATTTTATGATCCATCACGCTCCCACTCGTAAGGCTGGTTAAAATTCCACAGATAATGTTAATTCACCAAACACACCGATTAGTTGACATACGATTTGACTCAACCTTACTCTAGAAATTAATGGATGTAGGTTTTAATTAGATAGAAAAAATATATATCTGATGTTGAAAATAAATAATATATCTGAAAACATATTACAATACGTGATGTAGTTTCCGAGATATACTTGTTTCAAATTCGTGATGATGTCATTTTACAACATTTTAATTTTACATAATTTTCAAAATGTCTGCAAATTCATGAATACTTGGTATTTCAGAATGAAACAAAAACTAGTATATTTGTACAGATGCAAGTCCTACTATGACAACAGTTTTTAGTAATGTTGTATGTATACCTAGTAACATTCTACATTATCTATAGTAAACGTTTCGTGAGAACCCGATATAAAAACAATTTTCCCAGTGTTAATATTTTAACCCTTCATATTTTAACCCTCAAGAACAGTATACCTGTTTAGATAATACACAATTTATCGAACTGCACCGCGCCCCGGGCAAAACTAACATTGATTTAGCCCAGCACTTAACATACAAATGGACGTCCTGCGGGGATGTGTAGACGCCATTTTGAATGTCCACACAGCTGCTGGAAGAAAAAGCTTTATTTTTTACTGACGTTGTGAAAATCTGTGTACGTTTAGTAGCTGAAAACATCAAGTATTATAAAACATTCCCGTTACTTTGACGACCTCCGTAGCGCAGTGGTTGAGCGCGTTAGTACTCAAACGAGAGGTTGCGGGTTCGAATCCCGCCGAGGGAACAAAAAGTTTCCAATGTTACTGGGTCATGGATGTGTATTAAATTTGTGCATTAATATAGTAAAATTCTTAAATATGTCGTTGTCTGGTACCTGTAACACAAGTTCTTCGGATACTTAGCATAGGACCAGATTGACGTGGGGTGAATCGTCCATAGATATTATTATTATTATTACTTCGTGCGTGCAAATTTAATAAAAAGTAGTCTATATGTTAATCCAGTATACAAACTGTTACCATACCAAATTTCATTTAAATCCGTTCAGTGGTTTTTAAGTGAAAGAGTTACAAACATACCTACATCTACATATACAAAATTCCTTATTTATTAATAGGGATTGCATCAAATTCTAGGAACAACTGTTTAACCGGTATTTTAAACCCCCAAAGAACATGTCATAATGTTTGGGTGCCTCCGTGGTCTAGTGGTTCTGAGCTTCGTTCTCGACCCGGAGGTCGTGGGTTCGATTCCCGCGTTTGCACAACAAAAAATGTTGTTTTCAAGTTTGGTTAGGACAGGAGGTTTTTGAGTGACTTAAATCATTTATGCAGCGCACACAACGAAATTCACAAATGTCAATAATTTTCCCTGTTTTTGCAACATTTCTCACTGACGCTTCGCTCCTATCTTCCTTCCTAAATGGACTATCCAACAAAATAATATTTTTTCAATTCGGACCAGTAGTTCCTGAGATAAGCGCGTTTAAACAAACAAACTAATAAACAAACTCTTCCGCTTTATAATATAAGTAAATAATAGTAAACTTTATTCTGGTATTTGATGAAAGGTAAATTTATTAATATTACATATTGATTTTGGAAACATACGAATACCATCAATTACGTTACCTTCGTTTTAAGACACCTGTCAGTATACATAATTAATAGCTATGTTTTTAATTAGTAGCTTTTGGCCCACGTGTATCGAATTAAAATATTCAATATATAAAATAAAAAAATCTGAGTTAAAATATTCAAATAAGGGATAAGTTATACATTTGGCATTCTGCTATGGGGCAGTACTGCAGATATAAATAGTATCTTTGTGCTGCAGAAGCGAGCTGTTCGGGCAATCTACAAGCTGACCCCCAACACTTCACTTAGAGAAAAGTTTAAGGAAACTGGAATACTAACTGTAGCTTCTCAGTATATCCTCTCTCATGTATTATATGTTAAGAAAAAAAAATCTGTTTAAAAGATATATGATAACCATAATAGAAATACTCGGAATAAGAATAAACTTGTTGTTCCAGTGACTAGACTAAGCAAAGTAAAGAATTCGTTTAAAGGCCAATGTATATGCCTATACAATAGGATCCCAGAAAACGTTCAAAATTTTTCAACCAATAAGTTTAAGAAAGTAGTCAAAGAACGTTTGTGTGCTAAAGCTTACTATAAAGTTAATGATTATATGAATGATAGCACACCTTGGGAATAAAGTAGCCCCTTACAAGGCTACTTATATATAGAATGTACTCATGTTATTTAATTTTATTGTTGATATATTTATATGTAAATTCAAACTTTAAAATAAAAAAAAGAGAAATTTTCTATATTTTTGGTAAAAGATGGCCCCATGCGAGTTTCTTACGCCGGTCTTCTCGCTGGGCTAATTCCCGAACCGGTGTTAGGCATCATATAGAAACGACGTTCATAAAACATTTTTTGTAAGATTTAATCTGAATAAAAATATTTTTTGACAATTTTTTATCAGTGTCTATCAAGTGACTATACCAACGAATCAGACAAAGGCAGCTAAATTCTATAGTAATCCGTTTTGTAAATATTTTACATGTAAATAAGAAGATGAGATATTTAAATCTACTTTAACTCTTGAACAGAGGCTAAATCTAGTTTATTAATTTAACCCATTCTGGCGCAAGTGTATACAAACTTGTTCTATAATAAATTCTTAATTAATTTATTCACTATGATCATGGATGGATACTGCATTGTTGTAAATTAATTAATTATGGTGATATAATATTTAAACATTACAAAGGAAATATGTAGGTATTCTACCATAACATAATGGAATGTTAAACATGCAATATTTAAAACTATTCATGCTTACGAAAAAGTTTCAACGTGGCGCAACTAAAAGACATTTTAAAATTAGTTTATAAAGTTTTTATTTATTCATCATTAAGCTAAGTCTTTAGTTGGTCTTTAGCTTAAAGCTTAGCTTGAACTTTTAATATAAAAACTTGAAAACTTTTAATGCGCTTAGAATACACATGAGAGCTTTATATTACTGCTTTTAGATTTTATTACTGCTAAATGATGCTAGGTGAGTGGTTTCAATAAATAGCGGTGGTTTTATTTGAACGCTATAGAGGTTTTTGTTGGGCTGGGGTCAGTTCATACTATTGTAGAGACGCAACGGAATATATTATGTTACTAGCTGTTCTCGCGACTTCGTTCGCGTGGTTCTTGAGCGACTTAAACAGTTTATGCAGCACACGCAACGAAAGTCTCTCCGTTTTTGCAACATTTCTCATTGACGCTTCGCTCCTATTGGTCGCAGCATAATTTTATATAGCCTAAAAGCCTTCCTCTATAAATGGACTATCCAACAAAAAAAGAATTTTTCAAATTGGACCAGTAGTTCCTGAGATTAGCGCGTTTAAACAAACAAACTCTCCCGCTTTATAATATTAGTATAGATTAAATTTTGTGTATTAATATAGTAAAAATATTCATAATAATGTAATATGTCGTATAGAATTAATTTTTTTGCAAACTTCAGATAGGATTGGAAAAATTAAAAATTTTCTTGCAGACTAACTCTATACGGAATATAATAATAAATAACACACTAACTCTGAAATAAATGTTATATAATACTAGCTGTGCCTGCGACTTCGTTCGCGTGGTTTTTGAGTGACTTAAACCGTTTATGCACGCAACGAATCCCCCCGAATGTGAATAATTTTTCCCGTTTTTGCAACATTTCTCACTGACGCTCCGCTCCTATTAGTCGCAGCGTAATGTTATATAGCCTAAAGCCTTCCTCTATAAATGGACTATCCAACAAAAAAATAATTTTTCAAATCGGACCAGTGGTTCCTGAGATTAGCGCGCTTAAACAAACAAACAAACTCTTCCGCTTTATAATATTAGTATAGATAGGGATTAAATACCATGACAATGTAAAACTACTAACTAAACAATGTAAAATGAATTGTCTTACGAGAAATACAGGCAGGCTTGCACAGGCAGGAATTGTGACTTCACTCTGCGCCAGTGTGAGTCAACCATTAGGTTATCTTTAACCCCACGATGGGGTGTAATGTGACAGGTACAGCGGCGTGCGGCACGCTAAGGGGTTATGTATGGGGTGATTACGTCACAAGCGTTTCGTCACATAGCACGTCATAAGCACGTGACGTGGTATTGTTGCACCTGGACAGGTCATTTGATTTAGTTCTTTGGGGTGACTATGTTTTTAGTTAAAATAAACTCGTGTTTAGGTTTTCAATATATTACCATTTTGGGTTTTAATTATATACTCACTACTATATACCAATTGGGTTTTGAGTAGGAAATATTATATTGATTTTAGTATAAACCTAAAGACTCTTCTCAGAAGGGAATATTAATAAACCGTTTAAGCCTTCCCGAGACTTCCACGAATATTTCAAGACTAAAAATAGCCGAATCGGTTCAGTCGTTCTCGAGCCGAGCCGTTTTAGCGAGACTAACGAACAGCAATTAATTTTTATACATAAAAAGATATTTCATCAAAACCGATCTAACTTGACATAATATTACTAGCCATTACTACAAATATTCATAGTTTTTACACACATTTAATTTCAATAATATAGAGGTACTTCACGATACCGTTCACAATGGCGGCAAATCGGAATAAACTTTTCATTTCCACTGACAGATTCATGACCTACCCCATACAATATCGTATATTCACACAAACCTCTCCAAACTCGAGTCGCGTGTATGAATAATATATAGCCATCGCATAAACCATCAAATAAACCGCCATGAAATCCGCACTAGTTTTATTACGCGCGATGTTCACGGCATTAGGAATCTATAACATAAGTAGCGAATGTGTTTTTAACCGCCGACAAAAACGGGGGTTATAAGTTAGACGTGTGTGTCTGTGGCATCGTAGCTCCAAACAGATGAATTTGATGTAGCTCTTTTTGTTTGAAAGCTGAAGAATCAGCTGAGAATCTTATTCGTTAGTCTCGCTAAAACTCGAGAATGGCTGAACCGATTCGGCTATTTTTAGTCTTGAAATATTCGTTTCCAGGGAAGGTTTAAGCGGTGAGAAAATATTCTGCGGATTCCGAGTTACTGGTCCCGCGTTGTAATTGAATTTCATCACAAACTGTTTGTATGCCTAATCGACAGAGGCAGAGGAGGGAGTAGGGATTATCCAGGGAGGGAACAGTAGTCGCGTCGACCCCTGTTTTTGTATGGAGAAACTGCTGTTCCTCTTAAGGGTGTCTGGCAGGGGTAGCCACCATATAAAGTGTCTGGCAGTTAGTGTCGTGATTTTTAATAACATTCTGAAGGTAATGCCAAAAAATCAACCTTTAATATGACGTAGGTAGAGTTTTTTTTTCACACCTTTAGTACCTTTTATCTCCCAAAGCCACCCCAACCCAAACTTCATATTTGGCCATCATTCTTACCCGTGTTGGGGGCATGGACTCAGAAATTTTTAGCTTTTATACTATAACGGAAGTATGGCGTTCACGGGCTCTGGCCCTATAACTAAGTAGGCACAGGTCAGGTATATTATAATACTAGCTGTGCCCGCGACATCGCTCACGCGGTTTTTGAGTGACTTAAACTGTTTATGCAGCGCATGCAACATAAGTCCCCAAATGTGAATAATTCTCCCCGTTTTTGCAACATTTCTCACTGACACTTCGCTCCTATTGGTCGCAGCGTAATGTTATATAGCCTAAAGCCTTTCTCTATAAATGGAGTATTCAACAAAAAAAAATCAAATCGGACCAGTACTTTCTGAGATTAGCGCGTTTAAACAAACAAACAAACTCTTCCGCTTTATAATATTAGTATAGATTATGTCTCTCTTTATCGCTATAATTCAACATCATCAGTTTATCTCCCACTGCTTCGCAATTTGCTGCTTAAGGGCTAAGACTATTTTTATTTTATTTTATCATAGTATTCATAGTACTAAGTAGTTTTTAGTAGTATGTTTTTACCTAAGTCACAATTAATGTTTTAAGACCAATTAATAAGATAATAATGAAACTTAAAAGGTAGTAATCACATTTAAAACACATTCTAGACGCTGCCTTCTGTTTAAAACATACCGTATGTTTTATTCATTGAATTTACAATGGTCTTGATTTTTCAATTCAATGCGTTTTGAATTGTAATATTTCGAATAATATTTGCGTTTCCGTACGAAAATATTTCAATTTATTCAAACCGGAGGTACGTTACATTTGGGAAATGTCACTTTGGATATTTAAAAGGCATTATTCATTTTACAAGATACCATTGTTAAAATCTAGAACCAATTCTATTCTCTTCTTAACCATGAAGCTGAAAAGAAGGGTAATTTATAAAAGTAAGAATGGTGGTCTAATTGTCAGTAGTCTGTAATAATAATAATATCTATGGACGCTAAACACCACGTCAATCTGGTCCTGTGCTAAGTATCCGAAGGACTTGTGTCACAGGTAATAAATACAGACGAAAATCTGGCCATACTTTTTTGTTTTTGAACATACTAATACGAGTAATATAGACAGATATTCAGGAAAAAATGTTAGTCTAGTCAACAATTGGAACAGCAAAAATTATGTTTTCAAGTTTGGTTAGGACAATGCAGGCTGATCACCTGATTGTCTGATAAGAAAGATTTAAAAAAAAACGCTGGTCCTACGCCTGATCCGTCCCACTGGGTTATGAGAGCAAAAGGAGGAGAGAGTGCCCTTGTGTATTGCGCACACTCTTGGGCACCATAAAATGACTCCAGCGTTACTGGCCTGGTTGTAACAAAAAACTGAATCGGAGCTATTATGGTTACAAGCAGTTAATAGAAGAAAAATGTAATAGCTGGTACAGAAATCATACAAAACCGTATAGGCCTGATATTAATCCGAGGTTTATTGATGTTTGCTCATCCCTTACGGGGGATGTGGTCGTTATTGCTAGTCGGCTCGGGGGAGCGTCCATAAACAATACTTTGCTGCAACAACATTTATGAGACTCTCAAATCCGTCTAAACGACTGTAACGCGACAGACATAATATTATACTTAAACCTACAACCTACTTCTACATCTGTCTTAAATGTAGATGTCGCAGTCATCTGTAACAATAATAAGTTAATATATATAATTCCGGTAATGTTATCATCACCGGATCGTGGCTGTCATCCCTACCAAACCCCTACTTCCTCGTAGAGGGTGGTAGGAAGCAGTGTATAAATTCAGCTCCGTTTTGGAACGAGGATGAATCGTGTACTTTGTGTTGTAAGAGTAACTTATGCCCGAATACAGATTGATTGTGTATTATTATAATTATTGATTGAGTGGATCAATAAATCTATGAGTGATGTACATAAGTGAATTGTTTTAATTCGTGAACATAAAACATAGAAGATTTATGTTCACTTTATCCTACTTTACACATCTGATTGAATCAGCTTTTTTATTAAATGTTTAGCGCGTTATTTGAATGACGACATTTAATTGATTGACTAGGCCGAACGTTGATCGAACAAGCGTCCAACTAGTAAGCGGACTGTAACAAAGCCCTTTAAACAGAACGGACGTAAAATCAGTCAGGTTATTGAAATTTAGTTCATTTTTTCTCGCAGTGGCGCTAGTAGTCACCAAAACAAACATGGCGGCAAACAGCTCGCGCAGATAGTACCTACATAGTTGATACTTTCATTTTCATTTGGTGTGACATGTCGTGTACTCATTTTGAGGACCTTTTAAGTTACCAGTATGCTAAAGGACGTTCAGTCAAGACGTGGAACGTTACATTAAAGAACTTGACGAGTTGTCCTTTAGTCATTCAATTAAATGTCGTCATTTCATAAACGCGCTAGTAGTTCAATTAAACTGCTGATTCAATAAGATGACTGCGACATAGCCACATGATTAGTAAATCGGAACTGCTTCATTCCAAGACTTACTTGTCAATCAGAACAGAGAGATTAAAAATTTAAGAAGCAGTTCCAATTTACTAACGGAACGTAGCTGTTCTGATTGACAAGTATCGAAACTGCTCCATTCCGATGCTAGTTAATCGGAACTGTTACTTCGGATACTGGTAAACTGAAACTATTTCGTTCCGATACTACTAAATCGGAACAGCGCCGCTCCAATACTTTAGTAGGCACTAGATATGGTGCCGTGCCGCGTCTACTATGCGGGAATTCTTGATAGTACGGGCATGGGTACTAAAAAATAGCTGGCCTGTGGGAGGTATACTTGTAATCATGGTTTGGTTGGTTAACTTTAAATATTCTTGATAAATTCGGTCAGTTGAAAGAAACTCGACTTTATCGAAAAGGGCTTTGTATATAGATGTAGCATAATGTAAACCGTCGCGACGAGCTCGACAATTTCGAAAGAAAATTTCCTACGAGCCCGATAATACCCCCGAAAAACTCATTTTAAGCCCAAAAGTAATCCGTCCAAAAATGAGCAAATTGTATTTCGGGGAAGCCTCTAATTCGCAAACGGCACCATAAAAGTAAATATTTATTGTTGATTCAGTAGAAAAATGTTTAACGCTTGTTATTTTTGTTCCAGGTACGATTACCGGAGGGTTGCTGGTATTAATTTGACCGGCTCGGTCAGATGGTAATTATTAATGTACAATGACTCAGCTCGGCGGTAATTCTTACCGGTTCATTTACCGGTTATGTATCGGTTGTGGTGTTGTGAATGTTTTTCATTAACCTCACCATCATTAGCATCAACTTCTTCATATTTTCCATATGTATCGTTACACAAATTGTCATTTTAATGTTTTCTAGATTCACCTAACCTAACCCAACATCGGTATGGTAATCTCCTGTGTTTGAGAAAAGCTTGTATTGACTTATATTTCTTTGGTAGATATTTTGAGTAACAAATGAAGACAGTGAAAAAAATGTTTAAAGAAAGAAAGAAAAGATAATTTATTTGGTAAACATAATATGAAAAAAAAAACTCGGCAGACTGTCATTTTCAGAGAACACCGTAGACACACAAATAAAAATTAAAATAAACTTTAAAAATAATAATACTTAAATGAACCATTCATCCTATAAAATAATACATAATCAGGGTTTTCGTGAAGATCCAAAAAGTGAACTCTTTGCAAAGTTCTAGGAGGTTCACGAAAAACCTACTTTTGTAATCATCCAACTAAATATAGACACATTTTAGTTTACCTTCCACTATTTTATCGAACATCGCATAAAAATTAATCTATGCGTGAACGTTCGAGTGCGAAAACTCATTAATATGTCGGTGTTGAATAAATTTGCAATTGAGGATGCCATTCCCTATTCAATGGTGTTGACAATTCTAGTTGCAATTTTAAACCAATCTAACTTTTATGGACAAAGAGATGAAAAGTTAAAATAAATTATATATGGAGAGCGAAATGTTAAACAATAGACATATAGAGTGTACCAACAAAGGTGAAGCCACTGAGGCAGAAAAAAAAGTATAAACAATTTGACAGTAAAAAAGATCGAATCCCAAACATATACTATTTCTACATTAAGGCGAGGACTAACCGCTACTAGCGCCACTCTTTCTAAAATAAATTTTACAGCGACACTAAGATCTTATTTAAAAAGTAATCGGTTAAAACTCTAAGTAAATAGTTAAACTAATTTATTGGTATTTAATTACAGCTCTAAATCCTATAGTGTACTATAGTGTACTCTCATAAAAACCGCCAAAAGTGGCCGTTTTAGCCATTACCTATGAGAGTAAGTACAGTATAATAAAAAATGCAGTTAATTATTTAATACATGAAACAACAAAATTAACATACTAGGTAGTTATAATTAAAAAATAAAACAGTTCAGTTCCAATTTCGAAAATGCATATCGCAGGCGTTTTATTTTAGAAGCAGTTTCGAGAACTTAAATATAAAATGACACCTTTTGAGAGTGTAAAGACGTGAAATACTCGCGCGAGTTGGTCAAGGCTGATGGATAGCATCTGAATAGCAGCAGCTCGAGGCGGGACGGACAGACTATAGAATGTACAAAAAGTGAATTTTAAACACGCTCTTTTTGTATACAATTCGTGAAGTTATTTTTGTATGTAAAAGTTCTACAGTTTTATTTGATGTAAGGTTTTAAATCGTAGCGTGATGCTGTAATAGGCAATGCAGTTACTACCTACATACAAAATGCGTTAAAAATAGTCAGGGGCCTTACTCTCCAAACTGATTTGATTTTGATTCAGATACGATCATGCCGCGTACTTCCTAATAAATTGACATTTGTTTATTTTGATTCTCAATCGATAGATATGGTCGGGAGTACAAAAAGATACGATCTAACAATTTTCTTTATCCTGATTGGTTACAAAGTAATTCACCAAATAAAATACGAAAAACCACTGATATCGAACGGATTCGGTTCTCGATTGTGTCGGGAGTAAGCCCGCAGGGTCGGATTTACCTATGGGCTGCTTAGAGCCCAGGGCGCTGAGGTTACAAGGGACATAGACTCGCTAAAAACAATAGTTTGAATTAAAAAATATCTACAGTTAAAAAATTATAATACTTTTGTAGATTTAAGCATATTATTTACTTTTGTTTTTCTTTGATATGCAATAAAGAAAATGCCTAAAATATAGGTATATCATTATAGAAACAGAAGTACTTTGACATGGCTACTATAGTTGATTACTTAGATACTTAGATAGCCCTCTTGGTAGTTTCAGACATGGCCCCACAAATTCACGATCCGCCCTTGAAAATAAACATACAATAGTACCAGAGTAGAAATGCCAAACCGCTGCGTACTTAACTTAACCTAACTACTTTCAAATTTTTGAAGGTAGTCCAATCTTAAACGTCCAATACACCTCTCGTGAAGTTGACTGAGTTTAGTGGTTAGCGAAAGTGTGGGCACTCACTTCGCTTTGCCTGTTCCTCTCTTCGAACTTTGGGCTTCTTACTTCCTTGGCCCAAGTGCTTTAGGCGAGGAATAACCACTACTAGCGCCACTCTTTTTATAATAAATTTTACAACGATACAAAGATCTTATTAAAAAAAGTAATCGGTTAAAATATTTACTTGGAGTTTTAACCGATTACTTTTTTTAATAAGATCTTTGTGTCGTTGTAAAATTTATTTTAAAAAGAGTGGCGCTAGTTGCGGTTATTCCTCGCCTTAAGTGTATGCTCTTCTATACAAGAGTACTCTCTCATTACTTTTTTTTATAAACCGACGACTTCCGTATCGCAGTGGTTGAGCGCATTGGTGCTCGAGCCGGAGGTCGCGTCCCCGCCAAAGGAAATAAAGTTTTTGTATTCCTGGGTCATGAATATGGCTTAAATATGTGTATAATATAATAAAAATCTTAAATATGTGTAAAGTATAAAAAGTATTAAATATATTTCCGTTTACTGGTACCTGTAACACAAGTTCTTCGGATACTTAGCACAGCACCAGATTTACGTGGTGTAAAGCGTCCATAGATAAAAATCAGGGGGACGGATGACCAACACAACCGTGAGATCAGGCGCAGGCCCAACTCTTGACTCATCTATCTGACCAAACAATCCAGGCGATTATCCGTACCAGACTTGAAAAAAAATGTGTTATCATGCTAAGGATCAGACCACCATTAACATCGAGAGCCAAGAGCCAAACTCTAACTAGCTAGACCATGGAGGCATCAAATTATCCCACAATTACAATTTATCCCAGTAACTAGCTTAGTAGGGTAAATTACATACAATTACATACACTTATTACATTACAAGGACGGTGTTGATGATTACGCAGAAGTCATAACATCATCTAAATACACACGAAGGCAGGCGTCCGTGAAATATTTGTTTAAGCGGGTAGCGTCAAATTAGCTTCTGGCGGATTTAAATTAACATAATGAGGTGGCCGTAATTGGTCCGCCGCGAGCCCTGGAGCTATTTATTGGTCGATAACTAATAATTGATAGTAATCAAACGCCCCGATTAGTGTCGGTTTTCGTCGTTCTAATTCCGAATTCCGTTTTAGATTTATGAAATCGGAGATTTCATTTGAATGTAGATTTTGCGATTTCATTTACTGGGTAATCCTTTTGATACTCGATTTTTGATTACAACTTTGAAGCGCTCTATGTGCCTGATTATAATTGTGTGTTATAATATTATTTACAGTTTTAATTCCATAAGAATTGATGATATAACTAGAAGTAAAATTATGAAATTGCATACGAGGTACTCCGTCAGCCCAATTTTCGTAAAAAGGGGTACAAAAACCTTGCTACAGATATAAATATATAGAAAGAAAGATAACAAAATTTATTTGGTAAAATATACACAAAATGATAATACTGGATGTAACAAAAATAAAACACATGGAATTTTAAAAAATAGCTTATCTTATTACAGCTATTCCTAATTCGCCGCCGTGGTCTAGTGGTTCCGAGCTTCGCTCTCGACCCGGAGGTCGTGGGTTCGATTCCCGCGTTGGAACAACAAAAATGTTATTTTCAAGTTTGGTTAGGACAATGCAGGCTGATCACCTGATTGTCTGACAAGAAAGATGATCCATGCGTTGGATGGGCATGAAAAAGTCGGTCCTGCGCCTGTTCTCTCGCCAGTCGTGTCGGTTTACCGTCCCGCTGGGTTATGAGACTAAAAGGAAGAGAGAGTGCGTCTGTGTATTGCGCACACACTTGGGCACTATAATATAACTCTTGGTAGCTGGCCTGGTTTCAATGAAATCGGCTACTGACACCAAAATTTCGTGAAGGGAGCTATTATTATTCCTAATTTGGATGCCCGATTCGAGTTAGCAAATATTAAGGTAAAAATGTCTCGGAAATGAGCGCCATTACCTCAATATTCATGTTGCCAATTTGCCGTTGTTTGGTTACGGGGATCCATAAAAAGAGGAATTAGGATAATGCTAGCGTGATACGTGTCAGTTACGCGTGGCCTCATGGTGGTTGCGGCCGACCTGCCAGTATTATGGTAAACGTTGCTGGACCTATAATTTCTGGTAGCCTAGTTTTAATGGCGGAGAATCCAAGTATGTTATTCTATACAAGGTGGAAAATAAATGAGTGATATTACTTAAGGGTCTGTATCTATACTAGAATATTATAAAGCGAAAGAGTTTGTTTGTATCTTTGTTTAAACGCGCTAATCTCAGGAACTACTGGTCCGATTTGAAAAAATATTTTTTTAGGATAGTCCATTTATAGAGGAAGGCTTTAGGCTATATAACATAACGCTGCGACCAATAGGAGCGAAGCGTCATTGAGAAATGTTGCAAAAACGGGGAAAATTATTCACATTTGAGGACTTTCGTTGCGTGCGCTGCATAAACGGTTTAAGTTACTCAAAAACGATGTGTGTGGCGGCCGGTTTCATTGAAACTAGACCAGCTACGCAGGAGTTATTTTTGTTGTTCCAACGCGGGAATCGAACCCACGACATCCAGGTCGAGATTGAAGCTCTACCACTAGACTACGGAGGCCTCGATATACAAAATATGTCGTCTATAAGTACGAGTAGGTATATGAGGCCAATCCTCTTAATTAAAACCGTTTAAAATTCAGTCTCAATCTAGTGCCAGTCATTTTTGTCAACTCCAATTGCATCCTATGCGTTTGACATCTACGGAACTTTAAACTTCAGATTCGAAATTGCACTTCGATCAATATAAGTTATGAAAATAATTTTCACCGTTCCAGAACGAATTAAACTAATCGAGAATACCTGAACCCCACTTTTCGCATTTAACTTTGACTTTCATTTTGATAATATCATAAAGTGAAGGTGAGAAATAAATTAGTGATAATACTTTAGGGTATGTATGTTCCTACTACCTTCTTTCTTTTCTGTGAGAAATGCCCCAACATCATAAAATTTGCCCTGTATGGGCATATCATTAAAAAAGTAACTGTTTCAGCGCTAGCGATATAGCGATTCTAGTTCTTAGGAATTGGCCTGTGCGTTGATACATCAGCTTAGCCTTTTTAACCCACAACGAAATCTAAGGGGGTATTGCTGTCTCTGTCTCTCTATGGCATCGTATCCATACGGATGAACCGATTTTTATCTAGTTTTTTTGTTATTCGTTTGTTTATAAGCTGACATGATCAAACGTTTTCTCAGTTATCATCATAATTTCATTGTCTGATTAATAATTCAGTGGTTACTTTTTTGTTAATAGATTTTTAAGCAAGCCTTTAAATTGAGTCGTATAATTTAAAAATTTACTTTGCTATCCTTGCATTTATATGTATATTTTTTTATATATGTGCTTAGTTCAATAACTAAATAATATGTATGTAAACTAGTTGTATAACTAAAAAAAATTAATAGTATAGAATCAAAAACAGCAATCTGACTTTTGACTTAATAAGGGTACCGATACAAGTCAAATGTCAGATTGCTGTTTTTGATTCTATATGACTCAATTACTAGTTCATGTTGCAGAGTTAAAAATCATGTAATAATATGGTTATTCGCGCCAACAATGAGGCTGTTTTCGACGCCGGTAGTATATCTGTGGGTTATCCTCAAACTAATAGCAACACATATATAACTAGTTATAACTCAAGTCATTCGCGGCCGTCCCTCCTTACTCACGATACCCATCTCTGTTTATTGTCTATTCATTTCGTATCATAAAACACTCGGTTTATTTATGAAACCCCGACGAAAATAGATTGTTATTAGTTTACCGTATCTGTGTGTCTGTCTGTATGTGGCAGCGTAGATCCTAGTCTGTCAGCGCGCTACCCTTGATGATGATGATAGGTGCAGCAGCTACTTGTTGATAATGCTGTTGCTGATGCTAATGCTGATGGTGTTCTGATAGGCTGATGATGATGCTGTTCTGATAGGCTGATGATGCTGATGATGCTGATAAATGATAGGGTCAGGGTATAAATGATGAAAACCCTTTGGTGCTCGATACTTCTTTAATAATGAATTATTATACACCACGTCAGTCTGGTCCCATGCTAAGTAATGCTGCTGCTGCTTATAAATCGTGCCCACGTATAAATTATATTCTTGTTTGCAGCCGATGCGGTCTCTTCCGTTGTGAAATGACTTAAACTAGTCGAGCTTTACCTGTATCGTACATAAAATGACTAAGGAAATATCCAACCAGAACTAAGTGTAACAAATAACTAGGACCTCTATTCCCAAAACAATTGTAACAACTAAATCAATTTTTATTTTCACGAAGCATGCGACTCCGTTACACTATTTCAGTAAAAACAAATAAACGTACAATGCTACACAGTAATAAAAGCGTGAATTTTTGTCGCGTGCTTTTAAAAATTTCCGAAAAATATTGTTTCGCTAATATTAAAAGTGATGGTATTCGTCCCTTGCTCGATTTACATACACCCGTTACTGTACAATGTTCTGCGCAAGTATTGTTTTTTGTTGGGCTAACGGAGAGTTACCGAAGTTTTTTCGGTCATCTGTTACTCTGTAAAAAGCCTTTAACGCTGGGACTACATATCCGGAAAAGGCAAGGCTGGAAAGAATCAGAGAATCGAAAATCTGACCCTGGGATAGTACAGTAGAGGTGAAAAATGAATAAACGAATGCATAATCATAAGTTGTATAAGCTACTACTCGTCTACAAGTCATGACATCGCGAGTTTCTTTCTGGTTTCTTGCCGGTTCTTCAGGAAGAAAGAGGGCTGCTGTGTATGGCGCACATAATATTTGGGGACCTTTGAAGTAACTCCTGCGTAGTTGGTCTGGTTTAAATGAAACCAGCCACCGTCACCAAAATCGGTCGTTTTTGCGTCGGGGGTTAAAAATGACATGATATGACCGAATTTCAATGACAAGACGACTCCAGTAATTATATTAGTACAAATACTATTATAACATTATTTTCAGGTATTATACTAATTTCCTGCCCTAGGGTGCTCTGTATTGCTAATTTTCATTTCAAATTTTGTTTAATTAACGTGCAAACAATTTAGTTTTAATCTCCGCTTTGAACGTTCATTTGTGTAATAAATAATTGTGTTATGATAATTGCTCGGCCACATTAACATATACAATGTAATTAGTTTTTATTTGGCCTTTTTGCTAACCGTCATGATTTCATTAGTACGGTTGACAAAATATACGTTTTGTATAGTTTTGTTACTAATAATTAGGTTTCATTCTAGCATTTTCTATCGTAGACCTGTCTCTGTCCTATTCTTAATTGAGAGCCCACACTACATATTTGATTGAAATACGTTCAGTAGTTTCTGCGTGAAAGAGATTCCGTTCATCCTTACGAATTTTGTAGTATTTATATATCTTATCTTACCTATATGTGAAAAAATGAATTGCTGTTCGTTAGTATCGCTAAAACTTGACAACGGCTGAACCGATTCGGCTATCTTTAATCTTGAAATATTCGTGGAAGTCCAGGGAAGGTTTAAACGGTTTGTATGCTCAACGAAGTGGGCAGCAAGTCATATATAGAATTAGAGTTCAGTTTTAAAACGCTCTATTAAAATGCAGTCTCGTTCTGGTGAGCTAATCTTAAGCAAAATCGTGTACAAGTGAAAGTTATACTCGTACTACGACGAACCAGTGAATTGTTCCCAGAAAAGATAGTACCTACTGCAGCTTAAAGACTTGGCGAGACTGCTACCGCGCACTTAGATGAATGTTATAGCATATAACCTAACCAAGAGCATGTCTGGACATGTCTCAGGAAGGTTCTGTAATTAGTTAATGGAACACAATGGAACGCGTTACTTTGCGGAAATCCATAGCATACAATTTAAATATATTATATCTAGCAATATCCCGCGAAACAATATCTTGTTTCGCGGGATATTGCTAGATATAATATATTTAAATTGTAGGTTCTGTAATTGTCAAAATACTTGCTTCTCAATACTTAATACTTCATAATACCTAATACTTCTTAGTACTTCATATTACTTAATACTTCTTAATGCTTAATACTTCATGATACCTAAATACTTCTAAATACTTTTTAATTCTTAATAAATTCCGTAAGAGAGAAGAATTTAGAGTGACTTACCAGCATATAAAATTACAAGAAGTGTTAGACTCTCATCTATACTAATATTATAAAGCGGAAGAGTTTGTTTGTTTGTTTGTTTACACGCGCTAATCTCAGGAATTACTGGTCCAATTTGAATAATTCTTTTTTTGTAGGATAGTCCATTTATAGAGTAAGGCTTTAGGCTATATAACATTACACTGCGACCAATAGGAGCGAAGCGTCAGTGAGAAATGTTGCAAAAACGGGAAGACTTTCATTGCGTGCGTTGCATAAATGGTCGCTCAAGAACCACGCGAACGTAGTCGCGGGAACAGCTAGTGGGTTATAAATGTCAGAAACCACTTTAGGGGTACTCGGAAACGGTAAAAAGTCAGGTAAAAACTTTCCTAAAACTAAAATATAAATAAAGAGTCAGAGTTAAAATACTAAACTATATTGGTATTAAGATGACAAAAATAAAGTATACGTGCAAGCTACGAAATTGGACGGACAGAGCGAAACTAGGATTCCAATTACTACAGATCCTCAATAAAGCATTATCACTTCTTACAAAAATGTATACAACTTTTATAGCACACTCAGTTAATTGTGATAAAAATAACAAGCTGAAATTGATGACTCCATAAAACAACATTGAAAGCCTCTGACCTCGACGGCTAAGAACTCTATTAAGTTTTTATGTCGGCGAAAAGGGCGCGAGAGAGCTCGAGAGGCGCGGAAGGGCACGGAGGGCGCGGGAGGGTGCAGGAGGACGCGAGAGGGCGCGCGGCATTGTTCTCCGCCATTGTTTTTTTCCTAATGGTGCGTCTGCCCCGGATGTGGTTTAAAAATAATATTTTGATAACGGTTTATTGTTTGCTAATGATCAGCTTGATGAAGAACTCTGCGAGTTCCCCGTTCGTCGCCCAAGTTATGGAACTTTTGTCACCTCAAACAGAACCGCCCGTTAGTCTTTTTACATCAAACCTTGATATGGAAAAGCAGTTTGTTATACTACTTTTCATTCACTATTTGTGATAGAATGTTATAAAATTTAAATATACTATATCTATCAATAACTCGTGAAAAAATTATTACTACGACCTGCAAGCAAATGTGTGAGATGCACCTCCTTCCTTCACACACTGCTTATGCGTCTCAACAATGTTCGCAGAGTCTACGTCCGGAGGATGCTCCAGGATCGGAGCGAAACGCGAATCGAGTTTTGTAACATGCATGGTGGTGTGGGGCTTTGCACGATCGTGTTAGCATTATTGCTTGTTTGATGATGGTGTTTACACGGTTTTGCTTGCGAGTATACACATAAGCAGTATGGGAAGGATTACACGTACGTACACTCACTCATTTGCTTGCAGGTTGTGGTAATCAATTTTGCGCGGGATATTGCTAGATATAATATATTTAAACTTTATGCTATGGATTTCCCCAAAGTAACGCCTGATTCCATTAACTATATAATGTTATCGTAACTGGTATTTTTACAACTTGTGTATTAGTAAATATCCAATAATATAATTTGACGACCTCCGTAGTGTAGTGGTTCAGCGCGTTAATGCTCGAACGAGAGGTTGGGGGTTAAGATCCCGCCGAGGGAACAAAAAGTTCTCAATGTTCCTGGGTCATGGATGTGTATTTTGTGTATCAATATAATAAAAATATTAAATATGTCTATAGTATTAAATTATTTACGTTCTCTAGTACCTGTAACGCAAGTTCTTCTGATACTTAGCTCAGGGCCAGATTGACGCGGTGTGAAGGGTCTATAGATATTATTATTATTTTATAATATAATAATTTAGTCACCCCAGCAGCCAGTCGTGCTCTGACTGAAAGGCTCTTACGGAGTATTAAGTTTCAACAGAGTTATTCGCACGTGAATGTAATTATACATAGACTTTATAATAATAGCTGCCTCTCCGATTTTAGTAAGGGTGTCTTCCCGAGACCTACTTTTTGCAGTCCGATTTTGCCGCATCCACCACTCTAACCCCGGCTCCACACTACTCGCGAAGTTCCTCGGAGAAGTACGGCGAAGTACTAGTAAAGTTTGACGAGGTAAGCCGAAGTGCATCTCTACACTGTCCTATTCGTCTAACTTCGTTCAACTTCGCGAGTAGTGTGGAGCCGGGGGAATATGACTTTGGGAAGTTTTTTGTAAGGTGTGTGCGTTGCACTATTCAATAATTAAATTAATCGTATATTCTATTTCACCTACAAAAGTTGGTTACAAAAATTATGCAGAGGGCACCCCAACGGTTTCGTTGAATCAAGTCAGACCACCAAGCAGTTATTTATAGTGCCTTAGTGTGTACCTTTATGTCCGTGTGGTGCCGAAGTAAAAATAGCACCACATAGAGGGAATTATAAGTCAAAAAAATATAACTGTTTACCATGTCTTATTTTTGTGTCCCAAGAATAAAGAATAAGCAAAAATTTTTTTACACATCTAGAATGATAAAGGTTATATAATCATATCCCAAAGTTATAGTGACTGTTCTTTTTACACCCGCTATAATCATAGCAAATTACCAACAATACTATTATAAATAATTAAAAATGAATCATTCATGTCCATATATTTCAAACGCTATCGCGAGCTCTAATGGTTTTAATCGACCAATCTATGCCGCAACAGCCGAACGGAACTGCGATGGCCTTTTACTGTAGTTATACTAAAGGTCGTGCTGTGATCGAAATTCGAACATAATTTGTGTACTTTTTATGTTCGAATTTCTTTCATCTGCATCTGCATGTGTAACAATTCTATATTGTTTTTAATTTATCAAAGCATTAATGAAAATAATACCTTTTTGATCATCACACTTTAATTAAGGCAAATTTCATTTTCTTCCTTTCTTGTTAAACTGTACACCAGTGTGTGCTTCTTTTTTTAGACAAGTGTTGTATTTACACATTACATATTATAATACTACCTGTGCCCTGCGACTTCGTTCGGGTGGTTTTTGAGTGACTTAAACCGTTTATGCAGCGCACGCAACGAAAGTCCCCAAATGTGAATATTTTCCCCGTTTTTGCAACATTTCTCACTGACGCTTCGCTCCTATTGGTCGCATCGTAATGTTATATAACCTAAAGCCTTCCTCTATAAATGGACTATCCAACAAAAAAAATATTTTTCAAATCGGACCAGTAGTTCCTGAGATTAGCGCGTTTAAACAAACAAACAAACTCTTCCACTTTATAATATTAGTATAGATTATATATGTAGTTTGGTACTTATAACACCAGCTCTCGGTTACCACTTCGCCGGAATTATCTTATCAATCTTATCAACGCACGCTTCAGTGTCAATCCAGCACGGGGCTGGATTGACACTGAAGCGTCCATTGATATAAAAAAGTTATATGCCATATTTATTATTATGTAAACCATTCTCTGGGTAATACTCTATGGGTAGACTTAGTTTCTGAATCGTAAAATGCAAATCTTATCATATAACTCATATAAGTCCCTCGACGATACAAGCGCCTAGGGGTTACAAACGTATTGCGGTTATATCATTAAGTGGAAACTATATGAAGTTGCGTAGTTTGAGCATGTTGATAGACCAGTCACTAAAATGGGTTATATAGTAATAATACACAAACTACGCTTACTATTTTTTCCACTTCACTAGTTATTTTAGTACTAGTAAAATAACTAATAAGGAAAAAAGTGCAACTAGATAGTGTATTATTAATATATTATAACACTAGCCGACCCATGCCCACTTCGTTGAGCATGAAACAGTTTGTGATGAACCGGTCAAATCTTCCTGGGGCTTCTAGGAATATCTTAAGACTAAAAAAGCCCAATCGGTTCCGATTACATTGTGGCGTTTCCACTATATTTTTTATCCTCTACATTTTAGTGGGTTGGCCGTTGATTAGTACTAGAAAGGGTGTAATTTCGATTCCCAGGTTGTGGCGACTACCAATAAGACTTTTTCAAGTTTATGAGGAGGATTTAACGGTGAACGAAAACTTCAGGAGGAAATCCGCACATGGTTGACCACAGACGTATTGATCAGTAATACCTCTGGACTAGATCGACTATTTTCTAAGAATACCGTATATGCTACCATGCGACATTTAAAATCACCTGTCCCAGGCATTATAGTATTTAATTAAATTAAATTAAATATCATTTATTTCAGGCTGCATTGGCCCCTATAATAAATACCTTACAAACTTACATACATATTTAATATACTTAAGTAAGTAACTAAAGTTGACCTTGTGGCGAGACTCCAACCGCTCAACCCTCAAGGGGAGGGACGTCTTCTTCCGGATGTAGTCCACGACGTCCTTAACCTCAATGGACCAGTGCAGGCGGGACACGTACAGCGGCGTGGAGCTTACTTCATTTAAAGAGTGGACACTACGCTCGAAGAATACTATATATATCATCCGACTTTTTTATCGTTCAAGGACTCGATATAAATTGTATAAGCTCAAGGAATATATGATATATATTCAACAGCATTTCCCGAAAGCGGATATAACACAAGAAATAATGGAACTCCTCATACAAATTGCTCAATCACTTGACACGGGACGTACGGTCGTCGTTTCAACTAAATTATGTTTTTCATATATTCCTTGCTGAGGAATGCGAGTATGAATACCGAGGGTTCATCATCATCACCGCCAACGTCCCTGAAATAGGTTTTCCGATGTTTATACTTACATGTAAAGCAAATAGTTAATGGAATCAGGCGTTACTTAGCGGAAATCCATAGCATAAAATATAAATTTATACTAATATTATAAAGCGGAAGAGTTTGTTTGTTTAAACGCGCTAATCTCAGGAACTACTGGTCCGATTTAAAACGATATTTTTTTGAATAGTCAAATTAAAGAGGAAGGCTTTAGGCTATATAACATTACGCTGCGACCAATAGGAGCGAAGCGTCAGTGAGAAATGTTTCTAAAACGGGGAAAATTATTCACATTTGAGGACTTTCGTTGCGTGCGCTGCACAAACGGTTTAAGTCACTCAAAAACCACGCGTACAAAGTCGCTGGCACAGCTAGTATATTATATCTAGCATCCCCCGAAAATTATAACCACAGCCTGCTAGCAGATGAGTGAGTGTACGCCTAGGCATGCGTTTGATACACCTCCCTCCTCCCACACTGCTTATGCGTACACTCGCAAGCAAAAACGTGAAAACACCACCACCACACGAGCAATAATGTTAACACGATCGTGCAGCCCCACACCACCATGCAGTTTGCAAAACTCGGAGCATCCTCAGGATTGAGACTCTGCGAACAATGTTCGTTAAAAAGCTACATCTTGAGAATTTAAACATCAATTAAAAAACTTTTACAGCAGAGTCAAAAATACGCCATTTTGACTCTGCCGACTGTAGAATATACTATATATGTCTATGGAGTATGTATGATTGTTTGAAACGCTCTATAGCCTGCACCGTCCAGAAAAAAACTTACTTCATGTCCCAAAGATGCTGTTGTAGCTATTTTAACGTGACGTCATATAGTCTATAATCAGCGGACAAACAAGGGAGCTTCCAACGACACCTCATTTGTCTAATTATCATAACCAGTTTAGAAGTTATGAGGGAACAGATGATCATCCATAAATACATAGATACATAAATCATAACCCCTTTTTGCTTCGCCGTAGTCGGGTAAAAATGAAACACAAAAGCAATAGGATTTTTAGTTAAATTGCTGTTTTCGTGTTGTTCGACATTGTTTAAAATGTTCTAAAAATACCGAAATTGTTTACCCTCAAAATTGGAACTACATAAATCAATATCTGTGAAGTTCTCTAAAGTAATTTGCTTACGCAACATCGGCCCGGACGGAAGGTACCGGGAATTCCGGACAGAAACTTTCAATTAGTACAGTTAACCTCTCCAACCTTCCGCAGACACTCTTGTTGGAATATCGATTGGGCCTAAACACCCAAACTGGTACAATAATACACAGAGAATCTGCTGTTTTGCAACCAATCAACCGAATTGGTGGTAAACATCACGTACAAAGTACGTTTGTGTAAAATTAATTGTGAAAAAAACATATTGACTTTGTTATTTGCTACTAGCTGACCCGTGCCCACTTCGTTGAGCATGGAAACCGTGTAAACCTTCCCGGGACTTCCACGAATTTTTCAAAACCAAAAATAGCCGAATCAGTTCAGCTGATCTCGAGTTTTAGCGAGACTAACGAACAGCAATTGATTTTTATATAGCCTATGTTACTCAGTGATAATGTAGCTTTCTAATGAAAAAAGAATTATTAAAAACGGTCCAGTACTCTTTGAGTTATGTCGTTAGAAACAAAAATACAAAAATACAAATATTTCCTCTTTATAATATTAGTGTAGATAAAAGTGGTACAAAAGATGTACATAATATAATATAATACATATCTGCTGTTTTGCAATCCGAACCGGTGGTAAACATCACATAGAAACGTTTGTGTAAAAGTCATTCATGACTTTTAATAAATCACTAATTTATTTGCTATACATACCTATAGTCTTTATCCCCGTTCCTGGAACACTATTCTAATGTATGATCAACTAACGTGGCATTCAAATTATTTGTCGATTGAACGCTGTTTGGTGGAACATTATTAGAGGGAAAGGAAGTGACAGACGTTTTATAATTACATCCTTCTCGTACTTGCAAGGCTGGTTAAAATTCCACAGATAAGGTTAATTCACCAAAGACACCGATTAGTTGACAAACAATTTGAATCAACCATAACTGAGGAATTTTAACATGAGATAATTATAAAATATCTATCACTTCCTTTCTTTCTAATAAATGTTCTACTAATCAGCGTTCAACATGGGTTGTTAATATGAATGTCATGTTAGTTGATTTATTTGAATAGCGTTCGAGAATGCGGGAGTGAGCCTTTTAAATATACACAATCAAGAAAAATATTGTTATTCAATATATCATTTGAGTCATAAAGAATCAAAAACAGCAATCTGACTTTTGACTTATTATGGGTACCGATACAAAATCAAAAGTCAGATTGCTGTTTTTGATTCTATACGACTCATTTATTTGCTGTAAAAATTCGTCTCGTGGGAACTGTACATTTTGCGGTAGCGTATGTGTTAATCCAGCTTGTAAACTACTATCATGCCAAATTTCATCAAAATCCTTTCAGTAGTTTTTGTGTGAAGAAGTAACAAATATCCACACACTCCAAACTTTCTCCTTTATTATATTAGTGTGATATGATTAGTACAAAGTGTGACGCCTCCATGGTCTAGTGGATTAGAGCCTAGCTCTCGACTCAGAGGTCGGGGATTCGATTCCCGCGTTGGAATAACAAAAAATGTTGTTTTCAAGTTTGGTTAGGACAATGCAGGCTGATCACCTGATTGTCCGACAAGAAAGATGATACATGCGTCGAATGGGCATGTAAAAAGTCCGTCCTGCGCCTAATCTCCCGCCTGTCGTGTTGGTTATCCGAGAGATCCGACAGTTATCAGAGAGTGCTTGTATTGCGCACACACTTGGGCACTATACTCCTGCGTCGTTGGCCTGGTTTCAATGAAATCGGCCTCCGTCACCGAAATCGGTGTGGGAGGCATTATAAAGTGTGACATTAGTGTGAATATAAGCTACTATTCATGCAACAAAATATTCATCTAGAAAATTCCATTATATACGAAGTATTTCGGGCGTCTTTTATATAAATACAAATGTCATTTCAAAGTTATAACTGGGTTGTAAAACCCGCATGAAAAATTCTAGCGGCAAAATAAGTATTGCAAGTTCTCACTTCCGGAGTTTGGATGAAATTACAGGATTTATGTATGAAAATGTAGTTTTATGTAAATTACAAATTTAAAATTTGCATGAAATGTCAACTTTGCTCCTTGAGAACGTCCTACAAGTAAATACTACGACTTCTAAGCCCTTCGCTCATTAAATCCGTCGCCCACGGAGCTATAATATATATTTACTAGCTGACCCGTGCCAGTGGGCAGTGTTCGTTGAGCATACAAACCGTTTAAACCTTCCCGGGACTTCCACGAATATTTCAAGACTAAAAATAGCCGAATCGGTTCAGCCATTCTCGAGTTTTAGCGAGACTAACGAACAGCAATTAATTTTTATATAATATAAGAGATGAATAACGATTAGTATGGATGACTAATATATTATAAAAGGTGTAAAAGAAATGAGACATAATATTTTATGGTGTATGTGTCTCCTATGTAGAGTATACTGTGAAAGTACCATTGCTGAAAGAATTACTTTTCACTTTCATATTTCTATGAGAAAATATGCTGTGCCCCAACATCAAACTTTCCCATACAATCATTTCAAAAAAGTACCTCAGCGCTGGTGCTTTCTTAGTAAACTCTATATACTGGACTCTACACACCCTAAAGTATTATCACTAATTTATTTCACTCCTTGTATATTATAGCTACGTCTGTGACGGTCGCTCAATTTGCAGCGTTTTGTCTGTAGTTATATAAACGCGCCCTAAGGCTGTCGCTTGCCGTGGCGCCACCATCAGCTACGTCTGTGACGGTCGCTCAATTTGCAGCGTTTTGTCTGTAGTTATATAAACGCGCCCTAAGGCTGTCGCTTGCCGTGGCGCCACCATCAGCTACGTCTGTGACGGTCGCTCAATTTGCAGCGTTTTGTCTGTAGTTATATAAACGCGCCCTAAGGCTGTCGCTTGCCGTGGCGCCACCATCAGCTACGTCTGTGACGGTCGCTCAATTTGCAGCGTTTTGTCTGTAGTTATATAAACGCGCCCTAAGGCTGTCGCTTGCCGTGGCGCCACCATCAGCTACGTCTGTGACGGTCGCTCAATTTGCAGCGTTTTGTCTGTAGTTATATAAACGCGCCCTAAGGCTGTCGCTTGCCGTGGCGCCACCATCAGCTACGTCTGTGACGGTCGCTCAATTTGCAGCGTTTTGTCTGTAGTTATATAAACGCGCCCTAAGGCTGTCGCTTGCCGTGGCGCCACCATCAGCTAAATTATGTATGGCTAATTGAAAATAAACGGCATCACAAATGTTTGTTTGGCTAATTTCTCATCGATTTCGACACAAAGTGAGGTTATGTAAGAGAGTCTTCGCGCGTCTCGTCTAACCGTACTACTCTTTACTAGTTTCTGAGAGAGTGGAGCGAACTTTGAGTAGCCACTTGGGTTCCACTTGTGTTCCACATGGGTTCTGATGACAGGGTACAATGTAAGCTCCGTTTAATACTACTACGTAATGGAAGAAACGTATATTCTGATTGAATGTAATGTAGAAATCTAACTACATTTTTGTGTACTACGTAATAAATAATATTATTATAGTAGATGTTCATACAATTCATCTATCTCGTTCTCTTTTCATGTAACATATTGCCATCTTTTTTACACTTATGACGTCCATGGCCTACTCGATTGGCGGAACGTTCGAGAACATTTTAGAACGCCAAATTCTATCTCTAAGTTAGAGACGCTTTATGAAAAAACATATATTCAAAGATTTTGTAATACGAAATCTGGTGATATTTATTCGAATCCATCTCTTAGCAGTAGACTATTTAACTTTCGAATACGAATCAATAGACATCTATTTAAAATTGGATCAGCAATACGAACCTTATTCTTCGCAGTCGGCTAAAAGAATAAAATCAAAATGACAACGCAATAAATGTTGCCGATGCATCGTACGGTACAAAATTAGATGTTATTTATATAAAGTCCAATTTAGGGGAGACCGGGGGCATTTAATATCGGGCAACGAGTCGGAACGAGGATTTACTGCCTGGAGGAGCGCCAGCGCGATTAACTCACGAGAAAAATTGAAAACCTGCATTGTTATTCACCGTATTGATGCACTATTAACTTGATTTAGACCACTATAAGCGGTACATAAATAAGATATACTATAGCGTTAAAATGAAAAAATCTTACTAATCTCGTTCTAATTACGAAGAAAATTAAAACCTTAATTGTTATAGTATTGATGCGCTATTAACTTGATTTAGACCACTATTATAAGCGGTGCATAAATTAGGTAAGTATGGTGAATATCTTTCTAATTTCTAATCTCGTTATAATTACATTGTTTGAAAAAAATGAAAACCTGCATTGTTATTCACCGTATTGATGGACTATTAACTTGATTTAGACCACTATAAGCGGTACATAAATTAGGTATACTATTGCGTTCTATTGTAAAATTTAAATGAAAAATCTTTTATTTCTAATCATATCAGAAACTAACTCGGTAAGAATTTTATTGTCCTTCATGATGACCGGTTCGGGGACTAACCCGTTGAAGAGAAACGGCATAAGATACTCGCCTTTTAGTAAAATGATGGAAAAATTAAATAAATAAATTAATTTCATTAAAAAAAAATATTAAACTATAGTAATAATTGTTGTTTAAAATAAAATTTAATCGTATCTACGTACTATAAGTTAGATTAAGAGCACTTTATGCGTATAAATAAGCTACAATATAATAATTGTTGTTTGATAAAATTAAAAACCGTATTTATGTACTATTAACTTGATTTAGACCATTATAAGCGGTACATAAATGAGGTACATAATATATTTTTTTTATAAAAAACTGTATTTATCAACAGCATCAACTTGATTTAGACCACTGTAAGCGGTGCATTAGGTTGACTAAAGCGTCGTCGTTTTGTTGCGTTGTTCGAAAAAAAATAAACCCGGCATTGTTATTCACAGTATTGATGTACTATTAACTTGATTTAGACCACTATAAGCGGTACATAAATAAGGGAGCCCATAGCATTCTAATGTAACATCCGGATCGATTCATCCGATTCCTTAATATACATATTCTTCTATTTGCAATCAAATTCATTGGCATGTAATTCTACTTGATTTATTCGATTTTTCGATTCGATTTCGCCAGATTTCCTTCCGTAGATGGTCTATTAACATACTATTATTTCCTTTTCTTTGATTTCTTGGCTTCCTTTGGTGTCTTAAAGTGTCTTATTTATATATTTCTTATTAATTATGATTTTATTATGTTTGTAAATTTGAAAATATATTGTAATGTACAATATTATTGTTATTATCATTCTTCTCACATTATAAACATGAAAATATGGATGTTTATAGCTCTTTGAAGCAAAAACCATAGAGCTGATATCACTACTTTTCATTGCACCAAAAGTTACGGCGCCTGCGGGATATTTTGTCTGTACAGTTGCGGGAATCGTCTAGAATTTTACCCGACTACGGAGAACCAAAAAGGAGGATTATGATTTTGACCTATATGTATGTATATGGCTATGTGGCTATGTTGATAATGATGTCCATATGTTTCCACGTAAATTCTAAACTAGTTATGATAATTAGACAAATGAGTGTGGTTGGAAGCCCCTTGATCGTCCGCTGGTTATATGCTACAGGCTACATGAAGTCACATTAAAATGGCTACAACTTTCTCTAGGGGCATAAATAAATAAGTTTTTCAATGTGTTGCGTGGGGTGATAAATAAAAGAGTTTCGCTAGCACATTTCAAATTTATAAATATTACGTGTTTTTAGAAGTCTGGTTTACAATTAAACAGTAACTAATAAACTATAATTACACTAATAAATGTAATGAATACAATATAATAATAAAACAACAATATACAATAAACAGTTAACCTTTAATATTAACTTCAGTTACACCACCATAACTTTCGACCGACCACAAACCACAGTTTTCGATCGAGGCCTGAAATAGTCAGGCCAATAATTACTCCGCCTGTCACTCCGGAGCAACCTCCTCCGAAACGCCTGAACCTCTTGGGAGGACTAAGTTCGGTAAGAGGGCTTGTAACTGAGCCCTATATCCGTGAAGTTTGGGCGATCGATATCAAACGATATTAATGGTAAAGTATTGTTTTTTAACAGGCGATAGAAACAGTGAGGTTTATTTGACAGATGAACCGATTTTTAACCGACTTCTAAAAAATAACAACATACTAAAGTTGCTGTTCAAGTCAGCAACTTTAGTATGTTGTTTTTTTTTTCATTCACATTTGCTGACACCAACTTCAAAGACAACATAAATTGTAATCTAACCTATAATATTATAAATCGGAAGAGTTTGTTTGTTTGTTTAAACGCGCTAATCTCAGGAACTACTGGTCCGATTTGAAAGAATAAAATATATAAATATTATATAACGTTTCGTTTCACTTATAAAAGTGAACAACTTTAATAATGTTACATAGTACTTTAATTTCTTTTTTTTTATACCGTTATATTCATATTATAGATTACAGGAAACAATAAAATAAGTATAATGTTTATTTTTATAATCTTTATTTTTACGTTTTAAGAAAGAAAAAAATTAAAGTATGTAACATAAAATTCTTAATTTTTAAAAGTGAAACGAAACGTTGTTTTATCTGTCAAATAGGTTCTCAAGGTGAGATTGGGTTTGAGATTGTTTTATTTATACGGGCCCTAGACCATTTAATCAGTGTGACTTTATTAACGTACTTGCCAATGTCAGAAACATAGAGCAGCTAAATAGTTGTGAAAATATTTTAGATAGGAAATAATTCGCTATCGGAAAATAGATTTTCCTAAAATCTCTAGCTGCAATTTTATTTTATAACAAAACTTCGCTCGAAACATTTTTGTCTAGTCTCCTTTGATACCGCAATATATAGAGTAAGTAACTATAAATAACAAAAAACCTTAATAATAAATCTTATATATAAAAATGAATTGCTGTTTGTAAGTCTCGCTAAAACTCGAGAACGGCTGTACCGATTCGGCTATTTTTGGTCTTGAAATATTCGTGGAAGTCCCGGGAAGGTTTAAGCGGTTCATCACAAACAGTTTGTATGCTCAACGAAGAGGGCACCGGCTAGTCTTACATATAAAAATATATTGATGTTCGTTAGTCGCGCTAAAACTCGAGAACAGCTAAACCGATTCGGCTATTTTAGTCTCGAAATATTCGTGGAAGTCCCGAGAAGGTTTGAACGGTTCATGACAAACTAGTCCAGTTCTCGAAGAACTTGCGTTACAGGTACCATACAAGGGAATTTTATTTATTTATTAAATTAAATATTTATGTATAATACTGAATGTGTTGTACACATGGCACACGAACATTAATAACCTTTTTTGCTATTAGCGGGATTCAAATCCCCTCTGACTTGAGCACCAACGCAACCACTAAGCCCTCATTACATGACTTCTCAGGCCGCGCGCCCATTGCTACTTTTTGTAGCGATTTAGTCGCGTATTTGCATCGATACAGTCGCGACTCGCGATACAGTCGCTAGCTGTGTGTCTTCGCCCAACTGAACACGATGCAGTCGCGATGCTGACGCAATACCGTCGCGCATCTGTCGCGATGCAAACGCGATTAACTAACGGCATAAAAATAAAAACGCTTCCCTCCCTTCCCTTTCTCCCCGATGTCGTCCGACACGGTCGCTCTACGGTCGTACGTTTGCATGGATGTAGTAGCACGTTAGCATCACTACTGTATCGCGTTGCAAACGCGACTAACGCGCTTTAGTAGTGATGCAGTCGTGCGCTACATAAGCGCGCGACTGCGTCTCTACTAAAAGTCGCAGTGGGCGAGGGGCCTCAATGAGATGAACATTTCGCCAAAGAATCTATTTTTGCCGTAAATTCTGTACACTTGTAATCAAATGCTTGTCGTTTTTGTTCAGAATTCTGCGAACTATAACGACGAGGGCGGCCAATGAGCGCCTTTGATGTCCGACATTTTGCCGGAGCGGCGCGGAAACGTCCGAGTTCCGTTCGTGTACGTAAAAATACCTTTTATATAAAATGTTTCAAAACAAAATTCTACGTGGAAATTTAAACGTTGACGGAGCAGCGATATGAGGGGTTTGCAGTAAATAAAAGTCCAACTTCAATCGCTAGTTAGCTTTTAATTATCCTCGTATAGATATAAATACCTCTATATTTATATTTATGTAATAAAACTTGTCTACCCAACTTGCGAGGCCAAAAGGAACCCTTCCTTTTGGCCTCGCAAGTTGGGTAGATTGGTAAGCATTTGTAAGATAATTTTGTATCTAATTCATAATAACCACACTAAAAAAGTTAATTATGTTGCCTGTGTGGACCCTATCATTACAAATCTATTCAAACTTTCAACATTAATCTAATCAGTAAGATAGGCGTTATATTAGACCAAACACACTTACATACTAACCCCCAGTTTCTGAGAGGCAAGTCAACGCTCAAATTCACTAATCAGTGTTCAGATCTCGTGTGTTTAAATTCTGTTCTGAAATTGACAACTGACTAGAGATGAACCCTGATTAGTCGATTTGTCTTTCATAAACCGAAGGTTAGTATGAAAGTATGCCTAATTGACTGATTAGATTAATGTACAAAGAGTCAATAGGATTTGAAATGTAACATAGGCTACATAATTAACTTTTTTATGTGGTTATTATCAATTGGATACAAAATTAACTTACCTTCCCAGCTTCTGTCTGTCAAATATTTGCCCATAGATTGCCGATCTTTACAACGAATTTAGCCAAGGTAGATAGCCAAAATTTTGACTATCTTCGTGTTGAGCGCGTTGGTGCTCGGACGAGAGGTCGCGGGTACGAATTCCGCCGAGGTAACAAACACTTTTCAATGTTCCTGGGTCATGGATGTGTATTAAATTTGTGTATAAAATAATAAAAATCTTAAATATGTGTATAGTATAAAAGTATTACATATATTTCCATGGTCTGGTTCCTGTAACACAAGTTCTTCGGATACTTAGCACAGGGCCAGATTGACGTGGTGTGAAGCGTCCATAGATATTATATTATTATTATGAAATAGCTTTATTTACACGTGTAGTTGTGTAGCGCGACTTAAACGCACTTGAAATCTGTGACATAGACAAGTAAAACCCACGGGAAGTGGCTACGTGCCAACCATACTGACGACACGAGGATGAAGGCTTTGAGGTGGTAATTACCCGACTGTACAACGGAGGTGGTTTAAAAAGACGGTAAGGCTCAACCCACATAGCCACAGATTCTAGAGACGGATCTTTAGAATAATGCACATAATACTTTAAGACGTATTTATAGACTACTAGCCGATCCGTGCCCACTTCGTTGAGCACACAAACCGTTTTAACCTTCCCTGGACTTCCACGAATATTTCAAGACCAAAAATAGCCGAATCGGTTCAGCCGTTCTCGAGATTTAGCGAGACAAACGAACAGCGATTCATTTTTATATATAAGATATAAACTAGGCATTTAAATCTAATAAGACAATATGCAACAGCGTATACTTCCATAAACTACAGAAAACGTATGTCTCCAATAAAAGGTCGCAATATCCATTTAAATAGCTAGCAAATCTATATTGTATTAGACCGCAATTCCTCGTCCCATCTCCCGCAACAATGATTGATAACGCAGATTGATAAAATATTGGATTTATGGAATCTTAAATCACATCCAAATTCACGTCACGTGCGAGACAAGGGATAGCATATAGCGTGTTTGGAGAGGCGCTGTTTACTCCATATCACAAGGGTCGACAAATACTTTCAATTATATAGAAGCCTGTGACCTCGCTTGACCTCTGTCAACAGCAAAGTACTTGGGTTAAAACCACTTTTTGACGATGTTTATGTGGAATTGTGAAGTCTTTTAGATTCATTCGTTTGCCCCCTTGTTAATTATGGGAAAAAAAAGAAAAGCTTAAACGGTTTGTGTGCTCATCGAAGTGGGCACGGGTCAGCTAGTGTTATATATAAAAATTAATCACTGTTCGTTAGTCTCGCTAAAACTCGAGAACGGCTGAACCGATTCGATTATTTTTAGTCTTGAAACATTCGTGGAAGTCCAGGAAGGTTTAAACAGTTTGTATGTCCAACGAAGTGGGCACGGGTCAGCTAGTATAAATAACCCAATAACGGTTGAAAAGGTCCAAGTTATTTAATTGTGCAAAATAAAAATTTCCACTCACGTTTGCTGCCGACCGTATCTTGCACGATATAAAAGTGCAATTAGATAATTAGATGAACCCCCAAAACGAGACCCCTGGCATATTTCAGGGTTTTCATTAGCCCGGGTCGGCTACTTAACTCAAAGTGAAAGGGGCTTACGAAATTAAGGTAAACATTGAGACCAGTTGAAGTTATGTTCCTAAAATATTTCGACTTTAATGGAATATTCTTTTGAAGGTTTTCATATTTTCAAAGTTGGATGGGCAAGAAGCAAAGTTCTTTGATGTACAGTCGCGTGCAGAACGGTTAGGTGCTTGATTTTTGCAATGTGCATATGTGTTTTTATCAAACGATTCTGCCGATACTGAAAACAAGCCAAATATGTTATTAAATATCGTTTTATAGGATTTAATGTTGAAGCTGAATGTTTTTAAGGAATCATCTATCGAGCACTATACAGTTATGTCTTAAGAAAATACAGTCATCTAGTCAGTTTCATCTACTTATTTTCGTCAAACTACTACTAAGTAATCTCTATATCTTCTCTTCTATATGTATAAAAATGTATTGCTGTTCGTTAGTCTCGCTTAAACTTGATAACGGGTGAACTAAATTGGCTATTTTTAATCTTGAAATTTTTGTGGAAGTCCCGGGAAGGTTTAAACGGTGAAAAACTTCTGTTTGTATGCTCAACGAGGTGGGCACGGGTAAGCTTGGTGGTGATCAAGCAGGAGCAAACATATAATCCTAAGAAATACTTAAGGTGTATGATAATATTTTATACATTAGTGTAGTTCTCACACTAGTTTTTTTAGTTAAAAAGTAATTCTGAACGCTTATTGGTGAACATCACTTCACTTACACTCTATGTTCACCAATAAGCGTTCAGGATGACTCATTAGCTCAAATGTTAGCTGATCGACGATTTGATCAGCCTTTCAGAAACCGGGGGACAGACTTGTAGCATGTACGCTTGTGATAGCACAGGCTTGAGAATACAAATAAAAAATCCTTTGGCATACAAATAGTATGATTGATCGACAAACAGCCAGAAATACTTTCGTTTAAGTTCCCGTCCCTCATCGAACTTTATGAATATACAAACAAACCATGGTTTTGTCAATATGGAGGCAATTTTCGTGTTACCATTGAGTCTTTATGGATACAATTACGAGGTCAAAATACTTGCTGATACTTTTAATGTTCGTTTATCTACTACTTACTTTGCGTTGAAATGACATTAGGAATTTTACTGACGAACTAACGGTTCACTAGTGGCGAATAGTAATAATATTTATGGATTCATTCATGCCACGTCAATCTGGCCCCGTGCTAAGTATCCGAAGAACTTGTGTTACAGGCACCAGACAACGGAAATATATTTAATACTTTTATACTATACACATTACACATATTTAAGATTTTTATAATAGAACATTGAAAACTTTTTGTTCCCTCGGCGGGATTTGAACCCGCGACCTTTCGTTCGAGCGCTCACCCACTGCGCTACGGAGGTCGTCCTCTAAATAATAATATCCCTGGAAACGCTGCTGCCCATTCCCTGTTTTCTTTACTACTGGACATATGAGGAGTTGCTATGTACTCAGACACTCCACGATTTTTTACAATTTTTTTTTAAGATTAGAGATACTTAAATCTAGGTGAAAAGTCATTTCGTCAGGTCAATAACCCTAGAATGATAACGTTATTTTTTTGTACTAAAGAGATAAACAATATGCGCCTCTGAGGCGCTCTCTTTTAACAGCCGATTTTTTTAAATAAAAATCAATTGTTTTTATTACACTAAGTAGTGTAAATTATTGAATAATTAATAAATAAATAAAACACATCATCATTATTTTTTATTTAAAATATCAAAATTTTTAGGATTTTATAAACACTTAACAAAAATTAGAAATATTCTGTACTTATGTCGATTTTTTTAAATACGTAAATTTTATAGTGTTTTACCCTATTAACTGATTAATTATACTATAATCATAAACAAATTAAAAAAAACTTGAAAAAATACAATTGTTCTAAACATCTTTTTCATGTTTTCCGTACACCGTTGGCGCCTCCCGAGCGCAATGCATCGCTCTAACAGCAAAACTATGGTACCTACCAAACAGAAACGGGGGCCTCTCGGAAGTGTTAACCGACGACTGAATTGGCGTGGAAACACAAGCTTGTACGCGCGTCGGTAACAAAATGGCAGTCAAATGTGTATTTCGCGAGCGCCTCTGAGGCGCACATTATCTTTCTAGGGTTAATATACTATCACTAACATGCAAAATTATTATAGCAATGACGTCACTCCGTCGTATTTCCGTCTCTTTCGTATCGCAAATGTTGATGAAATGTGAAATAAAATATTACAATAGCCATGATGGTTCTGATCGCAACTTCACGAAAATCGCGATTTTTTTAAATATTCTGTTAAAATTCAAACTGTCTTCGATATTTCGCCGTTAGTTATCTGACCGCTTTAGGGCGTGTTTCGCCAAGCAATGCTAAAGTTAATCCTTCGTTAAATATCATGTTGTTCCTCTCGTAATTCCTATTAACGAATGAGAACGCATAGTAATTTAACAACTCTTAATTTAACGATTTATTTAATTATAATAATTATGTTTATGTTGTTAATAATAGTGCATTAATATTATATTGATGATATACTTTAAAACTTATCATTAATATTATTAATGTTTTCATTAGTAAAACAATACATTCAGTGATTACATATCCTTTGCAGTGTTACTATTGCAAACTTTTCCTCTTAATATACAAGAACTTCGGAAGCGGTAACTTCTCAGTTACAGTAACTTCGAAGAGAGATTATATCGCGATCACGTTCGAAGTTGCTGAACACTTGCTGAACCACTGAGCCCCATCTCTAATTGATTGATTAAGTCGGACGTGCAGGAAACATATATGAGTGCGGTTTGAGACCTCATAAACGCAGTACAATCGTGTAATCTTATAATATATATTATTTTGAACACAAACATAAACCGCTGCGTTATATAGCTATGTGTGATGTAATCCTTAGGTCAAGGTTTAATAATTAATAGTTTTATATTTTGTAAATAGTTTATGATAAAATCAACACAGGCTCATAAATGCAGATACAAATCGCTGCGTTACATTGAAGGTGTCTGACTCTTAGACCCGATTTCATCAACGCATGTTAGTGATAACGGCTTGTTAAATTACCATGCCTTCTCATTCATTGATAGGAATTTAGAGGGAAACAACATGATATTTAACGAATGATTATATTTAACATTGCTTGGTGAAACACGCCCTTAGATTGTAAAAGTTTAATGTTTCTCTCATTTTAAAATAGTTTAGGAAAAAATTAAATCACCAGGGCCCATAAGCATAAAAAGTAACATTGCAATGTGTGATCTGGTCCTTAGATCGTTGGCTTTAATTAAATTTATTACTTTTATATTTTCAAATGTTTAATGACAAAAAATATACCAGGTGTGTGTAACGATCGCAAAAAAGATAAAACGTTTACCTTATAATCTTCATTATATTTGACAAATGTTTAACAAAATGAACTTTTTTAATCAAATGGAATAATTATGTACGTGTAATGCGTTACTTCAACTTTCGCAAAGGTTTTTCGTTAAAACACGCCGGCGAAGTTTTATTTTACGACACCCTGTAGCCAGTTACTCTTGATTAAAGAGTTTACTTTGTACAAAAATTACTGGAATGACCGCGCCGCGCGCCGCAGCGAACTTCCTCAAGTGTGTTCCCACCTTAATGGACCTAACTATAAATTATGAGGACAAGCGCTGGGAACACGACAGTTTTGTCTGACACAAGAATGTCTTAAAACTGTCGTACGATTAATACGCCGATTTTAAGAATGTCGTGTCGCTTCTAGATAGTTTCGTCAATCAGACCTTTTGTTGCGAGTGTCTTTTTGGATCACGAGAAATAATCGGTGACCCAATTTTTGTTTTGTAGGTGGATAATAAAACATACTGACTACTACTATAACTATTTCAAATAGTTCGAAAATTCGGCCAGAAATAGTTTGGAGGAAAAATCTGACAGATTATCGATCCTACAAAGAGTTGGCCGTGGCACTTCTAAGCCCTGATTTCATACATGTAATTTAAAATACTATATAGATCAGTGTTTCCCAATCATTGTTTTGCCATGACCCGGTAATTTTCACCCTGCCTTTTCATGTCCCATCTAATTTTAAATTGAAGCTGTTTTAATTAGATTAAAATATTTTTTTAATAATTATTAATTAGATTAAATAATACACATTTATTTATAGTAGAAATGTATTTTTAATACTTAACAAAACATATCAGATTGGCATTATCGGATATGTCTCTAGACTCTCTAGGTACTTTCGTCGACTTGTAAAATAATGACATGATTTCAAATGGCTTACGACTGTTTTTTCAATGTTGAGTGTTGATTATATTATATGTAGGTATTATTTTTTTAACAAGGCGGGAATGTTGCGACCCGGTATTTTGTCTTGATGGCCCAATACCGGGACGCGACCTGGCAATTGGGAAACGCTGCTATAGACTGATATAATATATTATAGAATAGACTGAACGCTGCTATAGACTGATATAATATGTAAAATAGACTGTCTTAAAACTGTCAAGTCTCAAGACACGAACGCGACACTTTATAAGTTGTAGTTTCACACCTAGATGTCGGCAGATAAACTGTCGGAAGCATAATTGAGACTTCACAGAGCAAACGAACGAAACATGTGGTCGCTTTGATCTATTTTAAAGTGTGTCCAAGATAAAGAATTTTTATTTTTGGTATAATGAATGTGTACAAATTAGATGTTTTTTTTTAATAAGTTATGTACAGTGCCTAAGTTTTCCTACGTCAGTTATTTTTGGCGGGCTAGGGTTGAACCGGTGCTAGTCTTTTTTGACTTGAATTTTCGAAAAAAGTTTTTAATAAGTATTTTGAATTTGAATTTTGAACATAAAAAAAAACGATTGTCAACTTTTTTTGGAAATAAAATATTTTGAATTCCATTTTGAATGTGTATAATGTGTATCTTAATCGTTTGACCATGTATAAAGTCGGTCCTGCGCCTGTTCTCTCGCCAGTCGTGTCGGTTTACCGTCCCACTGGGTTATGAGTTTAAAAGGAAGAGAGAGTGTCTTTGTGTATTGCGCACACACTTGGGCACTATAAAATAACTCCTGCGTAGCTGGCCTGGTTTCAATGAAGTCGGCTACCGACACCGAAATCGGTGAGGGGAGCTATTATTTAATATTGTTATGGTAGAATGTACAGAATGATTGAGTAATGTCTTAATATTCATATTGTACTGCATTCTTGTGATTGCGATTAAATAATTAAATGTGGCAAATTTCACCAAAATATAGGCTATTCTTGTTTAAATGAATTTATAATATTATTTGTGGATTCATTGGAGTTTTATAAAACCGCGAAATAATTATTATCGTGCAATAACCACAGAAATAAAGTTAATTAATTGGGTCTGTGATTAATAAATATTAAATATATTATTAATAAAGTCTATTAATAGTATTAATGTAATAAAAATGTTTTATTTGCTTTTATAGCTATTCTTCGTTTCAATTCATAGTCAGGCCCGTATTAATAAAACGCGATCGGAGTCTGTACTTGAGAACCTATTTGACATAAAACTACGTTTCGTTTCGTAAGTAGAGGTTGCGTTCGCAATCCTCGAGACCGTGGTTGAGACTTGTTTATTAATATGAGTTGTATCTGAAACTCATACGCATTGTCTATTACGTCACGGACGTTTTTTAAGGCGAGGAATAACCGCAACTAGCGCCACTCTTTTTAAAATAAATTTTACAGTGACACAAAGATCTTATTAAAAAATAATCGGTTCAAATTTTAAGTAAATAGTTAAACTAATTTATTGGCATTAATTACAGCTCTAAGTCCTATACTGTATTTACTCTCGTAAGTAATAACTGAAACGGCCGTTTTAGTTATTTCTTACGAGATATAATATATAATATTAGTTTAACTATTACAAATTACTATAATAAATTAGTTTAACTGTTTACTTAAAGTTTGAACCGATTACTTTTTTTTAATAAGATCTTTGTTTCATTGTAAAATTTATTTTAAAAAGAGTGGCGCTAGTTGCGGTTATTCCTCGCCTTAAGCGACATACTCAGACAACGATACCGCGCGGCGTGACTCGTCTTTGATCTGAACGTGGTCTGCGGTCGGCTTCTCCGTACGTTACACGTAGTTCGGTCTCTAAATACGAAATTAAATTCACTTTGAAATGTATATTTCCGGAGATATTGTGAATTCGATGAATATTAGTTTTGGATTCTAGTTAGAAGTGTTATTATTTTGATGTTCGCATCGATTCTATGTGATAAAAATGTAAATAAAATAATAGTAATACTGCAAGCACAGTAAACACTTCATAGGAGACACATACACATTCGAAGGTATTATCCCTCATTTATTTTACATCTTGTATATACCGCGATACTCTACAGCGCGATGGAAATATAAAGCGATAATATGCACCGCGATAAATATACACGGTGATAACCGTGAATTTATTATTGACGTAGTTAGCGGCACAATCGCGGATCGATGTATTATTCATGCAATTTATCGTTGTACGCAGGTGAATAAAACCTGAAATAAATGTTGTGGCGCCACACGTGCCAGCTAATCGCGTGTGTGTTACTGGCATGACGAATATCGCACCATTCCTACTATAGGGGCACAACTCAATATTTTTTGATTTCGAGTTTTTATAATATATGGGCATTAATACCACGGGTCTACCTAATGCTTTGTGTGTGTTACTGGCATGACGTATATAGCACCTTTCCTACTTCAAATTCAATTCAAATTCAAAATATTTTATTTCCAAATGAAACTTAAACTATTTTTGGAAAGTCAACATAAAAGCTACTACTACTATAGAGGAACAACTCAAAATATTATGATTTCGAGTTTTTATGATATATGGGCATAAATACCACGGTTGGTAGACACCTAATGCTTTTAACAGAAAGATTCAGGGCCTACTGTTGAGCAGCAAAAATTAAGTTTGTGACAATACAGGAGCTAGAAAATCTTTAAACGCATTTTCGTTTCAATTCAAAATTCAATCATGTTTTTCGAATTATGCCCCTTTAGTAGGAAAGGTGCGATGTCCGCTACTAACAACGACCTAACTGCACAGTTTAGTAACAGTCAACATAATATTATTTACAGTACATTAATAATCGATACATAATATGATGCATAGAGTGAACAAAAGAGAAAAAATATTATTTCTCTCTACAAAAGAATCTAGACGAAAAGTCATTTTCTCACTTTAATCTGTTGTTTTCATGCTGAACCGCCTGAATCGGCACATGAGTAAAGTCTTAAGTTACATAAAAGGAATCCAAACTTACCCGTATAAAAATTATAGTACCAAATTGTGCATGTTTAATAGATAGAACAATAAAATTTACACAGCCTACAGTGAGGTAATTTTCACTAGTACACGCTAAGCCCCAGGTTTAAAACCGCAAACCTGGGCAATTTATAACTAGGTCACGAACTACTTACAATTATTGTAAAAACTTATTTAGGCTTATTATACTTTTTTTTTAAACTATAGGACTTGGAAAACAGTTACTGGTGCTGTATTGGGCTAGTGTTCACGCTCCGCATGCTTCCCTCCACTATTTTTACTTTCTTCTTCTTTTTGATTTGATGAATGTCTGCAAGCGCCACTTATGTTTTTTTTTTGAAAGTAAGGAATCGTTACACAAAAATCTCTATATTAATACATAGACTAGCATGGAACCGTGTAGCAACATAGTATACATACAGCCTGACTGGTGAGACATGTGCAATACTTACGGAGAGTACTCGGTACTCGATTCCCATTATAAATATGTAATAAAATTAGGTACTTAATTTTTTATCTAATTTTCCTTTAAATAAATGAATCATGGATACTATGAAAATTATGCGGCTAGGCAAGTAGGCATACCTCGGCGCGGCGCGGCTTGGCGCGGCGGCGTGCGTCCATGCGTTAGAAAAATAATTATTCAAATTTAAGCTACATTTACTCAGTGATTAATTGATATTATTTTTTTATATTATTTATTTTCATCTCATATAATAGCCAAGTATCACCTCCTCAAGTGTTGCTCATGTCTCACCAGTCACACTGTATAACACAGTAACATAGTACAGTTGACTTCAAGCCAATACCACAAGTGGCATGCGAGTGACTGGTACGTGCAACCGCGCATCAGGGTTGGCACTACGTAGGGTGCGATAATGGAGCGCTTTACGATCGCATAAACCAGGAGCCAGCTGCCCAGGGCTGAACATGTGGGGAATAACTTGTAGGAGTTTAGTACGTACAGTTGCTTGGATTACTAGTTGTAGAAGACATATTTTTGTACGCCTAAATTAATGAAATGTTTTAAGTTATAATTATGTTAAATGTTATTATTACGTTGTAGTACATAATAATAGTTGTGTTATTTATTTTTTTAATTAATAATTCAAATTATATTTTTCACATATTTTTTTTTGTACACGTTAGCAGTTTTGTAGCGTTAGAGTGTATGTATACATACAAAAGAACATGACATTATTTTGTCTACTCTTTCATTGAGATAAATCATAATATTTTTTTATTCTCTATTATTCACGCTATGCGTCAATACGTCACATAAGATAATATTATATAGTTAGTTTTAGTTTTGTTTTTCCATACATTTTGTCCTGCGTGTTGTGTGATGATGATTTTTTATTCTTGCTTCTTGCTATGAGAAAATCTTATTGTTCCTTTTTAGTAAACATACTCGTAAATAAGACTAAGTAATGGACGTCCATCGGTCACATAAATAACAGAACATAAGTAACAGGTTAGTAGACAGAATACCTATTACGTCTACTGCAAGATATTTAATACCTGTCCAAGAAGAAAATAAAATTAGCCAATTATCATAGATCTTATCCTGAGATGTTATATATTTTTCTACGTAGTATATTATCTACATATAGTTATATCACCTTAATTTATTTTAGCTATCTTATACTATAAAAAAACGACAACATCGCATTTCGTTGCTTTATCTTACCTCGTATCTAAAAAAATCGGAATCTCGGATCTGAAAAATCAATGTTTTCTCGATACTATAAAACTTATTTTTTATATACTTTAGGTTAAAAAGAACCTCATTTAAAAAATCCATTTCATGAAAAAATCTAAAATTATTTTGTCGCGACGCATGGATCATCTTTCTTGTCAGACAATCAGGTGATCAGCCTGAATAGTCCTAATCAAACTTGAGAACAAAATTGGTTTGTTGTTCCAACGCGAGAATGGAACCCACGACCTCCGGGTCGAGAGCGAAGCTGAACTACTAGACTATAGAGGCGATATTTTCTAAATAACTAGCTGTCCCGGCAAACTTCGTATTGCCTTATTAATTAATTGCTTGACATACTGACTGCAGCGCCACCTATCGGTTCCAATTGTAAATCTAAACCATTCTCGAATCTCCACGAACACACACAAAAAATTTCATCAAAATTGGTCCAGTCGTTTAGGAGGAGTTCAGTCACATACACACGCACACAAGAAATATATATATTAAGATAACAGTAATAATTTTGTACACAATATTGATAGTTCTGATTTCAAGACAGAATACAGTGATAGACTGATTAGCTTTATAATACATTCTTTACATATCTATGGACGCTTCACACCACGTCAATCTGGCCCTGTGCTAAGTATCCGAAGAACTTGTGTTACATGTACCAGACAACGGAAATATATTTAATACTTTTATAATATACACATATTTAAGATTTTTATTATATTATACACAAATTTAATACACATCCATGACCCAGGAACATTGAAAACTTTTTGTTCCCTCGGCGGGATTCGAACCCGCGACCTTTCGTTCGAGCGCCAACGCGCTCAACCAACTGCGCTACGGAGGTCGACATTGGTGACTAATGTGTAATGTTGATAAGGCCGGTTTAATCTTTATGATGTAAGGCCTTAAAAAAATAAAAGATAAAAAAACAGTAATAACTCGCGAGTGGCAGCCCTGAGTACGTCGAATATTGTGCTTATTGAATTAAGGTAATATAAGCGGAACCGTCGCGCACTTCACGCCTCCGACGAACGTGATTCCACGAAAGTAGCGTCAGCAAAAATGAGAGAGCGGTTTTTGTATTGAAAATAAAAATGCACAGGCGCGTGCCAACCGGGTTCCCGTGGAGTTTCTAATAGCTTTTATACGCCACAGACCTTAAAACACATGGTGATATGACCACCATTCACAGGCCGATTATTCCACCGATTTTCACTTAACAAATATTTCCGATTTTGTCACAGACCTGTATGACTTATGCTTTGCACTATTGCAATTAGTAAGTACTATTATGTTTTTCACTTACAAAAAATATGCCGTGGTCGGACAACCTGAAACTATAATTACCAATCTTCATATGACAAATGGACAGTGTTCTAAAAACTAAGAAAGTTAATAAAGTATACTAGCAATCGGAAGTTTAAGATACTGCATTCTGTTGAGTCTTGTGACAACGTTACAACTCACAAACTGCTGACATGTTGCAAGTTTTCTACACTAGTGAATATAGATACTAGCTATCATAGCTTCTATTAAAAAGAGGAAAATTTCATTGTTTAGCAATAAATAGACTCCAAAACGAATACACCCATAATTAGTAATCAAATTTGTCATATAAAAATAATAATAATATCTATCGACGCTTCACACCACGTCAATCTGGCCCCGTGATCATCGAAGTATCAGAAGAACTTGTGTTACAGATACCAGACAACGAAAATATATTTAATACCTTTATACTATACACATATTTAAGATTTTTTATTATATAATACACAAATAATATACATCCATGACCCAGGAACATTGAAAAAAATTTTGTTCCCTTGGCGGGATTCGAACCCGCGACGTCTCTCTCGAGCACCAACGCGCTCAACCACAGCTGAGGTCATCGTCGTTATAATGGGAAAGCCTGCTTCTTATTACAGTTAAAGGTGCCCTTGGAAATTCCTTCAATACGAAGCAAGTCAAGAGCAATATAGATCTACAGATATAATATTTTTCATAAATATACTCCCTTAAGAAGTTTTCACCGCATGTAGAATGCGGTTTCAAAGAAATTAAATTGTCAAAGTTTCACCATATTCTAAGTTTAAACCGTAGAATACAATATGCACGCTTAGCTAAACTTCCGTGGGCTTCGGTGATTACGGCAATAACAATTACTGTGGCACAGGAATCAGTGTTCAGAACTAAATATCTAATAGGTGTAAAGGATCCGATACACACTCTGACTTGCCTGCGTCCGATCTTCAGGAGTAACATGCTCGTTTACTAGAACACTAAATCAAAAAATAATGAGAAAGTTTGTGAAGATGGATGGATCTGTGAAAACTTCACGCGAAAACTACTGAGAGTTGAGGCTCAAAATTAAAACATACTCGTAAAAACCGTAAATGTATAGTGTTCCCGTGGGCCGTGAGACTCTGTACAAAGACGGGGTTGGAGCCACCGAAAAAGCTAGTAAAAAATAAGATGTATCTTATAACAGAACATATTATTTTTAAGAATGTTCAATTAAGAACGTGTCGTTTATAATATGTACGGTTAGCCTGATGGATATAAGCAGTATTACATTATTTCTGCAAGTCTGAGTGTATAAGCAGCAGTATAAGCACTTATTTCCAACCCCAACTTAATTCTTGGACTGTCACAGTAATTCAGATCGTATATTCGCCGCATATTCGCGTTTTCTTTACCTCAACACAGAGTGAGCTGTTCTTGCATGTTACTACAAGTGCAAGAGCGTGTAGCAGCAATATAAATACACGTTTTCCTCACCCAACTCATGGTCCGTGCTGTTCCTGCAAGTCGGTGCGTGTAGTGGCCACATAAGGCATGATTTCCTGACCATTAAACATTTACAGAGTCGTAGAGATAACGCGCCTAATAGCAAGGACAGCGGACGCCCGCATTACGAGCTAAGCGGGCAGACCTAGGAACACTGTAGATATGAATACGAGCAATGTAGCCAACTGTCAGGCGCCATTTTGATTTTTATTTGCTTTGTATTGAGATTTACATAAAACTCTTAACTAATAAAAATATTTACTATAGTGTTTTTTTTTTCAAAAATACTCAATTTTTTTGTATTTTTAGGGGTTTGACTAAAAAATTACAATAATAACACACAAATAAGTTTGTACAAAAACACGACCGGTTTCGATTAAATCATCATTAGGTGAACATGAATTTCCATCAAGAACCAACAGTACATTCAATCAGTTATATAAAAAATTACGCTACCAGAAGAACATTGAGATTTTATTTTGCTTTATGCTAAGGTTTACATTTTTAAGGTTACATTTTTTTACCAAAAAATGTTATCATTGGTTAAAAATTTAGCTTAATTGTGATACCAAACACCTATTATGGTTTTTGGTAGTCTAATCAAATCTATGATCAACTAACATGGCATTCATTCACCATATAATTAACATCTTATATTAAACGCTGATTGGTGAAACATTTATCAGAGAGAAAGAGATGGACAGATATATTATATAGCAGGCTCTCACACTCGCAAAGCTAATTAATATCCAGAGATACGCTTAATTCATCAAAGGCACCGATTAGTTGACACATGATTTGAATCAACTGTATCTCCTCATTTATATATCAGAAACCGCCGTATATCTAATAATCGAATCAGACAACAATGATGTATGATGTCTCACTCACACACTCTTCTCTTCTTACTCTCACAAGCTTTCTACTATAAGGAATATTTCTTTAAATGTACAGAGGTATACTATAATAATAATAATAATAATAATATCTATGGACGCTTCACACCACGTCAATCTGGCCCTGTGCTAAGTATCCGAAGAACTTGTGGTACTGGTACCAGACAACGGAAATATATTTAATACTTTTATATTATACACATATTTAAGATTTTTAGTATATTATACACAAATTTAATACACATCCATGACCCAGGAACATTTTGAAAAACTTTTTTTTTTGTTCCCTCGGCGGGATTCGAACCCGCGACCTTTCGTTCGAGCACCAACGCGCTCAACCACTGCGCTACAGAGGTCGTCTACTATAAGGGTTCCCTGCCCACTACGGACCAGGAATGAAATTGATATGAAATTTCGGATTCGGATATGTTATGTTGCCACAGCATACGTTAGGGTCCATTCACACGTCCAATAATACACTTGGGTTATTAATATTATTACATTATACTTAGTAATATAGGCAATATCTTATAACTGGGTACATAGGTTATACCTACTCTTATAACATCTCTAAGAGGACTAATATAGACTAAGTCAAGTAACAAAGTCATTGCCGGAGCGCTCTCTTAATTTGATGGAAGTCCGGTCCCTATAGAGGTGAACCGGCCGGTCGAGGGAGGAGTGGCCTGTGTTTAGACAGATCCAGGCACTCCACCCAACATAACGGCTGATGGGAATCCGCAAGTGGTTTTAGTGGGTAAACCGGCCGTAGCGAGCCGGGAGTCCCACATGGCACATACCCCTCGGGGACCCTCCCGGGGGGATGCGTAATGCATTTCCCTTGCGATATCAAAAAAAAAAAGTATCAAAGTTAAATGTCATATTTGACATTACATTGTTTTAACCCAATTCATAATGGCATAGCATTATGTAACAGGATATGGATATTAAATTATTTTTGATTACCCATTTGTTTTAGTTAATTTCGGTTACGGTTAATTGTATTTTGGTTTGCTTTTTACAGTAGCGAAATTCGGATTCGGTTCCGGATTTTTTTTTATTTCGGTTACGGTTACGGAGCACCCGAACGACCCTGCTACGGACCTCTAAAAACGTGTACACTCCTCATATCGCAGGAAATAAACCGCGCTTGGGGCTCGTTAGCGAACAGTTATTTCAGGACGGCACTTCAACGTCGCTGTAAAATGTTTTCATAACGCCTTTCAAAGAAATAACCATATAAAACTGGACTTCAAAATTTAGTTAAAGTAAACGCGAAATGGAAATGAGTGTATAAAGTTACAGGTCTTGAGTTGTGTTTTTACGAGTACCAAGCATTTGGAAACCATTTGGGTGAAAAAATAGTTATAAATATTGCAAACTCGACATTAATATTTAAACAAAATTAAAAATTAAAATTAAAATACCATGCCATCTCATTCATTGACATGAAATACGAGAGGGATAACATGATATTTAACATGGCGTTAACTTTAACATTGCTTAGTGAAACACGGCCTTAGCGTGTTACATTTCTATCACACTTAACAAACGCCCTGATGACCTTGAACACCTGAACCGATTTCCACCAAACATAGCTAAGAACACTGTCGACTGATATACCTTTCAAACCGAAAAAACCGAATTAAAATCGGATCATCCGACAGGCTATGATGTCACAGACAGACACACATTTACACGGATACGTCAAACTTATAACACCCCGTCGTTTTTGCGTCGAGGGTTAAAAATAGAAAACTAGCTGACCCGTGCCCACTTCGTTGAGCATACAAACCGTTTAAGCCTTCCCTGGACTTCCACGTATATTTCAAAACCAAAAATAGCCGAATCGGCCGTTCTCGAGTTTAAGCGAGACTAACGAAGAGCAATTCATTTTTCTATATTATACTAGCTGACCCATGCCCATTTTGTTGAGCATAGAAGCAGTTTGTGATGATCCGTTTAACCTTCCCTGGACATCCACGAATACTTCAAGTCTAAAAATAGCCGAATCGGATCAGCCGTTCTCGAGTTTTAGCGAGACTAACGAACAGCGATTAATTTTTAACATATAAGATAATATGCTAAAGACGAAAAAACGCACGCTCCGACTCAATGCCGATGTGTATTGAGCCTAAAATGAATAACCTCTTTCATATAAAATTCAGTTCATCTCATTTATGAAAAACTGTAGTATTTAGGTTAAATTATAGTGAATTTGTTAGCAACAGATGCGTCTATTCGGTGACACACTTCTGGCCGACTTGAGCGGGTTCTGGGTCAACTGTCGCCGATGGGGTCGACGAGTATTTAACATTATACGCAATTAATTAAATATTCAGATATTATAGAGATGAGCTGGAATATGAATATGCCAGTGGGCGACTTCGTCTGCGTGACGACGTCATCTATACTAATATTATAAATCCGAAGAGTTTGTTAGTTTCTTTAAACGCGCTAATCTCGGGAACTACTGGTCCGATTTGACAAACCCAATATAGAGATATTCCATTTAAAAAGGGAGGCTTTAGGCTATATAACATTACGCTGCGACCAATATGAGCGAAAAGTTAGTCAGAAATGTTGCAAAAAGGGGGAAAATTATTCACATTTGGGGAGTTTCGTTGCGTGCGCTGCATAAACGGTTATAATACTACTATAGTCACTCAAAAACCTCGCGAACGAAGTCGCGGGCACAGCTATTTACTTAATATTGCACTTTGTTATCAAATGTACTATAGGTTCTTGGTGGAAATATAATATATATATATATATATATAATATTATATATATATATAATATTATATATATATATATATAGCTTCCACCACCACCATGTATAAAAGCGAAAAGTCTCTCACTCATTGACTCATCATGAAATCCCAGAAACTACAATTGGGAGATTCTTTTTAAGATGGTAGTTAGCGAAATTCAACCACTTTTTCACCAACGCATGTTAGTGCTAACGGCTTGTTAAAATATTGCTTCTCATTCATTGCTTACGAGAGGAACAACACGATATTTAACGAAGGATTAACTTTAACATTGCTTGGTGAAACACGCCCTAAGGATGTAAAACGGTTGTCCCAAGTTAGTATGAATCTTTATCGTTTTTGAAGTTATTCGAACGAAATTCAATAACCTTTATAGCTATGTTCTTTATTTTATTCATAAAATATGTTTATTTTTTTGCAAAATCTCCTTAAGGCGAGGAATAACCGCAACTACTTATTAAAAAAAGTAATCGGTTCAAACTTTAAGTAAATAGTTAAACTAATTTATTATAGTAATATATACAATACAATACAATACAAATATACTTTATTGTGCACACAACAAGTTACAAAAAAAAAGGTATAATAGTAATATAGTTAAACTAATATTATATATTATACTAGCTGACCCTTGCCCACTTCGTTGAGCATAAAAAGAGTTTATAATGAAATTCAACTAAAAAAAAAAACAACGTGGAACCCGCAACGCGGGAACCCGAAACCCGAAACGCGGGAACCCGCAATGCGGGAACCCGGAACCCGCAACCCGCAACGCGGGAACCCGGAACCCGCAACGCGGGAACCCGGAACCCGCAACGCGGGAACCCGGAACCCGCAACGCGGAACCCGGAACCCGCAACGCGGGAACCCGGAACCCGGAACCCGCAACGCGGGAATCCGGAACCCGGAACCCGCAACGCGGGAACCCGGAACCCGGAACCCGCAACGCGGGAACCCGAAACCCGCAACGCGGGAACCCGGAACCCGCAACGCGGGAACCCGGAACCCGCAACGCGGGAACCCGGAACCCGCAACTCGGAACCCGCAACGCGGAACCCGGAACCCGCAACACGGAAACCCGGAACCCGCAACGCGGAACCCACAACGCGAAACCCTAACGCAGAACCCGCAACGTACACGGAAACGCTGTCAAATGGAATAAATAGTATCCTATGTCCGTCTACTTGCGCTACTTCCTCTCCAATTTTCAGCCATATCGATAAAGCCGTTCTTGAGTTATAAATAATTTAACTAACACGACTTACTTTTATACATATAGATGTATAGATTACTCCTACTAACATAAGCTAAGCCCGGTGAATGCTCCCGTCACAATTCGGTGATCATTAGTTAGATGACGATGATGATGGTGATGAAAAGTAGCGCCTAAATTAATCCTTATAACTTTAGCTATCTACCAGTGAAAGTCTCGTTAAAATCGGTCCAGCCGTTCCAGAGATTAGCCGGAGCAAAGTGACACGCTGACAGACAGACATTTTTTTTTTAAATTACATTTTCGTTTTCAGTAAATATCGTTGCCAATGCAAAAAAAAAGCAGAAGATATCGTTTAAAATGTCATATGCATTTAGAAAAACGTTGCTAATTGAAAGTTACAAACTGATACTTCAATTTTATTTATTTGTATATATGTATAGATTTGGAAAACCTCCCCAATCTTGGCGTTTCCACTGTCGCGGAGCGGGGCGCATAGGAACTTAGTGGTTCCCAAGCGGAGTGGAGCGGAGATTTCGAGCATAGTGATTGGTCAATTCGGGTACCGCAAGCTCCTGTCCGCCTCGCCCCGCGTCAATGGAAACGCAGCCAAACGTCTATAACGTCTAACGGTCGTCATGGTAACGACGTTGTTTACAAATGGAAAACAAAAATTATGAAATGCTATACATACCGTATTTATATCAGCTTTAACTATTTGGATTCATGTTTTTGTTAATCCTAATAATTTTATTAATCCAAATAGTTTAAGCTGATATAAAAACGGTATTTATAGCATTTCATAATTTTTATTTTCCATTTGTAAACAATCTTGTTACCATGACACCCGTGTCATATAAACTGGCAACGACGTGAATCGATCGAGCCCAGGTTCAAACCCCGCGTGACCATCACGTATTTTTTTCTTTTTTCTAATTTTCTGCTTATTTTTTTCAACATTTTCTTTCATAATAACCTTTTCGTGACAATAACGAACGTACCGTAAAAAAATTTGCGAAATTGGTCAAGCCGTTGTCGAAGCGCACACGATGTAAGAAATTTTGGAGGTCGTTTTTTTACACTTTGGGCTACATTTTTGGGGTTTTAGTAAGGAACCCTACTTTTTTTTAACATATAATATAGCCTATGTTCAGCGCTAGGAATGTAGCTTTCCAACGGTGAAAGAATTTTTCATATTGGTTCAGTGGTTTCAGAGCCTATTCCATTCAAACAAACAAACAAACAATCAAATGTTACCTCTTTATAATATTAGTATAGATAGTATAGATATCGTAAGTAATAACTAAAACGCCCGTTTTAGTTATTACTTACGAGAGAATAAATACAGTATAGGATTTAGAGCTGTAATTAAATGCCAATAAATTAGTTTAACTATTTACTTAAAGTTTGAACTGATTACTTTTTTTTATAAGATCTTTGTGTCATTGTAAAATTTATATGAAAAAGAGTCGCGCTAGTTGCGGTTATTCCTCGCCTTAAGGGAGTAAAAGAGGTGTGCAAAGCAAGTATGAAAGTTCTCTCACAAATCTTCACATATTTAATAATAAAAGTAGGACAATATAATAATATTTGCCATCGTTTCCTGGATATCCAGCAAATCCAGGAAACGACAAAAGAGAAACGTTGCCAGGAGACGTTCGCTTAGTGGTCGCACAGTAATCTCCTTATGTTCGCATCAAAGGACTCTCAACTACAAATTTTTCCAACTTTTCCTTTGTAGCCTGAGATTAAACGCATAACTTTCCCAGTTAACGCATTCGAGTTAAACTAAAAAAAACTAAATGGACTTTTAACTCAAAAATTTTAATAAAGTTAGCGCTAATTTACACGAGCTCCAATTTAGTCTAGTTTAGACCTATTATGAGTCCTAAATCTATTATGAATCTAGTTTAGACCTATTATGAGTCCTAAATCTATTATGAATATAGTTTAGGCCTATTATGAGTCCTAAATCTATTATGAATCTAGTTTAGACCTATTATGAGTCCTAAATCTATTATGAATCTAGATTAGACCTATTATGAGTCCTAAATCTATTATGAATCTAGTTTAGACCTATTATGAGTCCTAAATCTATTATGAATCTAGATTAGACCTATTATGAGTCCTAAATCTATTATGAATCTAGTTTAGACCTATTATGAGTCCTAAATCTATTATGAATCTAGTTTAGACCTATTATGAGTCCTAAATCTATTATGAATCTAGTTTAGACCTATTATGAGTCCTAAATCTATTATGAATCTAGTATAGACATATTATGAGTCCTAAATCTATTATGAATCTAGTTTAGACCTATTATGAGTCCTAAATCTATTATGAATCTAGTTTAGACCTATTATTAATCTACTTTAGATCTATTATGAGTCTAGTTTAGACATAAGAAGAATTTCACCAACGCATGTTAAAGTTAATCCCTCATTAAATATCATGTTTTTTTAAATCTTTTGTTTTGTTTAGGCCTTCATAAAGTATTATTGTCCGCCTTACAAACAACATTACACATTAGTTAACGATGTCTAGATTTCTTAAATGTAAAGAATGTATAGTAAAGCAAATCAGTCTAACACTGTATTCTGTCTTGAAATCAGAACTTGCAATATTGTGTACAAAGAAATAAAAGTCAATTCTACTGCAGATATTTTAAAGTAACGTTGAATACCAAAGTATCCAACGTTAATTCAAAATATCATGTTGTGCTTCTCGTAATTCCTGTCAATGTAAGTAAGATTAGTAAAGTAGTAAAGTAAGATGGCATGATAGTTTAACAAGCCGTTAACACTAACATGCGATGGTGAAATTGGCACTTAAGGTCAAAATATGAAGCTTGGACTCGCCGCCAATGTGCGTTGGCCCTAAATCGCGTGAAATGAGTCTTGATTAAAATATTTATTCAGGGGCAATTATAGATTTAATTACCCGTAAAACCTTTTTTCATTAATATTCAGTCGTCGCCGGAACAACTGACTGTATATTTACGGCGCCTTAACACGGAAATAAATGAATAACAACCTTAAAAGCCTAGAACGAACCGAATGAAATATATAAATTACATCGGGGTATTGTAATATGAATAATATGTACCCACGCTGAGTGCCTAAGTGTGTGCGCAATACACGAGAGCACTATAGTGCCCTTGTGTATTTCGCACACACTTGGGCGATAGATCTTTCTCTCGTAGCTCAGTAGGACGGATGACCGATACGGCTACGATCATGCGCATTACCGAATTTTGACATGCCCATCCGACATATGGGTCTATCTTGTTATACAATCAGGTGATTAGCCTACATTTTCCTTACCAAACTTTTTGTTTTCGTGCGATAAAAGTAAAAAATTATTTTTTTTAGTTCATGACAAAAAAAATAAAAAAAAGGATTTCCAGAATGGGCATAGGTAGTATGTAGATACTACCTATTCCCATTTATATAATGGTTGCAGGGAGTGGGTGGCCACTCCCTGCAACCATTTATATATATTTATATATATATATATCTCGGATGACGCTTCACACCACGTCAATCTAGCCCCGTCCCAAGTATCCGAAGAACTTACAGGTTGTGTTACCATAAGTACCAGACAACGAAAATATATTTAATACTTTTATACTATAAACATATTATGTGAGATTTTGCCAATACACAAATTTAATACACGTCCATGACCCAGGAACACAGAAAACTTTTTGTTCCTTCGGCAGGATTCGAACCTGCAACCGCTCGAGCATCAACGCCCTTAACCACTGCGCTACGGAGGTCGTCAAACCTTCTGTCTGTCCACCTGAAGGTCCACCTTTTAGCGGCACTCTATTAACTAAAAGCCTTTAAACATTCGTCCGAAACACACTGTATAAATATTCAACCGTTCATTATAATATTGAATCGAAGAGAAAATCTTATAAGCGATTAAATTAACCGATAAACGTCAATAATTCCAATAATCGCTGTGTTCCGGTTCGCTGGGCAATAGTGCTGGGAATAAAACGGTAATGACAGAGCACCAGGTGCGTGGACGGTGCAATTGACAGTTAAATCGGCGCAAACGGGGAGTTGGCTGTTAAGAGGAAACACAACGCCCGTTTTTCCATACAGAAATAGGGGTCTACGAGAATCCTGTTTCCTCCCTGGATAGTGACGCTAGAGTAACATTATTTTATCTGAAGAAAAAAAGGAAAAAATAGGCATATATTGCGTGCCTATTTGTTCTTTTTTTTATAAATCAATGATTACATGATAATATAGACGTTCAAAACTATTTAAAAAATAGGCATATAGTGCGTGCCTATTTGTTAATTTTTTTATGAATCAATGATTACATGATAATATGGACGTTCAAAACTATTTAAAAAAATAGGCATATAGTGCGTCCCTTTTTGTTCTTTTTTTTATAAATCAATGATTACATGATAATATGGACGTTCAAAACTATTTAAAAAATAGGCATATAGTGCGTGCCTATTTGTTCATTTTTTTATGAATCAATGATTACATGATAATATGGACGTTCAAAACTATTAAAAAAATAGGCATATAGTGCGTGCCTATTTGTTAATTTTTTTATAAATCAATGATTACATGATAATATGGATGTTCAAACCCTATAAAATATGTCAAGATTTTCGGCGATATGAAAACGGGCTTCCTAACGTATTTCACAATGACTGAACAAAACACGGTATATAAGCACCTTAAGACCCAGTTTTGCCAAAAACTGTTTGTTAAAATCTTAAATAAATATCATGTTATCCCTTTCGTATTTCCTCTCGATGAATGAGAAGACAACAAGCCGTTAACACTAATAAGCGTTGGTTAAATCGGGACTAATCCAGTAAAACTATCGCGGTGAAGTTGATTCAAATCGTATCTCAACTAATCAGAGTCTTTGGTGAATTAACCTTATCTGTGGAATTTTAAGTTTTAACCACCCTTACAAGGGCGAGCGTGATGCAATTATAAAATATATGTCCCTTCCTGTCTCTCTGATGTTTCATCAGCGTCCAATATGGGTTGTTCGAATGCCATGTTAGTTGATCATGTGAATAGCGTTCCTGAAACCGGCCTTATGTCAGTTTAACTATTTTAGTTTGCCATAACACTTACTGCCGTTTGCGCTACGTGTCCAGAATGGAGGAGACTGCTCATCGTGTCTTTCATAAAATACGTGAGTGAAATCTCTTTGTATTGAGGATTTTAACAACTACACGGGGGTTTATGTGTGATTCTTTTGATGAAAAGGAGTTACATTTACAACTTTGCCTATGGTAATGTGTTGGACCAACTCTCGCTATTGTGAATCGCGCTATCGAAGTTTTTTCTATTCGGCGCTACATGTATGTCGCAGTCATCTGATTAAATCTAGATGGACGTTGAGTGACGCTTGTTTAATCTACGTTCGGCCTAGTCAATCAATTAAATGTTGTCATTAAATAAACGCGCTAGACATTTAATCAAATAGCTGATTCAATCAGATGACTGCGAAATGTATACAACATCTATAGACAACAAGTGGACGAGTAGAATACTTCCTACTCCTTTTTACAATTTAGTACAATAAATCAAAAGGTGTACCGAAAGGTGGCCATAGAACTTCTAAACGAAACAAGATAAAACAGTCGAGTTTGGACTCGTTTGAATAGTCTTGTAAGGCAGAGCTTAAGAGCATTTAAATAAAACCCAGCGTTTAAAACTTTCTTTAAATTATTATTTTAATTTTTCTTCTGATTAATTTCGTTGTGGGTCCAAAAACAGATTTAGCCTATCCCTGAGATCATGTCAAAGGGCTTTTTCATGGTCGGTCACCGCTGTCAACACTGGCTGGAGTTGCAGTGGTGGGAGTGTGAGGTGAGCCGATGCCCGTTTAAAAAAAACAGGTGGATGAGCTGAAGTCAGTGCTGTCAAGCAACTGGTCTCACTGGAATACTTTGGGGTAGGCTTATATTCAGCGGTGGACATACTAGTTGAAACGACTCAACTACTACAGCTGCCTTGGGCCTGATCGAACCTCTTCAGTTGGAGTAGGTGCTCCAGAAACCCAAGATTTGCTCCGTCCGTGTTTTGACCAGGATCTCACAAATCATGGCTGTATGACTATACAGTATACACCCACAACAATTTTAGTATTCGTATATCTTGTAAGGATGGGCGTTGAGAGACGAATTAAAGATGTTACTAGTTCACTGATCAGATTTATTGTGTTAAATAATGAGCGGTTACATACTTATATACTAAGATAACATATGAGATACTACATATGTATCACAACACTACACCTCCCTCCTTTAAAAAAAATAAAATAATTCATAAATTTTATTTTATTTTCTCTAATACACCTTCTTTACTTAGCTAAAACATTACATTTAAGATAAAAGAAAAAAAATACACAATATTCTATGATTATACAGAATAATTATTAATCAAATATTGCTAACATAAGTTCTATATAATTTTGTTCTATTTTTGTGAACAGTTTCAATTTTACCATCTTTTAGTATTCTAACATTCGGTGCTACATCTTCTAAAACTTTAAATGGACCAATATAAACATTCTGAAATTTATTACAATTTTCATTTCGTATAAGAATTAAATCATTGATTTGTAAAAAGTTGGATTTATTTGTTTATCATAATTTTGTTTCCTTAATACTTTTGACATTAATAAATTTTCCCTAGCCTGTTCCTGAGACTTTTGAAGTCTATATTTTAAACTTAATGGATAGTCATCAATATTATACAGAGGGTCAACTTCTTGACATAAATTAGTAGGTAATTTACACAGTTTCCCAAAAACCAATTCGTATGGAGTGTAATTTGTAGATGTATGTACAGTAGTATTATAACTAAAAGACCAATACGGAATCCAAGTGCTCCATTCCCTGGGATTATTATCAGTCTGTATACGAAGATATGCATTTAAATTTTTATGCGTATTTTCAAGCGCACCTATTGATTCATGATGATATGCGGTTGAAAATAACTGTTTAATACCGAGTAATTTACAAACTTCACTCATTGTTGATGCTATGAATTCTGAACCTCTATCAGTCGCAATTTCTCGCGGTATACCATACCTTAAAATGAAGTTTTCCACGAAAGTTTTTGCTACGGTGACAGCGTCCTTACGATCTATAGGATATGCTTCTACGAACTTAGTGAGTTCGCACTGAATAGTTAAAATATAAACCTTACCATAATAATCCTTATCTAGGGGCCCAACTATATCTAAAAAAATCTTATCGAATGCACCTGTGGCAGTGCTCGTTATAACCATAGGCTCTTTAACGGGCAAGGAATGCTTTTGCATTTGGCATTTCTTACATTTATTTACAAATTCCGTTATGTCACGTGTCATTCCTGACCAGAAATAATTTTTTTTAATGTTATTTAACATTCTTCTTATTCCTGCATGACCACTAGTTGGTAATAAGTGGTAGTCATTAATTATTACTTTTTTATCGTCATTACAAATTATTCTCTTTACTCCTTTAAGAATATGTAACTGTGGTCCGGACCATGAACTTTTATTATTTATCTCTTTTGACAATACGTCAATAAATTCATTATTTCTTGCAAGTTTTATAATATAGAGATTTTTAATATTCATTTTATTACAATACTGCTCCAGTTCACTCACATATGCGTCTCGCGCGATACATGATCTGACATCTGGACAGGTATATAATCTCTTTTCATTTTCATTATATAAAAATCTATCGTCACTTTTTAATTTAGTATTCATAATACTCATTTTTCTCCGTGATACTAATAATAATTCAACACAATTTGACGGCATTGTAGACATTTCCACAACTTTCGGTTGATCAGGCCGAACGTCGTTGATAGAACTAGGCAAAGTCGACAAATTTTGGTGAATTTTTTCCTGACTTTCCAACTTTTTCCGTTGATTTCTTGTCATAACATTAATTACTCGCTCACTCATTCCTTTCAACTCTTCTGATGTAATTTGTATCCTCGATAATGTGTCTGCAGCAACATTATCTTTACCTTTTATATACTCAATCACAAAATTATACTCTTCTAAAATTAAACGAAATTTAGTCAAACGGCTTGAAGGATTGCTCATGTTAAATAGATATATTAAAGGGCGATGATCTGAAAAAATTTTGAACCTTTTCCCATACAAATAAGGACGAAAATATTTAATAGACCAAACAATAGCTAGCATTTCTTTTTCTATGGTCGGATAGTTTAATTCTGCTTTATTTAAACTACGACTTGTATATGCGACTGGGCGACCGTCGCTATTACATAAAACAGAACCTATTGCTGTACCTGAAGCATCTGTATAAAGCTGAAATTCATTGTTTTCTGAAAAATCAGGGTACTGTAATAAAGGCGGAGAAACTAAGCAATTTTTTTATAGTTCAAATGACTTGGCACATTCATGTGTCCAAACAAATTCAACATTTTTTCTTAATAATTTATTTAAAGGGATTACTATTTCTGCAAAATTTGGAATAAAACGACGATAATAATTTGAAAAAGCAACAAAACGTCTTACGTCATCCGAATTTTTTGGGATAGGATAATTTTCTATAATTTTTGTTTTTGCTGGGTCAGGTTTTACTCCGTCTGCACTAACTACATGCCCCAAATACAATAACTCTTTAACTAAAAATTTACACTTATTAGGATTTAATTTTAAATTTACCTCTCGCAGTCTTGTAAAAATGTCAATTAAGTTTTTGTTATGGCTTTCTATATTACGTCCAATACATACCAAATCGTCCATTTATAAAAGACATTTATCATAATTAAGACCTGATAATGCTATAGACATTGCCCTCGAAAATGCACTAGGACTGGTTTTAAGTCCCATTGGAATCTTTTTCATTTGATATTGTTTGTCAAATGTGAAAGCAGTACATTTTCTACTATTTGGATCTAATTCGAACTGATAATAACTATTTTGTAAATCAAGATGACTGAAATAAATGGCACCTGAAAGCGAATCTAAAATTTCGACTATATTTGGAAGTGGAAAACGATCATCTGCAACATTTTCGTTCAGTTTTCGGTAATCCACCACTAGTCTGTATTTTTTGTCGTTAGAATCTGATTTTTTCGGAACCAAAAGTATAGGACTCGACCATTCACTGGTTGTTTCTTCGATGATGTCGTCCTGTAGCATTTTTTTTATTTGGTTTTGGATTTCTCCTTTTTGGGATTTCGGTAAACGGTATTGTTTTCGATAAACTGGCACAGTATTATTTTTTAAAACTATTGATTGCTTATAAATATTACACGTTGTTAAACTGTCACCTTCTAAATGAAAAACGTCGGAAAATTTTGCACATATTTTCTCAATTTCTAACTGCTCTTCTTTATTTAAATAATTTAATTTTAACTCATGGAATAACCTTTTTACTCTATCTGCAGAAATGTTAGCTTGATCGAAAGAAAGTAATGAATAATCCTTCAAGTTTTCTATTTCAGGACAGAAAAAACTTAAACTAATAGCTTCTTCTCGTGTATTTAATATTTGAATCGGTATTTTACCGTTCTTAGGTGTCGCAATACATCCAGCCATAAAAACACCTTCACATAATTGTTTAGGCAAAACCAAACATTCATCTTTCATACTTGTCGAAATAAAATGCAAGGATTCACATCTGGGTAATAAATTAATAAATTTTCCACCACTTACACTCTGTTGCAATTGTAAACTAGTTTCAGAACCATTCATTAATAAAGTTAAAATGTCTAATTCTAAATCCAATTTAGCGTTATACTTTTTCAAAAAATCCAAACCTAATATTCCATCGCTTGCGCAACATAACTCTCGGAAAACATGAAACCTGTGTACGAATTCCATGTCCTTAAATGATAACTTTAAATCAACAAATCCTACAGAGCAGAGCTCACCACGCACACCGTTTATTGTTACATTGCCTTTTTTGAACGGAATGTTATTTCGATGTAACGTTTCATATTTTATGGCGCTTAGTGACGCACCCGTATCGACTAACCAATTACAAGATTTTGTACCTAATGCTAAGCAAATTGAATTATAATTATAATAAGAACAAATTATCGCATGGCTATCCTGTTTATTCACGAAAAAATTGGTTGACGTTAGATTCATTAGGCGAACTGGTACTCACATTTTGTGTATCACGAACCGAGATCGATGTTACATAGTTTCGTCCACGATTACTATGAGCGTTATTATTATGGATGTACGTACCTCGTGAGCCTCGGTTACCTCGATAACTGCTATAGTATCTGCCTCGCGGCTGCGTCCGTGCTCGAGTAGACTGGCCGCTACCAGCCCCACGCGACCGGAACTGGCCACGCTGGTTGTAGGTACCGTGAGCCTGAAAACATCGTCCTCTAGATGAATATGAGACATTGTTACGGGGGTATTCTCTGTTAGACAATTTCATGATGCTGTCTCTTGGCCACATAGATGTCTGCTCGTCGGCCGCCTCACGGATAGCATCCTTTAGGTTATTATAATTCCTGGCAGAAATTATAGTACTTATATGTTTGTTTTGTAACCCGGTTGCAAATCGCTTTATAGCCATTTTTTCATTCAACGGCTTGAGCACATCATATTTTTTTGTATCACCCTCGGCCTGTGAAATAGTCAAATTAACAAATAATTTTTCAATTTCCTTACCATAGTCCTCGATATCACGTTGATTTTGTTTACATCGCATCAATTGTTCTTGTAAAGCTGTAAAAGACTGTTTAGAAATTAAATATTTTTTCATATCATCAACAAGGAGTTTTACCGTACCATAACTTTGATTTAACCGTAATTTGGCGTTCTCAGATAACCTGGTTTTTAAAATAAAATTAATAAGAATAGGTTGCGATTTATCCAGCAGAGAACCATATAGCTCAATAGCAGAGATAAGCTGCTTCGTTACATTTTCCGTATCATTCATGACCGGTAGTAAGGCCACTGCCGTTTTTAAACTAAAAGACTCCATTTTATCAATTACTTCAGTCGAGCTACACAATTTTTTTATTTCGTCAAATAATCGTTTAATCTGATCCGTAAATTTATTTATTAAACTTATTTCAGTTTCACTATATTCCTTAAATTTTCTTCTTATATTCAACAAATCATTATCAACACTTTGTAAAATGACGTTAGCTTCATTATATTTTTTTGAAGAAATAGAGCCTTGACGGCGCTGTGGGCCAATCTTTACAAGATAAGTTCTTATTTCTAACAAGCAATTATAATACTTTTCTAAATTTTCTGCCATTGATACATATCGGCAAAAACAAAAATAAGGTTACATACCATTAAATCTAAAGTCCTCTAAATAAGTCCATTTTTTTTTTTGTATTTTACGTTATTGCAGTGAACCGCACTAAATATATTTATTGAGACACGCTATCACTTTTCACAATGAGGCGCACTTTTCGGCTATGCTATTGTGGTCATCCTTGGTACGCGATCCATGGGTCTCGTGACGTCGCCGGAACCAACTGCTCGATCTCTGGAGACTGTGCTCGTGTATCTCCCGTCGTATCCAGTCTCTATGACATCTACCATAAAGCCGAATCGCGAAGAACAAGGATATGATAATCAGTATGAGACATATCACTCCCAGGATATAGGTGATGACGCTGGTATGCTGATGCACTTGCTCCAACCAAGATGCGTTGGAACCACCGCTAGCGCTTTGTGCGATGATCACAGTTTCCTCTTTTGACTGTTGCTTACCCATTTTTTATTCACAAAATATGAATCTACGAACTCAAGAGAACGTCCGTCGCGGTTATTAATAGACAGTAATATTAATGAACACATAATTGAAACGATGTGACAATGTTTAAGATCACTAATCCATATTAGGCGATCGGAATGCAACGCGAACCCGATCGCTCACTGGCAGGGTCGCCATGTAAGGATGGGCGTTGAGAGACGAATTAAAGATGTTACTAGTTCACTGATCAGATTTATTGTGTTAAATAATGAGCGATTACATACTTATATACTAAGATAACATATGAGATACTACATATGTATCACAACACTACAATCTGCTGCATCTTTGACCAGAAATTCAGAAATTCATCTATCACAATTCAACAATAAACAAACTAAAGTTAATTAATAAACTTAAATAAATTAAAGCGTGATGCAGTTAAAAAGTTAGCGCGCCGCCGTACAAGTCTTAACAGAATTTGAAGTATATCAAGTTGGTCCGTCCGCAAATACTTTAACAACTTGCAGGAAGGACACTTAGAGCGGTCTTCATAAAACTGCAAAACAAACTGTCGTGATAGACAGGGGAATTCCAAGTAGATAATAATAATAATGTTTATTAGTTCTTATTTTAAATATGACGGCGCACGACGATATTATTGTTAAATTGTCTTTGATGTATCCTGGCATGATATAATTTCTGATGGAAATAGAGCTAGCACTCTGACGTAATGTCAAACACTGGAGAGGCGGCCATTTTTAAAGACAGTTTGGAGAACATGTAGCGCTCGCATCCACGTGTTTGATGGACATCATAATTTCCATTAGATTTTATCTTGCTGATTATAAAGGATTTCAGTGTTTGTTAAGATCTGATTCTAAATTAATATGCAATGGGTCAAGTTCACCAAAAATACTATCTCCTTGTCCGAAAATCCACGCCATGTCACTAATTATAAACCATCTCATACCGCTAGGCTGTCCAAGTGCCTTTAAATACATTATAATGTTTATTAGTTCTTATTTTAAATACATTAATATGTATTTAAAATAAGAACTAATAAACATTATTATTATTATATATATTTGCCTTAATAGGCAAAACACAGTTCATATTGTACAAGTTTAGACAGATTTATATGCGCAACCCCTACACTAAGAATCTCTTGTGATGTTGCTCTTCAGTGATCTTACTAATTATAGGCTACATAATAGGCATCGACAGAGATGAGACATGGACTTTAGGACGTGAATACAGAAGGATCCCTCCCGACACAATCGAGAATCTGCGGGCCTACTCCCGACGCAATCGAGAATCGAATCAGATCGATCTCAACGGGTTTTGGTATTTTATTTAGTGGATTCTTTTGAAACTAATCAGGATAGAGAAAAGAGTTAGATCGTAACTTTTTGTACTACCGACCATATCAATCGACTGAGAATCAAAATAAACAAATGTCAATTTATTAGGAAATACGCGGCATGATCTGAATCAAAATCAAATCAGTTTCAAGAGTAAGGCCCCAGATCGATCTCAACGGCTTTTGGTATTTTATTTGGTGGATTCCTTTGAAACTAATCAGGATAGAGAAAAGCGTTAGATCGTAACTCTCAGTTGACTGAATTGTCATATCAATTAACTGAGAATCAAAATAAACAAACGTCAATTTATTCGGGAGTACGCGGCACGATCGAATTTTGGTTACCTTTGACAGTCGCAATTCTTTTATTTCGGATTCGGTTACGGATATTTTTATATCGGATATCCGAAACTTTCGGTTACGGTTACGGAGCTCTCATCCCTCTGCATCCCTTTAGCATCCGTGCGCGAACTCGCTTTCTTTAAATTAAATACAACTCCCACACACTCGAGTCCAGTGCAAATAAAAAGTTAATCAGCCGAGCAAATCTAGTGACGTACGTAGAAGCCAATTCCGACGGTCCATTTTCTTTGTTCGTATAATTGTCATTACACACGAGAGTTACTAATGTGCTAAGCAAACGGAGGGAGGGGATAGTGTCGATAAAAGTGTTTTTCTAGATGGTAAGTTTCGTAGGGATGGGACGGTGTCGGTAAGTATTTTTCTAAATGGTAAATTCTGTATGGATGGGCCGGTGTCGGTAGCTATTTTTCTAAATGGTAAATTTTGTAGGGATGGGCCGGTGTCGGTAGCTATTTTTCTAAATGGTAAGTTTCGTAGGGATGGCCCGGTGTCGGTAACTATTTTTCTAAGTGGTAAGTTTCATAGGGATGGGCCGGTGTCGGTAACTATTTTTTTAAATGGTAAGTTTTGTATGTATGGGACGTTGTCGGTAAGTTTTTTTACTAGATGGTAAATTTCGTATGGTTAAGCCTGTATGGATATTTTTTTTTTTTAGGTTGGAGTTGAGTTTCGTTTGCAATGTGTATGTATTATTTTGTTTTACAACGGTTTTACTAAAGTTATACGCTTAAGTTATGGTTTCCTTTATATATCATTAAAACGGTGTATATTATCATAAGATACAAACTATAACCCGTCAACGTGAATTGTATAGCCTATGCTTATCTTATTACGCATCTATTAACACTTTTGCATTGTTTAGGAGACGGTAGAAAGCCATGCCTTTTAGTTTCGCCGTAGTCGGGTAAAAACAAATCTTTATATTTTTCGCATTTCTTTTACTTCATCGTTAGGACATCGAAATCTTTGCAAATAAATAATAAGATAATTTTGTTACATAGTTATATACATAATATATATACACTTATTTTATGATCCTTTATTTGTGTTTTATGGGTTCATTGAAAGGAATAAATCGGATTTGATTTTTGATAGTAAATTTTTATGCTCCTCGTAGAAAACTCGTAAAGTTATAATTCGCATAAATCACTATTTTACTATATTTATTAGCTGACCCGTGACCTCTTCGTTGAGCATACAAACCGCTTAAACCTTCCCTGGACTTCCACGAATATTTCAAGACCAAAAATAGCTGAATCGGTTCAGCCGTTGTTAAAGTTTTAGCGAGACCAACGAACAGCAATTCATTTTTATATATAAGACTAGCTGACCCGTGCCCGCTTCGTTGAGCATACAAACCGTTTACTTACCTGGACTTTCACGAACATTTCAAGACCAAAAATATCCGAATCGGTTCAGCCGTTCTCTAGTTTTAGTGAGACTAACGAACAGCAATTGCTTTTTATATATAGGTATAGGTAATAAGATTATATAGGTAATAAGATTTCATGTATTTTCTATAATATTAAAAAAAAAAAAAAAAAATGATCATCAGATTTTATCATTTAATATTATGAAAGTTAAATGTTCGTTTTCCAATTGGAAGAGCACAAGCGCTATGCGTTTATTTTTACGCTTTAACTTTCATTTTAAATATTTCATTTTAAACCTATTCGCCTTTTTCAGTAAAGTAATTTAAATTTTCTACATTTTGTATAAAATATTAAAAGCGATACAGAATTATTTAAGAATGAAGTTATTTTAAATATTATTATTATGAACAGAAATATTCGAATGTTTTGCGTGGCTAGAACTTAGTTTGAAGTTTTAGCTTTCTTAAAGTTATCAAATACGTATTAATAATACAAGAATATGCATAAGCTTAGTTGTTTTGTTAGAAATTATTTTCTTTTCCACAACTTTACAGACTGTATTTTCTTACGTTATTTATTATTTTATTGTTTTTTTTTTCTGTTCAATTATATGTATTTGTCGCAGTCATATTTTTTGATTAATTTACTTTATTGTGCGTTATAATTGTACACATTCGAAAATTTTGAAGTTTAAAAATAAAATATGTCTCGGATTCATTGAATTTGTTGGTAAAAATAGAATTCAATGAAAGCGCTAGTCATTCAATTAAATAGCGGATTCAATCAGATGACTGCGACATATACTTACCGAAAACGTATTAATATTCATTATACAAATACAAATACAAATTTCTTTATTTCAGACTTCTATGGTCCATGAGTTAGTATTACATATTTGACAAAAGTTTTAGGATTAGTAAAATAATAATAAAGTACTTAAATATTAAATTTTAACATTATTTATTATAACATGCACCTAATTAGAACTACGGGCGGTGGTAGCCTAGAGGAGGCACTGCTCTCAAATTCATTTATAATTATAATATAGGTATACTTTTTAACACATTTCATTATTCATATAGACCAGACACTAATTACACTGATATGATGAAGGCGAAATTAAGTAAGTTTTTGTGTATTTTTTTTTTTTTTTTAGAATAGAATAGAATAGAATTCATTTATTTCCAAGAAATTTATACAATCAGGTCTTACAATTATTTAGTTGAGCTCTAAATTTCTGCCTCTTGGGCGTGGAAATATTGTTAGAAAATTGTGCATGCTAAATTATCAATTAATGTTAGGTACATGCATATATCATAATCACTTAAAAATATTACAAATTCATTGTGTCCAGAACTAATCTTTTAAATACATAATATTTTATTTAAAATGGTAAGTACATTACTTTAACAAGCTTCTAGTTTATTTTTATTTTATTATTTCATTGTAATATAATATTTAATTAATCAATTTCAGCAACCCAAAATATGGTAATTTTTTTTTTTTTCAAACGTTACTAGAAACCAAAGAGGATCTACCAAGTCAATGGATATAATATAAGGAATTTTTATGATATCTAGCAAAATAGCATAATAATTTCTAATGTCATTTTATAGTACCGTCTTAACTACTTACTATTTTGTACCCTTTAATACCTACATACCATAGTTTAATAATTCTTATGTCACATAATCTAATACTCATAGTCACATACAATTACATAACTACCATACTGTTAAATTAACTTGATAATATACATTTTGTTACAATAAAATGTTAATTATAGTGTCTAACTGTCAAAACAATATCATCACAAGTATAAATTGAATGTCAGTTGGAGTTATGAAATAATTGAATTGAATGTTAGATGTCCTACAATAATAATTAAATGTCAGTATTAAAATAAATTAATAAAATATCATCTTAATACAAAATGTCAATTACAGTACTTAGTGATTAAATTTAAAATTGTCATTTAAGTATACCTACAAATAATACCAATACATTTTAATTACTATTGCAATGCATTAACCATTTTTTTATTATTATTTATGTTCTAAAAACTCATTTATTGTGTAAAAACATTTTTCAGTAAGCCAGTTGTATAGTTTTTTTCTAAATAAGTTAGAGGTTAGTTCTTTTAAGTTCTCAGGCAATTTATTATATATTTTTATAGACATACAGTAGCTGGTTTTACTAAAAAATGTTGTTTTTGTAATTGGTAGTACCAACTTGTTCGGATATCTTGTATTTATATTTAGAACTTCTGATTTTTTTGTGTAAAATTCACCCATATACCTTCGAACAAACAAACTAATTTCGAAAATATATAAACATGCTAAGGTAAGTAATTTTAATTTTTTGAATAGGGGTCTACATGATTCAATGGGTTTAACTCCACATATAGCTCTGATACACTTTTTTTGTCCAATAAATAATCTTGATATGTCCACTGAGTTGCCCCATACTATCAGCCCATACCTAAGAGCAGACACCACAAATGCATGATAAGCAGTTAATGCCGTCTGTGTGCAGGTTGTATTTTGTAGGCGATTAAGCAGATAAACAAATTGGTTAATTTTCTTGCACGTCATTTCAATGTGTGGTTTCCACGATAGGTTATTATCAATACTGACGCCTAGAAATTTCACAATATGCGACTCCTTTATTTCATGTTTATTGTATGTTATACATAGATCTTTACCTTTATTACCTTTGTTATAGAATTGCATATATGTGGTTTTTTTAGCATTAAATTTTAAATCATTATAGTCCATCCATTCAATAATGTCATTAACAGCTTTATTAATTTCTATGTTATATGTCAAATCGTTTATATTCTTAACTATTATGGAAATATCATCTACGAAAATTGTACAGTCATGCGAAATAATACTAGGTATGTCATTTATGTATAAAATAAAAAGAAGAGGACCCAGAACACTTCCCTGTGGGACTCCTTTAGTCTTTACTCGGCTATCTGAATTAAATGACAGTATTTCTTGTTTATTATTAGTCTTAGTAATTTTTACATACTGTGTCCTGTTAGATATATAGCTTGCTAACCATTTATTTGCTAGTCCTCGTATACCGTAATGTTCACATTTGTCCAATAGTAGTTTATGGTTTACATGGTCAAAGGCCTTAGTCATATCAAAAAACACTGCCGATACCGCGATTTTATTGTCAATACACTCTGCAAATTTTTTTTATCAATGAGAAACATGCCAGCGTAGTTGATTTCCCTTTCTGAAATCCATACTGTTCCTTACTTAGAATTTTATTTTTCACTATAAAAGACATAAGTCGCTTGTGCATAGCTTTTTCAAAAACTTTCGATATTATTGGGATCAAGGTGATGGGTCTATAATTATTTATATCTTTCTTATTTCCACCTTTATACAAAGGAGTTATAATTGATGTTTTGAGTTTGGTCGGAAAATTACCCTCTTCAAGTGATAAATTAATCAGGTATGTCAAAACTTCAGCTAGTTCAGATGCACAGTTTTTTAGTACCTTTGTAGAAATTTCATCATACCCTGTGGAGTATGAATTTTTTAACGATTTGATTATTGAAATAATCTCATTTTCGGTAGCTGGTTCTAAGAAAATTGTATTTTTATTTTGTGTAAGTGTGTATATGTTTTTATTAGTTTTTACTTTAATTGTTTGTTCTTCTTTAGTTGTATTTAAAAATATATTATTTAGCATATTTGATATTTTTCTTGGATTTTTTATGATTTCATTTTTGTAATTTATTTCATCTATAGTATTTGTATTTTTCGTATTATGTTTATTTCTATTAATTATTTTCCATGATGCTTTACATTTATTATTTGCATTAAGAACATATCTTTTATTACAATTTTTTTGAGCAATATATATACACCTTTTTAAAATTTGTGAATATTTTTTGAATTTAATTTTATTATCCGTAGTCTTATTTTTATAATATTGGAATCGAACGAATTTGTAACTGCTACACACAAAAATGGCTGGACCTATATTCATAAAACTTGGTGTCCGATTCCTTTTTATCCCGAAAAAGTATTTCCGTGAGATACTGTATTTACGCAGGCGGAACTACGGGCAGAAGCTAGTAAAATATACCGATAACCAGATGTTTCCCGCTACGTACACGAATCCCGCAGGGACCGTACATTTTGTTGAGGTAAAAAGTAGTTATCTATTAATCCAGAGTATCAGCTAACTGCATACCAAATTTTATTAAAATCGCTCCAGCCGTTTAGACGTGAAGAAGTAACAAACACACACTCACAAACTTTTACCCTTATAACAATTAGTGTGATTTAAACCCTGACGCAAAAACGACGGTGTGTTATATGTCTGTCTGTGGCACCGTAGCTCCCAAACGGATGATTCGATTCTAATGCGGTTTCTTTTGCTTGAAAGGTATATAAGTCGAGAGTGTTCTAAGCTATGTTTGGTGGAAATCTGTTCAGGTCTTCATAGTCAACATGTCGTTTGTTTGGTGTGATAGGAATGTTACACGCTAAGGGCGTGTTTCACCAAGCAATGTTAAAGTTACCGCCATGTTAAAATACAATGCCATCTCATTCATTGACATGAAATACGAGAGGGATAAATTTAACATTGCTTGGTGAAGCACGCCCTAAGTCCCGATTTCACCAACGCATGTTAGTGTTAACGGCTTGTTAAATTACGATGCCTCCTCATTCATTGATAGGAAATACGAGAGGGATAACACGCCATGGCGTCTGGTCTTCCATGGTATGTTATCCCATGAGCCATGGCTCATTAATAGGAATTACGAGAGGAACAACATTAACGAAGGATTAACTTTAACATTGCTTGGTGAAACTTGCCCTAAGTCGGGTTTTTTTAAGCTATTGCATAGTATCTATCGCGGGCCTTGAGCGTGGAGAACGAATCCAGAAATTCCGTAAAGTAAATAGCCCCCCACTTTTTATTGCCATCTATCGATGAGTAGCAGAACTATTAATATTTTTTTTGAAATATCACGCTTGTCTCTTTAGTTCAGCAACTCGCCTCTAGATGGCATTGGTTGTATCGGATAGTTGATAGAAAATGGTATGCAAAAGCTTTACCGCGGCAGTCCCCGAGTGCCATGGTAAATATTTGCCATGGTAAGTATTTTTTAATTTAGTTTTGAAACTATCGACACAGCCCCGCACATCATTAGCCGGTATAATTGTAGCTTTCATTACATAGTTAATAGTAAACATTTACTCTCCCCTCTGAATTATGTTAAGTGGGATTTTGTTGAGGAATGTTGTCTTACGGAATAAAGTGGCTACATTTTTCAGCGGCCTTTTGTATTCGTTCGCTTTATGTGTGTAATATATTGTGTTGCGCGTAATAGTTTCGTGGTGGGGGTTATCAGCATCAGCGCCATTACAGATATTTACTACTGTATACAAATTAGTGATAATACTTTAGGGTGTGTACGTGCCTCCCATGTAGAGTATACTGTGAAAGTACCAGCGCTGAAGTACTTTTGACTTTCATGTTTGTATGAGAAATGCCCCAACATCATATATTTTCTCATACAATAATTTTAAAAAAGTACCTATTTCAGCGCTGGTACTTTCTCTGTAAACTCTATATAAAATAAAATAAAATACCATGCATTTCGGGCTACATAGGCTCATATTTAAAATACTTAAAAACTAACTACACTACACGTGTTGTCGGCGACGTGTAGCGCGCTTCATTCCGGAGTCTCCCCCGGAACCTCCGGTAGACCACACCCGTCGGTCAGAACTCCTCCGCCTCGAAGGTCGACAGAAGATGCGTCGGTACTCTCACCACAAAGTGACTGAAGTTGACCTTGTGGCGAGAATCCAGACGCTCAACCCTCAAGGGGAGGGACGTCTTCTTCCGGATGTAGGCGGGATAATTCCTCACATAATGTTGATTCAAATCGTATGTTAACTAATCGGTGTCTTTGGTTAATTCACCAAAGACACCGACTAGTGTCTTTGGAATTTTAACCAGTCTTGCAAGTGCGAGCATGATGTAATTATTAACTATCTGTCCGTTCTTTTCTGTCTGATAATATTCCACCAATCAGCGTTCAATATGGGTTGTTAATTTGAATGCCACGTTAGTTGATCATTCATTTAAATATCGTTCGAGCAACCGGGGGTTAGAGAATCAAATAATTTATAGCGTTGAGCTTATGATGATGAATTATAGCTAAATACACTATGACCAACAGCTTTCAAACAAAATAAACTTAATCAAAATTGGTTCATCCGTTTTGGAGCTACGATGCGATGCACGTCAAAGTCACAACTCAGAATAATATAATAATAATAATAACCTACACTAACCGGTGGGTCTCCGTGGGCGCACTCCCATGGTGCGTACAGCGAGAGTCGCCGGCTAGTGTCACATTACATTTAAATTAAAATTGTGTAACGAGGCCTCTGCGTGTTGTCTTTGGCCCCACGCCGCTTCCTAAGGTCCGGGATTTAATGCCCGTGAGCAAGGAAGCTATACACAAACATAATAATAATAATGTGGCGGTACAACTAGCGCCAAAATCTTGCATCGCGCTATCGAAGTTTTCTAAGGCCGGCGCTATACCTATATACGACATCTGAAATCTGAAAACTAGTACAGTGGGGCTTCGGCCTGACCGAGCATACCATCTCGCTCGGTCGGAGATCTCCCTTTGGGGCTTCCACTCGTATTCCCACAATAATAATATAATAAGAAAAATAGAAAAATAAGCTCCAGTGTGAGCTGACCCTAAGTCGTAATCGTTCGAACCCAAACGTCAAGATTTCGATTCTAATTCGTCATTAGTAGTGATTGATTATGAATTATAAACGAGTTACTGGATCAATATCGAATTTTCGTCGCCCGGTGTGGAGGCACTTTTGGACGATTTCGTCAACGACCGTCACATTTCAAGGCTTTGAAGGCACTATGCGTCATAAATTTGTATTTAAAATGAGTACATGTTTGTCATTAGTGTCTAGGAATTCATATATGAGGTTTAAAATAAATGAGTGATAATAAATTAGGGTGTGTATGTGCCTCCTATGTAGAGTTTATTGTGAAAGTACCAGCGTTGAAAGACTTACTTTTGACATTCATTTTTGTATGAGAAATGCCATATCATAAATTTTCCCGTACAATAATTTAAAACAAGTACCTCGTTCAATGCTGGTACTTTCAACTATATACAAGTACATCTGTATATGGGACCAATACACACCCTAAAGTATCACTCATTAATATTATAGCCTGTAAATATATTTAACTATTAACCTTTTTATGTTACCTTATTAGTTAAAGTATTTTTGGTATTTAGTTGGTTATAGGTACTCTATGCATGTACAACCGTAAGGGTTGATTATTTTATCAAATGTCAATATGCGAATAGACATTTCAATTAAAAACCTAACCCGACTACGTAAATAGTTAAATATAGCCGGTTTCTGAAAGGCTAATCAAATCTATGATTAACTAACATTGCATTCAAGTGAACATCCCATATTGAACACGGATTGATGTAACATTTATCAGAGAGAAAGAGAGCGAAAGATATTATATAATTACTTCACGCTCGCACTTGCAAGGCTAACCAGCCGTTGGTATAACAAGTTTAGGGCGTGTTTCACCAAGCAATGTTAATGTTAAATATCATTTCATCCCTCTCATATTTCCTGTCAATGAATGAGATGGCATGGTATTTTAACATGGCGTTAACTTTAACATTGCTTGGTGATACACGGCCTTATTGTGGTACCTGTGTTCTTCGGATACTTAGTACAGGGGCCACGAGGTTTAATAGGAGGATCAGCTTTTTGTTGCGTTTAAGCCTGAGTAAAAACGATACCTCACAATAGCCAATGACAATTTTCCTTTTAAAAATCTGCCAAATTACACCACCTGAATTTGTAACCTGACTTCTTAGTCGGAGACAAAAAATACTATATAACTTCTTTCGTTTGCTTTCAATTAACTAACTCAAATATACTCGTCAAACATATCTCATGGTACAAAACACGCCGTATTAACTAAACACGGCAAATTAGCTACACGTCTTATTAAACAAATTGGAATATCTAATTACCTGATATTACTAACTACCCTAGACTTTCTTTACTGCTTATCTTTAAACGGAATATTGGTTTTTTTTACCAAAAAAGCGAGTGTCCATTAGGGGTTCCGTATAAAATAGGATTCAAAAGCAATATTATGTAAGTGATTAAAGGAGAAAGTTTATGAGTGTATAATAACAGCTCCCCTCACCGATTTCGGAAGGACGTTGAGTCAAGACGTTGAACGTTACATTAAAGAACTTGACGAGTTGTCCTTTACTCATTCAATTAAATGTCGTCATTTCATAAACGCGCTAGTCGTTCAATTAAACTGCTGATTCAATCAGATGACTGTGTATACATACAAGATTTTTACTATACCATACAGTTTATCTAATAATTGAAGACATGAATGGATGTGTCGCAAAAAATTTTTAACAAGAAAATTGACTTTAAGTCGTCACTTAAATATTTTTGGATATAATAAATATAATGTGTGAGTATTAAGTACATTGATACTAGAGACGGATCTTTAAATTAATGTACTTCATACTTTACGGACCGACGATCTGGTCCGAGCCGCGGGCAGCACCTGGATGCAGACAGCGCACGACCGGTCGTTGTGGAAGTCCTTGGGGGAGGCCTATGTTCAGCAGTGGACGTCTTCAGGCTGATGATGATGATGATGATACTTTACGACCTATTATAAATTGTTTAGGTGACAGTTTGAACTCAATTTTCTCGAAATCAGAATTTTGCTGCATATAACCTTCATCCATTCATGTTTTCAATTATATCCAAGATGCAGAAAAGGAACACATTTTAAATTCGAACCTGCAACGGCTTATGATCTAACCACTAAGTCAGAAATTTGATGATGATTTAGCTGAAGTCATGATGATTATGATGATTGTCAATAAACACGCAATCAGTGTAATAACACGTCAATGACTTCAGCACATTAGTCGATCGATGGTCATAAAATATTCACAAAGTAAGAGGGCGCTTAGCTCTTTGACCGTGTGTTTGCTTCAATAATATTTTGACAACATAGTATATTACACATATACTATCTCGAATCGGTAATCGATCTCTCCTTTCTGGTTTAGAACCTGGCTCTTGACCCCGCAGATCGTGGCGCCTTACTAATAAAATTTAAATATATTATATCTAGCAATATCCCGCGAAAAAAAATATATACCTGCTAGCAGATGAGTGAGTGTACGCATAGGCATTTTTTAACGGACATTGGCCCACCTCACATTCCCACCACTGCAACTCCTGTGAGCCAGGATCAACAGCGGTAACCAACGATATGGCGATATGATCTCAGGGGTGCCCGAGGGACAAGCTAAATCTGTCTTGGGACCCACAACGAAATTAATCAGAAGAAAAAAAGGAGGAGTAGGAAGTATTATACGCATAGGCATGCGTTTGATACAACTCCCTCCTTCCCCCACTGCTTATGTTAGGCACTGTGACACTGTACAGGCAGTTTTTAATGTCACATGGTTCCCCACTACATACGGCAGACTCACAACCTCATCCCAATCCAGAGGAAAGACTGGTCAAAACGTCTGGGGCCAACATAATATTTATTGTATATTATACAATAATATGTGTGTGCACAATGCATTAGTTTAATGTTTTGTTAAATCAGTCAATAATATCTATACTAATATTATAAAGCGGAAGAGTTTGTTTATTTGTTTGTTTAAACGCGCTAATCTTAGGTACTGCTGGTACGATTTGAAAAATTATTTTTTGTTGGATAGTCCATTTATAGAAGAAGGCTTTAGGCTATATAACATTACGCTGCGACCAATAGGAGCGAAGCGACACTAAGAAGTGTTGCAAAAACGGGGAAAATTATTCACATTTTGGGACTTTAAACGGTTTTAGTCACTCAAAAACCACGCGAACGAAGTCGCGGGCACAGCTAGTTACATCATATTTATATATACTGCAAACACAAGTAAGCAGCATTCTACTAACGGCTGCTTAGATACAATCAATGCTTATTTAAGGAGCTACTCAGAGATTTTGACTTGCAAAAGTCCATATATCTAGGTCTCTAAGTGCGTCTTTACTAAGTAAGCTCCTAAGTAAGCATTACTCGGAGTGCGGCGGTTTGAGATATATTTTCCGTGGAAACATTAAACATAATGAGTCTAATCAAATTTGTCCTGAGACGCTTAAATAGGAACCCGTTCTTCGATGTTAAAATACTAGATAGTTTTACTATACTCGAAAAGGAATAAGAGTTATTTATGTTATAATAGTCAGAGTCAAAGTCAGAGTCAAAATTTTTTATTCAGAATAAATTTTACAAAAATGTGTTCTAAACGTCGTTTCTATATTATGATGCCTACCACCGGTTCGGGAACTAGCCCAGCGAGAAGAAACTCGCATGGCGCCACCTTTTACCAAAAAGATGGAAATATAATATATAATGCCTCCCACGCCAATTTCGGTGATGGTGGCCGGTTTCATTGAAACCAGCCCAGCTACGCAGGAGTTATTTTATAGTGGCCAAGTGTGTGCGCATTACTCAGAAGCGCACTCTCTCTTCCTTCTCTCTCGTAGCCCAGGGGATGGATAACCAAGACGACTCATTAGGCATCAGGCGCAGGACTGACTCTTTACATGCCCATCCGACGTATGAATTATCTTTCTTGTCAAGCAAGTGATCAGCATGCATTGTCATAACCAAAAATGAAATCAAATTTTTTTGCTGTTCCGACGCGGGAAGCGAACCCACGACCTTCTGGTCGAGATCGAAGCTCTTAACCACTAGACTACGGAGGTGTATATGTAATTTTAATGAAAATTTGCACAGATATAGGTGCTACCACAAATAATAGTTCCACCTAAAAAAATATTGGACGTCTCATCAAAATGAAGCTACTAAAGAAAAATCAAGTGAAAACAATGTATGAGGGAACCTTGACTAAGTATTTTGCGCGCACAACGTATCACGGGCAACAACTAGTTATTTGTTATTCTCTCCAGTTTCCATGGAATTCGTGTCTAGTTTCAATAAGTTTAGACATTGATGACTCGAATAACAGCTTATTTCTCCGTAACTTTAATTATAATAATATGCAATAATTATCGCTTAAATGTTAGTATTTATTGGAAGTTAGTTTAGTAAACAGGATTGACTTACTAATTCAGTATTGTTATTCTATATCCGTTTATGTAAAAGTTTGATAATGATTGCACATCCTGGGAATAAGGTGGACAATAAGGTGGCTTAATTTATTTACGATATGTATCCTAACTTTTATAATATTAATATGTATAGATAAAGTTACATTGTAAAATCTTTTGATAAAAGATGGCCCCGTCCGAGTTTCTTACGCCGGTTCTTCTCGGCGGGTTAGGGTTGAACTGGTAGAAGCTTGTTTTTCTTGTTGACTTTCCGAAAATGACTTGTTAAGTTTTATTTGGATTTTTTTTATTTATTTAATTTTTTAACCTGCGGAGTATTTCTTATAGTATAAAATTATATCTAAACTAATATTATAAAGAGGAAAGATTTGTATTTTTGTATGTAAAGACTTAACCCAAAAAGTACTGGACCGATTTTAATAATTATTTTTTCATTAGTAAGCTACATTATCACTGAGTAACATAGGCTATATCAAAATCAATTGCTGTTCGTTAGTCTCGCTAAAACTCTAGATCAGCTGAACTGATTCGCCTATTTTTGGTCTTGAAATATTCGTGGAAGTCCCGGGTAGGTTTACACGGTTTCCATGCTCAACGAAGTGGGCATGGGTCAGCTAGTAATTAATTTTCGAAGAGAGAATCAATTAGATGTTATTGAAATAATATTTTTTCATCGAGTTGAAATTTGATTCATATGTTACGCACTCTGAGGCTATTAATCAATATTAAATGCAGGCTGACCTGATTATCTGACAAGAAAGATGCCATGCGTCGTTCCTGCGCCTGTTCTCTCGCTAATCGTATCGGCCGTCCCACAGGGCTACGAGAATGAAGTAAGAGAGAGTCCTTATATGTATTGTACACAGACTGGGGCACTTTAAAAATAAATGCGTAACTGGCCTGGTTTCAGTGAAACCGGTCACCGTAACCGGAAAGTGTGGTGTGGTGTCTATTATATTCTAGTTATTAAATGAAATAAATTGAATCAGATACAGTGTCAGTTATAGATTATCTCCCAGAACGTGACCTACCATCCCATAAAATCTATGTATAATGCAAAAAAATTGCAATAGATGTCACTACTATTAACGTTTGTAGATTATAAAATGTAAATATGCCGAATTAAGTACAAATATTGACATTAAGATAAGCATATTTTTGAGCTTAACATCACATTAAGCTAACTTCAACTCCTCAAATAAGAAGAAGATACGAAACGAAATTAGTAATTAGTATATTCCAATAGTGGCGCTAGATGACGGTATCCGGAATGTGCCTGGACTTCACCTATAGCCAGTTGCATTGCCAGTATTAGAATGATACCATTTTCTAGTACTAGGTCGTGTTATATATCTACTTTGTGTCCCGAGCTAATCGTATAACGTTTGATCTCATTCACTGACCACTCAACGCGAATGATACACAATTATGTAGTGTATATGTAGTAGGACCACGTGTCTTGGTTTAGGCGAGACAGTCCGGCCTGCTGATTACGTAAAAATAGCGATTGGCAAAAATTGCGCGATAGAAAATCGATTGCTGCACGTCAAAAAATAATGCTAAACGCTAGGTCTTGTGTCTGATACACATTTATTTAATGTGTAAATAAAAAAAATGGAACTATTAATCATTGATATTTGAGTGTAAACGGAATCTGAAAATAAACTAAATTTTAAATTTAAAAACCCCCGACTTAGCGTGTAACATTCCTATCACACCTAACAAACGACCTGATGACCTCGAAGACCTAAACTGATTTCCTCCAAACATAGCTAAGAACACTCTCGACTGATATGCCTTTCAAACAAAACGCATTAAAAGTGGATCATCCGTTTGGGAGCTACGATGCCATAGACAACACATACACATTTAAACGGACACGTCAAACTTATAACACCCCGTCGTTTTTGCGTCGGGGGTTAAAGACAAATCAATCAAATCAAAATATTTTATTTAGAAATGAAACTTAACAAGCTATTTACGGAAAGCCAACAAAAATGCTCAAACCTAGCCCGCCGAGAACAGAATGCGGTGTAGTTGAGGATATTCATCATTTGATTATGGAGTGTGTGAAAGAAAGGAGTTTTTTACTAAATTTAGAATTAATAGGTTTGATTTTTGTGTATATGTTACGGTAAATCTGATTGATTTGAACATTTCCATAGTTCAGAATGATTAGGTGTCATTTGGGATACTTCACACACACACACACACACACTTTTACTGTGACTAAGGGTTCATGATGCAATGGTATCAGACGTGAAGGTGGTGAAGGTTGGTTGTTCTTCAGAGAAAAGGCTTAGCCTGTATGTTACGTGGAGATTTGAGTTGAGTGGAGAGCCTTCAAAAGTTGAAGGTTCCCCACTCCACTCGTAAAGTATGTCAATACACACGCGCCTCACGTATAGCCGCGTGTGCATCTTAGCTAAGCATATTTGTAACATATATAAATTAAGACAGAGTTAACAATAAACAGTTGAACACGGGTCGTTATTATGCACCAAAGGGTTTTCATCATTTATACCCTAACCATATCCTCTATCAGCATCAACGTATCAGAAGAGCATCATCATCAGCCTATCAGAACAGCATCAGCATTAGCATCAGCATCAGCAACAGCATTATCAACAAGTAGCAGCTGCACCTATCATCATCATCAAGGGTAGCGCGCTACAGGTAGTGAAGCCGATTTGAATTGAGTTGTAGGAACTCTACCAAGTGGCATAGATATGTAGGGACATATTATCACTATATATATTACCTGGTGTGCTGGGTCTGCTGGAGTCGTCGTAGTTAGCCACAGCCAGCACGCGGTCGTTCCCGGCCAGGTCGGTCTCGGTGCGCGTACGCAGGTGCACCGTCAATCACAAAAAATGTGATTAATTTATCACTTTAACCTCGACTTTCGGTAATTATTAATAATAATAGATAATTATTAATAATCTTCAATTATTCACTCTTACCGTAACATATACATGAGCATTCTGGCTGCACCTGCGAGTGAAGCAGCAAAATTTTTGTACAAAATTATTTATTAATATAAGTTATGATGTAGTAGTATAAGTTATGATGGGGCTGACATGCCATGTACGGTAAAAGCCTCTTTAAAAAAAAAAGAAAAAAAAAGAACAGAATTGCCATCATATCTACAAGCTGTAGGCAAAGCAGAAAAGCGTGGCTTAGACCCTGGCTACATTAAAAGCCTTAAAAGTAATCAAAATTCACTCGAATTCAATTAAATAACATTGAAACCACTAAAAACTTTACCCATTTCATAGAAAACTCAACTTCCGAATTATCCGAATTACTGATCTGTGAGTAATCTTTAAATGGGGGAAAATGTTTTAAGACGAAGGAAATGACCGATTCAGTCTCGATGAACCATTATTAAAGGTCGAACGGTGTCCCTAAAGGTCAGTCTGAGATGGCGGACAAAGGTCGAAGGTTGCTTTATTAATATCCACTGTATATAATCTCTAAGTGGTGTAATCTTACAGGTGAATACTCTGTGAAATAAGTATACTCTTAATTACTGCAGGTCTCAGTGCCCATTTTCTTAACTGCATGCAAGCTCAATTTTTTATAATTTAATTTTTTATTTCTTTATATGTAATATTAAGTTTTATTTTTCTTTCTGTATTTTTAACGTACGTACTTACTCTATTATCTTTTTGTTTTGTGTATGGTATAGGTACTTAATCTGTTTTTGAATGTATTTTTTTCGTTGTGTGTATTTGTAATGTCAAAATTTGTTGAATTCTTTATTATTATTTATTTATTTATTTAATTGGACCCTATACTAAAAGTGGAGGTCAAAAATTATAATATTTCCTTGCGGTAAGGATTATATTGTTATTATTTACATATTTACAGTTTAGTTGTGACTACATAATTTTTTTTACTGTGAAAGTACCAGCTCTGAACGACTTTATTTTACACCTTGTAACAGCCTTATGAGCTTATATTATTAGAGCAATAGCTCTATATATCATTTTTAATACTAGGTTACTAACAAAACATTATTTGTTCCAGGTAACACTGGCAATGTGTCAAGAACACAATGACGACTGCAGCCGCGCAGCATGGCGCCGACCACAATACTTGTAAGATCGTAAGCGAAACTGCAACAGCCGAGCTCTTGACAGCAATTATCGCCGTTTCTATACAAGACTTCCTCTGCATTTCTAGGGATGACAGCTGAATAACTGTCTGACATTGACGTTTCTTCTCCTTCTTTTTTTCAATATTCTACTAGCGCATGACGTAACTCCTTCTTCTTTTTTGTAACAACGATTTGGAATATTCTGCCAGCGCGTGATTGGCAATGTATCTAGTACACAATAGGGGCACTACAGCCGCGTAGCATGGAGCTGATAGTACCAGTTACCACAATCGTCAACAAAAACGCACCAGCCGAGGTCCTGACAGAAATTAGACTAGGACTCCATTGTTCTTAATCTCCCTATCTAAATAAAATTCTGACCACTAAAATACAATTGTGCGCTAATGAAATAGAGTTGAAATTCAAACATCGCGTTGAGTCAAAAGTCAGTGTCAAATTTAACAACTCGACACTCATGTTCGATTTTCAACTGTATTGCATTAGCGCAGAGTTCTATTTTCAGGAATCAGAATTCTCTCCGCCATTAGCCGAGCCATAGTGACTGCAATTAGCGCTGTTTCTGTTTCTAAATGGAAAAATCTGACGTTGAAGTTTCTTCTTCTTCTTTTTGCCACAACGATTTGCAATATCCTACTCGCGCCTGACATGTCTCTTATCTGCTATGTACCAAACAGTTTAGTTCGGTTAAATTAAGTACACAATAAGAAACAATCTCAAAATTGCGGACATCGATATTTATCGTTTGTAATTACAGTTCAGACTAGCAAAATTAATTTGTTGATTCCTTGTAGCTGCAACAAAATTGAACCACACATTCTTATAGTTTATGTTTAGTGGACTATTGCGAAAAGAAAGAGTAATAGTTTCGGCAGTCTATGTGACGTTTGTTTCACCTTAACACCTAAACTACTGAACCGATTTTAGTGAAAGAGGTGTCAATAAATTAGACATAAAATCCCGGGTAACATAACATAAAATTTATGTGTACCATGGTGTATATATTATATACATGGTATCATGGTAGAATGTATGAACCTGTTTTAAACTTTACTACCAGTATAGGTTGTTTGGAGGGTGAGTAGCCCTAGGTAAACGGTCGATAGGTGATGATGTTAGCCAGTAACACCATCACCTATCGACCGTTCATACAAAACTTTGTATGAAACTCATTATGTGTCATACATGATGTATCTAGAAAGCGGAAAACTATTTTCACTGTACAAGTTTTAACGCGCAAAACTGTCAATAGATAAAATCGTTTGTCTTTTGATAAGTTGAAAATTTAAAAAATATTTAAATAACGTTTCTTTCATCGTTTTAATCTAATAAGAGTAAACTAATTTTGAAAGACGTTACGCCTTTTTTTTTAATATAAATTAAATTAATTAAATTAAATTAAATATAGGTATAATTTACAATACTATAAGATAAGATTTTCATTCTCCTTCGAAAATGTTACGAATACGTAGTTCTTCGTGCTCGCATCTGGACCGAAATGTTTCAATTTTTATTTTATGTTTTTTTAGAAAATTACGTCTTCAAAATTATACGTGTGAAGATAAGAGTTTAATTATACAAATGGTGATGCTATTCAAAGCCTCTACAGCCATTGGCAACATCTAATTGAATAAATGAAGGTATTATAGCAGGGTTGCCATTCTCAATTTAATTTTACCCATTTGATTTTTAATGTACTAATGTGGGTAAACCCTTGGTAGTTAGACAACCAGCAATACTGTTTGTGACTCCTTTGGCGATGTTGGCTGTCCATGGGTCTCTCCTCTTACATCAGGTGATCTGGCTATTTGTTTGTTGTACAATCTTATAATACAAAAACCGTACTGACTAACCAAATATTAACTATAGGTTACTAATAATAATAATGACGTGGTCTGTTTCATAAAACCAAGCCAGCCACGCAGGAGTTCATTTATAGTGCCCAAGTGTGTGCGCCATACACTCTCTTCATTCACTCTCATAGCCCAGTGGGACGAATAACCGACACGACTGGCGGGAGATCAGGCGCAGGACCGACTTTTTACATGCCCATCCGACGCATGGATCATCTTTCTTGTCAGACAATGATGTGATCAGCCTGCATGTTCTTAACCAAACTTGAAAACAACATTTTGCGTTATTCCAACGCGGGAATCGAACCATGACCTCCGAGTCTAGAGCTAGGCTCTAATCCACTTACCACGGAGGCATTCAGGAGGTTACTATAACGACTGGTAAAATACCCTTCCTAATTTATTACCACTACCCTACCTACTGAGTCTCAAGTATATAATATTTGACATAGTCTACAAACCAGCTAGGTTAGACTGGTAATGCAGGCAGAAGCTACGCGATTGCCTTTTAAGCAGTATTTTCCCCGATATTTTGTAACTGGTAACCCTGTTGTCGGCATGTCCGCTCAAATTATTTGCATTGATTTTGAGCTTGTTGCCCCACGGATTACATTGTTTGAACCCATCGATTTATTTGATTGTTGCTGCTAAGTGTTGGAGTACAAGTGAATACAATTTATTTATCGCTTTACCACTTTGAACGTTTAAACTTGACAGGATTTATTAAACGTCACTTTTTAAGTGTTAAAATTTAAAATCAACGTTATCAAGTAAATAATCAGTTATAAGTTATTATTTTGCTATCACTTCATTCAGGTTTAAATATATTTATTTCCATTAAACATTTATCACTTACATGAGACATATAATATTAAAAAAATGGATCGTGTCCGTCAGTTCGCAGTTACAGTTACAATATTGTATACAATTTCATTCTAAATACGAATTTTGATATTCTTTTTTTAAATTAAGATTCGAAAGAATCCTTATAATAATCCTCGTAGGCGAGTTTCGACCACTGGGTGACGTCTTGTTACTTTTATCAGTCCATCGTAAGTACCATCGATGGTAGCTGATGATGATGATGTTCACGAAACTTGTAATGGTTAATTCTGCGAATAAATTCCCGCGAAATAACCATTCACGTAGCCGTTAATATAATTAATACGGTTGCTTCTGCGACTCAGCGCCCGCCGAGCAACCGATAAAAAATAATTACATGCTACATTCATACGGTTGATCTGTGGTTCTCAACCTTTTTTCAGTCTCCTTCTGATTATCTTTACAATATGTCTTGAATATTTGTGAGTATAAATGTGAATGTATGTTTTTAGTCTTGCACCCAAAAAATACGGAACGGATTTTAATGCAACTGTACAATAACATAGATTATTCATTCGAATAACATAATAATATAGTAAATTATAAAGATACTGTGTTAAATATTGCCACGTGCACCTATTTTTTATTGCAAAAGCATTTTATCGACATTTATTTATTTTCATGCGATGTGTTTGGTGTGGAATTAAAAAAAAAACAATAAAAACTAGTCTGGCAGAAACTTGAACGAAATTTCGATTAATATTTGTGATAAAAATGTCTACTTTCTGGTCTATCTCCTTCTCTTTCCCCCTCTCTATAAAGTCTCGTTTTACTGGTTGGGGACTCCTGGTTTATACGGTTGTATAGTTGCGGTTATACGCTACGGTTAATTCTTTAATGCGTGTGGCTTTAGTACAATTGTTTTGTTGAATAGTTTTAAGTTAGATTACTTTGAGAATGTGCGTGTGTTGAGTTTCATGATTCTCCATCTGTTTTTACCCGACTACAGCGAAGAAGGGTATTTTGTGCTAACAGTCCAGGGTAACTGATGTAACCCTGTTTTGTGTGTAACTGATTCAAGATGCCATCAGCTATTTATCGCTTACGAAGTTCGATAACAAAATGTATGAGGTTTGACATAAGGTTCGCTAACTGATATACGAATTCGCTTAAGCAAACCTTATGTCAAATCCCATACATTTTGTTTTAGAACTTTGTAACTGATAATAGTTATTATTAGATTTGTCATAAGATTTGCTTAGCGACAAGCGAATTTGTGTGTCACTTACATCAAATCCCTATATATTTTTTTCAAACTTCGTAAGTGATAATAGCGATGGTATCTTAAATTTGGGTCCTGGACTGTTGAAACAATACCCTTTCTTCGAGTATTGAGCACACATTTAGGCACTACAAAAATGACACCTTTTTTACGAAACCGGTCACCATTATTATCGTTAATAATTTGTAATAACATAATAATAAATAAATAATATCTATGGACGCTTCACACCACGCCAATCTGGCCCCGTGCTAAGTATCCGAAGAACTTGTGTTACAGGTACCAACGGAAATATATTTCATACTTTTATACTATACACATATTTAAGATTTTTATTATATTACGCACGAATTTAATACACATACAATACAAATACAATACAATACAAATATACTTTATTGTGCACACAACAAGTTACAAAAAAACAAAAAATATACATTACAAAAATCAGACATGCACACAAAGGCGGCCTTATTACTAGATAGCAATTTCTTCCAGACAACCTTATGGTGTTAGAGAAAACAATGCTAGAGAATGGGAGTTGCGCAAAAGTATATTTAATAAAATAAAATTAAATAAAATAAAATAATACATAAACACAATAAATATATGTATACAATATAATATATATATCTATATATATACACAATAGATAAACCTACATGATATTTTAATTTATAATAATAAGTGTTAGTTACATAAGTTAAGGGTTGACACAATATGATTCCAGATAATGATTTTTTATAAGAGTTTTAAAGCGATGTATAGTTTCAGCCTGCCTTATATGGATAGGTAAAGAATTCCAAAGGGAAATGGATTTTACAATGAAAGAGCAATTAAAGTATTTAGTGCGGTGGATAGGAATGTCAAGAAGAAGATTAGATATATATCGTAGTTCCAGTCTGTCAGAGGTACGGAAGTTAAAATTACTTTTTAAATAAGTGGGACAATGGGAGTCAAATAGGATGTTATAAAGGAAGGAGAGAACACGAGAGTCACGGCGGTAGCGGATTGGCAACCACTTTAACATGAGGCGATACTCGGAGATATGGTCAAATTTACGTAAACCAAAAACAAACCTCAAAGCCAGGTTTTGAAGGCGCTCCAATTTGTTCAGTTGTTCCTCCGTCAAGTTAGTGAAAGAAGCGTCCGCATAATCTAAATGGGAAAGCAGTAGGGATTCAGCCAAAACTACCTTAGTGGGTATCGGAAGAACATATCGTAGACGTTTTAGGGAACGCCAGGTAGAAAAAACCTTTCTACTAATCTCTTGCAATTTATGCGTCCACGATAAATGTTCATCAAAGTACACTCCCAAGTTTTTAACCACTTTACTGAAAGGTATTGTTACACCATTTATAAGGACAGGAGGTAAAGAATCATGGTCAACTCTAGAAATTAGCCCGGGGCTACCAATTACAATTAATTGAGTTTTAATAGGATTAATAAGAAGTCCATGATTCTTGCTCCATTCACAAATATTCGACAAATCGTGATTCACTAGATCAAAAGCGGAATTCAGATTGTCCAAAGGAGACTGTGTGTATATTTGAAGATCGTCCGCATACAAGTGGTAGGATGATGAAATCGATATTGTTATAGGGTTTAAAAAAATTGCAAACAGAAGAGGAGATAGCACACCACCCTGAGGCACGCCGGCATAGATATAACTCCAATCGGAGAAATAATCAGAATCACATGTCCCAGGAACATTGAAAACTTTTTGTTTCCTCGGCGGGATTCGAACCCGCGACCTCTCGCTCAACCACTGCGCTACAAAGTCCTCCACTGACATTCATAATTTTATGTTCCTAACTCAATAACAAAACTCGTGTAAAAGAATTTTAACCTCACCAAGTTGGAACATTTAGTTCAAAGAATTATATCAAAACAACTAAACGTACAGCTCTAGCTATTATGCTTAGGATTGTTAACGGAGTTGGTACTTTTATTTCAAACTTTCGCAGAATTGCAGAGATCGTTTGTTAACATTCTCTTCTATGTTTTTTTTGTTTTATTATTGGACAAAATTCGTGATAAAATTATAATATTGTGTAGGACCAATTAGTGCCAAGGCCTCTAACTCTAAGCCTTAGAGCCTGAGTCTAAGGCCTCTAGTTGCCATCGATTTTATCACTTACGAAGTTCGACAACAAAACGCGTGGAAAATGATATAAGGTTCGCTAAATAACAAACGATTTCGTATGTTACTTAGCTAAGCTTATGTCAAATCCGACACATTTGGTTGTCATAAGTGATAAAAGCGTCCCCGTGGTCTAGTGGTTCTAAGCTTCGCTCTCAATGTCGATCGTGGGTTCGATTCCGGCGTTGGAACCAAAAAATGTTTTCAAGTTTAGTTAGGACAATGCAGGCTGAGCACCTAATTGTCTGACAAGAAAGATGATCCATGCGTCGGATGGGCATGTAAAAAGTCGGTCCTGCGCCTGTTCTCTCGCCAGTCGTGTCGGTTTACCGTCCCACTGGGTTAAGAGAGTAAAAGGAAGAGAGAGTGTCTTTGTGTATTGTGCTCTATAAAATAACTCCTGCGTAGCTGGCCTGGTTTTAATGAAATCGGCTACCGATACCGAAATCGGAGAGAGGAGCTATTATTATTATTATTAGCGATGGAAGCTCGGCTAAAGGCCGTAAAACCTGAATCGCGCTATCGAAGTTTTCTCAAGTAGGCGTATACATGTTATGTCGTAGGTTAAATAAAAATAAAGTATTTCGAGAAACTTGTAGGATGTTTTCAAATAGCTTTACTGCTGCATTATCTATCTAGAATTTTGAGGATATTTGATTGAAGGAATATTGCAAACTTGAATACCAATTGGTTTTTGTAAATAGTGCCTTTATAGCACTTCTATTCTGATTGGTCAAAGATAAAAATGTACAGTTACTCAGCATCTACAGTGCAGCAAACTCGTTAATGGTTTTAATGTTAAAGTTTCTGTCTAAAGTTTGTCTGGCTTAGAATAACCAGACTTTGCGACCACTAAAACATTGTTAACTTTGTAAGGATGTGCCCTATTTGGTTGTAAATAAAAGTTAACACTTCGGACTTCATAATATATTATCCAAATTAATTATCATCACGTATACATAGATATTGGTACATAGATGCCGGCAGGGCAACATAGGGTAGGGTATGTACGGATACTAAATTATAACTGAACTATTGTCTGTCTGTCCAAAATCTCAAAAATTTTATTGAATTTTTTTCGCGTAAACAGTAACACATACATTTGACGACTATTTTCAAACTGACTTCAAAAAATGAGTTTTTCAACCGCTTGCCACGTTTTTCCAAGCGTATCTAATAAGGAACCTGTAGCTATTACAAACTCTACTTAATTTCGCATATATAAACCGTATTAATTTCAGTGTTAATAACCGCGTGACAGCGGCTAATCGTGTCACGCGACCGTTTAAATATGACCCTGTCATGTCCGGTACCATGCCTCTTGATAACACGGCTTTTATTTATTTTTATTTAATACACTTTATGCACAATGTACAATGGCCGACTTAATTTTCTTCCAGTCAACCATAGGGTGATGCGGCGAGATAAATATAAAAACAACGAGATAAATATGAGAGTTGGAGGAAACATGATATTTAGGGCCGATTTTTCAATCCTCAGATAACTTTTACCTGAGGAATAAATATGACTTTGACATATTTTGTATGGAACAAACGTCAAAGTCACATGTTTATTCGGCAGATATAAGTTATCTGACGATTGAAAAATCGGCCCTTAATACAACAAAATACTAAATGTGTGTGAAGTTATCAGAAGTAAAAATACGAAAATTTTCAAACTGTCACATAAACGTGACTTGTGAAAAACGTGAAAGTGACAAATTGAAAAAACGCAAGTTTAAGTTTATGTGACAATTTGAAAATTTTCGTATTTTTATTTGTGATAACTTCACACTCATAATAATAAAACTAATTATAAAAATAAAGTTATACGTCTACACGTAGGCTATTGCACGTACGGGCGTTAGCGCTCGTCGTACAGTTCGGACTGCGGGTAATGTGACGTTCCAACCTGCACTCCGAATCGATGTTTGGACCGTCCTGATATCCCACCGTGGTTATTTGGTCTAATTTAATATTTTCGTTTATGTTTATTTGCTAAAACACAAATAAAAGAGTAAGCACAATACTATTAGCCGGTTTCTGAAAGGCTTATCAAATCAATCATCAACTTGTTGGCATTCAAGTTAACAACTAATATTTAACGCTGATGGGAGAAAAAAAATTCAGAGACACCTACATGTCTCATATAAATTACTTCCAATAACGCGACAAATCACGATTAGAGAAAAGTCACAAAAGAGATGAGTTTCAATCCTGAGCAGGTCTTAGGTCAACGACCACTGCGTTCGTGTGTATAGACTAGGAGCCCGCGAGCCCCAGTATAGTAAGATTCACTCCTTGTGGTCATTTTAGACCGTTCCGTTTTTCTGAGTTATATCAAGTAATTTATATGATGAGCCAAAACAAATAATACTCTATGTGTCTTTCTCTTCGCACTATATTCGGCTTGATATATAAACTAGGAATCATTCTGTATACACTAATACTACATAATTATATTATACATTTCATCATTAAGAATATGGAATAAACTGGGATATTGGTCCATTAGATCACAAGGCTCGAGTTACTACACACTTCTACTACATGTTTCGGGCGCCCATACTATAAAATGGCCGTTGAACCTTCAGGCAGGTGATGTATTACGCGAGGCGCGATGGCGGCTGTACAAAGACCACGTTATAAATGGCGTCGCTTGTTCCAAATACAATATGGCGATTTGAAATTTTGGTAGTGCTTTTCAAAATATTACCCGATATAGCGGGTGTAAAAAGAGCAGTCACTATAACTTTGGGATACGATTATACTACCTTTTCTCATTCCAGAAATGTAATTTTTTCTACAAACATTTAAAAAAATATATATTTTTTGCTTTATTGTTATTTTTGCGACAAAAAAATAAGAAATGGTGAAAAGTAAAAATTTTTTTTTTAGTTTTTGACAAAAAAAATATATAAAAAAGTACATTACCAAACTGAGGAAAGGTAGTTTATACTACCTTCGTATCGTATAATAATCGTATCTCAAAGTTATAGTGACTGCTGTTTTACACCCTGTATATTTATTTGCCGTAAAAATCGGATACAGTCGAAATTCTTAATCTTACAGATTAAGAATTTCGACGTGATAAATAAACGCCAGTGGCGGCGACATGCACGAAAAAACGGTCATTGTAGCGTTCCGCCTGAGCTGAGCGTGCAAGAGAGAGCGCCATGCGTCCAAGTAGAAGAGATCGGTAGCACAGTTACTGTGCTGTCTTATACTGAACAAAACAGTTCGCACAAAAGTTGTGTAAACTATACGTGAACTGTTTTGTGTTATCGTGTAATAGTTTCATTGACTTTACAGACAACCAATTGTTTTCAATAAGAGCGGCAAATAAGCAGATAGATGATCTAATTACAACACTAAGGAAATAGAAGTTGATTAGAAAATACAAACCGCCTAAATCATTATCGCTTTGGCTTCGCCGTAAAATGTATAAGATTGAGGTCAGAGCTTCACTCTCAACCTCCGGGTTGAGGGTGATTCTCGCAACAAAAAGGTTGTTTTCAAGTTTGGTTAGGCAATGCAGGCTGATCACCTGATTGTCGGCCAAGAAAGATGATCCATGCGTCGGATGGGCATGTAAAAAGTCAGCACTGCGCTTTATCTCCCGCCAGTCGTGTCGGTTATCAGTCCCATTTTGATACGAGAGTGAAGGAATAGAGAGTGCTTCTGTGTATTGCGCACACACTTGGGCATTATAAAATTACTCCTACGTAGCTGGTCTGGTTTCAATGAAACCGGTTACCGCCACCAAAATTGGCGTGGGAGGCATTATTATTTAGATTGATAGAGAAATATATCTAGTTTAAAAAAAACATTTATGTATTTTAGAAGGTCAAATGCCCATCTGACGAAAAGTTGTGTATAATTAAACATTTAATACGGACTATGAATATTGACAGTAAGATCTGATATAGGCTGTTTTGAACACATTAGTACTTGATCTTATCATAACGACCGCTCGTCACGGCACATAGGCGATTAATTATGGCCTATTACTAAGGCCATGTACAAAATATCCTATAGATATTAATGATAGATGACTTAAAGGACATAGAATATACAGGGTGTGAAAAGAACAGTCACTATAACTTTTAGATACGATATTTTTTTTACTTTTTACCATTTCTTTTTTTTGTCACAAGAATAACGTAAAAGCAAAATAAATACATTTTCAAAATTAGAAAAGGTAGTATAATCATATCCCAAAGTTATAGTGACTGTTATTTTACACCCGTTATACAAATACTATTTTAAGACGAAAAATATTTTTTAGCCTATTGTCAGATTACAGAAAACGTTGAGTAAATACAGTAAAAATAATTTGCAAAAAGTTCCGTAAAAATATCTGCAATTTAGCTTGTATTTACTTAGTTCTAATTCATCACCAGTTAGATGACAGATTGACATTTCGCAGGTTATTTAACATTTTTCATTTTGTTTGTCAATGAATGCTTAGTTAAAAGTACAACCAGAATAGTTTTCATGATATAAATACACAAGATTATCAGGAATTAGAAACTATCCTAAGGACAATATAAATTATCCCGTGGATAAAATGTCTTCCATTTGGTCTGCTTTATTACATTGCCTCGATGTTAACGATAAAATAAATCTTTTTCATCGTAACTCAGTTGCCAGCCAGTATAAGTAATGCTATGAATATGTATGTCAGATTGATTAAAACAATCGTAAACTCCCCTCTCCCCGGCACTCCGGGATTCCCGGGATTGGGGAGGAGAGATTTACGTCATTACTCCTCATAATTACTCCTCGGGAGATTTATTCATATCCTCATTCGTATATGAATTTAGTGCCTCCACATTATGAATTATACAATTACGTATCACTTGATTTATTTCGAGTGTAACTTCTTGTCGAATGAGATAATATTGTATGAGGGTAATATGTGTCTCCCCCGCGACAGCTATTGCAGATAATATTGTTGAAAGTAGCTCATTTCTGCCTTCCGTGTTGTTGTCGTATTAATTTAACTTAGTATCTCCCCTGATTGCAAATTTTAATTGTTTGCTGAAAGGAGATTGGGGTGAGATATTTGTTATTGTTTGCACATTTCTGTAAAAGTTTAAGGGACAAAGTTTTTGTTAGAACAGTCTGTTGTTGTCAGGTAATAAAAACTCAGCTGCTCCTTGAACCAAACGAGATGAATCGTTTTAAAATATTAAAATAGTTCCGTGCATCCTAATCAGATTCTAAATTTAAATTTTGATTGTGTCTCCTAGTTACGACACAGATAGGGCAATGCGTATTTCCTTTCTTGGTGTATTTTAAATCATGTTATATCTGTAAAAAAAGTATCAAAAGCCAAGTAAATATTGAATTTAAATCAGCTTCAGAAGGAGAAATAATATTTCAAATAGAATACTTCAGACGCTGCGAAGGAAAGTTCCAATTCATCTCGAGATGCAACAATAATATTTATTCCATTCCAATTATAATAATAGAGATATTTCGATTTCCCGCAAAGAGTTTGAGTAAAATAAATTTAAATTTTCGATATAATTTTTGTTAATATTACTAAACAGCTCTTTGAGATCGTCTCAAACGACATCAAAGCGACTGCGGTCAGTTAAAACTTGTCCCGGCAATCCCGGGGCAGAGGAGTTTGCCGTAGTTGACTATTCCGGGATATCCCGCACTGACCTCGGGATACTCGCAATTACCCGGGAATTATGGACTCATACTCCAGGATATGTAACCGTATGTTTTGTTCAGTTTTCATAACAACAAGCGTAGCATTCGGAATTTTTTTAATTAATCCTAACAAAGTTGTGCACGGGCTAACTTTTATAAAACATCCCGTCACAAAGGCGAGTGTTTGTTTTGTGAATACTTTAAATTATGACGTGCATGTCCCCGTGCTCCAATAGTTATCAACTTTTAGCCCTTGACAGGAAAACTAAAAATATTTTATATTAGATGTTCCCGCGACTTTGTAAGCGCACTAAAAATCCCGCATGAATCGTACATTTTCCTTTGATAAAAAGCAGTCTATAGGTATATTTACTTTATATATCTGAGTCAAAATTCTTTAAAGTCGGTTTAAGAGTTTTGAAGCATATTCCATGCAAACATAAAAAAATGTATTATTAAATGTACGTATTATTACACTTCGTTTTATTTTTCTATGACTGCGAAACCTAAATAAAAAGTAATAATTGTGCAGTATTTAAAATGATATATATTTTGAAAAATATTATTATTTTAAAAACAACTAAAAAGGATATAAAGCAGTAAAATACATAATAATTTTATTGCTATTTCTAACCTATCCTAACTCAAACCAAATTGGTTTTCGCACCTGCGAAAGCACTTCAATATATCTGAAACGATATGACCGTATTTTGTTCGGAAGCGGAAAAGTTTTTACAAACTGCCGGGTACAAGTGGGCGGGTATAAAATGCCCGGGTACAAAATGCCGGGGAAAAATGCCCGGTCAAAGAGTGGCCGAACCCAACAATTCGTTCCTCAGAGCTGATCGCATTTGATTCGGCTCAATTAAAAACTCAAACGCCGCGCAAACGCTAACAAGCTCGTAGCCCCTCTACGCCGTAGCGCTACGCCGTAGTGCGTCGTAGTGCAGTCAGCGAAAAAGTTGAAAGCCTTTTTTTGCAAAACTGTCGCTGATTTATTATTTTCGGTTGCAAGGTTGTCGTTGTCGTTTAAAAATAATTGATTAACAGGTATTGTTAGCTTTTTCAGATATATTTTAATCAAATTTATTGTTCTCTATATACTGAAAATAGAATTTTTGGCACTCGCACATTGGCCTGTATGTTGTTATTATTTTTTCGCGGGATATTGTTAGAAATAATATTTATTATATTGTACTGATATTCGCAAAGCAAGGTCTGATTCTGTTGTATTAGATTTTATGATGTTATTACCTGAGAGAGCGTGGGTAGACCGTTTTCATTGACCATTGTCGGATAAGAACGATGATCCATGCGACGGATGGGCATGTAAAAAGTCGGTCCTGCGCCTGATCTCTCGCCGGTCGTGTCGGTTTACCGTCCCACTGGGTTATGAGAGTAAAAGGAAGAGAGAGTGCTTCTGTATATTGCGCACACACTAGGGCACTATAAAATAACTCCTACGTAGCTGGCATGGTTTCAATTAAATCGACTACCGACACCGAAATCGGTGAGGGGAGCTATTATTTTTCGAAAGGGTGCATATTCTATTCCCAGGATGTACCAATGAGACTTTTTAGATTTTAATTACAACGGATGCTCTAGCGGTGAAAGAAAACATCGTTAAAAAACAATATTTAAAAGTAGTTACTTCGCTCGGAGAGTATAAATCTTCCAATAATGGATGCAAAGGCCTGCTTTTTTAACATTAATAGCAAAGTCATAAGATTAAAGTTCTACGAGTAAAGTTTTACAACATATTTATTACAGAATTAAAACTTATTATTAAAAGTTTTTGTGACAAATAATGAAATACCTGCCTTAATAATTAACTAGCTCGTGGCTCCACCCACGTCAAAACAGTATCCCACGGGAACAGTGTATTTTTCAGTCTACAAGTAGCCAATGTGGTAATTCGAGGTCATCAGCACATCAAATATTGCTGATAATTGGTCCAGCATGTAACATACAACCACAAACGCGCACTTACTAACTTTTGACTATGAAACATATTATTATCAATCCAAACCCGATCATTTCCTCATTCTAACCGTGTTTCGCTGAACGTTCTGTCTGCAGAAAGATTCATCTGCAGAAAGTTCCGTCTGCAGGAAGTTCCGTCTGCAGGAAGTTCGGTCAGCAGAAAGTTCCGTCTGCATAAAGTACTGCCTGCAGAATCATCTGCAGAAAGTTCCGCAGAACAACTGGCGCAGAATCCGCGGAATAAGTAGAGCAGAACGCCGCCTACGTCACATGAATTTATTTTAATAAAACGGTCTCCTTGTATAGGAATATATAGATCGCCAAAGTTACATTGGATTTTTTTTCTATGGACGCTTCACACAACGTCAATCTGGCCCCGTGCTGAGTATCCGAAGAACTTGTGTTACAGGTACCAGACAAAGGAAATATATTTAATACTTTTATACTATACAGATATTTCAGATTTGTATTATATTATAAACAAATATGATACACATCCATGACCCAGGAACATTGAAAACTTTTTGTTCCCTAGGCGGGATTTGAACCCGCGACCTTTAACGCGCTCAACCACTGCACTACGGAGGTAGTAAGCGCAGTGGTTGGATTGGTATTAAATTGAACGGGACTCTATCTTATTAGTTAGATAGGTCATTGAAATGGGCCGTGGGGTGACAGAGTAAATAGCACCTCCAAACCAACCATCGTTCCCGTGGATGTTCAAAGGAAACAGAGGGAACATATACCCGGAAATAGCCAGCAGTGATTCCGTGGACATTGTTATTTTAATACTACGCTAGGCAACCCGCCTACCAAGCGTGGCGAGTATAGGAAACTTATTTCATCTGGAGTTCCCATGGGATGAGGTTTACGTCCAGTAATAGACATCATAGTTGAAATGATTTACAGGCAATGATATTAATGAGTGATAATACTTTAGGGTGTGTATGGATCTCGTATGTAGAGTTTACTATGAAAGTATTAGCGCTGAAAGTTACAATTATTGTATGGAAAAATGTATGATGTAAGGGCATTTCTCATACAAACATGAAAGTATTGCAGCGTTTTCACAGTATACTCTACATAGGAGGCACGTACGGTGTGTATTTTTTTTTTATTATTTAAATTTGTGTGTATTATTATGTGTAATATTAATCACTCATTTATTTTACATCTTCTACATAGTGAAGGAGTAACTTGATATCATATTATAAACTTTTAAAAATTCATATTTTAATTATTTTTAGTTTAATTTCGAACCTGCAACCTTCGGTTTGAGCCCGACCATGCTCAATCACTGAGCTACAGACGCCTTTTGAACAAAAAATTTATTGTCATTATTTTAAATTTACTCCAAAACGTTTGTTATCCACGCTCCAGTGAGTAGGAAACCTCGAAACTAAAGTGACACTTCACAGTTATTTCATTTCGTTATAATAAATACTTTTGATATAAATTTATTTACGAAACGAAGCACATTATAAGTAAATTATAATACGTCGGAGCTCATTAAGTCTAGAACATATTCAATTATCACAAGAGTCTCATACATTATGTATGTTAAAAATCGCTGTGCAAAATATTCCGCTAAATTTACCTGAACTTATAAATATCTGATATGATAATATTTTGCACAGTGTTACTAACATTTGAAACTGTTTCTCCCTGAATAAATAATCACTATACAGCCAGATCTAATGACTGGTAAGGTGCAATAATTACGGAGAGTACTCGATACTCGATTCCCATTATAAATATGTATTAAAATTAGGTACTTAATTTTTTACCAAAATTTCCTTTGAATAAATTAATCATGGATACTATGAAAATTACGCGACTAGTATTGTTCATGTCTCACCAGTCACACTGTATATCCATTGAATATCCTTCTCAAGGGTCATTCATCTTTCTTATCGCATTTATTATCTAGGAAGTTTTAATAGCCAGTGTTGCCAGAACGTACCAAAAAGTAGTTTTCCGCACTTTTTGTCATACAACCGTACCACTACCGTACCTCAGGGTGCACCGTACCTTTGTACCTTTTTCGTACCTTATAAATTATACTAATAATTCATGTATTAATAGATACTATAATATGGTTACTATTGGTAGACTATAGCATTTTAATGTGTGGGACAAACCGTACTTTTGATTAAAATATGTACCTTTTCAGAGAGCCAGTCTTACTTTTTTTGAAAATCATACTGGCAACACTGGATATAGCAATATCGTGATTAAACAAAAATCTACTAAAATTTTAAACCGAAAAGATTTCATTCATTTCCTTCTAAGCCTTCATGTTTCCTAGCTAAATTTAGGGGAAAGATCCCAAAGTAGGTAACACTGTCTGCATGTTCGTAACATGAAATACCTCTGCAATATACTCCATACAAATAATATTAATACGATAATCTTTCTCCTTATAGTTTTGCCTTAACAATAAATGGGTACGAATACTGGGCCCCGGGCCCCGCTTTGTCTTGGGGCCTCGGGGGCACTCTTTGTCCGGGGCCTTCGGGGCACTCTTTGTCACTGGGGCCTCGCATCTAGGACACAACGAGAGCCGTTAAGATTCACAAAGAAACAAGAGTATTGACGGTATACTGTTCCAATTGAACCTGCTATAATTGATGCTAGTGTGAAACGGTTGCGTACCGGGGCACTGAGATGTCATAGCTAATAATAATAATAATATAGACGCTTCACACCACGTCAATCTGGCCCTGTGCGTAAGTATCCGAAGAACTTGTGTTACAGGTACCAGACAACGGAAATATATATTTAATACTTTTATACTATACACATATTTAAGATTTTCATTATATTATTACACAAATTTAATACACATCCATGACCCGGGAACATTGAAAACTTTTTGTTCTCTTGGCGGGATTCGAACCCGCAACCCCTCGGTCGAGCACCACGCGCTGAACCACTGCGCTACGGAGGTCGTCGAATTATTATCACTTCATTTCGCACACATAGCTTTGCTAAGTGACATACTAATTTGCTTAGTATCTTGATTAAGGTCCCTGGACCAGATTCAAGATGCCATCACTATTTATTGCTAACGAAGTTCGAGAACAAAATGTATGGAATTTGACATAAGCTTCTCTAAAATGACATATGAAATCGCTTGTGATTTAGCGAAGCTTATGTCAAACCCCATACATTTTGTTTTCGAACTTCGTAAGCGATAAATAGCGAGGACATCTTGAATAAGGTCCCTGGACCTTAATCAAGATACTAAGCAAATTAGTATGTCACTTAGCGAACTTACAAAATTAATTTATAATTTTGAATTCCCTAAAAGGTGTAAAATATTTTTAAAACTCCAACCCTAAGGGGTAAAACAGAAATAAGAGGCTTAAAATTTAGATAGTTCGATTGCGCGTTGCGGTTTTCGGTTGTAGGTGCAATTGTACTTGATAAGTAAAACTGTTTACATACTCAACGAAATGGGCACGGGTAGTTATTTTATACACAAATTCAGAATACATCAATCACCCAGAAAACTTTTTTGTTCCTTAGGCGGGAACCCGCGACCTCCGGCTCGAGCACGCACTCATCTAAATAGAGGTCGTCAAAGTATATTATACACAACATAATTCAACATGTTGTGTATAATATTTTTTTAGGATCGGAAATAGAATTTATTTTAAAGAAAACAACACTGAACAAGAACACCGTTTTATTCATACGAAACAATTATTAATTTACTTTCCTAAACTTTAATAAACTAAAAAGAAATAAATTAAATTACGATTGCACACTTTTAACAATTTAAACAAAGAAAAATAGCTCACGTGACCCTTAAACCAACCGACAGAGATTCGTGTAAACGTCTATCCGATGTTGGCGCCAAGAAAAAAGAGGCGCGCCGGCGCTTGAGTCACGCCTTATATAGCACGACAAAATGTTGTGGTGGGGAATCGTTGCTCCTCACAATATAATAAATAAATAAAATAAAATAGCCTTTATTGCTGTTTTTCTTTCTTTACAGTTAAATCATGCCTATATACAAACAAACTAAATTGAATTAATCTATGGTTTTAAATCATCGGCAACTGGCTGTTTATGTGGAACAGATTGTCTGTCGACAAAAGCCTCCCGGAAATTGAAATCAAATTCAAATTCAAATTGTCGACAAAGGCCTATATAAATCAACAACAACAAAGTATAGAAAACCAAAACAAAAAAAAAAGTGTATAATATAATGGATGTTATTAAAACGACTCATCCACTTCATCCGGTTATCAAAGCGGCCATTTTCAGTATCGTCCAAACTCATCGAAATGCGGAAATGAAACAATATGATCTCCGCTAATTATTACAGATCAAAGGACTTTGACAAAGAAACGTTTGTCAGTGTAATCAACCGTTTTCTATCCGTTTTGGAAGTTACATCAGCGTTTAGGCTACGTTTCCACTAACGCGGAGCGGGGCGGAGAGGAGCTTGCGGTGCCCAAATTGACCAATCACCATGCTCGTGCAGTTTCCGTGGAAACGGAGCGGAGATTTCGAGTGTAATGATTGGTCAATTTGGGCCCCGCAAGCTCCTCTCCGCCCCGCTCCGCGTCAGTGGAAACGCAGCCTCAGAAGTTTACAAGATATTAGAAAGAAGAATAAGGACGTAAGTAAGTGGTAACTTTTAAGCAATTTTTTATTGAATTTCTATACATTTCTGGGTGTGTTATAATATAGACTACAAGTTTATGAACAAAAATAACCTGTGAAATGACCCGACGTGAATAACGCTTAGAAGGCTGTAACTATATCATAAGATAACTCTGAGCGCTATGCTGTCATTTCTAAGCTCAGTCTATTCCTTTTTCATGCACAAACGGCTAGGCTATATAAAAATGAATTGCTGTTCGTTAGTCTCGCTAAAACTCGAGAACAGCTGAATCGATTTGGCTATTTCTAGTCTTTAATAAAATATGGTATACATGAAGTTGATAAATAATACACAGGCTAAACTAATTATCGTGAAAAAGTAGTATTCAAAATCATGAGCCGTTCAGGCTTTCTGAAGCCCTGGCATGTCAAACAATACATTTATACTCTCGAAAAGGACCCTTTTCCTAGTGTGGTCGGGTAAATATAGCGTGTCTCATGGTTCATATATTATATCAAGCCGAATATAGTGAGAAGCACGTGTAGAGTATTTTTTGTTTTGGTACCACACTCAAAATTCTTACTATAACGCTATAGCGCGATTGAAGATCTCCATAAAAGTCACAAAATAGACCAGTTTACAAAACTGACCTTGAGGTCATTTTAACCATTGAATTTTTTTTATCGTTATAAGGTAACTAATTTAAATAAGGTGCCAGAACAAAAAATGCTCTACGCGTCATTCTCTTCACACTATATTTGGCTTGATATATAAACCGTGGGACACACTGTATACTCTATTATCATGACATAATACCTACACCTACCATACACCACTTTTCCACAAGCGCAGTATTGTTCATGTACTGCGCCGCGATATAAATCAGCCCGCATGAGGCCCGCGGGAGGCCGCCAAATGGAATTTTAAACTAGACCCATCTTAATATTACATTTTGTGCATTGCTTGACATATTTTTTCCGGAAAACGAGGGTATTTGTGAGTACTCAAAACATATTTTGTTGTTCAAATTGCTCCCCAAAAAACAAGACATAATAGATAGAGAGATACATAGAAAATTCTTTATTTGTATCTTTTATTTTACTAAAGTAACCAAAATTCTACAGTACTTGTGGTAGACCGTTGATTAGCACCCGAAAGGGTGCAGGTTCGATTCGCAGGTTGTGGCATGTACCAATAAGACTTAATCAGACCTGGATGGAAAAAACATGGTTGGTCCCAGACGTATTGACCAGTCATTCCTCTGGACTAAGCCGACTGTGTTGTGAGAATATATACAACAGGCTTACTACCGATATAATCGAGAATCAAATCAGGTCGATCTCAACGGCTTAAGGTATTTTATTTGGTGGATTACTTTGAAATTAACCCGGATAAAGATAATCGTTAGATCGTAACTTTTTGTGCTCCCGACTATATCAGTCGACTGAGAATCAAAATAAACAAAGGTCATTTTATAGGTCATTAATTTATTAGGGAGTACGCGGCTCAGCGGCGAATCAGTTTGGAGAGTAAGGCCCCCGTATAAATCATCCAATAACCGGCCTACTTTTAACCCAAAAAAAGGGCGCAAACAAACACTACTGTAACACCTACATTCCCAGAACTTAAGCCCGAAGCGCATCGACGAGAGAAATGATAAACACACTGACACACTTATGTATATTTAACCGGGGTGTCCCGGTTTCCACTACGGGGAATTCCCGCCAATGGACCCGGAACTCGACACGAATGTGGACCCTAACCCGTTGTAATAGGAACCGTTTCCCGCGTTACGTAACCGAGTCGGAATTGACACGATTTGTACGGTATTTTTATTAATATTCGCAATACTACTAATGGGAGTGTAACCTACTTATACTTGAATCTGTGCCGTATAAAACTTTTAACCTGCGCATGGAGTTTCGATTCGAAACAAACATTTTACTTCTTTTATTTCCTACGTTCGCGATGAAAGAACATTGCATAAAGTATTTGTTCTAATCCTGAACAGAGCGTATTTGTGTCATACAATACTTTTCAATGGCGTGAAATAACATGTCCATGCTTACCAACCAATCATCAAAAACATGAGTAGTATAAAATATTGGATAACAGTAAAGACTTGATAAAAATAAAAGTAATACAAGGCAATCCGTTTAAGTTCTTTGAATTTTGAATTTGGAACTCTTCCACATTCGAATTTGTTTCAATTTTGAATCTCAAAACAGTCAAAAGTATTAGGACTAATGCTATTTTTTAGTCGATTGGTATCTATCAGGTTACGTACGAAAATGAATCTTTCTAAGGAAAATGTTCGTACAATAATTTTCTATAACTTTAGAAGAGACGGCTTCAGTGTTTTGCTGGCAGTGCTAACATTGACAACAACGCTGGTATTCAGAATTCCAGCTTGGATATACAAGGGTCAAAGACAAATCTCGCGATGGACGTCCAAAATCCGCCTTCATTCAAGAAAATATCACTGCTGTAAGACATCAAATTCTCGAATACTGACATATGACGTATTCAGAGATAAAGGGTCTATTGGGCATCTCAGGGACAACTATTTAAAAGATCTTGCATGAAGCACTTCAGTTTGCCGTTACTCGTGGTCTAGTGGTTAAGAGCTTTGCTCTCGACCTGGTCGTGGGTTCGATTCCCGCGTTGGAACAGCAAAAAATTTAGTGTTCAAGATTGGTTAGGACAATGCAGGCTAATCACCCGATTGTGTGACAAGAAAGATAAAGAAAAGATCGGTCGGTCCTGCGCCTGTTCTCTCGCCAGTCGTGTCGGTTTACCGTCCCACTGGATTATGAGAGTAAAAGGAAGAGAGAGTGTCTTTGTGTACCTATTGCGCACACACTTGGGCACTATAAAATAACTCCTGCGTAGCTGGCCTGGTTTCAATGAAATTGGCTACCGACACCGACATCGGTGAGGGGAGCTATTATTATTATTGATGTCAGAAAGCTAGTTTGCCGTTGGATACCGCATCTGCTTTCTGACGATCATAAGGCGGCCCGTGTCAGACGGAGTAAGAAAAATATTCAAAGGTTCAACCGAGGAGATTCAAGTCACGTCTACGACATTATCAGTGGTGACGAATCCTGGATCTCTATGCCTACAATCCTGATTCCAAACAACAATCTAGAATCTGGACCTTACTCTCCAAACTGATTCAATTTTGATTCAGATTCGATCGTGCTGGATACTCCCGAATAAATTGACGTTTGTTTATTATGATTTTCAGTCGATTGATATACTCGGAAGTACAAAAAGTTACGATCTAACGATTTTCTTCATTCTGCTTAGTTCAAAGTAATCCACCAAATAAAACATCAAAAGTCGTTGATATTGAACTGATTCACGATTGTGTCGGGAGTAAGCCTCCTGGATCTTTCAAGAGCCAAATCCGACTAAAGTTGTTCGTTCTCGAAGAACACCCAACAGTTATCTTCACTTATCCCTTATCTAAGGTCCCCAAATTCCTTTTATATAGACTAGGTCTTTCCCCTGAAAGAGAACCAACACCTATGTGTACACAAAACCATCTAGATCAGTACATAAAGCACTGAGTTTATTGCCCATAATTACGTACTTTACGAGACTGTTTAATGTACTGTTAAGTACAGGCACTCACGAACATTCCAGAAATCCAGACGCCATCTTAATATTGCGCTTTGTAATAGTTCATTTGAAAATAAGATAAACAGTTGTACCGTGAAAGAGGAAGAGTTTGCTTGAACGAAAACCAGTGTCCAGTGTGCAAACCGACGTGAAATAACGTTAAGTGTGGTTAAGAGAGTTAATTATTTGAAATATATCAGATTCAGTCGATAGGCTACTTTTCGTGTGGAAAGGTACGGAAACATCTAGTGATTTATAAAAGCGACGACCTCTGTCGCGCAGTGGTTGAGTAAGATGGAGCTAGAGCGGGAGGTCGCGGGTTCGAATCCCGCTGAGGGAACAAAAAGTTTTCTGTGTCCCTGGGTTTGTATTAAATTTGTGTATAATATAATAAATATCTTAAACGTTGTCTGGTACACAGACTGTAATATTAATATAACAGACATGAACAATGAACATGTCAAATAAATGTTTTTTTATTTAAAAAAAAGTATAATACTTTTTTTTCGTTTGCTGTGAAAGTATCAGCGATGAAAGAGTTATAAGGGTTATTATTAAGTTATTGTATGGGCAAATTTCTGATGTTGGGGCATTTCTCATAGAAACATGAAAGTCAAAACTAAGTTTTGTATACTGATCGCTAAACCCACTGACAAACTGCTACGCAATTTGGTGATTTGAAAAAAAATATGTAATTTGGGGAAAAAAAAAAGTATATAATATTAGCACTTATACTTTCACAGTATTCTCTACGTAGGAGGCACTCTAAAGTACAATCACTCACTTATTTTACACCTTGCGTATATAAAGCGTCCATAGATATTATTATTATTAAATAAAACACATCCGTTGAAACACACGTCCTGTGGGATTGATAACTCTATGAATACTAACACGTTATACGATAATCTCTACTCAATATCGGATGTGAGTGAAAAAAATGGCTGACAAAAATATACAGCTATATTATATTATTTTATACGTTCGTGTGTATATCAGAGGCGTGAGGTTTCTATAAATGAATTCCTATCGGCTTCACTTGCCCCTGATCAATAATACACTATGTACGTGTGTTAACCCGGAGGTCGTGAGTTCGATTCCCGCGTTGGAACAACAAGAAATGCTGTTTTCAAGTTTGGTTAGGACAATGCAGGCTCACCTGATTGTCCGACAAGAAAGATGATCCATGCGTCAGATGGGCATGTAAAACGTCGGGCCTGCGCCTGATCGTCCGCCAGTCGTGTCGGTTATCCGTCCTACTGGGCTACGAGAGTGAAGGAAGAGAGAGATAGTTATGTGTATTGCGCACACACTTTGGCACAATAAAATAACAGCTACGTTGCTGTGTTTTTAATTAATCCAGCTACCGCTAGAGCTTTTATCTTCCAGGTCTATGTTCTGTCAATCTTGACTGACGCGAGCGAAAAACCTTTTCGATATCACCGACAATATCCGTCTCCGTAATATCGGTTTCCAATACCTATCTGCAATATCGAACAAAGACATATTTGCGGCGCCCCCGTACTTTCTGTAATAACTTTATTTCGTGTCTCGTGTAGTGAGGTGTGTACGCACTATGCTACATAGTATGCTGCCAATCATAATATTATGTTAGTTGATATTGTATAATTCATCAATTGTGATACAACTTATTACAATATACATAATATAATTTATAGGAAAATATACACAAAACAATAATAATAATTCCTATCACACCGATTTCGGAGACGACGCAGGAGTTATTTTATAGTGCCTATGTGTGTGCACAATACACAGAAGCACTCTCTCTTCCTTTACTCACGTAGCCCAGTGGGATCATCTTTCTTGTCAGACAATCAGGTGATCAGCCTGCATTGTCCTGTAGCGGTACTACTAGCGCCACAATCCTGCATCGCGCTATCGAAGTTTTCTAAGTCCGGCGCTATATATACGACGACCCTTTGGGGCTTCCACACGTACTCCCACAGTCCTAACCAATCTTGAAAACAACATTTTTGTTGTTCCAAAGCGTGATTGAACCCACGAACTCTGAGTCGAGAGTGAGGCTCTGAACCGCGAAGGCGATACACAAAAATATACAAAATATAAGATAATATAGAGATAAAGGATAGGCTCAATCTAAGAGCCCGCCCCGCAGCGTACAAGGCTCAAAAGTTCTCCGAGGCCTTTTAATCTTCTGTTTCATCAAAAACTAACAATAAGGTTTTAAGCTATTGCATAGCTTCCATCGCGGGCTTTGAGCGTGGAGACCGAATCCAGAAATTCCGTAACGAAAATAACCTAACACCTCCCACTCCGACCGGATACTTTTTATTGCCATCTATCGATGAATAGCAGAACTTTTAATGACTTTTTTGAAATATCACGCTTGTCTCTTTAGTTCAACAACTCGCCTCTAGGTGGCATTGGTTGTATCGGATAAGTTGATATGCAATAAGTAAGTAAGTATGCAATAGCTTTACCGCGGCAGTCCCCAAGTGCCACATGTCTTTTTACTTTTACAATTTCTTTCTTTAGTCGCAAGATATTTTGTAAGAAAATACATTTCTTGAATGAGAAAAGGTTGTATAATCATATTGTTAAAGTGACTGTTCTTTTTACACTTTGCAAATTTTCAAATCCAATAAACCAAGCAATAGAGGTTATAAATGATTCAATTTATCCCAGTCGTTATTGACATTTGTTCGTCCTAAATTGGTTCAAGTTCAAATGCAAAAAATAACCTTTTATTCTACCTATATTGTTTTAAAATCATTTTTATCATAGTAGGTAAGTGGTTTTTTAACCGTTTATTACCGTGAAGTCACATTACTTACTATTATTTTTTTTATCTAGATTACAATGCTCGTGCTTATTATCTCTGTCCTAGTGTGTACGCGGCCTAAGGTCGGCCATATTGAATATGAATATCGCTTGTATTTATCAGTTTATTTATTGCATATTGGTTTATTGTGTAATGAAAGTTTTTTGTGTAGTAGATATTTACGACTGCTGAATTAAGTGGTACAGACTATATACAGGTAATCTTCTTATTATCTATAATTGCTGTTCGTTAGTCCCGCTAAAACTCCAGAACAGTTGAACTGATTCCGCTATTTTAAGTCTTGAAATATTCTTGGAGGTCCAGGGAAGGTTTAAAAGGTTTGTATGCTCGACGAAGTGGGCACGGGTCAGTTAGTCTTCTATATAAAATGAATTGCTGTACGTTAGTCCCGCTAAAACTCCAGAACAGCTGAACCGATTCGGCTATTTGTAGTCTTGAAATATTCTTGGAGGTGCCGGGAAGGTTCAAAAGATTCATCACAAACTGTTTCCATGCTCAACGAAGTGGGCAAGGGTCAGCTTGTAAAGCACGCAAAGATTACATTTTACAACTTAAAATTAGTTGTAAAATTTAATTTATAAGGAAAGCATTAACCTGTATATATCGCTTGAATGTAAAAACTTTACTTTTTAATCCCCGATGAAAACAGAGGGGTGTTATTAGTGTGACATGTATGTCTGTGTCATCGTAGCATTCAAACAGATAAACTGATTTTGATGTAGTTTTTTTGTTTGAAGGCTAAAGTGAAGTCACTGCTTGACAATTCGGAAGATACTATTTTTTTTTTTGTTATTAAACTAAATTACGAAATTTTGTATGCTTATTATTATTAAAGCGTTACAAACAACCAGCAAATAATATACGATTCACATACGTTATCTTATAAGAAGAAAATATACTTTTGCATTCATCCAAATATTACTTGCTAAAACTTCGGTAATCAAAAAGAAATATTTGCTCCTTCGATGGATGCATCATATTTATCAAAAGAAAAACTTGAGCTTTTAGCGACCGTGCATTCAAAAGTTCAGCTCGAACTTTCCAGATTCAGGTCACAGCTTAAAGCTTGTCCAAAAAAAAACTAAACTTCAGCGCGAATTTCTATGTACGATGAAATGGAAAAATATGGTAATGATTTGAACACGAGTTAAAAGTTTTGGTTGACACACTTTTTAGTGCAATTTTGTCGCCAACGCGTGTTTAAAATGTGGAATTATATTTAAATACATTTTAATGGTTATGCGACATCTCGACTTAAGTGCAAATAATTTAATTAAACATGAAGAATAGTTATTCTGAATAACTTAAAAAAACTACGTTAAAAAAAGACTTCAATAACTAAATAGTGTAAATTTCTCAAGGATACCATCATCAGATATATCCATATCAAGTAAGTATACCTGATGACTGATGGGACCACCTCGGAAGTATACCCTACCAAACAAAAAAAAATTTTTGCAAATCGGTCCAGGCGTCTGTGAGTAATCGGTGATCATACGTAAAAAAAATATTTGGAAGTCGATTAAAATACAGGGTGTAAAAAGAACAGTCACTATTACTTTGAGATACGATTATACTACCTTTCCTTATTTTGGAAATGTATTTTTTTAAATATTTTAAATGTCAAAAACTAAAAAAAAATTTTTACATATCACCATTTCTTATTTTTTGTCGCAAAAAAAACAATAAAGCAAAAAAAATTTTTTTTAATCTTTGTAAAAAAAAGAAAAAAAAATACATTTCTAGAATGAGAAAAGGTAGTATAATCATATCCCAAAGTTATAGTGACTGCTCTTTTTACACCCGTTATATCAAATATATACATAAACAACATTAAATTATTAACTAACCCCCGAGTTATTTAGCAGGGTGCTCCCTGATGATGATGAATTATAGTTAGAAACACTCGTGATTGCGCTCTCAAATGGAAACTAGATCACAATCGATTCAGCTTTTTTGCAGTTACGATGCCACAGATAGGCCCTCCGTTTTCGTCAGGGGTTTATTCTATTATGGAAAAGATATTCTGAAATATACATCATACCTGAAATATAAATAAAAAGTCTTCAGCATAAGAATATTTTCTGATCCACCCATCGGATGTGTACATAAAATCGGCCCTGAGTCTGTTCTCACACCTGTCGCGTTGGATAACAGGGTTGTGATAGTAAAATCAAGAGAGCCCTAGTGTGCTAAGCGCACACTTGGGCACTATGAAAATGATTGCGTAACTGATTTCAACGAAACCGATCGCCGATGGTATCAGAGTTTATTATAAAATCCCGCATTTAATGTACTAGGTACTATTTACGTACGTGCAGTCTTCCATTAGTCGAACAAATTAAAGAGCAGCGAAATTACCTCCACAAAGCCCTTTTGATGTTTTATTGTTTGACGCCATTTTGGCGCCATTCTGAAGTATTCAATTTGATCAGATAATGGTCTGGTAAAAATGTTTTGCCAAACATTTAAGCTATTTGACAAAAATCGACAAATTACATAAAACACCACACGGTTGACTTTTAAATTTTATCTCTTATATATAAAAATAAATTGCTGTTCGTTTGTCTCGCTAAAACGCGAGAACGGTTGACCCGATTTGGCTATTTTTAGCCTTGAAATATTCGTCCAGGGAAGGTTTGTATGCTCAGCGAAGTGGCTACGGGTCAGCTAGTTTTATATATATTACATTAGACAGTTTTCAGAGCTCATAAGTTCTTAAAATAGTAACTAACTTAAAAGCAGTAACTCAAAATACTGAAGTAATTTTCACACACGCGTCAAATATATATATATATAAATAGGTTTAGGTATATATATACGTAACGCGGGTGTATAAATTACTTAAAATAAATAAAGAAGGTACGTTAAAAAAGACATTACTTTGCATGGTTTTAATTTATATTAAAAAATATATAGACATTTGTAAAACGATAATCCTCTGGTAAATATAATGAAGATTAATACATATTTTTTGGGATTATTCATTATGACCAGTATTGAGAATAAGGTTTCAAAGTAGTCCAGTTCTTAGCTTAGCGCCCGCACGCAGCCTTAATGCAATACCAAATTTATTTATTTATTTATTTATTCTTTATGTACAACATTCTAAAACTAACTTAAAATTAGGACTAACAGTAATAGAAGTACAAAGGTATGCTTATCTCTACAAGAGATCTCTGCCAGCAGACCCAGGACAGGACATTGTGAGATACAGAAACGGACACAGATAGTACACAAGAGAATGAAAAGAACATAGAAATTAATAACAAATATACATTGATTAGTCTATGGAGACCAATACAAAATTACAAAATTAAAATACGACACTATGATTCTAATTATACTAATATGTTAAGATAGATAATACCTATTATAAATAAATACAAAATAAATAATTTAAATACAAATAATATAACACTACATATATATATATATTATACAATATTACTAACACTGACTTATATAAATAAAGATAATACAATACAGATAAATACATAAGAATATATAAATAAGTACATAAACTTACTATATATTTAAATTATTGATGGATGACAAAAAGTGACTCTTCAGCCGTGTTTTGAACGTGCCCAAAGTTGGGCTCCGCTGCACGTCTACAGGCAGCGCATTCCACATCTGGGCAGCTCTAACGGTGTAAGAGTTACCGTAAAAGATGGTGTTATACCATGGAGTGTCTAGAATCCTCCTTGGATAGCATGTTCTAGCTGGCCTTTCGCTCGGAGTCGTGTAAGAAAAACGGTCAAATAGATAAGAAGGAGAAGAAGATAACTTAAGAACTTTAAAAACTGAAATTAAAATGTGTGTATTCCGGCGAAGGCGGATAGGAAGCCATTGTAACTTGTTACGTGCGTCGGTTATGTGGTCAAATTTGCGCAATCCATATATGAAACGTATGCACGCATTTTGTAGGCGTTCTAATTTGTTCATTAGCTCTTCGGTTATATCCAAGTAACAGACGTCGGCGTAATCTAGAAGTGGTAATAATAAAGATTGTGCCAATAGTAACTTCACCGAAGTGGGAAGGAAATTTTGCAACCTCTTCAGAGCATGCAATGAGTAATGTAGTCTTTTACTCACCTCGTTAATATGCGCAGACCAGGAAAGGTGGCAGTCGAAGATTACACCTAGGTTTTTGGCACTGTCTTTGAAATCTAGCACGTTATTATTGTAAATAACCTTACTTAAAGACTCGAAATCTATCCTGGATCGCAGCTGCCTGCTGCCAATTAAAATAGCTTGCGACTTTGTGGGGTTAACAAGAAGTCCAAAAGTGTTAGCCCATTTATCAATATTTAAAAGATCATTATTAATTGAATTAATCGTGAACTCAATGTTATCGATACTAGAGTGCTTGTATATTTGTAGGTCGTCCGCATAGAGATGGTAGGAAGAGGATATCGTCTTAGTTATCTCATTAATAAAAATGGCAAAAAGTATCGGAGACATAACTCCGCCTTGCGGGACCCCAGCGAACGTATTAGTCCATTCGGAGCAGACGTCGGGAATGTAAATTCGCTGTTTTCTTCCTCTCAGATAAGAATCAAACCACGCAAGTGCCGAAGGAGAGACACCAATAGATTTAATTACGGCTAGCAAAATGTCATGATCTACCGAATTAAAAGCACAGCTGAAATCTAGTAAGATTAAAACAGTGACCATTTTATTATCCATTGCAAACCGTATATCTTCCGTAACTTTTAACAACGCGGTGGTAGTGCTGTGACCTTGGCGAAATCCTGACTGATAGGGGCTTAAAATCTGGTTGTGGTTTAAAAAGTCTAATAACTGTTTAGAGATAGCTTGCTCGAGAATTTTGGACAGGATAGGTAAAATAGAGATGGGCCGGTAATCGGTGTTTGAAGTTGGATTGGAAGATTTTGGTAGAGGTATTATATGGGCATGTTTCCACAAGGACGGAAAGGTACAAGAAGTGATAGAAAAATTAAGGATATGGGCTATAACAGGAGACAGTAAATCAGCAATCGGCGTTAACATGTCCTTACTAAGACCGTCACAGCCAAAGGCCTTAGAAGAGATAGAGAGAAGGCTTGTAAGGACTTGATGTTCTGTGATGTTAGTGATAAGAAAGGATTCGTGTGTAGGAGGAATCTTATTAGATAGAAAGTTCGAGCAAGCTGATTTGTTGGCATCCGATAAAAGAAGAGGCGGCTCAGCGAAGTATTTATTGAGGTCGTCCACATTAAACGAGGGAGCAGGAGCCGAACAAGATTTACCCAAACCAAGCCGTCCCAGGAACTTCCACAATTGTGCCTGAGATAGGTTTTCTGCCGAAGTGAAAATATAGCGACGTTTAGCATCCCTACACATCCTATTGCACGTGTTGCGAAGTTTTTTGTAAGCTATTATGTTCACTTCAGTAGGGCAACGTTTGCACTTTGTTTTGGCTTTATTACGTTTCGCCATGAAAGTCATTATTTCTGTAGACAGCCAGGGCGCTGGCAATCGCTTCATACGGATTGGTTTGATGGGAGCATGAATGTCATATATATTAGTTACAACCGAGTTAAAAATAGATACTTTAGTATCGATACATGCAGCCTCGAAGAGAGGGTTCCAATCGACCAAACTAAAGTCTTGTCTCAGGGTGTTGAGATCGATACCGGCGAGGCTGCGCTGCATGATTGTCTTAGCTCTAGGTTTCGGGTTGCGCAATTTATATGACACGTATAGGAGATCATGATAGGAAAATGGGGCAGTTAATTGACCATGTGAAATAACTTTAGATGGTTGAGAAATGAAAATGAGGTCGAGAAGGGATGGATCTGAGTTTAATGGAAAATGTGTAGGGGTTAAAGGTAATACGTGCATATTAAAGGATGTAATCAGATTATGAAGCTTAAGAGCTCTGTGGTCTTTTTTGATTAAACATGTGTTAAAGTCACCCATTATAATAACATGTTCATAACAAGGATAATAACGGCTAATCAACTCATCAAGGGACTCAAAATAGTTAACTGCAGAGGAGGGACTGTACATCACGCCTAGAAGAACTTTACTATGGGCAATGGTGATTTCGAGAAGTAAGTATTCTAGTTGACCACGATTACTGTTTGGTGATTGGCAAACTAACTTAAATGAGATGTTCTTCCTAACATAAATGCACACACCCCCGCCTCTGCCATCGCAGCGATCGTTGCGTATCAAAGTGAAGTCCTGAAGAGGGTACAACGTCGAAGGGAGCGCAGGCTTAAGCCACGATTCGGACACCAGAATGCAGTCTACCGAGACGCCGTTGAAAGATGTAAGTAGATCAGAGTAATGGGCCGGTATACTCTGTGCATTTATATGCACTAAGTTAAAGGAGGGTGAGTTAGTGGAAAAAATGTTATTTAACCGTTTATCCAACGGAACAGAGTCGATTGTAGACGAATCACTGCTAAGGCTAAGAAACTCACTAGATGAAGAGCACGAGAGAAAACTATCGTCAAACTCAAGGTCATCACTATTAATCATAATACTACTATAAAATTTTATATAATACAATATAAATACAATACAATACAATATAAATAAATATACTATGAATATGAAAAATATTTTATTAATACTACACACAGACACTATTAATTTTAGATTGTAAAAAAAAAAAACTAAAAATTAAACGCCTTGTACACAGTGACAGTAATTCTAGTTATTAAATAAAATAATAAACCTATAAATTCAAACATTCAACATAATATAGTAGACGAAGAAGAACAAGGAAAAAAAACCTTTACCATACAATGAGGGGTTTTCGAAGTGTCACTTTTAGGTACAAAGACTACCGTAAGATGGCGCTTGCATAATGTAATATGTCAAAAAATCTGAGATCTTTGTTGGGTTTTTTTTTAATTAATTTATTCATGACATATGGATACAAGTCCTTCAGCCGTATACATTTTGAGAAATCTTTGTTGGGATGTCATTAGGGTTGCCAGATTATAGCTATTATCCATTTTCAGGTAGTGAAATTATTCATTAAGTGGTTAAGTCGCTGTAGGTATGCTGTTTCATACACAAAAATAATCCTTTCAAATTCCTTTCTTAGTCATCTCCTACACTTCCGAGGAAACCTACATACATTAATTATAGCTCGCTGGCTTCAATATCTTTGATTTTTCAAAAATAATTATTTGTTTGAAAAAAGAAATTAAAAAAATGTAACTAATTTAAGTCTAATGTCAATAAACTTTATTATTATTTCTTATTGCACGCTAAGATAAATATTTTACCTCTTGGGGCTCTTGCCAAATGTGATGACGGAGAGATGAAATCTGCTGGCGTAAAGTGAGTTGAACATAATATGAAGGATTTTTTCTTATAGTTAATCCTGTTTTTATATGTTTGATAGCCTCTATCCATCTTGATCTCCGAGTTTCTTCTTGAAGAAAGCGGTGGTTACCTATATTTTTACAAAATTGTACTACGCATGGACTAGCCATGTTTAGTTTAGTTCTCAGGGCACAATTAATAAATAAACAATTGCAAGTGAAAGAAAGAAAGTTGAAAGGTAAACAAACAAAAAAACAAAGCGGAAATTGACATTTTACACAGGACTTGACATATTACTTAGGTTTAATGCCATCTATCAGCATTTTTCTTAAACTAGTAGAACTGTCAAAATAAAAACCGCTCATTATAAACCAAAATAAAAGCAACATAAGCCGTGAGATAAGTAATCATAAAAACTACATAAGTTTTGAAAGCTATAGTTGTTTTCCCTATATTTATATTACATACATTTTAGTAACAAATACAAGCACAAAAAATAAAAAACAATTACAAAAGCCTATGACTGAGAATTGGTCTTTGATGTGTGGATGCATTAATAATAAAAAAAAATACAGTTTGACATTTTCAATGATAGATTGACAGTTGACAGATGTCATGCTATGAATGATTGTTTTGATAATTTCCATGTACAAAAACTATGCGCAATGTCAATTATTTATGATAATAATGAGATATGTGAGGTACTTTAAATATGGAAAGCAAAGCAAACATGCCGTTAATGTTTAAATATGCATCCAATGACTTACCGCCACTAGCCGACATCAAGAAAAGGCAATAATAATTATTATTGTAGTAACATGGGAACATAGTGTTATTTCCTGTAAACTGCTTTTGTCCTCTTGGGTCTCACATGTGCTGAATCAGTTTGAGTGCTCTGTATGGGAAATTTACTCATTAAAGTATTCAACTCAAGCGAGGAAATTACTTTCTTTCGGGATTGGTCTGGAAGTAAAATAAGGATGTTACCATCAGCAGTCCAACAATTTCTCATTCCGAAGTGTTTCCTAGCAGCTACAAATAACTCCTGTCGAGGCTTAGTCAGGAACTCCGAGATTGTGACACCAGAACCCTTGAGATTAGATTTCTTTGACCAGATGTTATTCCTTGTTCGAATTGTTGTAAAGCGTACCAGCAAAGGTCTCGGCCGATCACTTTTAGCACCAAGACGATGACACACCTCCAAACTTCCAGGATCAATATCTGCTATTTTGTGATCCTTAAGTATAGCACATACCTGGTCTTCGGCCTCTGCAGGAGATTCTTCAGGAATGCCATGAAGTAACAAGATTTTAAGTCTGCTTCTCATCTCTTGAGCATCCATTCCAGTGGCTAAGAGCTCAACTTGTTGTTTCAACAATGACAACATACCCCATACCGTGGCTTTGAAGGAGTTGAAGTCCGAAGCCAGCTTGCCCAAATCCACAGCCGCTGCAGTGGAAGATGACTGTGCTGTTTTCTCTGCTAGTGCCTTATCATAGTTCTCCATCCGTACTTCAAAAAGTTTTACTAAATCTTCCATATTTTTGTTTAACTGAGCATGTAAATCCATCTTTTATTTTCTTAAAATAAATGTTTGCAAATATAGTGAAATGTGATACTGTCAGGTGTCCAAGGTATTTATTAGCACATGTAGTACTTTTTATTAATAAATAGTTTTTATTTAAGTAGTTTTATTTAAAATAATTTAGGAGCTCAAAAATTTCAATGTTGCCTCTTGGACTACCCGCCCAAAAAAAAAAAAAAAATTATTAAATTTACATTTCCATAAGAACTTAATATTATTATAATCTTAAAAGGCATTAAAATATATCCTTTCCCTTATAAGGTTATTAGCGTCATATTATGATATCTTATTCATTTGAGTTGAGTCTAATCCCTTAATCGGTTTACCTCAGGTTCCTAAAATTCGTACACACATACATACATAAAGGGCTTTGATATTTGCAGTAGAAAGCGGTTTATATGCTTACTATGTTAATGCCTCTAAATCCGTTTGCATAATTTTCCCGAATGCTTAATAATAACGTTCGGTAAAACCTACCTGTTTATTTACTATATATTGTCACTAATATATCTTCAAGTGATTTGAAGTTACGTACCGTCGCTTTATATTCACAACCTCGTATCTATAAAACTACTTTTCAGTAGAGTCAAAAAACTTCATAATTTTAGATTTTATTGTGACATGGATTTTGTTTTAAATGAGGTTCAGTTATAAGTCAGAGTACATAAAGTACATTGAGGTAGTTTTGCATGAGGCCATCTTATTCCCAAGGTGTGCAATCGTCAACAAAATCAATGACCTTATAATAAGCTTTAGCACACAAACGTTCTTTAACTACATTTTCAAATTTATAAATATGAAGGCTCTGAACGTTATTTGGGATTTTATTGTAAAGGCGTATACATTGATCTTTAAATGATTTACTAACCTTACTCAGTCTGATCACCGGTATATCTTGTGCTTATTTCTGGTGTTCCTACTGTGATTGTCGCTTGTCATTTTAAAATAATTTAAAGCTAGAGGTCGTGGGTGGTGGTTATTTGGAAACAGACGTTAAATTATATCCAATGATCCATACAAATCGAGTGTCGTTATGGCACTGTATTGTGTTTTAATTACTCGCGGCGCTGATGACACTAATTATGATAATAACTGATCGTCGAATCATTCGCAGTTATTTTCAACCCTAAATCGTCGAATTAATGTCATTTGCAATTATTTTTAACCGTAAAGCGTCGAATAAAGTCGTTTGCAATTATATAACCCTAAAACGTTAGTTTGATTTTAGTTTTACTCAAACTGTGATGGACTTCGTAAATAGTTATGTTACCGGCCAAACCCGATTTAGGGACAAACTAGTTTTGCCTAGGCTCATTTAGTTCTTCCTATACGCGATAGGATTAACCAGTATAGCCTAGTTCAAACCAATTTGTCCTATGCCCGATAGGATAGACCAGCTTAGACTAGGCCAAACTAGTTGTATCCTGATATATATACGCACACTCTAGGATAAACTGGTATGGCCTAGTCTAAACAGTTAAAACATTCGGCGGGGTCGGAAAGTATTTGAGCTAATTGCTTTTTGATAAAAATCAGTATTACTTATTATAGTAAGATTGTTTGTATTACCATATGATTGAGACATTATTGCTTCTATTAAAAAAACATTATTTATATTTTGTTAAATATGGTTTGATTTAGGGCCGTTTCGATACGCGATAGGATTAACCAGTATAGCCTAGTCCAAACTAATTTGTCCTAAGCCCGATAGGATAGACTAGTTTATACTAGGCCAAACTAGTTGATCCTGATATAGTAGTAGTTTAAACATTAAAGTATATCAAGAAAGTCAAAATAAATAGATAAACTAAATAAAATACTCCGTAATTGGAAAAATAATCCTTTTTATTTAACTATAATGATTCGTCGTTAAGTATAAAAACTAGAAATAAGCACAAATTAGATATACCAGTGATTAGACTTGGCAAGGTTGGTGCTAAAGGTTAATGATTTCATTGATTATTGCACACCCTGGGAATAAGGTGCCTCTATGCTAGGTTACAACTTTGTACACTTTGTTTTTATAATTTTAGTTTTAAGTCATAACATTGTTATGTATATTGTATATTATATTTAAAAAGAAAAAGAACAATTTTCCAATCTTTTTGCTAAAAGATAGCCCCGCGCGAGTTTCTTACGCCGGTTGGTATGGAAATAAAATGTTTTTATTTTGATTTTGATTGAGTAATAATACGATCAATCAAACTATAATCTGCTAAGGGCCGATTTTTCAATCGTCAGATAACTTTTATCTAAGGAATAAATATGTGACTTTGGCAGATTTTATATCGAACAAATGTGAAAGTCACATGTTTATACAACAGATACTAGTTTGGCCTAGTCTAAACCAGTCTATCCTATCGGGCTTAGAACAAATTAGTTTGGACTAGGCTATACTGGTTAATCCTATCGCGTATAGGAAGAACTAGTTGAGCCTAGGCTAAACTAGTCTGTCCTTAAATCGGGTTTGGCCGGTAACAGTTACATAAAATAATTGTAAGGATTGAGCATTTACCCTGCAGTATGTTTTTATATAAATTAACAATAAAATGCCGAATATAAGTAATTTAATCTTAAAACGCCAAATAATATAAAACATTTAATCGAGAATTGGAAGCCTTTTTAATTTTAACCCTTTAATGCGTAATTCATTTGCAGTTATTTTTAATTCTGAAGTCACTCGCAGTTATTTTAACCCTTAATTGATGGGCTCATTTCAATAACGCTAATTGCTTTCTGCTTATTGTTTTATTCCGTAGAAATTCGACAGAAGGTCGCGCAATTTGGGACAGTTATGAATGGGAACGCTTTTGTGATGTTATGAGTATTCTTATGAAATATACGTACTGAGACAAAACACTTACCCCGGTTTCCCGAACGCTATTCAAATGAATGATCAACTAACATGGTATTCAAATCAACAACCCATATTGAACGCTGATTGGTGGAATATTATCAGTATAATATAATAATTAATGTAATATCTGTCCGTTGCTTTCGGAACGGACAGCTATTTTATAATTACATCACGCAGGCACTTGTAACATTGATTCCAATTACTCCGATAAGATCGATTCAAATCGTATGTCAACTAATCGGTGTCTATGGTGAATTAATCTTATTAGTGAAATTTTAACCAATACTGCAAGTACGAGCGTGATGTAATTATAAAATATCTGTCGATTCCTTTCTGTATGATAATGTTCCACCAATCAGCGTTCAATATGGGTTGTTGATTTGAATGCCACGTTAGTTGATCATTCATTTGAATAGTGTTCGAGAAACCGGGGGTTAGGCTCAACTCATATTGGCGCAGAGTCAAGTTTTTCACCTGTAGCACAATATTCAACTTTATTGTTACATTATTAAGACATAAGTTAGGTTGTTCATTTTCGAAAGTGAAACGAAACTTTGTTTTATCAAATAGGTTCTCAAGTAGAGTTTGCGATCGCAATTCTTAACACTGAGTTCACGACATATTTTATTAACCTCACAGTCAGCTCACTAAGATGCGACATATTATGATAACTTTTCGAAATTCAACTTTATTTACTACACAAAATGTATTATCGTTTTACAAAGGATAATTCTACATGTGACACAACACATGACACATGTTCATTGTATGCTGTCACTGTATCTTCTACTCAGACGCTTGTATGTTTGCGCGCTCAACTCAGGCGGAACGTGACAATGGGCTGACTTGTTTCTCGTGCGTGCAGCCGGCGTTCATCTATAAGATGTTATACGTTTCTTCGCTAGAGCGGCAGTAGCTTGATATCCGTACTAATGCAGTGAATATGAACTTTCTTTTGGGCATGAAGTTCAATTTTGAATCTCACAAATGCGGCGCCGCGTCGCGTATTAGGCTGTCTTATATCCTACTTTCCACAATTCAAATATAACTGATTTTGTGACCTGAAATCAGTGTGTTCTATTTTCACCAACTTAAGTCGGGATACAGAAAGCGGGTCTTGAGTAAAGCCTTAGTGTAAACGCACCCCTACATCCTGCATAACACAAGTTTGCACCAATTCACATTGCACCATACAATTTAACGCTATAGTCATATCAATAACATTAGCATCACAGTGGCCGTGTCGTCACGTCGGGTGGCGTCGGGTCGCGTGGCGTGTCGTGTGCAATATTGATGTGACGTCATCGCACTAAGACACCCATTGTAGAGGGATTTGATCCGTGTTGACGATTCTAAATGGATGTTGTTGCTACTTGCTAGTCTTCGATAGAACGTTTTGTTTGATGTTGCACTTCTACAGGGTGTCTCATGGTTCATATATCATATATCCTGCCGAATATAGTGTGAAGAGAAGGACGCGTAGAGAATTTTTTGTTTTGGCACTTCATATAAATCACTTACCATAATTCGACAAATCGTGATTAAAGATCTCCATAAAAGTGAAATCCCGATTTCTGAAAGGCTGGTAAAATCGCCCATCAGCTAATCTGACCGCTTATTGGTGCACACTGCACATAACGAGTGCAAACATTGCTGCGTGTGATGTTCACCAACCAGCGTTCAGATTAGCTGATCGTCGATTTGATCAGATTTTCAGAAACCGAGGGTAGAACAGTATTTCTCTCGTATCTAATATAATTTGGTTCGTATCAATTTTATGTTAGCGTTTACAACTGAGACTTTCGAAATTGAACTTTATTTACTACACAACAAGATTCTCGTTTAGTGCACTACGCAGCATGTTGCCATGATAACTGTTACTTTTAGAGCTAGATTAGTGTTTATGTCAGGAGTAATATTACTTATAGATCTTCCCGTTTGTCACCTCAAGTTAACCCTAAATAAAGGCACTATGATGTACTATTAAAAAAAAGAAAAACCTAATTAAGTGAAACCGGACAAAATTTTTAGTTTGCTGGAGTTTTTTTAAAGTTTGAAACTAGTTAGCGTTCATTATACTGGGGACGAGTTTGGGGGATTTAACTGAAAGAACTTTTCATATTTTAATTTTTTAGGGATGCCTCACACCACTTCAATCTGGCCTCGTGCTAAGTATCCGAAGAACTTGTGTTACAGGTACATTTTGGACATGACAGGACAAATTGCTTATGGAATAAAGTTAACCAACTGTCTTTTGCATTTGGTTTATCCTATTATGACACATATTTTCATGAAAATCTTTTAAAAATGTCAAACTGAATTCTTCTGACAAAATTATTTTATCTCTTTTTCCGATGTACCAGACAACGGAAATATAATATTTAAGATTTTTATTATGTTATACACATCCATGACCCAGGAACATTGAAAACTTTTTTTGTTCCCCGGCGGTATTCGAACCCGTGACCACTCGCTCGGGCACCAACGCGCTCAACCACTGCGCTACGGATGGGTACCCTCAAAAACGGGATCTATTATTTAGAATTCGGTGTCTGTCAGTCACCAGGATGTATCTCAAAAACCATTGACAGCAAGATGTGATTCTGTAAAAAACATTACAAGACTATAGACCTACAAAATATGTCATTTTTAACTCCCAAAAAACAGAGGTGCATAAGTTTGACGTGTCAGTATGTGGCATTGTAGCTGCCAAACGGATGAACTGAATCTGGTATAGTTTTCCTTGTTTGAAAGCTGAGGTCCTAGATATTATAATTTATCGTCATCAACTTGGTCACTGCTTGACAACTAATTCATTTTTATTTTATTTTAACATAGTCTTCAGCGAAAATATCGAATATACAATTGTACAGATATATTAAATCGCACAAAGTTTGTGAAGGCAGTGTCCTCGCAGATGGCTTCTTCTGAAGTCACCGCCTGTTGTAACAATACAGCCTAGTGTGTTCATAATACAGGGGAAAGTGAGCTCTAACACGTGAGATGTAAAGTTGTGAACTGTTTGTGCGGAATGTGTGTCAATTGAAGTTGGCGCCGATATTCATTAGAGCGAGACAGACTAGTGTATACACTGGCCGAACGATAAATAATATAATATTGTATGTTATTGAGCAGTTAACAATAGCTTTTGAAGTTTGATAGCCTGGCCCTCATTGAGCTGTGATTCTTCCTAGACAATTCGAAAACTCGTACGATCTATATAATTTTATATTAAGCTAAAAAAAAGGTTTTAAGGTGAAGAAAATTTGTGCGTTTTGGGACGACTGATATGTTATAACTTAATACGCTGTGGGTTAGAGTGAGAAAGGAGTACCAACCGCTATCATAGCCTGAAAGAGGGAAGCCAGTCACTGGCATCATAACGCGTTACGTAACGAAACGGTCTACCCTCCTATAAGAAGTCTAATCCATATCATCCGTGGGGTAAAGGAGAAAGAACAGCATCTCCCATCAACCATCTTACCCTTGAATGTCTTAAAAGGATACAGAGGATTCCGTGAACGTAATCTATATATCTTCATTTCTTTGTTATACATAAAAATGAATTCCTGTTCGTTAGTCTCGCTAAAACTCGAGAACGGCTGAACCGATTGGGCTATTTTTGGTCTTGAAATATTTGTGGAAGTCCAGGGATGATTTAATCTTATATATAAAAATGAATTGCTGTTCGTTAGTCTCCCTAAAGCTCGAGAACGGCTGAACCGATTCGGCTATTTTTGGTCTTGAAATGTTCGTGGAAGTCCAGGGAAGGTTTAAACGGTTTTTATGCTCGGGTCAGCTAGTTATTATATTATGAAAACTGCGATACCAGCCTGCAAAGCGTGGCGAATTTAAACAACTACCGGTCCGGTTTTGTCCGGTAAATACACAAGATACTCGAACTGAAAACTATAAGCAGTTCGCCAAACAATTGAAGTGAAAAAGATAGACAAACCGCCCGCGTGCCAGCGTAAACACTAGGTTTATTTAAATACAGCGCTGAGAGCCTTCAAGTGCTTTTTGCGGGCAGCCGCTGGAAATTAGTAGGATTTTATTGTTAGTTGTTCATTGCGGGGATTCGATACAAATCTTACTATAGCAGTATTGTTTTTGTGACGTCTCCATGGTCCATTGACTCACGAATAGTAGGACGGGAGTTCGATTTATCGGAGCCACTAAAAAGTTTAGTTAATGCAGGCAATCTGACGACGAGACAGATGTTACATGCGTCGGATTGGCATGTAAAAAGTCGGTCATCTATTTGCGAGTCGTCTCTACCCTATTACTAAATCTCTACAGTCGGTCTGTCAGTCTACAGAAACCGTGATTTTTTCACGTCTTCTAACATGAAACATAGATCTATAAATAAATTTAAAAAATAGTTAAAGAAAGTTGTGCTGAAGGTTATTATATTATTATATATAATAGGTATATTATATAATTTCATTCATGATTGCACACCTTGGGAATAAGGTGTCTCTATGCTCGGTTACAACATTGTACACTTTATTTTTCTAATTTTACTTGTAAGTCATAGCATTGTTATGTATTTTATATATTTAAAAAAGTAAAAGAACAATTTTCCAATCTTTTTACTAAAAGATGTCCCCGCGCGAGTTTCTTACGCCGGTTCTTCTCGCCGGGCTAGTTCCCGAACCGGTGGTAGGCATCATGTAGGACAATTCTATAAGTGTTATTTAATAAACTATATGGAAATAAAAAGTTTTGAATTTTGAATTTCTTTGAATAGTTACAAACATGAATATTGTGCTGTAGTTGAATAATTTACGCTTTGATTTACCAGTATAAACTCAGTTTAGTAAGGAAAAGGGAAAAAACCAGGAAAACGTAAAAAGCACAGGAAAATTTATAATCCCTTCCCTGTCCGAAACACTTGCGTCACGGCCGCAATCGGAAGAATCGGAGCACAAGATCTGCACCGTCAGGTAAATGTATTCAATTCGCAACCGTTATGGTTTCTGCCACGTCATTGTATACATGACTATCATATTACATAAATAATGTGACTCTTTGCAGGAAGAAAATATGTATTGATATATAAAAATGTGTATAGAACAAAAAGACAAAAGATTAGTTTATTCGTATTGAATAGGTGTTGAAAAAACTGAACTAGTTAATTTAGATTAAATTTAGGAGGTCGTCATAAGTAGCCAATTAAATAGTGATCCACAAATTAATGTGTGCTAACACATCTTTTTCCAACGTTTCTAATTTATATCTTTTATAAGTTTATGTTTTTTGTTACAGGTACGTGGTAACCAACCCGACACAGCTCTATCGTGGTGGATACCTGAATCTTCCCACAATGAGTAGAGACATAACCAAAAGTAAGGGGGAAATTGGGCACTAGGTACGATACAACGAATTTCCTAAGAATATTATGGAAGGAAATGTAGAGGGGAGAAGAGGAAGAGAAAGACCTAGGAGAAGCTAAAAAAAAAAGAAAAGGAGGAGATAATAACATACATTTTGTCGTATCAAGATGTCAAAAGTAAAGCACAGAGAAAAATGGCGGTCACTCCAACGACAAGAGCATAGCTCTTACAATTTAGTATATAATTTATTAATTTATTTTACGATACTTAGATACGAGATACTTTTTTTTTGCTTTATTTTTTAAAGAGGCTTTTACCGTTCATGGCATGTCAGCCCCATCATAACTTATACTACTACATCATAACTTATATTAATAAATAATTTTGTACAAAAATTTTGCTGCTTCACTCGCAGGTGAAGCCAGAATGGTCATGTATATGTCGCAGTCATCTAATTAAATCAGCTATTTCATTGAGTGACTAGCGTTTTTATCGAATGACGACATTTAATTGAAAGACTAAAGGACAACTCGTCAAGTTGTTTATTGTAACGTCCAATGTCTTGACTGAACATTGATTGAACGTCATTTAGTCATGTAGTCATTGACTGAACGTCATTTAGTCCGTTTTTTTAACCGACTTCCAAAAAAGGAGGAGCTTTCTCAATTCGATGAATAAGTAGGTTTTTTTTATGTTTGTTAGCGAATAATTTTCCGATTTTTTAACCGACTTTCAAAAAAGGAGGAGCTGGAAAAAATTTAGTATAAATCCCTCTTAATTGGGGGGGTGGGAGGAGGGGGAGGGGGAGAACCCCCCCCCTACCACTCCCACCTTTAGGAGACTACTAGTTTGGAAGATATTTATGGTTGAAGTTTTGAGGTTATGTCTGTGTTTCCGGGATATTTCCAGGAGTAAAACAGGGGAGAAAGGTGGAGACGGCGGTAAGGGGACAAAGGAAATCCCCCTACCCTCCCCTCTACTCAGCAACCACTAGTTAAGAAAATATTTACAGTTGTAGTTTAGAGGTTAGATAAAATAGACAAGTTCTACGTGGAGTCGATAGATTTGTTTTTGGGACAATGTCGGTCTGTCACGTCTCCGGCGCTGCGGGAAATGCAGCCCCTTTGCCCATGCGTAACGAATGACATCAACCAATACTCGCCTTAGGCAGCTCCGGCTTTCTGGTCGCCTTCGGCGACCAGCCTCCGCCGCCACGGCGAGTCCTGGTTTCTGCATTTCGTTACGGCGGGCGGGGGCTGCTCTCCCTCCGCGCCTACGCGCTTAAATATACACTCTAGGGGTTGACAGACAAGTACTACGTGGAGTCGGGGTTGATAGATTCGCTTTTGGGAAAATTCAGTCACCTGACTGATTTTATGTCCGCTCTCATATAAGGGCTATGTTACAATCCGCTAACTAATTGGACGTTGTACAATCAATGTTCGGCCTAGTCTTTCAATTAAATGTCATCATTCGATAAAAACGCTAGTCACTCAATGAAATAGCTGATTTAATTAGATGACTGCGACATATATACAAAAATCAAACCTATTAATTCTAAATTTAGTAAAAAACTCCTTTCTTTCGTTGGCACCTTTCACACACTCCATAATCAAATGATGAATATCCTCAACTACACCGCATTCATCGCAGTTCGGCGAGTTAGATATTTTAATCATATATCTATAGTAACCACAAGGATATTGACCCGATCACGAGATACTTATTACTCTTGCTTTTTGTACTGTGGCGGTACAACGCCTCCGTGGTCTAGTGGTTCAGAGTTTGGCTCTTGACCCGGAGGTCGCGGGTTCGAATCCCGCTGAGGGAACAAAAATGTGTATTAAATTTGTGTATAATATAATAAAAATCTTAAATATGTGTATAGTATAAAAGTATTAAATATATTTCCGTTGTCTGGTACCTGTAACACAAGTTCTTCGGATACTTAGCACGGGGCCAGATTGACGTGGTGTGAAGCGTCCATAGATATTATTATATATTATATTAACTAGCGCCACAATCCCGCATCGCTTTTCTATTGAAGTTTTTCTAAGTCTTATTGAAGCTATTGAAGTTTTTCTAAATCCAGCGCTATATTATATACAACATCTGAAAACTAGTACAGTGGGCTTGGCGTGGGCGTGGTTGGAGCCCTCCACTGATCCCACAGTATCTACGAATTGGTCTGACTGAGCCCACCATCTCGTGAGGTGGTAGATCTCCCTTTGGGGCTTTCACTGTTCCCACAATATCTACGAAATCGGCTACCGACACCGAAATCGGTGTGGGAGTTAAGATTATTATACGATTATTACAGGTATTGGTGTCAGAGTTATAATTATTATAAATATAGCTATGATATTACATGACAATATCGGTGTCAAATCTATAATTACTATAAATATAGCTATGATATTACATGACAATATCGGTGTCAAATCTATAATTACTATAAATATAGCTATGATATTACATGACAATATCGGTGTCAAATCTATAATTACTATAAATATAGCTATGATATTACATGACAATATCGGTGTCAAATCTATAATTACTATAAATATAGCTATGATAGTGTTTCCCCGCAGTTTGTCCGTCAGTGGTCACCGCCCGCCACGCTCTCTGTTCACTTTGAAGGTACTCGGCGGCGCGTGAAGCGTTTGTGCCGAATAAAGTTATATTTAAACTGGGGGATTGGGGTCCATACAGGGGCAGACTAAGGGAGAATGTAACACCATAATAATAAAACATTTATTCATATATTGGACATAACTGTATAGTAAATAATAATAAAATTACAATTAAAAAAACAATTAAATTCGTTTGGTAAATAAAAGTATTTACCAAACGAATATAAACATTTAACATTTCGTAAAAAGCCAAGGATTCAAATGAATAAACTTATTTTTCGGTTACTGACAGACAGACAAAGCTGGATCTCCTAAAGTATTTTAACGAAAATAAAAAGTTGATGTTACCTTACAAGAGTTAAAGACAAAGAGTAGCAAACCAAATATTCAAGATTATGAACTAATAAAAACCCAACGCTTAAAAACAATAAACTTATTTTTCTGTTGTGACATACAGATATTATTCAAAAAAAGTATTTAAAAAAAAGTTGATGTACCTTACAAAGAATTAAAGATAAAGAGTATTTGCTAACCAAGTGTTTTTGTGAAAACCCAACGCTTAAAAACAATAAACTTATTTTTCTGTTGTGACAGACAGATAGTATTAAAAAAAAAGTATTTAAAAAAAAGTTGATGTTACTTAGAAGAGTTAAAGATAAAGAGTATTTGCTAACCAAGCATTTTTATGAACTCATAAAAACCCAACGCTTAAAATCAATAATCTCATTTTTGCAATTGTAACAAAAAGTATCAATAGCTCGAGCACCTTCGCTGCGGGACTCAAATTAACCATTGTCTGAGTTTTAATTCATCTTAGAGAAACACTTGCGATGTGCCGCGAGCGATCCGCTCAGCCAGGGTTGCCAGATTACAAAATTATTTATTTCCAATACAGTTTTTGTAAATTACTAGCTGAGCCGTGCCCAATTCGTTGAGCATCCAAACCGTTCAAACCTTCCCGGGACTTCCACGAATATTTCAAGATAAAAAATAGCCGAATCGGTTCAGCCGTTCTCAAGTTTTAGCGAGACTCACGAACATCAACTCATTTTATATATAAGAAGATGATTCATTCAATTGTGATGCCTTTAAATAAAGTACAAGAATAGTTACAATTAACAAAATAATAGTTAATAGTAAACAGGCATCGCAAAATTAAAATCAATCTTCAATTTTGTTATACAGTGTGTAAAAGACCAGTTATAATAACTTTGAGCTACAACTATGAATATAACTGTGGCATAGAGTTATTTGAGTCCCAACAGCAGCGCCATCTACTGGATCTAAATAATACTCTAAAACATTCCTCGAATTCCGTCCATTGGTGAAAACGGTATGAAGATCGGTGCAGTAGTTTTTGAGTTTGAGAACAGACAGACAGACGCGGCGGAGATTTGTTGTATACGAAAGGATTAAATAAGTGAGATGTAAGTTTTCTGAATAAATAAAAATCATTTTTGCAATCAATAAAATAAATAGTTTTATTATTGTTTCTTAATTTTTCGACATGGCAACCCTACACACCGGACCCCCCCCCCCCCCCCCCCCGCGCTCCCGGCTCGGCGGGGAGTCGCCGCTAATATTGAATTGTTCACCGGCAGGTACCGCCCTAAATATATTACAGATTTATACCAACAGTGTTGCCAGCTATTTCTTGTCAAAATATTATATTTGCGCCGTGTAACATAAATTTATATTTAGGATATTATTTATCGCTCAAAATTTTCTATCAGAATACGGTGAAGCCAAAAGTACGGGTAATTTTAGCAGTATATGTATGCATGTTTCACTATATCGTCTATGCAATTTTATTAAAAGTAATAATTATTTCGTATTTTTAGCCCGGATATATATTATTACAAAAAATAAAAATATATTACCTCTGTATATTTTAAACGTTAAAGGTTAAATCTGTTTTCAAAAAGCTCTTTGAAAGATTTATTTTATTTAATAATACGAAGTATCGATTATGCGGATGAACGGCCTTTACGCGTATTCATCAATCATCAATCACAATAATTCCATTATAATAATAATAATATGTATAGACACTTCACATCACGTCAATCTGGTCCTGTGCTAAGTATTCGAAGAACTTGTATTACAGGTACCAGAAAACGGAAATATATATTTAATACTGTACACATATTTAAGATATTTATTGTATTTATACACAAATTTAATACACATCCATGACCCAGGAACATTGAAAACTTTTTGTTCCCTCGGCGGGATTCGAACCTGCAACCTCTCGGTCGAGCACCAACGCGCTGAACCACTGCGCTACGGAGGTCGTTGTTGCTTTGTGTATTAATGAAATACACAAAGCAACAAATATTTTTTACACAATACTGTATATAACAAGAGGATGATAAAATGTATTGATCGCCACACACCACACGCGGAACAAAGACACAAACGAAAATATTGAAAACAAAAAATGTAGGATTAATATTATGTATTGTAGGATATACTAAAAAGTTACCCCTTTTTTCAATTGATAATACATTTCAATTAATAACATCTAAAAGTATCACAGACCGTGAAGTTTTAATCTTTTAATCTTCGCGGTCTGTGATATTTTTAGATGTGTCAAATTTTCTTAGTTCCAAATGTTTTTATTTAGTATATACAACTCTGTATATTACCTATTTTGTCACTAACCGCTTATATTGTATATAACCAGGTGATGATGATGAGTGTTAATAACGTTTTATAATAAAACACCTGTCGTCTGACCCACTTCACGTGGATTGCCGCACTAAGTAGGTAGTAAAGCAAAAATGTGTATTGCTTTTACATTTATTTTCTTTCCAAGTAGATGTTGCCAGTGACTTAGTGCGAGCAATATTGTACATTTTGTCGCAATAAACTAGCCTGTGTCCTTTTTCATAGTATATCTGTGCCAAATTTCATAAAAATCGGCTTAATTGTTTCGGAGCCATTTGAATGCAAACAAACAAATAAATGTAAGCCATACATTTGATAAGAAATTGATGTGGGTGAATCATATAAATAAACTTAAATCAGAATGCTATAAGAGGTTAAATATAATAAAGGTATTATCGTCTACAAAATGGGGTGCTGATAGAAAGTGCTTATTAAATTCTTATCGTGCTTTGATAAGACAAAAAATTGATTATGCGTCTATTATATATGATTCTGCAAAGAAGCGCACATTAAATTCATTAGAAGCTGTACAAAATCAAGCACTTAGATTGTGTATTGGTGCATTCAGGACTAGTCCAACTATGAGCATCTTGGCAGAAGCTGAAGAAATGCCGTTGGAGTTTAGAAGAAAGGAGTTAGTAACAATGTATGGGTTAAAAATTTTATCTCGATGTAACAGCCCAACCTACAACTACTATACCCAGTCATTAGCCGTGGATTCGGAATATGAACATCAATCAAAATTATCCCAACCGCTACGTATTAGAGCTGCCAAATACAGTAAAGAATTAAATTTTATAGTACCTCCAGTTTTTACTGAACAATTGCCCCCGTTTGGCCCGTGGGAATATTATGAATTTCCGATAAACTTAGAATTAGTTAATTGTGAAACAGAAAATACATGTAACGAAATTTTGAACAAATATGTAGATCACGAAAAAATTTCCACTTACAGTTCCATAGAAAATAACCAATCAAGTTGTTCTGTAGTAAAAACAAACAATTGTTATAAATTTAAACTTTTAAACCTTTTCTCAATGTTTAGTAGTGATGCAACGGCTATAATTACAGCATTACAAATTATTAGTAATGAAAACTCACCTCAACAAAAATATATTATTTTAACCAAATCAAAATCATGTTTACTAGCCATTTCAAATTTAAAAAGCAAAATTCCTATAATCATAGACATACAATTGAAAATTATTAGTCTTTTACAAAATAATTACAAATTTGAAATTATGTGGATCCCAGAATGTTTAAAAATTGAATCTGAAGCTATAAATAATTGTAATGAAATTAGTATTCAGTGTTCAAATAAGACAACATATTCTGATATAAAGAGATATATAAAACATAAAATAAGATGTCGCTGGGATGTATTTTGGAAAACTGGCAATACCTCAAAATTATTTAGTGTTAGAAAATCAATTTTTGATAAGCTTCCTCTTCACTTCCTATGTAGATATGATCAGGTAGTAACCACCAGATTGCGAATTGGCCATTCAAATATCACCCATATCCATATTATCACAAAGTCTGAAAAAAGCAAATGCAAATGTGGATCTTTTCTTACTATTCTCCATCTCCTAGTGGAATGTCCAGAATATAATACAGAAAAATGTTTATGTAATTTACCTAGTGATTTAAAAGAATGTTTGAATAATGAAAATGGATGTACTGCAACTTTAAAGTTCCTGAAAATGATAAATGTTTACAAATTAATTTAAGTAAGATATTGTATAATATTATGATTTATATAAAGTGGTCGCTAATGACCCAGATGTTGAAGCGACAATAAATAAATAAATAAAAAAAAAAAAAAAAAAATGTAAGCCAGTGCATAGAATATTATGTTCCTCTTGACAAGGAAGGAACTAAAATATGTTCTCTATTCCCAAAGAACCTTCTTATGATAAAATATGTCATTGATTTTAGCAAAGCTACGACAATCTCTACGGCGTATCGATTACGTAGTAGTGCTACGAATATTGTAGCATAGCTACGAGACTTGTAGCGGTGCTACAAATTACGTAGCGCTACGAAACAGAACGCTATGATTTTGCAGCGCTTTATGATTTATGATATAAATTATTACTTTGGTTATGTAATAACTGTTATATATAGGTTAAGTTGCTGTTTCAATTTCACTTAAACCCATTTCTAGATGCACGCAACACATTAACACTATTTTTTTTATTGTGCTTTTAGGAGAATAAGTACGATATAATGTACATAGTTAGTGGAATCAGACGTTACTTTGCGGATATCCATAGCATAAAATTTTAATTTATTATAGTAAGCAATATCCCGCGAAAAAAATATAAACCACCACACGACCACACAAGCAATAATGTTAACACTAATGTCCCCAAATATGTCATGTCAGAGGTCGCAAGTGTATAATAGCTCCCCTCACCGATTTCGGTGTCGGTAGCCGATTTCATTGAAACCAGGCCAGCTACGCAGGAGTTATTTTATAGTGCCCAAGTGTGTGCGCAATACACAAGAAGCACTCTCTCTTCCTTTTACTCTCATAATCCAGTGGGACGGTAAACCGACACGACTGGCGAGAGAACAGGCGCAGGACCGACTTTTTACATGCCCATCCGACGTGTGTATAGTGCCTAATCGCAAGTGTGTGCCAGGCCTAATATGGCAAGTCAATCACAGTGTGGCCGTGGGCTCACAGTGCTACATTATAGACGTATACAATTCCAAATGCGCCAAGACAGTGCACGCCTGACCTTATATTTCATATCAGCAGTCGCAAGTGTATGCCGTGCCTAATGTGTCACAATCGCGATCGCATGTGTACGCCCGGCCTAACGCGTCATGTTGCGGTCGCGCGCTGTGACGTCACGTGGCGTCACGACGCGTTATCAATAGACCGGGAGCATACGCTCAATAATTGTAGGCTTAAGTCATCTCACTGTCCAACTGATTAAACGGGGATATGTGGGGCAAGAGGGGTTGGGGCTAAGGGGTGCGGTTAGAGGTTAACGTTGATTAATATCTGGTGTGAGATCAGCTGTGACGAGACGTCTTGGAATTGGGAAGTGCAGATAATATGGACTATATGTGGAACATATTATGGGCATGTGGAATATATGGGATGAATAACTTTTTAATTAATAAAAAAACACAATCTGCTGCATTTTTTAGTATTTAAATATGTCTTTATTATTACTGAATTGCGAAAGAAGTTAACAGAGACGAAATTCAAAGTTGATTCAATACCTTGCTGATTATTACAGGTTGCAAATTTTCGTATAAAAATAACAAACAGAAGTCGACACATTATTTTCATTCAAAAGTACGTTGCAAAAAAATAAAAAGTAAAAACAGACAAAAGGCAAAAGCATATTTCGCACGTTTTTCATCTGAACTTTGTAAAGTGAAATATTTTCTCCGGTACGTTAAATATCACGTAACTACAGTACAGTGCGTTTCATTTTATGAAATATACCATATTACCAACTTCGTCTAATGGCAAGCAATTACCACAAAACACGTGTAACACTCGCGGAGTTACAAGTGCGTTCTTTGTCCTTAAAACTTCTATCAATCACCGAAAAACTACTCAAAAGTAATTTCACGCTGGTTTTCAATGAGGCTATGTAAGGGGCCACTCGTGCCGAAACATGGCTCTTTCAATCATAATATTTTATGATTATATACAATGTGTAAATTAATGAGCGATCATACTTTAGGGTGCGTATGTAGTACCTACTATGTAGAGTATACTGTGAAAGTACCAGCGCTGAAAGACTTACTTTTGACTTTCATGTTTCTATGAGAAATGCCCCAACATCATACATTTTCCGATACAATAATTTAATAAAAGTAATGTTTCAGCGCTGGTACTTTCACAGTAAACATAGTAGGTACATACACACCCTAAAGTATTATCACTCATTAATATTACAGCCTGTATAATATTATGCATGGAAGTATCTCGACGGATAACAACCAAAAAAATATTCCAGATCGGCTCTCTTTGAAGCGAAGTGACAGATTCGTGCCGAAGCTTAACACGTGAAATATATGAAATAACATATTTACCATTTTCTTAGTCAAGTTTTAAGATGACTTTCACGCAAGTTCGGTTGTCGTTTGTAAATTACCTGTCCCGCGTCACCTCATGAAAATGTAACGGCTCCTGGACTACTCGACTAATGAAGAAGATTAAAATGTCTTTTTACTCTCATAAATTAAACTCACAGATGTCCCGGTTAGCAGGAACAATTGACAACTACGTAATTGCAATTACGTCGTTTCAGATATGACCTGCTGGACCCACCAAAGTAATTTTTAGGGGTATATTCGCCACGCTTGCCAGGTGGATTGGCGCTTGCAGTAATAAGTTACAACCGAGTTAAAAATAGATACTAAAGTATCTATTTTTAACTCGGTTGTAACTAATATATATGACATTCATGCTCCCATCAAACCAATCCGTATGAAGCGATTGCCAGCGCCCTGGCTGTCTACAGAAATAATGAATTTCATGGCGAAACGTAATAAAGCCAAAACAAAGTGCAAACGTTGCCCTACTGAAGTGAACATATACAAATAGCTTACAAAAAACTTCGCAACACGTGCAATAGGATGTGTAGGGATGCTAAACGTCGCTATATTTTCACTTCGGCAGAAAACCTATCTCAGGCACAATTGTGGAAGTTCCTGGGACGGCTTGGTTTGGGTAAATCTTGTTCGGCTCCTGCTCCCTCGTTTAATGTGGACGACCTCAATAAATACTTCGCTGAGCCGCCTCTTCTTTTATCGGATGCCAACAAATCAGCTTGCTCGAACTTTCTATCTAATAAGATTCCTCCTACACACGAATCCTTTCTTATCACTAACATCACAGAACATCAAGTCCTTACAAGCCTTCTCTCTATCTCTTCTAAGGCCTTTGGCTGTGACGGTCTTAGTAAGGACATGTTAACGCCGATTGCTGATTTACTGTCTCCTGTTATAGCCCATATCCTTAATTTTTCTATCACTTCTTGTACCTTTCCGTCCTTGTGGAAACATGCCCATATAATACCTCTACCAAAATCTTCCAATCCAACTTCAAACACCGATTACCGGCCCATCTCTATTTTACCTATCCTGTCCAAAATCCTCGAGCAAGCTATCTCTAAACAGTTATTAGACTTTTTAAACCACAACCAGATTTTAAGCCCCTATCAGTCAGGATTTCGCCAAGGTCACAGCACTACCACCGCGTTGTTAAAAGTTACGGAAGATATACGGTTTGCAATGGATAATAAAATGGTCACTGTTTTAATCTTACTAGATTTCAGCTGTGCTTTTAATTCGGTAGATCATGACATTTTGCTAGCCGTAATTAAATCTATTGGTGTCTCTCCTTCGGCACTTGCGTGGTTTGATTCTTATCTGAGAGGAAGAAAACAGCGAATTTACATTCCCGACGTCTGCTCCGAATGGACTAATACGTTCGCTGGGGTCCCGCAAGGCGGAGTTATGTCTCCGATACTTTTTGCCATTTTTATTAATGAGATAACTAATACGATATCCTCTTCCTACCATCTCTATGCGGACGACCTACAAATATACAAGCACTCTAGTATCGATAACATTGAGTTCACGATTAATTCAATTAATAATGATCTTTTAAATATTGATAAATGGGCTAACACTTTTGGACTTCTTGTTAACCCCACAAAGTCGCAAGCTATTTTAATTGGCAGCAGGCAGCTGCGATCCAGGATAGATTTCGAGTCTTTAAGTAAGGTTATTTACAATAATAACGTGCTAGATTTCAAAGACAGTGCCAAAAACCTAGGTGTAATCTTCGACTGCCACCTTTCCTGGTCTGCGCATATTAACGAGGTGAGTAAAAGACTACATTACTCATTGCATGCTCTGAAGAGGTTGCAAAATTTCCTTCCCACTTCGGTGAAGTTACTATTGGCACAATCTTTATTATTACCACTTCTAGATTACGCCGACGTCTGTTACTTGGATATAACCGAAGAGCTAATGAACAAATTAGAACGCCTACAAAATGCGTGCATACGTTTCATATATGGATTGCGCAAATTTGACCACATAACCGACGCACGTAACAAGTTACAATGGCTTCCTATCCGCCTTCGCCGGAATACACACATTTTAATTTCAGTTTTTAAAGTTCTTAAGTTATCTTCTTCTCCTTCTTATCTATTTGACCGTTTTTCTTACACGACTCCGAGCGAAAGGCCAGCTAGAATATGCTATCCAAGGAGGATTCTAGACACTCCATGGTATAACACCATCTTTTACGGTAACTCTTACACCGTTAGAGCTGCCCAGATGTGGAATGCGCTGCCTGTAGACGTGCAGCGGAGCCCAACTTTGGGCACGTTCAAAACACGGCTGAAGAGTCACTTTTTGTCATCCATCAATAATTTAAATATATAGTAAGTTTATGTACTTATTTATATATTCTTATGTATTTATCTGTATTGTATTATCTTTATTTATATAAGTCAGTGTTAGTAATATTGTATAATATATATATATATGTAGTGTTATATTATTTGTATTTAAATTATTTATTTTGTATTTATTTATAATAGGTATTATCTATCTTAACATATTAGTATAATTAGAATCATAGTGTCGTATTTTAATTTTGTAATTTTGTATTGGTCTCCATAGACTAATCAATGTATATTTGTTATTAATTTCTATGTTCTTTTCATTCTCTTGTGTACTATCTGTGTCCGTTTCTGTATCTCACAATGTCCTGTCCTGGGTCTGCTGGCAGAGATCTCTTGTAGAGATAAGCATACCTTTGTACTTCTATTACTGTTAGTCCTAATTTTAAGTTAGTTTTAGAATGTTGTACATAAAGAATAAATAAATAAATAAATAAATAATATAATAACAATATCCGTGGAAACGCTGCTCCCTATTTCCAGATATACAGGGCGATTCATGGTATATATATCAAACCGAATATGGTGTAAAGAGATTTAACCTTACTAATAAAAATATGTACACACTGTAAGCTATAATGTTTTGCCCATATCTGATATGTTAGAAACGCTACCTGACAGATAAGGACTAAAACATTGTCAGGTTTATACAATGTGTAAATATTTTATTAGTAAAACATTAAGTATATACAGTGTGTCTCACGGTGAATATACCAAGCGGGATATAGTGTGAATCGCGTCATATAAATTACTTAATATAACTCAAACTAAAATTCAAAGGTCTAAAATGAAAAGTAGTGAATCTTACTATGCTGGGGCTCGCTAGTTTATACACACGAACGCACTGGTCGTTGACCTAAGACCTCACAAGAATTGAGAGTCATCAGTTTTGTGACTTCTATGGAGATCTTTAATCGTGATTTGTCGCGTTATGATAAGTAATATATATGAGGTGCCAAAACAAAAAATGCTCTACGCGTCCTTCTCTTCACACTATATTTGGCTTGATATATGAAACATGAAACCTGTATATTATATATTCCCACAAAATATGGTTGATGGGCAGGTGGTATTCTTACCCTTACTTAAAAAAATTTACGACATAAGTTACATAATACAAACCCAAATACTTAGAACACTTGTTTGTTCCTTTGGAATTTAAACCTCAGATCTCCGGCTCGAGCATCAACGCGCTCAACCACTGCACTACAGAGGTCACAATAGGCTAGGATCTAGATTCTATCAATTAGCTTATTCGAATTAAAACTATTTTGAGCACAATTCTAAATTTCCACTAGTGTTCCAGACCCAAATAATGCTTAATCTAAAAGCTATTCAAAAGCCTAAATAGCTAACCGCGTGCGAGTTCGTATGGAGGTGATAGCCGGCTAAGCTGTTGCGGCTAGCCACAAACGGCTAGATACTAAATAGTCGATTAGCCGAGCCGTGGCAGGTTTTCCAGCCATTCTTTTCAATATGGCCCCTCAAAGGATTATGGAAACATGCGGGAAATTCTGAATTCCACGGGAATTTTTGAAAGCGGGTTACCTTTGAATTGTTGGTGTTCCATTTTAACTTGACCGCAGTAGGCCAGCGTTGTAGGTCCTTAAATCTTTTCATGGTAGAAAAGGTACATCTCCGTTTTTTTTAACAAAAATTAAAGGGTGTTATAATTTTGTAACGTGTCTGACCTGTCTGTGTATCTGCGGCATCGTAGCTCTTAAACGGATGTACCGATTTTGATCTAGTTTTTTTGTTTGGAAGTTGTCGTGATTGAAAGTGTTAATAGCTATAATTCATCATCAGGTCGCACAGTTCTTCACAATTTGGAAGTACTTAAAAAATTGGTTTCGTTTATAGTTACATCTATAATATCTTCTTCTTGCTTCTTCTTCTAATATATAAAAATGAATTGCTGTTCGTGAGTCTCGCAAAAACTCGAGAACGGCTGAACCGATTCGGCTATTTTTGGTCTTGAAATATTCGTGGAAGTTTTAAACGGTTCATCACAAACTGTTTTTATGCTCAACGAAGTGGGCACGGGTCAGCTAGTATTCCTATAAATCAGTTAAAATCTGCAGCGGTATTTGGTAAACAAGCGTTATTCCACGCTAGTTTTATGTGAGTCCGTAGAGCCTTTTTTCATTCCGATAAAGTTTTAGCTTTTGATGATGATGATGATTGTATGAAGTATGACGGCATAATATGTTATCATATATCACCCATACATGTTCTTCTAATCCGTATATTAACAACCCGCAACTCCGCTACGATATATTATGTTATTTATTCAAATCAATTCCGGAGGGATACAATATATGTGGCTGGGATCATCTGTCTCTTTCCTTCCTATTGTTATGTTGAAGGATAGGGATATTGTACAGGCTGTTGTTATTTTTCGATTGGATACGAAATATATTAATTTTCTGAATAAATATGTTTGTATGTAAAAATTATCGCTTGTCAATTAAATATTTTCGACTATTAGCAGATTACTGTTTATAATGTAATCGTAATATTTGTCTTAAGTACATACACATATTATTGTATATTACGGGTAAGAACCCGTGCCTACTTCGTTGATAAATAAAATATATAGTTACAGTTGATAGTAAATATCCGACGGAGTTGTCAGGACTATACGCCGACATATGTCATATTATACAGAGTGAATTCTTAAAAAAGGCATTGTAGTATCCGAAACTATAAGCAAAAGAGATAATGAAAAATGCTAAAACTAGTTTCGACCTCGAATTCTATAGAAACTTAAACTACATCATTATATTTTTTATAAATAAAATTTCCAGCCTAAAATCGAGAGAAATTGATCTCACTCCTTTCATTTTTCGCTTTCACCTATAATTTCTTATATCGCCTACCATGACCTTTTTTTCATTTTGTAAATAAATAATATCTGTGGACGCTTCACACCACGTCAAATCTGGCCCCGTGCTAAGTATCCGAAGAACTTGTGTTACAGATCTAGACAACGGAAATATATTTAATAGTTTTATACTATACACATATTAAAGATCTTTATTATATTAACATCCATGACCCAGGAACATTGACAACTTTTGGTTCCCTCGGTGGGATCGAACCCGCGACCTCGCTCGAGCACCAACGCGCACCACCACTGCGCTACGGAGGTCGTCGATGTATATTTACATTTAAAAGAACTTCCAAAGAAGTCGTTATTTGAACATACAGCACTTAAATAAATATCAGTTAGCTCACATCTGATATACAGTCCCAATGGAGCGGAACAAAAAGGAACATGTCTTAAAAATAAAAAGCCAAGAATAAATTTCAATAGAAAATGTTTAGTAGTGGGAGGGCCTCGGGACGTCATGTTCGGGTTGTATCGGTGCATGCTAGTGGGTAGTAACGTCAGCATATACGAGTATGCGGTAGTTTCATTATGCGGTAGTTTCGATATGCGGTACTTTCAGTATGCAGTAGTTTCGGTATGTGGTAATTTCGGTATGCGGCAGTTTAGTATTAGTTTCTTTGGGCAGTTTTGGATGTTTAATCGTTACAACTCAATTTTCGGGTTCCAAAGTTAAGCGACTATTGTTCGATATATTGTAATTATGAACCTTATGTAACTGATTGAATGTGCTGTTGGTTCTTGATGGAAATTCATGTTTACAATAATAATACCTACAACTATTATTTATACTTTTCAACTTTATTACGTTTTTAATAAGGTTTTACTAAATAACTGTATTCGGTTTTACGCTTTCATTAACAATTTAGAAAAATATAGTCATTCGGTCAGAAATAATGTAGTATTCGACGGGTGAAATAATTATATTATTATAATGCGTAAAATACAAACGATCCTACTTATAATACAAATTAATATAGACATAAATAACGAGCTTGAATAGCATAATATAATTTTGATAAATATAACAATAAAAAACTGTGATGTATAAACATATTTTATTATAATATAAAAAAACATAGTTTATTTACAATTTACGTAATCTTTATATGTACCAACAGTCGATTAAAAATATTCGGTATTCGGTCGTCGCCGCGCACCCCTAAAGCATGCTCCATTGCCGCTGTATGCCAATATCAAAGCTGCGGGCCGGACGACTCGGAATAAATTTGCGTTTTATCGCGTCCGGTCCGACCCACCCGAGTGCACCCACTTTAACCCCCCTCCGGGCACCCACTTCCACCCACCTTCCCATGTAACCCGCCACGGATATTGGTGTAGCTAACTTGGCGGTTTACCCTAAATTTGGCATGTTTTTTAATATCGGTAATAAACTGGGACATGCGCTGAAAGTCTAGATTTCGCAAGGTTTGTTTTTGAAAGTTGAGTCGATATTTTCTGCATTGGCAATAAGATGGCTATATAATATGCTTTCTGTCGATCAATCGGCGTGACACTGCGAGACGACGAACGGACAGAAGTAATATTTTATGTAAATAATAATCTTACTGCGTACTTACCTACTTACACAAAATAAAATAAAAAACGATTTAGCGTGTAACATTCCTATCACACCCAACAAACAACCTTAAGGACCTGAACCGATTTCCACCAAATATAGCTAAGAACTCTCTCGACTGATATACCTTTCAAACAAAAAAACGCATTAAAATCGGATCATCCATTTGGGAGCTACGATGCCACAGACAGACACAGACACATACACATTCACACAAACACTTCAAACTTATCACAACCCGTCGTTTTTGCGTCGGGGGTTAAATGTGAAAGATCGTGAGGATAAATGGAAGATGTTTCTGTCACGAAAAATCTACTAAACGCGTTTTGATGAAATTTGGTCCGGTCTTAGTTTGAGATATAACAGATATGCTACTATTCCAAGAAAGTTGCTTTCCCGTGGGATACAGCAGGCTTACTTCCGACAAAATCGAGAATCGAATCAGTTCGATCTCAGCGGCTTTTGGTATTTTATTTGGTGGATTGCTTTGAAACAAACCAAGATAAAGAAAATCGTTAGAACGTAACTTTTTGTACGCCTGACCATATCAATCGAATGAGAATTAAAATAAACAAACGTCAATTTATTCGGGAGTACGTGGCACGATCGAATCTGAATCAAAATCGAATCAGTTTGGAGAGGAAGGCCTCAGAACTCACAAAAGCTATTAATACAGCTCCCACTAATGGCGGCACCCGGCAGCCCTTGGCAGAAGTATTGGGGCCAGAGATAATAAGTCCGGGGAAAACTGCCGGCCAAATACTATTCATTATTAGGTTAATAGCTTGGCCCACCTATTCCGTGAGCGTGCTACATAAAACACCACGCTAATGTGGTCCAACGGGGCCGAAACTTGCGAAATAACATTTCTTTTCGCATTAGACGAAATATTTTATTCAACACAAACTTCGTGTGGAGGTAAGGCAAATATGCTCGAGCGCGCTGCTTCATCAAGGGAGGAATAGCTTCACCATTACATATACAACGAGGAAATTCTTACTTTAAACACCTTACTTATAGTCAAAGTCAAATTTTAATTCAGAATAAATTTTACAAAAAAATGTTTTCCTAACGTCGTTTCTATATGATGTCTACCACCGGTTCGGAAACTAGTCCAGCTAGAAGAACCGGCGTAAGAAACTCTTCTTAAATATAAAATAATAAGAATAATATCTATGTTGACAGCACGCCAATCGACCATATTTACGTGGTGTAAGAGATCCCTAATCCCCAAGAACTTGTGACACCAGATAGCGCAAATATGTTTTATACTTTTATAGTATACACGTATTAAAAATTTGATTATATGACCCAGGAACAGTTTAAGTCGCGACCTATGCAGAACCTACCGTCCCATACAATCTACGTTTCATACAAAAAAATGCAATAGATGTCACTACTATTAACGTTTGTAAGTTATAAAATGTAAATATGCCGAATTAAGTACAAATATTGACATTAAAATAAATATAGTCATATTTTTAAGTATAACATCACATTGAACTAAATTCAACTCCTTAATTAAGAATAAGATACGAAACGAAATCAGTAATAAGTATTTTCCAATAGTGGCATCTAGTGATGGTGGTTTCGAAAAAAACAAAAATAGCCAGTCGAATTGCCAGTATCAGGGTGATTCGACCATTTTTTAGTAGTAGGTCGTGTCTCTGTTATATATCTACTTTGTAGTAGAACTAATGCACTTAACAGCCAAAATCCAAACAAACTGACGTGAATACAGCTCTACTCGTATGCATTTTCTTACGCCCCAAACAGTATCTATGCATTAAACTAAATTTCATTTAGGGAGCATAAGCCCCACTTTATTTAGTCGCCGGGTTATATCTGTTTTGTATCGCGGCTGTCGGGCGCTGGCGACCCGCCAACCGCAGAACATATCTGTTAAGGACGTCTTACACGGTTCTAGTGGACTTGCATTACAGTGACAAGAAACTGTCCCTTTCGCATTTCCATTTCCAGGCAATGCTTGTAAATTTTCTAGTAATATCTTAATGCGGAATATAGACAAATTCATTTATAATAACGTAGCTGTCCTAGCGAAGTTCATACCTTGGCGCAGTGACAGTGGAGCCTACCAGGTCTAATGAATGTCTATTTAATACAACAAAATTCGAAAACCACTCTAGCACGAAGATTGGTGCTATATTGGAGTTTATCGTAAACATACAGACAGACGTGCGGAAGACTTTGTTTTATAATATATGTAAGAATTTCTCTTAAAACACAAGAATGATTGAGATATTATAATGTTTTGGGGCCACGGAAGACCAGGTACCGCGGCGCTGAGCCGTGGTGATACATACCTGAGTGGTTGCCATTTCGGTTGCGATATTTCAGTCATTACACGCTCAACTTGCAAAATCTTTGTGTTTTAACATTGTTTTTTTTCCATGTTTTCTTTTTCCTTGTTATAGAGTAAAGTGTCCTGTAATGTTGTCCGAATAAAGTTTTTTTTTTTATATATCTCCGAAAATGGTTCGACTGGCTATTGTTTTCTAATCACAATTTTTATTCATATATAATCTAACATGGCATTAAATCTTATTTTTATTGTATGATAGCATCTCGATAATAATTCTTTACAGATACAACAGTACATATCGTTAGTCTGCTTGACATATTTTATAGCTATTGTCCAGTAACTGGCACGATTTCATGCAAGCTCCAAGCGAGTGTATCACCGCTTTAATCTGCCATACTAATATCGTAAATGGTCTGTTATTGTGAGCTTTATTGCTATTGGTGTTCTGTTATGCGGTACGATAATATATTATTAGCTAGTGTTTATCCGCGACTTCGCCTGCATTATCAGCACGCGAGTGTTGGTTTGAACCAGGGATATAAACTATCAGATATCCGATATAAAAGTTTATATTTAACCGTAACCAAATTCGAAATGAAAGTTTTGCTACTGTAAAAAGGAAAACAAAATGTAATATCCGTAACCGAAATTAACCGAAACAAATGAATAATCCGAAAGAATTTCATATTCCTTTCCGAAATTTCATATCCATTTTATCCTGAGTTTGAACCTCGCTACAAGGACAAAACAAAGATTTGTGTTCCTAAGTCATGTGTATAGTGTATCTTTAATATATTGTCGTAAGAGAATTTCTTCTTCAGCTTCGCACGGGACCAGATTGATGTAGTGTAAAGAGCATGAATAGATATTGTTATTATTATTTATACCTTTCAGGCAACGTAACAAATTTGACTTTACCTACAATTCTTATTTATTATAATAATAATAAATACATTTATTCTGAGACATTGTATAAAATGCGCAAAGAGCGTTTGGATAACAATTTTAAGCTAATCCGTTCTGTGTTTTGAGCTTTATAGACTATATATATATAGTACAGATCACAACTAGCTTTTATAACACGAGTATACCCAGATCGTTATCGCAGAACCGGAGCTTCCGCCGGAAGTAGGTTGCATTTGTTAGCAAATATTTTTTTAATAACTTACTGGGATATTGTACAAGAACAATACGGGCGCTCGTTATAGAATAGCGTTTGCTAATATTGAAAAGATATTGCGAAAACATAAGAACTCCAAAACAATGAAACTTAAATGTTGGGTAAGATTTTATATATTTCTTTAGAAATGGTGCGTTTTACTTTAAAATATATTTTTTAATAGCTCCCCTCACCGATTTCGGTGTCGGTAGCCGATTTCATTGAAACCAGGCCAGCTACGCAGGTGTTATTTTATAGTTCCCAAGTGTGTGCGCAATAAACAGGAGCACTCTCTCTTCCTTTTACTCTCATAACCCAGTGGGACGGTAAACCGACACGACTGGTGAGAGAACAGGCGCAGGACCGACTTTTTAGATGCCCATCCGACGCATGGATCATCTTTATTGTCGGACAATCAGGTGATCAGCCTGCATTTTCCTAACCACAAAATTTTTTTTTGTTGTTCCAACGCGGGAATCGAACCCACGACCTCCGGGTCGAGAGCGAAGCTCTGAACCACTAGACCACGGAGGTGATTTTTACTATATCTTTTATATTATTCAATTGTGTTAAGTAATTGAAGAAAAATTAAATTAGTTACTGGACCCAAATATCATCACATTTTAACTTAATTTAATTCTTTATCAATAGACAATTTTAGTAAGAAAAGTTGTTTAGGTTCACGCGATTAGAAATCATATTACAAGCAAACAAAAAATGTCGTTAATTTCTATCGTTCAAAACTATTTTGAGTATAAAACGGACTATCACAATGACGTCAGACCGCCCGTATTACGCTCTCTTTCTTATTATAAGTTTAAATTGTTATTTCGTTATTTTTCACTCGACTATAACAAAACCAAAGGATAATTTTGGCAGACTTGTATGTATTTATGTACGTTACTTTCATCGTAGACACAAAATGTATGGGTTTTTTTTTTTTTTTTATAACATGTAAGAGGCAAACGAGCAAGACGGGTCACCTGATGGTAAGTGATTCACCGCCGCCCACGGTCACCAGCGACGCCAGTGCGTTGCCTACCCTTCAGGTGAGAATATGCTCTTTTCTTGAATAACCCAATGTCATAGTTGTTGGGGAAGACCGCTGAAGGATTTGACATAAGTTTCACTACGGGCCGATTTTTCAATCGTCAGATAACTTTTATCTGTTGAATAAACCTGTCACAGGTTTGAAATTTGTTCCATACAAAATCTGCCAAAGTCACATATTTATTCCTTAGATAAAATTTATCTGACGATTGAAAAATCGGCCCTAAGTGACATACGAATTCTCTTGTCATTTAGCGAACTTTATGTTCAATTCCATACACTTTTGTTTTAGAACTTCGTAAGTGATAATAGCGATGGCATCTTAAATCCCAGGTCCGATTTTAATAATGAGATATTAATTAATTGATTATGTGAGAGTTGAATATCTAATAATTTACATATTTGGTATTTTCTTTTATTTTGGTTATTATAATATGAAAAAATTAACATGTTTATTCATTATCAAGATTTCTAAATAATTTCCCAAAAAAATATTAATCACGGTGTAAAATAAGTGAGTAATAATACTTCAGGGTATGTATGCCGCCTATGTAGAGTTTATTGTAAAAGTACCAGCGTTGAAAGACTTAGTTTGACTTTCATGTTTGTATGAGAAATGCCCCAATATCATAAATTTTCCAAATAACTTTTTAAAAATTGCTGATACTTTCAGAGTAAACTCTATATACCCTGAAGTATTATCACTCACTTATTTTACACCATATATAAAACGCGCATTCAATTAATTGTGCCTCCAGCTTAATAACGAAATTTCAAAACAATTCGAGTAATTAGAGCTGGTAAAAAGTTGTAAAATGCAAATCCACCTGGACGTTGGTGGGGTCCGAATGAAATTAGTTGCGGGACTTGCTGTACAATGCCCTGAAAGGCTGTACAGGCAAATGCAGTGTTTTTATAACTTGTTTATTTATTAATTATTATATATTTTACTGTAGAACAGTATAATAGTTAGTATACCAGTATACAGTACTACGCCTCCGTGTTCTAGTGGTTCTGAGCTTCGCTCTCGACCCGGAGGTCGTGGGTTTGATTCCCGCTATGGAACAACAAAAAATGTTGTTTCCAAGTTTGGTTAGGACAATGCAGGTTGATCACCTGATTGTCTGACAAGAAACATGATCCATGCGTCGGATGGGATGTAAAAAGTCGGTCCTGCGCCTGTTCTCTCGCCAGTCGTGTCGGTTATGAGAGTAAAAGGAATAGAGAGTGTCTTTGTGTTGCGCACGCACTTGGGCATTATAAAATAACTCCTGCGTAGCTGGCCTGGTTTCAATGAAATCGGCTACCGACACCGAAATCGGTGAGGGGAGCTATTATATTATCTCGGAACCCTAGGGTTCCGCGGAACACACTTATAGTATAGCTGCTCTACCTAATAATAGTGTGTACTATACCAGCCTAAATTTCCCCGTATATAATGTGCTGTAAAGATTTATGCTCGGCGCCTGCCCGTCGTACGGCGGTCGTATAAGCGCCGTAAACCGCGCCCAGCCGCACTAAGTTACGTAACATTAGGCTAATTACGAAACTTTACTAATTGACTTCGATTTTTAATTATAGGTACATAGTAGCGTGGCAATTTGGCATAGGTATTGTAGTTTAATAGTTTGGCTTTATCTATGATTTTTGAGACACAAATAGTTAATAGGTTTTAAATTACTGAATGGCTGTTGACACAGAACTACGAGGATACTGAAAAACTAGTTTCCACTTTAAAAACGTAGCAGGATACATTCATTCGTCGTCATACACACACACACATTCAAACACCACTAGGTACACTAATTATTATTATTACTAACCATGACAATCACCATGTAACCATAGTTATTATGATAGGAACTTAACAAATTGTAAAACCTTTAAAACTGTTATATTTATGAAATATCTGGGATAGAGGCCTGGTGACCTGAAATACAGGCCAACGCCTAGCTTAGGCACCAGTCTCCCACAGTAAATTGTGTTTTAGTCTAAGCAGACTTGTACCATTGTTAAGAAATTGCGGTGAGAAAATAAATAAATTTTATTATATAAATTATTATAATTCTAAAACTTAAAAGTAATAAACAAAATACAGTTTATATTAACACAAACAACGTGCACTTTCTCTCCTCTTTATTAGTTACTTAAACAGACAAATTATTTACTATTACTATAGTATAATATATAATTTATAAATAATTTATTTTATTATTTATGTTATTATTATATAATATGTAATGTTGTATTTATTTTTATTACTTTATAAATAAGATAGATAGAATCATTCTGTTACTTTACCGGCACCTATACAATTTTGCTTTTGTAACGCCCAAAGGTTGACTGGTAGAGAATGCCGCATGGCATTAAGTCCGCCTTTGTACAGTTTGTGTATTATGTTTAATTAATAAATAAATAGTGTAAAATAACTAATAAAGTGGAAAAATTGCAAGTAGTGATAAGTACTGTACGAGTAGGTGTAACAAGAACCTACAGTACATTCAATTTATAGAAGTCCTTTTTAATATCCGCAAAGATTTTAATTAAACTATTCAGCGATCTAATATTTCTCTAGAAATAACTCATTTCTACATGCTAAGCCCGCAATAAATGAATTCTAAGAAAAGGTAAAATTTGTCTAACGAAAGTCTAAACCCCCTCGAAGTCCAAAGTTCATGTAACTTCGGCGTCGCGCCGCCGAAATATTTTATGCAAATACATTATATTGGTGTTCGAACGCAGATTATCCGGTGAGGGGACATTAACACAAGCACTTGGCATAAGTGATTTTTAACCCCCGACGAAAACAGAGGGGTGTTAATATATAGCTAGCTATATGTATAATTATATATATTATAATATACTTTATATTGCTATACATATTTCATTTCGTTCATGTAAGTGTTTCTGGCTGTGGCATCGTACCTTCCAAACGGATGAACCGATTATGATATTGTTTTTGGGTCTGATAGCTGAGGTGTTCAAGAGAGTTTTAGCTATAATATTTTTATTTCTTTTTTTTTAAAGAGGCATTTATCGTACATGGCATGTCAGCCCCATCATAACTTATACTACTACATCATAACTTATATTAATAAATAATTTTGTACAAAAATTTTGCTGCTTCACTCGCAGGTGCAGCCAGAATGCTCATGTATACACAAAAAGCTATAATTTATCTTCATCAATCCGCTAATTCAAAATTCCAAAAGTGATAGCTAACAGCAAATTGACAGATTTAACAGTTAGATGACAGCTGACAGCAAGTAGACAAATGTGACAGATGTGTCAGATTTGACAGCAATGTGACAGCTGACAGCAAGATGATAGATTTGACAGTTAGATGACAGCTGACAGATTCGACAAATGTGACAGTGACAGTTAACAACAAGTTAAAATCTATTATTTGACAGATTTACAGTACATTCAATTATTATTTATAAAATACGCCGGCGACATCCGCAAATATTGTTTTGTGAAACATACAGTGTTCATGAAGAGTTCCCTCTATAATAGCGCTCTGTTGAAACTGTGTTATGTACCGTGTTCCAGACGCAGCTGTCAGCTGTCAAAAACTGTTCAAAACGCTCAGAATGATCACGTCATTTTGCATAATTGTACCCATCTTGTTTTTGACGTTTACTTAGATTTCACAGATTTCACTGAACTCGATGTTATTTTAAGTTATGGATCGAGCAAATTTATTCTAGATTCTTTTTTAATGTAGTTATTATTGTTAATTTAAAATATAAATAGAATTTATGGGATAAAAAGGAAATGTTAAATTTTGACATCTGTCAGTCGTTCCACTAGCATATGAATGATCTGAGCGTTCAGAGTAAAAGAAGTGCTTAAAGGAACACAAGGATGTTATCCCAGTGTTGTCCTGCAGCGTTAGTTATCTTTTGTAACTGTGCTGTGTTGTCCTGCGGCTCTAGTGCTCTGTTGTAACTGCGTTATATTATCCCAGTGTTGTCCTGCGGCTCTAGTGCTCTGTTGTGTCTGCGTTATAATGTCTCAGTGTTGTCCTTCAGCGCTAGTGGTGTTTTGTAACTATTTTGTGTTGTTTCAGTGCTATCGTGTGGCGAGGCTGGCGGGCCGCGCGCGCGCCGCTACGTGGGGCTTTACACGGGCCCGTACTTCGACTCCAGCGCACCCAACAACATCACGGCACAGCTGGGCACCCACGCCTACCTGCCCTGCAAGGTATAGTACGTCCGAGATAAATTTAACCCCAATGTAAACAAAGCCGTTTATAACACAACCATAGATTAGTCAGTGACGCCAATTGGACAATATAATTGCAATAAATATTGTTGGCTACATGAATCCATAGACTATTGAATAATAATAGCACCGCTCCCCGATTTCGGTGTTCCTAAGTTGGCACCAACTAGCACAAACATACGTTCAATAATGAGACATCGTAAACACATAAGTGAGCAATACAGATAATAGCATGGTGCATGCCTAGTATCTCTGCATTGCAATTTATAATCACCACAATGCGTCGTTTTTCTATCCAAATAAAGTTAATTTATCGGCGTAAAATAATTCTGTTTTAACGAACCTCCGACGGTAAAGCAGCACTGTAATTGCGCTCTATAATTCGTTAATAAAACAACGCGATTGCATCCCCACTGTAATTGTGAACAGAATACTGAACGTGTTTTAATTATCATTAATATGTTCTCTTTAAATAAAGTCCTCGTCTGTGCTAAATTAAAATATAACTTGTATGGCAATTAAAATACTTATTGGGAATTTATAGTGTACATGATGTAAAATAAGTGAGTCATAATTCTTTATAGAGCCAGAGCCCGTGAATATCAGACTTCCGTTATAATATAAAAGCTAAAAATTTCTGAATTCATACTCCCAACACAGGTAAGAATGATGACCAAATATGAAGTTTGGGTTGCGGTGGCTTTGGGAGATAAACGGTACTAAAGGTGTGAAAAAAAAATTACTTTCGTCTTACTATACCCAAACTTCATAATTGGCAATCATTCTTACCTGTGTTGGGAGCATGAACTTAGATAGAAATTTTCAGCTTTTATATGATAACGAAAATCTGGCGTTCTTGGGTTCTTAGACGATTAGGGTGTGTATATGGCTCCTATGTAGAGTATACTGTGAAAGTCACAGCGCTGAAAGACTTACTTTTGATTTTCATGTTTGTATGATAAATGCCCCAACATCATAAATTTTCAACATACCCTAAAGTATTATCAGTCATTAATATTAAAGCCTGTATATATATATTTTTAATCAATTTATTTTAGAGCAATGAGTTTAATGTTGTGACGTGGATTTAGTTGCATTCTTAAATAGGTTTCTCAGATCCACCAGACACGAAAAGTTTGTAAAAGTCGGCAAGTTTTTCAGGCGTTCGACAACTGACAACAAATTCTTTTCGCCGAAATTTGTGTATAAAAAATTTCGGCGAAAAGAGTTTGTTGTTCTCTATAAAAGTAGTCCCTTAGACGCTTGTTATCTCACGATGAAATATTAAATCAACTTGTCCTCTAACGTTCTCAAAGAAAAAAGGGTTAAAGCTAATATTAACTGAGACCGGGTATATTTATTTACGAATTATTCCTACAAATAGTTAAATACAACCTCATAATATATAAAATCTACTAGTTTACTTCCACTACTTGCCGCGGGACTTTCTTGGAATGGACTTAACTTTTTTATTTCCAATTTGACTTAGCAACGTTTGCACGCACGAAAAAGTGTAACGTTACGGTCGGAGCGAGAGATTGCGTTTGTAGAAACATACTGATTGCGATAGTGTAGTCATACAATAAATCGGTTAGAAATAAAATGGAGCAAAAATTTGGCCGGTCCCACAAAATATATTACGAGGTAACCTTAAATTATCATCAGTTATACGGACTTACTAACAATTTTTTTTTTTCTAAATCTCCAGGTCCGTCAGCTGAGCAACAAGTCGGTCTCTTGGATCCGGCGGCGCGACGCTCACATCCTCACAGTAGACCGGTTCACCTTCATCGCGGATGAGAGGTTCCAGGCCTTCCTGGTCGAGGCCACGGACACGTGGACGCTGCAGGTTGGTGATAGGGTGATGGTTGGTGATGACTATGGATGGTGATGATGATAGTGATGGGGGTTATGATGGTGCTAAGACGATTAAAAGGATTTGACTGAAAATTGGCAAATATTTAGATAGTATACAACCGTGTTACAGAAATGAGAGATTAAAACGCATCTGACTTGATATGGCTGGTCAGACCAACCAGGTCAGGCCGACCACACATTGCCACCACTTCAACACCTACGTAGCCAGGATCGTCAGTGGTAACCAACCTCAAAACCCCTTTGATTTCAGGGGTGTCCAAGGAATATGCTAGATCTGTCTTGGAACTTGCAACGAAATTAGTCAGAAGAATTAAGGGAGTAGGGAGTGTTCTAGGTTCCCTCCCCAAGCAACGCGGAAGACAGCAAAATTTTAAAATTAAAAAGTCACAATTGAATAAGCCACCACGGGAATAATAAAATATGTTCATTTCAAATCCTAAACGATAGAAATAATATAGTCAGGGTTCCCCCATACATTGTTTTCACTTGATTAGTATCAAGCAAAATTTTCGTAAGTACCTTCATTTTGATGAGTCGCCCAAGAAATTCTTGGACGAAACTCTTGTTTGTGGTAGCTAACAGAGTTGGCAAGAATAAAAAAATCACAACTTTCGAGCGTAGGACCGGGATAACGTACCACACAATTTGTAGGACAATTACATCTGTTGATTCAAATTCAAATTCAAAAAATGTTGAATTACATTAATATTAACTAAGTAATAAAAACAAAATCAGCTATATAATTTAATATGACCTCGTTATCGATACAAGTTGGCAAGAGGGAACTCTTTGATCAAACCATAGATTTTGTATGATAAATATTTTTTTATACAAGAATTTAGATAAATAAGATATTTGGGACAAAAATAATAATAAATATTTTGGATTCACCAAATCCACAAACTTTATTCTTGCAATCTCTGTCAGCTACCACAAACAAGAGTTCCGTCCAAGAAATTCTTGGGCGACTTATCAAAATAAAGGTACTCACAAAAAATTTGCTTGATACTAATCAAGTGAAAATATATGGGGGAACCCTGACTAATACTAATTTATTAATGAATTATCAATGCAAAATAGTATTGGAGTGTTTCATATTGTGTTGTATTGTATTGTATCTTTTATCTTGGATTTTTTTAAATTCCTAGGTGAAGTACGTGCAGGCGCGCGACGCTGGCGTGTACGAGTGCCAGGTCGGCACCGAGCCCAAGATGAGCCACTTCGTCCAGCTCAACGTAGTCGGTATGTGCAGATAAACCTTATAAACAACCTTGTAAAATGTTGTTTTCAAGTTTGGTTAGGACAATGCAGGCTGATCACCTGATTGTCTGACAAGAAAGGTGATCCATGCGTCGGATGGACATGTAAAAAGTCGGACCTGCGCCTGTTCTCTCGCCTGTCGTGTCGGTTTACCGTCCCACTGGGGTATGAGAGTAATAGGAGAGAGTGTCTGTGTGTATTGCGCACACACTTGGGCACTATAAAATAACTCCTGCGTAGCTGGCCTGGTTTCAATGAAATAGGCTACTGACACCGAAATCGGTGACTAGGACTATTATAAACATTTCTGTAGGTTTGTTTGGATTGATTTGCCCTAGCTTTGGTAGGACCTGAGAGACAGCGTGGTCTGTCACGGTCACGCGTCAGTCCCTGGTGTTGTAGACGTGATCCTTTTTTCTAACCGTTATTAATCCTGAGGGCATAAATACCCTTCAGAATGTAGTGCCCTAGTACGTGCGCAGTACAGACACACTCTTTTCCATTTACTCCCATAGCCCTGTGAAAACATGCGCACGACTGACCTTTTACATGCCCATCATCGACGGGCATCATCTTTATTGGCAGGTAATCAAGTGGTCAGCCTGCAATATCCTAACATAAACTTGAAACAACATTTTTAGTTATTCCAACGCGGGAATGCATCCACGCCTCACACGCCTAGAGCCAAATTCTAAACCACTGGATCACGAAAGCGTTATGAGGCTTCCAGAATTATAAATAACTTTTTATTTTATTTATTTTGTTTGGGAAACCAACAGCTACATAGAAAGTATAGATAAGGTGAAGCCAGTAACAGGTTTCCACTCTTTACTAAATTTTGGTTTCCAGTCAAATGATCGAAAAATTTCACTTATCCTCTCTAATATAATTATATACTTTTTCACACAACCTATCGTTCTGTGCATAATTCTTTCTAATGTCAAAAACCAAAGGGTTGCCTGGAAGAAATAACTTTAAAGTAATAAGACCGCCCTTGTGTGCATGTATGATTTTATGTATTTATGTTACTATGTCTGTATAGTTTTGTCCACGATAAAGTATATTTGATTTTGATTTGATTAATTAAGCAAATTTAATAATCATAATAATAATCGTTTATTCCTTTTTTTCTGTATATATATAACAATAGTACTTATAAGAAAATACAAAATAAAATAAACTAAAATAGAAAGCATTAGAAAAACATTCAGAAAAAATAAAACAAAAACATTCTTATACTAATTTAACATTAGTTAAATAAATTATTATCTTCTATTTAAATAAAATATGTATATTATGGCAGTGCAATGCCCAACAAAAAAGGAAAAGGAGATCCCTCAGGTTATGACAGCGACTGTTGCCGCTATCCCTGGTCTTCCGTGATCCCCTATCCCCGTAATACACTTTAAACTATGCATTGGACAGTATCATAAAAACTAGTAAAATTTTAATAATAATTGCAGAAGGAAAGTGATAATTTGGTGAAAATGCCCTCTAGCATTAAGTCCGTCATTGTACATTGTGCATAAAGTGTATAAAATAAAATAAAAATATAATAAAAAAATAATTTGACGACAATGTTATTACTAAATTAATTATCGTTTCCAGTCCCAAAGATCGAGATAGTCGGCGAGTCTGACCTGTACGTGAAGGCCGGCAGCACGGTGAGCCTGAAGTGCGTGATCACGCAGGCGCTGGAGGAGCCCGCCTACATCTTCTGGTACCACAACGACGAGCGTGTGCTGAACTACGACAGGAGCCTGGTGGAGATCCGCATGGAGCGGCTCGCGCCGGATACCACTGTGAGTGTACTAAGTGAATAAGTCGGTTTCATAGGAACCAGAAGCACTCACGAGTGATGCTGTAGTGTAATATTTGATGGCCGCTGTGCAATGGTAGAACGCGTTGGTGCGAATTACGTCAAAGGAACAAAAAAAGTTTTTTGACAATGACATTTCTGTGTCACATCTCTTTCTTCCATTGTCAGTTAGCAGAGACAGAATGATTTTCCTGTCATTTTACTGACCGAGATTAAAAAAACAGGGTTAATAAGTCAGTATTGTGACTATTAGTTTCCTAATGCTAGTATTGCAATGTTTCCAGGTGGGCAACCTGATCATCTACAACCCCCGGCGCGAGGACTCCGGCAACTACAGCTGCTCGCCCTCCAACCTGGACTCGGCGTCCGTCGTGCTGCACGTGCTCAGCGGTTAGTACCTTAGCTGTTAAGCTAATTCTTTTTACAAGCTCATCACCTTTAAGTAAAGTAGCTCCCGTGGCCATTGACGGCTAGTTTCGTTGACAACAGGTCAGCTACACGGGACATGCTTTGTAGAGCGTAGCCAAGTGTACCCAGTAAACAAGAGCACTTTACCCTTGTAACCCAGTGAGCTCGTTAACGGAATTGATGGAAGACAAGCAGGTGATCAGCCTTCATTGCCTGAAACTAAACCTCGCGTCTGCGACCTCCAACTGGAGTACTGACGCCCTTAACCACGGGCCACTTCCGTTTTCTTAGCCCGACGCAAAAACGACGGGGTGTTATAAGTTTGACGTCCCTGTGTAAATGTGTATGTGACTGTCTGTGGCATCGTAGCTCCCAAACGGATGATCCGATTTTAATGCGGATTTTTTAGTTTGAAAAGTATATTAGTCGAGTGTTCTAACCTATGTTTGGTGGAATTCGGTTCAGGTCTTCAAGGTCATCAGGTCGTTTGTTAGGTGTGAAAGCAATGATACACGCTAAGTCGGGGGTTTATATTAATTTTTAATTTTTATTATCTATGGTTTTATTAATTGTTATTTATGTACTGTTGCGAATTTCAGGCGAGCAGCCAGCAGCGATGCAGCACGGGAACAGCGCGGTGCGGGCGCGGCCGGCGCTGCTGCTGCTGATGCCCGGCGCGCTGCCCGCGCTGCGCCGCGCCGCCGCGCTAGTTACACTCGTCGTCTTGATCATGTATGTATTTACATCTTATAGTTAAAGCCAAAAGCCAGCAACCATGGACATTCTGCAAAAAGACGCTAGGACGTTCACTAGAAGAGGCTACTCTTCCAAAGTTCAGTGTCGGTCCCTTGCGGACTGCCAGTCTGCAACCTTCTTCAGGACTTTTGTTCACCAGGTGTAGTCCAACGATTCGACATCTCACCTGCAGTCTTCACTCTACCGAGAATCTTAAGTTTCTTTTAAATTTTGTATATTACACCTACTATAGGTAGAGAACATGAGCGTTACCGGATTCTTGTATATTCATTACTCTGCGATCCTCAAAGAAAGCCAGACATCTTTTACTCCGGTTTTTAAAAGTTTCCAGCATCCAATTTGTCGAAACAAAATCTAAGAATAACGTTTTTAGACGCCATATTTTATTATTTTTATACTCATTTCTATTATGTGTGTTCAAATTCCAGGCTGCAGTGTCACGACGAAGACGCGCCGCACTAGCGTCCCGTCCACCGCCGCGCGCCGCCCACGTAGTTTTCAAGAGCTGACAACAGATGGCGCTGTACAATCTCCGCCAAAACGTCGGTTACAACATACCGGTCATAAATGGCGCTTAACTAATACAATTGAACAGCGTGGAATTTCTGCTGCTCAGTTTACGTGTAACTGATAAGAGATGGCGTTGTTTAAGCGTTGGTGCCTTTGGTCGAAACACTTGCTTATGTCACTGAAAATGTATATCAAAATGAAAAATATAACTATATTATTTTATTTTCTTATCTACGTTGATATATTGGTCATTGGTGTAAAGTATATAAGGCTTGTATAGATACAGAGATTTAATTGTAGATTTTAAATAATCGAAACTCTACTTTTACGTCCATGATAACAATTATAATAATAATATTATTGTGTTAAATTAACTATTTTACCTGTGACCTAAGCAAGTAATCGCCATAAGTAATGTATCAGGCACCATAATGTGAATGCCAAAGAGATTGTAACAAAGAGTAAGCAATTAAACAGATAGTTAACAATGGACGGAATCAAATTTTTATAACTCAAGTATCTAACGTTATAGACCCCTTAATCTGGGGTTTTGTAAAGTTTGTACATATTATTATAAATAATATTATAAGTAATATAAATAAATTATATCTTTCGAGTTAATCACTAGGCGGTAGCGGGTTACGTTCCGGGAATGAGAAGTAACCCTTACTTATTGGACTACCAGGGTTACATAACCAAGCCAGATATCATCGCTATCATCAAGTACGACGAAGAAGTTTAAAACAAAAATGTGTATGATTTGACATAAGCATCCCTAAGTGACATAGCGAAGTTTAGGGTTAGCGATGCTTATTTTCAAACTTTGTCGTTGCAATCGGCGATGGCAACTTCTCAAAGGCTTCAGGATGGATAACTTCCATGGTGCCACTTGGTTGTTCTGTGGTGTCGTTATAAGTAAGGACACTTATCTCATAAAGCACCATTCACCTTTCGAATTTCGTTTTCTAACTAAACTCATCTCATTAATATTTCTAATTTAGAAATCGAAATTTAAAACGTGATTCATTAACCTTTCATTAATCATAACTGGCTTCGTTTGTTTCCGATTCGAAATTCCAATTTGGACAGTTGTCCGGAACGTTTCCGCGCGTCAGAGGTACGCAACTCGTCTCAACATCGAAGGTTACTTTCGGTCTCCAGCTGAGTTCATCGCCAAGCGATCTGTGGTTGTTTGTGTTAGTCCCCGTTCACACAAATACTCAATTAGTTTGTCGTATATTCGAAGCATCTTCTTAGGCAATATAACAATGAGGGGATGGTAAAATACTTACAAAAAATTTGGAAATTTTAATATTTTTTTAATTCCCTTTCCCCGTTGAAAAAAATGGTTATACTACTGGAAGATATATCATACGGTCAGAACCATTTATAACATTTATAACATTATTACTTACAATTTTATTAATAAAGATGGAAATAAACTTCATCAATTTAATGACTTATTAGCGGCTTGAATGGGCTGTGAACAGGTTTTTGTGTTATTATAGTAAAAATGCAATAGAACACAATATAAACATAAAAGAACTTTAAAAACATTTGACTTGTCTTGCTGTTTAGAAAACGTACATTACAACTGTACATTAGTGTTTGTGTGAACGTAGGCTCGGCGTGGTTATACCTCGTAGTTCGGAGAACTTTTTCCGTTTTCAACCCCTACATTTTCAACCCTCGATCTTAGTTACGTCAATACAAGAATGGGTGTTAAAAATCTCGGGGTTGAACCCAGAATAGAGCAATCAGAGAAGTACTGCGCTGTATTGAATCTATATTGTATCGTTAGAGCTACGAGATATGATCAGTTATATAATTTGTTAAACAGTGAATTGATAATTTCGGTTCGTTGACACTGTTACTGCCTCACTTGTAAATATATATGTAAGTAATATAAATAAAGATGAGATCGTTGAAACATTTACGCGTCTTTTCTTTTTTCACCTACCCCCGCGTTTATTTTTATCTTCATTTCAAAAAAGTTTTAATCCATCGTTTTAAAACATCTACTTCATCGTTTTACGAGTATAAAAAGCCGATAGCAGGCTTGACAAAAATTATACAGAATCAATTTGTCTTCACTGAACTGACAACAGATGGCGTTTACCTAAAATAACTGCACAGTAAACTGAGATAGATAGCATTGTTCTAATCAGTAACTCAAATATAAACTTATATCTGTATATTTTTTACTAAGATTTATTTATTATTAATTATATGGTTACTAAACATATCTATGAAATAAACCTTTTAGAAAATAAAAACCAAGTTAAACGTGCTTTATTTAATTTCACACATAAAAATTTTACACTATTCAAAATATTACAAGGAATACATCACAATATGTAACTAATAATTATTAAAGTATCAAAACCAGCTACTATCACTCCTTAGATCACAGAACATTAAGATAGGAATCGATTTTGTAAAATAGATAAATTATATAAATAAAACATTATATTCTAGATACGTTGTATATAAAAAATATGGCAATTATGTTCGTGATAATGAGCTATGTCAGATTAAATTAGATTAGAATCCCAATTCTCGTTTCCAAGCACATCGAGATTGCATCGAAACCGTATTTTTTATTGAATGTGGTAATAATACACAAACTACTTGCACTTTACTATGTATAAAATAAAGTTGAAAAAAGTGCAAGTATTTTATTTTTATTTTATTGTAAGTATTACTGTAGTAACCTATTTCGTCTACAACTATCGCGGATGGATGAGGGCTGCTCAAGATTGGGATGGTTGGCGCTCACTTAGGCCTACTGACAGGCAGGTATGATTACGACTACCGATGTTCACTATACAGTAGCTTCAGCTGTTCTCTCACGGCGTAGTTTGGTTCGACGAGCGCGCTGACAAGACGCCGGCCGGTCATGGGAGATCGCATGTCATCTGGAAAGTTTAATTACTAAAATATTTATTGTTATTTACTTAAATATGTAATTTCATATTAAAATATTTTGTAATGGTAGCTCAGTGCAAAACACGAAATAGATCAAATGAATTATCAGAACATAATTGAAGACGTTAATGGATGTAGCAAAAATATTAAAATAATTTAAAGTGGTGTAAACACACGACACCCACCTCCCTGCGCGAGCAGACACTCGGCGAGCGCGGCACGGTCGTACGTGAACCCGTCCGCCGCGCGCACCGGCGACCGCAGCACGCGGTGCGACAGCGGACAGCGCAGCGAGTGAGCGGCGCTCTCCTCCTGAAGTATAGGGAACGTAACACATGGGCAAAATATACAGCCTCCGAATTCGGAGGACTCAGCTTTCAGCAGAATTAGAACTCAGCGATAATACCTTCGGGGCTGGTTCAAGATGCCATCGGTATTTACTGCTTACGAAGTTCGAAAACAAAATGTATGGCATTTGACATAATCTTCGGTGAATGATATAAGAAATCACTTGTTATTTAGCGAAGCTTATGTCAAATTATATACATTTTGTTTTCGAACATACTACTACATTATTTTTATAAATAGTGATGGCATCTTGAACCGGGGATCAACGGAATTTGACATAAACTTCGCTAAATAACAAGCGATTTCTTATGCCAATTAGAGAATCTTATTTCAAATTTCATACATTTTGTTTGCGAACTTCGTAAGAGATAAATAGCGATAATCGGGAACCAGATCTGATAATTGAACACGGACGAGTGTAAATTACTGTGTGTATAATTTTTAATTCGCTGGTTTTTTGTGTACCTACTTAGTACATATTATGTAAAAATGCAACCTTTCCCCGGATGATAAAGGCTCGACTTGAAAACGCGACATAATGAGTTAAAATAAGCGACCTCTACTGACACGCTTATAAAAAGTTATATCTGAGTAACGATAAATTACAAGTTCCAACGCTAGATGGCACCTTTTCTCACTTACACGTGACAATGGGAAACGCGTTTTCGGACATGCAGCCGGCGTTTATAGATTAATTGTCGTCATAGTCGAACGCGTTAACGTTATGGCGTCAATAATACAATAAAACATCTAACCACGTCATAGGGCAGATCTTCTCGCCGCAGCCATAAGATTTCCTCTCGAAGACGCGTCCATAACTCGCTTTCATCTTCCTCCGTCTCAACTATAAATTACAAGCAAAAAAAATTTTTCTAATAGATCGAATAGTCAAGAGGATTTTCATGTATTTGAGAAGTACAACAGAGTAAAGTGTTTTAGAGTTATTGTTCAACAAGGAACTTTTATTGTTTTTCTCTGTCCATTTACTTGTTCTCACTTCTTTCTTCGAATTATTATTTAAATTAACGAAATTTTCTATTGTTTATATTAAATGTAGATTTTATTTTTAATATTATAAAATTATAATTTTGTGTTTTACCCGTGACTTCCCATAACAGTACAGAACTCCTGGTTCTCAAAACGCGCGTTTGAAAGCGCCTAATGTGTACCCGCTCTCATACTCTCTCATAATCGATTGTTTTTTTTATTGCCAATTTTTTTAATAATTTACTGTGCATGTGCCGCGCTGTATGCATAGTAAAATTTATGTTATTAATAATTTCTGCGTTGTCTGCAACTTCGGAATAAATTCGTAAAATTAAAAAAGAATGTTTTTATCTAGTGAGTCTGAACCTCTTGTGAAAATTTGACTCGGTGATTGAAAAACTACCCTGTATAATGTAGCAATGCCCTCAGCGTACTTACCGCATCCAAAAGCCTCCAACAGTTCATCTAGCGGGTCATCAAGTAGTCTTGCACCAGTTAACCCCGCCTCGCGCGCTCTCTCTAGCAGCTGTATCTCGTCTTCTAGTGACACCGTGGACCCTGATAGAAGAATAACGTACTTAATGCCATCGTATTTTAAAGCATTCGATAAAACAATTGTGGTAACTTTTAATAGATGGCGCTGTTACACTTTACTATAACAGCGCCATCTATACAAGGAAGTGTAAAAGCCATCTGTTGGCAATTTACGTAAATTTGAAGAAGCTTTGTTCGAGTCAATTGCATAAGTATTCCGCAATAGAGCAACGTTGCGTGACAATACATATTGTGCTATAGTGTAATATTGTAAATGCTCTGCCGACTTTCGACAAGTTTTCAGTATAAAGGAAGTATCTGACATACTAAGATTATCTCTTACATCCTTTTCCTAATATTATAAATGTAAACCACGTTAATTTCCCCTTTTATGCGAAAACTGCTTAACCTACCATGATGAAACTTTGTACACATATTTTTGGAGGTATTAGTAGTAACATACTTTTATTTCGAGTGAAGCCGTGGGTAAGAGCTAGCATTAGACACATTTTCAAAACGTGTAGTATCGCGGCGGTCGCTATATATCTCTTCTCTCGGTCCTGTCGGGTAGCTACGCCTAGTGCAGTCTAAATAACTAAAGAGGTTTCCGTTTACAGACAATGTTTATAAAATACCAGGGTTCCTCGTGACGTATTCGCCGAGCCACCGCACCACGGCTGCCGGTCCCCACTCGCGCGGCTCCGCGGCGTCGTCCTCACGTAAAACGGCGTGCGGCAGTGCCCACAGCGCGAGCTCTCCGGACAGAGACCCCACCTGGAGGGATGAATTTCTAATTACTTTTAGCTTTATTATTTCGTCATGTCATGGCCTACCATCCCATACAATTTATGTTTAATACAAAAAAAATGCAACAGATGTCACTACTTTTAACGTTTGTAAATTATAAAATGTAAATATGCCGAATTAAGTACAAATATTGACATTAAAATAAAGAGAAGTATAATTTTTAAGCATAACATGATATTAAACTAAATTCAACTCCTTAATTAAGAAAAGGATACGAAACGAAATCAGTAATTAGTATTTTACAATACTGGCGCTAGATGGCAGTTTCCGAAATGTTCCTGTACTTTCGAAGAAAATAAGAATTGCCAGGATTAGGATGATACAATTTTCTAGTACTAGGTCGTGTCACTGTATATATCTACTTTGTGGTCATGTCTAGTAATTGTATTACTTCCACATTTGATTAGATAGCATTGTAGCCGCCCATACTAAGCTTTGTTTACATTTGGATCGCATTGATAGTTAGATAGATACACACATGCATTGCACAGCTGAAACTACTATACGGAATGTGTATAATTTGACACACAGAGAGCTAACAGTTATCATACAACAGTATGTCAATTAAATAGTTTAAAATAAAAATATTATTACTACACGAATTATACGTACCACTAGGTACTGTCCCATCGGCTGCACCGCTCCTGCACCTCCCGCACCCCGAGTCGCCACCGCCGCTAACGGTACCGCCGAGCCGCCGCACACGCGCCACACGCGTGCCCAGCGGTCCGCGCCACCCGTCGCCAGCACCCGCGCGCCGCCTGCCGAGTGAAGTTAGCTCTACTGAACATAGCGCGCGCGGTGTGAAGTTAGTCACGCGCCCAGCGGTCCGCGCTGCCCTTCGCCGGCAACCGCGCGCCGCCTGTCGAGTGAAGTTAGCTCTACTAAACATAGCGCGCGCGGTGTAAAGTTAGTCAAGCACTACACGTGGGCCTAGCGGTTCTCACACCGCCTGCTAAGTGAAGTGCCGAGAAGAAGAGTTGAAAATTTCATGTAAACATGATTTTTATATTTTTGACATTCATTATCATTAATATAAACACAAAAATGCAAGAACATAGTCTTAAAATCTCGCGACTTACTTAAATACTTCCAAAGACCTGACCTGCGTTCCCACCCCACCGGACGGTGTGAACAGCGCCCGAGTGCGCCGGCAGCGAGCTCAGCAACTTCAGCCCGGTGCCCGCTCGCCACAGCTTCACTAGCGCGTCCCGGCCGCCGGTCGCCAGCAGGTATTCGCTGTCTTCGATGTCTGGCGCGAAGTCGCAGCTTAGAACTCCTGGAAATATACTGACATTACTATATTATAGGAAATATACTATATCGCTGCAGAACCCTGCAATTTTATGTCAGCAAACTTTTTCAAAGACTACATACTGACCTAAATCATGGGCGTCGGTTTGGCAGCAGATCTCCGCGGCATCTGGCGGTGGGCGGCACAGATGAAGGTCTCCAGCCGCGCCGCCCACTGCCAGCAGCTCCCCGCCCGCCCAGCAGCAGCACGTCGCGGCCTCCGCCATGTCACCGTACACACTGAAATCATTGTCATCGTTATTGAGTATTGACATTGAAAAAAAAAAATGTAAGAAATTTGTTACATAAGCTCTTATGGAAATAATATATTAATGTTATTTCCAAAAGAACCGAAATTCCGATATGAATGCAATGAGAATATTTAGCAATCTACAAATTAATATTTAAGTATGGGAAATCATGAGAAATTCATAATAATAATTACCAAAATAAAAAGGGATGTAGTAGAAGCAAAATAAAAACAGAATATCACAATAATAATATACAACTTTTTATATTTTACACTTTTCCACTTTATTACGTTTTAAGAAGTCTTCAGGACCAACTTCTAACATGACCATCCGACGCATGGATCATCTTTCTTGTCAGACAATCAGGTGATCAGCCTGTACATAGAAGTGACTCACTGTGTGGGGTCGTTGGTGAGAGGATCTATATCCCACACGGCGGCCGCGCCGTTGTCACTGGCCAGCAGCAGGCGCCGGGGAGACAGCCGCGCGTCCCGCACCCCGCCGCCGCCTGCGCCCTCCCCGCACACGCCCTCTGCCGCCAGCGTGGCCAGCTCGCAGCCGCTCTGAAACAATTTCAAATTCAAATTTTAAAATTTCTTTTACTCGTATTTCAAATCACTGACCATTTTGTATAATATAATAAAAATCTTAAATATGTGTATAGTATAAAAGTATTAAATATATTTCCGTTGTCTGGGACCTGTAACACAAGTTCCTCGGATACTTAGCACAGATTTGTACGCCAGATTGACGTGGTGTGAAGCGTCCCACTGATATTATATTATAGGAACTCAGATACCTTCACATCCCACAGCCTCACGCTGGCATCAAGCCCAGCGCTGAGCAGCAGGTCCCCTCCCGCGCCGAAGTCCACCGCCATCGCTGGGTAGGTGTGTGCTGTAAGCGACCGCACCTGCACCACACTGGACCCATCTGGGCACACCTGGTATACGCGCACCCAGCCGTCACTGAAAATGTCAGTACCACTTCTTAATTAAATTTCTATGGTGAAAAAATCAGTAAACATATAACTATGATAACAGCAAGAATTTGGTAACCTTCCTATTATCTTTTTCTTTGTTGCCTTACAGGTCCTTTTTTTATGTCCCCACGGGAACATCGAAAAAATGTCCCGAGGGGTATGTGGGACTCCCGGCTCGCTACGGCCGGTTTACCCACTAAAACCACTTGCGGATTGCCATCAGCCGTTATGTCGGATGGAGTGCCCTGGATCTGTCAAAACACAGGCTACTCCTCCCTCGACCGGCCGGCCGGTTCACCTCTACAGGCACCGGACTTCCATCAAATTGAGAGAGCGCTTCGGCATGCCTTAAAAGTCCCATTCCAACTTAGCCTATAAATTGGTTAATACAATTGAGCGCAGTGCCGCTAACAGCTATCGCCAAGTAGATTGCGTTCGTGTTCTATAGTCCTTAATCGTTATCCAGTTTCTTTATGGATCTAACGTAACACCATCGTTTAGACTTTAGTTTACTTTAACCCCTAACGGTCTAACTGCTAGCAGGTTAGCAACCGCAAACATATCCCCAACGATGGTGTTCTAGATAACGAGAATGTAGGGTTAACACCCTACACTAAGATAGTGTAGGGTGTTAACCCTACATTCTCGTCCACGTTCACTGTGGCTCTAACGTAATCCATATATTAGTCTACTTTAACCGCTAGATGGATCTAACTGACCTGCAAGCAACAAGTCAACGACCATCGTGTTCTAGAGAACAACAATGTAGGATAACCACCCTGCATTGTTCCTTTGTGGCTCTAACGTAACCAATCTATTGGTCTACCTAAACCCCTTGGTAGATTTACCTGACCTGCAAGCAGCGAACAAGTTCCCGCTGTACAGTAACTGCTGTGCATCTCACCACACGCAGACTCTTTTTTTTCTGCCGTGGTCTAGTGGTTTAGAGCCTAGCTAGACTCGGTCGTGTGTTCGATTCCCCAACCAACAAAAATTTTTTTCAAGTTTTGTTAGTACAATGCAGGCTGATCACTTGATTGTCTGACAAGAAATCGATGCGTCGGATGGGCATGTAAAAAGTCGAACCTGCACCTGATATCCCTCCAATCGTGTTGGTTATCCGTCAAAGATAAGATATAAGAGAGGGTGCTTCTGTGTTGCACACCTACTTGGGCACTATAACCTCCTGCATAGTTGGCCGTCCGCCGTCACCGAAATCGATGTGGGAGGCATTATTATTATTTAAAATGAATCGTTGTCTCGGCTAATTGCCGGATGAATAACTTAGGCTTGTTCCAAGTATCCTGGTTCATGTGAAGTGAAAAAGAGTGTTATGATTGAGGCTCAGAGAAAGATGAGGAGGGGTTAAGAAAACGACCAACTAATGAGCAAGTATCGATGACAGTGGACTTTTGTATCTGGATGTATGTATTTTTATTAAGATCTAGTAATTTCAGAGCAGCAGTAAGGGTTTTAGGGATGACAGCGGTCGAAGAGATGATGATGGGTATTATTTTTATTTATTATGAGTCTACTATAACCTCTTAATAGGTGTAACTGACCTGCAAGCAGCAGCGAACAGGTCTCCCGACGCAGCTATACAGTTGACCGCTGTGCCACAGCTCTCCATCCACACACAAACTCCCTTTGTGTTCTCTGACCCTATGTTGTCTTGGAGCTCCTCGCCTTCTAATATCGCAGCGTCGTCGACTGGGCCGATACCCTGTAGATCATCATCATTTCCTTTCACATACTCGTACTAAACAATATAATTTAATTATTAAATTAGATGTAATTAGATTAGATGAAAAGAGCAATTTTTCATCTTTTTGGTACAAGATGGCTCCATGCGAGTTTCTTACGCCGGTTCTTCTCGCTGGGCTAGTTCCCGAAGCGGTGGTAGGCATCACATAGACACGACGTTCAGAAAACATTTTGTTAAAATTTATTCTGAATAAAATATATTGTTTTTTGATTGGATTTGATAATACAGGGTGATTCATGGTTCATATATTAAGCCGAATATAGTGTGAAGAAAATGACGCATAGAGCATTTTTGTTTTGGCACTTAGAAAATTATAGATCAGGTACTTAATAGTGAAACAATACCTCTAGATCACCAAGGGCAAAATGGCTGACAGGATTGCACTCGGGCTCCATATCGTCATCAATGGTGAATGAACCCAAAGACCAGGTACGCACCGATTTGTCGTTTGAACCTGAAAGTTGAGTACGCCAATGAGATTTGGAAAATATGGCTGGGTTAAATTAATCCTTGGGTAATCCTGAGAACATCATCATCATCATAATTTCAGCTTTGTCTGGACGTCACTTTGACGGACTACTGGACATAAGTGTACGCAACTACCCCCCATGAAATACTATGGGCACAGAAAAGAGACACGACCTAGTACTAGAAAATGGTATCACCCTAATACTGGCAATTCAACTGGCTATTTTTGTTTTCTTCGATTTCCAGGCACATTCCGGAAACCGCCATCTAGCGTCACTATTGGAAAACATTAATAACTAATTTCGTTTCGTATCTTATTCTTTATTAAGGAGTTGAATTTTGCTTAATGTGATGTTATGCTTAAAAAATATATTTATTTTAATGTCAATATTTGTACTTAATTCGGCATATTCACATTTCATAATTTACAACATGACATCTATTGCAATTTTTTATGTTAAACTTCTTTTTAAACAATATCTCACCAGTTATGATATACCGCAGATCATTCGCCACGACTACCGCCGTCAGGTACCGCTTGTGCGCGTGCAGCACTCGCACACAGGTGGACGACTGTGCGTCCCAAATACGCGCCGTGCGGTCCTAAGGACGGCATCAATATGATCATTTGATTCAAGATGCCATCGCTAATTATCGCTTACAAAGTTCGATAACAAAATGTATGGGATTTGACATAAGCTACGCTAAATGATCGCGATTTGGTATGTTATTTAGCGTACCTTATGTCAATCCTAAATAGGGGTCCGACCTTGGGGGAATTATAACCTGGCCCTACTACGATTTCTGGCGTTAGACACAGAAGAGTTAAGCTGCCATAGGAAGCTGCCGGCTGTTGGGAGACGCTGACCAATCCGTACCTGCCGACGTTCCCGTGCCGACGGAGCCCACTCTTTCCTACAAGGAAACCTAGTACGCCTCGCAAAACCAGATTGGCCTTTCGCCCCACAGACCCCTATTTTTACCCCATGTATGTTGTTCCAACGCGGGAATCGAACCCCATGGATGTTTGTGTATTAATATAATAAAAAAATTAAATACATACTTAATGTATGTGTATAGTATAAAAATATTAAATATATTTGCGTTGTCTGGTACCTGTAACACAAGTTTTTCGGATACTTAGCACAGGGCTAGATTGCCGTGGTGTAAAAGCGTCCATTTAAACAAAATACTTTCAGAAATAATTTTTAAACTTCATCTCGAATAAATTTGATTTTACCTGCGAAGCCGAGGCCAGCATGTCCCTTGCCCAGTACAAAGCAGTTACCGCGTCCGTGTGTCCGGTCAACACCCCATCTCCCACCACTCGCCTTTCCCGTCCTCCCCCCAATACGGTCCAGAGCCGTATGCGCCCGTCTCGTCCTCCAGTAGCAGCCATGTTGTGGACGGATGACGCGCAGGCCAGGCCAAGGTCATGCGCACCGTCCTCCCAGAGTAACGCGGTTGGACCTGTGCCCTCTACGCCGCATTTGGTAACTGCTGTGAAGGATATTTAAAATTGATAATAATATTTTCTTCGATTTTTTCAAGGATTCTGAGTCAAATAAGGGAGTAGGGTTTAAAAAGTATTTTATGCGCTTGTGGTCACTATCCTACAACTATCATCATCATATTAAGTCGCATTCAATTATGAAAATTTAGCTTGAAGGAATATATTGTGTTCGGCCACTATTTTTTTCTGACAACTACGTAGCTAAAAGCAAGGGTAATGATTTTAACAGTCTATGTATGTATGTTTATTCTACCATAGCTCCTAAACTTCAGATCCCCTTTTTAATGAAAGAGGTGTCAAATGTAATAGATTCTTAATAATAGCCAGAATAGAGTTTTTTTTATAAAAGTTAAACATCTAACTTTATCGGACTAACTATTAAATATTCAAGCAACTAATTTGTTTGTCCTTTATTTCCAACGTAGGTAACGTTAAAATAGAGGACAATAAAGTCATCAGTTGTTGCATGGTACTTTATACTTTTTATTACTATGTTCTAGCTAACAGCTGTTATTTCCTGCATTAATATAATCAATAAACACTCCATTTACATAGTATTATTATTGCAACTAACTTGACCTGAGTGTGATTATATCACCTATTTTTGACCTTGATAAATATAGGTACATGAAAACATTTTTTGAGTAAACGAAAATACAACCTAAATAAAACAATTACACCCTACTCTTGCCAGTTTTTTATACCAACAACCTTATGTTGTATGTGACTTTCAAACTACCATTTACCATAGAAGTAGAGTACTCCCGAACGCAACAACAAAGCGTGCTCTAAGGTTGGGTTTCCACTGACGTGGAGCGGGGCTGAAAGGAGCTTAGCGGTGCCCGAATTGACCAATGACTATGCTCGTGCTGTTTCGGTTGAAGCAGAGCGAGATTTCGAGCATAGTGATTGATCAATTTGGGCACCGCAAGCTCGTCTCCACCCCACTCCGCTCCAGTGGAAACCCGACCTAACAGGCTTTCGCAGCAGAGTAATCTCTCCATTTCTTTTCCATCAAGATGCTCTGTCTCCAATCCATTCTAAACGCTGTTTGGTGAACATAGCACAAGTGATCTGATCTGATTAACCAGATTCAGACCAATTCAGAAACTAAGTGTATCTTATCCCCACACTTACCATCAAAGTCAAACACCTTTAGAACGCCCTCTGTACAGCCAGTCAACAGCAAAGCGTTGGCGGACAGCGTGGCGAGCGCGTGCACCGCGCCCTCGTGAGGTCGCACGCAGCACAGTAATGCTCCAGAGCTGGTCCACACACGTACTGTTCCATCATCGTGACCCACTGTGAAGTGTATAAGATCTGACTGTACTACAGGTGTTCATTGTTCATATATCAAGCCTAATATAGTGTGAAGAGAAGGACGCGTAGAGCATTTTGTTTTGGCACCTCATAAATTACTTACCATAACGCGACAAATAGCGACTATTTATTATATCGTAAAGTTTAATTTTTTTCCTAAACCTTACTTTGTCTTTGCTGATACAGTAAATCATGTGACCAAAAATTTTGTAATATACTCAAAAAAATATTATACCCAGTAATCTTTGCCGCTTTGACCACCTCACCTCTCGGCTACTTAGAACCTCTCACTTAAAACATATTTCTACTAAAACCTACTTTGTATGTGGTGAATCAGCTTATACTGGAAGTGCGAGCCTCAGTGAGAAAGGTGAATGTTTCCAGTACCGGATTAACCACGTAGCAAGAGTAGCAAGTGCTACGGGCCCCGCGCGAATGGGGCCCCGCATATTTAACGTACATCATTGCCTGAGCGTATTTTTTTACGTGAAACTTATTAATGTATGTCACAAAACATGAAACGTTACTACTTTTTATTTTAAGACAATCCACGTTAGACACTCGGTACCCGACTATTTCCTTCGCGTAATTATTTTCATACCGTAAAAGCATAATTTCAAAAAAAACGTTGCTTGTATAAACGTGTAGAATTTCAGTCGGCCTGACAATCAGCTCAAGAAAATATCTGCCGTATAATATGAGGATAATTTGTTACGGGCTTGCTTAATCCGGCACTAAATGTTTCGGCAGACAAAAATATATACAGAATATGTGGTAAAACATTTCTGGAATTTATTTAAACGAAAAGTAACAGAATATTTAAATGAGCCAAGTAACATCCTAACCTGCAAGCCTCCCTCCAGCCCAGGCCAACGCGCGTGCGGCGGCAGCATCAGGTGCGGCCAGCTCTCGCCGTTCAGTCAACTCCCGCGCCGCCCACACCCGCGCCGCGCCGTCCACCCCCGCCGACGCGAGGAGCCGCCCGCCCTGAAACGTTAGAGCAGTGATTCTTAACCGGTGGTCCGCGGACCACTGGTGGAGCCTGGAAGCACTCGAAGTGGTCCGCGAAGCCCTCGGAATAATCATCACCATATGAAAATTCGAACTGAATGATTTACAAAATAATGCGTTAGGCGTCGGAGATCTATACCAAAAAGTTCTAAACGCTTCGAGAGCGCGATTCAGCTAATTGACTTTTATAATAGCGACATCTAGTATTAATAAGGTGATGGAACTGCATTATAGAAAATATATGGTTGTACGTTTTATTTATAGATCCCTTATTAATTTTAATTTACTATATCTACCACAAAAAATTTTGTCTAGCCTAGTGGTCCATAGATAGAAAAAAAATGCAAATGGTCCCTGATCACGAATAGGTTAAGAACCACTGCGTTAGAGAGATAAAAAACGTTATGTTACTACCCTAGCTAGTATGTAGCATAAGCTAATACAGCACTTTTACCACGCGCTTACTATTTTCCGTTTATGTAGCATTTTTTTCGTAGGTTCTTTTAATTATTCATTTTTAATAACCAGTTAGATTCTGGAAGCCGCCGCGAACAGTGCATAGCACCCGGTATAATCTGTGGGAAGTCATAGTGTAGTTTGTGTGTGTTAAAGTTAATAAAGTAGTTTAGTGTAAAGTGTAGTTTTTACCCGACTTCGGCGAAGCCAAAAGGAAGGGTAATGATTTTGGCAGTCTATGTATGTATGTATGTATGTATGTTCCCTCGTAGCGGCTAAACTACTGGTCGGATTTTGATAAATGAGGTGTCAATTGATTTGTATTAATGCCGCGAGTAACATAGGCTATATATATATATATTTTTTTTTTTTAATTTTGGACATTGAAAATTATACCTCAAAAACTATCTCCAAAAAAAATTTAATTAAGATTTTTTTCTCGTGTTTGGTATCAAAAGATAGGTCTTGGCAAGCACATTACGAATATGTATTTATATTTTTTATTATATTTTATTGTTAAATTCAAAATAAAAGTTTAAAATGCGGTCGTACAAGTAGTATCTAGGAGTTGATACTTTCTATGTAATGGACAATTAAATAAAAATATAATAATTATTATATTTGATGTGGAAACAGAAAAATATTAAATAAAAAAAAAAACAAAAAACTATAACCCGAATAAAATCTAAGCATTAGTTCACACCGAAATACGGTAGAAAAAAAAATTCAAGGCTCGATGCCAATAGCGGGTGCGACCACGGCTCTACCTTGACCATTTTTGTACCTATGCATTTCTGGATTTCAAATTGAATTATTTTCTTGTTTCAGACTTTTTAGACCCATTTTTTGCGAAGTCGGGTTATAGTTTTTTAATCTTTTTTTTTATTTTAAAAAAGACTAACGGGGACGGCCGCCTAACAGTTACAAACACGCTGAGGACGCGCAGTACACGCGCGTCAAACAATTATAGAATTCATTTCTATACACAACTATCATAATCGACGCCGTTAGTCCTCTGCGCTTTCCCGAACGCTATTCAAATGAATGATCAACTAACATGTCATTCAAATCAACAACCGATATTGAACGCTGATTGATAGAACATTATCAGACAGAGAGGAACGGATCTTTATAATTACATCATCCACCAATGGTTTGAATGTCATGTTAGTTGATCATTCATTTGAATAGCGTTCGGGAAACCGGGGGTATGTAGCATAATACCCTATGTGCTGGGCAACCATGCGACATTTAAAAACCGTCTGTCCCAGGCACTACAGAATGTAATGAGTGGTACTTCGCTCGGAGAATACTGTATCCATCTCAATAACAGATAAAAAGGCCTTAGTTAATGTCGCAGTATGGCTCCCAGGATTTCGCTCTCATGCTCATCAAACATACGCGATAACTTGTCGTGCAAGAGTTTTAATTATTTTAATATTGGTCCTCGGATCGCGTGTTAATAATCAATTATGGCAGTCGAAAGCACAAAGTTTATTATATTTTACTGGCTCAATATCCTGCCGTGCTAAAAGGAAACCTGCCTATCTCATGGGAACTGTTATTAGGAGACGAGCCCAGACCCATACATCAAATATAATGGTGCCTGGTACTGTGAAGAGGCAACAAATTGCCGATGTCGTTACTCTGAGCTAATCGCGACTAAATACTGGTGATTAATTGATGAGGATTATTATTTAGTGGGGTTTTTAGTGAGATTGTTAAGCTGTGGAACGTTTTTGTTAATGACTTCTAGAGTTGAAGTAATAATTAAAAGTCTAAAAAAACTATATAAATAGTCGTAGTTCCTGACTTATACCTGATTAATCTAGATTAAAAATAATGTACCTTGTTTAATCGTAACATTTGTAAATTGACGATGGAATTGTATATTATTTAATTTTCACACACCATGCTATCATAGTAAAATGTATGGATCTGTTTTAAGCGCTACCTGCAAATGTAATACATTCTGTGAATAAATGATTGATTGATTGAGAAATTCCATTTCCTCAGGTATACTCACCTGTACCGTTCATAAATGACGGCATAACGCGCAGAGTAATTTTATGGTAACAGCCTCCTAAGCGTTATTCACGTTGGTTCATTTCACAGGTAAATTTTGTTCATAGGCTTGTAGTCTAATATGTTTTGCCAATTTTGGCATGCAAATATTACTAACAATCACTTTGATCACGCGACGGAATGTTAAATTAGTCTATTCCTGCCTTTCCTCTGAAAGATAACCTTTGTTCCCCTCCCTTCAGAGAACCTGGCACAGGTAACGCCATATCGGTGTGCGCGCGTCCCTTTCCTCTGAAAGAGAACCTTTGCTCCACTCACCTCAGAGAACCTAGCACAGGTAATGCCAGATCGGTTCGCCCGCGTCTCTTTCCTCCGAAAGAGAATCTTTGCTCTATTCACCTCAGAGATCCTGGCACAGGTAACGCCATATCAGTGCACGCGCGTTTCTTTCCTCTGAAAGAGTTCCTTTGTACCACTCACCTCAAAGAAGCTGACACAACTAATGCCATATCGGTGTGCGCGCGACCCTTTTCCTCTGAAAGAGAGCCTTTGCTCACTCACCTCAGAGAACCTGGCACAAGTGACGCCATATCGGTGCGCGCGCGTCGCTCGCTCGTCCGCCCAGCCGGCGCCGCGTCGCCACCGCCACAGCCGCAGCTGCCCGTCGCCGCTACCGGCCGCCAGCAGCGCCGCCGTGGTGTCCGCGCACGTCACCTCGCCACGCGTCACCCGCACCGTCGACACTGCAGGTTCTAAGTAGTGCATTGTCTGCTCTATTTTAGGTACATGCTCATGCAAAGCGGAAATAAAAGAGTAATTTTGAAAGCATCTTTCTGTTTTTGGATGCAAATTAAATGACTCGAATACTATAGAAGCGTTTACGCCGGTTTTCTGATAGTTCTCCGGTCAAATTAGTCCATTCATGCCAAAGCGATGTAAAAGCAACCAAGATCATTCTTAAATATAACACCAGTCGCAAACAGAGTGTGCAGGCACACAGAAATAGGACACACTTTACACAATTTTAGTTACTGTTAGTCTAAACCGCGAGACGCGGCACGGAAGTTCATAGCCTTAGGTCGTGTTTCACGAAGCAATGTTAAAGTTAATCCTTCGTTAAATATCATGTTATCCCTCTCGTAATTCCTATCAATAAATGAGAAAGCATGATGATTTAACACGCCGTTAACACTAACATTGCTTGGTGAAACACGCCCTTAGGCCCGTATAAATAAAACAATGTCAAACCCAACGTAAAATATCATGTAGGTTTATCTATTGTATATATATGTATATATATATACAATAGATAAACCTACATGATGATATATATAGATATATATATTATATTGTATACATATATTATATATTTATTGTGTTTATGTATTATTTTATTTTATTTACTTTTATTTTATTAAATATACTTTTGCGCAACTCCCATTCTCTAGCATTGTTTTCTCTAACACCATAAGGTTGTCTGGAAGAAATTGCTATCTAGTAATAAGGCCGCCTTTGTGTGCATGTCTGATTTTTGTAATGTATATTTTTTTTTGTTTTTTTTGTAACTTGTTGTGTGCACAATAAAGTATATATTTGTATTGTATTGTATTGTATTGTCACTTGAGAATCTATTTGACAGATAAAACGTTTCATTTCACTCTTAAAAGTCAACAGCTTTATTAGTGTTACATAGTACTTACTTTATTTTTATTTTCTTTTAATACTATAATAATAATAATACGAGTATTCATATCATAGATTATAGAAAACATTAAATATGCTTATTTTAATCAATGTTTTTATAATATTTAATAAAAAATTAAAGTAACATGAGTAAAGTTGTTCATTTTTAAAAGTGAAACGGAACGTTTTGTATCTGTCAGATAGGTTCTCAAGTGACGTTGGGTTTGAGATTGTTTTATTTATATTGGCCTTAACCGATTATGAGCGCTGACATAATATGGTGAACGCGCCGGCGCGGCGTGAGAGTGATCTGCAAGCGCTGCGGCATTTAACTGCCGTTGCTTTGGGTAAAATCCATACAAATCTTAGTGCAGCGACGCGATGCCACGAGATCTGCGACTGTTATGTAAAGCTCGCGTAATGGAAAAAAAAGAAACTACATTTAAAAATACCGACTTCAACAACTAAAAAGCATAAAATAACACTTTTATAATGTAGTTACAATTAATGTTCTTGTTGAATCGACTTCAACAACTAGCACCCGGTTTTTGAAAGGCTGATCAAATCAGCTAATCTGAACGGTGATTGGTGAACATCACTTCGCAGTCATCAGCCTTTCAGAAGCCGGGCGTAAGAATCATAAAATAGCACTTTTATAATGTATTTACAATAATTAATGTTAGTGTAAGCAAATGTGAGATTCAAGTCAGCAACTTTAGAATGTTGTTCTTTTAGCTGACACCGGCTCCAAAAAGATTTTTTAAACGCAGTTTCTTTTTTACTTTTTAATGTATCTAAGTCAAACTAAAACATCCGTTTTGTAGCTACGATACCACAGACAGACTGATAGACACCTCCTTTTTGTGTAGAGAGTCATTTATAAATGCGAAAGTGAAAAACTCCCAAATGAGCCGCACTGAAACTACATACACAAATCATCGACATAAAAAATGTACCGACAAGTGTTGAATATAATATGTCACCAATTATAAACAATTTTTTTAAGTAATCCTCGAATTGTCAAGTGAGCGACGTCCATTGGAATCTACGATTCCAAACACACACACACACACACACACAGAGTAACATTAAATTATAACACCCCATGTTTTCGTCGGGGGTTAATAACCTACCTTCCATCGGTGAAGCTCATAGGACAGTCCGCGCCACACTGATGGTGCGTGGTGGTGGTATGTGTGGTAGCCTGTGGTGACGTGGTGGTATCGATTGCAACGACCTCGCCATAATATTGTATAAAAGTAATATGTTTCACAAACACAGCTGTCACAGAAAGCTATAATTGGTACTGATAACGATTATTAATCGATAATCAATAAGTTATTAGGCTTTGTTTTAATGGAAGGTTCGATGTAGTTTATATGTGGGCTTAAAATGTCGCTGACCCTTGAATAGAATCAGTAGGCCCAGGAACATATACAAGGTGTAAAATAAATGAGCGATAATACTTTAGAGTATGCATGTGCCTCCTATGTTAAGTATACTGTGAAAGTATCATCGCTGAAAGACTTACTTAGATCTTCACGTTTCTATGAGAAATGCCCCAACATCATAAATTTGCCCATACAATAAGTAAAAAAGTACCTCTTACAGCGCTGATACTTTTACAGTAAACTCTATAAAGGGTGTAAAAAGAGCAGTCACTATAACTTTGGTATATGATTATACTATCTTTTCTAGAAATGTTTTTTTTGCTTTTTGTTATTCTTGCGACAAAAAGATAAGAAATGGTAAAAAGAAAAAAATGAGGAAAGGTATAATCGTATCTCAAAGCTGTTATAGTGACTGTTCTTTTTACACACTGTATATGGGACCCGTCCAAGATACCTCAGTGCCTTAAGACAAAGGTATACAACCAATGTGTGTTACCAGTGATGACATACGGCTGAGACGTGGTGCTTCACGAAGGATCTTTTCAGAAGGCTCAATGTCGCTCAGCGAGCTATGGAGAGGGCAATGCTCGGTATTTCTCTACGTGATCGAATCCGAAATGAGGAGATCCGTAGAAGAACTAAGGTTACTGACATTGCCCGTAGGATCAGCCAGCTGAAGTGGCAATGGGCCGGCCACATAGCACGAAGATTGGACGGTCGATGGGGCAAAAAGATCCTAGAGTGGAGGCCACGTACTGGCAAGCGCAGTGTGGGACGGCCACCTACCAGATGGACCGACGATCTGGTGAAAACTGCCGGGTCACGTTGGATGCAGGTGGCAATGGACCGGTCGCACTGGAAATGTATTGGAGAAGCTTATGTCCAGCAGTGTACAGTTAAAGGCTGAAACGACGATATGGGACCCATAGACACCTTAAAGTATTATCACTCATTAATATTACAGCCTGTAAAGCTGCGTTAAGTAACGTTAACGAATAATAATTGTATGAAAAGCGTGACAGCGCCAATGCAATTGACAATTGGTTCCTTTACGGAACTTTCAAACATTCCTGCTTGCTTTCAAAAACTTGGAAAGTTTCGTGTTATCATAGACTTCTCTTCATAATACGAATACGTAATTGATCATTGTTCCTGCTAACCCTATAATTCACTTAACGACGTAAATTAACTGTGGGTTCGATAACCAGGATGAGTAGAATGAACCATTGAAATGTGTTTTGTCTACTCAATAATTGACATACCGACAGATTGGACATGACAGATCCTTCATCAATCTGCTAGTGTATCTATTCTTACGTAGAAATAAAATATTTCTACAGTGCGCGTGCTGGGGCAAGATGTCATCGATAATTACAACAACGAAGTTATTGACGATGTTTATCAACCCCATACACGCCTCTGTGGTGTAGTGGTTTAGAGCCTAGCTCTTGCCTCGGAGGTCGTGGAAGGAGGAACAACCAAAAATGTTGTTTTCAAGTTTGGTTAGAATGCTATGCAGGCTGATCACCTGATTTTCTTACAAGAAAGATGATCCATGCGTCGGATGGACATGTTAAAAGTCGGTCCTGCGCCTTTTCCCCCGCCAGTCGTGTCGGTGATACGTCCCACTGGGATACGAGAGTGAAGGAAGAGCGAGTGCTTTTGTGTATTGCGCACAAACTTGGGCACTAACATAAAATAACTCCTGCGTAGCTGGCCTGGACAAGTATCATCGTACCAATCCGGCTGACTACGTGAAAATAGAGAATAGCAAAAATCGTGCGATACACGCAATGTCGTAACGCTGAACGTCAAAAAATGTGCTAATCGCTCGCTGTTGTGTTTGTTTTATCTATATCTATACATATAATAAATCTGTAGAGGGGTCATGTCTGTACATTAAGAATATTTAAGTGAAAATCAAAAAAAGGGGGTCTATAAGAGCCACAGAACCTAAAAATAAAATTTTTGAAAAAAATGTCTGTCTGTCTGTCTGTCTGTCTGTCTGTCTGTCTGTCTGTCTGTCTGTCTGTCTGTCTGTCTGTCCATATGGGAATGTTTGTCGTTGCATCACGCTAAGACCACTGTATAGAATGAAATGAAATTTGGCAGGCAGGTAGCTTATGACCTGAAGAGCATTATTGGAAATTATTATCCCGAAAAACGAAAGGGTTCCCGGGGGATCTTAAAAAAATTGTAGCTATCTATTTGACGGTATTTCAGCTAAACTACTCAACGTATTTAAATTAAAATTTGGCAGGCAGGTAGCTTATGACCTGAAGAGCATTATTGGAAATTATTATCCCGAAAAACGAAAGGGTTCCCGTGGGATCTTCAAAAAATTGTAGCTATCTATTTGACAGTATTTCAGCCAAACTACTTAACGTATTTAAATGAAATTTGGCAGGCAGGTAGCTTATGACCTGAAGAGCATTATTGGAAATTATTATCCCGAAAAACGAAAGGGTTCCCGGGGGATCTTAAAAAAATTGTAGCTATCTATTTGACAGTATTTCAGCCAAACTACTTAACGTATTTAAATGAAATTTGGCAGGCAGGTAGCTTATGACCTGAAGAGCATTATAGGAAATTATTATCCCGAAAAACGAAAGGGTTCCCGTGGGATCTTCAAAAAATTGTAGCTATCTATTTGACAGTATTTCAGCCAAACTACTTAACGTATTTAAATGGAATTTGGCAGGCAGGTAGCTTATGACCTGAAGAGCATTATTGGAAATTATTATCCCGAAAAACGAAAGGGTTCCCGGGGGATCTTAAAAAAATTGTAGCTATCTATTTGACGGTATTTCAGCCAAACTACTCAACGTATTTAAATTAAAATTTGGCAGGCAGGTAGCTTATGACCTGAAGAGCATTATTGGAAATTATTATCCCGAAAAACGAAAGGGTTCCCGTGGGATCTTCAAAAAATTGTAACTACCTATTTGACGGTATTTCAGCCAAACTACTCAACGTACTTAAATGAAACTTGACACAAAGGTAGATTGTAACATGAAATACAACATAATATTTTTAACCGACTTCCAAAATAGGAGGTGGTTTCTCAATACGTAAATATATTATGTTTTTTTTATATTTGTTCGTGGATATCTTCGTCGTTTATGAATCGATTTTAAATATTAATGTTATACCACTACTACTTAGTCTTTGAAGATATACGTTGGGCGTCGCGACGTTGGGCGCCGCGACGTTGGGCGTCACGGCGTCGGGCGTCAGCGTCGCGGCGTCACGGCGTCGGGCATCGGGCGTCGGCGTCGCGACGTTGGGCGTCGCGACGTTGGGCGTCGCGACGTTGGCCGTCGGCGTCGCGACGTTGGGCGTCGCGGCGTCAGGCGTCGGCGTCACGACGTTGGGCATCGCGGCGTCGGGCGCCGCGACGTTGGGCGTCGCGGCGTCGGGCGTCGGCGTCGCGGCATCGGACGTCATGGCGTCGTGCGTCGCGGCGTCGGGCATCGGGCGTCGGCGTCGCGACGTTGGGCAACGCGGCGTCCTTCAGCGTCGCGACGTCGGGCGTCGGCGTCGCGGCGTTGGGCGTCGGCGTCGCGGCGTTGGGCGTCGGCGTCGCGGCGTTGGGCGTCGGCGTCGCGACGTTGGGCGTCGCGGCGTCAGGCGTCGGCGTCGTGACGTTAGGCGTCGCGGCGTCGGGTGTCGCGGCGTCGGGCGTCGCGGCGTCTGGCGTCGCGGCATCGGGCGTCGCGCCGACGGGCGTCATCGTCGCGACGTTGGGCGTCGCGGCGTCGCGGCGGCGGGCACCGCGGTGTCGGGCGCCGCGACGTTGGGCGTCGCGGCGTCCGTCAGCGTCGCGACGTCGGGCGTCGGCGTCGCGGCGTTGGGCGTCGGCGTCGCGGCGTTGGGCGTCGGCGTCGCGACGTTGGGCGTCGCGGCGTCAGGCGTCGGCGTCGTGACGTTGGGCGTCGCGGCGTCGGGTGTCGCGGCGTCGGGCGTCGCGGCGTCGGGCGTCACGGCGGCGGGCACCGCGGTGTCGGGCGCCGCGACGTTGGGCGTCGCGGCGTCCGTCAGCGTCGCGACGTCGGGCGTCGGCGTCCCGATGTTGGGCGTCGCGGCGTTGGGCGTTGGCGTCGGTCGTCGCGGTGTCGGGCGTCGCGGTGTCGGGCGTCGCGCCGTCGGGCGTCGCGGCGTCGGGCGTCCCGGCGTCGGGCGTCGCGGCGTCGGGTGTCGACTCCACGACGTTGGGCGTTGCGGCGTCGGGCGTCGCGGCGTCGGTCGTCGCGGCGTTGGGCATCATATACGGGACATTAGTGCGTTTAAACAAACAAACAATTTACATTTGGGGACTTTCGTTGCATGCGCTGCATAAACGGTTTAAGTCAAACAAACACCATGCGAACGAAGTCGCGGGCACAGCTAGTTTTAGATAAATTAAACAAACGTAGAGACGACACTAGCGCCAAAAACAATTTAGTGGCAATCATAGGAACTATTAATTAAATGTTACGTCTAACAAACATTGATGCCAAATACATTTTTCTGATTTTTAAAACTTAATCATCTCTTCTGTTTAATTTGGCTTTGGCGTTTTAAGCGTCGATAAATTTAAAGAGCAAATTTTGTGATTGCTTTTGCAAGATATACGTAGTAAGGGTATCGAACCTGCAACCTCCCAAAAGCAAGCTGCATTCGTACAACCCATATACCACTAGTGCTTATTATAAATGTGAATGCGATAAGCAACCAAAGTTCAAAACATTTGCCCCTTCGAAAGTAAACACATCTTTAAGATAACGATGTTAGTTATAACTAACATCACAGTATAACGAACGTATTCGTAAAGTAGTGAATTGAATATTGTGCTATGACCAAAATAGCAGTTTTGGGGGCAGGCATCAATGGCATATCTTGTGCCGTTAAAATAAAAGAGAAATATCCAAATATACATGTATGTAATAACCACTATTATTAATATAATTAAAAGTGATAATCTTCTATTATTATAATTGTAAATGTACATTGAAGCGAACATAGCGAAACTTTGTAAGTACTACATAATATATTCATGGAGGCATTATGAGTAACATGGCAATCCCGCCAGTCGTGTCGGTTCTCCGTCCCACTGGGCTACGTGAAAAAAGAAAGAAGTGCTTCTGTATATGGCGCACACACTTGGCCCACCGTCACCGAAATCGGTGTGGGAGGCAATATTTTAAGTAACATAGAAAACATTTTATTCCACGAGAGACAAACCTCGGCAAAAGCTAGAACTAGTATAAATCTAAAAGTATGAGACGATGGATTTGAGATCCTTTCACGCAAAAAGAGTGAACAGATTTTATAAAATTTAGTAGTTTAGGCACTCGCTTAAGACATAGGCTAAATTTTATACTGAAAAAGTACAGAGTTTACATTGGATAAGCCAGTAAGCCACGGACCTATTTCATATTATTTTATTTTATGTTGAGTGGGCCCCAATATGGAACAATTTTATGTTTTTTTAATAATGCCATTGTAATGTTGTTTTTTATTATTTTACAATATAAATTTTCTTTTCTTTCTTCGCTATTCCACAAGCGTTTTGTGTTTATCTATTAGGATGAGAGTCTTTAAAAGATCAGGGAGAAGTGATGCCTTCTATCAACAATACACTACATATCGTGTCCCATACAAAAACAATGCTAGAATCTGTCCGCGTGGTATATGCCAATAGAACTAGATTTGGTAAAAACGAACTGAGACATATGTTTTAAAACATTTCAAAGTTGATTTGGTAGTTTGAAATCGCTAATTTATCACTTAATTTTTTTATCAGAACTTAAACAGCGCATTGTGTTTAAATTTAGATTTGACATTTTTACTGAGACGAACAGTCACTATTACTTTGAGATACGATTATACTATCTTTCCATATTATTTTTTGTCTAAAACAATTTTTTTTTTTACTTTTTTCCATTTCTTATTTTTTTGGAGCAAGAGTTCAACAAAAAAAAACAAAAAAAAATTCGCCATAAAAAATACATTTCTAGAATTAGAAACGCTAGTATAGTCGTATCCCAAAGTTACAGTGACTGTTCGTTTTACACCCGTATAGAGACTTATTTGAAAATTTTTGTTATATTTTTTAATTAGTAGAATCGGTCAACCGCTAATAATAGTAATGTTTCCTCAGGTGACAGTGTTAGCAGAGGATTTTACACCGAACACAACTGGTGATAGCTCAGGAGGTCTGTGGAATCCGTACTTGTGTGGGAAAACACCAGAACCCCTGCTCAGGTAAAGAGTTCATATTTATAATATGTGTGTGTTCACACTAATATTATAAAGAGGAAAGATTTGTATTTTTGTATGTAACGACTTAACTCAAAAAGTACTGGACCGATTTTAATAATTCTTTTTTCATTAGAAAGCTACATTATCACTGAGTAATATAGGCTATATAAAAATCAATAGCGGTTCGTAAGTCCCGCTAAAACTCGAGATCAGCTGAACTGATTCGGCTATTTTTGGTCTTGAAATATTCGTGGAAGTCCCGGGAAGGTTTACACGGTTTCCATGCTGAACGAAGTGGGCACGGATCAGCTAGTAATGTATAATTTGAGGACTTATGGGTAAAATAAATAAGTGATAATACACTCTAGGATGTTTATGTGCCTCCTATGTGGAGTATACTGTGAAAGTATTATAAGCACTGCTGGTACTTTCACAGTATACTTTTGACACATAATTACTTTTGACTTTCATGTTTCTATGAGAAATGCCCCAACATCATAAATTTGCCCATACAAAAAGTAAAAAAAAAAGTACCTCTTTCAGCGTTGGTACTTTCACAGTAAACTCCATATACGGGACCCATTCACACTCGAAAATATTATCACTCAATAATATTACAGTCTGTATATATCTACGCTAACATATACTTACGCAAGTTTATGTTAGCGTAGATATATACAGACTGTAATAATATATATAAATATCTACTTGGATTTTGCATTGAACTTGGCACGCATTTAGATCTCCATTCTTTTTGCGGCGAAGCCCACAGCCTAGCATAATTTTTGTATTAAACTTGACTCTCCTTTTTTTACATTCATGTTTTTAGTGGGATTAATGATTTACAAAAAGATATTTCCACAGAAAATGGGGCGAAGAAACCTACAAACTCTACCATAAGCTATGGCTGGAAGGTGGTCTAGACTTGTGCCTGGTCCCGCTGTACGAGGTCCACGAACATGAGGGAACCTACAGCGTTCCGGAATGGTCCGAGATGGTGTTCGGGTTCTCGGTTATGGACCAAAAGCTGTTGGACCACTTGAATACCATGTATTCTAAGAGTTATCGGTAAGTAATTATATACCGATTCCGCAGGGTTAGTACGTATTTGTAAAAGCAACGCCATCGCAAAAATTGCGCAATGTTTGTTCTTAAACTTCATCGATGGTTAAAAGGTAAAAGGGCGGGAAGGGAAGCAGTTTAAAGATTTAAAATTCTGAAGTTGAATTTGTCGACAATGTTTATTCAACGTAACATTTAATTTATACGTAAGTATGTTGCCACTAAATTGCTTTTGGCCCTAGTGTCGTAGCGAATATGAAGCAAATGAAGCAAAAGTGTCGGTGGCTGGTTATATTGAAACCAGCCCTACACAGGAGTTTTTAGTGCCAAAGTGTGTGCGCAGTAGATAGATAGTAGCATTATCTCTTCTTTTAGGACGGTTATTCTGCGCCTGTACACACACCTGCTTTAACATAACCACACTCAAAAAAAATTTGTTGTTCCAAAGGAGAATTGATTCTATTGTCAATTTGGTTCGCTCACACGTAGTACAAATTTTTTGTAAAATTCTTTTGTGGGAGTACAAGTGGAAGCCCCAAAGGGAGATCTCCGACCGAGCGAGATGGTATGCTCGTTCAGGCCGAAGCCCACTGTACTAGTTTTCAGACGTCGTATATATAGCGCCGGACTTAGAAAACTTCGATAGCGCGATGCAGGATGTGGCGCTAGTAGTACCGCTACATCACTCCCCCCCGAAGACCGGAGGTCGAAACTTGAGTCGTCTTGTGCTTGAGTCGCCAGTGCCAGTGAGTCCCAGTGAATCGAAACTGTGCTGCTGCTGCACGGGCTCCAGTGAGTCGGAGTGCTGCCGTGCGGGCCGATGCTACGTGCTGAACCAGGAGAGATGTGCTCTGCTTGCTGACCGATCGTGTAGTGAGTGTCCGTTGAAGCAGATGAGGGTTCGACCAGGCCGCGCTGCGTTGCGGCTAGTGGACGAAGTACCCGAAGTGTCTGAAGCTGGCTGGCGTGGTGCGGAGGGGCGGGGAGTGATGATGATGAAGGAGGCGTGTTCTGTCGAGGGTCACCAATGTGGGAGTACAAGTGGAAGCCCCAAAGGGAGATCTCCGACCGAGCGAGATGGTATGCTCGGTCGGACCGAAGCCCACTGTACTAGTTTTCAGACGTCGTATATATGTCGCAGTCATCTAATTAAATCAGCTATTTCATTGAGTGACTAGCGTTTTTATCGAATGACGACATTTAATTGAAAGACTAGGCCGAACATTGATTGTACAATCGTCACTCAACGTCCAATTAGTTAGCGGATTGTAACATAGCCCTTATATGAGAGCGGACATAAAATCAGTCAGGTGACTGAATTTTCCCAAAAGCGAATCTATCAACCCCGACTCCACGTAGTACTTGTCTGTCAACCCCTAGAGTGTATATTTAAGCGCGTAGGCGCGGAGGGAGAGCAGCCCCCGCCCGCCGTAACGAAATGCAGAAACCAGGACTCGCCGTGGCGGCGGAGGCTGGTCGCCAAAGGCGACCAGAAAGCCGGAGCTGCCTAAGGCGAGTGTTGGTTGCTGTCATTCGTTACGCATGGGCGAAGGGGCTGCATTTCCCGCAGCGCCGGAGACGTGACAGACCGACATTGTCCCAAAAACAAATCTATCAACTCCGACTCCACGTAAAACTTGTCTGTTTTATCTAACCTCTAAACTACAACTGTAAATATTTTCTTAACTAGTGGTTGCTGAGTAGAGCGGAGGGTAGGGGGGATTTCCTTTGTCCCCTTACCGCCGTCTCTACCTTTCTCCCCTGTTTTACTCCTGGAAATATCCCGGAAACACAGACATAACCTCAAAACTTCAACCATAAATATTTTCCAAACTAGTATTCTCCTAAAAGTGGGAGTGGTAGGGGGGGGGGTTCTCCCCCTCCCCTCCTCCCCCTCTCCCTCCCTCCACCCCCCAATTAAGAGGGATTTATACAAATTTTTTTCCAGCTCCTCCTTTTTTGGAAGTCGGTTAAAAAATCGGAAAATTATTCGCTACCAAACATAAATAAAAACCTACTTATTCATCGAATTGAGAAAGCTCCTCCTTTTTTGGAAGTTGGTTAAAAAATCGGACTAAATGACGTTCAGTCAATGACTACATGACTAAATGACGTTCAATCAATGTTCAGTCAAGACATTGGACGTTACAATAAACAACTTGACGAGTTGTCCTTTAGTCTTTCAATTAAATGTCGTCATTCGATAAAAACGCTAGTCACTCAATGAAAAAGCTGATTTAATTAGATGACTGCGACATATATAGCGCCGGAACTAGAAAACATCGATAGCGCGATGCAGGGTGTGGCGCTAGTAGTACCGCTACACTTTGAACTTTCTTTTTCAGAGCTGGTCATACGTATTCCTCTTTCGTGATATCCCCTCAATCGATCTTGGCTTACTTCTACAAGCGCTTCAAGGATGCCGGCGGTGAGTTGAGACAGGTCACCATATCTTCCCTGGAGGATGATCATTTAGAGGGCTACGACGCGGTCATTAACTGTCTCGGACTTGGAGCCAGGAAGGTAGTTCCTGATGAAAAGGTCACGCCGATTAGGGGACAGATATGTAAGGTGGGTCTCAACCACGTGCTTTTAAGATTTAAGTTTTGGGAGTAAAAACCTTTAAACTGTTTTAATTAAAAATATTATGAATTTGGTACCGGAGGAAGAATAGCATCTCCCTATTAACGTTCAGTGTCGTAAAAGGCGACAGAGGGAATATAACGGGTGTAAAAAGAGCAGTCACTATAACTTTGGGATATGATTATACTACCTTTTCTCATTCTAGAAATGCATTTTCTTTTTTTTTACAAAAATAAAAAAATTAATTTTTTTTTTTGATTTTGACAAAAAAAAATATTTTTCGAAAATGAGCCAAGGTAGAGCAATAAGGGTATCTCAAAGTTATAGTGACTGCTCTTTTTACACCCTGTATATCCGGAAATGGGCAGTAAGGTTTCCGCGCGACATCGTTGAAATTGCGCTTGCCAACATGGCTGCCAAGAGTAGCGTGTGAGGGCGTTCGCTGCGTTGAGCGTGTGCCCGGCACGGTTACCCGCCGCGGGGGCCCGCGCCGTGCACACGCCTGCACGCCGCGGGTGGCCGTGACGGTATCCTGTCACTCGCAGGCGGCCAGTATAATGTCAATCGCGCGGGTGTACATTCGATACAGTATGGATGTTTTATTGACATTGTGGGGCACCGTCCGCTGGATAGCAGACGAGCCTAGATTGCCAAGGACAGGTTTGTGAATCAAGGGTGAAGCCGGGATGGTGATATTAAGGTGTGAAAGGTGAAGGGTGCAGGGTGAGGGGTAATGGAAACACTATTTTTCTTCTTACAGTTGTTCAGGGTGAGGAATCTTCAAGTTCTTTCCGGTCGACGGTTGAGGAGCGAATGAATTGTACTGGCGGCCGGTCCTTTATTTATACCGGTCGCGACCGAAACCTTCTAGAACTTTCCATTCCTCACCCCCTCAAACAAACTTTCGTTTATTATTCTCAAAATATACAATTTTTACATATACAGTTTTTTCATTCTTATCCCTATACATAATTTACATCATTATTACATAACAATAAGTTTGTGGCGTCGCCTAAGGCTGAATAATCGACAAAAACCTGTTTCGGTTCTATTTATATTTCCTCTCCCTCCCCCGATATAACGGTCGCCTCATTCCCTCTCTATCTGCCGGTGATCCTTGTCGGCGACAAGGACCACCGAGACAGACAGAAGAGTGCGTCCGATACCTCGAGCGGGATTGGTCGGTTTCGGCCTGTTAGTGCCGCAGGTGATTCCACAAACTAAGTTAATCACTATCATTTTACATTAACATAATTTACAAGTTATATTCATTTTTTTACCATTTATTCGTTCATCGTGCACATTTCTCCCGCCGGTCGCGTAGGCGACTCCCTTGGTAGCACGATGATCTTCTTACACGGGCGGCGCAGGACATGACCATTCTATGAAGAATGGTCATGTCCTGCGCCGCCCGTGGACGGCGTGGTACGAGTGGTGGACGTAGCCATGAGGCTACGTCCACCACTCGTACCACGCCGTCCTTCCCTGGGTAGGTCTTGGTTATTCTTCCTCGTGGCCAGACGTTCCGGGGCAAGTTTGAATCACCAATGATCACGATGTCGCCGACTGCGGGGGCGGAGCCTCGAGTGTGAGGCTCCCGCCGGTGATGGAGGAGGGGGAGGTATTCCTTCACCCACCTTCTCCAAAAGGTATCTGCGAGGTGTTGTGCGCGCTTCCACAGCTGGCGCACAGGGGTCTTCTGTTCCTCGAAGGTGCCCGGGGCTGGAACGTGGCTGTTGGCTCCCAGCAGTATGTGGTTGGGTGTCAGCGCTTCTTGTTCTTCCGGGTCGACTGTCACGTGGGTAAGCGGTCTCGAATTGACGATGTTTTCTGCTTCTACCAGCAGCGTGTAGAGTGTCTCGTCGCTGGGATGCTTCTCGTGCAGCGTTATTTTCAATGATTCCTTCACGCTTCGTACTAGGCGCTCCCATGCCCCGCCCATGAAGGGAGCGGACGGGGGGATGTAGCGCCAGGCGATACGACGTGCACTCGCCTCATGTTCTATGCTCTTCCATGCTTCTTTCAGCTCCTTTTCCGCGGCTTTAAAGCAGGTAGCGTTGTCCGTCCAGAGCTCGGTCGGTTGCCCCCTTCTTGCTATGAATCTTCTTAGAGCGGCTACGGCGGAGTCGGCGCTCAGTGACGTCACCACTTCCAAGTGGACTGCTCTCATGGTGAGGCAAGTAAATAGAGCTACCCACCTTTTTTCTCGATGTCTTCCCACCGTTACTTCTATTGGTCCGAAGTAGTCTAGACCAGTGAAGGAGAACGGACGTGTGTGATGTGTGAGTCGCGCCGCCGGCAGGTCACCTGTAGCTGGCACCATCGGTTTTGCTCTTCTTATTTTACAGGTTAAGCAGCTTCTGATGACACCTTTCACTGTTGGGCGTATGCGCGTCACCCACATCCTTTGGCGGAGCTCGTTCACTGTTGTCTCTACTCCTCCGTGATGCATTTGTTCGTGTACGTGTTGTATGTACATTTTCGTGTATCGGTGACCGCCATCCAGTATAATCGGGTTGTTTGTTTCCCTACTTACTCCCTCTGCGGCTCCGATTCTTCCTTTGAGTTTTATTATCTCGTTTTCCATGTGCACACTCAGCGTCGCTAGTCGATCTCCCGCCGCTGGCGTTTTGTTTTCTCTTATTCGCTTCTTCTCGTTAGCGTAGCAGTCATTTTGTACTTTTCGTACCCATAACTCTTCGGCACGAGCTATATAGGATGCTTCAAGGATTATGTATTTTCGTGCTGTGCTGTTGGTTCTAGGCACAACGCTTTCACGTTGCCGGTGTGTGTTCCACCTTACATCGGCTTCTTGGTTTTTTCTTGTTCTCTTCTTAGTAACTGCTACTGTGTCCTTTCTTCTGCGACACAGGTCGATGAACTGTAGAGCTCGTCCTGTGGCGCGTATGAGCATATTCCATTTTTCTATGCGATTGATGTCCGGAAGGCTTTCCTCGACCGTGACGACTCGGGCTGCGAGACACTTTTCTTCCCCAGTAGTTATCTTTTCATCGTGTTTCTCCTCTCGAGGCCAGCAATCCTCTTCCTTGATGAGGAAATCGGGTCCGTGGAACCACCGGTGCGCGGCACCAAAATCTATTGGTGTTGACCTGGTGGCGTCGTCGGCTACGTTTTCTTTCGTCGGTACCCAGCGCCACTCGTTGACTTTCGTCGTTTCCTCGATCTCGGCCAGTCGGTGAGCGACGAATGTTTTAAATGTTCGTGGCTCCGACCGTATCCAGGCCAGTACTGTGCGCGAATCACTCCAGTACGTCTTCTTTACGCCGTCAAGTTTTAGTTCTTTTTTCACTGTTTCCGCCAGGCGGGTGCCTAGCAGCGCCGCCTGGAGTTCGAGCCTGGGTACAGATGTAGGCTTCAATGGCGCTACTCTGCTCTTCGCTGCCACTAATGCTGCGTGTACCGTACCGTCCTGGAGCCTCATGCGGAGGTACACTGCTGCTGCGTATGCTTCTTCACTCGCATCGACGAACGTGTGAAGTTGTTTTTCTTTCTTGCCCCGCCGATCATCGTAACAGCGGGGGATCCTCAAATTTTCTACTTTTTTCAGCTCTTCTGTCCACGATGACCACTTCGGTATGAGTTGTGAGGGTATGGGTTCATCCCATCCTGTTCCATATCGCCACGTTTCTTGCATAAATCTCTTTGCAGGCATCGTGAGGGGCGACAGAAGTCCCAATGGGTCGAACAGCGACATTACCACGCTAAGGGCTTCTCTCTTCGTCGGGACTCTGGATTCGTTCATGATGGCGGGCGGCATCTTATGCTGGTTGAGGTTGAATCGCAGCAGATCTTCTCTTGCTTCCCACCACATTCCCAGCGTTTTGTCGGCGCATTCTTCTCCCATAGGTATACCAGAAGGTTCTTGTTGGTTCTTAAAGTGTTGTCGTAGGGTTTCTGTGTTCGACGCCCAGCCGCGTAGCTCGAAGCCGGCGTGTCGGTGTATCAGGTCTACTTGCCTCGATACAGTGAGTGCTTCTTCTTCGTTCGCGAAGCTCGTTATGAAGTCGTCCATGTAATGGTTCTTAATGATCTCTTCTACTGCTTGCGGGTACTTTTCTGTAAACTTTTCTGCGTTCTTATTTTTTACGTACAGTGCTGTACATGGTGACGACGTCGCTCCGAATATAAGTGAAGTCATTTGATATTCTTGAGGTTTTTTCTCTCTCTCTCTTCCTCTCCATAGGAAACGTAGTGCGTCTCTGTCCTTCTCTCTTATGTGTATGCGCATAAACATTTCTTTGATGTCTGCAGTGACCGCAACCGGATGTTCTCGGAATCGCATAATTATTCCCGGCAGGGACTGCAGTAGGTCAGGACCGGAGAGCAACATGTCGTTGAGGCTGCGTCCGTGTGATCTGGCTGCTGCATCGTGCACTAGGCGGATCTTGGGCTTCGCTGGATTGCATACGCCGAAGTGTGGTAGGTACCAAGTACGACCTGGTGTGGGCGGGGTTGCAGCTGGTGTAGCATACTTGGATTCCAGTAAGTTCGTTATTCTTTCCTCATATTTTCTTTTTAGTTCTTCATCTCGATCTAGTTTTTTCTCTAACGACTTCAAGCGTTTCATGGCGTCTTGATAGTTACACGGGATCGTTTCTGTTTCGTCCTTCCAGAGTAGTGCCGTTTCGTACCTGCCATCTAGCGTTTTCCTAGTTTCTTTCTTCAGTATTTCCATCGCACGTTCTTCAGGATCGTTCTTCGGCTTCTTGGCTTCGATTCCGAGGGCTTCTAACTCGAAGAACTTCTTCATCATGTTTTCCATGTTCACTTGTTCTTTTTCTTCTGTTGCGGTTGTCGTGTGGCCGCAGAAAGCTATCGTCTTCATCTGAGATGATCGATAGCCGTGTAGCACCCAGCCTAGTCGCGTGTGCGATGCGACTGGTTGGTCTTTTCTTCCTGTACGTACCTCGAGTGCTATTAACAGTTCCCAGTTGTCCTGTCCTATTAGAATCCTGGGTCGCGCGCTGTCGTACGTCAGTTGGTCTTTGATGTCTTCTAAATGTGCGCAGTCTCTTAAATCTTCTTTCTGTATTTTCTGCTTGGTAGACAGTAGTTTTGGTACTGTTCTTGCGCTGCCAACGGCGTATTCTTGTCTGCTGTTTTTTCCTCGTATTCTGAATTCTACCTTTTTGCAATTTTCGTACTTCATTGTCTCGTTGAGGCCTTGTATCCAAATGTTCTGCTGTGGTCCGTCCAGTTCCAGGAGATCAGCTAGGCCTTCGTCCATGAGGGTCACTGTGCTACCGTCGTCCATGAGGGCGTAGGTGTCGATTCGGGTGCTGTTCTTACCGATGATAGTGACTGGAGCAATCTTCAGGTATGCTTGCCTATCTCTCGCGAAGCTCACTACTTCAACCGAAGCCGGACTTTCTTCTGCTTCTTGCTGCTGCGGCGGTGGCTGTTGTGTTGCTGGCGGCTTGTTGTGATGTAGTAAGCGATGGTGTGCTAAGTTGCATCCGCTTATGCCGCATCTTCTGGCGCCGCAGCCTCCTCGACGATGTGTACTTTTCAGGCACTGGTAGCAGAGGCGGTTTCTCTTGGCGATCTCCCACCTTTCGTTGACCGAGGCGTGCATGAACCGTCTGCACTCGGTCACGTAGTGCTCTTGGCGACAGCTAGGGCATTGTCGTTTGGTACTTACGTCGGCAGCAGTGGAGTAGGTTCGTTCTATTCTTCTCTTTTGTGGCCTCTCGTGATAGTTGTCTATTTCTTCAGGTAGTGCGTATGCGCCGCACTTATCTGCTTCTTCGTTCAGGAACGCTGATATTTTCTTCAGGTCTGATGCATCTTCTTTGTTGTTCTTTGCTGCGTAGTCGTACCATTTGTTCCTTAATATGGGCGACAGTTTTTCCACCATGTGTTTCACCAGTTCTGGGTTAAACATGTAATGTACCTTTTTCAGAGCTTCCAGAGTAGCGACCACGTTCGCTACCTTGTTGGCGAATATGCATAGTTCACGAGGACTGTCGCTCAGCTTGCCTAGTGTTTTGATTTTCTGTATCTCGTTTGCAGCGAGTGTGTCGGGGCGGCCGAATCTTCTTTCTAGGGCTTCCATTATCAACCGTGGTTCTGGCTGACTTATCAGGAGGCTGTTGACTGCTTCCAATGCCGCTCCCCTGATGCTTCTTCTTATTCTTGAAATATTTTCTGTGTCTGAGAACATACCTTCTGTTTCGTGATATGCTGCTCTGTACCCGAGCCATCCCGTTGAGTGTCCAGCGAACGGGGGTAGCTCTTGGAGGAACTTGGGCGCGTCTCTTGTCATGCGGACAGCTTGGGTGAGTGCTGCCGCCAGTGACGCTATTTCGCTCGTTTTTCTTTCTTTTCTGTGTTCCGGTTCCTCTTCTATTTTCCTTAAATTTTCTTCCTTATCCTTTTTCTTTTCTTCATTTTCTTTCTTCTTTTTACTTTCTTCTTTTTTCTTTTCTTCTTCGGCTGACGAAATTGTGTTCTGTTCGTGCAGCCACTCTTCCACCTTGTCCGTTTCATTTTCTTTTTCTTCTTCCTCCGAGACCATTACGCGTTCTCTGGCGAGTCTGGCCTCGGCGAGTGCGAGGGATGCACGTACCTCTTGTAGTTTCAATTCTGCCAGCTTTTCTTCTGCTTCTAGTATACTTTTTCTTCCTTTTTTCTTCTGAAGCGCACGCTTTTTTCTCTGCGTGTCCTCTTCATTCCTTATTGTCTCTTCGCTGGCAGAGGTTTCTTCCGTGGAGGTTCGTTCCGTCGCGGTTTCGGACGTTGCGGTGGTAGAGCTTGTGTTTTCTTCTTCTTCTGCAGGTGGAGCCGCGGCGAGTGCTTGTGCAGCGCTCCGCGTTATGACTGCAGGAGGATTCGCTCGCTCTGTTCCGTCTGCGATGCTCGATGGCTTCGATCTTGACATTTTCTCTTCTTTTACTTCTGTCCGCGCTGATTCTTCTTTCTTCAGGAGAGATGGATTCAAGCAGGAATCCGGCTCGAAGTGGACCAGACAATGTGGGGCACCGTCCGCTGGATAGCAGACGAGCCTAGATTGCCAAGGACAGGTTTGTGAATCAAGGGTGAAGCCGGGATGGTGATATTAAGGTGTGAAAGGTGAAGGGTGCAGGGTGAGGGGTAATGGAAACACTATTTTTCTTCTTACAGTTGTTCAGGGTGAGGAATCTTCAAGTTCTTTCCGGTCGACGGTTGAGGAGCGAATGAATTGTACTGGCGGCCGGTCCTTTATTTATACCGGTCGCGACCGAAACCTTCTAGAACTTTCCATTCCTCACCCCCTCAAACAAACTTTCGTTTATTATTCTCAAAATATACAATTTTTACATATACAGTTTTTTCATTCTTATCCCTATACATAATTTACATCATTATTACATAACAATAAGTTTGTGGCGTCGCCTAAGGCTGAATAATCGACAAAAACCTGTTTCGGTTCTATTTATATTTCCTCTCCCTCCCCCGATATAACGGTCGCCTCATTCCCTCTCTATCTGCCGGTGATCCTTGTCGGCGACAAGGACCACCGAGACAGACAGAAGAGTGCGTCCGATACCTCGAGCGGGATTGGTCGGTTTCGGCCTGTTAGTGCCGCAGGTGATTCCACAAACTAAGTTAATCACTATCATTTTACATTAACATAATTTACAAGTTATATTCATTTTTTTACCATTTATTCGTTCATCGTGCACAGACATATTACCTAGCCAACAGACGAAAACGTCGACGTGTAGTGCTATTACTGTCGACTAGCCGCCGGCAACTATGACTTACTGTAGTTTAGATAGGCGCTAACGCACTTGGTCGTCAGTCGCCCAGGCGAGCGGGCAACTCGGCGCATTGTGGCGACGCACAGACGTCTGCCGGTCGCCGGCGACCAATAGAAGCACGGCTTCACTATTTAGTAATTTGTGGTGATAGATGAAGCGACGAATTTATATTGTGAAGTTGGTTTCTAACCGGCTTCCAAAATAAGGTAGCGGTTATATTGCCCTGTGTTCCAGGAGACGCTCTGAACGTTCAGATCATTCATAACGCTGACATTGACAGCTGACAGTGCCTGTGAAAACAGTTCAAAACGATCCTAAACAGTGCTAAAGAAAATAGTAAACGAAAATAACGTTTTTTTCGTTCAGATTTGCGTTTCTTTAGCACTGTTTAGGATCGTTTTGAACTGTTTTCACAGGGACTGTCAGCTGTCAATGTCAGCGTTATGAATGATCTGAACGTTCAGAGCGTCTCCTGGAACTGGCCCTTGGTCTGTACAATGCGTCGGTTTGCAGGTAAACGCACCGTGGGTGTACCACACTGTATTAGACCAGACGACGGGACACTACATCATTCCTAAGTAAGTCCATACCACTGGAACATTTAAATTAAGTCAAAGTTAGATTGTCAGGCTATCCCTCTCGCGCGCTTACGCATTGAAGCGTTCGGGAGTGAGACAGCGCGTGGACTGAAACGATATTATTATTTATAAAATAGCAAACAGACATATAAAAATCTTTGATATTATATTATACAGGGTCATTCATAGTTCATATATTAAGCCGAATATAGAGTGAAAAGAATGACGCGTAGAGCATTTTTTGTTTTGGCATCTCATATAAATTACATAATATAACTCAAAAAAATCAAAGGTCTAAAATTACCACAAACAGTGAATATACTATGCCGGGGGCTCCTAGTCTATACATAATTACACACGAACCACTGGTCGTTGACCTGACCAGGATTGAAATTCATATGTTTTGTGACTTTTATGGAGATCTTTGATCGTGATTTGGCGCATAATCTAAAAAATTATATGAAGTGCCAAAATAAAAAATGCTCTACGCGTCATTCTTCACACTATATTCGGCTAATTATCATGAATCATTCTGTATTATTTGGCTGGCTACTTCGTCTCGTGGCCCAAAATGAGCCTTGTCCATGCTTCCAGCGTAAACTTCTGCATGATGGGCGGCACGCATCAAGTGGGCAACTACAGCACGGCGCTGGATCCAGCAGACACAGACTTCGTAGTCAACGGATGCCAGCATATCATGCCTGGATTAAAGGTACTCTTGCATCGGACTTTTATCTATATTTGTAGGCTGAGTGTGAGTTTTTGTCACTTTGAATTGGCTAACAATGGTGGTTAATTCAATGGCATAAATCTAAATTTAATTGACATATGTATTTAGCGATTTCACATCACCAAATCAAGTTTTTAAACTTTTGTCTCAGTTCGTTATTAAACGAATGTAGCTCTATTGGCTTATACCACGCGGACAGATATTCACCTTGATTTTGTATGGGACACGTTATCTAGTGATTGTCGATCGAAGAACTTTATGTATATTAATAATTAACCTTCGAATCTATACTAATATTATAAAGCGGAAGAGTTTGTTTGTTTGTTTGAACGCGCTAATGTCAGAAACTACTGGTCCGATTTGAAAAATTATTTGTTTGTTGGATAGTCAATTAATAGAGGAAGGCTTTAGGCTATATAACATTACGCTGCGAACAATAGGAGCGAAGCGTCAGTGAGAAATGTTTCAAAAACGGGAAAAATTAATTACATTTGGGGACTTTCATTGCGTGCGCTGCATAAACGGCTTAAGTGACTCAAAAACCACGCGAACGAAGTCGCGGGAACACCTAGTATGTTATAAGTTTCAAGATTTAGTTATTTTAATAATACATAAGTAAGAACAGGTCTTGCTTGTAATGAATTTTTGTCACTGTTTCTTTTTCAAATAAAACGAAAAAATCCCTAGTGTATGCCTTTTTTTCAGTACGCTGAAACTATCCATCACTGGGCGGGTTTGAGGCCGGGCAGAGAAGAGGTGCGGATTGAATACGAACGCCGCAACGGCAGACCGTACATACACAACTATGGGCATGGTAAGTACTATGGTAAGCGATGCCTTCCAGACATATTACATTACAGCGAGCGAGCGAGCATTCTTAAGCCGCCTATACATATTGGCCGAGCGTTGCCGAGTGGCGGCAAACGCCAATGTGTAGATAGTCAATTTGCCTTGCCTTGCCTTATCATCACTCGGCATCGCTCGCCTAGCTGGCCGAGTGAAGACGAGCGCCAACGTGTGGACGGCTCATTTTCTGACTCTTGTCTACGCTCGCCGTCAAGACTCTCTCTCTCGGGCTCGGCCAATAGCGTCCACACGTTTGTATAGCCGCCATTGCATTATGTGACATTGCTGTCAGACCAACGTGTGGCCAGCTCTACAAACGCTCGTCTACATTGGCCACTTGTGTGCACTTGCCGAATGTGTGGACGGTAGCACTAACCTTGCACCTATTTGCCGACGCTCGCGTTGGCCTACGCACGGCCAATATGTATAGCCGACTTTAGAATATTTGCGAACGCACTTAGAACAACGAAAGAATGCTCTACGTCTGTTTACACTAGAAGAATTTGATGTAGTGATGATAAAATTAACATTCGCTTGTTTGATGTAAGTCGACATTTACAGTGGAACGTGTATCTTTTTGTGTGGTAAATAAAATTCTATTTGGTATCACAACATTTAAACGTTTTGTAAGTCACGCAAAATTTATGTTGCAGGTGGCAGCGGCTTCACGTTGTTTTGGGGCTGCAGTACAGACGTTCTATTGCTTCTAGAAAAACATATTTTGGGCAAGAAAGAGACAAGCAAATTATAAGGAGTGACAACAACATAGATAGAGAGGAGTGATAATGTCCGGAGTACATAGCAAATTTGTATAACGCCAATGACCTTGAACAACTATTTGTATGGCGAGAAAGGGCGACCACGCCGACCGCTTTAAAGTTGAATAAGAACTTATTTTAAAAAAAATTAGACAAAATTTGCAAAAACTAAATCTACAGTCCCCTGGGTCTTGCCTTACTTAAAATAGTGAACTAATTTTCACACTCGCGTCACTAATACAATATAACTCTTTATAAAAATGGTTACAACGTTAATAAAATAAAGAATATTTCATATTATTTAAACTATATTATAGCAAAAATATATATTTATAAACCGACAATCCTCTGATAAATATAATAAAGATTATATTTATTTTTTGGGATTTTTCAAGACGATTTCTGCAGACCAGTATGGAGTAAAAGTTCAAATTTTCAGCTTATCGCAGCCAGGTGGCGTCACAATCGCATTAGGGTAAATTTTAAGCAGACTAAGTGCCAATTTCACCAACACAATATGTAAGTTATTCCTTCCTTAAATATCGTGTTATCCCTCTCGTATTTACTGCCTTATCATACGTGAATGGTATTTTGACAAACCGTTAAAACTAACAAGGTGAAATCGAAACTGAACTCATTTCACTGCTAACTTCACTCCAGCATCTATTGCTAACTTCATAACATACACGTATGCAACTCTATCGCCTTTGTGGCCAATCTTACAACATTTTTTTTTGTACTCATTGACTGAACCCGAAGGATAGCAGTATCAACACCCAAGTGTTGAGCATTCTATATAATATATATTTTTTTAAATAGTTCTTTGTCCGACACACTATTTTATATAGTTAATGGAATCAGGCGTTACTTTGCGGAAATCCATAGCATACAATTTAAATATATTATATATCTAGCAATATCCCGCGAAACAATTATAACCACAACCTGCAAGCAGATGAGTGAGTGTACGCATAGGCATGCGTTTGATGCACCTCCCTCCTCCCACACTGCTTATGCGTACACTCGCAAGCAAAAAACATGAAAACACCACCACCACACAAGCAATAATGTTAACACGATCGTGCAAAGTCCCACCACCATGCAGGTTGCAAAACTCGACGCGCGTTTCGCTCCGACCCCGGAGCATCCTCAGGATGTTGACTCTGCGAACAATGTTCGTTAAGTGATGCCGCCCGCCAAATGTAATAATAAAGACCGGATTGATTTAAAGTATCAATCAGGTGTATACAGAATCGATTGTCCTGAATGCGACAGTGTATACGTAGGTCAGACTGGACGTAACTTTGAGACTCGGTATAAAGAACATATCGCGGCTTATAGAAATGGTCATCATGATAAATCACATTTTGCCAAACATCTTTTAGATAGTAGTCACAATATACCAGATGGTCATTCCTATAAGATATTACATAAATGTGATAAAGGCTTTCGACTGAGCGTGTTGGAACAGTTAGAAATAATTAAAGTAAAGAACAACAATAGAATTGCATTGTTGAATGACCAAACTAACCTTACTTCGTCACCTCTTATTAACTTGTTTGGTGGGGGTACTAGTTGGTAGGGGTAGTAGCTGTAGGGAATATAAGGCGGTGTTTTGGCGGGCGGCATCACTTAACGAACATTGTTCGCAGAGTCAACATCCTGAGGATGCTCCGGGGTCGGAGCGAAACGCGCGTCGAGTTTTGCAACCTGCATGGTGGTGGGACTTTGCACGATCGTGTTAACATTATTGCTTGTGTGGTGGTGGTGTTTTCATGTTTTTTGCTTGCGAGTGTACGCATAAGCAGTGTGGGAGGAGGGAGGTGCATCAAACGCATGCCTATGCGTACACTCACTCATCTGCTTGCAGGTTGTGGTTATAATTGTTTCGCGGGATATTGCTAGATATATAATATATTTAAATTGTACACTATTTTATGTTATTTAGGGCCGATTTTTCAATCGTCACGATAACTTTTACCTGAGGAATAAATATGTGACTTTGACAGATTTTGTATGGAACAAATGTCAAAGTCATATGTTTACTCAACAGATAAAAGTTATCAGACGATTGAAAAATCGGTCCTTAATAAGATAGATTGTAATCACTTTAAGCAGAGATCCGTATCTAGTCTCCATGACAAACATCTCATATAACCTAACTTTTGTAAACACTAACAATAAAATAACAAACCAAAATGTATAAAATATGTATATTGTAACAAAACTATTTTATAAAATGTATACGTACAACAAAAATATATTAATAAAATATTGGTTTTACTTCTGCACAATATCGTATATGTCTGTCCTCCTTTGCGTCCTTATAGGAATTTGGCTGCGTACCTCATCTATTAATTGCAGATCTGAAATAAAAAAGTCTCATTTTACATACAACAAAAAAAAACTTAACCTGAGCTATATATAGAAATAAAATATTTTGAATATCGAATATTTTAATTTAGTGCAATAATACAGAATTCGTTTTTTTTTTACCCAACGAGACCGATTTTATAGGTGGATTTTTTTTAATAATAAATAGTATTTTATTTCTTATCAAATCTATTTCGAATATTTTTTGAGGACATTTCGCTTAAACTCATAGTGTTAGACTTAGACATACAAGACCACAAAAAAACTTTCACTTGTATAATTTTTGAACCAGATGATATTCTATAGAATTGTAAAAAATTGTATAATTTGTGGCCCAGACCTATATTAAGCGTGATCCATGGCACAAAGTAGATATATAACAGAGACACGACCTAGTTCTAGAAAATGGTATCACCCTAATACTGGCAATTCGACTGGCTCATGGGTGAAGTCCCGACACATTCCGGAAACCGCCATCTAGCGCCACTATTGGAAAATACTAATCACTAATTTTGTTTCGTATCTTCTTCTTAATTAAGGAGTTGAATTTAGCTTAATGTGATGTTATGCTTAAAAATATGCTTATCTTTTTTTAATGTCAATAGTTGTACTTAATTCGGCATATTTACATTTTATAATTTACAAATGTTAATAGTTGTGACATCTATTACAATTTTTTTGGATTGTATGGGATGGTAGGCCATTTTTTATATAAAATAATATTTTATTTTTATTTTTTAACGGAGTATAGATTCAATAAAACTAGATAAAAATACGACATCATCTCACCTATATCAGCAACAAGCGTGCCCGGCTTCTCGTCCAACTTGGCGGTGACTTCCCCCCAGGGGCTGACCAGGGTACTGTGGCCCCAGGCGACGTATCCCGCGTCGGGATCCCGCGCAGGGCTAACTAATCCCACCCAGAGCTGGTTGTCGGTGGCGCGCGCGCGGGACAGCAGCTCCCAGTGCTTAGGCCCGGTTGTCATGTTGAACGCGCCCGGGTAGATTAGGAGGGAGCAACCTAAAGGTTTGAAGATGATCAATCTTTTGTATAGTACGTCCGAGATAAATTAAACCCAAACGTAAACAATCTCTATAACAACCAAAGACTAGTCAGTGACGCCAATTGGCCAATATTGATATAGTTCGTCCCTGATAAATTTAACCTAAAGGTAGACAAACCGAAAACATCGAGATTTTCCCTTGTTCACTTATTGTGCACACTTATCAACACTTCACAGGTATATAAAAGGATTACACTTAATTATCCAATGCATTTTATAACAAAAAAACAATAATTAATATGTTTAAACATCAAATGAAAATCTTTTACAGAAAAAATACGCCATTTTGACACTACCGATTGTAGAATATAGTCTATGGATTTATAGTCGCAAGCAGCAATCATTCTATTGTATTCGTATCACTTACTACTCTATGGTTGTGTCATAGACAAGTTTTTTTACGTTTGGGTACGCATAAAATGAAATACCGCGGGAACTATACATTTTTCCGCGGTAAAGCAACCTGTGTTAATCCAGCATGTAAATTACTACCATACCAAATTTATATCTAAATCCGTTCAATAGCTTTTGCGTGAAAGAGTAACAAAATATACACATACAAACTTTTGCATATTACTCGTATATAATACAAGTAGGATTACCTTGGTTTGTCATAATCTGTGCCAGCTCAGGAAACCTCAGATCATAGCATATGCCCAGGCCAATTTTCACCCCCTGGTACTCAAACACAGAGACCTGACTCCCGGGTTTCAGAACATCCGACTCCTTAAATGTTATTTTATTAGGAATGTCTATGTCAAATAAATGCATCTGAAAACAATTACAAATTCTATAACTTTGCATCTTTATTTATAAATTCATACATATTACATGCATTACAATAAATATCTTGGAGTCGTTTAAAATTAAAAAAAAAAATAGACATGGGCTACCTGCCTTTATATGTCATTGTGTGCATTATCTTTTTTTTTTTTTGTTATTTAAAAATGTCTTTTCTGTGAAAGAAGTCCCGCGGCATAAGTGAAACACAATCTTATCTATATTATACGAGGTAGAGATTGTAGGTCAATATTTAACTATTTGTTGGAATAACCGTTAATAATGTTATTAGCTTTCACCATTTTTCTTTAGGGATCCGCATCTAGGTTGTACATCTAACATGGTCGATCACAGGAACCCTTTAAAGGACTTCTATTACGGAAAAGACTACAGTCAGTACAGATGTATAAAGATCGACAGTGGTAAACATCCTCAAAAACCCTTTGATAGGAGCTCAAGGATATCCGGGGGACATGCTAGATCTGTCCTGGGACCCACAATGAAATTAACCTACAAATTAATTTTATTGCACCGAAAAAGAACTATGTAAAGTTATGAAATGAATGTAAAGTTATGAAATGTTAGTTAAATTAACAACTGTTAATCCATATTGCCATCATAGGGGGACTCTTTTATCTCACCTTCCTGTACTGCGCCAGGAGTTTTCCACTGCCATCCCACACAGTGCATGTGTTGTACAGCTGATTGCCGCATCGCTCGGGCACTGTGCCACCGATCACACATATCCCAGCCTCAGCAGCGGCTTTGGACAGCGCTCTGCATGTTTCACCGGATGGCACTTCCTCGGCATACTGTTCAAAGTAGTCTGGAATGTCAATTTCATTTCATAATATGTATAATGAAATAGAGTAATATAGCATACTTTCTTTGCATTTCTTTTGTGTCTTAGTATTTTTTTTTTTTGTTATTGCTTCCTGTGCACTCCAATAATGTTGCATAATATGTGAGTTTATGTCGCTCTGATAGAACTAAAGCTTAATAGCTAGCCAGATACCTGCTTTAGCACAATATTATATTAAATTTCGAATACTAAACATACATATTTTGGCCTTGTTACGAAATAAAAAATCACCAATAGTATTTACATCAAAGTATATAAAATTTTAAATATTGAAAAGGTAACGAATTTTGGTTATAAATATTATTAGAATCTAATTAATTATCAAATATATTTTTTACCTAATTTATTTCCAGCCACTAACTAATTATCTAGGATCTATTTGTTTGCAGAATAAAATACACCCATGAAGAATATCTAACTTACTTGTTCCATATGGCGAGTTAAAACATTCCGGCAGGGCCACTAGTTGTGCCCCTTTAGCTTTGGCCTGATGTATCTCGTGGACGGCCGCTGCCACATTCTTTGCCTTGTCAGACCCAACAGACAGCTGGACTAATGCTATCTTCATAACTGAAATGTGTTGATAATTATACAGTGTGTGTCCTCATCTCAGATTTTTTTTTTGTCAAAATCTAATTTTTCTTTTTTAAACTAATTTAATTAAAGTTTAATAAAAAAAATAAAAAAAAAACCTTTCAAGAAGGGGAAAAGGTAGTATAATCATATAGAAAAGTTATAGTGACTGTCGTTTTTACACCTGTTATATCCTATTAATAATAATCTATCTAATTTTAATAAATTATAATCACTAGAGATGGAATAAGACTATTATGCTCATAACTTAATTTTATGCTAAAAGCATAATATCTAATAATAGTATTTATTTCCTTTAAAAGAAAATAAAGAATAAGACATCAACTACAAAATTTTGTTACATTACTTATTACAGGTTTAGTGCCAAGTATAAAAATTACGAATGGTTTCTGAAACACTTTTCAAATTTTGTGATGTAATTATACCTTATCTCCGATAAATGTTCCACCAAACAGCATTCAATATGGGGTATTAATTTGAATGCCATGTTAGTTGATCATACATTTGAATAGCGTTTCAGAAGTCAGCTGTAAATAAATGAAAAGCATATAGCAAGGAAACAAATAATATACTTATAATTTTTAAATAAGATTAAATAGATAATCTATTATTATACCTATGTTGATGACCTAGTTTGGTTCTTCTTTGGGATTCCCACTATTCCACCACTTTGTAATATAATATATTATGTCACCGTATAGTAAATAGAAATAAGTATGCTAATGTAATTTGCAATATATATCACTCTAGTTGCTGATAAGAACGAACTTACCGCCTTTTGTTATATCTCTTCTAAATGTTAATTAAGATGACAGCAGAGGTCGTAAAAGCAAAGCGAGGCTTTAGTGGGTTAATCTGTTGGTTATTCTTCGTGATTCTTCTAGTAAATAATTTAATTTAGTAAATAATAAATGCTTAAATTTATTATACAATACCATTCGAATAATGCAAAGGTCGCTTTTGAAATCTTGGATGCGCCGCGTCACTTTCACACATTCTATTTATTATAATTATCAGTAATGATTACCTCTTTTTATCATTTTATTTGTTGATGTTTATGAGATTACAAATATTTTGCAAATTTTTAAGTTTTAACCAAATTCAAAAAGATATCGACAGACAGATCACGGAAGCAGCTGACTTTGACAATGACAAACCTGTCAAAATTGATGTCAAAATATGATTCTTTCTGAGCAAAAGGGTTATGTTTTTTAAATAAATTTAGAAGAAGAAATAAATTTTACAGGTTTAAATTATTAAGTCGACATGATAACAGCTTAAAATATTTTATTACGATACTGATAATTTATATTAATTACTGATTGATTTCTTATTATTTATTAATACCTTTCAGATTAATATCTTCTTCCAAGGAAAACCTTCATGCTGTTTCAGATGGACAAGACCTCCTTAATGCCACTGCATAAGCATGCTGCATGGCTGCTGCCAGTAACATAATATGATTATGATGAATTGTTACGATGAGGAAGAGTCTTTTCTATAAAATAAATACGGTATACCCAGAACTGTGATCGGAATGCTAAACCTATCCTATACAAGGTGTAAAATAAAAGAGTATTAATACTTTAGGGCGTGTAAGTGCCTCCTATGTGGAGTATACTGTGATGTATTTTCTTTTATATAATCATGTTAGTATGAGAAATGCCGCAACATCATAAATTTTCCCATACAATAATTTAAAAAAAGTACCTTTTTCAGGGCTGGTACTTTCACAGTAAACTCTAAGCACGAGACCCATAAATACCCTAAAGTATTATCACTCATTATTATTGTGGCTTGTTTGTAATATGATCCCCATACAAAAAAGGTCTGATATTTTCCGAGATCTGATATAGATGAATTTATTAAGGAGTCTAATTGGAAATCCATTAAAAAAGTAGACTAATTTAAATTTGAGGAATAAACAGCCATTGGTAATTTTGACAGGTGAACAACAAAGAACTAGAAAGTACATGAAACGAAACATTCTTATTGTGTAATTAATTTATTAGATTAGTTACAAACCTAAAGTACAATATAATTTCTTATATAGGTAGTGATAATATTATTAATTAACCTAAAACTTGGTCAGTCTTACAGATTTTTTAAATTGACTTAATGTAAAATTATTGCAGTTTTATATTTAAATGCATTTCATGATACCAAAACAGTAAAAGGAAGTTTTGAAAGGTATTAATAAAAAGTAATAAAATTTTATGAACTTTCTGTAGATAAAAATATTTTTTTAGTTTTTAATGTCTAGTCTATTATCATTAAATATCTATTTTCACATAACACAATTATTTTATACACTCGTCGTCCATTTTTACTATCACAAAATTAACCTTGGAATATAAATACATATAACTACAGACCAGTTATACTCTCCACACAGATTTCGGTATTGTTGGCCGATTTCATTGAAACCATTAGGCTATGCTGGAGTCATTTTATAGTGCCCAAGAGTGAGCGCAGTACACAAAGACACTCTCTCTTCCTTTTTACTCTCATAATCCAGTGGGACGGTAAACCGACACAACTGGCGAGAAAACAGGCGCAGGACCGTCTTTTTACATGCTTATGATATAGATAGCTGTCATAAATTTATGTATCACGTGACTTGTGGCTTTCTCTTTCCTTCTTACAAAGAAAGAGAAAGCAACAAGTAATATTCAAACAAGATTAAATTTAGGCGTTGCGTTGCGATAAACGGGTACTAAATATTTTAAATAATCATGATTGTTAAGAGTTACTTTCTAATAATTACACATTATAGACATCATTAAAACGTGTACCACCTAGCGCTATCAGTTCTATAATGCATGATTCATATATTTTTTAAAAGTATAAAATAGTTTCTGACAAATAGGTGTGTTCCAAAATATAGCTAGTATGTACTGGTTTCTTCTCGCCGATTCCTGACGGCTGCAGCTGAGGTACGCGGAAGGTGTTTGTGTATCCCTCTCTCTCTTTTTCACTCTCTTTCTCTCTCTTTATCTGTCTCTAGTGCGGAGCGAGTCAGTAGTGTTCGTCCTTGTGCTGCAGCGCGGCTGGAGGCTGCAGCTGAGGTGCTGTGAAGGTGTTTGCGTTTCCGTCTCCCACTCTTGCTCTCTCTCTCCCTCCCTCCCTCCCTCTCCCTCTCTTACTCCCTCTCTCTCTCTCTCTCTCTCTCTCGCGCGGCGCGAGTCAGTAGTGCGCGTCCTTATGCTGCAGCGCAGCTGCGGCGCACTTGCGGCGCTCCTGGCGGCTGCGGCTGAGGTACGGGGAAGGCTGTTTAAGATGAACCGTTCTGACATGTAGTTTCCTACTGTTGGACTGAGCGAACGCTTTGCCGCATACCTCGCAAGCGTACGGTTTTTCGCCGGTGTGGCTCTGCGAAAAAAAAAAAAGATATTATGACTGATAGACTTTTCGCACCAAAAACCGCATGGCCGACTTAAACACACCTTGCCACCAGGCTACCAGGCTGACCAGCAGTGCCGTAGGAGCAACATGGCGTTGAGGGAGGCCATTACTAAGCACTACATAGATCTATAACTATGTAGGGGCAAAGTCCTGGGTACGTATGCGAGTATGTGCTGAGAAGTAATTGGGGGTCCCAGGATAGGTAGATGGTATTAGATGAGTAGGTATAGGATTGTAACTTATATAAGTTACTATAGTGTAGAAATTTTATACAGGGTGTAAAAAGAACTAATTGTTTTTTGGAACTTTTTACCATTTCTTTCATTTTCGTCGCAAGAATAAGAAAAAAGGAGAAAAATGTTTTTTTTTTTATTTTGGTAAAAAAAATACATTTCCACTATGAGAAAAAGTAGTATAATCATATCCCAAAGTCATAGTGACTGTTCTTTTTACACCCGTTATAGATACTAGATATAAGTACAATTAATCATATTTCTGTACTAAATGTGTTATAAGTACAATTAATCATATTTCTGTACTAAATATCTTACCCTGAAATGTCTATCCAGTGCACCCTTACTCTTGAAAGCTTTGAAGCAAACCGAGCAAGGATGCGGTCTGTTCTCCGAGTGAGTTTTCTCGTGCATCTGCAGGTTGTAGCGGTTGAAGAACGCCTTCGGACACAGCGGGCACTTGAACCCGCGCTCCCCCGAGTGTGTGCGCTTGTGGTACACGAGGAACGCGTTGCCCTGTGCGAGAGAGACAAAAATATCAAATACAAATAATAATAGCTTCCCACATCGATTTTGGTATAGTTGGCTGATTTTGTTACTAATTCAAGCCAGCTACGCTTCACTCTTTATTAGTCTTTATAGTACCCAATTCAATTTAAAAACTTGATAATTAACATTATCAAGTTTTTAAATTGAATTTCAAATCAAAAAAGTCTTGAAATGATAAGTAGAGTCCGACCGAAGCTGGTTTTCCGGCTAAAACCCAAACATAATATTCGGCCGTGGCTTCTGTTTCGGCCGAAACCGAAACCGAAACGCACATGGTCCAGTTCCTTAAAATACTGAAATTTGGTGCATTTGCACCAAATTTGCAAGCATGAAATGGAAACACATTATACTATTTAGTTTATTGTAATCATTTATTTAACGTAATATAAAAATATATATTAATAATATTTTTACTAGGTTAAGTTCTCATAGCAAAATTTTTGTTTTCTTGCTACTGAGCTCTCCGAACAGGGCCGTCGTCTGCCGATGCGTTGCCGCGAGAAACGAGTGAGGCGAGTGTGCACGATAGCGTCCTAAATCAGTTTCGGTTTCGGCATAAGTTTCGGCCAATTTCGACCGAAACCGTAACCGAACTTTCGGTCGGACACTTAATATGACTCTATAACCATCAAATTCAATCAGTGAACGAGCTCATGATTGTTTAGTGCCTCAGCATATGTGTTATTGTTATTAGGTTCAAATTACACGTCCAATAATACACTTCTAGTTAATCGTATTTTACTTTATTCTACTACGTAGATAATACAATAAACAGTATCTTATAAATAACTATGTAGGTACACTGACCCCACTAACCTATCCGGGCCTCTCAAGGAGACTAACTTAAAACTATCTTAGGCATCAACGTCAATGTCATCTTTGACATCTAGTTGTTTTAAATACATGCATAGCATTATGTAACATCTCCCTTTTTCGAGAAACGCATACAATTTAATAATGCTTAAAATATACATGATTACAAAATATAACTTACTAATTAAATTTCTCATGTATGTACAATTTAGGTTGTTTTACAGTTCTACCAGATCTGGTAACATAATCTGTACCTATTTGCCTTTCCACAGGAACACAGTTATCATTATGCCTACTAATATCCTGAGAATTTTCACTCGTGAAACAACTAGGATTTATGGGAAGTATATTGCACGTATCATGACCAATATAAGAAGGATCTATTTTTTTAAATTCATCTTTACTGTCACCCGCAAAAGAGGAAGGAGGATTTATCTTTTTTAAATTATTTTTCCTATGTCTAATATGCGCTCTATTTCTCCTATAAATAACACCATCCATATCGGTAATATAATGAGACCTACCACAATCTAGATTTCTATGTATTACACCAGGAGTCCAAAAATCTTTGGGATTTTTTTTAAATAAATGTCATCTCCAGGCTTAAAGACTTCATTCCTTTGCCTTGCACATCTGTCAAAGTAATATGTCATTTTGTTTTTATTTTTGACCAGGGGGCTGACAGTGTAGTTCCATTTGTTACGTTTTGGCGCTGCGGTCGAAAGCAAAATGGCGTCGTTTTGTGACGTCACACACGTCTATATTCTTCATCTATGGTCTATTTGTATAACTGTCTAATGATCTATGTTGTCAAAACTCAAATATGGCCGCGTGTAGTTTGTTAGTGTTTTGTTTATCCTCGTTTCTTGCTTGATTTGATACAAAATATTCAATTACTCCGCATATTATTGATACATTATATCAATATTTTATAGTGTGTTAATTAATTTAGTGTAAATGTTGTTAGTTTTACGTTTTAAGGGACTATTTTAGTCTTGTGTCGGCGGTTGCAACGCAACTATTAGTTCATGAAACGGCATTTTTCTTTCCCAAAGAACATTAATTTTAGAAACCTGTGGCTGTCCTTCCTGGTGCCAACTATCCTTATCGGTCTCTCTAAAGAGCAACTTCGAAAACTTGTTACTGAAAAACACTTTCATAAATATCAATTTGACGAAGAAGGCCAAGATATTTAAACATTCTAATCCATTTCTCCTTACGGATGATGAAATACAGAGCACGGCATGCCTCTATCGTCCTGTGAATCAGGTGAGTTTTACTTTTAACACGTTATAGTTAGAGCTAGTGTAATATAAAGTATGAACAGTATAATATAATTATACTTAATCTTTGACTCATTAAGTTTGCCAATGTTTTTTGCTTTTGTATAACAATATTAAACTTAAATGTACTCATTTGTTTCAGAGAGAAATACCCCTAGGTATACTCCAATGAGGATGTAAATGCTTCTGATGAAATGTTGGTCATTGGAAGAGTGGGTATGTATTAACTATTAAGTACTATGGCATATTGACACTCATTCTATATGATATTTTAACATATCAAAAGATACTGAAATTGTTTTATTTTTGTGAAATACCAAGGTTTAGTGGTTTGGAACTTGGCTCAGGAATTGGAGGTTGTGGTTTCGATAACTTCGTTGAAACAACAAAAAATTTATGTAACACTTGTTTGACATTTATGAAAAGATGGTCTTTTCATAAATGTTAAAAAAGTGTTATGGCAGTTTAAGCATATTTGATAGCAGAATAATAATGCAGTTTTATTTAGGGTAATCAACTTATAGTGCTGAAGAACAAAACTAGTTAATCTATTTTTGCCAATTAACTAAAGTTTTTACTAGAAACCCTCCTTGTTTTGTTGTTGTTGTTGGCCGGACTAAGTGACCGGCCAACTTATGTACTGTTTTTTCATCTTAAATATTGTGTTATTTATTTACAGAAGTGACTGATCATCTATTGTGTCGTCAAAGAAATGAAAACAATTGAAATAAGAGCACACTTCAAGTAAGGCAAGTGGCCTTAGAAACAGGAAAACCTGGACTTGTGTGTTACCATCACTAGATGGTCGGATTACGACATTAGAGAGTTTTATTAGGATAATTATTAAAATTTTATTAAAAAAATATTCTGTTAAATATTAATGTTCTTGCTATATCAATCAGGGCTTATTATAAATTTAGAAAAAAAATCAATAAATAAATGATAAATGTAACCTGTTTTTATTTTGTATTACTTAATAAAAATAAATTACCTGAACTACAAAAACCTACCTACAAAAAAAATCGATACCTTACTAAAGTATCGATAGCTGGACTCGATTATTCAACCACTTATACAATGTGTGTTTGTAGTCTGTGATGTGCTATGGTCTGTGGTGTGCGGTCAAAATGACAGATGCTACAGTGCTGCCAAAACGTAACAACTGGAAACTCGGTAAAATATCACTGTCGTATCTGTTACGTAGTAACTAATACTTAATCTGTGTTTTTGACATAAGATTTTTTGTAAACAGAAAATTTTACTAAATTCGGTTTTAGTTTTTTACACAGGACAGGTATATTCATACGTAAACTCCTAGACATTAATAATGATGCTGGGCTGGGAAAATCGCCTTTAGCTGTGTTCCGGTAGTGTAGCAATGCTAAATACACATCAGATCCATCCTGAGCGCATTTACGTAGTATATTTTTGGATAATTTTACAGCGCTCTCCGAAAAACCATTATTTCTTGGATAATATGGACTCGTGGTTATATGCTCCACGTCCCATTCAACCAGAAAAGATTTGAACTTACATGAGTTGAAAGGTGGACCATTATCCGACACTAGCGACCGTGGAATGCCATGGCGTGCGAAAAACGATTTCAAGTGTTTCACCACGTTATCAACGTTGTAATTCTTATGTAAAGAAGCTAGCTCAAAATATTTAGAATAGTAATCTACACAGACAAGGTAATTCTCCCCATCAAAATAAAATAAATCAACCCCTACTCGTTCCCAAGGGAGTTGTGTAATATCATAACACTTCAAAGGTTCCTTATTTGTGTTAGGTTTAAATTTAGCACATACCAGACACTGTTCAATTAAATTTTTAATGTCTGCATTTATATTGGGCCAATAAACTGTTTCCCTAGCAATGTTAAGTGTTTTATTTATACCTAAATGACCACAGTGAATTTTATCTAATATTTGCTTTTGTAAAGCCTTTGGGACTATGAGCCTATTGCCCTTAAAGAGTAAATCATTCATTATATGTATTTCACCTTGAATATTCCAATATGGTTTTACCAAACAGTTAATTTTGTTTTTGCTTGTTGGCCAACCATTTTTTATATAAGATTTAAGCAAATTTAATGATTCATCTTGTTTACTTTCCTTTAAAATTGACTCTAAATATGACTTTGATACTGAAATATTAGAAAAAATTGAATTGACATGATATTGTAAGTCTTGTTCATATTGTGGTACATATGTATCAGTGAGTGAAGCTCGTGATAGCGTGTCTGCTATATACATATGTTTACCAGGTACATAAATTACTTCTAAGTCATATCCTTGCTCCTTGCAACGCAAGCATCATTCTCTGCAGCCTAGCTGGCACTTCATGAAGAGGTTTTTTAAAGAGATAAATTAAAGGTTTGTGATCTGTATGAACGGTAACAAGACCTCCATAAATATATTGATGAAATTTATTACAACCAAACTGTATAGCAAACAATTCCTTTTCAATCTGAGCGTAGTTTTGTTGAGAGCTTGTCAATGTTCTTGAGCTATATGCAATTGGTCGCTTATTTTGCATGATTACAGCGCCCACTGCATTCTTGGATGAATCTACTGACAAAATTAAAGGTACATTGCAATTATAGTTAGCTAATACAGGTGCTTTAGTAATAATATCTTTTAGTGATTCAAAACACTTTTGATAATTATCATCCCATAGGAATGGTATATCCTTTTTTAACAAGTTTCTTAAGACATTAGTTCTGTCTGCTAAGTTTTCAATGAAAGGGGCTAAAAAATTTAACATGCCTAAAAATCTTTGTAAATCCTTAATATTTTTAGGTGTAGACATATTTTTTACAGCTTTAATTTTATCTGGATCAATTTTAACACCATCTTTGCTAAAAATATAACCCAAATATGTTATTTCTTCTAAAAGAAACTTACACTTGAGCTTGTTTAATTTCAAATTTACCTGCCTAGCCCGTTCTAAAAATAATTCTAACCTCTTATTATGTATTTCAATTGTCTCCCCATATATTAAAATGTCATCACACCAAATAATTATGCCTTCAATGTCCCCAAATAAATCAATCATAGTTTTATAAAATATTTCTGTTGCAGTATTAATCCCAAAAGGCAACCGTAGAAATTTATAGCGACCAAATGGGGTCTGAAATGTGCACAAATCACTACTTTCTTTTGTTAATTTTATATTATAAAAACCAGAGAACGCATCCAAGTGGGAAAAATATTTAGCTTTAGACAATTTTGACCTGACTTCATCAATATTTTTAATAGGATAATGACTTCTCAATAGATTTTTATTTAAATATCTAGGATCTAAACATACCCTTAATCCTCCTGCCTTTTTCATGGTAATGACTAAACTACTTACCCATAATGTGGGTTTGTTAACCTTTTGTATAATTCCCAGTTGTTCCATGATTTCTAATTCTTTCCTTAACGGCTCGATGAGAGCAAACGGTACCTTCCTCGGGGGATCTACTCTTGGTATGGCATCCTTCTTTAATACAATACTGTGTTCATATGGAAGACATCCTAGGCCCTGAAAAACATCATTATATTTGATTACAATATTGTCACATGTTTTTTCATATAGGTTATGTATATTTTTCACAATTTTATTGTCATTCTGACAATTTACAGAGAAGTTTTTTGTTATTAAATTTAACTTTATACAAGTTGGTAAGCCAATTACAGTTGGACAATTCAAACTTGTTATTACAAAAGTAATTGTTTCAGGCTCTACTTTATTATCTAATAGACAGGATACATTAGATACTGCCACTATGGGAATTTCATGACCATTATAAGCAAAAATATTATAATTTTTACATTGTTGTTTGTCCTTATTTTTAATTTTTAGGTTTGAGCTTTTACATGTGTCTAAAGACATCATATTTATATCTGCTCCAGTATCAATTATGCAATCTACTCTTTTATTGTTTATATTAAGAAAATAATGCCAAGAATTATCATTTTTACTTAAAATTGTGCTATTTCTATTACTCTGTGATTCAATGTTGAACAATGTCCCTATAGTAAATCTCTCAGCACTATTTTTTGTTACTTCATCATTGAGATTTGAGTTGTCTACTTCAGAAACAACATTCCTGACATTATTTTTCTTATAACATAAATTAGTAAAGTGTCCATATTTAAAACATGACCTGCATTTATGCTTCCATGCTGGGCAGTTGCGATGAGCATGTGTTGTGTTGCATCTCCCGCACGTTGTTCTGGACCCGGGTGTGGCTGATCTTCTTTGTTGATAATGCGGCACTGGAGATCTGGTTTTTCTCCTATGCTGGTGCGATGAAAACGACGATGACGGAGAACTGTTCGGACGGTTTCTGTGTATCTTGTATACGGTGGCATCTTCTCTTCTTTCACCCCCATTGATTGAATCTTCACTCTTCTGTGCCATAGTGAGTGTTCTACACAGCAGCTTGGCTCTTTCCAGGGAGAGATCTTGTTCTTGTAGCAGCTTTTGTCGAATTTGTGAGAAGTTTGTGGCCATGTTAGCGATGAGAATATCTTTCACCAGGGATTCACGAAGCGTACCAAACTCACATGAATGACTTGCGTTTTCTAGCTCCATCAGAAAATTGTCCAATGATTCGTTCACACGTTGTTTTAATGTGAAGAACCTGTGTCTTGCAACTGTCAAATTCTTCTTTGGTTCAAAGTATTCAACAAATTTCTCCTTAACTTGTTTGAATGTAGAACTGCTTAGGTCCAAATTGAAGGAGTTGAAGATGTTTAGACCCTTTTCACCCATAGAGTGTAGCATAATAGCAATCTTCCTTTTGTCTTCGGTTTTTTCCATTCCCGACGCCAGCAAATATATCTCGAACGATTGAGTCCATTTTCTGAAGTTTTCAGCATTATTGTTGATGATTTCCGTCGAAATTTCCAGCTTTTGTACTCCGTTTGCAGCCATTGTCGTCATTGTTGTTGAACCACACCCAGCCGGTCTCGAAATTTCTTTTTTCGCCGTTCACGACGTACCCTCTCTTGGGTTAATATTTTCTTTTTCTTCTTCTGACACCATGTTTAGTGCCTCAGCATATGTGTTATTGTTATTAGGTTCAAATTACACGTCCAATAATACACTTCTAGTTAATCGTATTTTACTTTATTCTACTACGTAGATAATACAATAAACAGTATCTTATAAATAACTATGTAGGTACACTGACCCCACTAACCTATCCGGGCCTCTCAAGGAGACTAACTTAAAACTATCTTAGGCATCAACGTCAATGTCATCTTTGACATCTAGTTGTTTTAAATACATGCATAGCATTATGTAACAATGATAATAAATGATAACGTATTTACCCGGAAGCTCTTTCCGCATATATCGCAGACGTAGTCCTTCGGTATCGGATAGTTCTTGTCGGGGTGCTCGCGCCGGAAGTGCGTCCAGTACTCGCGCGCGTTCGGTATCTCTTCCGGGCACTGTGATAGACAAATAACATCAATCAAATATCGTTACTTCGTCACACATATCAGAGAATCACTACAAAAAACCACATGTTATCATAAAAAAATATTTAAATAACATTTAAATATTGTATTTAATATAAAATCATTTGAGTATTCATAAACTTTGTATGTAGTATATTAAAAACCTAGGTGCACCTAGCATGCGCGCACTTGGTAGTCCTCGTGAGGTATACAGCCGTACTTGAGTACTACACTTACATAGGTGAACTTAGCAGTCCAAGGCCCTGATTCAAGATGCCATCGCTAATTATCGCTTACAAAATTCGATAACAAAATGTATGGAATTTAATACAAGGTATGCTAAATAGCATATAAAATCACGATCATTTAGCGTAGCTTATGATAAATTCCATACATTTTGTTATCGAACTTTGCAAGCGATAATTAGGCATCTTGAATCAGCCCCCGGGTGTGCCGGTTGCGTGAATTACGTGACGTACTCGTGACGTATGCAGTCATACTTGAGTACTACACTAACACAGACGCACTTGGCAAGCCAGGTGTGCTGGTTGCGTGCATTGACGTAGTTGTAGTGGCGTATACAACCCGCACTTGATCACTACACTTACATAGGTGCACTTGGCAGGCCAGGTGCGCTGGTTGCGCGGTTTGCCGTAGTTCTTCGGACGGGCGCGTGCGTGCGACCGCCGGTGATGGACGCGCAACTGCTCGCTATCGGCGAACCGCTCGCCACACACTCGGCACCCGTTACTAGAAAAATCAAAAAATAAATAAAATAAGAAACTGTGCACTGTGATTCCACATCACAATGGACGTGGCATAAATCACGATCATAAAGTGTACTGAAGGGGGTTAAAACTCACGTTCGCAATATTTCCAATTGAAATTCGAAATGTCTCTGCAAATATACAGTTTTTTTTTTTGTAAAAAAAACATACATACATTCCATACATAAATTAATTTTTAGAATTAGAAAAGGTAGTATAATCAAATCCTAAAGTTATTATATATGAAGACATTAATGAATGAAGGGTATTAAGTACATCAATCTAAGGCTGTGGTTCCACTGACGCGGAGCGGGGCGGAGAGGAGCTTGCGGTGCCCGAATTGCGGTGACCAATCACTATGCTCGAAATCTCCACTCGATAAAAATTTTTGGGACAAAATATTACCTTCAGCCATTTATGTCTTCATAATATGATCTTTATACACCCTGTAAACTTCTAAATCATACAACATACACAACTTTGAAGTCCCGGCTCTGCGTGTGTTTAATAGACGTCACCATGTGTCGCTTCCACGCCTGCGTCGTATCGAACTTCACGTCGCACTCCGCGCAGTACCGCGCGTCCGCGTTCTCTGTCTCTTTCTTATCCTGTGGGCGAAATGAGACAAATGTTAATTGTAAGCTAAGAAAAAATTAAATTATGTAGCTTATGTTACATACTTAAATTTTTTCTTGTTACATACTTTAAGTTATTAATTTTTAAAAGTGAAACGAAACGTTTTTTTTAACTGTCAAATAGGTTCTCAAGTGAAGTTGGTTTTGAGAAGTAGCATGAATAACATGGAACCGCATTGGTGTACAATATTGTTGTAGAATTAGTTCTTTTGCATCATGGTCCCATACATGGTAATGGCATGTCTCTATTTACTGCCTTTACATCGGGACCAACATTTGCCAGAGACCACTCACCTGGTCCTTCTGGTCCTTGTGCATCATGGTCCTGTGCATGGTGAGCCCCAGCCGACTGACGAAGGAGTAGCCGCAAGTCGCGCAGATGTGCTCGGACGGGTGCTTCATACGCACGTGGCTCAGGTAGGACGTCCATTTGCTGTAATGTAGACATTTCATTCATTTTTTACTGAAGCTTGGCTTAGGTAGGACGTCCGTTTGCTGTAATAAACACATATCATTAGCACTCTAATTTGGCTTGGGTAGGACGTCCATCTGCTGTAATGTAGACATTTCATTTTTACTTAAATTTGGCTTAGGTTAAGTTAGAAGCTGCCATTTGCTATACTATACATAAATCTACCCGCGTGAAAAAATGTTCGTGACAAAGAACTTCTACAGAAAATAACTTTACTATACCAGTTGCCGTAATATATACATATCATATTTTAACTTAAATTTGTCTTAGGTAGGACGTCCATATGCTGTAATGACCTAAGCCATATTTAAGTAAAAATAAAATGTCTATTTTATTTTTACTTAAATATGGCTTAGGTCAGGTTAGCTGCCATTTGCTGTACTATACATAAACCCACCGTGAACAAACGTTCGCGGCAAAGAATTTCTACAACATATAACTCTACTATATATATGATATAAGTATATATCCTATGTCCTATATTATATAGGCTATAGCAAAGCCCGACCATCCCTTCACGATGCGCGGTGATCCGCGCGTACTTTTAATTTTAAGAAAGCTCATAAGATATTAATTTAAACTGTACAATGTGAAGGACAATTATGTGTATAAAATGTATGATAAATAATATAGGAACTCACGTGGACACTTCATCGCAGTACTGACACTTGTATGTCACGCCCTTATGCCACCGCTGATGCTGCTTGGCTTGAGTCCTTGAATTAAAGACCAACAGTATAATTAAATAAAGTACCTATCTGAACCGTGTGGCATGTCATGCAAGTTCATAGACCTGACATTTTTGAAAAGAAGAAGAAGTTGTATTTTGCAAACAATAAATATAGACTTGAGAGAAATCTTGTTAATACATATTTACATTCCGAATACCCCGCTACACTATATTATATGCATCGTATGATGATATGCGTGACAGTTCTCATAGTCCTTAGGTTTGACCATAAGTTCGCAAATTAAAATGTCCTCAAAAATGAGGACATGACATGTCACACAAAATGAAAATGAAAATATCAACCATGTACTATCAGCTGTGCGAGCTGTTTGCAGCCATATTTGATTTGATGACTACTAGCGCCACTGCGGGGAAAAAAGAACTATATTTCAATAACCTGACTAATTTTATGTTCGCTCTGTTAAAAGGGCTTTGTTACAGTCCACTAACTAGTTGGACATTGAGTGACGCTTGTTCAATCTACGTTGGGCCCAGTCATTCAATGAAATGTCGTAATTCAAAAAACGCGCTAGACATTTATGAAATAGCCGATTCAGCCAGATGACTGTGACACTTACCCCTCGTTCCACTTGCTAAGTATATAAACGATTTGAACGTTTTTTTCGTTCAGATTCGCGTTTCTTTAGCACTGTTTAGAATCGTTTTGAACTGTTTTCACTAGTGTTCCACACGCACTGTCAGCTGTCAAAAACTATTCAAAACGCTCAGAATCTCAGAGGCAAAATGTACATTTTTTGACGTTTACTTGGCTTTGACAGTTTTCACTGATCTCGATGTTATTTTTAGGTTATCGTGGAGGAAATTTATCAATGGTTCTTTTGATTTGATTCTTGAAATTGATAATTTTAAATTTATTAAGAATTTTTTTAGATAAACGAGAATTGTCAAAATTTTACATCTGTCAGTCGTTCCACTAGCAGTAAAGTGATCGGATCGAAAATTTCAAAATTTACAATATTGTGCTAAAGAAACAAAAGTGTGCGTTATAAATGATCTGAGATTCAGAGCGTATACAGGAACCCACTGATATACTGTAATAACACTTACGTGGTCTGCGAGACGTAAGAGCACGCTTTACACTCGTACTTCTTCTCGTGGTTGGAGGTGTGCTTCTGCAGCGTGCGCTTGGTGCGGAACCTTATCTTGCACACCGGACACTCCATCTCGCCCGCGCTCTGTGCAAACAAATTATACAAAGAACAGTCACTATAACTTGGAGATAATATACTACTACTTTTCTAGCCCTGTGCCAAGTATCCGAAGAACTTGTGTTCCATGTACCAGACAACGGAAACATATTAAATAATTTATACTATACACATATTTAAGATTTTTATTAAATTACTACACATCCATGACCCAGGAACTCAGAAAACTTTTTTTTCCTTCGGCGGGATTCTAACCCGCGACTTCTCACTCGAGTACCTGCGCTTAACCACTTGCGCTACAGAGGTCGTCAATACTAATAACAATCTCTGCGGAAACCCTGCTGCCTTAAGTCGGCTATACATATTGGCCGAGCGTCGGCAAATAGGTGCGAGGTGAGTGCTGTCGCCCACACATTCGGCAAGTGCACACAAGTGGTCAATGTCGACGAGCGGCGGTTGTAGAGCTGCCCACACGTTGGCCTAACCGCGACAAATGTCACATAATGTTGTCATTGCCAATGTAACAGTTATTTTTAAGTTGTGCTAATTAAAACCACGAAACTCGATAATAACTTATATTATTAAAATAGTTGGGTTAGAGAAGTAGCAGTATGATATATATATATGAGTAGTTTATATGTATATAAGTAGTAGTATATAGGTCGTGGTCCGAGCGTTCGCAACTTAGGCTTGCCGTGCCTTTAAGAATCGGCTTTACTCTCCTGCAGACAGTTGTAGATAGCAGCCAGATGTTCTCCGTCCTCCCAAGCAATCCAGAAATTCCAGACAATCCTCTGGTAGCAGTAGGTAGCTATTTTTGATTAGTAGTGGCACCGATTAATCCACCGTGGCGAAGAACAATATTATGTGACATTTGTCGCTGTAATACAATATTATGTGACATTTGTCGCGGTAATACAATATTATGTGACATTTGTCGCGGTAATACAATATTATGTGACATTTGTCGCGGTTAGGCCAACGTGTGGGCAGCTCTACAACCGCCGCTCGTCGACATTGACCACTTGTGTGCACTTGTCGAATGTGTGGACGACAGCACTCGCCTTGCACCTATTTGCCGACGCTCGGCCAATATGCATAGCCGACTTAAGGCAGCAGGGTTTCCGCAGAGATTGTTATTAGTATTGACGACCTCTGTAGCGCAAGTGGTTAAGCGCAGGTATTCGAGTGAGAAGTCGCGGGTTAGAATTTCGCGCTCGGCTAATAGCGTCCACCCGTTTGTATAGCCGCCATTGGGCGGCTATACAAACGGGTGGACGCTATTAGCCGAGCGCAGGCGAGCGACTTTGATTTGTGCACAAAAACCAACACCGATCCGAAGTGAGGCGAGTGGTCGAGAGTGGTCACGAGCGACGGCGGGCCTAGGCGAGTGGCGGCAAATGAGCCGTCCACACGTTGGCGCTCGCCTTCACTCGGCCAGCTAGATGAGCGATACCGAGCGATGACAAGGCAAGAAGATGACGGTCCATTTAGACTGTCTACACCAGGGATGTTAAGGAACTCCGTAACCGTGACCGAAACCATCGGATATCCGATATAAAAAAAAAATCCGTAACCGTAACCGAATCCGAAATGAAAGTTTAGTTACTGTAAAAAGGAAACTAAAATGTAATATTATCCGTAACTGAAATCATCCGGAACAAACGGATAATCCGAAACAATTTAATATCCATATCCGTATCCGAAATTTCATATCCATTTCATCCCTGGTACACACGAGCTCCGTAACCGTAATCGAAACTATCGGATATCCGATATGAAAATTATCCGTAACCGTAACCGAATCCGAAATGAAAGTTTTGTCACTGTAAAAAGGAAACCAAAATGTAATATTATCGGTAACCGAAATTATCCGGAACAAACGGATAATCCGAAACAATTTAATATCCATATCCGTATCCCAAATTTTATATCCATTTCATCCCTGGTGCACACGTTAGCGCTCGCCTTCACTCGGCGAGCTAGGCGAGCGATGCCGAGCGCATCAAGGCAAGGCAAATAGATTGTCTTCACGTTGGCGTTGGCGGCAACACTCGGCCAATATGTTTACGCCATCCATCAACTATCTTTTATCGATGGATGCTATTCTGTCTACTCCACCCCACGGTCATAGCTGACACGACGATAGTAATAACGTACCGGCATGGCCTACCATCCCATACAATCTATCTTTAATACAAAAAAATTGCAATAGATGTCACTACTATTAAGGTTTGTGAATTATAAAATGTAAATATGCCGAATTAAGTACAAATATTGACATTAAAATAAAGGTAAGCATACTTATTATGCATAACATTAAGCTAAATTTAACTCCATAATTAAGAAGAAGATACGAAACGAAATTAGTAATTAGTATTTTCCAATAGTGGCGCTAGATGGCTGTTTCCGGAATGTGCCTGGACTTCACCCTTATCTATTGGAAATCGAAGAAAACAAAAATAGCCAGTCGAATTGCCAGTATTAGGGTGATACCATTTTCTAGTACTAAGTCGTGTCTCTGTTATATATCTACTATGTGGTACCGGGTTGTGTTTACTGAGGTGATGTTTCCACGCGTCGCTGTCTATGAACCCCTTGTAGCAGAGCTCGCACTGGTACAGCGCGTTCTTGTAGTTGGACGAGTTCTGTCGCTTCTCGACCTCGGCTATTTGCTCCTCCAGCTGAAATATATTGCTTTATTGAAATTTTATGAGAAATTATGAATCTATACAAATATTATAAAGCGGAAGAGTTTGTTTGAACGCGCTAATCTCAGGAAATACTGGTCCCATTTCAAAAAATCTTTTTTTGTTGGATAGTCCATTTATAGAGGAAGGTATTAGGATATATAACGGGAATAGGAGCCAATAGGAGCGAAGCGTCAGTGAGAAATGTTGCAAAAACGGGTAAAATTATTCACATTTGGGACTTTAGTTCCGGGCGGTGCATAAACGGTTCAAGTCACTTAAAAACCACGCGAACAAAGTCGTGGACACAGCTAGTATTTAAATATAATTGAAGATATGAATCGATGAACTGATATGTAGCAAAATTCTGATTTCGATAAAATTGAATTCAAACTGTCACTTAAACATTTTAGAGTACGTCGTAGCGTATTAAGTTCATTAATCCGTAACTAGAATCAATGGGCTTAATACGTTTTTAACAACTAGCTCCTACCTTGATGAAACCAATAAAATGATTTTACAATAAGTAAAATCATTTTATTGGTTTCATCAATCCCCTTACCGACAATTTCACTATTGTGCAGAAAGTCTCCAAGTCCATATCATCATTGCACACTCCCCCCGTGTTCTGTGTGCGTCTCACTACTGGTTTCTTGGGTTCCACCTCCTCTTTGGGCTTCTTTGGTCTTCCACGTTTCATTTTTCTTGTCTCTAGTATTTCGAGTGGACTAGAATCAACTGTCACGAGCTAAAAAAATATGTTGTAAACATCAGTCACTATAGCTTTGGAACATGATTACACCTATCTTTTCTCATTGCAGAAATGTTTTTTTTTTTTTTGCTTTTTCGTTAATCTTGCGACAAAAAAATAAGAAATGGTAAAAAGCAAAAAAAAAATTTTAATGAGGAATGGTAGTTTATACTTTATACTACCATATCGTATTGTATCTCAAAGTTATAGTGACTGTTCTTTTCACACGCTGTATATTATAATATTTGGGAAAGACTCAAGTAAGGACTTATACTCCAGATATGATCTATTTTTTTTTTTACGTATTATAGTAAGTAAAGTATAAAAGACAGTATTGCCCTATAACTTTGGACAAACCTAAAAACATTACCAAAAAATGTACACTTACAGGAATCTCCCGTCTCACTTCACTTCTCTTCTTTTTCTTCTTTTCCTTTTTACTTTCCTGTTCGTCCTTTAAGCTTCTATGTAGCGACAGTGGCTCATCATCACTAGATAGAGGGTAATAATCGTCCAAGTCAGTCTCCACTTTAATATCCACTTGCGGTTCCACCTTGGCCTCCACCTCAGTATCATCAGAGTCAGGTGCCACATCAACATTCTCCAGTGTTTTCACATGGAGGTTCAAAGACAGGTATAAACTGCTTTGACTGTTCTCAACATCTTTGGTTGTGACCTGAAATAGTGGTGTTGAATTAATCCTAAGACACTATACACCTTTTTACAAAAAGAACAGTTAAAAACAGGGATGTTAGGGAGCTCCGTAATCGTAACCGAAACTATCGAATATCCGATAAAAAAATGTATCCGGAACCGTAACCGAATCCGAAATGAAATTTTTGCTATTGTAAAAAGCAAATCAAAATTTAATATCCGCAACCGAAATAAACCGAAACAAACGGATAATCCAAAATAATTAAATATCGGTATCCGTATCCGAAATTTCATAATATCCATTTCATCCCTGGTTAAAAACAGTATGAAATATTTTTTAAAAGTGGATCAATTTCGGATACTATTTAATATTATCATGGATCAATAATAGACTGCCCATCTTCATACTAAATTGCGTACCACAAATTCAACGGTAAATTCTGACTATTTGTACCTAAATGGCGTTAATAAATAGTCAGAAAAAATATTGCACAAATTAGCGAACTAAGTCCACTGTTATCCCTTTTAATCAGATACTAATCTTTTGTGACTTTTTTTTAATAGTTTTGATTCTCAAAAGACGATATTTAAGAATTTTCTCTCAATCCTAAAAAACTACCTACCTTTACGACAAGTCACTGTTGAATGTTGATAGATGGTTTTGTAATTATAGCTTAGGAGCTAGGTTGTTTTTTAACTACTAGATGGCGCATAATTATCGCAATATTTAAGTACCTAAAATCATTTCAAACTAAAAACTTATTCCCAGGCGGTCTCTCTGTGTATTGCGCACACACTTGGGCACTATAAAACCAACTCCTTCGTTTCAGTGAAATCGGCTACCGACACCGAAATCGGTGAGTGAATTATCACTCCTTGATATTATGTAGTATGTGTGTATATTTATAATTAGAAGAGTTACAAGGGAGGTCACTACTACTATACTTCCTACTCCTCCTTTTTTTTTCTTCTGATTAATTTCGTTGCGGGTCCCAAGACAGATTTAGCTTGTCCCTCGGGCACCCCTGAGATCATATCAAAGGGTTTGTCGTGGTTGGTTACCGCTGTCGATCTTGGCTCACAGGAGTTGCAGTGGTGGGAATGTGCGGTGGGCCCGTTAAAAAAAAGGAAGGTCACTCAGACATACAGAGCAACACTATCAAGGTTAGATATTATTACTACTAAACTTGCTGAAATCTGAAAATACATAATTATAAAACTCACCTTCACATTAGAACATACAAGACTGTTTAGTAGGCTCTCACTATTGATGCATTGCTCGCGGAATTTGCTGAACTTGACAAACATGGCAGTGCACTTTAAACAAACAGTTACTGGTATGGGATCCCAGAATACCTGAAATAACAAACAATGTATTATCTACTTCACTCCTGTGTCATCATCAGCTATGATATCCACTACTGAACATAGGCCTCTCCCATAATTTTTAATGAGGGTAGTTGCCTATTCTCGACATGCTTGGCAGGCACGTTAGCAAGTGCAGTTTTTAGACAGTGAAAATATCCACGGAAACACTGCTGACACTAGATATATATTCTCTCTATCACAATTTAAGATAATCGTGGTAATATTACAGATTTATTCCTGTGTAAGCAGGAACGATTGACAACTATGTAGCTATTCATAATGCTATCAAAAGAGAATTATTTAGTTAGAACAGTACCCATTCAACAATATTTATTAATGTTACAAATACTTAGTTGCCAATTGTTTCTACTTGAGCTACTGATAATGGAATCAACTAAGTGTAACCACACTGTAATTGATTATACCCTTGATTCTAAGCCCCCAGTAGAAATACATTTTATCTGTATAAGAATAGAGATACAGACAAAATAATAGATCTCCTGCATAAAACTGTCATTATGTCTACAATTCCATAATGAGACCATTTATGTGGTGGTTGTTCTATGAATGGAGTTCTAGATGATAGATTAACAAATTGAAAACTGGTTTTTTGTCTGTTTAAAATCTGCTCTTGTCTGATCTCTTCTCAATCTTCATTGAAACTTATAAATGTAGTGAGTCAGAGAATCAAAAATAATAGCAGCCTATGATTTAATATGATAACTACATTTTTTTTTATATTTTCATCAAAGAAATCTTAGATTCAAATCAAATTAGAATAGCCACATAAATATTATACTATAGCAACTGCATAGTAAGTATAACAATAAACGATTGTATATTATGTACAGATTTTCAAATACTTACAGATTTACCCATTAAAAGTTGATAATAATTATGTAATGGATGTGAATTTAAATTCACCAGTTTTTCGTCTAATGATAGGCATGTTCTACAAACTCTTATATCATTCATTTTGTAGTCAATTACAATTAAACGATTATTGAAAATTCTAAACACCGTAGCATTTGTATATTCGCGGCATAAACAAACAAATTATAGCAATAGAGTTAGAAATTAATAGAAGTTCTAGTGCAAATATATTGCTTATTTAAGCTACATTTTACGCACAAATATAGACGGTTTCGCTGATTACACGTAACCAAAATAATACTTGGAAAATACTAAAAATTGTTTGCAATTATATTAACGATTAATTTAATAATAAATTGATCGAGAATGTCTATAAATACACAAGACGCCAATATCCGCCATATTTGTTGACAGTTTTGACATTGACGTTTAAGAAGCTAATGACACCTATAATTGCCAACCCAACTACGCAGCAAAGCTTTCGTGAATTGGAAAGTTTTATGAATAACAACAGCAATAGAGACTCCGTTTTTAGTATTTTTTCCATATAGACTTTATTCTAAAAATATTGCTCTCATTTATTTAACTCCACGTTTAATCATCCTAGAAGTCCTAGGCAGAAAGGACGTAATATTATTTATTTTGTCTTTTTTACGTCATAAGTTATCATTTTCATGGTAAATGGAACGTTGCAACAAATAAGCAATGAAACAACAAACCAAAAAAATCCCGTAACAGCTAAGAGTTAATATACTTTATAAATGAAATGAAATCCACATTCCTGAAAAATAGAATCACATTAATCCATTAAACACATTAAAAAATGTATCATTTATTTATTTATATTAGGGCTAAGGCTGGTGAACAAGCAACGGATCGCCTGATGTTAAGCGACTAACAGGAGTATAATATATCAAAATGGTGTTTATAGATGGGCACCTGGAACTCTCTCAGGCTCAGAAGTTACAAGTGCGTTGCTGGCACCATCAAATATAACGGCACCATACTTAAGTATTTGATTATTATAATATGCATTTTTTCGCCGTTGCTTTATATGTTTTGCTCGTCTACTTCAGTCTATTCAAAAAGAATAATATAATAGTTAATAGGGTCTACTGTTTTTTGTAACACTAGTTGTAGCTATACTCAATTGCCAGGATATTGATTATTCAATATTTATATTATGGAAATTTACTTTTGAGGAAGTTTTTAGCTAAATATATTATATTAATCTATGCCTATAAAAAGAATATAGCAATTATTTTGTTAAGATGGTTATCTCCAATGTAATATATATTTTTAGGCGTTATTAGATGAGTAATAAAATATTGTATAAAAAGTAAAAACACTATGCTGCTTATTCCTTTATTAATATTATGATTATGATGTATGACTTATGTAATAAATAATAATTGCAGTGAGTAGGGTAGGTATAATGGAATAGCGAATAGTGTACTTATTAATAAATTAAATATTCCCCATGCTTCTGCCATAACTTTAACAGGCGGTTAGTTGTATTCGTATGTTCTATTACTATAATAATATGTAGGAAACGTGTAAAGTTATTATACATAATCTGCCTTAAACACGTATAAAATGCATTTGATACAATATAATACATGTAGGAACTAGGAACCCATAATTAATTAATCACTAGAATATTACTTAACGCCTAAACAATATGAAACGTACAATTACTAAAAAATAAAATAACCGCAGCAGAGGACATAGGTAATTAATATTATTTTGTAGACTATGTTAAAAGTTAATACGAGGTTAACTATAGGTATACCCATATTGTATGACCACAAAATGAATGTTTTAAATGCTAACTCCGAAATTCCCCTAGACGCGAGTCACGACACCTATTTTTCTGTAAAGTAGGTTAGAAGTGCTTACATAAGTTTGTAATTGCATTATGTACCTACCTACGTTCTCTTTACGTTCATAGTAAAATACCTAAACATTTGACATCAACTTTTTACATAACCCTATCTCGCTCCCACTCACAGGAGATTATTGTTCATGGAATGCGCGCGTCGGCTAGTCTCGTAAACTGGACAGTAAGGGTCAAAATATTAAAAGCGTAGAAGTAGTTCACTCTTACTATCAATGAAATAGGGTTTAAATTTGAATGTTCAAATCAATGATGTTGCTGTAATAGTGTGAATGCCAAGTCACGAGACTATCCATACTGAGTACTGACTACCAACTTTGTGAGTACATTCATAAATCTTATTATTGTTATAATTTGAAATTCAGACATTAAAACTATAAAATCAGTTATAAATTTTAATGTACATGTCGCAGTCATCTTATTGAATCTGGTTATTTTATTGAATCACTAGGCGGTTATATAATGACGTCAAACAGCTCGTACAGATAGCAATGTGTTAATATATTTTTTGATTAATTTACTTTAATGTTCGTTTTATTAGTACTCATTCGGAAATTTCGAAGTTTAAAACTAAAATATTAAATGGCTGTCCTAGTCTCAGATTCTAAAATTTATTGGTAAAAACAGGATTCAATGAAAGCGCTAGTCATTCAATTAAATAGCGGATTCAATCAGATGACTGCGACATACATAAGTAAATCTATACATATATTTAGTTATTTTCTTGATTTATATGGCGATATACCTAAAAATATATAGAAATTGCTAAAATTCTCTACAAAAAGTCCTTGAGAATTATCTCGTGGGGAGTACGCTTACGTCATCAGCGAGATTTTCGTAGGTATACTATAGAACAAGCTATGGTCGGATTGGCCAACAAAGCCTTGTCGGCGGCCATTTTGTTAGCTGAGTCACCAAAAGGTGAAAAATATACATGAATAAATGCGTACTCCCCACGAGACTATACAACGGTATTGGGCATTTCCCTCGCGAACACAAAATTTGGGTTTCACGTTCCCCTTTGCCTGCTTAGGCGTGGAAAAAATATTTTTCTATTGATAAAACTGAATTTTTCTTCCAAATTAAATATAATTATTAATCGTAAGTTTCGTTACGAGATAGTAAACATCGAAGCGGGAGTTTCAAGTTATTTATAATATATAGCCGAAGAGACTTTTCAGCGTGCTACTGAAGAAGTGAATTATAAACGCAGACAAGGACTTTATTTTTAAATATTTTTAAAGTGCAATTTTGTTATGCCGGACTGTCAAATTGTGAAGTGCTAATTAACGTTCTCGTCCCAATGTTTACAAGTTGTGAATATGTGTTGTCGGCAAGTGGTCATCATGTAGGAGTGAGACGCGGCTCGAGATGATGTCCGTGTGAATATTGGATTTGTGCCTCAAGTTCCCCCCAAACGAGTCAAAATGACAGACTCCACGATGGTCAAGGTAAAGACTGAGCGGCCCGATGAAGCCGAAATCAGAGAGTTGGCTGCCAAGATGGTCGAGGCCAACAAGGCTAAGGCATTGGCGGCATCGGTCGCGGCAGCCCGGCCTCAACCCGGCAACCTGCTGGGTGCTCCGCCCACGGGCCCGGGTGGACAGATGGGTATCCTAAATTTCCTTACGAGGAAACCGGGCGCGCAAACCGCAGATCAGCGGCCAGCAGCCGAAGAGAAGAAGACGCCGGCCCCCGACGAGGCCAGTTGGAAGGGCCACTTCGGCTGGGATATGCTCGGCAAATGTCACATTCCATACATATACCGGTCAGGGGAGAGATATGTAGCTGTCCGGATGGTGGAGATCAAGCTACTCAACAAGTACCTGAACTACCTACATGCAGACATCTACTCGTGCACATGCATACGGAGCTACTACATAACGGAGATTGAGGCTAGGCTACTGAACGACATCAACAACAGGCATTGCGATGGTCAGTTTGGTCGGGAACAGTTCACACAGAAGGACCTAGTGGTGCGCTTATCAGACGCTTATGAGTTTTACAATTTCCTAGATGTGTGTTACAATAAGTTGTTACGTGGTACAACAAACAATAAAGACAAGTGCGGGTTTATCCGGATCAATAAGGAGTCAGTTGTTCCTTATACAGTGCGAGACAATCAAAAGTATGTGCCTCTGTTCTATTTTGAGGGTGAAACGGACAATTTAAAGTTAAAAGCTGACCAGTTAAAGGGTTGGGACTTGTCGTACCTGAAGTTCTGTTGCAAGGTGCAGGGTATACGGAATGAACTGTTTGCTAGTGAAACCTGTTCTGTTATCAGTTTAACGGACATCAAGAGTTACTTCCCGCCTGGAACAGAGTTTGAGGAGTACTGGCCTAACAAAGTTGTGGACTCACAGTTGCTGATATCTGCCAAAGGTAAGATTTTCAGTCTGTTTTCCTTTCTTTCGTTCACAGAGCTTCCAGAAGAAAAAACAATATGTTGATTTCAGCACTTAATCCACATGGTATAAAAAGATAATAGTTTTAATGTAGATTATGTTGGACAGACAGCAAAAAACTCAAAAATCTACTTTTAAAGTTATAATATTAATCTTAGTAGGTATTGACCCCTCTTATTATTTTACAATAAAGTAATTAATATTTACCTATATAAAATAAATTATATTAATAAATTATTTATTTTTATTTATATTTAGGTATTTATTAATATTAATATTTATGTACAATAAAGTTTCTCATAAGTAATACAACAATAATTATGTTTAAAACATAAAATTTTACTGAACTCCTAACAAACTTTAGAAGTGTGAAACTACTGCAGCTGCAGTTTTCAATTTAAAAAGGAACCCAAATCTTAAATCTTATTTTCTTGTTTTAAGTACCTATTACTGACAAGATTAAAACTTTTTTTCAATAATTATTATTTATAGATCAATAAAAGTCTATAATATTTATCAGATCACCAGATCAAAAGCCCTATGTAGGTACTTAATATAATGTAGGTATTATTTATTTTATATTTATTTTAAAACAAATAATCAATTAATGTTATGTTTTGTGACTTGCCAAAAATCTTAAGTACATTAACCAGTATTAAAAAAGCAAAAGTATTTTTGAAATACTTTTGCATTACACAGTACAGGTTAGGTACATATACTGAAAATTAATCTAATCTAGGTTAAGAAAGTTAAGTGTTGTGTGACTAACAAAATACCTTTAAATACTTGTGTAATATGATGTAAAGTCCTGAAGTTTATGATATTAAGTTCCTAGAAAATAGATAAATTAACAATAATAATTTATTTCATGATTTGATGTAAATTTTAAGTCCTTAGTAGAATAACTTAGGTGAGTTCAAACTCTTAAGACCAAATTTGTAAATTCACAAATTGCGCCTTTGTTATGTCAACATAAAGTCCAAGTTGAATTATTAATGATTAGTCCTTTTTGAAAAAAAAAACACATTCATGAAGCAGTTATTTTTTTTTTAATGAAAGCAGTGCAAAGAAAAGTTACTGGTTGCCAACTCCTACTGGGGCTTATGTTATAAACAACATTGGTGGTAAGGTTAGCCAGTCTTTAGCTCCTGACCACTTATTACATAGTTTTAGGGATCCAGGTACAAAAAGGGTTTATTACTAAGACCATGTTTGTCTGTCAACCCCTTCATTAAAACCAGATCAGTGGATTTGGCCATACAGTATACCTACAATCTTCATCCAAAGACTTAACACCCGGTTTCTGAAAGGCTGGTAAAATTGATTAATTGATCAAATCAGCTAATCTGAACGATCATTGATGAAAACAGTAACTGCGAAGTGATGTTCACCAATCAGCGTTCAGATTAACTGATTTGACCAATTGATCAATTTGATCAGCCTTTCAGAAACCAGGTGTTAGTCTATAGGGCGTTGGGAATATAATATATCGATTTCTTAGTCATTGCCTACATAGACTGCAGGATTCATTCCTACAACTATCGCCGCTATAAACGAGAGAGAGATAGAAGAATAAGTCTAAGCGCGACGCTGTCCTTTTACGTAGAGATGAATTTAAAGTTTTCTTTTCAATATAAACTTCAAGTTGTTTTTGAAAAGTCAGAAACGATTATGCCTGAGAAGAATCGACAAGCACAATAGTAGTTTTTTTTTTATCTTTTCAGCTCTGCATATTTTACGCGGCAATTTGGCAACTGACCGTATAGCGTATACTAATAATATCATAACCGAAGCCTTTACTCTTATTATCAAGCTACCCCTGGACTACTCGTGAAGTAGAGCTGAGGGTTATTCGCAATACCCGTTCGTCTCGTCGGGATTCGAAAACTTGCCTCGCGTTATTGGTCAAAGCTTGCATGCCATGCGTTTATTGGATGTCGCGTGGTAAAAATTTTAGGTCTTGGAGCACGATTCTCGGGCAGTGGAAAAAAGCTCGAATATTAGTATATCCCGCTCGCACGCGCGGTAAATCTCATTTGCATGAGCGGGACAGACCGATAGTAAAAACTGAGTTCGAGCCCTGAGAATTAGGGCCCTGGGCGGCAATTCTCAGGCCTCGAACTTAATTTTTACTATCGGTCTGTCCCGCTCATGCAAATGAGATTTACCGCGCGTGCGAGCGGGATATACTAATATTCGGAACTAAATTCGAGGCCTGAGAATCGCCGCCCTGGTCCGCGACACACGCGCAGTGCCCGCAAAACCGCACGCGGCAAATCATCTTCATTAAATTTATCAGAGGATCGTCGACTTATAAATTGATATTTTTAACCGACCTCCGAAAAAGGAGGAGGTGAGAACCTCCTCGGCCTTTTTTTTTTCGATGGCAGCTGAAAGAACAAAATCCTTAAGTTGCTAACTTGAGACTGACTTGCTGATACCGACTTCAAATTTCGTCTCAATTTTCTTAAAACGGGTTTCATACTTTCTTTTAACGCGCTCCGGTCGGCGCCGTCGCCCTTTCTCGCCATACAAAAGCCCTAAAGATGACAACCCTAGGCCGGAGGAAAAGTGACAACAAGGCGAAGCTGAGTGCGTCCACACTAACGTATTATGGAAACGCTTAACATAGAAAAATACTGTATACAGTATTGGACAAACCTCAGTGGTTTTTAATGATGTTTTTAATTTAAGTAAATTGTATCTTTTCATTATGGTAAATAAAAAAAAATTAAACGAAGGTTTTCTCGTACGAACCACTATTTCTCAGTACTAGGTCATTAACTGTCGAAAACGTATCAAGTGCTTGCTTTTGAGCGTGTCTTCCGCTAAGCTGCGAAATGTGGTAACGGTATTTGGTTCGTGATATGGCTTACGGTTCTCCGTAAAATTGATTTTATCTCACTTGATTTTGTTGCTAAGGTCTATCGAGGGATTGGAATTAAGTGGAACCTCCACTTAATTCCAATAAAGTCCAATTGCATCAGTGGCTCTTGAGGAAATCGCGGAAAAACATACATTATACATCAACGGCGAGTCCGTACTGTCACGCAGCTGGCTGAAACGAGGACGTACAACATAGAAGTTAACAGTTTGTACTGTTAACCTCATTTTTTGAAGTCGGTTAAATACTGATACTGGAACACAATTTAGTTGCTCCAAAAGAATTTTAAAAGTAGGTATGTACGTATTGTGTATGATAATAATACATATATAATATCAATTTATGATGTGCAATATCGGGGAAGTTTGTACCTTTTTTTTTGATTACGCATCCCCCTAGGGGTATCTCCCGGCTCACTGCGGTCGATTTACCCACTAAAATCACTTGCGGATTGCCATCAGCCGTTATGTTGGGGGAGTGACCTGGATCTGGCAAACACAGACCACTCCTCCTACGACCGGCCGGTCTACCTCATAAGGGACCGGACTTCCATCAGATTAAAAGAGCACTTCGGCAAACTGAAGCGCTCCTCTCGGCGCCGAGACTGACAAAGCCGGGGAGATTACCCATCCCTCTCCCGGAGCCCCGATCGGGGAAGTACCTGCTCAACCTTTTGCACTAGGACAATATAATAAAGATAAGAGACCGCATCTACTGCATATTGTATAGCCTGCATTATCCGAATTTACACGTTTTCATGCGTGCGCACTGCGCACAGTTTACATGCATTGTAGAGCGATTTTGGTCTTCCCTCCTGACTTTTCATCAACAATATACTAGATAACGTGTCCCATAAACAGGGCTAAAATCTCTCCGCGTAGGTAGAGTATATGCCAATAGCGCTACATTTGTTTAGTACCTGAGAGAGAACTGAGACGAAAGCTTTAAAACATTTCAAAGTTGATTTGGGGATTTGAAATCGCTATTAAAATCACTTAAAAATTAAAAAATCGAAATTTAAACACCGCAACGTGTGTTTATATTTAGAGTTTTAAAAGTGACAAAATTAGCGATTTTAAATCAAGCACAACACGTGTACGTTGGCAGTGTTCCAAGCCAACTCAGTTCAACTGAGTGTTCTCTTCGAACTGAGTCAGTTCACCCAGTTCAGCTCACTTTTAAAGTGAATTGATATTCGCCGAGACGGATCTCTTGTGCTGACATGATATCTGATCTTGATTTAAAAAAATCGCCTCCGTGGTCTAGTGGTTCACAGCTTCGCTCTCAACCCGCAGGTCGTGGGTTCGATTCCCGCGTTGGAACAACAAAAAATTTTGTTTTCAAGTTTGGTTAGGACAATGTAGGCTGATCACTGATTGTCTGACAAGAAAGATGATCTATGCGTCGGATGGGCATGTAAAAAGTCGGTGCTGCGCCTGATCTATCGCTAGTCGTGTTGGTTTACCGTCCCACTGGGTTATGAGAGTAAAAGGAAGAGAGAGTGCTTCTGTGTATTGAGCACACACTTGGGCACTTATAAAATAACTCCTGCGTAGCTGGCCTGGTTTCAATGAAATCGGCTACCGACACCGAAATCGGTGAGGGGAGCTATTATGATCTAGATTCTAGAGTATTGTTGGTCGAAGGGTCGAACGCCAACTTGTTCGATTGTACCTCTGATACGATGTTATTTGGCAAACAATACATTAGGTTCGTTCTATATTGTGGTTTGTATGATTACGTAATAGTTTTTATACATTGCATACTTTTTTGTAATTTCTTTAGTAAGGTGTCAAAATATCAAACCTTACATAACAGCTTGTGTAATAACATTGCGTTACCTCTTTAGTATTTTACAATTTTATTTCCTAGGATAAACATTTTATTCCAAAGAAAATGGGTGGTAATATTTAGAGGAGGAAACAGGAGTCCCCTGAATTTATCTAGCCTGTGGTGTTTCCTCTTAAGTGGCTCTTAAGTCTCATACTGTCCCTGTCATGCGTCCAAGGAGTGACAATGACAGCCTGTAATAGGGAGGATCCTTACTTTATTTATTGTTTCATCAGGCTCACTCTACGACACAATCGAGAATAGAATCGGTTCGATCTCAACGGCTTTTGGTATTTTATTTGAAACTAGCCAGGATAAAGAAAAATTTTAGATTGTAACTTTTTTTTACTCCCGATCATCAAATCGAAAATCGAATCAAAATAAACAAACGTCAATTTATTCGAAACTATGCAGCACGATCGAATCTGAATCAAAATCGAAAGTCTGGTATCCTTGTAAATAATGTCCACGTTTGCAATCGTTTGGTTATGCCATCCCGCATACCGGATGCGTATTATCGGTTCTTCTAGCACGTTTCTTATTTCCGGAGATGACTAAAACTGATAAGCCTTAGAACATGGGATGACGCTGCGTGCGTAGGAGATTTTTTAAAGTAGATTTTTCTCCATATTATAGAACTTTTTGAATGACGTGTCGCATTATTGCAATAGTATGTTCTATTTTGACCTACAAAAAGTCGGACACCGATTATAGCTCTTGGGTGGGGTGCCTACACCTAGCCTGTAATATGTCAATTTCAAAGCTCGATGTGTAAGGTCACTGGGATACGTGGTTCTTTGGTGTGTAATTAATTAAATCATTAAAAATTAATGCAAAGATTGGGTCCCTTCAAAGTTAAGTCATAGCCAAGTGGCAATTGAAATAGTAATATAGTTATAGGAAGTAGAAACTTCACGCCATTGAAGCCTTACCTACTATGACCTATATGATTTGCAGACATTACAGGGCATTGGTAAGGGCGTTTTGATTAAAGCTCAAGTCTGACCGGTTGTGCCGTGTGCGACATAGTTGCGGGTACTGCCCGAAGGGTTTTCGCAGAACCGGTTAATCTAAAAGCCTTTTATCAGCCGAGGCCTTTTCATTTTTGAGCTGAACTGGGATGACCTACTACACTGTTTAGCCGCAAGTCTTCTACTGACGAGTGGCAAGGAGCTAGTTGCTATAATAGTTTTATGGACTAAGTACCTTTTCCTAGAATCTGACATGAAGATATCTGAAATAATTGAGGGTTTTCGTGTAAAGAGAATGGAATACCCATCGAATGGCTCTTGTGACCCTATAGTTTGAACATATCGTGACTAACTGTTATTGTAAGAATTCAAAAGCAGAATTGGCTGTCTTTTTTAAAATTTAATCCGTATTGGACCTGTTTCTTTATTGCACCAGGATAAATTGGTAAAATTGAATTTTTAGCACTATGTGTTTATTCACTCTATATTCTTTAAGTCTGGCAAGTTACGTAAGCGCTCATACAAGAAAAATCCCCGATTTCCGGGGTCGCCGTTATGGAAATAGGTAGATGGAATATGAACAGAGTACAAATTAACAGCAGTTTTCAATTTTAAGGGATACGTGGTTTTATTTGTTTTAGCCTATAATACGTTAGGATCTGGGTGAAGGACTTCCAATGAGAAAGCCGATAGGAATGGTTATCGTTATAGAAACCCCACACCACACAAAGCCTTACAGTTTCTGTATGTAGGAGCGCATCCATCTGAATATACAACTTCTTAAGTGTAAAAGTTATCTAAGGAAAAACTGCATTGCGAATGGTTAAGACGAAAAAAGTGCCAAGGCGAACATTAAATGTCCTCTAGAACAGTATCATGTCAAGGTAGTATTATGCAATCTCAAATAATAATTAGTTACAATTATATGTGGCCTTATTGCACTGAGCACCTGCTGAGTGCTGACAAATATATTTTTCCAATTCCAGTATTAGGCAGCGTTATAGGCAAGTTTACCCGGAGTCTCTACGGCCGGTTTCAATAACCTGGCTATTCTGTTTCGGCAGAAGCTAAAGGAGGGCCGAAGCAAAACCTTCTATTACATCTTAACATTTCTGTAATGTTATATTTTTGGTGATAAGGTTATCTCGGTTGGTTTGATCAAATGCAGATGGTTAAATAAAATAAAACAATAATTAAACCTGCAATATGAGGTCTCCCGCAGACCTAAGAGGATCTGACTGTGTATAGTGTTTGAATTTGCCGCTAGGGGCGCTTGTGTAGCGTCAGGTCTCCTGGAGTCTTAAAGACCTCTTCCGTGATACCTAAAGCTACGAAGCAACTAGCTAACTCAGGTTTAAAATTTTAATAGTTGCTGTTTAAATTTTGTACCTGATGACAACTTATAATATTTTTTGCCAGAATCACGTCGAATTCGCGAAACCGATAACAACATCGGTCACCGTTCATTGAAATGTTTTAACATTATCTATGAGTTACGACTTACGATACAGGAAAATAAAATAATAGTAATGACATTGCCGTTTGTGAATAGGTACATATTCTAGTTCGTAATATGAAAATTGAAAAAATACTACTCATAATTTTGTCTAAAAAATTATCTTTGCGCGATTAAATAAAAGTGTCTCGTCATTCGAGGAATATTCCTTTCTCGTAAAAATATTTGCACACAGATTGTCCATATTGGTGTTTTGTCTGTAAAGTGGCTTTCGAGTAGACAAAGACAGCAAGACGCGTTTCGGTGCCGTCTATATTTTTATCTATTTAAGTTTGTGGTTTAAGTTTTTTAAGTGAATCTTCTTTCTCTTGCGTTGAAAGTGAAGCGTCCTTGGATTTTGGATTGTATGATGGCATCTTTCTTTAGGACGGTTGAATACACAGATAATCTATATTTTATCAACTCTTTAATGAAGTGATGAAACTTTTCGCCGCGTTGAGAGTGCAGTTTTAAGGACATGTGTACTTTGTACACACGCTATTCTTTTATTTTCAGATTTCACGACGCGGGAAATAAATAGAAACGAAGAAATGAGAACACGAGAAAATACTGCGCAGAGGAAACGGGCTCCAGTAAAAGAACCGCTTAAAACTGCAGCAGACAGGAGTCGAGAGTATAGAGATCGAAGAAAGATTATCAACCATATCATTGAGCAAGAGTCCTTGAGGTCTACGTCTATCAGTAATCAGCGAAGTGCCTCAGGACCCTCCTCGGTCACGTCACAGAAATATTCCCAAAAATATCTTTGATCAAGAGTCGACGAGCTGTATGTCGACCAGCGATCGGCCAGAGGTACAGCATTGTCGATTACCAAAATCACCAGCACAATGTAGTCCTGAATATATTGCTCAAAAACGTTCCCAAAAATATTATTGATAAAGAGTCAATGTGGTCTACATCGATTGGTGGTCAGGCAGAGGACGGAGAGGCTCAAAGAAAGGTTCTCAAAAATGTCTCTATTCAAATGTCAATGAGTTCTACGTCGATCAGTGCATCAGTGGTCAGGCAGAGGTGCATCAGGAGTATCGTGGATTACTAAAAACACAAGCACGAAATATGTCTTAAAAAGAGATCAAAGAAAGGTTCTCAAAAATGTCTCTATTCAACAGTCAATGACATCTACGTCCATCAGTGCTTCATCATATCAGAGATACATCAGGACCCTATACCTATTGATCCAACCCATTGATCAGCCAGTGGTATATCAGGGACACTTATTACCAAAAACACCAGTACAATGTAAAGTTTGATAAAAGCTACTGCACAAGACTTGATCTCTGTTAAACCGAAAACAGCAGCTCATCGTCGATTATAGGGCTCGGAAGAACTTTTATAGATTTTGAGCAACAATTAAAATTCCATCTGTTAAACCTGTGACTAGTTTGTCCCAACATGACACGAGAACATTTTTTGGTTATGCCAACGCGAGGATCGAACCCACAAGCTCCAGGGTCGACCAACCTCTACAGGCATAATATTAATGAGAGAGATAATACTTAAGGGCGTGTATGGGTCCCGTATATAGAGTTTACTGTGAAAGTACCCGCGCTGAAAGAGGTATATAATACCTTGTATACCACTAGACCATGTTGTTGAATAGTCTAGAATCTGAAGAGGAGACGAATCAAGAGACTGCTGAAGCCGTTTACAAGAGGCAATGCCAAATTTAGGACAAATGCTGTTGTGACCACTATTTCTGAGTATGTCGACGAGGTGCTTGATCACAACATTCGAATGGACATACGAAAAGGTACAAAAATTAAAAGGGCAAGGGAACAAAATTGACCAGAGACCTTGATTTTAGTTTATTAAATGGGCTTTGTAAACAATTATATATATTTTATACAAAATAATTGCAAGAAATGTATAATATTAATGTCATGATAACAATTGTCATGTTATGTGGCTAATAAGGGCGCTAGGATTGAGCATAAAGTTCGTTATTCAATACTATTTGAAATGTGATCTACTAGTTTGCTGGTCGAATTATCTGGAAAACTTACAATTTGATTCATTGGATGTTGAAGACGTGAACTTCTATTATATTAAGCGTTACATGTATATTATATTAAGCAGATATCAGAAACTTATATTTTGAAGCATTTTTACGTGTTAGTTATATTATAGTCACAAATATTGATGTCTCGGATGGTTAAGCTAATGCTATGGAAAACAAGTACATATTGAATAAGATAATTCCAAATATTTTTGCGCAAAGCTTGAGATTCCGTATTCGTCATAAACAGCAGAGAAACTCACCCAATATAAATATGTACCTACATAATAATAATAGCTCCCCTTATACATATATATAGCAGATTTCGGTGTCGGTAGCCGATTTCATTGAAACCAGGCCAGCTACGCAGGAGTCGTTTTATAGTGCCCAAGTGTGTGCGCGATACACAAATACACTCTCTCTTCCTTTTACTCTCATAACCCAGTGGGACGGTAAACCGACACGACTGGCGAGAGAACAGGCGCAGGACCGACTTTTTACATGCCCATCCGACGCATGGCTTTCTTACCAGACAATCAGGTGATCAGCCTGCATTGTCCTAACCATACTTGAAAAAAATTTCTTTTTATTGTTCCAACGCGGGAATCGAACTCACGACCTCTGGGTCGAAGGCGAAGCTCTAGACCACGGAGGCGTAGGTATAAATTCACAAAATAATACAAGACGTGGTACAGAGAAAGGAAAAAATACTCTCAACGAGCTAAACAAGTTTCACCCCTTCATAAAAACTTTTTGTAATCTCACCGCCATTGTTTGTACTATACCGATTTAAACCTAAAAATAATAATTGACCACGGCAAATTCGGATTTGGGTCAGCTTAATTAAGTCTGAAATCTAGGTCTAGCCTGAAATAGTTATTATTGATTTATTTTCAATAGGTCAACAAGTCACAATTAATTTGCTAACGTTTATTATATTAATGTTATGCATAAAGTTATCTATATGTATGCCAAACAATTCTATTGATTATTATTTATAATAAGTACTAAGGAAAATCTGTTGTTTATTAAGTCGAGACACAATATAACAGTTGTAACTGTCACAAACACTAGGAAAACACATAATTTTGGTAACATTCAACAAGAATTATTATACTCTTCGCGACAATTGTCAATACCAGTGTTTTGTCCTTGTCTGTCAAGAGTCTTTTCTAACGTAGATAAAACGTTCTATAGACATTAGACAAGCTATACTCAAGCAGTGGCCTGTATCTTGTATCTTTTTTCTGGCCCATGTGAAGTTTTAAAATGTATGTAAACCACTTAAAATTGCACTAATCGATGGAATCGATATGGTGATTTGTGGCAGTAAGTCATTATACACCTGAAGTTATAAAATATTTACACTCTTTATAAGCGACGTTTTCTCTTTGTTTGATATACTTACCTATAAATAATATAAATAATACGAGTATGTTAGAATAGTCACTCTACTGACAAGGAAAAACATTGTATAGCTTTTCACTGTAAATATTAGTGACGGGAGTTAATATTTAAGCTTTTGTAAAAACCTTTTTTTTTTAAATAAAGTAACTTATCGTTGTTCAACGTTTTAATCAACACCTAAATAGTTTTTGCTTTACTCTCGACGCCATGACTGAAATATGTTTAAAAAAAGTTAAGTATGGCTGCTGTACAGCAGGGGTTGGATGTTAGGGAGCTCCGTAACCGTAACCGAAACTATCGGATATCCGATATTAAAAAATATCCATAATATCCAGTAACCGATATTATCCGAAACGAACGGATAATCCGAAATAATTTAATATCCATACCGTATCCAAAATTTCATATCCATTTCATCCCTGCTGTAAGTACAGTAAATAAGTTCATACTTAATATTATGTAAAGCCTTGAGGCTTGTGAGCACTGAGCACTCCGCACGTAAAATAAATAATGCAATCTGAATTTTGGATTTATCAGTATATAACGGGTGTAAAAAGAGCAGTCACTATAACTTTGGGATATGATTATACTACCTTTTCTCATTCTAGAAATGTATTTTATTTTTCTTTTTTTTTATAAAAATTTCCAAAAAAAATATTTTTTTTGGCTTTATTATTATTTTTGCGACAAAAAAAAAAAGAAATGGTACAAAAGTTAAAAAAAAAATAGTTTTTGACAAAAAAAATAATTAAAAAAATACATTTCCAAAATGAGGAAAGGTAGTATAATCGTATCTCAAAGTTATAGTAACTGCTCTTTCTACACACTGTATAGGGAGAGTACATTGGTTGATGCCAGTCGTAACGAGGTAGAGATCCTACGTCCCTTAAAATGCCCTTTGGCTCTTAAATGATATTCTCATGTTTTGAAGTTTTCAGTGTCTACAGATGACAGTTTTCGAGAAAATAGAAAATAATATTTTTGTGGTTGACGTCACAAACTTACTTTTTAACCTACTTTGAAAATAATTTAATGACCAAATCCACCCTGAATAATTGTCTTTTATAGTACATTGACAATTGAAGACACGATTGGATGCAAGTGATATGTAGCAAAATTCTGATTTCGACTAAATTAAGTTCAAACTGTCACTTAAACACTTTAGAACACGTCGTAATATGTAGGTACATTAAGTAGGTACATGAACCTAAAGAAGATCCGTCTCTAGAATCAATGTACGCAATATGTTACTACAATACCCTAAAATGTTCAAGTGACAGTTCAAACTCAATTTGCTGGATATTTTTTTTTTGCGACATATCACCTTCATCGATTCATGTCTTCAATTCTTAGAATAACTTTATTTTATAAAAAGTTATGAGAAGATTAATTTTAAACCATTTCGTGACTACGCACGTCGTGCGTAGGTATAACGTTAACTAAAATATATAGACTTCCATCGACATATGACGCAGTATTTTAATTGCGTAATACTTTTCCTGTTAATATACGTTGTCGTTTTAGCTAGGACTTCCCCTGGTGGACTTGAGAGGAAACAACGGCTGTTTTTCCATACAGGAAACGGGGGTCGCGTAGACACCACGCGATCCCTGTTTCTGCCCTGGATAATGCCGCTAGAGTAACATTTTTTTCCTAAATGTGACTTACTATTCTGCCGTCGTAAGAAAAAAGGGCACAACTAACATTTTTTTAAAAATTGAGTTATATACATATTTAGAATCAGGGAAAAAAGGCACATCTGCTCAATTTTTTGTAGAATTTTATCTCCAAGGAATTCGGACATACGGTAGGCTAAAAAGGCACAAATGACACTAATATTCACGTTTTATATAATGAAAAGGCACATGTATTTATCATTATATTGAAAAGGCACAAGTACGTAGATGTGACTATTACTTCATACAGATTTTTACTAAAAACTACTTTGAAAAGGCACACCTACAACGTAACACAAAGAAAAGGCTCAAATGCCAGATGTGCCCTGTCTACTTAATGAATGATCCATGCATGTCTCAATTAATTTACGTATAAGAGGCACAAGTAACCAGTTGTGCCTTTTCTTTTAATTATTTACGATTAGGGGTGAGGGAAGAAGGGCAGGGTTTGATTGAAACGCGCCAGTTGTGCCTGTGACGTCGAAGCGACTCCACGCTTGCCAGCAGCCTGCCCGGCGCCCGCGCTAGGTAAGTTTATTTACGTTTTATCCATGTTTTCATGTTGTTTCTAATTATTTTACCGTGCCTTAGCTTAACACGGTCTATGTGGCATGTCATAATATTTAATTAAGTAAGAATATCAGATATAAACATTAAACATATATTAATAAAAGTTTCTATATAACTTGCTGTGTATAATGATTAATGTACTAAGTATGTATGTAATTACGGTGGAATTTTGGAACTCAATTTTGAAGTAGATATATTTAACCGATTGAGCTGAAATTTTGCATACACGTTTAGTTTGGATGGCAATGCACGTTATCATATGTGACATCACTCACATCACTCTAAATCCAATATGGCCGACCATCCAAGATGGCGAAATAGTTATTTTCTATGCAGTCCTACAATATGGATATTAAATGAAAGGGCTTTTTGAGAGTAACTCTAAAACGAATGTAATCTACATCCAATATGGCAGCTCATCCAAGAAAGGGCAATATGTAGTTATTTTTAATGCACTTCTGCAATATGGGTATCAAATCAAAGGGCTCATTGAGAGTACGGTATCAATCAATTTACTCAGTTAAATTGGTACTAGTTTATTTACAAATCGCGACAAGCTATTATTATTAAGTATGTAAATTGTATAATATTATATTAAGGTTATAACTTAATAGTTAAAATACATTATTAAAATATTTATTACAAACAATAATTATACATTTCACTTGTTTTTCCCTTTTTCAGATAATTTTAAAAATGCAGTCACGTGGTAAAAGATTGGTAAGCGCCGCTTTACAACATCTAAAGCCTAGATCTGATATTGACGAACAGATTCCGTCCATTGGTAGTCTACAAAACCGGTCGCCAGAAATTCTAGCATCAGAATCAGATTTTGATTCGGACGATTCAGTAGCCGATAAAGATTATGAGCCACCAAAAAACCACAGTACAAAAAATATTAGCGATCATAATGAAGACTATAATGAACGACGTGAAGCCACTATTTTATTGGATGATTCTAGCTCCGAATCAGACTTCATTCCATGTTCTCAACCTTGTTGGCAAACAGTGATTCCAGAATCTTCAGATGAATCTACAAAAGATGAGCTTACAAAAAAAGGGACAGTAAGAAAGCGCAAAAGATATGACGTTAGTCTTAAAGAACGAAAGGAAATTAAAAGAGAAGAAAAAATAAATATCAAATATTTTGTGAAACCCGGATGCCAAGAGAACATTTGTAAAAAAAAATGTTCGACGAAATTCTCAGAGGATTATCGCAAAATTATTAATCGTAATTTCTGGAAAATGTCTTGGTCGGAACAAAAACTTTTTTTTTTTAGCTAATACTATCCAGCAAAAGCCTGCAAGACCAAAGCAAAAAAGTCATGATGATGAGCATGGTAAGCATTACGATCGAACTAAGAGTGTTTCTTATTTCTTATGTGATCAAAACGGTGAGAAAGTTACGGTATGTAAAACATTTTTTCTCACAACTTTGGGTTACAAGAAAAGTAACTGTAAGGCTGTGAGGAACATTATTGACACATACTATAAGACACAATACGCAGAGCCTATTGCTGACGGCCGAGGTCATAACCCGAATTCCTCACAAATAGACAGTACAAAGGTAAAAGAACATATGTCTTTTCGTCCAGTTGTGTCGCATTATAGGAGAGTTCATGCACCGAACCGGAAATATTTGCCCTCGGATATCAATATCCGCATGATGTACGACAATTACTGTCAGAAAGAGCCTGAAATAAATGTCTCCTATGGATTTTATAGGAATGTCGTAAATAAGCTTAAAATATCCTTCACAAAGCTTGGACACGAGGAATGTGAATTGTGCGAAAAATTTTCTATTCACAATCCTAACGCAGCAATAAGACACAGGAATTGCGAAGAATGTAAAGGATATGAAGATCATCACACTAGGTACATTTCAGCGAGAAAAAAATATGAAGAGGATGTTGAGAGCCAAACGAAGCAAAAAAATACTGACACCATAATATTTGCAGTTGATTTAGAAAAGGTTATAATGTTACCTCGCATGGAAGAATTTAAAACGGTAATTTTTTGTCCAAGGCTTATCGTTTTCAATCAGAGTTTTGTTCCTGTAGGTGACAAAAGGTTTCATGGAGTTGGCAAAACACTGGGAGTCTTATGGCACGAAGCAATTGCAGGGAGAAAGAAGGAAGATATTGTTAGCTGCTTTCATGCATTTTTCCTTGAAAACCGGGACTGCAAAAATGTGATTTTGTGGCTGGATAACTGCGCGGCCCAAAACAAAAATTGGTGCCTTTTTTCCTACTTAGTATATTTAGTCAATTCCAAGGATGTAAATATTGAAAGTGTTGTTCTGCGTTATCTGGAAGTTGGTCATACTTTTATGGCTGCCGATGAATTTCACCATAGAGTGGAGCAATCACTTAAGAAGAACAAGCGAGTGTATGACTTTGAAGATTTTTGCAAAGCTGTCGCTGATACTGGTTCGAACACCGTGGTGAAAAAAATGACAGTCTAGGATTTTCACTATTTTGAAGACTGCTCTTCCTCGTATAAATTACAACATTCTGTGCCGCGAGCTTATTTAAAAAACATGTCTGAAATCACTTTTCGGCGAGGGAGCAATTCGATGTTCTACAAGAACAGCCATGATACCGAAGAGCAAATAGAATTGGATTTCTTGAGAGTTAAAAATCTTAAAATTGGCATTCCATTGCCTAAGCAGAAGATTTCTCCACGAGGTATAACATCTGAGAGGAAATCAGCTATACTTTCCAAGCTTGGGCCACTAATGCCTGACAACAGAAGAGGTTTTTGGGAAACCCTACCCGTTAACGACAGTTCAGCTGATCTCACAGAAATTTATGAAGACTGAAATTAAAGACTATTTTTTATATTAATATTATAAGCAAACTGATTATTTAATTTTCTTTAAACTTTTTTATAGTTATTAAGTACCAATATATTGAATTGTGATAATTCAACCAAGTACCATGTTATGTTTGTTATAGTTAAATTTAATTTTTATAATAATAATAAAAGTATTTTATTAATAATATAAAACTACGAGTGCCTTTAATAATTACGGGTGTAAGCTATTTCCTGTAAATGAACAATAAATAATAATTAGAATAAGCTCTAATAGAGTAAACTTGATGAAGATTCAAAACCAAAATGTATGTTCCTATTACTACCTCTGTTAAAATTAAGAATATTTTGATTTATTTTTCATAATATTGTGCTTTAGATAAACTATTTTTTTATAGATTTTTAAGTTAGGGGTCCAACCTATTAGTAAAAAGAATAAAAATATTTAATTTTTACTATAGCACTTTTTGTTTCTAAATCTTAAGTTATATTAATTGTTAACCAAATTAGTAGGTAGATGCTTATCCCTAATAATTAATATCTTTTGAATATATCTCTACGATTAAATGTATAGAGAACATTTTTTTATTTAAATGTTGGTGTCCTAGAAGATGATTTGTTAAGTTTTGTTTCTGTTGTTTATTTTTTATAGTTATTAGTTTATTAAACTTTCTTCACACAATTATTTGTTTTTTTTTTGTAGATTTTTATAATGTAAATTTATATTAAAAAGGCGCAATTAGCAGAATAATTAAAAAATATTTTTAAAAAATACCACTTACTACTTGAAGAAAAGGCATAGATAACCAAATGTGACCTTTCTTTTTAATATTGCTAGCAAATTGGTTATTGAGTCTAAAAGAAAGGGCACATTTGGTTATCTATGCCTTTTCTTCAAGTAGTAAGTCGTATTTTTTAAATATATTTTTTTAAGTTGAAAGGAATAATTTGATTTTATTTAATAATTAATTATATATAAAAACTAAAAAGTCAAAAATATAGTAGTACTAACCTTAACGCATATATATCATCAGTTTTTTTTTCTTTTAAGCAATAGGTTTCCACACTATGAAGCAGAATATGTTAAAAACTTTAATCCCAATTATCTCAGTTTGACCAAAATGATAGATGTGCCCTTTTCTCGTACGACGGCAGTATTAGTAATTTATTCATTTTTCAATTGAACCCTATTTATTATTTTTTTTTCATAAATTAATTATTTTTAAAAGAGATATGGACGTTCGAATACCTAAAAAATGGCAAGATTTTCGGCTGTGTTCGAACGCCAAAAAAAAATTGTTTTACATTTTATAAAAATACTAGCTGTGCCCGCGACTTCGTTCGCGTGGTTTTTTAAATGGCTTAAACCGTATAAGCGGCGCACACAACGAAAGTCCCCAAATGTGAATAATTTTCCCCGTTTTTGCAACATTTCTCACTGACGCTTCGCTCCTATTGGTCGCAGCCTTCCTCTATAAATGGACTATCCAACAAAAAAAGAATTTTTCAAATCGGACCAGTAGTTCCTGAGATTAGCGCGTTTAAACAAACAAACAAACTCTTCCGCTTTATAATATTAGTATAGATAAAAGCATAGGAACATAACTCAAGCCTTTTTTTAGTTTTTAACGAAAAAAGCACCTAAATCGGTGATGTTTTGGAGGAGGTAACTTGGGTCCCCTAAACGTCGATTTCTTATACTTTTAATAGTTCAAGTTGCAGTTGTCTCTATCGCGCTAGTGCGGCACTGCGAGACGGCAATAGATTTTATAAATACCCCTTTCAGCTCCCCTCGAAGTTTTTCAGTGCGATATTCTTCAGGTCGTCTGTCCAACTGGTGGCACGCTTCGACGGAACGACCGGTTCCGGATGGAAGTCGGTGTCCACTCAAGAACCTTCCTGCCCCCCACAGCCTGTTCATCAGTTCTGTGAGCTATATGCCCAGCCCACAACCACTTCGACTTGCTAATGCGCTGGGTTTGGTTTGGTTGGTTCTGCTACGGATTTCCTCATTTCTGATTCTGTCACGTGAGACTAGGAGCTTCAACTATTATACGGGCGATCAATATTTTGGGATTCCTCCCCATGTGAAACGAAAATATATCCAAAAATGTAAGGGGCGCGTAATAATATACGTGTCACCCTTTGTTAATTGCATGTTATAATAAATCAAGTCAGATGATTTTGAATGCCGTAAATTGTCAGTTAAACACCCGGTATTATAAAGTTATTTTATAATAGTTTTCTGTAGGTCTCCTGTTTGGAATTTTTAATTAAGATCGTTCGATCGAGTAACCTTGCAAGGTAGTTCGAAAAAAAAATGTATGGGATACGAATTCGCTTGTCATTTAGCGAAGCTTAGTGTCAAATTCTATACATTTTTGTTTTCGAACTTCGTAAGTGATAATAGCGATGGCATCTTAAATAAGGGCCATGGACTTTTAAGTGAATCTATAATAATAATTGAAATTCCAATTTATTCTTGTTAAAAAATAAAAATACTAATGAAAGATTTCTTTACTCTTAACCTATACTAAAAACCATCTGAAGCCGTTCAATAACCTAACAGCTGAAAAGGGCGCTAAAAATAAACGAACATTGCCCATTATTCTTTTTTATTGCTCAAACTTTTATAGGTCTATAAAACGTGATTTTTTTCTGCCAATGGCCATAATACGTTGGGTATGAAAAAAACTCGCGTTTCGTACACAACGGAAAAAAACTTCTTGGCATCTTCTTAGTAATATATTTCTACCCTTTAGGTACAGAATTAACGATTCCTAAAAATGTATTTGGCAGCAACTTATAAACCGCGAAAAGTTTTAAATAATAAAATTTTGATTAAACTTATCTTATCTTCAACGTTATTAAACTAATTTTTTCCTTCTAAGGTATTATCTCAATTTTGTACCTATCCATTTTTGCGTTGCGTAATAGTGTTGAATTAATGAATTGGTATTTAAAATTAGGTAGTATGACTAGGGCGGGTTTCACCAAGCAATGTTAAAGATAATACTTGGTTAAATATTATGTTGTTCCTCTCGTAATTCCTATCAATGAATGAGAAGGCATGGTATTTTAACAAGCCGTTAACACTAACATGCGTTGGTGAAATCGGGACTTAGTTTCCATAATTGGCCACTAGGGGCGTTCTTTCAATGCCATACTTTTTGTAAATTGTACTTAATTTCTCTAAGACTTCGCACTCAGCACTATATCTAATTAAATTATGCTTAAAATAATGATATAGATTTTTTTTAATACAAAGTTTGTACAGAACTACGGACTACGTAGTAAGTACCTACTTAGTATGTGTCAGCGGTAATATAGTAGATTAACTCCGGGTGTCTCGTACGCTATTCAAATGAATGATCATGGCATTCAAACACAAACACTGATTGGTGGAATATTATTATTATTACAGGTAACCCATTACTTGACAATGATTTGAATCAACGAGCGAGCGTGATGTAAATATAAAATATATGTCCGTTCCTTTCTGTCTGATAATATTCCACCAATCAGCGTTCAATATGGCTTGTTGATTTGAATGCCATGTTAGTTTATAATTAATTTGAATAGCGTTCGAGAAACTGAGGGTTAGAAGAAGGAAATTTGTTTGTGTGGGGTATCAGATGTTTCTTGGAATTACCGCAATAGAAAAACGCGGGAAACACCAATCTCTAAAGTCTCCCGTACGAGCAACATTGTTTTTTTAATGTAGAGTTGGCAAAACGTCATTTGCATTACAGAAAAGTCTAGAACAACTTGTCTATTATAATACGCTAATTTACGCTGTCAAATAGAAACAACTCACTTCTCTTTACCCGACAACGGCGAAATGTATTTGACAGTTGACCCCAGTACTTACGACGCTACAGTTTAGCAAAACTACTGGGGTACTGGGCTCTGATTACGTAACTTCTGTGGCTTTCCCGAAGGTCGACATAAACTGTCATTGTGACGTTAAATCTTTTTAAAACACGATTTAAAAAGTTATTATGTCATAATTTTGACGTAATCAGGGACCTGGGGCCTTACTGTCGAAACTAATTTGGTTTTGATACAAATTCGATCGTGCAGCGTGCTCCCGAATAAACTGACGTTTTTTATTTTGACTCGAAATCGATTGATATGATCGTTAGTACAAAAAGTTACGATCTAACGATTTTCTTTGTCCTGGTTAGTTTCAAAGTAATCCGACAAATAAAATACCAAAAACCGTTGAGATCGAACTGATTCGATTCTCGATTGTGTCGTGAGTAAGCCTGCTGATCTGATTCAATAATAATATAATATCACACGTCAATCTGGTCCCGTGATAAGTATCCGAAGAACTTGTGTTACAGGTACCAGACAACGGAAATATATTTGATACTTGTATACTATACAGTCTATAGACATATTTAAGATTTTTATTATATTATACACAAATTGAATACACATCCATGATCCAGGAACATTGAAAACTTTTTGTTCCCTCGGCGGGATTCGAACCCGCTACCTCTCGCTCGAGCACCAACGCGCTCAACCACTGAGCTACGGAGGTCGTCGAAATGAAAGTGGTGTCAATATATTCGTAGTAACAGCCTGGAAAACATAGGCTATATAAAATGCAAGTAGTCGGGTTGCTGGTAGTACATCTGTTGAAGACTTCACTTCTATCACGCATGGACTGCATGATTAGATACTCTATGATAACTTGCTAAAGTTAAAGTGGAACAAGTTGGCGGATGAAGGTTGCCGCCTTGAACAAATCCTTGACATCTATTACAGTGTTGCCAACGTTGCCGATTGTTGCCTGCTCGTTTATGGCGCTCTAGGGTCTAGCCACAGACAATACGAGGTGTTTGTTGGTGTCCTTGAAGCGAAGTGGTTCCAAAACCAAATGGTTTTGCCTAAAAAAAATTGTGTTTTCGCGAAAACTATTCGTACAGATTAGTAGCTTAGTTTATAAGATTTAGGTTTTACTCCTAGCCACAATAAATAATAGAACTCTTGCTAATAAAAATATTTACAAGGTTTTTAATATCGCTGTCTTTGTCTGATACGATGAAAAAGTCACCGGATAGTGGACATACAAGGACATCAACATTGTCAAAACAAGTTTATTGTGTAAATATTATTATTAGTTAGAGCCAAGACCCATCATCCAAGGGTTTTATACTTTATCTCTAGTCTTAATAATATCGTGCCATATTCGCACGTGCGTCACAAGAGTTTAGGTTCAAATTCCTTTACAAAAGCCATGACCCCATCGTGGGTACTGGTTATCTACGGGCCGTTACACGGGAATAAAAAAAAACATTATTAAAATAAGAACACACTCTTCCTTAGAGTATTACTCACACTACCACGAGTTTGACGTTTTGTAATTTACACGTTTGTTAATCTGTAATTTATATATTTTCTATAATAAGAGGCAAAAGCCTTATAAAGTTCAAACTAAATCTCTGTGGGGCGATCTCTGTTTAACTAAACCACCTTTTTGTGTAACTATAAGAGGAAATGTTGTACCTCTTTGCTAAATGATCGCGATTTGTATGTCATTTAGCGTACCTTATGTCAAATCCCATATATTTTGTTATGAAACTTTGTAAGCATCTTACATCAGGCATCTTGAATCAGCCCCCATGGCGTCCTCTAGTTTAATACACCATGCTAAATGCTATTGGTATCTCTCTCAGGTTCCGTCAGCGGTGGGGGCCAATGGACCCGCGCGCCGCCCGCGCCGCCGCCGGGCGCCGTCAGCGGGACCATGTCGCGCGGCCGCCGGCCCACGCAGCGACACTCGCCCGCCGCGGCGGCCATGATGCCGCACGGGGGCCTGTCGGCGGCGACGGTGCAGGCGCTCACCAACGGCTGGAACATACCGCCGGGCACGCTGACGCAGGCGCAGACGCAGCAGGTGCTGCGGCTGGCGCAGGTAACGCGTCTACACCGACTGTACTCTTTTTAACCCCCGTTGATAAGGGGCGTTATAAGTAAAGCGTGTGTCGCTGTGGCGTCATAACAGCCAAACGCAATATATAATTTGGATCTAGTATTTTTCGTTTGAAAGCTGACGTGATCGAGAGTATTCTTAGCTATAATTTATCATCATCAGTTCTCTCACTTTGACAAATAAAAATGTTCTTATAAAGTCGGTGGTTGATTAAATTTTCCCTTGTAGTTATTAAAACATTCACCAGTATCCATCATCTTGTTGGACTCACAAGAGAGAGAACGCTATATCTATCCTTATCATTTCCAGGCGCAAGTGGCTGCGCAGGCGCAGGTGGCCGCAGCGCGGTACAACAACGCGGCCATCGCAGCCGCCGCCGCCGCGCTGCCGCACCGCTCGCAGCACCAGCGGAATGTGCAGGTATATAGTGTGCGAGAGATAGAGGGTGTTGGAGAGAGAGTGAGAGTTAGAGAGAGATATATGTATGATAGAGATGGTCAAGGGCAAGAGATGGAGATATTATTGCAAGAATGGATAAGGGAGTGAGGCAAATTGTAGAGCGGAACGAAAGAAAGAGAGAAAGGGATGATAGAGATATACGTATAGGTCAAAGAGTGATGTAAGGATGTATAAACAAAATTAGTATGTCAGATGGATGTAAGTTATAGGGAGACAAAATGGTACATGCACGATAGGGCGTGCCGATGGAAAGAAATGCATGATATTGTGTGTCTGTTAGTTACAGAGGAAAGAACGAGATCGAAAAAAGATAAATGATGTGATGCATCAATCATTACAATTTCAATAACATGAGACTAGGATAATGTTGATTTTTAATATTTTTATATACTTTTTTAAATTAAACTCAACCCGACAATGAATATAAAGCGTTCTAATACTTAATGAATATTACCCGTGTTGTTATCACATATATTTTTGTTTACGTTTTGCTTTCGCCGGTTACATTGTGTATACAATTGGTTGCAGTTTCCGAACAGTGCAATAACAATGGCGATGAGTCAGCAACCGCCGCCCCTCGTGCGGAGTACGGGCAACACCGCCAACATGAAGTGAGCATTCATATTTATGAACACCAATAGTCGAAACACCCTCTCTGTCTGGAACACCCTCTTTGATGTTGAAACACCCTCTATATCGTTGAGACACCCTCTTTGTCGCTGAAACAACCTCTATGTTCTTAAAACATCCTCTATATCGTTGAGACATTTTTTGAGACATCCCTTGTAATATCTATAATAAAGTTGAAACATAATATTATAGTTATTGTTTCGTAGGAAGTGCGCACAATAGTTCCCCGGTTTCTGAGAAGCTGATCTGCTAACGTTTGTATTAATAAGTCATTCTGAACGCTCATTGGTGAACGTAGCGAGTGAGCGACACCAATGAGGGTTCAGAATTGCCTGTTAACTCAATGTTTGCATATTTGCCCTTACAGAAACTGGAGGTATATCTATAAATTCCTAGATAACTGGTATGGTAGTGTTTAAATGGACATGTTTTATACTTACTGTGTTTACATAATAAAACAGTCTGGATTGTAACATACTTAATAACATCATAAATAATTTTAGAAAAAAATAATAACTCGAGTTTTATATATTTTTAAAAATAACTGAATATTTTTTTATGACAGTTACAGCTGAAGTTATCTGCAATTCACTTTATTTACTTCAGAGGGTGGAATACATCCTAAGAGTCAAAGCCTATAAAGACTCTCAGAGCCAACTAAATCAGATATCCTCCATAAAAATGGCTTACTGTGTAACCACAGATCGCCAAGTAGGAGTAAATCATAAGGAAAAAAAAGAGCGTGCTCTATTGTTGACCATGTACAATGTACATTCGCCATTGTCTTGTCACTGCTGTGTTTGAGGAAACTTGTTTCTTCACAAAGTTAAGTCTCCTATTATACAGGCTATAATATTAATGAATGATAATACTTTAGGGTGTGTATAGGTCCAGTGTATATAGTTGACTATGAAAGTGCCAGCGCTGAGAGAGGGTTTCTTAAAATTATTATTGTATGGGAAAATTTATGATGTTGGGGCATTTCTCATGCAAACATGATAGTCAAAAGTAAGTCTTTCAGTGCTGGTACATTCACAGTATACTCTACATAGGAGGCACATATACACTCTAAAGTATTATCACTCATTTATTTTACACCTTGTATAGACATTTCAAACGTTACACTACTGTTGTAACTGTATAACAATATTGTTTTGACCATGTTTTATAATCATGAACCCTCTTACTAATAAAAATATTTACATACTGGATAAGCTTTTACAATATTTTGTCCTTGTTGGTTAAGAACTTTTAAATGTTATAAAGACAAGGAAAAATCATTGTTTGTCTTATACAGTGTATAAATATTTTTATTAGTAAGTGAGCAATTATTATGGGAGATTTAATTTTTTATTAGTCAATAATGTTACTTGCACTGATGACGTCATTCTTGTCACTGGAGCTAGTGATTTATTATTTGTTTTGTCCTAGTTTGCACGTTTTTACACTTGATTCAAACTTATTTAAATTAATTTCTGAAACTGTTAATAAATACCTACTTGTTTTTTTTTAAGTATGCAATTCAAACCGTCTTCCACTATTTTAGTTATGCACATTGATCTCTATGGACCATGTGATAGAGTAACATTTTGTTTGCAGCGTGTCCCCTCAAGTCAGCGCTTCAATGAATGGCCACTCAACCTCTCACTCCGTGGACAACCGCAAAAGGCTTACGCCGATAGCAGACATCAATATAACTGGCAACCATACGCCGTATAAGGTATGAAACTAAATCCATAGCTAATACCATATTAGCTATGGATTTATTATACTATATACATATTAGCTAACTTTATAGAGACGACTAGATACATGTATAGAACATAATGGGGACCCTAGGGCTACCAGAATAAAAGTATGATGAAAAGAAAGAATTCGAAAAAGCTTGTAAAAATTACAAAGTGAAGCGTGATGTAGATGACTTGAACCGCCATCTGTTGGTGACGCGGAGAACTCATCATAGTACGGCTCTTATATACGAATGCCAATTAACAAACTAATATCTATAGATAAACTTATACAAGAGAAAATCCCGCACTCAGCGAAAATGTTGTTTTTTATCGCGAACAGACAGACAGATGCGGCGATTGACCTCGATTTACAATATTTTCCACCACTATTCGATAGTCATCGTTTCATAGGATGTTCACTGTTGGCATGGCCTACCATCCCATACAATCTATCTTTAATTAAAAAAAATTGCAATGGATGTCACTACTATTAACGTTTGTAAATGATAAAATATAAATATGCCAAATATTGACATTAAAATAAAGATAAGCATATTCTTTAAGCATAACATCACATTAAGCTAAATTCAACTCCTTAATTGAGAAGGAAACGAAATTAGTAATTAGTATCTTCCAATAGTGGCGCTAGATGGCGGTTTCCGGAATGTGCCTGGACTTCACCCTTTGCCAGTCGCTTTGCCAGTATTAGGGTGATACCATTTTCTAGTACTAGTTCGTGTCCCTGTTATATATCTACTTTGTGCTTATGTGAAATATTCTTCAGTACTCAAAGGTGCTCTCTAAAATCCATAGCTAATATGGTTCTGTACAAATAAGGTCGACTAGAGACATATATAACACCACACAATGGAACCCTAGGACTACCAGAATAAAACCAAGTATAATGAAAAAAAAGACTTCGAAAAAGCTTGTAAAATTTACAAAGTGAAGTTATAGCGTGATGTGATTACTTGAACCGCCATCTGTTGGTGACGCGGGGAACTAATCCTAGTACGGCTCTTAAAAACTAATGCAAACTAACAAATTAATATAGATAACTTAAACAAGACAAAATGGCCAGCAGAAATGTTGTATTGTTTATCGTGAACAGACAGTCAGATGCGGCGATTGACTTTGTTTTACAATATTTTCCACCACCATTCGATAGTCATCGTTCATAGGATGTTCACTGTTGCACATAAACCTTTGACGACCTCCGTAACGCAGTGGTTGAGCGCGTAACTGCTCGAGCACGAGGTCGTGGGTTCGAATCTCGCCGAAGGAACAAAAAGTTTTCTCTGTAATAAATATAATAAAAATCTGAAATATGTCTAAATATATGGTATAAAAATATTTAATATGTTTCCGTTGTCTGGTCCCCGTAACACAATTTCTTCTGATATTTAGCACGGGGCCAGACTGACGTGGTGTGAAGCCTATATAGATAGGGAAAAAAAGTATTACAAGGCAAGTTCATTTTGGCAATTTTGTTACGTATTGTATATTAAGTTATGTGTTCATGTCTCTAGGTCCAGAAAGCGCTAGTGGAGAACACGATGGTGCCGTGCATCAACGCCAAGCCGTACCAGTACACCGAGCTGCTGATGACGCTGCCGGACCTCGCCAGCCACTTCTTCCCGCGCGTGTCGCTCACCACCTGCCGCGCCATGCTCGACGCGCTCAACCTCACGCTTTACAGACCTAACACGTCAGTATATCATAATTTTTTAAACGGGCATTGGCCCACCTCACATTCCCACTGCAACTCCTGTAAGCCAGGATCGACAGCGGTAACCGACCACGACAAACCCTTTGATATGATCTCAGGGGTGCCCGAGGGACGAGCTAAATCTGTCTTGGGACCCGCAACGAAATTAATCGGAAGAAAAAAAAGGAGGAGTAGGAAGTATTCCAGTTTCCCTCCCCAAGCAAAGTGGGAGAAAGTACAAAATTGTATTGACACAAATGGCCAAAAAATTAAGGGAAAGCACCACGGGAATATATATTATTATGTCATTGTAATCTATATATGAGTTTGGTCATTTTTGAGGATTTATTATTATGTTGATGAATGTTTCCAATAATAATTATGACAGAAACGCTTGAAAGCACGGAAATTCCTAGCGCTGTCCACGAGGGCACCGTAATATGCGACTCCAGATTTACAAATTAGGGTGTTAAGCATTGTAGTTCTTTCATCTCGCCATAGATCACACTCCCATAGAATGTGATGCGCCGTTTGTTCGAAAATGTTGCCTTCGGTCGAACACTCGCATAGAGTAGATTCCACCAATTTGAATCCGTATAGTTTCGCTTTAAAATTACCATGACCGGTCAGGAATTGTGAAACGCAGTGATCAATATTTAGCCAGTGCATGGAGAGCCGTTCGCGTACACATGGGAGTATATCATAATTAGCGCCTGTGGTGTCACAGACACCGATTTCTGTGTTTGGTGGTCCGTTTCGTTTAAAATGTATTTTTATTATGTACTAGCTGACCCCTGCCCACTTGTTGAGCGTAGAAACCGTTCAAACCTTCCCCGGACTGCCACAAATATTTCAAGACTAAAAATAGCCGAATCGGTTCCACCGTTCTCGAGTTTTAGCGAGACTAACGAACAGCGATACATATTTATATATAAGATTAGTAGCGTGTGGTTTGCATAACTTTAATCGGCTTCATTTAATCCGATAACTGTCATCTTTTTTTTTTTATTACCTGTATAATATTATACTGGATCTACTTTAGTAGATGTAGCATTCGCCACTGTTAGGTACTTTAGTGCTGACAAATTTTAAGTACAGGATGCTATGGATGAACAGGGCTTTCTTTATTATTATTTTTGGAATGAACGCGTTAGATTAACATTACTTATCTCATTGCAGAACCCAGCTGCAGGTGCTGCGCAACTCGGGCAAGTGCAAGTCGGCGGCGGCGGGCGAGAACGGCATGGCGCTGGTGCAGATCCGTGACGTCATGCAGCACATGCCCCAGTTCAAGTACATGCTGCGCTCGGGGCCGGCCGCCGACGAGCCACCGCACCCGCCGCGCCCGGCCCACGCGCCGCCGCCGACGCACGGGAAGCGCACGCGCGCAAACTAGCGGGAATAAGCAGTGTTCGACAAGCACCATCTAGCGGGATATATGTGGCAGTATTCAACAAGCGCCATCTAGCGGGAAATATAGTGGCAGTATTCAACAAGCGCCATCTAGCGGGAAATATAGTGGCAGTATTCAACAAGCGCCATCTAGCGGGATATATGTGGCAGTATTCAACAAGCGCCACCTAGCGGGAAATATAGTGGCAGTATTCAACAAGCGCCATCTAGCGGGAAATTTAGTGGCAGTATTCAACAAAGCTATCTGGCGGGAAATTTTACGCTGAGTGGACTGAAAAAGAAACTGGAAGATATAAGAGTACCATTATGTTCTCTGATGGTCGAAAAAGTTGCCAGTTTTGAACTGTGAAAATTTAAATGTTTTAGTAATTATATGTTGACTTGTAAAATTTTATCACTATAAAGAAAATAAGAGTGGCTTCAGTGAGTTTAAGACAGTGCATCACAGCTTTACAAGTGACTTGAAGTCAATTAGTGGTCAGTGACTAAATTGTGTACTATGGACTGCAAAAAACACTGCCTTAGTGAGAATAGCAATACTGTAAGTTGATAGTGCATAATTATTAAAATATTGTAAAGACATTGTAAACTTCTCAAACTTGTGCATAAAATAAACACTAGTTGGGTCAGAAATGCAAAAAAACACATTTACTAGTATATTTTACAATTCACAAGTACTTACTTTGTTATGTTTATTTGCTCAGCAAAACATATCAACTAAAATCTGGGCTTCTGAATTGTAAACTTTCGACGGTCATGATTTTAACGACTCGTAAACTTTCCTTGTACTGTACAAATTGTATCATATAAAACAGATCTAATTTAATTGTTATTCTATATACCAATAAATAGAAGACTGAGAATTTTTATTTCTAATTATCTCATAGATTTAAAAATGTTTTGTGAGTAATTTGAGTTTTTATACTTGTGTGTTAATCCACATCCAATGCATGTACATATGCTATTCAAGTACATTAAGTTCAGTTTCAATTTAGTATTAATGTTGACAAAAAAATCGACCAAAGTAATGCATATTTCTTTATTTCATGGTAAATAATATAATTTCGTGACATTTTAATTGGTAGCATTATAGTCTACAATTGTAACTTGTTTATGTTATTATTGAATTGAATCTGAACAGAGTATAAGTTGGTGCTCTAATAAAATAATATTTATTAGTCACTGACTTAGTGTATATACAATATACCTGCATATTGCAGTTGTTTATTACTTATTAGCAATAATTTTGCCTACTAAATGTTACTAATAAAAATATTTACACAGTTGTAAATTTTTTTAATAAATTAGCTAGATATTATTCCTGTCTTTGTCTCATATGTTGGAAAATTCACTTGACAGAAAGATGAGGATACTGAGTAAATTAATAAATGGTTTAAATATTTTTATTAGTATGGGGATTGATAGTAATTTCTCATATTAAAATGTAACCCTAATATGTTAAATTCACTCGTATGAAGTATCCTATCTATTGTATTGCTACATTTATGAATACGCTTAATATTTAGACTAACATCACAATTGTAAAAAACACTATGGTCACATACACAAAGCTCACAAGACCAGGAATATGTAGGTTATATTTCTTTTATTGTAGATATAACTCGATTTATATATCACTATAATATGTGAGTCAAATTGAAGGCTAGAACTGTAAGGGGATACTTGCAAAGTTGTAAAATTTTACTTTGGCTGACAAATATGACAAAATGGCACCATATGGAAATTTGTTTTCGAATAGCAAACTTAGTTGATTGTATAACCAATATTAAAATGTAACAAAAGCGTTTAAAACTACGGCAAGTCCCTCTAAAATTTATTATTGTTTAATATCTTCTGTATATTTTGTGATATAATTTTCCTGGTCTTATATTATGTTCTATTAAAAAGAAATGAAGTATTAAATTTGGTAGCTATTTATTTTAGGTTAACATCTCCCAGTTATTATGACAATTAAAGCTATGGGATTATTTATTGGTTCCTATAGAAGTAAGTGTTACTTGAATGGGATAGTATCATTTTGAATCATATATTCAAAATCTTTAGATATGTAAACATATTTTGTAAAAAAAATAACGTAAAAGGATTAAAGTAATTTATAGAAGTGCCACTTTCTTTTATTTAAGTTTCTTTAAAGCATTTAGAATTCAGATACTGAAGTCTGGACTTAGTCTTCAATGTATTAAGTTTTATCTGTACTATATTATACACATAAATGAATATTTAGTAATTACAATATAAAACATACAGGTTTTTCATCCCACCTAGTTTTATTTAATGAAAGCTGTATGCTGGAATAAATCTTGCTTAATGTTGCTACTTTATCATAAAAATAACACGCTTGTAAATAAAAAGCATAAAAATAAAATAATACCAACAAAAGTATCTCAAATGTTATATAATATCTATATTGTCCAATTCATTTGTTACGTAATACGAAATAGGGGGGTAGGTAATCAACTTAGATCATTTAATAGTGGTCAACCATGTCGCATGCATGCTTAGATTATATACTTATGATCTAAGCATGATTTCATGCTTAGAACATGGTCTGTTCTAATTTTGTTCTTGCTAATGCGGGAGGGGGAATCTAAATTTAGCAGAAATCGTTTTACATAATAAATGAATGGCGCATTATGAAGAATGTTTCTCATTTGATTTTGTATATTATTTACATATACTTAGTTGTTTTTTAAGTAATTTATTTTAGTTTACTTTGAGGATAGTGGCCAAATCATTAGCGAGTTAGCACTCATATTGAAAATATCATTCCATTTAGTGCTAAATCTTATGATTATTGTGACAGATGGCCTTTTTAGAATTCTTGTGCTAGGAGTTTATGAATATATTATGTTTTTATATATTTAAAAAGAGCTGTAAATAGCTACTTATTGTTTAGACAATTGAATATGTAAAATGTAAAACTACTGGATGGAACTGTACATCACTGTACATGTTCGAAATTTAAGTCTAGTACAGGATTTTATAATGTATGCCTGTATTTGGTTTAGCATGTAATCACATCACACGTTTACTATCTAGTGGAGGCGATTGCTCTTAACGAAATAAAAAGATTCTTATTAATATTATGTTTTATTTGTTGGAGTACCCCAGTTTAACAATTAAGACCAAATCTACTAATAACAATAATTTAACCTCAGTCCTTCATATAGGACTACTTATTATTCCAATTTCCAATCTTAATGCAATCGTGCCTAATATGAAGAGGTAAATTGATTTAAAACAACTATAGTCGATGCCGACGTCGTGGCGCTGGGCGTCGCGGCGCTGGGTGTCGGCAGGCGTCGCGACGCTGGGCGTCGCGGCGCTGGGCGTCGGCAGGCGTCGCGGCGCTGGGCGACGGCAGGCGTCGCGGCGCTGGGCGTCGGCAGGCGTCGCGACGCTGGGCGTCGGCAGGCGTCGCGGCGCTGGGCGTCGGCAGGCATCGCGGCTCTTCGGTGAGAGACTTTTACCGAAGATGAAAAATATATTATTATATTATTTATGAGAGGAAAATTTGTTTTTTATCCACTTATTTAAAATTAGCGCGAATATGCAGGCAGCTAATAGTTGTAAATTGCTGTCGGTCACAAAGGAGATAATATAAATGTCGGGGTATGGAACATGTCCAGCACAAGCTCCATCTGTTGTTAAATAAAACAACAATATGTTGTGACACATGTTATTGAATGTACTGTTGGTTCTTGGTGGAAATTCATGTCATATATAGTAAAACACAAACTACTTGCACTTTTTTCCACTTTATTTGATATTTTACATTAATAATACACGACCGGTTTCGACAGAGTCATCATCAGCTGTAGGTAGAATTAAATTTTTAATAAACATATAATAACTCACATCATAATATGATGAATATAAAGCTAACGTGAGTGTAATATCCGTATAATCTTATATAAAAATCGATCGACACTTCGAAAGCGCGAAGCAGTTGCCTAACAGCGACATCTATGTTTAGAACTGTGAAACATCTAAACACAAACATTTACCACGGTAACGTTTTATAATGATAACAATAAACGAAAAACAAACGTTACATAAAACTCCAAATGCGTAGATTTTTTGTGGTCTAAATTGTAAAAACTTCAATACTCGAAGAAATTTGTGACCATAAATTAAGTACTTAATCGACTTTTAATTGATTTGCGCATGACAAAATTTTTTGTCATGCGCAATAATAAGCATTTAATAATATTTTACACGATCAATTTATTTATACAATTTTAGTTATTACTCCTCCGTGGTCTAGTGGTTTAGAGCCTGGCTCTCGACTGTGGTCGTCGTGGGTTCGATTCCCACGTTGGAAACACGTTTTAAGTTTGGTTAAGACAAGGCAGGCTGATCACCTAATTGTCTGACAAGAAAGATGATCCATGCGTCGGATGGGCATGTAAAAAGTCGGTCCTGCGCTTGATCTCCCGCCAGTCGTGTCGGTTATCCGTCCCAGTGGGTTACGAGAGTGAAGAAAAAGAGAGTGCTTCTATGCATTGTGCACACACTTGGGCACTATAAAATAACTCCTGCGTAGCTGGACTGGTTTCAATGAAACCGGCCATCGTCACTGAAATCGGTGTGGGAGATATTATTATTATTATTTTAGCAAACACTAAAATGATTAAACAAGCTTATAACTAAACAACTAGCCCGGATAGTTATAACACTTTCGAAAAAAAAAACAAGAATAAAGTATAGAGAGAGTTCAATTATAGTTGTGAGGTGTTTTATTGAAGTTCGGTGTTACACAGCGGACAGCCACAATGGAGGCCTTTCGTTTTCATATCAACCCCTACAATATGGTATCAAATGATGAGAGAGTTTGAGAAAACAAATACAATTCATACAAGATTTCATGAATGCCGCCATTTTTAATCCAAAATAGCGATTTATCGTTTTCATAGGTACTCTCACAATATGAGTATCAAATGAAAGAGAAATACAATAAATCATCTAAATTCCAGACGAAGAATAAGGCGAAAGTAATTGCCCAGGGTCAAAATAGGTACCCTTAAATTGGTTTTTTTAGCATCTATCCTCAAATTGGTTTTTATTTGCATCTACCCTCAAATTTGTTTTTTTTGCATCTACCCTCAAATTTGTTTTTTTTGCGTCTACCCTCAAATTTGTTTTTTTTGCATGTACCCTCAAATTTGATCTTTTGCATATACCCTCAAATTGTTTTTTTTTGCATCTACCCTTAATTTTTTTTTTCTGCATGTACCCTCAAATTGGTTTTTTTGCATCTACCCTCAAATTTGTTTTTTTTGCATCTACCCTCAAATTAGTTTTTTTTTGCGTCTACCCTCAAATTTGTTTTTTTGCATGTACCCTCAAATTGTTTTTTTTTGCATCTACCATCAAATTTGATCTTTTGCATCTACCCTCAAATTTGTTTTTTTGCATCTACCCTCAAATTTGTTTTTTTTTTGCGTCTACCCTCAAATTTATTTTTTTTGCATGTACCCTCAAATTTGATCTTTTGCATCTACCCTCAAATTTGTTTTTTCTGCATGTATCCTCAAATTTGTTTTTTTTTGCATCAATCCTCAAATCTTTTGCATTTTGTATCTTTCACCCCCTTGGGGATTGAATTTTGATCCGTCGCTGTAACTCGCGACTTCCGGTTAGAGCGCCGACGCTTACCACTGATACATAAGCCCTTAATTAATTATCATCATCAATCGACATCGATGTTGGTGACCGCTTTCGTTGAAGCCAGACGCAGGAGTAATTTTATAGTGCCCAAGTGTGTGCGCAATGCACAAAGACGCTCTCTTTTCCTTTTACTCTCGTAATCTTACTCCCGACACAATCGAGAATCGAATGAGTTCGATCTCACCAGCTTTTGGTATTTTATTTTGTTGATTACTTTGAATCTAATCAGGATAAAGAAAATCGTTAGATCGTAACTTTTTGTACTCTCGGCCATCGACTCAGAATTAAATTTTTCAAATAAATGTGTCGTCCATATTTCTTTATTTGTTATATTATTATATTATATAAATTATAAAATATACATTATTTTATTGCTGGAGTGAAACTTCTTATTTGGATATCCTAGGATGCCACTAGTATAAATCAACACTAATAAACATTCGAGAATTTGAGAATTACTTATATATACGAGAGAGATTGCTTTTAATAAAGCATGTTGATACTTATTAAAATAATACAGTAAATCTATAATAATATCGTGATGTAGACGCCGGTCACCGCTATCTGTTGGTCACTAGAAGTACTAATTCTTGTACGGCTCTTATAAACTTATGCTAAGTGCATACACCTAAGTGCAACTTAGCATTTTTGCAGGAAAAAAATGTACTTATTTTTATTTTTGAAAAATAGCTTTAAGGTTTTCTTTTGATTATGTCCATCTTTAAACATGACGTGACGTGTTAAAAATCATATTATTATTATCTTAATAGTCATAACATTAAACACTAAAATTATTTATACATTGATCGTGTAATATTTTCATTTATTGTTATCATTATAACGTTACCGACTGTTAAATGTGTTGATAAATGTGTGTTTAGATGTTTCACAGTTCTAAACATAGATTGCGCTGTTAGCTATCTGCATCGCGCTATCGAAGTGTCGAACGGTTTTTACATAAGATTTTATGGAAATTTAACATTGGGTTATAACTTATAAGGTTCCAATTCTCCCTATATAAACAATATTATGTTAATATAACATCAGCCGGAGCTTATGCCGGACCGATTTAAGTGATCGCCGTAATATTTTGTTTATATATTCTGACTACAATTTACTACTTGCTGCCTGTTTATTCTTACCTAAATTTTGCTTTCCATAAAATTAATGCCTAATTTTAAATAAGTGGATAAAATCTAATTTTCTCATAGATATATATTTCATTTACAAAAAGTCGGTCACCGGTTAATAATCGGAATAAAATAGAGCATACTGATTGCAGTAGTGCATCGCACTCAAATAAATAAAGTCAGATACAAAATAATATGGAGCAAAAATCTGACCGATTATCGGTCCTACAAAAAGTAGGTATCTATATTTTTTATGTACTTGTATAATATTGTATAATATAATATTTCTTTTATGTATTAAAGATCATATCCGTATAATAAACATATTATTCATCCATTTTGTACCGTCCACCATATTGGATTCAAAATGGCGGCATTTATATTTTAATATTTTTTTGTTGGTTTTGTAGCAATAACAGCTTACATAAATAATATAAGCTTACTAGGACGTCCGGAAGTACCTTATGACTTTTGATGATCTATAAATGAGTCAGTGACGAAATCTGGGGTTTTTAGACATTGATAAAAACTAAAGTATAATAGCTACAACATTCAAACTTTGTATGTTTCATGTTTTTACTGGTGTCATTATATGTTGAAATTTTCAACTATGTAGCACCATCCAAAGCAAAGTTGTGAGAGCTCAAAAAAACGACGAAACCTTTCGAGAAAAAGTAGGTAGTGCCCTTGCGCTTCGCTTGGCTCGTCTTGACGCGGGCACTCCCGTGCCCCCAGATATAAGATGCGGGTGATTAAACAATATATTATTATTATTATATAGATATAAATTTAAGGCGAGGAATAACCGCAACTAGCGCCACTCTTTTTAAAATAAATTTTACAATGACACAAAGATCTTATTAAAAAAAGTAATCGGTTCAAACTTTAAGTAAATAGTTTAAACCGTTTTAGTTATTACTTACGAGATATATTATATAATATTAGTTTAACTATTTACTTAAAGTTTAAACCGATTACTTTTTTTAATAAGATCTTTGTGTCATTGTAAAATTTATTTTAAAAAGAGTTAGTAAATTTATTATTTAAGGCGAGGAATATCCGCAACTATGGCGCTAGTTGCGGTTATTCCTCGCCTTAAATAGATAAAATGCTTTGGGAAGTAGGAGTTGCACTGCGGCTGTGAGGTTATATTGGGTACCTGGGTACCTTGTTACTTTGTAAGCAAACATAATATGAGTTCTGTTATCATATCGCATACTATTTTCGAAATAGTTGTTGTATTTGGCAAAAAATATGCTTACTTACTAACAAAATCACAATTTTTTGCACAATAGATGGCAACCGTTACTCCATCTATTTTGGGTAAATTATCTGATTGCCCTTTTTCATATCATTCATCCATGTTGAAATAAAATAACAAATGAAATAAAGCAACAATTTACTGCGAAGCGTTAAGTTATGTCTCCGGACGTATATACGGCGCGCGCGGGCGGCAGGAGCTGTACGACCTGTGACGTCACACTAACACTGCGCCAACGCGCGACAATTTTAAATTATCGAGATTTTTAAATGTCTATAAAATCTAAACTAATTGATATTTTGGCATGAAACAAAAAGTAGTTATGGGGTCATACAACCGGCACCCCAGACCAATGGCATCGCACTAATGCGATATCACGTGAGACGGTGTATATAAATGTGATCCTGCATACATCCGTCTCGCTCTCGTCGCGGATCGACACCGGATTGGTCGGGAGATGTACCTTGTACATGCTATCGCAACAAACGGTAATTTTATAATAAATACGTGAGAAAATAAAATTTTGATATTCACTGCCAATACGTGTTTAATTTGAATAATACCGCAAGTCCGCTACAACTGGTGACCCTCCGACGCTGAAGAACAAAATGATGGAAGAACAAGATAACAAGATCCCGTCTCAAGCACCCAGCGATGTCAGCGCAGTCTCCGTCCAGTCAAGAATGCTGCCGTTCTGGAGAGAACATCCTCGTGCATGGTTTCTGCATTTCGAAGCCGTTATCGATCCTCTCAAGACATCTGATGACCAGAAGTATCGATATCTATTACAACAATTGCAGACTGCCGACCTGGAATACATTACTGACATCCTATACAACCCTCCGGACCATGGAAGATACGAAAAAGTGAAGCAGAGACTCCTCGACACATACGACAAATCCGACGTAAAGAACTTTCAAAAACTCATCAGCAGCCTCGAGTTAGGAGACCAGAAGCCGTCACAACTCATGCGGAAGATGAGAGAGCTCGCCAGCGGAATGATCACAGAAGATGGACTTCGAATCGAATGGCTGAACCGCCTTCCTGCACAAGTCCGAGTAGTGTTGTCTGTAAACAAGGAGTCATCATTGGACACACTTGCCGCGATGGCCGACAAAATGGTTGAGTACGCAGAAGGCCCCAACGTCGCGGCCGTCACAGCAACAGCCTCAACCACGATGCCGACGCCCTCACACACTACAGTTATAGAAACCCTGGCGAAACAAGTCGAAATGCTCACCTTAGAAGTAGCTGAACTACGTCGCGGTCGGCCGTATCAACGAAATCATCATCACCGCCGCCCGTTCACACCGAGATCTCGTACACGCTCGCAGTCTACGCGGCGTGACAAGAAACCACAATCCGAGGAAGACCTAGAAAAATGGGAATGCCGTTTTCACTATCGTTTCGGTGACAGAGCGAGACGATGCGAATCTCCCTGCTGCCGTAGAAATAAGAAGAACACGGGAAACTAGAAGCGACATCGACCGTGGCGGACGTCGGTGTCTCACATACCAGTCATCGCCTCTGTGTCTTCGACCGCGACACTCGAGAACGTTTCCTCGTGGACACAGGCGCCGACATTTCCGTATTGGCCGCCACAGATAAAATAAGAAGCAACAAAAACACCGAAAACGCCTACAAATTATATGCGGCAAATAACACGCCCATCAAGACCTACGGCGAGAAATTAATCAAGATTAATCTGGGGCTCCGACGAAGCTTTCAATGGACCTTCGTAGTTGCCGACGTGAAAACTTCAATACTGGGCGCCGATTTCCTGCAGCACTTCAAGCTACTCGTCGACCTGGATAAGAAGAGACTCATTGACAAGATCACAGACTTATCTGTCAACGCCGTCAGAGTTGCAACAGAAGTCGAGTCAATACACGTCGTGAGCAACGATCAAGCCTTCCACGACATTCTCAAGCGGTTCCCGAACGTACTCCGACCGATGTCGTTGAAACAGCCGAGTAAACACGACGTCGTTCATCACATCGAGACGACGGGCCCCCCTCTCTCGGCCCGCGCGCGCCCGCTGCCACCGGACAAATACAAGTCTGCGCAGATAGAATTTGAACAAATGATGGAGATGGGCATCTGCAAACCGTCAAAAAGCCCGTGGGCAAGCCCGCTACACGTCGTGAAGAAGAAGGACGGCAAGTTGCGAGTATGTGGAGATTACAGAAGACTCAATGCGGTCACTCTTCCCGACCGCTACCCAATTCCGCGTATACAAGACTTCACATACGAGCTACATAACAAGAAAATATTCTCCAAACTCGACCTGAAGATGGCTTATTATTGGATCCCGATAGCCAAGGAAGACGCAGAAAAAACGGCCATCATCACACCGTTTGGCTTGTTCGAGTTTAATTGTATGACATTCGGCCTTCGGAACGCTAGCCAGACGTTCCAGCGATTTATGCATCAAGTACTGAGAGGCATAAACGGATGTTTTTCGTACATCGACGACTTACTTATCTGCGCAGAAAACGAAACGGAACACAAGAAGCTCCTGCAACAAGTCCTACAGCGACTAGATCAGCACGGCGTCACACTAAACATCGAAAAGTGTGAATTTGGGAAAACAAACATCAACTTCTTGGGCTATGAAGTATCGTCAGACGGTATTAAACCCAGCGAAGATCGCATCAAGGCAATAGCTTCATATCCCAGACCGAAGACTGTCATCGAGCTTCGCCGTTTCTTAGGCATGATAAATTTCTACAGAAGCTGCCTACCACAACAAGCTCATTTGCAAGTCGAACTGAACAAGTACCTGCACAACAAAAAGAAAAATGACAAAACACTACTCGACTGGACGCCGCAGGCAGAGACAGCTTTTGAAAGATGCCGCCAAAGCATTTCAGAAGCCACCATGCTAAGCCACCCAGTCGCCGGAAGCCCACTAGCCATCATGACAGACGCCTCAGACTACAGCCTCGGCGCTGTGTTGCAGCAGAAGACCGACGGAGCTTGGAAACCTCTCGCATTCTTCTCAAAGTCAATGAGCGAGACGCAACGACGTTACAGCGTATACGACCGCGAACTACTCGCAATGTACGCCGCTGTAAAACACTTCAGAAGGTTTATCGAAGGCTGCGAAGTTGTGGTGTACACGGACCACAAACCCCTCTCCTACGCCTTGTCAAGATCTCCGAGCAACAGCGACACACCCAAGAGAGAAAGACAGTTACACTTCATAAGCCAGTTCTGCTCTAAAATCGTATACATCAAAGGCGAAGAAAACACAGTCGCGGACGCACTGTCTCGACTAGAGGAGATACAATGTCCGACGACAATCGACTACACCCAACTCAGTATTGACCAGGCGCGAGACGAAGAATTGAAGAAACTAAAGACGCAACCCAACTTGAAGTTCGGCGAAATAACTCTCCCGGGCCTCAGTCACGCTATTACCTGTGAGTTGTCATTATCATCACCGCGGCCCTATCTACCGCAGACATACCGTTACGCTGCCTACAAAGCACAACACGATCTATGTCACCCGGGTGTGAGAACCACAAGAAAAATAATGTCAAGCAAGTTCTTCTGGCCGTCGATGAACAAAGAAGTCGCACAATGGACCAGAGCCTGCATAAGCTGTCAGCGCGCCAAAATTCATCGACACGTCAACTCGCCGCTTCAACAGTTCCCGCCGTCACAGCGATTCGAGCACATTCACATAGATATAGTCGGCCCCCTACGAGCTTCGAATGACTATCGCTACTGTGTGACAATTATCGACCGCTGCACAAAGTGGCCCGAGGCGATACCTGTGCGAGACATCACCGCCGAGATTGTCGCAAGTGCACTATACAACACATGGATAGTGCGATTTGGCTGTCCGCTGCGCATCACGACGGACCAAGGACGACAATTCGAGTCCTGTCTGTTCAACGCGCTCATGAAGAGATTCGGCATTTCGAGACTCCGCACTACGGCCTACCACCCACAGGCAAATGGACAAGTCGAGAGATGGCATAGAACAATGAAAGCCGCGCTTATGGCTCGAGGCGCGACTACGAGTTGGACCGAAGAACTCCCTACCGTGCTACTGGGACTCCGGACGGCCATTCGAGAAGACAACAGCCTCAGCCCGGCGCTTATGACATACGGTACAACACTCCGTGTGCCCGCCGATTTCTTCGCGCCGGCGCATACAGAAAACGTAAATGACGCAGAGTTCGTGCGCCATCTCACTCGCACGATGGCATCTCTTTCACCCGCTACGTGCCGCCCGCATACCAACATCATGCGACCCTTCGTGCACAAGAACCTAGCTACGTGTTCACACGTCTTCATACGCAACGACGCGGTGAGGGCACCGCTCATACCGCCATACGACGGGCCATATGAAGTAATCAAGCGTTACGAGAAGTGCTACAAGATAAGGATGCCGCTTCGAACCGCCGTCGTGTCATTAGACCGGCTCAAACCTGCCTACGTCGTAAGTGAAGACCAAGATTCAAGCAGAAGCATCGTCCAGACGCCGTCCGCCTCCACTACACCTGCAAAACAACCCTACCTAACGAGAAGCGGTCGTGTCGTAAAAAGAAGCGTACGCTTCTCTTGAGGGGGAGTGATATGGGGTCATACAACCGGCACCCCAGACCAATGGCATCGCACTAATGCGATATCACGTGAGACGGTGTATATAAATGTGATCCTGCATACATCCGTCTCGCTCTCGTCGCGGATCGACACCGGATTGGTCGGGAGATGTACCTTGTACATGCTATCGCAACAAACGGTAATTTTATAATAAATACGTGAGAAAATAAAATTTTGATATTCACTGCCAATACGTGTTTAATTTGAATAATACCGCAAGTCCGCTACATAGTGTATTTATATTCATATAGGCTTTACTGTGACAGAGTTACAACCAGTTTTTTGGGTTTGGGTGTTTGTTTTGTCCGTGTATGTTGCTTAATATATTTTTTGCATAAATATATAATATGCCCTTTTAAAACTGGGGCCGGGGACCCGTAGTATAAGTAGCTATTTAGCTTCCTACTCGTTTCGTCATTCTGTCAATTTCAGACTTTATTTATGTACCGCAGTAGGTAACTGTACCTCAGACCTCAGTCCAGCTGATTTCTTTATGCAAGCAAAAACAGGAAATGTACCTATAGTGCCACAAAGGGCAAGTTTATTAGCATCTTCGATTAAAATCCACGTGAAGGAAAGATCAAAGTTCTTGTCTTACCATACGACACAATAAGCTAATGGTTAGGAAAGGGAAGTCTAGCTGTCCATTGCTTCATCTTTTTGGGCGATCACCCGCTGGTTTGAAATTGTATGGTGCTTAGGTATGGATATAATAAAAAAAAATTTAAAAGGAGATGGAATTTGAAGGAGTGTCAGTTTGGTGTCAATTTAATTTTATGTCAAATGCAGTCAAATGTCAATGTTAAAATTTGTCTGCACCGCGTCTTGTTTGCATTTTTTTCCAAAAAATAATGAAAAATACATTTAGGATCCTATTGAAAACTGCGAAAAGTTGCTAAAAACTCAGTTAATCGAAACACAGATACAATGCGTGTGCTGCGTAACATGGGGGCTTTCTTACATTATATCATTGGTCATAAGACATTGATTTCTTTTTACCTTTAGTTAAGACTTAGCGTTTTTGTTTCATGATATTATAGATTTAGATATAAGTTTCATTTCTTTTATTTATTAACTAAAATGAGCATTCAAGTATGTAGGGACACATCAGACGCTGTGGCTCTGTACTTGCCACAGCGTTTGTATCTCAAATCGTATTCAAGGCTTAACATTTCTGTTCAGCTTCCCGCCCACAAGGTACACGGGAAATCGATTTCAAACTGGGAATTAATGGAAAAGTTGCGAAAAATGATCCAACCTGATAATTTTTCAATATTAAAAGTGTCGAAGCATAGTTCCGAAGTGATTAGGTTCGAAGCAGAGCTGGAGAGTCGCGGGAAACTGGAGCGAGTGTTGGCCAGACTGGAAGGACGAATCATCCAGTTGAATGACTACCCTGACCCGTTGAAGGTTAGAGTTTCTGAAGCCAAAACTGACTATCCCTCCCGCCATTCTTGGGATTCGTTCTTCAGAGACTCTACCGACATGGACGAGATGAAACCTGGCGAAAGACCAGACACAGTACACATTAGAAGCTTACCGATCCGTTGGTTTGTGCACTACCGTGAAAGAGATGATGACGCCCCACCATCGGAGTCCATATTCAAAAAAGTTTTCGAAAAGTATGGCGAAATACGCCAAGTGGATGTCCCGGCGTCGGATCCTTTCCGATTGCAAATGAAGGAGGCAATGAGAGGTATCACAACACCACCTTCGGAATCTGAACTCTATTTTGAAGGATATGTCCAGTTTAGTGAATATGTTGGCTTTGTCCGCTGTATGGACGCACTCCGAGGTAAAAAGTTGGTGAGAAGGAATGATGATCTGGCAGAATGGTGTGCAATACATGTAGATTTTGACAAAACAAAACACATGACTGATGCTGCTGTTAAGAGACGAGCTATAGTCAGAGAAAGACTGTGCTCCAGAAGAAAAGCTGTTGAAGAAGAGGAGAGAATGGAAAAAGAAAGAATTGCAAAGAGGGAAGCAAAAGAAAGGTAAAGCACTTATTTTATTCATACAGTATATTATGTAGGAGCCATCAATATAATATATACCTAATACCTAGATAGGTTTATTTTAATGTATAAAAAAAGTATATTGTCATGTGACTATTATAATTAAGCACCTTTTCTTTTGTTTTGTCTCTGCATCACCCTATGGTTGACTGGAATAAAATGCCCTCTGGCATTAAGTCCACCATTGTACATTGTGCGTAAAGTGTGAAAATAAATAAAATAAATAATTTATGATTAAACATACAATTTCAGAGAAAAACTAGAACAATCTGAGAAAGAAAAACTGGCAAAAATGAAAGAGAGAGAAGAGAGAAGAAAGAAGAAGCAGCTAGCCAAACTAATGGAAAGAGATGATGTGGACCTCGCCAAGAATATCACGGACGAACAGAGGAAATTGTTGAAGGCACAGAAAAGGCTACAGGCTGTGAGGCTGATCGAAGAGCTGTTCAAAAGAATTGAGGTATTTATTTACTTACAGCCTCCCACTGAATATTAACTAAAAGTTCAGATTTTTACATTTTTTTAATTTAATAACTAGAATCATTTCCGTAAAAGATGTCCTGTAGTAATTAGTTGAACTAAATCATAATATCTAGAATTTTATCCATTTAGGATAAACTAACCAAAAGCACCAACATTTTTACTTAACATGTTGACGGACAGTACCGCCCACAGGCGTAAAGACTAAAAAAGTAAGACTTTATGTTGAGTTAAAGGCAGAACGCCTTAAGATGATAAATTTTTTGTACTAACTACTTGACAGTACGTCTTACTACCTATACGCCTTCAGGCGTTCTGTCATATATCATAATCTATCTATGTGTTGTGACACAACGCCTATAGCAAATGTATAAAAAAAGTAGTGTCAAAGCAGCTACAATCGGTGCAGTAGTACTGTCCGTCAACATGTTAATAAAAAAAAACATAAAATCACACTTTTTTGCATTGCCATTGGACCTTGATAGATATATTGCAAAATTTTAAATTATCCAGACTTCTGGAAATTAGACATCTAAATTGGAAGCATTAAATAGCAGGTCATATTCAGCTTTCTTTACATTATTATTTTATTATTATTGGATTGAATCAGAACGGAATAAGCTTGTTTGAACCCACAATCCTTAATGATATTTTTTGTGTGTACTGTGATTATGTTTTTAACAAAAAGGAATAATTTGAGAGACACATATACAAGGTGTAAAATAAATGAGTGATAATACTTTAGGGTGTGTAATGTGTATGTGCCTCGTATGTAGAGTATACTGTGAAAGTACCAGTGCAGAAAGACTTACTTTTGATTTTCATGTTTGTATGAGAAATGCCTCAAAAATTTTCCCATACAATAATAAACAAAAAGTACCTTTTTCAGCGCTGGTACTTTCTCAGTAAACTCTATATATAGGACCCATACATACCCTAAAGTATTATCACTCATTAATATTTTAGCCTGCATAAAAGGCACTACCGCACTACGTAAATTTTGTTCGGTAAATTATGCCGGTACTTCTCGCTGAACTAGTCTCCGAACCGGCGGCAGCCATCACAAAAACACGACATTACGAAAACATTTTTGTAAATTTCATTCTGAATTAAATATAGCCAGTGACGACCTCTATACGGCAGTGGTTACACTGGTGCTTGAAAATAGAGATGAAACGGATAGTAGGTTGGCCGGATACCGGATATTCGGCAAGCTACTAGGCCGGAGCGCCGGATATCCGGCCTTAAGATAATATACAGTGTGTAAAAAGAGCAACTATAACTTTGAGACACGTTTATACTACCTTTCCTCATTTTGGAAATGTATTTTTTTAATATTTTTTTTGTCAAAAACTAAAAAAATTTTTTTAACTTCTCACCATTTCTTATTTTTTTGTCGCAAAAATAACAATAAGGCAAAAAAAAATTTTTTTTTTTAATTTTTGAAAAAAAAATACATTCTAGAATGAGAAAAGGTAGTATTATCATATCCCAAAGTTAAAGTGTCTGCTCTTTTTACACCCGTTATAATAATAAGTTTGATTTGAATATTGGCGCGGTGAACGAGATCGGAAATATTCAGGCGCATTCGGGTCGCACGTAACCGGAGATCGGGTCGACTCGGGGGCGTTCGAGTGTTATCGCGTAAAATTTGATATTTATTCATCACAATTTGCCACTTGTTTATATTAGGTCCTTACATATGAAATTGGCGTTTTGTATTTATTAATCAAAGTATGTACCATTGCTATCTAGTATCTATACACTTTTGCCATCTTATAGGTAGTTCATTGATCCCTTTACTAAAAAAAACATTCGGACGGGAATCAACGAAATCTTTGAAAGCGGTTTGGACTGCCTCATCGGAATTGAATTTTTTTCCTTGCAAGAAGTTATCCAAATTTCCAAAAAAAATGGTAATCTGTTGGGGCAAGGTCCGGAGAGTACGGTGGATTGGATGTCCTAGACATTCCAATTGAAGCTCCTCTAATTTGGTAGCCGTCTGTTGGGCCGTGTGTGGTCTAGCGTTGTCTTGAAGCTTGAATTTCCATCATGGTTTGCAGTTGCTGACAATAGACATCAGCCGTAATCGTCTGACCAGATTTAAGAAAGCTATAGTGTACGACACCGGCACTAGTCCACCAAACGCTTACAAGTAACTTTTGTTGGGTCAATTTTCGCTTGGGGCAAGACTTTGCTGGTTCATCAGGGTTCAGCGATTGCGATGAGCGTCTACGACTATCGTAATTCGTACAGGATCCACTTTTCATCACAATGTAATGATCTGATTTAAAATTCCTTCATTATTGTGCCGGTTGAGCAATGTAACGCAGCAGTCGACGCGCGTTTGTCGGTTTGCTTCACTCAATTCATGAGGTACCCGCCTTTCAAGCTTTTTCACCTTCCCAATTTGCTTCAAGTGGATTAAAATGGTTTTGTCACTAACACCGCAGCCTGTAGCTAACTCTGATGTGGTTTGCGATGGATCTGCTTCTACAATAGCCTTCAATTCATCATTATCGACCTTGGTCTCCGGCCGTCCACGGGGCTTGTTCTGCAGGTCGAAATTTCGAGAACGAAAGCGTTAAAACCAAAAACGCACCGTGTTTTCTTTTGCGACACCACCCCCATACACATCATTAATCCTTCGAGCCGTTTCTGCAGCACTGGTGCCACGGTGGAACTCGTACTCGTAAATAATGCGATATTTTAAGTTTTCCATTTTGTGAAATGAGTGACGCAGAAAAAAAAGCAAAAGAAAAAAAACAAATGAATTACGGTTTTTAAAACATAAATGCATGAGTAAATAGCTGTTTAAATTTGAAGTACGACAAAACGCCAATTTCATATGTAAGGACCTAATAAAACAAACATTTTTGATGTGCGATTATAAAAATAAACGGTGTCCACAACCTATTGGAGTATGATTTGCCTTTATAAAATAATAAGATTTTTTTAAATTTTACTATCCGGTATCCGGCCGGATACTTTACTACTATCCGGTATCCGGCCGGATAGTGAAAACAAGGCCGGATAGGCCGGATACCGGATAGTTACCGGATATCCGTTACATCTCTACTTGAAAACCTCCGCGTCGCGGGTTGAAATCCCGCAACCAAAAATTTTTCTGCTGTCTGGTACCTCTAATACAAGTTCTTCGGGTTAACACGGGGCCAGATTGATGTGGTATGAAGCGTCCGTAGATATCTTATATATAAAAATGAATCGCTGTTCGTTAGTCTCGCTAAAACTCGATAACGGCTGAACCGATTCGGCTATTTTTAGTCTTGAAATATTCGTGGAAGTCCCGGGAATGTTTAAACGGTTTGTATGCTCAATGACCCGGCCTGGGTCAGCTAGTTATTATTATATTTAACTGGATTTTAATGCGAGACAATGTGTGAATCGACTTAATTGCATACTGTCGCTTTACTTTCACAACCTCGTGTCTATAAAACTACAACTTTTCAGTAGAGTCAAAAAACTTAATAATTTTAGATTTTATTATGACATGGATGTACATTGTACAATGTACATAACTGAACCTCATTTAAAACAAAATCCATGTCATAATAAAATATAAATTAATTTTTTGACTCTACTGAAAAGTTGTAGTTTTAATAGATACGAGGTTGTGAAGATAAATCGACGATACTGAGTTTTCCATTTGGTTAAACTTTTGACAGTCCAAGCTATGTGAGAAACAAGAATCAGAGCCGGCTAAGGCGATCCACACACTGCCCCGCAGCAAACAGCTTAGCGCGAGACAGCGAGTGCTTATGTTCCATGTAAGTACTATATCTTTGGTGTCGCCTCCGTGGTAGTTTAGAGCTTAGCTCGATTCGGGTCGAACACATTCGATTCTCGCATGTTTAGGGGACTCTCCAATTATTGATAAGACTGTTAATGCTTCATTCCACCTTAGGTAAGACATATTATGTTAACGAATAAAATTGCCGCGATGACTGCCTATACATTAGCTATGCAGTATGTTCTATACAATATACTCAATATATGGTGGCGATACTGTACACCTACTCATGGAACAACAAAAATTTTTTTAGTTTGAGTAGGACAATGCAGGTTGATCACCTGATTGTCTTACAAGAACCATGATCAAAGCGTCGGATGGGCATGTAAAAGTCGGTTCTGCGCCTGATCTCCCGAGTCGTGTCGGTTATCCGTCCCACTGGGTTACGAGAGTGTAGGAGGAGAGAGTTGTTCTGTATATTGGGCACACACTTGAGCACTATAAACCAATTAAATCGGCCACCGTCACTGAAATCGGCGCTGGAGGCATTATTATTGTTATTATGATTACTTGGGTAATGAGAACACTCAAAAAATTCATTGACGCACCAAACGAGGTTTTGAGTCTCTTACTTTGAACTTTCGATTCGTTTCTTGGTCTGTCCCGTTGACACGCGCTTGAATTCGTGCAAGAGCGGGACAGACTGAACCTTGGTTCGAATATCAATCTATTAAATATTGAAATCAAAGAGAACCTTCGAAAATTCTAGCGCTAGTCACTAGCGTTTGTAAATTTTTTCATTTAGTGTTTTAAAGCGAGTCGATCTGATGATGGTGCCGAAAGTCAGTCGAGGGAACTCCTCAATGATTTACAATAATTACTTGGTGTTTGGGCTTGATTAAATTGTAATGACGAGATCTTTACATCTAGATGGGTTGAGACTGACCAGGGGCCTGATGATGAAGACGAACAGTCAACTCCTCGACGTTTTAGAGTAGCTATCTTTAAGGAGTTTTTTTTTGTTAAAATTATTATTTAATGTTAACAATTACATAAATAATAAAAATTCTTTATTAAACACATAAATGGACATAACACAGCCAAAGGTTAACAAAACACTAACTCACACATACTATAACAATACTTACATATTAAAAAATAAATAAAAAATAAGCAGAATGTAAAGTTTTTCAAACACAAACAATTAAGAGGAAACACTACGAAATTTTTTCCATACAAAAATAGGGGTCTAGGGGATTTCTATTTCCTCCCTGGATAACACCTCTAGAGTAACAATTTTTTTCCTGAATATTTATGGATATTGTTTGTACTTCCCTATTTTTTCCTTTTTTTAATAAATTAATTATTTAAAGAGATATGGACGTTTAAAAACCTAAAAAAATGGCCAGACTCTCCGCTATGTTTAAATATCTAGGAAACAGATTTGACTACAATAAACAACAAAAGCAAAAAATAGGAACCTAGCTCAATTCTTTTTTTAGTTAATACAGAAAAAAATATTAAAATCGGTTAAGTTTTGGAGGAGGAAACAGGAATCCCCTAAACGTCGATTTCTATATATATAGTTATGCAATGCCCACGCCATGAGTTTAAAGGGAAGCCACTCAGGCTTCGACCACGGCGAGCCATGGCGCCTGGTCTTCCGTGGCCCCCTTGTAAGTTTGCGATCTCATACAATTAGTGCCGGAGAAATAATCCCCATCAACTATCGTCTTATCACCCATCCACAACCCAAGCGTGGTGAGTATAGGCACTACCCCAGAAAATACTTTGGGAAGGCTTATGTGGACGTCATGGCTGATATGCTGATTATAATAATAATATCTTTGGACGCTTCACACCACGTCAATCTGGCCCCGTGCTAAGTATCCGAAGAACTTGTGTTACAGGGACAACGGAAATATATTTTATACTTTTATACTATACACATATTTAAGATTTTTATTATATTATACACAAATTTAATACACACCCATGACCCGGGAACATTGAAATCTTTTTGTTCCCTCTGCGGGATTCGAACCCGCGACCTCTTGCTTGAGCACCAACGCGCTCAACCACTGCGCTACGAAGGTCGTCAAGAATTATGCTGAACGATTTATTCTGCAGCTACGTCCCGACCTATACCGCAACAAACATGGCCGAGCTGAAGCGGGCGAGAGGGCTGCTCGCGCCCGCATTGTGGACTCCGTGCGGCGCCAGCACGAGAGGACGTACGAGGAACAGAGAGAGCGGCTGAAAAGTGCATTGGACGGTGAGTGTAAGAGAGAGGGAAATGGGGAAAGTAGAGCCTACGAAGAATAGAGAAAATGGAACGGGAACAGAAAATAAATTGTTGTGACGCGTGACGTCACAGAAAATATATCTTCTGTCGTATATTTTTCATAACCATGATAGTTTTGCGAGAAAGAGACGGACAGTATTTTATATTTGCTTAACCATGGCCTACCATCCCATACAATCTATGTTTAATAAAAAAAAATGCAATAGATGTCACTACTATTGTTTGTGAATAAATGATAAAATGTATATATTCCGAACTAAGTACAAATATTGACATTAAAATATAGATAAGCATATTTTTTAAGCACAACATTACATTAAGCTAAATTCAACTCCTTAATTGAGAAGAAGATACGAAACGAAATTAGTTATTAGCCATCTAGCGCCACTATTGGAAATTACATTAGTATTTTCCAATAGTGGCGCTAGATGGCGGTTTCCGGAATGTGTCTGGACTTCACTGTTTATCTATTGGAAATCGAAGAAAACAAAAATAGCCAGTCGAATTGCCAGTATCAGGGTGAAACCATTTTGTAGCACTAGGTATGTAGTAGGTAGAGTATCTACTTTGTGGCATAAGTTAATCGCATAAACCGAATTGACTTTTCTTAAAGATAATGTTTTTCTATTTATAAAGAATTAAAGGACAACAGAAACTGGGCCACTAATTGAAGTCGGCCACCAAAAAAATACTGCCGGCTACTTGAATTCGTAGCCCAGTCATGTATGGAGCATGATTCGAGTCCTTTCCATGGTTGGTTAGCTGGTTTTAATTTGGTACACCATCTCTTTTTTCAGGACGCATTATAATACGTTCAGCTTTGGAAACTAAGAAGCCCAAACGGGATTCATCGGTCAGTTCCATGTCCTCTGACGAGCTACCGAAGAGAGTGAAGACCGAGAAGCTCACCACGCCGGAGAGAGAGATGGAGTACAACAGGACTGCTGGTGAGACTTACGGCCGGATTATGAAAGGCTAATCAAATCGGTGGTAAACTATAGCATTCGTTAACAAACCGGTTTGAACGCTGTAGCATTTAAGTTAACAAACCGGTTTGAACGCTGTAGTATTTAAGTGAACAAACCGGTTTGAACGCCGTAGCATTTACGTTAACAGACCGGTTTGAAGGCTGTAGCATTTAAGTTAACAGACCGGTTTGAACGCTGTAGCATTTAAGTTAAGAAACCGGTTTGAATGCTGAAAGTGAAAGATCAGAGAGAAAGAGAGGGCATACAACAAGGTACAAAATAAATTAATGATAATACTTGAGGGTGTGTAATGTGTATGTGCCTTCTATATAGAGTTTGCTGTGAAAGTAGCGCTGAAAGACTTTTGACTTTCACGTTTCTATGAGATATGCCCCAATATCATAAATTTGCCCATACAATAATTTAAAACCTCTTTCAGCGCTGGTACTTTCACAGTAAACTCTATATAAAAACCCATACACACCCTAAAGTATTATCACTCATGAATCTTACAGCCGTGTAATTACTAGGTACTATGTCAAGCTCGAATTCGCAAATTGAAATAACAAATCGTATGTCAACTACTCTATGCCTTTTGGTGAATTAAGCATATCTGTAGTGTTTTAATTAGCCGTGCGAGTGTGATGTAACTATATAATACGTCCCTCTCTTTCTCTCGGATCAATGTGTCACCAATCAGCGTTCAATCCGGGTTGTTAACTGAAATGCTATATTAGTTGACCAATGATTTAATTAGCCTTTCAGAAACCGGCCTGTACTGCCTTTTATTAGGGAAGATGTTAATTAGACTTGTGAATTTCGGTGATGGTGGCCGGTTTCGTTAAACCATGCCAGCTATGCAGGAGTTATTTTATAGTGCTCAAGTGTGTGCGCAATACACTATCTCTCTTCCTTCACTCTCGTAGCCCCGTGGGACGGATAGCCGACACGACTGGCGGGAGATCAGGTGCAGGACCGACTTTTTACATCCTCATCCGACTCATGGATCATCTTTCTTGTCAGACTTGCATCGTCCTGAGCAAACTTGAAAACAACATTTTTTGTTGTTTCAACGTGGGAGTCGAACCCACGACCGGTAGAGAGTGAAGTTTTGAACCACTAGACCACGGAGGCGTCGAAAAAAAAATGATAATAATAGAAGCCCGAAAGGGTAATTTTCGACCGAGCTAGGTCGTGCTCGGTCAGGCTGAAGCCCACTAGTAGTGTTTAGATGTTATTAAACCATATGGTTTACTAATGTTTGCTACTTTTCGGATATAAATCTCGTGTGAAGTGGGATCTAAATGGACGCCAAGTCCTGTATTTATTTATAACAACTGAAAATAGAATCCCTTATTACATCTTTCTGATTTATTGAGCTGCTATTTGAAAATATTGTATCAATAACCCTTTGTAATTTGTTTTTTTTCAGGCATGTACCCTATGCCCAACCCGTACGGTTTTGGTTACCCGTACGCCGCCGTGCCGCCGCCCGGTTACCCCTTCCAAAGTATGAGTATCGAGATTTGTATTACACACATGTTATATAACGTCCGAGATAAATTTAACCTAAACGTAAACATGCCCGTCATGACACAACCATAGACTAGTCAGTGATGCCAATTGGCCAATAATAATACAATGATTTTTGTTTGCTATGAATCCATAGACTCTATAGTCTATGGATTCATAGCATACAATATGCCGATTGTAGAATATAAGCCTATGCTTATATTCTACAATCGGCAATGTCAAAATGGAGTATTTTTTCTGTGAAAGATTTTCATTTTTAAACATATTAATAATTGTTTAATTGTTGTAAAATGTATTGGATAATGAAGTGTAATCCTTTATTGTACCTTTGAAAGTGTTGATAAGTGTGCACAATACGTGAAAAGGGGAAATTTCGATGTTTTCGGTTTGTTTACCTTTAGGTTAAATTTAGCAGGCACGAACTATACATACATTAGGGTATATAATATGTGCCTCCTATGTAGAGTATACTGTGAAAATTCCAGCACTGAAAGACTTACTTTTGACTTTCATGTTCGTATGAGAAATGCAACATCATAAATGTGCCCATACAATAATAATAAAAAAGTACCTCTTTCAGCGCTTGTACTTTCACACTAAACTCTATATACGGGACCCATACATACTCTAAAGTATTATCACTCATTAATATTACAGCATGTATATATTTCGTGTTTTTTATTCGACAAAACACTGTTCTCAACTTTTTTTAATTAGGTATAAGTATGATGATACATATAGGTGTGTATAAATACAGGGTGTAAAAAGAGCAGTCACTATAACTTTGAGATACGATTGTACTACCATTCCTCATTTTGGAAATGTATTTTTTTATTTTTTTTTGTCAAAAAGTAAAAAAAATATATTTTACTTTTCACCATTTCATACTTTTTTGTCGCAAAAATAAAGCAAAAAAATTAAGTTTTGTAAAAAAAAAAGAAAAAAAAATACATTTCTAGAATGAGAAAAGGTAGTATAATCATACCCCAAAGTTGTAGTGGCTGCTCTTTTGACACCCGTTATAGCTGATGTATGTTTTGCTGGCACGACATTAAGAGACTGTTTCAGAATTTTTTAATTGTAACTTACACAGATAGACTTTTATTCTCATCTGAGATCTGCAACGTTTTATTAATATTTATAGCTGACCCGTTCCCACTTCGTTGAGCATACAAACCGTTTAAACCTTCCCTGGACTTCTGCAAATATTTTAAGTTTTTCAGCCATTCTCAAGTTTTAGCGAGACTAACAAACAGCACTTTATTTTTACATATAAGAAGATAATTACGATACTTATAGCTAAATGTTTTACTATTAAGCGTTAGTTCAGAGTAAAGGGATGCGACGTTACAAAAATACATTATACAAGACCAGCGCCGCTCGAAATTCCAACTCTGTAGTGTAACGTGTCCGTGTGAATAAAGACAAGGCTCATTATTGAAAAATGATTATAATCACTATTTAGAAAAAAGTCAAAGTGATATAGCATTCAAACGAGGGTTTTTAGTATATGTTACTGACAGCTGTGTCTTAGACATGAACACAAGGGGTAGATAGAGATAAGGGGTGTCATCAACTCTAAAAGTGTCCATCTAAAGTAATTAAATTATAGTTACTAAACTAGTCACAATGGCGCTAGAGTCGCAACGGTGTATGATATGAAGTTAGCAATAAGTGCTGCAGTAAAATGAGTTGAGTTAAGTTAAATAAATAAATATCTACGGACGCTTCACACCACGTCTGGCCCCGTGATAAGTATCCGAAGAACTTGTGTTACAGGTACCATACAACGGAGATATATTTAATACTTTTATGGTATTTTATAGGTTATTTAAAGCTTGTGGTATAAAATTGACCCTGATGCGATTGTGGCGCCACCTTAGTTTATGTATTTCGACGGACACTTCTTCATGTACACAGATGCCATTCCTTATCTCTAGTATCATGGGCAGGTGCTGGATTTGATAGACTTTTTCAAGGTCAAAGGGAGTAAATATATGTGACAAAACATAACCCCACAGCAATGTACTACGGCGGCCGCGGATACTTGCCGCCGCCCAACCACAACGTGCAGGCGAACTACGCGCCGTACGAGTTCAGGCGCGGGCGCGGGCGCGGACGCGGACGAGGTCGCGGGCCGCGGATGCCGTACTTCGAGGGACCGGACGCGAGCCAGCAGTATTATCAGTGAGTAAAGCGGAGGCGAGGAGATGTCAATAGCACAACCACAGCGTGCAGGCGAACTACGCGCCGTACGAGTTTAGGCGCGAACGCGGGCGCGGACGCGGACCGGGTCTCGAGCCGCGGATGCCGTACTTCGAGGGACCGGACGCGAGCCAGCAGTACTATCAGTGAGTAAAGCGGAAGCGAGAAGATGTGAAAGTAAAATGCTTGACACTATTTGAAGATTGATTGCGCGAGTAATACAAGGGACCGGACGCGAGCAAGCAGTATTATCTTTAGGAGCGGAAAAAAAGATAGATCGATCTCTCTGTCCCGCTCCGCGGCCTCCTGCGCTATTACGTATCCACAGGAGACCATTGTCTGTCATCCCCATCGCTCTCGAGCATGTAGCGAACCACACGTGCTCGATAATAATAATGAATTGTCACATTTCAGATACTTCAAGAAGCTCACCGCGAACGAGGGTCGCAGCGAGCATGACGACCGCCGCTCCCGCTCCCGGCGCCGCACGTACAGCCGTTCCCGCTCGCGCTCCCGCCGCCGCTCGTACTCCCGCTCCCGTTCCCGCTCACGCCGCCGCTCGTACACGCGCTCGCGCTCTAGAAGCCGCCGCCGCAGCAGGTACAAATATAACGTTGCACGAACGATATACGATTTTATGTACATCCCTTTTATTTAACCTAAACGTAAACAAACCAAACACAGAAATTTTCACATATTCATTTATTTCAATTCGAATTAAATGAATATGACGTGAAAATTAAAAAATACTCATCGAAATATTAAAGGACAAACAAATTAAAGGACATAAAAAAATCAAATGAAAAACTTTCACAGTCAAATTACGCCATTTTGACACTGCCGACTAGTAGAATATAGTCTATGGATTTATAGGCGCAAACAATAATCGTTGTCTATGGTTGTGTATAAAGTAGGGGCTACTGCTACAGCCTCCCGTATAGCTTGTGTCATCGACGGGTTTGTTCACATTTGGGTTAAATTGAAACGGGATATACAATAGGATACTGGTGGCTATTATTAATAATAAAATTAAAAAATATATTTAATTTCAACACACTATTTCCTTACTCTATTTCAGGTCTCGCAGTCGATCGAAGTCCCGAAGGAAATCTAGATCCCGCAGCAAGAGGACCAGATCTAAGTCTAGATCGAAGTCACGAGCTAGGTCGCCTAGCCCTAAACCTACAGACAATAGTAAGACGCCTCGACGATCCAAGAGTTGGTCTCTACCGAAAGACACGGAAAAGAAATCCTGGTCTCAAAGTCCGCAGAAATAAAATATACGATATATTTGTACATGTTGGTGTATGGTTTTATTTTTATCTATCTACTAGCTGACGTGCCCACTTCGTTGAGCTAACAAACCCTGGACTTCCACGAGTATTTCAAGACTAAAGAAAGCCGAATCGGTTCAGCCGTTGTCCAGTTTCAGCGAGACTAACGAACAGGAATTTCATTTTAATTAATTAATTCATTTTTTTATAATATAAGATATTCTATATCTATTAATATAATATATAAATCTATTAATTGCTCTTCGTTATTCTCGCTAAAACTTGAGAACGGCTGAACCGGGCTGAACCGATTGGGTTATTTTTAGTCTTTAAAGATTCGTGGAAGTCCAGGGCAGTATTAAACGATCTACCCAAACAGTATGCTCAACGAAATGGGCACGGGGAAGCTAGTTTTATATGAAAATCTTAACAAGCAGTCAGAACGATGGTGACAAGCAACAATAATACACAAAGTAAAAAATTTTACGCCACTTTACGAAAATTGCGCGGGCGCAGTTAAGTAAATTTCACACTCTTATAGTGTAGGAAACCCGCACATGGTTGGCCCCTAAAGTATTGACCAGTCATTATTCTGGACTAGGTAGACTATGTTGTGCGAATGCCGCATATGCTGGGCGATCATGCGACAATTAAGACCACCTGTCCCAGGCATTACAAAGTATAAAATTTTAATATATTATATCTTGCAATATACCGCGAAAAATGATAACCACAACCTAAGCAAATGAGTGAGTGTACGCATGGTCATGCGTTTATAGCGCCTTCCCCCTTCCCACACTGCTTATGCGTACACTCGCAAGCAAAAAACGTGAAAACACCACCAACACACAAGCAACAATGTTAACACGATCGTGCAAAGCCCCACACCACCATGAAGGTTGAAAAACTCGACCCGCGTTTCGCTCCGAGTCCGGAGCATCCTCAGGTTGTAGACTTTGCCTGCGAACAATGTTCGTTAAGACTGATATAATATTTAAATTATATGCTATGGATTTCCTCAAAGTAACGCCTGATTCCATTAACTATTACAAAGTACTTAAAATATGGTCACTTCAAATAAATAATAGTAATCATCCAATACAAAAGTATAAAAGTAGGTTTGGCATATTCGTCAATCTTTCTTTCGGATATGACAGTACATTAAAATTTCATAATTGTATCTATGAAGCAAAATAACTTAGAGTTACCTGAACTATGGTCAAATGTCAACTACCGAGCGACATCTAGTTACTAATAATGCCTATATCCTAAATGCTAGCTGGAATTCTATAACACCATTTTAATTTTCCGACGTTGCCCATATTTTGAAAACGATTCTACCAAAGTACATTTTCCTAAAAATTGCCTTTCAATCAACGAAAATATCTGAATGTAAATCAATAATTGGAATGAAAATAGTATCTTTATCCAAATTTTATCTATGGATTATGTTGTATTAACACATGACTACGATGTAAAATAAATAATATAATATTAGATATTCTCAAGACAGAAAAACACGCTCTATTCTATTCATCTTACGGCTGATTACTCAAACGCTAATTAAAGTTAAGAGATTATTCATACAGACTGTCACTGACACTGCTGGGCGGAACGACAAGGACATAATAGGAGCGTCTCTTAATTTAACCACAATTTCAGTATTAAGTCGATGGTAAATTGCGTGCTAGGATATCGTATGGAGTGCAGGCTACTACAATATAGTATATATTTTGTATACTTCACTATTCTTTTCAATAATGGATTAAAAAAAATCGGCAATTATGTGTCCCATTAGAAAGTACAACATGAACAATTAAAGGAATTGATAACAAAAGCAAACAGACATCCTTCATTCACCCACCGGCAAACACTACTCAAAGGATGTTTTCTGTAAGGTTTATTTTTCCTTTTCTTTTTAATTCAGTTGACTCATTCGTGCCGAAACTTGGCGTTTCTAAAGTAAACAATATCTTTGAAATATCTATGCAATCCTACATCGCAGTAGATAGTGGTGTGACGTGAATATGTGTCGATAAGCTCACCTAATTAGTAATTAGTAGCAGTAATCTAGTGGTCAATTACAGTAAAATCATGAAGGGATTCGCAATTCTATTGTGCGCGATCGTGGCCGTCCAGGTAATATTTTACTATGTGATAAATATAAGGAAAGGGTTTTCTGTCTTGTACAGTCTGCTCTGTAAAAGAAGTGCCCTAGAAGTGGCGGATTATATAAATGTTAATGTTTAAGTAAAATTTTGTTTCACTAATTGCCGGGACTTCTTTCACGAAAAGACTACACTGTCCGTCCAGAGCGTCCATGGCCTAGTGGGTAGGCCGTTGATTAGCATTGGAAAAGGTGCAGGTTCGAATCCCAGGTTGCATGAGATTTTTCCTATCCTGAACATTGTGTAGCAACTCGCACGTGGTTGGCCCCAGACGTATTGACCAGTCATTCCTCTGGACTAGGCCGACTATGTTGTGAGAATGCCGCATGTGCTGGGCAACCATGTGACATTTATAACCGCCTGTCGGGCCTGTCCCCGGCACTACAGTATTTACACTACACGGTAAATATTTAATCGGTCGGTCTATCTTCAGGCTGTCCGTGAGCCGTGATAGCTAGGCAGTTTCACAAATAGTTTTGCCACCATTTAACAAACGCGTTTTGATCATTTTGTTTTTAATTTCATTTATATTAGTCATCTCTTTCTAAACAACGAATTCAATTCGCTGCAGTTCGTAGTAGCTTGTGTCAATTAGACAAAATACTCTTTTAGATGTTTTCACATCAGTCTGGTGTCGGGATCTTTGATTTTTAAATAGAGTAGAAATAAAATCAATATCCAATCCAGTTTATGTACTACATGATTCACAGTGTGCTAAGCACGAGTTTAGGTCATTGCTCAACGTGAGGATGTTTACTACAATTTGTATGGTATCGCATTTGTTATCATAGTTTGACACAAGCGGCGTAGTTTAGCCCTACAAATAGCTACCTTCCTCACGGTAGTGACAAAAACTTGCACTAAACACGCAGAACAATAATAGGTAAATCATACGTTAGGTTTTGTTACATAGGTACTTCTTGCAACTACCGTTAAGGTTATGCCTATTCACTATCTAAATCTTAATTTGTTATCTACTGTGCGGAAATCCCCCCATATTTGTGTTACTGAACTAAGTCGTATTATCTAATTTATTATTTATCTTTTAATCTTTGTAGGTATATTATGTATCTATAATTGATGGTACCTACTTGACACGCCTAATACGTACCTAATATACGTCTATTTCATTGAAAGGGTGTACTATTTTAATTTCCTTTTTTTTTAACCAATTTTGATGATTTTTAGTGCAGACAGAAATAAAACCTTCAAGATTCACTTTAGCTATTTTTTCATCAAAATGTACGGTTGCCTATTACTTAGTAACTTTAACACGATAACGGTATAGCTTTTAACAGCTTTCCGTAAAGTGCAATGATAAAAGTCTATCAACAGTTTGTTTTCGGTCGTAAAAGATATAAAGATATAGCAATATGAGATCTCATATGAGCTATAAACAATATTTTATTAGCTTTTAAGTTTAAAAACGTTATAAACTTTATTAGATACTTAAATATAATGTTTAAAGTTTAAAACTGGAAGTGTACCTCGTTTAAAGTTGTAAGAAAATTGTTTAAAAACCGGAAAATCCCCACACTGCCTTACATGTTAACCACGCGTTCACCAAAAATTATAGAATCTAACAAAAAAGCTACTAAACATGAAAATTAGAGGTTAAAAACTTAAATAGTCAAGTTTTATGTTAACATTTTTAAAGTAAGAATTGAGGTGACGGAAATTACCTTCCATTTTTAAATAGTAGTTGTTCTTAAAAGCCTAAATTATATACTCATACTACTTCCATATTACACTTAATTATATTTTTCAGGCTCGCAGCACCGGCAATGATGTACAATGTAAGTTGATTTTGTATAATTCTTTCATGGTATAAGGCGGATTGGGATATCAGCAACTGATTCTATTCTCGATTGTGTTGGGAGTAAGCCTGCTTGAAGAAAATCGTTAGATCGTAACTCTTTGCACTCCCGATAATATCAAACGACTAAGAATCAAAATAAACAATAAACATTAATGTCAACTTATACAAGTACGCGGCACGATCGAATCTGAATCAAAATCGAATCAGTTTGGAGAGTAAGGGTCGCAAAACTGCGATGCGACGCCGTATCGCAGAAATGACGTCACACAGCCATAGAATTGTCACCCGTGTTGTATGGGCGTGTGACGTTATTTCTGAATTCTGCGATGCGTAGTCGCATCGCAGTTTTGTGTACAAGCCCTAAGGCCGCATAGATAAGACAGAGACCGGCGCGGACGGTAGCCCAAGTTTACTTTTACTTAATTCTTTTATTTACCAATTTTACTTTACATAACTACCACGTGTAAGTTCCGTGATATGCGTGGGGCCGAAGCCAACACGCAGAGGCCCCAACACTCCATTATTATTATTATTATTGTCTCCGAATGGGGAATGGGGACATGGATTGACTGGATACTGGAACAATGACCAGGTAGTCATTTCCAACAGTCAGCGCCAACGCTGTCATGCTTTTCATACAATTATTATTCGTTAACGTTAATTTACGGAGCTTTGAAATTTTCTGCTGAGCCTACTGTTTAAGTATTTGATGTGGAAATGACTACTTGGTCATTGTTCCAGTATCCAGTCAATCCATGTCCCCATTCCCTATTCGGAGACAATAATAATAATAATAAAAATTGTGTGTTAGGCCTCTCCGTGTTGGCTTCGGCCCACGCATGTCTTCCAATAGTCCGGGACTTAATTGCCCGTGATCAAGGAATGCTATACACAAATTATAATTTATATGTGGTTGGTGGGTGGTTACAAGTTCAAAAACAGAAAAGAATTGGCAAAAGCATCGCTAAGGGACAGCGATTTTTTCGAACTCTGTCGTCGTAATTAGCGACGACAACTTGGCTAAAGTTAGTTTAGGACTTGATAATGTATTTTCCAGTCAATGTGGTAACTAGTAACTGTAATTGTAATTTATTTTAAAAATTGACCTTAAAATTTTAAAATTTTATCTTAAAACCTTCAAAATTTGTTTTAATTTTGAATAAATTCTTTTTTTTATTTTTTAGTGAAATCCGCGTCCCCCGCGGCGCTGGGTGAAAACCCCTGGGTGGTGCACCTCCGCATCGCGCTGTCCACCAGCGGCTTGCTGGAGTCCTGCGTCGGCACGCTGTACAGCGACTCCTGGGTCCTCACCGCCGCTAGCTGCGTCGAGGAGTACGTATTTTGAGCTCTTGTCCAACGAACTAAGGAGCTTAGGCTGCGTTTCCACTAAAGCGGAGCGGAGCGGAGAGGAGCTTGCGGTGCCCGAATTGACCAATAACTATGCTCGAAATCTCCGCTCCGTTTCCACGGAAACAGCACGAGTATAGTGATTGGTCAATTTGGGCACCGCTAAGCTCCTCTTCGCCCCGCTCCTCGTCAGTGGAAACGCAACCTTAATGATGAACGAGCTGGCACATCTGGAGGTTCTGCAATCTATTAAAAAAAATACTATGTAAAAATTTACAACTGCCGCAAAAAATATGGCAGACCGCATAAAGACGTCACACCGATCAGTTTTAGCCGTTATAGGTCTACACTTGAATACACATAATTAAGTAACTGAATGAAATCAGAGTAAGCCCGCTGATTCACCTAGTACCAATTATACATATTTCTATTTACATTATTGCTTAGTAGCATGAAATTGTCACTCAAATTGATGCAAGCGTCGTGAATCGTGATCGAGATTTATTGTCAAATTCCAATGTCGTGCTATTGAAATTAGATTCAAGAGTGGTCAAATTGTCTTATTAAATAGCCATAATTAAAATTAAAACAATAAGGCTGACCACTCGCTGATTATGATACACCGAAAGGAATGACAAGTTAGCGTTGATTGGTACGCGTGAAGGAGAAGTAGAATTTTATATATTTTGGCTTGGCCGTACCATGGACCAATGTAATTGGTCTATGGCCGTACTGACGGTCAGCTAATAATCAGCGTCAGACGAAAATTAACCTAAGATACCTAGATTGGTCATGACTCATGGATACGGAGGATTTCTTAAGCCGGTTCTTCTTGCTGGGCTAGTTCCCGAACCGGTGGTAGGCATTACATAGACACGACATTCAGAAAACATTTTGTAAAAATTTATTCTGAATAAAATGTTTTGATTTGATTTGATAGAAAATAGTCGCATTAAGTATAATAACACAGTATACTTCCAGTGCCCGTTTCATCTGGATCCGGTACGGAGCCGTCGACGTGATCCGTCCCGAGCTGGTGACAGAGTCTTCTGCCGTGAGGGTCCACCCTGGCTACGACCGGCATACCGGCGAGAACGACATCGCGCTGATCCGCATCAACCGCGTCGTCGAGTCTACTGGTGAGTAGACGGTCTATTGGTGACCGAGACTTCCATACCGGCGAGAACGACATCGCGCTCATCCGCATCAACCGCGTCGTCATTTCTACTGGTGAGTAGACGGTCTATTGGTGACAGAGTCTTCTGCCGTGAGGGTCCACCCTGGCTACGACCGGCATACCGGTCAGAACGACATCGCGCTGATCCGCATCAACCGTGTCGTCGAGTCTACTGGTGAGTAGACGGTCTATAGGTGACCGAGACTTCTGCCGTGAGGGTCCACCCTGGCTACGGCCGGCATACCGGCGAGAACGACATCGCGCTCATCCGCATCAACCGCGTCGTCATGTCTACTGGTGAGTAGACGGTCTATTGGTGACAGAGTCTTCTGCCGTGAGGGTCCACCTTGGGTACGACCGGTATACCGGCGAGAACGACATCGCGCTGATCCGCATCAACCGCGTCGTCGAGTCTACTGGTGAGTAGACGGTCTATTGGTGATAGAGACTTCTGCCGTGAGGGTCCACCGTGGCTACGACCGGAATCAGGATCCCGGATCAGGCACAGGACCGACTTTTTACATGCCCATCCGACGCATGGATCATCTTTTTTGTCAGACAATCAGGTAATCAGCCTGCATTGTCCTAAGCAAACTTGAAAACAACATTTTTTGTTGTTCCAACGCGGGAATCGAACCCACGTGTCGAGAGCTAGGCTCTGAACCACTAGACCACGGATAATACATAAAGAGTGAACTAAATCAACCGCGTACTGGACGACGCGGCGGACTCGTCTACTGTAAGTAGACCGGTCTATCGGTCTACTGTAGCTTTCACTCAATAACATTTCAATTATAATATATAACACGTTACATAACTCTATAAACTCTCATGACATTCGGCTAGAATAACTAGATCAAAAGCTACAGTCTACAGATAAAAGGCATTTAACTAGAGGTTTTATTATCTAGCCCGGGGCGCGGCGGCCGCGTTACGCTCCGTAAAGATTAAATAAATGTGTGTCCTGACTCTTGTGTGTTGCATTCGTGTTAAAGGGGAATGTAGCAGGTATTTCAGAAGGGAATATTATAATCCCAATTCTCGCATTTAACTTATATTAGACTTCAATTTGATGTGAATCTATACTAATATTATAAAGCGCAAGAGTTTATTTATTTGTTTAAACGGGCTAATATCAGGAACTATTGATCCGATTTGAAAAAATCTTTTTTGTTGGATAATACATTTATAGAGGAAGGCTTAAGGCTATATAACATTACGCTGCGACCAATAGGAGCGTAGCGTCAGTGAGAAAGGTTGCAAAAACGAGGAAAATTATTCACATTTGGGGACTTTCGTTGCGTGTGCTGCATAAACGGTCACTCAAAACCACGCGTACGAAGTCTCGGGCACAGCTAGTGAATTATAAATCGTTTTAAAATCATAAACTGCATTTAGAAATGCGTTTGATGTTTATGAGATTACCATTTTGCTCTTTTAACGTGTCAAGACTGCATTGAAACTGTATTTAATGTGAGATTCAATTAGCAGACCTACCTACAGAGTGTCTCCTCTCCAAATTATAGAAGATTGTGAGACGCTTGCGTTGTTTTTAACTTCACCCCAAGCAAGCGCTATTTGAAGGGGTTTCTGTAACGCTGTTTTTAACCCCCGTCGCAAAAACGACGGGGTGTTATAAGTTTGACGAAATGTGTGTCCTGAATTTGTGTGTTGTATTCGTGTTACAGTGGAACGTAGCAGGTATTTGAGAGGGAAATATTATAATCCCAATTCTCGCATTTAACTTATATTAGAACTTCGACTACGTTTGACGTATAATAACTGCATGGGAACTGTAATATTGTAAGATTTAATTAGCAGTCCTACAGAGAGTTTGTTCTGTTTTGCATTCGGCTGAAGATACGTCGCTCATAGAAAATAGTTATCGTTGTTTTTGTCTTTTACCCCAAGTTATAATACTTTGTGCCCCAAGTAAGCGCTATTTCAAGGGGTTTCTGTAACGCCGTGTTTTTTTGCGGTCAATGCAGTGCCAAAGCCTCGCTCTCCCATGGTTATCGTAAATTATCTAGTCGTTATTCAGATAGGACTTGGTAAATAAAATATTTATCTACACAACTGATAAAGAAAGAAAGAAAAAAAGGAAGAAAAGCAAAAACAAAATTTACCAATAATGTCAGGTGACCCAGCATAACTTAACAATTCACAGCTAATTTACAGTGAACACCGTATCGACAAATGAAAGTAAATAAAAATTAATAAAATATGAACCGTTTCGGCTATTTTTAGTCTTGAAATATTCGTTGAAGTCCCGCGTAGGTTTAAATGGTTCATCAAAATCTGTTCCTATGCTCAACGAAGTAGGCATGGGTCAGCTAGTTATTTATATAAATTATAATTACGTACGCAAAATGTTCAAATACACATATTCAGTTAGTTAATTTAGCAATAGACTGTTATTAAAATAGTTTTTAAACTACCCAGTTGTAAAAGTTTTATGTAGCTGCAATGCACCCACTCTCAAAGTGCAACTCAAAGACAGTTAAAACACAACAATTATATTAATTAAGAATCGTCGAAACTTTTACCAGCGCTCTTTGAGCACATTTTATGTGTCAGCTATTTCTCTTGTACAATTACAGCTTATTGTTTATAACTAACTAATATTATAAAGCTGATGAGAGTTTATTTATTTGAACGCGCTAATATTAGAAACTGCTGGTTCGATTTGAAAAATATTATTTCAGTGTTGGATATTTCGTTTATCGAGGAAGGCAATTGGTTACTAATTGACCCGTGCCCACTTCGTTGAACATACAAACAGTTTGTGATGAAATACAATCGCGGAACCCGCAACGCCGCCTAGCGTTGCGGAATAATAAAAAAGATGAAAAATAGATAGTAGCCGATTCTCACATCTATTGCCAATATGCATATAAAATTTTATAAAAATAGGTCAAGCCGTTTCGGAGGAGTATGGTAACTAACACTGTGACAGGAGAATTTTATATACTCATATTAGATGTATCATCACGTTAGATAGGACCTATTAAGACCATTAGGAGTAGAGCACCAAAGAAAACCCCGATTTCGACGAAGTCCCAGGCTGTGTTAATATATAGCTGTGCCTGGGACTTCGTCCGTTTGAAATAGTGAAATAAATCCGTCGATTAGAATCATTCTTCTTCTGTGTGCTACTCCTGAGATTAGCGCGTTCAAACTAACGCTTTATTATATTATGGGCCAATTTTTCAATCGTCAGATAACTTTTATCTAAGGAATAAATATGTGACTTTGGCAGATTTTGTATGGAACAAATGTCAAAGTCATGGTTTATTCATTCGATTCAAGAGGCCATTGCTATTATATATGAAGGACGAAAACAGAAGTGTATGGAATTTGTCATAGGGTTTGCTTAATGACAAGCGAACTTGCTTATCACTTAGCGAAGCGTATTTCAAATCCCATACATTTTGTTTTCGAACCTTGTGAGTGATTTGTCATGAATTGAGGCTCTGGGCTTCAGACATGTGTCATTGATTGTGATAGATATTATTAATACTCTACAATCATAAATTTTCAGACAACATCAAGCCCCTCGCTCTCGCCGCCAGCGACGCCGAAGCCCCAGCATCAGGAAAGGTCTGCGGGTATGGCGGTGTAGAAGATGGTAAGTACCGTGTGTTAGGTCAGTTTGGCTGGCATCTCTAAAACCTGCTTTCTAGGACCAGAAGCGTAATTTCCCCGGATTTTGGAGTTTTCATCCCGGACATTTTAATAGTAATTTTTTCATTAACTTACATCTTGATTAAAATCTGGGGGCACGAGCGGGTTTCAACCGGACTACAACTTAAACCCCGCCCGGACGCTCCCCGGACGGCTTTCATACTAGGTCAAATCCGGGGAAACCCGGACGCATGACAGCCGTAGATCAGAGGAAACACAACAGCCGGGTTTTCATACAAAAACTGAGATCTACGCGACCTCTGTTTCCTCCCTGAATAATGCCATTAGACTAACATTTTCCCTATATTTTCCTTTTTTCCATAAATTAATTATTAAAATAAATATGGACGTTTAGAAACCTAAAAAAGACGGTCAGATTTTCGGCTGCTTTTAAACATCCAGGAAATAAATTCACTTGAATGAAGTACGTTTCATGATAAAATTGAAACATAGGAACATAGTTCAAGCCAAATACCTATCTATATTTTGCATTTCTCTAGACCGTAATGTTGGGACCTACAACACATATAAATGTTTCGTTGTGTGCTATGTAATTATGTAACGCAGCACTGCATTATACTCTTGACACTGCTACTAAACGGTTTGTGCAGAATGCAGGTGACGCAGCTACTAAACGCTTTGTGCAGAAAGCAGATTCAGAAAGATGTTTTTTTTTTGATATAGCGATATAGCCAACTTATTTATAATTTCAATATTTTTCCGAACGCAAAGGTCGAAAATACCCGTCCGTCTTTCTGTATTTAGTATATAATTATTACAAATTCTTTATTCAAATTGGTGTTAACAAAAAATACTAAAACAGTATTTAAGTGGAGGTCCATACAAGTGATACAAAACATTTTTTTGTAATTTTGTTCGGTACCCCTGCACATTTTCTATTTATTTCAGTTCCCGGTGAGCAGCTGCTCTGCAAAGAAGTTGACCTGGAAGCTTCCGAAGTCGGAGCACTGGTTGCTCAAGAGCAAACCACCAAGGTAAGACCATGAACCCTGGTGCTTGAGTTAGTTATTTTAATATAAGATAATAAATATATCAATTATGTTTAGCAAAATTCATTCTAATGTTTTACAGAGCATTTGGAAATGTAGCTATTGAGTATAGCTACATTTCCAAATGTAAAATCTTTGAAAAATCCTGCATCATGCATGATATTAAGTTTTTACTTGAAAACCTTCGTGTTTTTACGCATCCGGCTTAAAGGACCAACTTTTATTTCAGTTCGACCTGGGCGCGGCTGTGGTCAGCGACGGTGCCGTCCACGGTATCCTGGTTGGTGCTGGTGAACCCAGCGGTAAGTGACATTCCCCAATTTAGGTAATACAATAACTAATTTAAGTAAAATATCCAAATGATAATCATTGCCATTTTCTAATAACATCTGGTATTTGGGTGAAGGCCATTATTACAACGTATAAGACAGGTGTTGAAAATCTAGGACTTGAAAATGGTACAAACTATAAAAGTATATAAAGTTTTCTTAGGTATATGCTAATTGCTGTTTATTATCTTTCAATATGGATCGATTTATGTGTGAATTTGTGTTTTGTTAGGGGCTGTGTTATGTCCCTTTATGTATTTAAAAGAATATATTTTTAATTTAATTTTGTTTCGTGTTCCAGTGTTCCTCCAAACTGCCGTCTACCAGGACTGGATCAACGAGGAGATCGCCGAAACCTTCGCCGTGATGTTCGTTGATGCTTAATTATTGTGAATAAACAATTTAAGAATTGTCTCAACTTTTCTTTTTCTAATTTTCTGATTAGACCTAAGTGGACATACCCTTATACCTCGTCCAAAGGCGTATCAAGTGCGTACAGCAGTGCTATTCTTTAAGAATGTTTTCCGTATCTCGACAGCTGAATCTGCGGTGAGTGTCAAATTTCGAAGTACCTACACAGTATGGGAGTCCTTAGATTCAGCTGTCAAAATACGAAATAATTCATAAAGAATAGCAGTATTGCTTCTGGACAGAAAATGCGTGTGTAGCCTGGACGCAAAGTGTGAGTATTACCTACTGCGCGTATACAGTGCGTAACATTGCACGGTAAATACACCATTCTGTACATATTCCTAAGTGCCCCTCTCCACGTGAATTTGTTTGTTAGTTACACGGTTTAAAGTATGTCTCAAACTACACTGGTAGAGTCGTAGGGTCCAAGGTTTCATCTAAAGCATTCATAACTTCACATTGATTCTATTTAATAGGTAAACGGTGCTGTATAATTGCAGCAAGTTATAATATAAAATCTTTTCTATTTAATTACAAAGTTCAGAAGGCTAGTAAGGAAAAATCGATGTTTTTGAAATCGATTTTTATGGGAATGAGAAAAATAGTTTTTTTTTTTACTTTCAGTCACATCCGTTAGTAGAGCCGAAAAATACATAAACGAAACCCTCAGCGCTTCTTTCACAGCAAACTCTATAAAACATGACATACATCCTTAAATATTACCATTAATTTAACACACTTTGGATATTATAATGATTCAACACAACATAAAATGTGCCCATAACTTGAATTCTGTAGACCACGCACGTGTTATATAACCGCGGTCAATGCTTTCAAGTTTACCTCCGTCCCAGTTCTGCCGAATATTCTAGAAGCGGTTATCATTGATGCGGATTTGCGGAACTGATGAAGCGAACATGAGCAGTAGGCAGCGGTAAGATTGGTGTGACGAAAGCCGGACCTACGTCATTTGGTCCATGTAATTGCAACAGATCCTCCTCGAATGGTTTTGTTCATTTCCTTAAATGACCACTGTCGAATTTGGGTCCAGATCGTGAAAGGTCCATATTTTAATACGTCTAAGTGGTCCTTAATCCTTATCGTAGAATGCTAAGTCGTTAATGTCCGGACTATAAAATTTACGGACAAATGCTGGTATTGAACACTAATTTTCACAAATCTTGATAAGGATGGAAGGAATAAAAAGTGATATTAATCACGAAAATATTAAATCATTCATTAGTGTCCTCGTCCGTTCTAAATGTCGTTTCCATAGTATTACCTAAATACAAAAACATCAAATAGCCGATTAGGGTAAATATTTTATAGTAAATTACCGATTCTGTTGCGATTCAATATCCTATTAATCTAAACAAAGCTCAGTATGGGCGGCTATACTGCTTCCAATTTAAATATCACTTATTCACCGCACAGTAAACAAAACATTTTTTAAAATTCAATGTTTAGTTTACATAATATCAGCTAATAGATCATTTAGACATTGAGTCGGAGCAAAGTATAGTTAGCGCAAAGTCTTCTTTAATTTCTCAACTTCCATTGTAAGGTCACGTAGCTATTGGTCCTCGACAATCTTCGTTTTGTTCATCATTATCTAAACCTTCTTGTTTCTAGGTTTCTTTTGCAAGTCATTACATAAGATGAACAATTATCGCAATAGTTCGTGTGAAGGCTTCTGCAGCCTGTTCTCACCATTGTGGTACTTTACTCATCTCGTTTCGTCGATGTAGGCTATATTTCAAAATCTAGTAAAGTTTTTATTACATTTAATTTATAGCCTATTCTATAATATATTCGTATTATGTTGTCACCATCATCATTAAACAAGAATCGCAACAGATTTAATGAAATACTTACTCGTAGATACGCCAAGTACATGGTATATTTTGAATGAAATTGCAATCAATTCCACGTATTTCAAAGCTTTTTTATTTTAACCAGAAGTGCAATGAATTCATTTTTATGTACCAGATGTAAAGTAGTATTATTTTAATGTGACCTGTGAAAAAATAATTCAGCATTTCAATTTGCATAATACAAGCAAATTAGAAGATGATGATTAAGGAAAAGCAAATACTCGAGAAGCTGCTAATTTTGTCACCGCAGTTGAACGACCGTTTAAGTATGGTAAATCTTGCGCGAGTAGACCGCCTTGACACGAATCTGTGACACGCCTTTCTCTGTGTAATCTTCTAATTATAATGTTCTTAACCCATAAAACACGAACAGGTTCTAAAACGCTTTTTCTTGTTGAACAAATTGCATTCTAATTGACCATTATAGTACAATAGTTTTTAGATAAGCGTTTGACATGTTTTACCCTCTTATAAATATACAAATAGATGGTTAACCTGGGATCAGGCCTAAACAGTTTTATATAAAATACTTGAGGACTACGCAGTAAAAACTAATTCAACATTTTTAATACCAGCCGTAATATTTTTATTGATCATGCCCAAAATAATGAACATAATGGCCGATTTATACGCAATATAAAAGAGCGGCCTCAAATAAGATCCCCGAGGAACGCCTAGGCATCATTTAAATTAAGATCGAGTCGAAGGTCTAAAATTAAATAAACAAAGTAATTTTCTCTTCTCAGTATTTACTCAAATTAATTTTAATCGAAAATTCCCGGCCCTGAGATGTAAGTAGGTTTTAAAGAAAATAAGTCGCCCTAGACTGATTTAAGTGTTGACTTAACATTTTAGCTAAAACGAACGGTTTGTAGGTCACTTTGATATAATAAGCCACTGTTGACGAAATAATTATATAATATTTCGCGGTTCAGTGTGGAATCACGAAAGTGTGCGATGTCGCGGTTCCTTCTTTGACTATAACCTCAGAATGTCATTTCATGTTGAGTTTTATTGCTCTTAACGGTTAGTAAATTAGTTACACATTACAGAAAAATATACTAGTGAATCGTTTAGGACTTGTGATAGTCTCGGTTAAATGTGAAACACAGAGTTAGGCCCTTAAAATTAAAATAACTCCGCGTTTATTAAAAAACACGTACACAATTAGGTAGGCCTAAGTAATATCAATACTAAGGGACACTTGTTTCTATTCAATTTGGAGTTGGGTTCCAGTGTCAAGGCAAACTATTGCTCTCAAGCCCACTGCATCCAATGCGTGTGTGAATCCGCTAGCATGCGCTAACACTGAAACCACACTGCGAATTGAACATATTCTTCTTCTTATATATAAAAATGAATCGCTGTTCGTTAGTCTCGAGAACGGCTGAACCGATTCGGCTATTTTTAGTCTTGAAATATTTGTGGAAGTGCCGGGAAGGTTTAAATGGTTTGTATGCTCAACGAAGTGGGCTCCGGTCAGCTAGTAAAATATAACTTCAAAGAAAAGTTGTTACTTTTGAAAGAAAGAAAGAAAAAAAAACAGTTTTTTTCTGACCATCATTTCTTTATAATGTAACATGTAACATTATAAAGAACAATACTTAGTGTCTAAAATAATAATATTATTATGTTGTATGATGCCAAAAGTTGACCCCAGCTCAACAACTTTTGCTATTTATCTTTTACTACTAATGTGTCTACGTACTTACTTAATAGACAAGCAAAGGTTAGGTTAGCCACGTTAGTTATATGCTTAACTTGCATTAGGCGTAGACCGTTGTTAAAACATATTTAACGTATGTAGCAAGTAGTGTTTAAAATCAATATTTAATACAAATTGACATTATGTAACCTTTGTTCTGACGAAGAAAGCTTGTAGGTAGGTACTTACTAGTTTCATTTACAATTCTGTGAGCCTGGTTGCAAGAGTTTCGTTAGATACTAACACGCAAAACATAACGATTAGTTACTAAGACAACCCAATATTTTTAGGCAATTATTGTTAGCTAATCGACCGTAATGTCGAAACATTATTTTACACGAAAGTATGTTAACCATTCATTGAGTGTATGATTGTATGAACGCATAAATATGAAACAATACACTCAAGTTCAATGGAATAGACCGAATTATTACGTAGGTTCCACTACAACTTTCTCTCTTACAGCATCACAACGTGTTTTGCCGCGCATTTGGCAAGCACGCGTGCGCGGGAAATGTTCCTGCAACGGCAAATTTAAATTTCGAACAGTGTTTTTTTTAATTAATTACTTGCCAGTTTTATTATTTTTATAAAAATGGTAAAGTAAACATCGCAGTGAGTTTCTGAATCGGCAAAATGTTCTATTTCAAACAATCTTTTTTACGAACAGTGATTTTTGTCGCGTGGTGCCAAGAAAACTGTGCTTTCGACAGTGATGTTTTACGGTTCATTTTCTCGTGTGCTCTATGGGTTTCTGTGATATTAACTTTGCTAACATATGACTATGACTATTGGATATACAGAGGGATGTTTTCGCCGCCAGTGTGGCCGGTTGTAGGCCACATTTGGAAAATGGCGACGTTCAGGGAACACAGTGGCCTTTTTTTTAAAAGGATGTATGATATGTACAAAAATCATCGATGTATAGGTAAGTGAATACTAAAGCGAAATATGATACGAGTACCATAACGCGTAATACAAGTAGCTAAGTTGGTAAACAGGTATGTATAGTTATATTAACACCGAACGTCAAAATTCACGCAAGTAGAAAAAAAATTGAAAAAACATATACATGTACATAGTCGAATTGAGAAACCTCCTCCTTTTTTGGAAGTCGGTTAAAAACCTAAGAAACAAATAACTTATACGCATGACTATCGCAGAAGTACGTTGTATCTACACAAGAATAGAAATACTGACAGATTGTTAGGACTAAATGACGGATTCCCCTATCAACCTGTAATTTTATCTATTCTTTCGAAGACTCAAGTGGTCATGCTGCGGGTAGACTTTTATTAGATTGCAAAGAATTTAGATAATTATGTAACGAAAATAGCTTTGCGCAATATGAAGTCATTAGAATATGTTAATCATGCGTATATTCTTGTGGTCTATGGTTAATGTTTTGGAAAGAAGAATATAATATTTAGTACTTGGAATAATAAAGTCTGAAGATTTTTGTTCTTTGCTTTTTAATGATCGTACAGTGTACGACTTAGCAGTGTAAGTCCCGATTTCACAAACGCATGTTAGTGTTAACGGCATGTTAAAATACCATGCCTTCTCATTCATTGATAGGAATTACGAGAGGAACAACATGATATTTAACATGTGTTGGTGAAATTGGCACTAAGGCTTACTGGGTTGGTCAGCTTAAACATTTTTTTTATATTTTACAAACATCTTAACCCGAATAGACTGTATGTGTACCATTACTGAGATCTCTTTGGGGGATGATCCTAAGTTAAGGACATGGATCACGCTCTATACAAGTCTGGGCCACAAATATAAGTAGCTAAACAACGTATACAGGGTGTAATAAAAAAAGATTAAAAAAACTAAAACCCGACTTCGCAAAAAGGGGTCTAAAAAGGCTGAAACAAGAAAATAATTCAATTTGAAATCCAGATATGCATAGGTACAAAATGGTCAAGGTAGAGCCGTGGTCGTACCCGCTAGTAAAATCTAAGCATCAGTTCACACTGAAATACGGTAGAAAAAAACCTGGAAAGAGCATACCGTATATTTTGTCTGCCGTGGCAAGGTTCGATGCCGATAGCGGGTGCGACCACGGCTCTACCTTGACCATTTTTGTACCTATGCATATCTGGATTTCAAATTGAATTATTTTCTTGTTGAAACAAGAAAATAATTTTTAGACCCCTTTTTGCGAAGTCGGGTTATAGTTTTAACGTTTTTTTAGACCACTTTTTGCGAAGTCGGGTTATAGTTTTTTAAACTTTTATTTTATATTTTTCTGTTTCCACATCAAATATAACATTATATTTTCATTAAATTAACGCATAGAAAGTAACTAAACAACTCCTAGATACTACTTGTACGACCGCATTTTAAACGTTTATTTTGAAATTAACAATAAAATGTAATAATTAACAAAACATTTAAATGCATCTTTGTGATGTGCTCGCCAAGACCTATCTTTTGATACCAAACACGATACAATTATCGTAATTTAATTTTTTTTGGAGATACATAGTTTTTGAGGTATAATTTTCAAAATCCAAAATTTTTCCAAAAACTATATAGCCTATGTTACTCGCGGTATTATTACCAATCGATTGATTTTCATTTATTAAAATCGGACCAGTAGTTTAGATGCAACGAGGGAACATACATACATACATACAAACATAGACTGCCAAAATCATTACCCTTTCTTTTGGCTTCGCCGAAGTCGGATAAAAAGAACAGTCACTATAACTGAGATACGATTATAGTATTCTTAGGGCGTGTTTCACCAAGCAATGTTAAAATTAACGGGGTGTTAAATTATCATGCCTTCTCATTCATTGATAGGAGTTACGAGAGGGTTAACATGATATTTAACGAAGGATTAACTTTAACATTGCTTGGTGAAACACGGCCTTAAGATAGTATTCTTACCTCATTTTGGAAATGTATTTAATATTCTTTTTGCCAAAAAAAAATTATTTTGACTTTTTTCTTCTCATTTTTGTGTCGCAAGAATAACGAAAATGAAAAAAACATTTTTTTTTAATTTTTGGAAAAAAATAATGAATAAAAAAAACATTTCTAGAATGAGAAAAGGTAGTATAATCATATCCCAATGTTATAGTGACTGTTTTTTTACACCCGTTATAATTTAACCGCAGCAAAATGAAAGGGATTTTAGTTTCCGCGTACGGAGTAGCAGGAACTTCTAGTACCTAAATTATAAAACTTCAAACTAATTGCATTGTAATTAGTTAATACGAAGAATTCGCAAAGATTTTTTCATAGAAAATTACATAGTAGGTACCTATTATTAATAAAAATTGAATTAAGGCTGATCCTGCGCGTTTAGAAATCGATAAGATTGTTTGTAGTCATATACAGTAGTACCAAGATTGAAGAACGTAGATAAAAATTCAAAGAAATTCGATTGATATTGAGATTTACCCTTTTCAGTTTAATTTCCTTTTTTATTTTCGCTAAGGAAAACGATTGTTGGTTTCCTTAAGGCGAGGAATAACCGCAACTAGCGCCACTCTTTTTAAAATAAATCTTACAATGACACAAAGATCTAATCAAAAAAAGTAATCGGTTAAAACTAAGTAAATAGTTAAACATACAAATCGATAATTTAAAAAACTAAAAATTCCGACTGCGTTCTTTGTTTTGATATACCCACACCCGGTTTCACGGTATTCAAAAGAATGATCAACTAACATGACATTCAAAACAACAACCCCTATTGAACGCTGATTGGTGGAATATTGTCAGAAAGAAAGGAACGGACAGATATTTTATAATTACATCACGCTCGCACTTGCACGATTGGTTAAAATTCCTCAGATAAGGTTGATTCAAATTGTATGTCAACTAATCAGTGTCTTTGGTGAATTAACCCCGAATCTAACGAAACCTCTGAAGTTAAAATCTACCGAGCCGTTCAGGCTAAAGAGCGGATGATCCATGCGTCGGATGGGCAGATTGTAAAGCTAGCTTCAGACTACTCGCCAAGTAGGCCGAAGAAATGCTTAAGAGGAAACATGATGGGCTACAGAAATGCAAAATATGTATTTGTAAAGTCTATTGTTGTCAAATGATAGACAATTGCAGCTTGAACTGAAATTACCTATTAAAAATACGAGAAATTGACGATTAAGAGACGCCCATTTCCTCCTACAAAACATAACCGATTTAGATACTTTTTTTATTATAAACATAAAAAAAGTTGGAGCTATGTTCCTATGTTTAGAATTTTTATAAAATGTACTCCAATTTGTTTCCTAGATGTTTAAAGGCAGTCAAAAATCTAGGCATACTTTTCTGGTTTTTGAAAAAAGGAAAACATAGGGACGTTTTAATAGTATACATATTTTTTTTACTCTAGTGACATTATCTAGGGAGAAAACAGGTTTCGCAACCCTTGTTAGAAAAACAACAGTTGTGTTTCCTATTAAGGCGCTGCAGGCCCGCTACTAGCGCCACTCCTTTTAGCATTAATTTTACAACGACACAAAGATCTTATTAAAAAAAAATTATCGATTAAAGCAATAGGTAAACAGTTAAACTAATTTATTGGTATTTAATTACAGCTCTAAATCTTAAAGTGTATTTACTCTCATAAGAAAATTGCTTAATCGGCCACTTTTGGCTGTTTTTATGACAGTAAACGTATGAGAGTAAGTATAGCCTTATCACTAGCTGTCAGTAGTGAAGGCTGGTTGTTCTCAAGTTTAACCCTTCGGTGTTCGCACCACAAACAAGACAGACAACATGAAACCATAGACAATGATATTCTATCCATTAGTACTGTAACATGTGTTTATGTAACGCTTTTCCTATAATTCCTGCGACTATTGTAATCAAATCTATTAGTCATGTAACTCTTCATTAATAAGTTGTGATTTCTTTAGTACAGTTAAGAACACTAACAGATATGCCAATTTATATGCATTCAATTCATTTCAAACTACGTTCTATAAACTTTAACATATTCAGTCTGCAAGGACTACTTTAAAACATACTTTATATTAAACTAGTTGTGCCCGCGACTTCATGCGCGAGGTTTTTGAGTGACTTACACCTTTTATGCTGCACACGCAACGAAAATCCCCAAATGTGAATAATTTACCCTGTTTTTGCAATATTTCTCACCAGTGACGCTTCGCTCCTATTGGTCGCAGCGTAATGTTATAAAGCCTAAAGCCTTTCTCTATAAATGAAATATCCAATAAAAAAAGATTTTTTTAAATCGGACCAGTAGTTTCTGGGATTAGCGCGATTGAACAAACAAACAAACTCTTCCGCTTTATAATATTTATAAATTAGTATAAATATTATTATTCAATCGCTAAGAAGGCTTCGGTAATAAAAAAATATATATCATATCTAACCTAACATATTTTAAATGTATTTTTTATAATGTAAAGTTTAAAAGATCATAAGAATTCTCTAAACAATATTCCAAATGGTGTTCCAGGAATTCACCAGTTCTACCGTCGCACCGTAGTCGTGACGGATCCGGAGCTGATCCGTCGGATGTGCGTGCCGGACTTCCAGCACTTCACAGACCGTGGGTTCTCCTTCGACAGAGACCTGGACCCGTTGGCAGAGTCCGTGCTGTATCTGAGGGGCAATGAATGGAAGGCGCTGAGATCGAAGATTTCGCCGATATTCTCGTAAGTACCTCTCATTAAACTGCAGGGGGCTGATTCAAGATGCCATCGCTAATTATCGCTTACAAAGTTCGATAACAAAATGTATGGGATTTGACATATAAGCTACGCTAAATGATCGCGATTTGGTATGACATTTAACGTACCTTGTGTCAACATACATTTTGTTGAACTTTGTAAGCGATAATTAGCGATGGCATCTTGAATCAGCCCCCTGGCTTACTCCCGACACAATCGAGAATCGAATCAGTTCGATCTCAACGACTTTTGGTGTTTTATATGATTGCTTTGAAACTAACCCGGATAAATAAAATCTTTAGATCGTTACTTTTTGTAGTCCCGACCATATCAATAGACTGAGAATCAAAATAAATAAACTTCAATTTATTTTGAAGTATGCGGCACGGTTGAATCTGAATCAAAATCGAATCAGTTTGGAGAGTAAGGCCCCAGACTAGTAAGATCAAGATTTTATATCTTTGTCAACGTCGAAAAGTTTTCGCCAGTCGTAGAGCTATAGACAATATAGTATCGTATCGGAAGCGAGCGATGGTTGCCGAAAAATTTAAGACATAATGGTGATATGTCGCAAAAAAATGTATCCCGAAAAATAATGATTCTAGAGACGGTTCTTTAGATTAATGTCCTCAATACGTTACGACGCATTCTAAAATGTTTATATGACAGTTTGAACTCAATTTCCTCGAAATCAATATTATGCTACATATCACCTTCATGTCTTTAATAATAAAAATGTTTTCCGGAGAAAAGTTGCTGAATCGATGACAGACAATAAACAGCTCGTAAAATCTCGTATTTACGCTCTCTAGGGTGTCCGTCATTATGTCGATCCGAATTTTCGAATTTATAATTTGCTTTCTGTCAGAGAAGCGGGCCTACTCCCGACACAATCGAGAACCGAATCCGTTCGATATCAGTGGTTTTTCGTATTTTATTTGGTGAATTACTTTGAAACTAATCAGGATAAAGAAAATTGTTAGATCGTAACTTTTTGTACTCCCGACAATATCAATCGACTGAGAATCAAAATAAGTACGCGGCATGATCTGAATCAAAATGAAATCAGTTTGGAGAGAAAGGCCCCAGTTTCGGAATCCGTGTCGATTCTGCATTGTGAATACCCCATACCCCCGTTGGGTGTTGAACTTGGACCGATATTCAGCGATGTTTGGTCGGAGAACGCGTCAAGTTTTTTTCAACATCCATTTCTCTGTAACAATTTTTTTCAAAGCTTCTGCCGTAGGCCCCTTAGATGCCATCGTTAATTAATAATAAAAAAAACATATATACGGTCGAATTGAGAAACCTCCTCCTTTTTTGGAAGTCGGTTAATAATAATAGCTTTATTTCGACATTTATACATAAATTATAACACAAAATAGAATACCAGGACACTGATTCAAGCTATTTATCGCTTACGAAATTCCAAAACAAAATGTGTGGCGAAGCTTATGTCAAATTCCACACATTTTGATTTAGAATTTCGTAAGCGACAAAATATAAAAAAAAAACAGGGCCCAGGTTTATCGGCTTTTTCTATAAGTATACCCTGTTTTTTCATCATCTGGTCGTATCAGCCTTTTAAAAGAAATCATAAATATTTCTAACTTCTTCATCCTAATTAGCGATGACATTTTAGGTGTAGGAACTTGTCTGATTTTTATCATTTCTTATACTTTTTTCACCTACAGGCTGTAATATTAATGAGTGATAATACTTTAGGGTATGTATGTGCCTCCTATATAGAGTTTACTGTAAAAGCAGCAGCGCTGAAAGATATACTTTGGACTTTCATGTTTCTATGAGAAATGGCCCAATATCATAAATTTGCCCATACAATAATTTTAAAAAGTAACTCACGTTCAACGCTACCAGCTTTTACAGTTAACTATATACATATACCCGTACACACCCTAAAGTATTGTCACTCGATTATTTTACAGCATGTATAAAACGGGAACAAGTAATGCTTGACATTCTACCATTGCGTAAAATGAGCAGTGTTTTTAGCTTGCGGCCTGCGATGACTTATTCATAAATGGCAAACCAGGTTGGCTGGTTATAATTTACATTTAAGGCCACACATTATATTAGCGTTGGTTTTATAATAATAATATCTATGGACGTTACACCACGTTAGTCTGGTCCCGTGCTAAGTATCCGAAGAACTTGTGTTACAGTTATCGGACAACGGAAATGTATTTCATACTTTTATACTCTACACATATTGAAGATTTTTATTATATACACAACATTACATATTAAAAATTATACACAAATTTAATACACATCCATGACCCAGGAACATTGAAAACTTTTTGGTCCCTCATAATAAAAATCTTAAATATGATATATTAATGGAACAAAGAAAATTTTTTGTTCCTTCGGTGGGATTCGAACCCGCGACTTCTCGCTTGGGCAGCAACGCGCTCCACCACTGCGCTACAGAGGTCGTCAAACGTCGTCAGATTTTTACCCATTCGTAATTACAACCTTTGCACATATCGCATATTATGATGTTAAAAATATATTCTGTTTAATATTTACGTGAATTTATCCAATCCAACCCATTAGTGACGTGGATGCCATAGATAAATCTCTCACCGGTTTTTCAGATCAGACCATTATCAATTTATTGCGACCATAGCCAAGGTCAGGTTCTACAGGCAGATTCGTGGTTCACATATCAAGCCGAATATAGTGTGAAGAGAAGGACGCGTAGAGCATTTTTTGTTTTGGCACTTCATATAAATTACTTATCATAACGCGACAAATCACGATTAAAGATCTCCTTAAAAGTCACATAACAGATGAGTTTCAACCCTGGTCAGGTAGGTCAACGACCAGTTCGTTCATGTATAGACTAGGACCCAGCGAGCCCCAGCATAGTAAAATTCACTTCTTGTGGTCGTTTTAGGTCTTTGGATTTTTTTAGTTGTTAAGTAACTTATTATAACTAACTATGAAAGTAACTTATTATAACTAACTATGAGGTGTCAAAACAAAAAATGCTTTACGCGTCATTCTCTTCACACTATATGTTTAATGTATATGGCATAAAATATGAACATGAATCATTCTGTATAACAGGTTAAGAGCTTGAATCAAGCATTAAATAGCAAAGCAAATTAAGATGTATAATACATAAAACTCCCAGCTAATAAGTCGTGCAAACTCTTTAAAAGCTTTAACTAAAATATGTTTTAAGTTTTTTACTTTCCTCAGGACGCTCGCTGCTTACAAATTTACATTAACTGCGTTGTTTTCTCTCCAAGTCATATTTGCCTTCGCGTCTCGAACGTTCTATTGAAAAAATCAACAGCGGCTTCACTCAAATATGTATTTATGTTGAATTTATTGGAAAACATATAAAATATAGCTCAAGTTCCACGTCTTTGTTCAAATACTTATATGTTTACATCCTTACGTGAGCGCTTTTTGTCTCCAATGAAATATGCAAATTGTATGTCGATACAGAGGCTTTCTGAAGGTTTCAAAATGCTCCTTGAATTATGTAAATATGATTGTACTAGCTTGTAATTGAATGAACTGTTGATATAGGTCAAGAAGGTATTAGAATTTAATCTGTATGCATATTCATATCCTTGCCAGTTCTAAGATAGATCGTCCATTTAATTGAGGATATTCTTTAGTAACTACTGAAATACCTATCAATATCGCCTCCGTGGTCTAGTGGTTCAGAGCTTCGCTCTCGACCCGGAGGTCGTGGGTTCGATTCCCGCGTTTGAACAACAAAAAACTGATCACCTGATTGTCTGACAAGATAGATGATCCATGCGTCGGATGGGCATGTAAAAAGTCGGACCTGCGCATGTTGTCTTGCCTGTCGTGACGGTTTACCGTCCCACTGGGTTATGAGAGTAAAAGGAAGAGAGAGTGCTTCTGTGTATTGCGCACACACTTGGGCACTATAAAATAACTCCTGCGTAGCTGGCCTGGTTTCAATGAAATCGGCTACCGACACCGAAATCGGTGAGGGGTGCTATTATTATTATCCATCTGTAAGAAACGAGAGATCGCCATAAAATTTGACACCAGGGCCTTACTCTCCAAACTGATTCGATTTTGATTGTTGATGATCGATCGTGGCGCGTACCTACTCCCGAATAAATAGACGTTTGTTTATTTTGATTTTCAGTCGATTGATATGGTCGGGAGTACAAAAGTTACCATCTAACGATTTTCTTTATCCTGGTTAGTTTCAAAGCAATCCACCAAATAAAATACTAAAAGCCGCTGAGATCGAACTGATTCGGTTCTCGATTGTGTCGGCTGTCCCCTGTTACTTTGTATGAGATAGGCTTAAAAACCAACATTAGTCAAGGACAATAGAATGAAAATTATGCAATTTAAATATGCTAAGACAAACTTTTCAACGATAGTCCGGCAAAATTTTTAGCTCGTTTAAGTGATGTTTGATATTTGCTGACGTGATATTAATTTTTTCCAGACCAATCAAACTAAAAGGCATGCTACCATTAGTCGAGAATACAGCCATGGAGCTCATTACCCGAATAAAGAAGCTACTGAAGAAAGATGAGAATAACAATGAAAGGCATGATATCAAAAACGATAAAGTGATTTCCTGTGGTGACATGTTCGGCGGGTACACCGCTGATGCAATAGTGCCCTGTGCCTTTGGAGTCAAGAGCCACGTGATGGAGAACCCTGAAGACCCTTTCGCAGTCGCCCTACGAGCCTACTACGAGTTTACACCGCGTAATGTATTAGAGAAGTATGTTATATCCTCTTTAAGACCGACTAACTGACCCGAGCCCACTTGAGCATGGAAACCGTGTAAACCTTCCCGGGACTTCCACGTTTCAAGACTCGAGTCTTCGAGTTTTAGCGAGACTAACGTACAGCAATTGATTTTTATATAGCCTATGTTACTCAGTGATAATGTAGCTTTCTAATGAAAAAAGAATTTTTAAAATCGGTCCAGTACTTTTTGAGTTAAGTCGTTACATACAAAAATACAAATCTTTCCTCTTTATAATATTAGTATAGCTACCTTGTACAGCTTGTAATATTAATAAGTGATAATACTGTATGGGTCCCATATATAAAGTTTACCGTGAAAGTACCAGCGCTGAAACAGTTACTATTTTTAAATTATTGTATGGGTAAGTTTATGATGTTGGGGTATTTCTCATAGGAACATGAAAGTCAAAAGTAAGTCTTTCAGCGCCTGGTACTTTCACAGTATACTATACATAGGAGGCACATACACACCCAAAAGTATTATTACTCATTTATTTTACACCTTGTATATGTGTCAGTTTATTAGCATTTTTAGCCTCTGTCACTCGATATAAAGTAAGCAGCGACAAAACTTAATACGTTACTACAGTTATTAGACGATTGTACAACAGTTCTATTGTTGAATTCTTCTTCATTATATTATTTTGACGAAACTAACCTTTCTATAAAATTTCTAGTTGCGTTAATTTTAAAACTACCTACCATTATTAATTGAAGACGTGAATGTGAAAAGGTGATGTGTAGCAAAATTCTGATTTCGAGAAAATTGAGTTCAAACTGTCACTTTTCATTTTAGAATACGTCGTTATTGAGTACATTAATCTAAAGATTCGTCTCTAGAATCAATGTGCTTCATACGTTGTTGTTGACGTGTCTGTATAAATGTGTATGACAGGTGTCTGTCGGTACCATCGTAGCTCCCAAACGTATTATCTGATTGGGGGGTTTTTTTGTTTGACTGATATGTAGAGAGTGTTCTTAGCTATGTTTGGTGGAAATCGGTTCAGCAGGCCAATCGCGCTATTGGACAACGTTTCATTTGAGGTTCAACTTAGTTTCGTTTGTGTTTCAGCTGCGTTTCGTTTCCAATCCAGCTGAACATTTTTGGTCCTTTACACAATTTAGATTCAAAAACTTAACTTATATACGATCACTTCGTTCCAAACGTTCGATCTGCGTTCGAGTTAAACTAGCTCCGTGTGAACTTTTTGTTTGACAGCGTTTGAGTTTCAACTACGGTCCAGCTTCGTCTCACCTAACTGTCAAAAGGATAGCGCGATACCGAATACGTCATAAAGTCGAGTAACGTTCACATTTCGGTTGCGTTTCAGCTAAAGTTTTTTAGCATGATTGCCCTGCTGGTCTTCAAGGTCATCAGGTCGTTTGATGTGATAGGAAATTATTAGGAATGTTACACGCTAAGTCGGGGGTTTTTTTTTATTTTAAATTTAGTTTATGTTTGTATTTATTTTCCAGATCCTTGCACTACTTCTGGCCCGCGTTCGCCATGTTCATGAAGATCCGAATCATACCAAAGAAGACTCACGATTTCTTCTACAACATTGTCGCAAACGTTATTAGAGAAAGGCAAAATGGTAAGAACATCGCCTTTTTATGTCACAACCAGTGGGCGAGCAAATATTTCACCTAACATTTCGTAAAATTCGATCTGGGGGCTGATTCAAGATGCCATCGCTAATTATCGCTTACAAAGTTCGATAGCAAAATGTATGGGATTTTACATAAGGTACGCCAAATGATCGCGATTTGGTATGTGGAAATATTTTCATGCGAGCGTCTGAGCGTCTTCAGTTATTATTCGTAGTTATCAAGCACGTGGTCTAGTGGTTCAGAGCTTCGCTCTCGACCCGGAGGTCGTGGGTTCGATTCCCGCGTTGGAACAACAAAAATGTTGGTTTCAAGTTTGGTTAGGACAATGCAGGCTGATCACCTGATTGTCTGACAAGAAAGATGATCCATGCGTCGGATGGGCATGTAAAAAGTCGGACCTGCGCCTGTTCTCTCGCCAGTCGTGTCGGTTTACCGTCCCACTGGGTTATGAGAGTAAAAGGAAGAGAGAGTGCTTCTGTGTATTGCGCACACACTTGGACACTATAAAATAACTCCTGCGTAGCTGGCCTGGTTTCAATGAAATCGGCTACCGACACCGAAATCGGTGAGGGGAGCTATTTTATTTTTATTTTATCAAGCGCGTCTACTATTGCAATCTAATTTATTAAAAAGTACATAAATTAGTATTGTGAGATGATCCTCGTGTTAACGCTTTGCTGAAGTCAAGAAGATTTAAGTGTATTTATCTCATCGCCAGGTGTGCACGTTAAACGCGGAGACTTTATCGACATGATGATGGCGCTGCAGAATGATGAGAGGAACCACAACGTCCCCGACAAGGATGACGTAAGAATCAGTGAGTATACCAACTGTATAAGTGAATGAATGAATGAATGAAAAAATTATAATTAAAAAAGTATTTCTTCAGAAACAGAAACAACTATCACTTAAAAGTAATGTCTGCCAAACTGTATAGCAGTTTGTTGGCAGATCTAGCTCACTCTATCATATACATTTGTATTTTCCAAGCTATTACAAATACATAATCAGAATCAAAAGTTTAAGTTAAAGCACTTTAAGCTGTTGATAAAAAATCACTACCTCGATATATGTGTCAATCAGTAATCAATTTGTTACCCAGCAATTAGTGAGTAGTTAAACGTGTAATTGTTATATTGTTTTGTATTATATTATAATATGTATTAGTATATAACTTAATTATATTATAATATGTATTTGTATATAAATTAATTATATTATTATATATATTTTAATTTTAATTTTGTTATTTAATATACTTTAGCACATCACCTATTATTATCCTGTGCTTCTTTCTTTCTAATATCTAAAAATACAATGGTTGCCTGGAAGAAATTGCTTTGAAGCAATAAGGCCGTCTTTGTGTGCATGTCTGATTTTATGTAATTGTTGTCTGTTTGTTTTTTTGTAATTATTATTTGTGCACAATAAAGTATATTTGATTTGATTTAAAGTTTCACACTAATTAATCGCTCTCACATTGTATGAGTTTAGTTTTAAGTTATAGGTATATTATTGAAAGCGCCGAAAGTTAACTTTCGATATCTGACGTTAACGGGTAGATTAATTTTACATAAAGCGCCATCTAGCGACGGGATTTTTCCGTTTGAGAAGAATTTTCGACACTTTTTCTGCCACCAGGCGGCGCTTCATAAAAGGTCCTAGTGGTGTTATTCATAAAACCTACTCATATAGCAGAGTCTTCGCCTATCCACTTTGACATTGGCAAATCAATAAGGAGCCATTTTTTTAAAGAAGAAGAAACAGCTGTAACGAACATAAATACCTTTTGTTTTAAGGTATACAGTAATGATGTAGGCTACATTGTAGCTTAGGGTATCAAATTCCTGGAATTGCAATTAGCGCAAAACAAGCGCGTTAGCAAAATGTTTCATGTGCGGCTTGTATGCGCTGACATTGCAAATGTTTTGTTAGTTTTGAAGCACTTGGTTTCATTTGATAATTCGAGAAGCAACCAATCGATGTCAAACGTTGAATGTTGAGGGTATACGAAAACTTTCGAGCTATTGCTTAATTAATTACCAGAATATAAGTATCACGTATATCACAGTTTAGTTAGTGTGGCAGCGAATGAAATATCTTAGTCATCCAATTAAAAAACTTCACGTTCTTAAATACGCCAAGTTGTAAAAGTTCAGACATAATTTATCGCTCATATAACTTTAATACTAATTGGTGACATAGACAGACGTAACCTTCTACTTATGAAAAGTGAGAGAACGTTTTATAAATCCGTAGTTTGTATCTCGGAAACTCGGCATGCTTTTAGTGATCGACTATTTGTAGGTGAAAACAAAAAAATAAAACGTGATCAACGCGAATACGTGCGACGTACATGTCATATATTACCATACCGCACACCTTCAATATCACCACACCACACAATAAAATTTATACAAATAAGAATTTGGGTTTTAGAATATTATTATTGCTGATTGGGGGCCTGTTCCAGGAGACGCTCTGAACGTTCAGATCATTCATAACGCTGACATTGACAGCTGACAGTGCCTGTGAAAACAGTTGAAAACGATCCCTAAACAGTGCTAAAGAAACGCAAATCTGAAAGAAAAAAACGTTATTTTCGTTTACTATTTTCTTTAGCACTGTTTAGGATCGTTTTGAACTGTTTTTACAGGCACTGTCAATGTCAGCGTTATGAATGATCTGAAGTCTGAACGATTTGAACGTTCAGAGCGTCTCCTGGAACACAGGGTATATCTTGGGACTAACTTGCTATTTTGAAAAAAAAGACAGCAAATAATTTTAAGATATTTATGTTGTTTTCTTTAAGTGCATGCTGTATTTACCTATAAGTGATTGTGACACATTCTGCAGCAATGTGATATAATGTTTATTCCAAAAATGTAACTAGTGTTAGCAATTGATGGTAAATCTTATTAATAAATAAAATAAAAAATAAATATAGGAAGTCTGTCACAGAATCGGTTATATTTGTCGTTATTGCGGCAAAATCGGTGAAAAATCGGCCGACTGTTATATATATGTAGCAGTCATCTAATTGAAATCGCCATTTCATTAAGTGACTAGCGTTTTTATCGAATGACAACATTAAATTGAAAGACTAGGCCGAACATTGATTGAACAATCATCACTCAACGTCCAATTAGTCAGCGGATTAAAATCAGTCAGTTGATTGAAATGTTTTCTCACTTTGTTGATATTTTTTTATTTAATCTACTTTAAAGTGCGATACTCGTTATAAAATAGTGTGACAGCATTTATCTATTATTACGTCGCCGCCGGCTACTCTTAAAGAAAAATTTGAGGTGAAACTGAATGAGTACGAACGACATAATGAAAGTAAGTTTTAAACATGCTGTACGTCATCGTTTTACTAATTTAGCTGATAAAACATACAAAAACTACAATAAATGGATGTATTTATGTTATATTATTTATACTCATTTTATATTCCTAAATTAATACTAATTCTATATTCCATAAGTAGGTAATTTGTTGACTACGCTAAATGACTAAATGACGTTCAGTCAAGACGTTGGACGTTATAATAAACAACATGACGAGTTGTCCTTTAGTCTTTCAATATAATGTCGTCATTCGATAAAAACACTAGTTACTCAATGAAATGACGATTTCAATAAGATGACTGCGACATATATACTGTTTCGCAATGTCAGTTCGTCTGCCCGTCTTCAACATACCGTCCAAACGGTTGGTGCTAGAAACACGGAATTTTGCATGTGTATTTGTGTAAATACCACATCGACAATGTGATAAATAAAAACATTGAGTGGTTGGTATATTTTTTGATTAAGGTTCATTATTGCGAGATATAAAAAAAAATTGCATTTTTGTTAAATACCAAACGGCTGGCTCAAAATGTATGAAATAATGAGAGTGGTAAACTTAAAAAGAAAACTTATAACCTTGTTAGTTCACAATTGTATAGAATTAACATGAAAAATGTCCTCGCTTATTGGGAAAACTACTTACGAAAAGTAACTAAATAATAAATAGTATGTAAAATATTAAAAATAAAACAATAATGAAAAAAACTTTATTGAGACATAACATAAGGTAGACTCGTACATGAAGAAAAGTAGAAAAATAAAAAAACTTTAAAATTGAAAGCCTGACTGCTAAAAGCAGTTTCTTTCAAACAGGTAACAAATAAAAACTATAAAAAAATGCGGTGTGGTAATAGAAATAACAAAAATATTAATTAGATTATAAAAGTATTATATAGACAACTTGGAATACACAAATATAATAAAATACATTAAATACAATTAAATGTACATAAACATAAAAAATAGTATATAGAAAAGTAGTACGGATCCCTAAGGCCTCAGCCTCGAATTATGCGGGCTGCGGGGCGGCAGCGGCAGCGGCGCGGGTGCGGTACTCGTTACCCGCTTCCGCGCCGCTGTTTTCGCCGCCGCCGCTTCTGCCCCGCTGCCCGCAAAATTCGAGGCTGAGGCCTCATCTATGCGTGGCCTGACAAGCACTTTGCCGATTTGTCATAGTCATGTTAAAGATGTAAGCATGACTTGTTAGTTGTTTTGGGTCTTTTTATTACTGGCCACGAATGTATATAAAGTTTGTACATAAAAAAACCAAACCTTTACATTGGGTCCGCTAAAAAAAAAGTTTCATAAATCGACACTCAATCTCAAACTACTTTGGCGCTAGTGTCGTAACGAACTCTTAAATTCAAATATCAATTTTGTTCAAGAGTACAAGGGATTCCCGGTTTTATTCACATAAGCATGGCCTATCATCCCATACAATCTATGTTTAATACAAAAAAATGCAATAGATGTCACTACTATTAACGTTTGTAAATGTAAATATGCCAAATAAAGTACAAATATTGACATTAAAATAAAGATTATCATATTTTTTAAGCATAACATCACATGAAGCTAAATTCAACTCCTTAGTTAAGAACAAGATACGAAACGAAATTAGTAATTAGTATTTTCCAATAGTGGCGCTAGATGGCGGTTTCCGGATTGTGCCTGGAAATCGAAGAAAACAAAAATAGCCAGTCGAATTGCCAGTATTAGGGTGATACCATTTTCTAGTACTAGGTCATGTCTCCGTTATATATCTACATTGTGACATCAGTTAATTATACCGGGAATCTCCGCCTGACCCGCTCGAGCATGTATGATTAGCGCGCGTGCAAGCGGAATAGACTGACAATCGAATCGATGTTCGAACTACGAGAATCGGGGCCTAGCTACCGTCATCGAAATCGTTGTAAGGATTTAACTCAGTGGAATTTCTTCTTTACAGCCGACATGATAATATCAGCTAACGCGTTTATCATATTCCTCGGAGGCTTCGAGACCACATCCTCAACTCTCTCCTTCATGTTCCTGGAGCTGGCTGAACATCCGGAAGTCCAGAGGAAGATGAGGGCGGAGATCCGTGAGGTGCTGGAGAAACACGAGGGGAAGATCACCTATGAGACACTACAGGATCTAACGTATATGGAAATGGTTATACAAGGTGTGTACATATATGCTGTTATCGAATACTTACGAGGTCTAGTCGTTAAGACCTCTCAACTGGGAGGTCGTCGATTCAATTCCTAGATGGAACAACTATTCCTAGTTATCCAACTGGAGTAAAAGAAGAGTGATTCTGTATATTGCGCATACACTTGGGCATTATAAAAATATCGAGTGTTCTTGGTGGAAACTCATGTTAGTCAATAGTGAGTATCTTATCTTATCTTATATATAATAAAACTGTAGAGAGGTCAATTCTGTACATTGAAAATTTTTTCAAAATCCATATTGGAGGATGATTGGCGATCGATACTGATGCCAAAAATGCAATTAGTAAAATTTTTGTCTGTCTGTCTGTCTGTCTGTCTGTCTGTATGTGCACGATGGGAACAAAAACTACTGAAGGGATTTTAACCAAACTTGGTACGATTGTAGCCCATATTCCTGGGCAGGTTATAGGCTATATAACATAACGCTACGATACATAGGAGCCGAGCAGTGACGATAAATTTGAAGCAAGTCGGATGAATTTCGCGCGCGTGGCCTGCGGTCGAACAGTTCGTGCGGGGGGCGCGGGGGGATCGCTTACACAGTGACGCGAAGCAATAGAACGTGGCACTAAAGTAGATTAGAACATTAAATAAGTACCTAACTATCAGGATTTTTTTTCTGGGAAAACAGTGTTTTCACAGTGTCATAATAATATAAAATTGTATTTTTGAACTTGCTTCACAAATTGAAATAAATTATCATTTATTGTATAAAATCAACTTAATTAACTGTATAATTAAAAGAAAGCCTTTCGCGATAAACTAAAAAACGGGCAATTAAGCGGTTTTTGGAAAGCTATTTATACCATCACGGTATTAATCCTTATCATTTTTAATACGTTAGTTGGCTTAAGCATTCCATGAAGACTATAATATTTGCCCTTTATACCTACCATGCAAATATAATGAGTAGTTTAGGAAATATAGCAAAATTAAAATCGTTTCGCCGTGATTCGACCGGGCGCCGCGTAATGCAGGCTGCTGGGTGACGTCTTACGTCCGAGCCGGGCTGGTGTAGTGTAGACTGCTGGGTAAAAAATACTATTAAAATGTGCTAACTGTGCCTGTGTTATTATAGGAGACTTTTATTTATGCAATAGTACCCAAAACAATATTATTTTTTTTATTTTTGTCTGTTCGTCGGTGCATTTGTGCACGCTAATCTCAGAAACGGCTTATCCGATTTAGATGTGGTTCAATCATATTTGTAGTAACCTTGACTTAACATTTATTTCATCTCAATCGGTTCATAAACAAAAAACTTATGACAATAAAAAAAAAATGCTGGACGTTTGTATGAAGCGCGGCAGGAACTGCGCTGCAAACATTCAAATTTAATCTTTTTTTTATTTTATATTTTCTTTAAAACTAAATTTAATTTATTTATATTATTGTTATACTTAGGGTAGGTTAATAAAAAAACGCTACTAAAACCGATCGGCGCGCCGAGCTGGGGCCTAACTCTCCAAACTGATTCGATTTTGATTCAGATTCGATCGTGCCGCATACTCCCGAATAAATTGACGTTTGTTTATTTTTGTTCTATGTCGATTGATATCGTCGGGTGTACAAAAAGTTACGTTCCAAAGGTTTTCTTTATCCTAATTAGTTCCAAAGTAATCTACCAAATAAAACACCAAATCCGTTGAGATCGAACTGATTCGATTCTCGGTTGTGTCGAGAGTAAGCCTGCTGGATCCTCGACGGGGCGTGCCGCTGCGCCCATGTCTAACCGAGAGTTTCGTTTTAAATACCTTAATAATTGCAATATATTATGTTTCAATTTAATATCTCAAAATATTAATGACAAACCGGTAGTAAGTTCAAAAAAAATTAAAATAATTTTATGGTTTCGCAATTTATCCTATGTCGACACTATTAAGACATACATCCTAATTTTGATACGAAGCAACGTATCAAAATTAGGATGGTACTATATTATTATTTATTACTAGCTGTGCCCGCGACTCCGTACGCGTGGAAAAGTAATTTAGGGCAGTGTTATAATAAATCTGTTTTAAAAATATTTTTAGTTATTAAAACTGTCGTCGAGGTATTTAAAAAACTACTTTATGTTGACAATTCCTACTACCAGCTTGACAAACGACCGTGTATAATTACTATAATGCGAATGGGACTACTTGATAGTACGCTCACATACACGACGAACATCTAGTACTAAGATTTGTATGGATTTTGCGCCGCAGCGACTGAAGACGATGATCGTTTCCACGCCGACGCTGCTGGTGTGGCGACAAAGATATTAAGCCAGCGCGCCGCAAAATTTTGCGGTATTTTAGCCTTTAGGTGCGTAAGTCCGACTCGCACTTGCCCGGTTTTTTATTTATTAATAACCAAACATGTCAACCAACTGATTATTAATCACTTCACTGTTAAAGTACTGATTTTATAGATTTTACTAAAGTCCCAAAAGAAAGAAAACAAACCTAAGTTGTACCTAACATAAAAACCATTCGGTCCATAATAAAAACTAAGAAATAAAAATATCAAGAAAAACATAAATCTAACTTATATTGACATAACTTTTTTAGTTTAACTGTAAACACAATACTTATGTTAATCAAAATTCTATGTATTATGCAGTTATCGAATACATAATTTGGACAAAGAAGACTATAAAATGTACAGTAATAGTAGGCTGTAGTATGAATTTTAACGGACGGAATGAGAACTATTATAATATACAATGCATAATAATATTATACATTGCTAATGATGCACGCTGAGTTTAACTCTCGGATAACGTATTGTATAAATGTAGGTACCTACTCAACTTTGCTATAATTGTATTAAAAGTACGGCATTTGGCGTATAGATGTCGCTATTATGGTCTGTATGTCGCGCTATCGCTTGTAAGATAGATTTGTATATGAGAATACTCTATCAATATTATGATATTTGGCAAAAAAACCCATAATAATCTGATAACAGATATCCAGGACAGGCCGCAAAAGGCTAGAATTTCAAAAGGTATCTCGATTGGAATCGAGTTGTATCAACAGTTTTCCCCTGTAACACAGTTTAGTAACTATCAAGATGTTTTTTAACGTATGTATATATTATAAAATAGAAAAAACAAAATAAAGAGCAATATATTTATGAAAATCTTAAAATTGTTTTTAAAATTCCGTACCTCAAAAGGAAAAAACGAAACACATATTATAAGATCATTTCCATGTCCGTCTGTCTGTCAAGACCCTTTTACTCAGAAACGCGTGTAGGTATCAAGATGAAAATTATATAAAATACTCAGGATACCTACTGTTCCTTGAAGCAGTGAAAAAATCAGACCTCTTAGCCAATGCAACCAAAAGCAGTTGCTTAGGTATGTCGCTAAATTTCGTCATTTTCGACACTCGTAAGGGAATCAAAACCTAAAGGGTACTTCCCGTGAACTCAAAATCATAAAATTTGAAACCAAGCAACGTCTAAAACCATACGTTTTTAGTAACATTATATAGATAGTAAAAATATTTTGATTTTTTTAAACTTAGTACCGTTTGTCATGAATGTGTATAATTGAAACTTATAACAAATACTTAGGTCTCTAATATATTCAAGCTGTAATCAAATCAAAATTCTATGTCAATCAGGTTTGTATGGAGCTCTCGGTGCGCAAGTCCAACTCGCATTTGGCCGGTTTTTATTTATTTACTTATTACTAACCTACGCTAACAAAGATGTATACAGTACCTACTTATCACAAAGGACTTTACAGTAAAAGTACTAACTGATTTTATACAAATAACTTTCGTAATAAACTCAAGAAAAAAAATCTTAGATTGTCGCTACCTAGCAAGCCTAAAACTAACAAATAAAAGTCACCCCCGCGGGGCCCCGCGGCCCCGGTGCGTTTGCTGCGAATACAATTTGAAGCGGCGCGGCGCGGCGGCGCGCGGCTCCCGGGCCCGGCGCGCGCTTCCTACAAACGTCCAGCAAAAACGACACGATCTTTTAAAATTGTCATAACTTTTTTATTTATGAACCGATTTACATAAAACAAACACTAAATGTTAAGTGAAGCTTGCCGCAATATATTAGTGAAAAGTACATCTTAATCGGATAAGCCGTTTCTAAGATTAGCGTGCACAAACCCACAGACAAACAGACAAACAGACAAACAGACAAAAATTTCAAAAATCATAGTTTTGGGTACTATTGCGTAAATAAAGGTCCCCTATCATATTTTTTTTCAAATATCTTCAATGTACAGACACGACTCCTCTACAGATTTATTATATGTATAGATTATACCCTGCATACCAAGAGGCTTGCCGGGTACGTGACTTGCTGGATCGGGATCAACACTGGGATACACTGGGAAGTACCTATTGGCGAAAGTTGTCAGCGGTTGCGCCAATAAACTAAAAATATATTTAAAAATATAAAAGTGTCCTAAATCACTTTTCCACGCGTACGAAGTCGCGGGCACAGCTAGTACACAATATGTGTGTATTGAAAACTTTTGTACTTCTTATTTTAACTGTCTATAATACATAATGTTGTCGATTGTTACAGTAAAGAATAGAACGAGAAGAAAGATTATGTAGGTAGATTTAGGGACGGTTTTTGGATCGCTATTCAAATGTATGATCAACTAGCATGGCATTCAAGTTAACAACCCATATTGAACGCTGATTGGTCGAACATTTTTCAGAGGGAAAGGCAGGGACAGATAAATTATAGGGTAAAAAGAACAGTCACTATAACTTTGGGATACGATTATACTACCTTTACTCATTTTGGAAATGATTTTTTTTTATATTTTGTCAAAAGCTATTTTTTTTTACTTTTTACCATTTGGTTTTTTTGGCGCAACAATAACAAAAACAGATTTTTTTAAAAGTTTTTGTAAAAAAATACATTTTTAGAATGAGAAAAGTAATAATCATATGCCAAAGTAATAGCATGTAATAGTGACTGTTCTTTTTACACTCGCAAGGCTGGTTAAAATTCCACATTCCTTTACATTTGAGTAGCGATTCAGAAACCGGCCGTTAGTGACTTATCGAAAGCCATAATTTTAATGTGTAAAAAAGAATAATGTGGAGGGCGTAGGAGCGTGGTGTATCTTCACTCTTCAGCCCTTACTATCAGACAATTTATCCGCTAGTAAGTCATCTTACCCTTCTTTTCTTTCCAGAGACCCTGCGCCTGTACCCGCCGTTCCCGGCCATCCAGCGGCAATGCCGCCGGCGGTACACGGTGCCACAGACGGACGGACACACGCGTGACGTCATCATAGAGCCTGGCACGCTGGTCATCTTCCCCACGCTGGGGCTGCACAGGGATGAGCAGGTATGATACAGTTCTGATGAAGGCAACAAAATTTATTACTTGGTATGAGTATTTACAATGGACGCCTCAGTGATAGGTACTGATGTTTGCCCGCCAGTTCAGTTTTTTTTAACTTGGCTGCGCACTATACCTTGTGTAAGTTAACTAATTGAAAGTTAAACAAACCAAAACGTCGCGATAGAAAGCAACAAGTAAGGTCAAACATCTCCCGTTAGACAAATGGATGCATTTTAAAGTTCAACACATGTAAAATAGAAGTTTAAAGGAAATAAATAATGTTAATAAATTCAAACATTTTCCAGTCGCTTCTTATTCACATGAAAGGTATCGATTAAGGGCATGCGCGGACCGTGTGGTATTAAATCATAAGCACGTTTTGACATTTATTATTTTTTGAAGCATTTCCGAGCTCCTGCTTTTAACTTTTCTTTTGAATATTTGATAAATAAGAGCAAAAAGACGCAAGTTCTACCTAGATTGAAAAACATATCTCGAACGCACGTCTTTTATTTTATTCCTTGATTAAATCAAGATATTAATGATTTTTGTAGTTCAAATTTTTTTTATTCCTTGATTAAACTAACCCGTAAAACTAAAACCGTAAGCAGTAAGTCTCACAAAATATCCAAGGCAAAAACCGATAACAGAGAATAAGCAAGCCATGTCAGTTCGTTATTTTCTAAAAGGTTGTCCTGATTTGAAGACTGGAGTCCAATTTCACGACGTTGAAATTAAGTTTTTTACTATAATTAAAATATGCCCTTTTAGATATATTTTGAATGTTAGCTACTGACAACAATGTTATGTTTTAACCACTTTACAAGCGGGTTACACGTACCTATATTATACGTGCTATAGTCTACACTAATATTATAAAGAGGAAAGATTTGTATTTTTGTATGTTATGGGCACGGGTCAGCTATTATTAATATATTGGATCTTTGCGGAGTCGTAAAAACTTAAAATGTATTACGGACTATGTCGTTTTTAAATATGTTTGGATATTTAATATAAGACAATCGCCTTGCGTGAGCCCAGCCTAAACCGGTACAAAGAATCACAGGTATGCACTATGCACATTTGCTGACTGCATGCGTCCCACAGTCGCAACTTGCAAAGCTTTTAGTGTGGCCAAGATATAAGGACTACATGCAGTGGTTAAGCGATGCTTTATGTCCATTGGATATAATTAAAAAGCAAAATAAGTGGGACTACGGCGCAGTCCCCATCTATATTTCGTATGTGTCGTAAGAGGTGAAGAGGGAATATACAGTGTGAGTGTTGAGACATGAGCAATACTTGAGGACGTGATAATTGGCTATTATATGAGATGAAAAAAAAACAATTAATCACTAAGTAAATGTATCTTAAACTTGAATAATTATTTACCCAACGCATGGACACCGCGCGTAGGTACGCGCCCGTACTACCTACGCTGATGTCGCACGCCGCCGCGCCGGCTGCATAGGTATGCCTACTTGCCTAGCCGCGTAATTTTCATAGTATCCATGATTCATTTATTTAAAGGAAAATTTTAAGTACCTAATTTTATTACATATTTATAATGGGAATCGAGTACCGAGTACTCTCCGTAAGTATTGCATTATCTCACCAGTCAGGCTGTATAATATATCCGTTGATAGTAGTTTACATGCTGGATTAACACATGGGGTACTTTTTACCGCAGCCAAATGTACGGTTCTACGGGATTTAATGTTACGCGTAGCAAGTATCGGGAAACACCTAAGAATGCATATTATTTGAGTGCAATAAAAATGGTGTCGCCATTTCGACTCGCAAAGCGTCTGGCTATTTAGTGTGTAAAAAGAACAATCACTATAACTTTGATATACGATTATACTACCTTTCCTCATTTTGGAAATGTATTTTTTTGTCAAAAACAAAAAAATTTTTTTTTTAACTTTTTACCAATTCTTATTTTTTTGTCGAAAGAATAACGAAAAAGCATTTTTTTTTGGAATTTTTGTAAAAAAAACAATGATTTCTCGAATTAGAAAATTTAGTATAATCATATCTCACAGGTATAGTGACTGTTCTTTTTACACTGGTTATACTATAGCTCCGCATATCTTCGCTCGTACTGTGTGTGCGGCATAACGTAGAATGCTTTGTAGCGACATTTTCAAAGGCGCTTTGAAATCGACCCTAAACGGTATATTAGTCACACACCTTTGTAATGCGCTGAGGCATTAGTATTCGGGCAATGAATTTTCAGCGGTTTTGCTAAAGAAGTGTTTGCGACTTCTTAATTTTTCTCATTACTTGCTAATCGGAAGACCGATTCTCGTATTTTACTTTCAATGTCGCATACGACAGATTATGACAAGACACTCCGTTTATAAGTCACTAGCTGACCCGTGCCCACTTCGTTGAGCATAGAAACCGTGTAAACCTTGCCGGGACTTCCACGAATATTTCAAGACCAATAATAGCCGAATCAGTTCAGCTGATCTATGTTACTCAGTGATATTGTAGCTTTGTAATGGAAAAATAATTATTAAAATCAGCCCAGTACTTTTTGAGTTTATTCGTTACATACAAAAATACAAATCTTTCCTCTATATAATATTAGTGTAGATTGAAAGTAAAATACGAGAATTAGAAAGTAATGAGAAAAATTAAGAAGTCGCAACCACTTCTTTGTAAAACCGCTGTACATAAACATTGTTTGACGCAATGATGTTTATTCGAATACTGTTTAACTGTAAGCTAAACAAACACAGAAAACAAATCAACTTTTTATTTCCTTATAGGTTATTAAATTACTTACTCTACAGAATTGTCCTACATGATGCCTACCACCGGTTCGGAAACTAGCCCGGTGAGATGAACCGGAATAGAAACTCGTCTACAGCCATCTTTTAGCAAAAAGAATAGAACATTGTTATTTAAAAAATATATATAAAATTTACATTTTTTATAGGGTGTGAAAAGAACAGTCACTGTAACTTTTAGATATATTTATACTACCTTTTCTTATTCTAGAAATGTATTTTTTTAAATATTTTTTAAACTAAAATGAAAATTATTTTTTGCTTTTTCTTTATTATTGCACAGAAAATAATAAATAGTAAGAAGCAAAAAAAAATGTTTAAGTTTTTTGAGTTGATACGCACAAGTGGGGTTTTTCACCCAATAGTAAGAAAAAAAAATGTTTTAGTTTTTGACCACAAAAAATATAAAAAACATACCTTTTTTCCCAAACGAGTATAATCGTATCTTAAAGTTATAGTGACTGTTCTTTTTACACACTGCATATTGATAACAATGTTATGACTTATTATAACTAAATTAAAAAAAGTGTACGAAGTTGTAACCTAGTATAGAGGCACCTTATTCCCAAGGTGTGCAAATCATTCGTCCCGATTTCACCAACGCATGTTAGTGTTAACGGCGTGTTAAAATACCATGCCTTCTCATTAGTGATGTTCCGGATATCCGTATCCGTATCCGTATTCGCGGATATCCGAGGTAAAAAAGAAATCCGTATCCGTATCTGTGTACATTACTTTTCGAGCGGATATTTTACGGATCTTTTCAGGTGATTACCTAGGTAGAATTAAAAAACTAATAAATTCCATTCAGACTATTTTTATTTAATTAAATCAAATATTTGGCACCTTTATATTGCAAACATTGAGATAGATAGATCTTTATAATGAGAGAGCAAGTTAACATCACTTTTATGATAATGAAATAACTAAAATATAAGTAATTTTTTCTTATATAATTTTAATGAGATCAATATTTTATGAAGTTTTAACGTCATTTTATGACAATGAAAAAACTAAAATGGAAATCTACTTTTTCATACAATTACGGGAATATTATAGCAAGCTATATATAACATCATGGTCACTTTTATGTCAATGAAAAAAGAAACTAAAACGTAAACCTCTTTTTTTTATAATTATGAATCAATACAGTAGAAAGTTATAAAATCACTTTGAGATAATGAGGAAACCGAAAATATATTCTAATTAAATGATAATTCTAAATGAATACTGCGCGTCACATAAAATTTAAACATTAGTTTACACGAGTAATGACAAAATGTCAGGCAAAATTAGAAGAGCTCAAAAAAATAATTAATCATAATTGAAATTAAGCAATGGTAAATTGTATTTCAAAAAAATCAACTTCGCAGCTTTGTCCCCCAAAAGTCTGTTACGATGAGGATCATAAACAATTCCTGCTGCACTGAAAAATTGTTCACTTGGAACGCTTGTTGCAGGTGATGATAAATATGTGCGAGAAATGTGACTGAGACATCCGTATCCGTATCCGCGGATCTTGGCACTAAATATCCGTGTTCAGATCCGTATCCGCGGATATACATTTTTAGCGATCCGGCACATCACTACTTCTCATTCATTGATATGAATTACGAGAGGAACAACATGATATTTAACAAAGGATTAACTTTAACATTGCTTGGTGAAACACGCCCTTAACCTTATAAAAACCTTTCGTAACGTACTAGTGACGTAATTTATGGATGACCCCTAATTCGTGATTATTTGTTCCAGTACTTCGAGAACGCATCATCGTTCATACCGGAGAGGTGGGCTGAGGGTAAACCGCCTCCCCCTCCGGGAGTGTACATGCCCTTTGGAGAGGGGCCCCGCTACTGTATAGGTGAGTCTGCAATACCCCGCTACGCGCAAGTGCGGTTTTTAACCCGCGACGCAAAAACGACGGGGTGTATAGTTTGACATATCTGTGTAAATGTGTATGTGTCTGTCTGTGGCATCGTATCTCCCAAACGGATGATCCGATTTTAATGTAGTTTCTTGTTTGAAAGGTATATCAGTCGAGAGTGTTCTTAGTTATGTTTGGTGGAAATTCCGGTCTTCTAGGTCATCAGGACATTTATTAGGTGTGATAGGAATGTTACACGCTAGGTCGGGGTTTTTTTTATTTTTAATTTAGTTGATAATATTATACTACGTTACTTTTACTTTAATAATATATGGATTAAAATTGCTTAGTTTTCAGATTCGAATCATGTGACATTGTTTTGCTAAAAAGTGCATTACATCGTAAATAAGTAAAGACAGCATTTTAGATTAGCAATACCTATCATAAAACGATCTGTCTGTACATTTATTTGCAAAATATGTAATAATATATTTATTTATATATAAAACAGGTACACTGTTATGTATATTTTACTTATTAGTTATTTTTAATAATGATTAAATTAACCTCTAGTGTAATTATAATTAAAAATAAGTAAAATATGTATAAGTACTGTAGAAAATAGCAGACTTACTAAGTACAAAATTTTCTTCTAGACAACTTTATGTATACCTTTACGTCTGTTTACAAAATTGAAAACATTGAAAAGTCTACAATAATTTTATTCCTTATCTTTTCAGGTAAAAGATTCGCTATAATCCAAATGAAGTGCTGTCTAGTGAAGCTACTACAACACGTGGAAATCGATCCAGCACCAGGGAGACAGGACAAGTCTGAGTCACGTACTCAGTCTGACCTTAAGTCAAGCGCCGAACGTCAGTCTGACCGTGAGTCGAGCGCTCAGATTAACTCAAGCATTAGATCCGAACTTAAGTCGAGTCGAAAAGAGCCGTTTGCTGCAGATGTCCGCTGTCCCATGACCTTACACCCGGCTGACTCACGAGTCAGACTGAGTATATTATGACTTAGATACTATTTGATGACGACGTGCAAGCACAGAGCTTATGATGAAGTTGACAAAAGAATTTGAAAATAGAAAGAAGATAAACAGCTGTACCATTATGCAAGTTACGGCAGCATATTGAAACGCTTACTAAAGTAAGGCAGTGACAGCGACCTGTGGACTAAGGTGCACTCAGTCCACAAGTCGCTGTCACTGCTTGGCGGAGTAACTATTGTATCCAGCCGATACCAAGCAAACACTATACATATCTTTATTTACTTAAAAATATGTCTAAACCAGTCGATATTGTAGGTACTAGACTTTGACTTATAAGAAGGCAAATATCTTTATTTTGAAAAGTTTTAATAATAATATGTTGTACCTTATGACTTCTACGTAACAGTAAAATATGTTTGTAATATTTTTCTTAATATTGTTTCTGTGATTAAATCTATAATTAAGTTATTTTGTGTTTCTTTAACATAATTTTCTATAATGATATCTGTCGACGCTTTAAGTCAATCTGGCCCCATGGTAAGTATCATAATATTATGAACTAACGGAAACATATTAAATACTCTTTTACCAAATAGGTACATATTTCAGATTTTTATTATATTAAACACTCATTAAATCCACATCTTTTTTATCACCCAACGCCTCCGTGGTCTAGTTTAGAGTCTAGCTCTCAACTCGGAGGTCGTGGGTTCGATTCCCGCGTTGGATAGCAAAATAATTTTTAAGTTTGGTTAGGACAATGCAGGCAGATCACCTGATTGTCTGACAAGAAAACATCTTTCTTCATCATCAAGCCTATTGGCTTGTCTAATGTGGTATTACATTTAACTAAAAAGTATAAAACTAAGATTTTAACAATTTAGTTACAACTAATGTTCTTTTTGAAGTCAGTGTCGATGATAAACTAGAGTACGATTTATACTAGAGAGAAGTCGGAGGTGGAAATTATATATATGGAATGTGTGGTGTCTGTCAGTCTGTCTGTAGCATCGTAGATACTAAACGGATTTATCGTACTCTAGTTTATCATCGACACTGACTTCAAAAAGAACATTAGTTGTAACTAAATTGTTAAAATCTTAGTTTTATACTTTTTAGTTAAATGTAATACCACATTGGACAAGCCAATAGGCTTGTCCAATGTTTGATGAGGCTTTAGCTATTTACCGCTTAGTCAAAATTGGTGTGCGACGTCGAGGATGCTCAACGTGGCTCAACGACTTTATGTTAATTAATATTAGTTAGTTATTTAACACTTAAATGTAAAACTTAGGGCGTGTTTTACATTTAAGTGTTAAATAACTAACTAATATTAATTCTCGTATTTCCTACTATTATAACATGGCGTTAACTTTAACATCGCTTGGTGAAACACGGCCTTAGTGATAAGTCCAATGGAGCGACATGGTCATTATTGACAAAGCTCCTTAATAAAGATTTAAAAAATAGAATACATTTAGTTATTGAAGTCGGTTTTCTTAAACGTAGTTTTGTTTTTTTGTTATTAGTTGTCACATATCGATCTCAAGACAGAAGAGAGGTACTTCGAGACAAGTGGAAGAACTAAATCAATCACAAGGGCTAAGGGCCTTCTAACCCATATGGTCAAGTGGCACTACGGGGAACATCAAATAAGTTTCATTGTTTGGTACTAGAGGCGTTCTTTCAATCCCAAATTGTAGTTAACTCTTTCAAACAGTGTCAAGAACTCGCACTCGGTTAGCAGATATTAGTTCCTGTCAGGACAATAATATAGTTTATGGAATACATCAAAGTCTCTTAAACTGGCCGATGACGATGTGCGTGTCCTAAACGCAGGCAGTTATTCTGGAACGCTATTCAAATGTATGATCAACTAACGTGACATTAAAGTTGACCCATGTTGAACGCTGATTAGTCGAACATTTGTCAACATTGGTCAACATCAGAGAGAAAAGGAGGGACACCTTATCTTATATCTTATCACAGTCAAAAAATTTTATTCAAAATAAATTTTACAAAATGTTTTCTGAACGTCGTATACACGATGCCTACCACCGGTTAGGGAACTAGAAAGACACAGCGAGAACAAAATTCGCAATCTTTCTATCTTCTTTCTCTTTCTCATCTATTAAATAAAAATGGATCGCAAAATGTGTTGGTAAGCGCATAACTCAATAACGACTGAACCGATTCGGCAATTTTTGGTCTTAAAATATTCGTGGAAGTCCAGGGAAGGTTTAAACGGTTTGTATGCTCAACGAAGTGGGCACAGCTAGTATTATATAAAAATGAATAATTGCTGTTCGTTTGTCTCGCTAAAGCTCGAGAACGGCTGAACCGATTCGTTTATATTTAGTCTTGAAATGTTCGTGGAAGTCCCGGGAAGGCTTAAACGGTTTCTATGCCCAACATCACGCTCGCACTTGCAAGGCTGGTTAAAATACCACATAAGCTTTTTCATCAAAGACACCGATTAGTTGACGTAAGATTTTAATGAACCTTATCTCTGGTATATGTATGTATGTGTTGTTTTGTTTACGTTCCCAGAAGGAACTCGACACGTCTGTAGATGGGATATTATTTTATGGTGAGCGCACATTAGCAACACGACGCTTGCCTCAATGACTCATTCAATATTATGAATTTGAGCTTAGCACCTATAGTGTTGAATTTGATACAGTAAACATCTATTTCAATATTAATCTCTAGTATATCAAATTTTTAAACAACGGAACAGCATCCTGTATGATATCCTGCAAATTGAAGGACTCCTTTTTATAAATGTGTTCGTGTTAAACCTCGTCAGTAGAAGTCACTAGACAGAACTGAATAACTAATTGATAGCTTAAATATTTTTATTAGTGGGGGTGGTGCTATTGCATCTAAGATGCAATGATGTTAAGACATCAACTAATAGTATATTCATATGAATATAATATTAGTTATTATATTATTATACAGGAGTATATTGTAGATTAAAATGTAATATGCTAACATAATATAAGTTTATATTGTTATTAACACATCTAGACAAGTTTACGGGAGCGAGAAAGATGATTCAAAAATAATAATAAAAAATATTTTTAAGTTACACTTATTACGATTTAATAATAATAATTTATTTCAGATAGGATCCATAAGTGTTAGCAATTTAATTAGTAACAATTTTTCCTTCATCTATGTTAGTGATGTTAGTCATTATTACAATTAAACAAAAATATTACACCTCGATAAAGGGGCGTGCAGAACCACCCAGTGCTTGAGCAATTTAAAATATAGTGAAACTTAACTAGGGCTAACGGGCAGAGCTTTTACAAGTTAGCTACTATCCGGACACGGCCAGGCAGAAGTGCATGCCACGATCGAATCAGGTTCCATCTGGACCCTTTACAGTGAAACCTGAGACACGCCATGATCATATGTGTTAAATAAACAAAGTTTTGGCCATAACTTATCTTGAGTAGCAATTAATATGTAACCCCGTGTTTTAACGTGAAGTGCTTAGGGCTAGACAAAGCTTTAGTTATAACTAATCTTAAGTAGCAGCCAATATAATATTATAATCGATAAATGTGATGAGTCGTAATAGTTGACACAACTATTTACTTACTAATATTGTTATGGACTGTATTATGGGGTCTGAAATAAACATAATTTATTTTTATATTTTAATAAAATATGTATAGACCTTGTTAGATGTAACTATACTGTAATAATAGCTATTAAAGATTAAGTAAGGTAAGTATTTTATTTTATATTGACGATTGCACACCTTGGGAATAAGATGGCCACATGCAAGGCTACCTCAATGTATACCTATGATTACTAGTGTAGACTAAGTTTTTGCATTTTTAACATATTATGTATACACTTTTAAAAAAATAACAATTTTCCATCTTTTTGCTAAAAGATGGCCCCGTCCGAGTTTCTTACGCCGGTTCTTCTTGGTGGGCTAGGGTTGAACCGGTGGTAGCCTTTTTGTTGACTTTTCGAAAATAGCTTATTAAGTTTTATTTGAAAATAAAATATTTTGAATTTTAATTAAGTTCCCTTAGTTTTCACTGTCCCTGCATCATATTTCGTCGGTAGCGTGTGGGTACCTTTATCTACTATACAAGGAATTTTAATTTTATTTATTTGTGTAATGTCCTCATATCTAGCGGTTTTCTTAGTAAGTAATCATCTAATAAATTTAATGAATGTAACTTTTGTATTTGTTTTATCTAAACTGGTCTATTTAGATAGTATTTCTTTTGCCGTCACCGTAGTCGGTTAAAACGAGCTCATTGTGATAACATTGATAGATAAGAAATCTAATAGCAATATTACGTCTTGAGTATTATCCTTGAAAGAAGTGACGCGTGTGTGTGACACAAACTATTATGTTCAAAAATAAAACTTTTTTTTATGTCTTTATTCAAAACAAATTTTTGTTACAAAAAAGTAAAAAAAAATGACAATAATTATCCCCATTCAAAAACCATTTGGGATTACCTGTATGGGGGGGACCGTCTTATACATAGGTATTAGTTATATTATCTACTTTGTGGTATTAGTTTAAATTAAGATGATTTATAACTAAACTAGTTATTTAAGTTAGTAGTAGTTAATTAAGAAATTATATTTAGAATTAGATGTGCCCGCGACTTCGTTCGCGTGGTTTTTGAGTGACTAAAACCGCTTATGCTGCGCACGCAACGAGTTCGTTCCCAAATGCGATTTTTCCCCGTTTTTGCAACATTTCTCACTGACGCTTCGCTCCTATTGGTCGCAGCGTAATGTTATATAGCCTAAAGTGTTTCTTTATAAATGGACTATCCAACAAAATAAGAATTCCTTAAATCGGATTGTTAAAAAGTAAAAAAAAAATTTTTTCATCATTTCTCATTTTTTGTCGCACAAATAACATACAAAGCAAAAAAAAAAATTTTTTTTATTATTGTAAAAAAAAATACATTTCTAGAATGAGAAAAGGTAATATAATCATATCCCAAAGTTATAGTGACTGCTCTTTTTACACCCGTTATATGATGTTACTAAGACTAAGGTTGAATAAAAGTGACTAAAAGTATTGTCGATTCGGTTTATAAATGACAAAGTCCTAATGACCATGATATACAAAGCAAAGTCCTGTGAGAAAGTAACACATTAAGTAGTAATGTATTTTGGTAAATGATAATAAACTAAATACTTATTTATTGACTTTACGACATCAATATCAAATATAATAGAAATAATAGTAAAAAAAAGTCTATTACAATCTTAGTTTTTAGTAGAATAATTAATAACTATAAACAAAATAAAAAAATTTTAACTGCCGAATTTTTAAGTAGTGGGCGAAATGGTGATGATGAATTATAGCTTAGACCATTCGCGATCACGTCAGCTTTTAAACAAAAAACTAGATCAAAATCGGTTCATCCGTTTCGGAGCTACGATATACAGACATACGCGTCAAATTATAACCTTCTTTTTGTCGGGGGTTAATAAAAATAGACTGTACAAAGTAAGGTGTGTCTACTAGTGTGTTTATTAGCAAGCTGGCATTACCACTGTGCCGTAAACATGTGCTTAGCAAAACGATTCACAATGTAAAACGAACTTAATTAAACGGTAATAAGATCTCAAGTTGTAAACAATGATATATATTATAAACAATATTTTGAATGCTGTCCCATAACTTGATATCATATTCCATGAAGTTTAAGCTTCATTTGTGGTCAATACGCTGGAGGGGACGGTTGGCGTCATGATTTTGATCTGAAAACCAAGTTGGGCCTAGTTATGAAATGTGGAAGTATGGCGTGGCCTTCGGAAGAAATTATGTTGCAAGGTAAGACATTTTCATACTAAGTTCACCAACGAATATTAAAATATCATGCCTACTCATTCATTGATAGGAATTACGAGAGGAACAACAAATTAAATGAAGGATTTACTTTAACATTGCTTGAAACACCCTTAGGCCGTGTTTCACCAAGCAATGTTAAAGTTAACGCCATGTTAAAATACCATGCCATCTCATTCATTGACAGGAAATACGAGAGGGATAACATGATATTTAACATGGCGTTAACTTTAACATTGCTTGGTGAAACACGCCCTTAGGCAGAAAAACATGGCGCCCGAACCGACGTTTGGGTTTTTTGGTATAATGGGCTTAAGGTTAAAGTAAGGTTTAAGAAACCTATAACATCTCTTCTGGTGATGCAGTTCCAAGGAATGTGTGATGTCTTGGATGTTTAACTCTTGACGCCAAAAGAGGTGTTGTAAGTTAGACGTGTCTATGTGTGTCTGTGGCATCATATATCACGAACGGATATAGTGATTCAATTCAACTATCTTATATATAAAAATGAATTGCTGTTCGTTAGTCTCGCTAAAACTCGAGAACGGCGGAACCGATTCGGCTATTTTTAGTCTTGAAATATTCCTGGAAGTCCCGGGAAGGTTTAAATGGTTTCAATGCTCAACGAAGTAGGCACGGGTCAGCTAGTCTTGTATAAAAGGTGAATTATGTGCGAGTCTTAGGGCGTGTTTCACCAAGCGATATTAAAGTTAACGCCATGTTAAAATACCATGCCTTCTCATTCATTGACAGGAAATACGAGAGGGATAACATGATATTTAACGAAGGATTAACTTTAACATTGCTTAGAGAAACACGCCCTTAGGCATGTTTGTTGAAAGACGGTTGAGCCGTTTAAATGTTGTAGGGGGGAGGGGGGAAGAACAACCGAATGTCTGCAAATATACTCGGGTCGGGTCTCAAATGAAAGCGCATCACGTGCACATTACTAAATGTTTCATGAAAATCGGTTGAGCTGTGAAAAACTTGTAGGGGGGGGAGTAAAGTAAAGAAGTATAACCGAATGTCTGCAAATATACTCGAGTGGGGTCTCAAATGAAAGCGCATCACGTGCACATTACTAAATGTTTCATGAAAATCGGTTGAGCTGTGAAAAAGTTATAGGGGGGGGGGGGAGTAAAGTGAAGAAGTATAACCGAATGTCTGCAAATATACTCGGGTCGGGTCTCAAATGAAAGCGCATCACGTGCACATTACTAAATGTTTCATGAAAATCGGTTGAGCTGTGAAAAACTTGTAGGGGGGGGGGGGTAAAGTAAAGAAGTATAACCGAATGTCTGCAAATATACTCGAGTGGGGTCTCAAATAAAAGCGCATCACGTGCACATTACTAAATGTTTCATGATGATCGGTTGAGCTGTGAAAAAGTTATAGGAGGGGGGGGGTAAAGTAAAGAAGTATAACCGAATGTCTGCAAATATACTCGAGTGGGGTCTCAAATGAAAGCGCATCACGTGCACATTACTAAATGTTACATGATGATCGGTTGAGCTGTGAAAAAGTTATAGGGGGGGGGGGAGTAAAGTAAAGAAGTATAACCGAATGTCTGCAAATATACTCGAGTGGTGTCTCAAATGAAAGCGCATCACGTGCACATTACTAAATGTTTCATGATGATCGGTTGAGCTGTGAAAAAGTTATAGGAGGGGGGGGGGTAAAGTAAAGAAGTATAACCGAATGTCTGCAAATATACTCGAGTGGGGTCTCAAATGAAAGCGCATCACGTGCACATTACTAAATGTTTCATGATGATCGATTGAGCTGTGAAAAAGTTGTAGGGGAGGAGTAAAGGAAAGAAGTGTGGCAGTACTACTAGCGCCACAATCCTGCATCGCGCTATCGAAGTTTTCTAAGTCCAGCGCTATATATACGACGTCTGAAAACTAGTACAGTGGGCTTCGGCCCGACCGAGCAATGAGCATACCATCTCGCTCGGTCGGAGATCTCCCTTTGGGGCTTCCACTTGCACTCCCCACAGAAGTATAACCGAATGTCTGCAAATATACTCGAGTGGGGTCTCAAATGAAAGCGCATCACGTGCACATTACGAAATGTTTATTGAAAATCGTATATTATTAAATGTACTGTAGGTTCTTGATGGAAATACATGCGACACAGTAATAATACACAAATTACTTGCACTTTTATCACTTTATTAGTGGACATTGGCCTGATTCAAGATGACACCTATTTATCGCTTACGAAGTTCGAAAACAAAATGTATGGGTTCGCTAAATGACAAGCGAGTTCGTGTGTCACTTAGCGAATCATATTATGTCAAATCCCATACATTTCGTTTTCGAACTTCGTAAGCCATACATAGCGATGGCATCTTGAATCAGGGTCCAGGGGCCTTACTCTCCAAACTGATTTGATTTTGATTTAGATACGATCACGCCGCGAACTTCCTAGTAAATTGACATTTGTATATTTTGATTCTCAGTCGATCGATATGGTAGGTAGTACAAAAAGTTTCGATCTAACAATTTTCTTTATCCTGTTTAGTTTCAAAGTAATCCACCAAATAAAATACGAAAAACCACTGATATCGAACGGATTCGGTACTCGATTGTGTCGGGAGAAGGCCCACTGGTGTCAAACCGGGTGATGACTTAGTCGAAACCGGTCGTGTTATTCAATAAATCTAATGTTCAATAACTAATAAAGTGCAAAAAGTGCAAGTAATTAGTGTATTGTTACTGTGTAACGAAAAACGGTATAGCTAAGAAAAATCTCTGTGGGTAAAGTACAGATCGGGGTTAAATCGGGGAAAATACCCAATAAGTTTCATTATAATATCATTTATCGCTCGCTGCTCAACAATTAAAATTGTTTTACAAAGTCAAAGTTAAATCAATATTTCAATCTTTCTATATATAAAAATTTATTGCTGTTAGTTAGTCTCGCTAAAACTCGAGAACGTCAGAACCGATTCGGCTATTTTTAGTCTTGAAATATTCGTGAAAGTCCCGGGAAGGTTTAAACGGTTTGTATGGTCAACAAAGTGGGCACGGGTCAGCTAGTTATGTTATAAAGTCCTCGACGAAAACAGACATGTGTGTTTGTGTTTGCCTGTCACATCGTAGCTTCCAAACTGAACCGATTTTGATCAACTTTTTTTGTTTCATAGCTGACGTCATCGAGTTTGTTTTTAGCTGTAATTTATTATTGTCATTTCGCTTATTGTAGGGACACAGTGCTCACATTGTATTAAGCGTATGTAATAAGATATTGTAATATTATATGTATTTAAATACTTATGAGCTATCCATTGTGTATAGCCCTTATAATATTGTAACTCCTTAACACAGTCGCAATGCACAAGAGCTACGGGGTAAACATATTGTGTTTTATTAATATTCCCTTTTGAGAAGAGTGTTAAAACCTCTTTTTATATTTTATATTTTTAATTAAAATGATGTCAAACTTATGTCAAATTTGAAGGAGAATTTCCTTGTACATATTTCGGCTGTAGCGATATTATATGGAGTTAAAGTTTTTGTTATTGGAATTTGGAGATTCAGCAATACACATCTATTAGTGAAGCTGTGGTTTTATTAGTAGATATTGTTGTAGACTTATTCAAAGAGTCTTTAGGTTACTACCCAAATTAATATAATATTCCTACTCAAAATCTAGTGGCGATTTCTATTTAAAACCTAAATGTATTGTTAGACATCGGTTCATCCATTTGGTTGCTATATTACCATACACATACACACACAGACACGTAATGTCTGCGCATAATACTTATAACACCATCTGTTTTCGTCGGGGGTTGAAACAAATGTAGGATCGTAAAAAGCTTTAGGTATGCAGTTGTCTTGTGTTATAATCCAACTTCTAAAGAAGTAGGAGGTTCTGCATTTGGCCGGTTTGTTTAAATAGATACAATAATTATTAAAAATATTAGGTCTTGTAAAATACCGAAAGTAGCGAACAGCTGTTGGGCTTAAGACAATTGGTATTGTTAAAAACATTTGCAGTCGAATTGTTTAACCCTAGCACAAAGATAATAAATAAATGGACCTAGTTTATTATAGTTTGTCTATTTTTGAAGATAATGGGTAGTTGTTGCATTGTTTGTTCTTGTTATTTTTGTGTGGGAAAGAGAAGTAAGGGTTGTTAGTAAATTGTATGGCTGAGGTGGGGAAGGAAGGAAGAAAGATTAACTGTGTATTGGTATAGTCAGTCCTGAAGTTGTTTTGATGGAGTCAACATATCCCAGTGCTTATAACTTCGTGTATAAATACGTAGGTAATTTAACTAACGTTTTACATCTCTCCCTCTCTCTCTCTCTGTGTGTGTTTCTTTCAATGGCGTCGTAGTTTACCAACGGATGAACTGATTGTGATTTGTGATTCTTTTTCGTTTAAAAGGGGAATTAGTCGGAAGTGTTTTTAGATATGTTTAATGAAAACGATTGAGCCGTTTAAAAGTTGTGTGTATGTGGGGAGGGGGGGGGGAGGTTTAAAGTGGGGAAGAATGACTGAATGTCTGCAAATATACTTACTCGAGTGGGGTCTCAAAAGAAAGCGCATCACGTGCACATTACGAAATGTTTCATGAAGATCGGCTGAGCTGTGAAAAAGTTGTAGGAAGGAGTAAAGTAAAGAAGTATAACCGAATGTCTGCAAATATACTCGAGTGGGGTCTCAAATGAAAGCGCATCACGTGCACATTACTAAATGTTGAAAATCGGTTGAGCTGTGAAAAAGCTCTAGAGGTAAAGTGCAAATTAGTGTTAAAGCGGAGAAAATTCCTGATAAGTTTCATCATCATAAATCGCTCACTGTTCAACAATTAAAAATGTTCTTCCAATGTCGTGGGTTAATTCAATTTTACAATTATGTTATTTAACCTTCCACATTGCACATTACAATATGTTCAATGAAAATCAGCTGAGCTGTGAAAAGGCTCTGTTTGTTAGAAAGTAAAAAAAGTGTTCAAAATAAAAAAAAATGTTCACAGTTATTCATACGGATACTGCGCAAATATTAGTCGTTTTGAAAGGGGGTGTTTTTCCTTCTAAAGGGTCCTCCCAGAAATAATACGAACCATTGCTAATGTATTGTGTTTCATACATCTACACAAGAGACTTCCATAATTCTAACTCATATTTGACACATTGTCATTCTAGTTTTATTCTAAAAGGTATCATGATTGTACTGCGGCCAGGGGCATTACGCAACTTCTGTGGCTTCTTCTTCTTCTTTTTTGGCATATGCCTCCCCCTCAATAGGAGTTGCCAACGTCAGAGTGTAAAAGGTTAGCAGTACAGTGGGATGATAAGAACAACTTCACGCGAGTCTCGTGCAGATACAAGTTAAATAAAATTACAGGCTGGTATTATATAAACAGGATTTAATATGATATAATCATTAAAAAAATCATATTAAATCGTGTTTTATAAAGATTTAACGTCACAATGACAGTCGTCCACGGTCGTGAGAGCCACAGAAGTTGCGTAATCAGGGGCCTGATCCGGCTGAACAGGGGGGTTACGGGATAGTCAGGGTGGGGTAATCTGCAATAATTTCAAATGAAAAGACGTTTTTGTCCGCGTTTTGTCGGTCAGTAGTTGCGCAATATTCCGGGAAGTCACGGCTTCAGGTGGCTTTAGAGTCGGGAATTTAAAAGGTTTTCATTCCTTTTACGTCAGTTACCGGCGTATACTATCATAATTACGATCTGCGGATGAAAAGCCGAGGGTGATAGTCGCCATTGTAAGGATCCCGTGTATTTAGCGCTGTGCAGGCGGAAGCCAGCATCATCATCTGTTCCATTGAAAAATATTCTTTTTATTTAATAGCTATTAGAAACAAGATCATTACAGATAATAAGAACAGTCATTATAACTTTGAGATCCGATTATATTACCTTACAAAACCAAATTTTGGAAATAATATGTTTTTTTTTACTTTTTACCATTGTTCTTATTTTTTGTCGCAAGAATAACGAAAAAGAAAAAAAAATACATTTCTAGAATGAAAAAAGGTAGTATAATAATATCCCAAAGTTATAGTGACTGTTTTTTTTACACCCGTTATATAACCCCCAGGTAAGATCATAGGATAGTTTTTATCACGAGAAAATGTTTTATCGTTATAAACGAACTTCTACGTAAAGATATAGAAGGTATATCCCCCTGTAATCACTTTGTAAGATATGTTTATTGTTTATTATACAGTGTGTTCCATGGTTCATATATCAAGCCGAATATAGTGTGAAGAGAAGGACGCGTAGAGCATTTTTTGTTTTGGCACCTCATATAAATTACTTACCATATCGCGATAAAAAATAGAAAGGTCTAATATGACTACAGGGATTGAGTTTTACTATGCTGTTTATTTATATACCATTGCGGGCAATATAATAGTAGGTACACTTAGGTTTTTGTGTCGGTCTTCACTCGACACAAAAACCTAAGTGTACTATCACTTAGGTTTTTGGTCGTTTTAAGATACACGTATGTCAAAACTAAATTCTCGATTAAAAAATACAATGACAATCTCAAATCTTGTCAAATAATTTTTGTCAAGTATTCCCATTTTTGTGATACTTTTGTAGGACAAAAAAAAATTATTACGATAATAGTCTGATTGAAGAGAAATGTTTTTAACAAAGTCTACATAATATGTATCTTGATCTTATTATTATTATCTTGGTGAGATATTAATTCATCTGTTTATGTTTAGGTACATATCAGGCAACAGTATGTATATTTTACTCATTCATAAATCACTAGCTGTCCTGTGTCCACTTCGTTGAGCATACAAACTGTTTAAACTTTCCCGGGACTTCCACGAATATTTCAAGACCAAAAATAGCCGAATCGGTTAGACCGTTCTCGAGTTTTAGCGAGACTAAACTAACAGCGATTAATTTTTATATATAAGACTATCTGACCCGTGCCCATTTCGTTGAGCATAGACACCGTTTAAACCTTCCCTGGACTTCTAATTATAATATAAATGTTAATGATATTTCAAGACTAAAAATACTTAGCTGAATCGGTTCACCCGTTCTCGAGTTTTAGCGAGACTAACGTACATCAATTCATTTTTATTTATATATATATAAGAAGAAGAGGATAAAATAAATAAATGTACAGACTTTATTTTTTTAAGTAGAATGTTCATCAATACCAAAACTGGAATTCTTCTCACCTTCATAATTCTTCTGATTAATTTCGTTGCGGGTCTCAAGGCAGATCTAGCATGTCCCTCAGGCACTCCTGATATCCTATCAAAGGATTTTGCCAGTCTTGCCTCTGTCTTATAACTATTAAGTATAATTCGCTATCGCTATTATCACTTACGAAGCTCGAAAACAAAAATGTAGGATTTGACATAAGGTTCGCTAGCGCACGCGAATTCGAACTTAACGAACCTTATGTCAACTACTCATTTATGTTTTCGAACTTTGTAAGTGATGATAGCTATGGCATTCATTTTGAATAAGGGCCCAACTGAGGCTGGCAACCATAAAAACCCTTTGGGATATCAGGAGATCATGCTAGATCTGTCTTGGCAACGAAATTTATCAGAAAAATGAAGAAAGTGAGAAATATTCCAGTTTTTGTATTGATGAATAAATTCTACTTTAAAAAAAATATGTCTTTACATTTATGATATTCTAGGCCGCAATAGAGTTACGGTGGTCGGCATGTATGGTGGGCCATTATCTACATTCCCAAAAATCTATATCCGTTTAAATGCCCAAGAAAAAGTATAGTAGCCTGTATGCATTACCCATTATTGAAATTCACCAGTGGCATAATTGGGTATGTTTTTTTCGCGACTATGGTGTCCGTGGATTGTAAAAAAATTGCTGCTTAGTTTTAGTTATGTACTACAATCTTTTACTATAACAGTAATTACTTGCGGTAAAGATTATATATACATAATATTTAGTTTGATGTTGAATGAAGAAGAAATAATTTTGTGCAGAAAAAATATGACATACGCGTTCTAAATTTGAAAATATTAAAAAGAAAAATTACAATGTGCCAGTTGGCCTAAAGAGTTTACATAGGTCTTTATAAATCTGAGCACATAGTTTAGTGTTACAGGCAGTATTTTCATTTAAGTTTTTTTTTTACTACCCACATTATTTTTTTCGTTCTACCCACAAGTTTATTGTCACGTTGTATTCATGACACGCATCTTTTACGCAGTTAGTATTTCATTTGTGTAGCATACAGTTAATGTAAGTTATATTGCCTATTGTTTTCTATAAAAATAACAAATCGATTTTTGTTTTCAGAGCCGAAGATGGAGTTTTATGATGAATCGGAAGACCTGGTCGTATTTTTGGACACGGATAGGAAAAGATCTTGGGATGAGGAGTACGACATATTGGAAGGTATTTTTTTTTATTATACTTTTTTACTTTTTATATTAGGGTTGAATACTATTGTTTATGGTTACAATAAACAAAAGTATTATTTGAAAAATTTAAAAGCTTACAAGGGCCCATAATTATGCTGATCACTTTACAAAGTTACAATAAAGCTAGCACCTTCAAGAACTTATAAAAACAATTGTGTGTGTGTGTGTGTATGTGTGTGCATTCGACTGTGTCTGTGAGTGTGTGTAGCACCTATTTATATATAGTAATATGTTGTCTGTCACAAGATGGTCAAACGGCCGAATACTTTTTAAATACATTTATTTTTCTTTTTTTCATCACTTAGAGTAAGTGATGAATAAAAATCCTAAAAGTTTTACCATAGTCGAACAAAAAGAAAAAAAAGATGTTTGACGGCGAGATGACCTCTAATACAATGTATTATACTACGTTCCGATTCAATTTGATATACATGTAAACAAAACGAAGAAGTTCGACCAAATCTATGTGTCGTTGATATTCTTTACATATAGCTGAATAAATTAAATAGATTAACCCCTGGTTTCTCGAACGTTATTCTACTAACATGGCATTCTACTAACATGGCATTCAAATCAACAACCCATATTAAACGTTGAACTTTTTAACCAATCTTGCAAGTGCGAACGTGATATAACTATAAAATATATGTCCGTTCCTTTCTGTCTGATAATATTCCACCAATCAGCGTTCAATATGGGTTGTTGATTTGAATGTCATGTTAGTTGATCATTAATTTGAATAGCGTTCGAGAAACCGGGGCGGGGTTAGTATAATTTATATTAAAAGCACTACAGCTGCTTGAGCTTTATTTACATTAGTATCACATTGAATTAGAACAAACTAAACATTAATAGGGCATTTAATTCTATATTCCAAAAGAATAAAATATTTAAAATAAAAAAGTTTCAAAAAATCGGTGCCGGTGGCAGCAATTACAAATACAAATAATTTTTTACTTCCAAAAAAAGCTTCTTGAGTTTCATTTAGAATATTATTTTTTATCTTCAAAGAATTTCAATATTTACGAAACAAAACAAATTGACTTATACCTACTACAGTTCAATATTTAATTAGGTGAACAATAATAATAATACCTATGGACACTTCACACCACGTCAATCTGGCCTCGTGCTAAGTATCCGAAGAACTTGTGTAACAGGTACTAGACAAAACCCCAGGACATGAGTCATGACATGTTCCTGGGTCATGGATGTGTATTTAAATTTGTGTGTAATATAATAAAAACCTTAAATATGTGTATAGTATAAAAGTTTTAAATATATTTCCGTTGTCTGGTACCTGTAACACAAGTTCTTCGGGTACTTAGCATGGGGCCAGATTGACGTGGTGTGAAGTATATTACGCAATTCGGAATATTGTAATTTGAATTCCCTATAAAGCCTTGGACTGCTTAAATCCATCCTTACACTTAATATTTTCCTATCTGTTTCAGACCTGATCACTATAGAAGACGAAGGGATTATGGATATATCTCATAAACTGCAACAAAGAGATTTTGACGAGTATGTTAGTTCACTGCAAAAAGATACAAATATTTTGCCACAATCATTTTGCAGAATAAAGCAAAACTTGAAACTATTAGACAGGTGTCGTCCTTTGACGATCCAGGTGGTAGATTGTAAGAAGTTTAAGATATTTTATAACAACGAGCTGGCTGTGGATCTTAAGACAAGAGAAAATTTTGATAATAAGTTTAAAGAAATACTATCAGATAAGGATAATGATATTAGTGACGACGATACCATTGAATTAGATGTAGATATTGCTGATGACGTTGATATGGACGATTTGATAAAGATCGACTATGCTCAAGAAAAACACGTTGATGGTTTATGCTTAAACCAAAAGATAAATACCAACTTTGAAGAAGTTAATCAAAGTGAATCATGTGATAAAGAAATTTGTATGCAAAGCAAATCCAGTAATATTAATATCGCAAAACGTGTAGATGATGACAATATGAAGAGATTGCACTGTAAATCCAGATGTAATAATTCAAGCAATGTTTTAAAAGTTTGTGAAAATTTTAATTGCATATCAATTTCAATGCAACGTGATTCATCAATTCATAAATCCAATAAAACTATACCACATTATCATGGTAGAAAAGATGAAAACATAGAATTATTAGCTAGTCAAATTACTAATTTACCGAATGCTAATGACGATTATTTTTGTAAAATAAGTCAAACAAAAAACGTAAATTTGCAAAACGTAGATATGTTAAGCCTTGATAGTTCTTTTTTGATTGACACTCAAAGAATGCCTACTCCGATTGATTTTATTAATTATAATAACAATTTTACTAGAAAAGAAGATAATAAGAACAAAATCAATATATCTAAAACTTGTAAAAAAAATAAAAATAAGGTTCGGCCATTAGATAAATCAATGTGTTTAGCAAAAAAGAATAAAAATAAACATACCAAGGCATTACAATTAAATATCGAAATGCAGAAAAAGATTGCAGACATGCTTGTAACTGTTAAAGATCTAAAAAACACTTACACTAAAAAGTCTTCTAGGAAGCCATCAAATTACTCTGGTGATGCCGTAGCATTGAATAATTCCAAAGTAAGCCAAACGCAAGTGAAAAATACAAATTATATGCTAAATTATGTTCAAGGACCACAAACTATCAAGTGCCATAAAGACAATTTTACTAATAAGTGTCACATACTAAACATAGAAAATAATAATTTAATATTAAGTGATGCAATGCCTGCAGTGTATACTGACCTACATATTCAAAAACAATGTAATAATAATATTGAAAAAGCTTTTATGCTATCATCAAATCAATATTCATGTAACAGTAATCTTAATTGTAAATTAGATAACAATAATTGTAATAATTTTCCTGATAAAAATACTGAAAAAGGCAATATGTCAAAAAGTATATCTTCAATTAATTTCATGAAACCACATCTAAAAAAATTAGCTAAGGCTAATGAGAAAACTAAAAGCATTAAAATAAGGCCAATACATAACTATGGATTGTCAAATAATATGGAACAAAAAGAAAGTGGAAAAACTTTTAAATTTGAAAAAGCTTTGGGAAATACTATACAAAATAATAGCATATCGGTTAATAATAGCGACCAAAATAATTATAAATTGAATATCAATAAAATAATTAAAGTTCAAGACTCTAGCTATGAGTCGAATTTAAATATTAGCAGCGTGGTAGTTAATAAACATCCAACAGTAGCCAAAATTCTGCAAAAACCTACAATATCAGATACTCAACAAACCACAGATGCTAATAATGTTGCGGTAGCAAATATAAACAAAAATATAGAACATAAAACAGTTCAAGGTGGTAAAGATGACCTTTTTTCATGTTTCCTTGATAAGAAGGAAGGCCAGGAATTACAGCAAGGAATACATTTATTTAAAAATGAGGTGCCTCAGCGTATACCTACACTACAAAATCGTAAGATAGTAGAAACAATACAACTATATTCAAAACCGGATCAACCTATAGTAGAAAAACCAAATCGTGAATCTACAATACATGATGTAACAGAGCCGTGGCGGATTCCATTGAAAAAGAAAACAGACAAAGAAACATACGAAATAACAGAAAAAGGTGGAAAAATAGAATTAAACACTCATAAAAGTTCTCCAAAGCAACGCGACAAGTTATTAGACACACGAAAGATAGCCGAAGAATCGATAGTAAAAGAAGATGTGAAAAAAGAGATAAAACCAATTACAGAAGTAGAACACACAAAACCCAATGTTGTCAACAAAATGCCTGAAACAATGCAAAGTCGTGAAAACACTTCAATACCAACATACCTAAGTCCTGTACAGTGTGTACAGATAGAAACAAATGAAAACTCCCCGAAGATTGTAAGAAAGTTAATAAGAGAAGAATTTAAAGTAGAAATCAAACAGAAAGAAATAGGAGTTGTAAATCCGATACCATCTAATTTACCGGAACCAAACCCGTTGAAATCCATTGTGAAAAACGTTGAAAAATCTGATAAGCCGAATATCGTTAATTCAAGAACCTCTGCAGTGTTGACGAAAGTAACAAAGAAGGGATATTCACCACCAGTTTTACCTATACCCACATTTAGAAAAACATTTGACTTATTGGCCAGGCTAAACCTTATTAGTAAATATAGATACAGACGGAATCGTAACATTTTTAAGCACGAAATGGTTGACCAGGATAAGGTATTATCAAATAGAAGCATTACCAAAGACTTAGAAAAGTATTTTAAAAAATCAAATGGACCCAGTTAAAGCCAAATATTTCGAGAGACTCAGTTAATAAATAATAATCATATAATAAATAGTCTATAAGTTGTTATGTTTTTTGTTATCTGTATATAAAACTTTAAAGAAGGATTAGTTTGTTATTAAAATACTTGCGAAAATCGCTGTAGTTTTTTTTAATTCATTTATTTATTTGAATATACAATTGAATTAATAATAAAATTGCCAAACTACGAAACAGTTCGTTGGCAATAACTGCGCTGCTACTCTTAACTACTATCAATAATAAAATATAAATTAAAATCGGTTAATGGATAGAATGGAATGCCTCAGTGGTCCCGTAGTTTAGAGCTCAGTTCTCAGCTCCGAATGGTTCGATCCCCGCGCTTGGACAACAAAAGTGTTGTTTCAAAGTCTGGCTAGGAAAATGCAGGCTGATCAACCTGATTGTCTGACAACATGCATCAGATGGGCATGTGAAATGTCGGTCCTGCGTCTGGGTCTGATACCATCGGTATTATAACTTACCAAGTTCCAAAACAAAATGTATGGGATTTGACATAAGCTTCGCTAAGTGACATACGAATTCGCTTGTCATTGAGCGAACCTTATGTCAAATCCATACGCTTTTGTTTTCGTACTTCGGAAGTGATTATAACGATGCAATTTTGAATATGAGCCCTCTCTGAACAGTCGTGTCGCTCATCAATCCCACTTTTTTACGAGGTTACGAGAGTAAATGGAAGAGAGAGAGAGTGCTCTAATGTATAACGTACATACTTGGGCACAATTCCAGCAGCATTGTTTGCCTGGTTTGACACTGTCACTGATACGAAAATCAGTTCGATAGTTATTAACGGGTTCATTATTGAACAACAAAATGTATACTTAGCAACTGGGCTCTTATTCAAGACTTACGAAGGACGAGAACAAAATGTATGGGATTTGACACAAGCTTCGTTAAGTGACATAGGAGATCGCCTGTCGTTTTTGTTTTCGAACTTTGCAAGTGATAAAACCATGGCGCATTGAATAAGGACCCTGTACCATGAAACTTATTACAAGACCTTAGACTAGCCGTTGTTAAAAGTTACTGACGATATTATATAGGTAGTTTACTCTAGACATGGCCTACCATCCCATACAATCTATATTTAATACAAAAAAATTGCAATAGATGTCACTACTATTAAGGTTTGTAAATAATAAAATGTAAATATGCCGAATTAAGTACAAATATTGACATTAAAATAAAGATAATCATATTTTTAAGCACACTAAGCTAAATTCAACTCCTATATGAAGAAAATATGAAACAAAATTAGTAATTAGTATTTTCTAATAGTGGCGCTAGATGGCGGTTTCCGGGATGTGCCTGGACTTTACCCTTTGCCAGTCGCATTGCCAGTATTAGGGTGATATCATTTTCTAGTACTAGGTCGTGTCTCTGTTATATATCTACTTTGTGCTCTAGGTTTAAGCGTACCAAGTATCACACAACAATCGACCGAATCACCATCACCGAAAGTTCATTATGCAGTGGCACGCCGTTGTCCATGTACGCAGGCATCCCCCAAGGTAACATGACATGAATACCTCAACGCTCTCTCACTTCTTTATTGCATTTTTATGTTTCCTTATTTGAGACAAAATATAAAACTTGCAATTTCATACTACCCTCATAAATCCTGAGTTACAAGTGATATTTTGTTCCGGGCACCTTTTCAGACCACTGAAGGTGTTTTATTCAGTTTGTTCTTTCACTTACAGTTTATTTACGGCCCTTTTCGATAGCCTCATTTAAGCTACCACATCTACAACATAAGCATGGTATTTCATGGGGGTAACCATCCCCCATGAAGTACTATGGGGGAGGCCAATACTCTTGGCATGCGGGTTGGCGAGCACATTTCCATTTAACAGCACATTTTAATTTAACTCTATCGCCTATACGACAGATATACATGTCGCAGTCATCTAATTGAATCAGCAGTTTAATTGAACGACTAGCGCATATGAAATGTCTGCATTTAATTTAATGACTAAAGGCCAAATCGTCAAGTTGTTTAATGTAACGTTCAATGTCTTAACTAAACGACCTTTAGCATAGTCATTGAATGGGATATAGCATACTTTGTAATGTTTGGTAGGGGTAGGTTTGACCATAAGTTCGCAACTTAAAAGCTCCTCAAAATGAGGACATGAAATGTCACACCAAATGAAAATATCAACTATGTAGGTACTATCTGTGCGAGCTGCTTGACGCCATATTTGTTTTGGTGACTACTAGCGCCACAGCGGAAAAAAATGAACTAAATTTCAATAGCCTGACTGATTTTACGTCCGCTCTGTTTAAAGGGTTTTGTTACAGTCCGCTAACTATTTGGACGCTGAGTGACGCTTGTTCAATCAACGTTCGGCCTAGTCAATTAATTTAATGTCGTCATTCAATATCGAGTCTTCATAAAACGCATCACACAGTAGCAACTAAATCTATGCGTACTTCCTCCATGTACAAATATGTTCGCCGACTGAACTGAATATGTTGGCCGTACGAACAAACTAGGACATAATGTCCTAGTTTGATTTGCGTCGACTTCATACGCCTACTCGATTTCTAGGAGTTATTAAACATGACAGTGCCAATACAATCGATATTCAATAACTTCACTTTTATGAAGCTTTCACAAGTTCATGCTTGGGCTCTAGTGCCTCATTTACCAGTCAAAAATAATTGAAGACATGAATGGATTAAAATGTATACATATCACTTTCATCCATTCACGTCTTGCTACATGTAGTAAAATCACAGTAAAATTATGATTTCGAAAAAATTGAGTTCAAACTGTCACAGAACAGTTAAAAAGTCGTAAAGTAAAGTCTAAAGATCTCTCTCTAGAATCAATGTAAAATGTTTATGTGACTGTTTAAAGTCAATTTTCTGGATATTTTTTTTTGCGACATGCGACAAGTCTTTAATTGCAAACATATATTCACAAACTTTCGATTATTTTACAATATTAGCTACACATATGTGGGGTTCAGTCAGTACATTGGTATCCCATTTTACTGGCAAATCATTTTTATAGGTAAGATAATCTGGCCGTATACATTTATTGGAGCAAGCTGGCCAGAGAAATGACGTCCATCTCTCATCCCGAAGTTTTAGTGAAGGAGGAATTTGCACCGTAATGTCATTTCAGACGAACAGCGGCTCTGCGGTTCTGGTTTCTGAAACAGCGAGGAAGAATTAACCACTCGTTAGTTGGTAATAATTAGCAAAAGTTGTATATTATTAATAAACAGATATAAATTTGTTTTAATACATACAATTAAAATGAACTAATACTCTGTAATAAACTTAAATCAAAAAATCAAAAAATAAAATTAAGAATTAACTACTCGTTAGTTGGTAATAATTAGCAAAAATTGTATATTATTAATAAACAGATATAAATTTGTTTTAATACATACAATTAAAATGAACTAATACTCTGTAATAAACTTAAATCTGTATTAGTTTATTTCAGACAAAAAATTATCTCCTTTTAGACAATTGAAATTAAATAATATCTGGATGTCTGTTGCTTTTGTTAGCAGGTATGGGGATCTGACTTAAGAGGAAACACTACGAAATTTTTTCCATACAGAAATACATATCCAGGGAGGAAACAGGAATCCCGTAGACCCCCTACGGGATTCCTGTTTCCTCCCTGGATAATGCTGCTAGAGTAACAATTTTTTTCCAGAATATTTATGTATATTGTTTGTACGTCCCTATCTTTTCCTTTTAAAATGGCCAGACTCTCCGCTATGTTTAAACATACAGGAAACAGATTTGACTACATTATACAACAAAATCAAAAAATAGGAACCTAGCACAATTCTTTTTTTTAGCTAATAAAGAAAAAAATATTTAAATCAATTAAATTTGGAGGAGGAAACAGGAAGCCCCTAAACGTCGATTTCTGGTACTTTTAATAGGTAATTTCAGTTCAAGTTGCAGTTGTCTTTGTCGCGCTAGTGCTGGCTAGGCTAAGGCACTGCGAGACAGCAATAGTTTTATAAATACCTAATTTGTATTTCTCTCGACCGTGCTGTTTCCTCTTAAGTTCAAATCTTAAATCCGGTTTCTGTAAGGCTAATGAAGTCGATCAGCCATTTGAGTTAACAATCCAATCTGAATGCTCATTGGTGAACATCATTCGCAACAACTTCGTTCACTCGCTATGTTCACCAATGAGCGGCTCGTTATCTCAACCGTTAATTTGATCAGCCTTTCAAAAGCCGAGGGTATTTCTTGTAAGGACTTTCAGCAGGTGTAAGAAGTAGATAAATATGGTTAACTATAATAATTATTTTGCCTAACTCACATGGGTTAGACACCGATATTATAAAGGCGACAGTTTGTGTGTGTCAGAAAAGGAAGCTGACTGGAAGGAGACACCATTAACACATCTAGTTAATTATTTATCCCGGAAAAGTGCAGTGTTTCCGTGTTCCGAACATTAATAATAGCTCCCCTCACCGATTTCGGTGCCCAAGTGTGTGCGCAATACACAAATATACTATCTCTTCCTTTGAATCTCATAACCCAGTGGGACGGTAAACCGACACGTGAGAGATCAGGCGCAGGACCGACGTTTTACATGCCCAGCCGACGCATGGATCATCTTACTTGTCAGACAAGCGGGTGATCAGCCTGCATTATCCTAACCAAATTTGAAAACAACATTTTTTGTTGTTCCAACGCTGGAATCGAACCCATGACCTCCCGGTCGTGAGCGAAGCTCAGAACTAGACCACGGTGGCGCACGTGAACATTATTGTTATATTCAAAAAGCAGATAAATCTATATCGACATTTCACCAAGATAATAAAACTAAAAACTCTAAGATGTCAACCATATTTATTCCGATATATTTCTAACTACTTTCGACAACATCAAATTATACCATTTGTTATAAACATACTTTCTTAAACATAAGAACACATTGTAATTCTAACTAATGTAACACACCTAACGCAGTCAGGTGTGAAGGGGCTTTACTCGGAAATGTATTGGATGTTTTCCAAATAGGTACTTGCCGCTCCGGTGCCAAAAATGGCCGATTTTTAAAAATACAAATAGATTTGTAAAAGTCATAAGTTTAGCAACGAAATGAGGCTACGAGTGATGTATGCAAGGTTTTACAATAATACGTGCCGGCTTTGCACAGAATAAATGGTTAGTACAAAATCTTACGATGCAAGTTTAGATTTACTATAAAAAGTAACGCTACTTCTAGACGTATGCGTGGGATATCGTAGGTCAAGCAGGAACATTTTAACTCTGTAAAAGTGAATTATGGAATATCAAATCTATTGGCGTTGTAATGTATAATTTTGGCGAGTAATAATTGAAAACATGAATGGTGTTATGTAGCAAAATTATGATTTTGCGAAAATTGAGTTCAAACTGTCACTTAAACATTTTAGAATACGTCGTAAAGTATTAGTGCATTAATCTCTAGAATCAATGTACTTAATACGTTCCTACATAATACCCTAAAATGTTTAAGTGGCAGTTTAAACTCAATTATCTGGGTAATTTTTTTTTCATCGATTCATGTCTTCAATTATTGTATGAGAAGCATGACAGCGCCAATACAATTGACAATCTGTTCTTTACTTAAGGGCGTGTTTCACCAAGCAATGTTAAAGTTAACGCCATGTTAATCCCTCTCGTATTTCCTGTCAATGAATGAGATGGCATGGTATTTTAACATGACGTTAACTTTAACATTGCTTGGTGAAACACGCCCTTAAGTAAAGAACAGATTGTCAATTGTATTGGCGCTGTCATGCTTCTCATACAATAATTGAAGACATGAATCGATGAAAAAAAAATTACCTTACGATACTTTCAAATGTTCCTAATTGGGCCACTCATATCTTTAAAACTGCGTAAAATGCATTAACATGTGGATTATCTCCATAATGTATTCTGTTCCAAATTAATGTGAACCTAATGTAAATATAGCTCAATATGATTCATATAGTCGATCATTTACATTGCTTCCAATAAAAAAATCTATTAATCTTAGCGCAATAAAGATTAAACAATGCCATGTTATAAAACTGACTTAGTTAATAAACTACCTTTTTTGAGTTCTCGTCTATTTCATAGGGCTATATCTAAATTTCATAGATTGTAATTTTTTTAAATTACTTCCTACTTTTTAACCCTAGCCTAAATATATCAAAGCAGTACTTTTTTCCGCGATTCAGCCATTATAATACCAGTACCGTCTTCGTATTTGCAACCTCTTCTTTTTACTGCGGTTTGGTGTTTATGCAGTGTTTTTAATTCATTTTTTCAATTGTTTTTATCTACGGTATAATTAATCTGTTCTTTTTAATGTAAATTTTGCTTCTTTTTTTAAATTCTTTACGCTGTGTTTGTATTGTGGATGTAACTAGTTGTGTGTATTGTAATATAATTTGTTGAATTATTATAACGTTTGTGTACAATGTACATGCTCACAAGAAATAAATTAAAGGATGTAACAAAAGAAAAGTTTTTCATTTTTCTTCTTCTTTTATTTTTTTAAAGTGACACAAAACGTTGTTTTATCTGTCAAATAGATTCTCAAGTAGAAGTTGCGATCGCTATTCTTGAGAACGAATTTGAGATTGTTTTATTAATACGGGCCTGTGTAGATAAATATATCGGTCTAGCACAAACTAAACACTAGGATAAATTGCAGCCATGAAACTCCCAAAAGATAGAGTTCAATTACTTTGAATACTCAGCAAAAAGCTTTACTAAAACACGCAGAAACTTAACGAAATCCTTTCGTGGAGATAAAGTATGGTTACTCGTAAGTGGTGGGTTTGAACCCGTAAAGAATTCGATTTATTGGCCACATCAGGCTGTATTTCGTACCGTGAATTGTCTGAGGTCGCCTTCCTTAAACGGTTTCTAATAACGATAATATACGTTTTCGCTCTAGATTCTATACATATTGGTTCTCTTAACTTCTTGTAATCGGCCTTTAGGCATTGTCATATAATATGAATTATAGTACGTCCCTTAACCTAAACGTTGTAAAGAAATCAAAAATACCGATTTTTTACATATTCATAAGGCACACTTATCAAAGAATTACTTGGAACTTCATTATCCAATACATTTTATAATATTTAGTATATGACATGAAAAACTATCACAGTAAATATACGCCATTTTGACACTGCCAACTGTAGAATATAGTGTAGTAGTATAGTCTATGAATTCATGGACGCAAATAATAATCATTGTTTGTATTCGCATCACATATAGTCTATGGTCAGGTTAAAATAAAACGGTATTACGTATTGTATTTAACTACCCTATAACTAAAAGTAAAAACCTCACAATACAGCGGATAGCTTAGTGATGGATAGATAGGTTATTAGAATCATTGGATCACAATAAATTCCGAAAAACGACATAAAGTCATAATTAGCTTACAATGACATGATAATCTATATTACCGCGGTGCTTTCCCTCAATTTTAGGAATTTTGGGTCATTAGACCCACTTTGCTTGGGCTCTCCCAATAAAAACTGTAATACTTCATACTCCTCCTTTTTTCTAATTAATTTCGTTGTGGGTCCTAAAACAGATTTAGCTTAATAGCTTATCCCTCTGGCACCCCTGAGATCATATCAAAGAGTTGTCGTGGTTGGTTACCGCTGTCGATCCTGGCTCACAGGAGTTGCAGTGGTGGGAATGTGTGATAGGCCAATTAGTAAAATATAGTTTATTCAAACCGGCCGTAAGTGTGTGAAAAAAGGCTCAGGCCAGCAACGCTGCTGTAACTCTTTCAAGGCAAGTCGATAAACACTTACCAATTTGGTAATTGTAATGATGAAGGTAATCGAATGGTATAATTGACGACCGAGCGCGTTAGTGCTCAAGAGATTGCGGGTTCGAATCCCGCCGAAAGAACAAAAAGTTTTCTGTGTTCCTGGGTCATGGCTGTGTATTAAATTTGTGTATTAATGTAATAAAAGTATTAAATATGTGTATAGTAATATTATATACAGGGTGTAAAAAGAGCAGTCACTATAACTTCGTGGGGTAACAACCAGGCAAGAGATATATCCATTGGTACTAGTCATTTGCTTTTAATCCACTGTTTTAAAATTTTTTTATTTTTCAATAGGCAATGTACAACGTGCACAACACAGCGATCAGCTGATTACGCTGAGAGGTCAATAGCACGCGTAAGACGTTCATTACGTACTAGGGCAAAAAAAAAAAAAAAAAAGAATTTAATACAGAACGTTGTTCCAAACAGTTCAGCCTTGCAACATTTATTTTAGTAGAAATGTAAAAAAATGAATAATGAAAAAAATTCATTTCTAGAATCAGTCAAGGTCCTATAATCCTATCCCAAAGTTATAATGACTGCTCTTTTTACACCCTGTATATTTCCGTTGACTGGTACATGTGACACAAGTTCTTCTGATGCTTAGCTCAGGGTTAGATTGACGTCCATATATATTATTATTACTTACCTGAAAATAGTCGCAGGGAGTAAGCTTTGGGAGTCTCATGTTCAGCAGAGTTCTATCTGTAACGACGTATACATTTACTGTAGAAGTAAAAAAGCAAGCCTGCATGTGCACATTGCTATTATTTTTAAACAGGCGCATTATATAAAAGTCAGGTATTGTTAGCGTGACAGAAAGCGGGAAGCCAAGGAACAGAAACATCGCGGTCCGTAATTTCGTCATTTTCTACAAAAACAAATAACAATTAAACGGGAAACATTCCGTATGTGTCATTCATGGAGAATTAGTGGGGACATCTCAAAGGAAATCCGACTTTATGGCCATTGAATGTGGTACAATTTTCCTCGTTCGTACGTAACTGGTTTCCAACATCGTCTTTTATTATGTAACGTAACGAGAACGATGCGACTTTTTGTTTATAAAATATGCATTCTGATTTATTCTGGCTCCTCACAATGTTATTGACGTTATAAAAGGATTATTTTTAGACATGCCTATGTACTGAGTGCTTATAATAAAGTAATAAATTAAAATAAATAGATAAAATAAGAAGAATAAGAATATTTTTATTATATACAGCTTCTGTTAACAATATTAATAATAAAAAAAACAATACAAAAAGATAAGATTATAACAGAAGTACATATTATTATGGCTTAAAAATTAGTTCCTGCACTAGGCTAGGCCTGTCCTGCAGATAACCAACATTACTTATTTTACTTATAGTACGTAATAAAATATTTAAAATTAACAGCTTATTATATTTAAAGAGGTTAGTTACAATATTTAATATAATATAAAATGTTTTTTTAAAGATACAATAACTAAATTGCAATTTTTTGAAGAGATACACTATGAAAAGAAATGAAATGAATTTTTTTAAAATCTTTATTAAGGAACTTTGTCAGAAATGACCATGTCGCTCCATTGGACTTATCACTAAGTTTTACAAAATTATTAATTAACTAACCAATCATTTAACATAGATCTATAAACATCCACGACGTCGCACACCAATTTTAACTAAGCGGTAAAGAGCTAAAGCCTCATCGGACATTGGATAAGCTAATATTGTGTTACATTTACCAGTATGTTTAAAATCAGGGATTTTCTTTATTACTTCAAATCGGTAATCTGCGTTCCGGACACATTCCAACATAATATGAACTGCGTCCTCGACCATGTCGCACTCTGCACAATGTGGTGTCGGAGCTCTCCTCATCTAAGTCTAAAAGCTATAATAAGTCTGTTACGATTAACATTAAATAAATCGAACTTTTTTTCGAAATTTAGTCTGTATGGTTCTATACCATATACCCTTTTCTACTGATCTCTTGTCATAATGTTCTTTCCATAATTCATAACCATTATCCTTTAATCTAGAAATATAATCAGTAAAAAAAGGTTTAACATTGAAAGGTACACCATCGCAACGAGCCTCTTTCGCTAATCTGTCCACAATCTCATTACCCTCTATACCAGTATGTGAAGGAATCCACTGGAGTGTAACTTCTTTACCAACTGCCTTCAACTCAAATATAACTTTGATGATACTGTAGGCAATCGGTGTTCCTCTCACACAAGAGGTACACCGAGCCAAATGTTGCAAGGAGCTTTTCGAGTCAGACAGAATAACAAAATTATTGAAACTAATTGATTTTAAATAATTTAATGCTTCTAGGATAGCCATTAGCTCAAGATACATGATTGATATATTACTATTATTCGCACTAAATAAAAATTTAAAAGCTGTGTCCGCTTGGGGGTCATAAAAGGCAGCGCCCATATTCTGTGTGTCGACTGTGCTGTCTTTTGATCCGTCCGTAAAAATTTTATAGTGGGCAAAGAAATTATTTTAAGGTATTTGGAACACAAATTTTGAAGAATATCTGTATTATATGTTCTTTTAGTTTGATTAACTTCCTTAATATTATGTTTAATTAATTATTCTACTTAAATCGTACCAACTTGTCCAATATTCTAATTTATACATATCGATTTTGTCAGTTGTATGCAAATCTATGTCCATAAATTTAAAATAAATTTGTACTAATAAGGGAATTCGTTTTCTTCTCCAATATCTACGGGTAGTTAGCGTTTTTAATTCTTTAACAACGTCTACTGTCTCATTGTTACTAATCGATAAAGATCTCAGCCAAAATTTACCTGACAGATAGAATCGTCGCACATGTAAAGGCTGTAAACACAGTTCAGATTCCATAACGTGAATGGGCGTGCTTTTGATAAACCCCCCTACGACTCTCATAGCTTGGTTCTGTAATTTATCATAACGTTCTCATCAACACTTTGTATTAAATCCTCACCAACAAATCCTTGCTCCACAATTTCTCCTCGCATCTCACTCTCCTCTTCCAAAGTCATTGATTCCTGGTCACTCATCATATAATAGTTTCTACTTTCCTATACAGACCGGCGCGCTGCGACGTACGCTCGCCGGCCGGTCGAGAAGTTACGATAAGACAGTGAATGCAATAAGCAGTACACGTCTAACGCACTCAATTGATAAATAGACACTGATGAAATGAAATGAAATTATTTGTAGGTACAGGACGTGAGCCAATAAAATTCTCCGGCGGCGGTGCGCCGAAACATTAGGATCGGTGCGGCAGAGCCGCGTCGGCGTGGAAACGATAATCGTGTGCAGTCGCTGCGGCTCAAAATCCATACGTCCATCCATATACAGGCTATAATATTAATGAGTGATAACACTTTAGGGTGTGTATGGGTCCCGTATAAAGAGTTTACTGTGAAAGTACCAGCGCTGATAGAGGTAATTTTTTTAATTATAGTATGGGAAAATTTGTGATGATGGGGCATTTCTCATACAAACATGAAAGTCAAAAGCCTTTAAGCGCTGGTACTTTCACAGCATACTCTACATAGGAGGCACATACACACCCTTAAGTATTATCACTCATTTATTGTATATGTTTGGGAGCTACGATGCCACATACACACTCATGTACACACACACATATCACTTTATTACCCACAATTTTGCCATATGACTTTTTTCCATAGTACTTTTAGTTTTTCCGGAAATCGTAATAAACTGTTTTTTTACTTCACCCCCCCTCCCCTTCCCGACCTAAGATCGCCCATAATATATTTTCCTTTAATTTGTATGATATTCTCCTCCTTTTCAGATTGGCTTCATTTAACTATTATTTTTAATTTCAAAACTCATCCGCGACCGGTGATGAAATGTATTCTGTTTGGGGGTTAAAAATGACATTTTGTCGAAAACCATTGACATCGTGGTTATAACACACTCGTAATAAAACACGTTGGCAATTCCCATTGATGGGGGCATATGCCAAAAGAAGAAGAAGACCATAAAAAAAAACATCTGATCGTTAATTATAAATGCACGACGCAAACGAAATTGAGTTTTTGTCGTTCTAGCGGAACAGCGTTTGATGACCCAGCTTTGTTAGAACAACTAAATACTCGTCGATTTGAAAACTGATACTTTTCCACAGTGCCATATAAAATCATTAGTAATCTAAAAATACTGCAGCGTTTTTATTTTAACTTTAACAAAGTTTTATCAAATATATCCTGTGAAAAGCGGAAGTACTTTTTTTATTTAACGTATATGTATGTTCACAGAAAACCGACGTCAAATAACGCTCGCCTGCCTGCCACTGAGAAAGAATAATAATAATAACGATGCCTCCCACACCGATTGAGTTTCATTTAAGCCCGGCCAGCTACGCAGGAGTTATTTTATACTGCCCAAGTGTGTGCGCAATACTCAGAAGCACTCTCTCTTCCTTCACTCTCATAACCCAGTGGGACAGATAACCGACACGACTGGCAGGAGAAGAGGCACACGACCGACATTTTACATGCCCATCCGACGCGTGGATCATCTTTCTTGTCAGACAGTCAGGTGATCAGCCTGCTTTGTCCTAGCCAAACATGAAAACATTTTTTGTTGTTCGAGATTGTTCGGGAGTCGAACCCACGACCTCCGGGTCGAGAGCGAAGCTCTGATCTACGCCACGGAGGCGTCAGAGAAAGAATAGCACCTCCTCATCAAGCATTGTGTCCGTAGGTGTCGCAAAAGGCGATAGAAGGAATATTTATGTCGCAGTCAGAATGACTAAAGGAAAATTACTTTAATTTTTTATTACAATTACTCGTCAAGTTGTTTAATGTAACGACGTTCAACTTGACTGAACGTCCTTTAGCATAGTCTTTGAATAGTATATAGACATTGCAATGTTTCGTAGGGGTGACCATAAGTTCGCAACTTAAAAGGTCCTCAAAAATGAGGACATGACATGTCACACCAAATGAAAATGGAAAGGAAAATATCAACTATGTACTATCTGTGCGAGTTATTTGCCGCCATATTTGTTTGAAAAATGGACTAAATTTAAATCAACTGACTGATTTTACGTCCGCTCTGTTTAAAGAGTTTTGTTGCCGCTAACTATAAGTTGTGTGATGCTTGTTAAATCAACGTTCGACCAAGTCAATCAATTAAATGTCGTCATTCAATAAACGCGCTACACATTTAATCAAATAGCAGTCATCTGACTGCGATATATATATGTCCGGAAATGGGGAGCAGCGTTACCGCGGACATTGTTATTATTTTAACACTGTTCTCTACTAGTCCTCTCCCGTCTGCTGAGGGTGGTGAGTAGGCAATCCCTACTTCCTACTCCTCCTTTTTTTTCTTCCGATTAATTTCGTTGTGGGTCCCAAGACAGATTTAGCTTGTCTCTCGGGCACCCCTGAGATCATATCAAAGGGTTTGTCTTGGTTGGTTACCGCTTTTGATCCTGGTTTACAGGAGTTGCAGTGGTGGGAATGAGAGGTGGGCCAATGCCCGTTAAAAAAAAAGTAGGCAATCCCTGTGAAGTACCTTGGGTTGTGTTGCCAGAACGTACCAATAACTACCGTTTTAAGTACTTTTTGTCACACAACCGTAACACTACCGTACCTCAGTTTGCACCGTACCTTTTTCGTACTTTATAAATTATACTAGTAATAGCTTTTGCCCGCGGCTTTGCTCGCGGATAACTCTGGATTCAAATGATGACGATGATGATGGTGATGATAAAAAGTAGCCCGAAATACTTCTTATAACTTTAGCTATCCAGTGAAAATCTCGTCAAAATTGGTCCAGCCGTTCCAGAGATTAGCCGGAACAAAGAGATATGCCGACAGACAGACAGATAAATTTTTTAAAATTGCATTTTCGTTTTCAGTATCGTTTAAAATGTCATATGCATTTAGAAAAACGTTGCTAATTGAAAGTTACAAACAGACACTTCAATTTTATTTATTTGTATACATTAATGTTTTAATACATTATAATGTTTTGGAAAACGTGCTTTTGAGTTAAAATCCATACCTTTTCAGTTAGCCAGTCGTACTTTTTTGGGAAATCATACTGGCAACACTGCTTGGGGACGCTCATGACCAGCAGTGGACGACATATGACCAAGGCTTGCTATGCTCGTTCGCTTGTCTTGAGCAATAATTGAAAAACTCTTGAGGGCGCAGGCATTTGGCTTTGCCATTTGGACGTTGTCCAACTGTACGTATATACAAGCGAACCTCTCGAAAACTGCGCTCTTTGATTTAGCTGTGAAGATTGCCAAGACTATTGTGGGTCAAAACTTTCAACTGTCGTCAATAATTATATGGTTTAATCTTACTTTTAATCTTACAGAAAACTATGTTGATTCCTCAGAAGAAGGTCAATGATTTCATTAATGATTGCACACCCTGGGAATAATAAGGTGCCTATAGAGGCACCTTATGTATAGACATATCGTTATAACTTTGTACACTTTATTTTTATTTTATTTTGAACTCATACCATTGTTATGAATATTACATATTAAAAAAAAAGTAAAAGAACAGTTTTTTTTTCTTTTGGCTAAAAGATGGCCCCGCGCGAGTTTCTTACGCCGGTTGTTCTCGCCGGGCTAGTTTCCGAACCGGTGGTAGGGATCCTGTAGGACTATAAGTGTTATTTAATAACCTATATGGAAATAAAAAGTTTATAATTTTGAATTTTTTGAAGAGAACCCGGATAAAGGTTGGTGAGCGCGGTTTCCAGATTCAATGTCCGCTGGTGCCGATTTCCGGATATATATTCCCTCTTTCGCCTTATAAGGTGCGATTCCATCGGTGTTCTGAACTGTTGCGAACATTGTGCGTAACAGATGTTTGTTCCGGTGGACTCGCTAACGCAACATTAACAAATTGTGCCCCAACATTCATAGAATGTTGTATACTTTTGTTTTTGTAACATTTTGCTCGCAACACAATCTTGCTTCAAATGCTATTGCACCAGTGTGCTGAACTGTTGCGAACTCCAATGAGTGAACAATTTGTGAACAAAAGTTACGCACAGCCTCGCCGGTGGAGTCGGTGTTAGCAACTTAGTTCCGCACAGCTGGAGTTGTGAAAAAAAATGTTGGCTAGCAGATGTTCTGAACACTATTTTGGTGGAATCGTACCTTTACGACACCCACGGAAAAGATGGTGGCCGCGCTGTAGTAATATACATGAGTAGTCGCTATATCAGATTACTTTTAGACATTACACTACTCAACTGCCTAAATTCTTGTTATTCGTGTTTCTCTTTTTGTATTGTTTTTTTTGTTCTATAGAGTCAATGTTTTACTGTATTTTATATGTTTCAGTTAATATGTATGTAATGTCTAAATTATTTGAATAAAGATTGTATTATCATTATAATAAAAGAGCTGTTCTTTCCCTAATCTCAAGCTAGACTAATTAAGCTGGACGCTTCAAAAACCACTACACTTTTTTTTACTCCACAGTCGACACCCCGGGTTTTTCGAAATCGAAATATTTTTCCATGTATTTGAATAAAAACCGTTTGCACAGAACAATACCGACAATACCTAACCAATATCCGTGTGAGTTTTGTTCGACGACATTTTAGGTGAAAAATACCTGACGAACTGACTTTAATTATTCAGCGCTGTCAAACGCTTCAACATTTCCGGTGATATGAATTTTTTTGGATGTAGGTGGCGAGCATTCTTTTTGAAACTACCAATATCAAACATATTATTTTACATATTTCAATTGACAATCTATTCTATGACATAAAAATTCAATAGGTTATTCATTTGTCAATGTAATAATATGTTACATTCAATTCTAATTTGTATTGCAGTAGAAAATAGTATAATTTGGTAGATAAAACTGCACAAAATTCAAAAAATTTCAGCTGTAAAAATGGCAACATTAATATTATCTGCACAATGTTTACGAATTACTTATAAATTTTTAATCTAACCTAACCTAACCTAACCTACAACTGATGAAGACTTAGTCGAAACCGGTCGTGTATTTTTATAAATACGTTAATTAACTAATAAAGTGGAAAAAGTGCAAGTAATTTGTGTATCATTACTGTGTCATAACACATTCATTGCAGTAATGTCCTCAAAATGAGGACATGACTATATGTCACACCAAATGAAAATGATAATTCAACTAAGTATGTAGCTATCTGTAATCTGTGCGAGCTGTTTGCCGCCATATTTGTTTTGGTGACTACTAGCGCCACTGCGGGAAAAAATTAACTAAATTTCAATAACCTGACTGATTTTAGGTCCGCTCTTTTTAAAGGGTTTTGTTACAGTCCGCTAACTAGTTGGATGTTGAGTGACGCTTGTTCAATCAACGTTCGGCCTAGTCAATCAATGAAATGTCGTCAATCAATAAATGCGCTAGACATTTAATCAAATAGCAAATTCAATGCAGATGACTGCGACATATACAAGACGTTAGGAAGTTAGGATCACATTATTGAGTTAAAAAATATCTATTGGCTGGCCCTATCGATTTTTTTACATTGATTTATTTATTCGATTATATTGTATAATTTATAGAAGTTTATTATATTCATACAGTGGTTTTAGCGTGATGCGACGACAAACATTCCCATATGGACAGACAGACAGACATACAGATAGACAGACAGACAGACATTTTTTTCAAAAATGTTATTTTTAGGTTCTGTGGCTTTTATAGACCCCCTTTTTTAATTTTCACTTAAATATTCTTAATGTACAGACATGACCCCTCTACAGATTTATTATATGTATAGATTTATAGAAGTTTATCAAATCTCACAGTGTTGAGGAAGTAAATATGAGCTCGCGAGCCGCAGAACTTTAAAATTCCGTAAAGAAACAAAACAACTTCTCCCAAGTTTTAAAGCTTATTATAATTTGGCTTTAAATTAGGTGAAGTTTATTGAGGCGTAGGAATTGGTAAATGGTGCTTACATTTTAATATTAATTTCTTTACTTTCAAAATCAGAATATATTTCATGCCAGTATTCAACGGGTACTTTCACTTTTTTGGGATATAAAGTATATGTAACTTGTTATCTTGAAAAAGTACAGTTAACCCAGGTGTTAATCAAGAGTATCAGCTTCCTGCATACAAAATTTTATCAAAATAAGTAAAGCCGAGTGAAGAAGTAATAAACATACACTCATATAGAGTTATAATAAGAGAATTTGTATCTATGTGAGTATGTAGTACCTACGTACCTTTTTAACCGACTTCCAAAAAAGGGGAAGGTTCTCAATTCGGACTGAGGTTATTACTCTGAGGTTAATGATCCGATTTGCGTGATTCTTTTTTTATTCGACGCAGAATAGCTGCCGTTTCAGTAGCATCAGAGTTACCAAACGGATTTATACTATTGTATAGTTCGTCCCTGATAAATTTAACCCAAAGGTAAACAAACCGAAAACATCGAAATTTTCACGTATTCACATATTGTGCACAATTATCAACACATTCAATGTTCACAGGTAGGTAAAGGATCATACTTCACTATACATTTTGTAACAATAATTACTGTTATATTTATTTTAGTTTATTAAAGAATTACAATAATTAACATAATATTTAAACCTGAAGAAGAAGAAGAACATTGTAAAAATACGCTATTTTGACACAGCCGACTGTAGAATATAGTCTATAGTCTATGGATTCATGTAGCCAACGATAATTATTGCATTAATATTGTCCAATTGGCATCACTGACTAATCTATGGTTGTGTCATAAACGGCTTTGTTTACATTTGGTTTAAATTTATCTCTGACGTTTATAGTTTATTTTGACTTAGAGGCACTTCTTCTTCTAACTTAAGAGCTTCGCTCTTGTCGGTGGAGTTTTCTCCATTCCTCTCTGCACTCCGCCCTTCTCTTGACCTCCTGATACGACACGACCATTACTTTCTCTTTCACCTGGTCCATAAAAGTTCTTCTTGGCCTTCCACGTTTTCTTCTACCTTCTATCTTTCCTTCAATTATTCTTCTAATAAAGTTGTCGTGCCGTATCAAGTGTCCTAACATCTTTCCTCTCCTGTTCTCGATGGTAGAGGCACTAAAAGTAAAAAATAAAAAACTACGTTTAAAAACCGACTACGAAAAACCATATCTGTGTTACTTTTAATGCCAGCCATGCGAGCGTGATTTCATTATACATATCTCTTTCTCTCTGATAAATGTTGGACCAATCAGCGTTTAGTACGGATTGTTAACTTGAATGCCTAGTTGGTCATACATTTGAATAGTCTTTCAGAAACCAATCGATAGTCTATCATACTGGGTTTTTAAAAGTTATTCACGTCTGACGCGCGTTTCCATAGCCTTCAGGTGGACGCATAAAGCCAATATTTCATAAAAACCAAAGCCAATACAAAAACTGCGGTCGTAAATCAAAGTTTTTCACGATCTGGATCCAGATAGCTGTAGTTGAGGCTTAATTGCCGCAGTTCCGCAACTTTTATCTGCTAAAGAATGAACGGTAATTATTAAAAAAATATTATAGTGCTAACTTTGCAATTTCTGTTTTATGCTGGTTTTCCGCTTTGCTAGATTGCATATTGTTTTTATTAATTACTCCTGTGGAGAGTTATTTAGTCGTTTAGAAAGATTTTTAGAAAGTTTTAGAAAATCATGTATGCCGAAGCTCAATTTCGAAAATGGAATGTCTTTAAAAATCATTAATTTAATAATTAAGGTTAGGTAATATATTGCGCAGGCGACGTTACGCAAGAGGTCCAAACTCCAAAGGGTGATTTGTAATATTTTTAAAAGTGTTCTTTTTTTTTATTGTAAAAAATGAAATGAAATTAGCAGTGCGATCCAGTAAAATTAATCCCACCAAAAACATTTTCATGTAAAAATGTTGCCAAGACGAGTCTATATAGCTTATATAGGCATTCATTTATCGTGTGTGAAATAAAACGGCCAAGCATCACGTTTTTACTGAAATGTAGAGTAAGTGAAGCTAAGCCTAGTAAAGTAAGGGCGCATAGATCAAGAACTTTGGTGCTACATGGGATTTGTCCACTTTTTGATAGATTTTGATCAAGGTGCTTGTAGATTTAGGGCGAGTAGTCTTTAGAGCTTGGCTTTATACGATATCTGATAACTTTTTCACAGGGTAAGCTATATAGACTCGTCTTGGCAACATTTTTACATGAAAATGTTTTTGGTGGGATTTCATTTATTTTTGTAAGTTGGTTAATGGACTTGTTTGAGTTTAAAAATAACCTATTTTGACCCGGGGCAATTACTTTCGCCTTATTCTTCGTCCGGAATTTAGATGATTAATTGTATTTCTCTTTCATTTGATACCCATATTGTGAGAGTACCTGTGAAAACGATAAATCGCTATTTTGGATTAAAAATAGCGGCATTCATGAAATCTTGTATGAATTGTATTTGTTTTCTCAAAACTCTCTCATCATTTGTTACCCATATTGTAGGGGTTGCTTGCGAAAATTTTTTGTAGCAGTATTAGAAGGCATAATAGACAAACTTAACTGGAGTAAACAAGGAATATATATACAAGGAGCTCTCCTAAGCCATCTTAGATTCGCAGACGATATAGTACTGCTATCCGAGACAAGCTCACAGCTACAAGAAATGATAGAATCGCTACAAATAAATAGCTCTAAAGTGGGATTAGAAATCAACGCTACAAAAATAATGACTATGACCAATAGCCATAAAACACCAATACAACTAAATGGAAGCTCACTGGAATATACCGACAAATATATATATTTAGGAAAAACAATCAGTTTCGACAAAAATAACAATGATTTAGAAATAGGCAGAAGGGTACAGAAAACCTGGAAGAAATATTGGAATTTTAAAGAAATATTTAAAAGCGACATGCTAATAAATCTAAAAACAAAAATTATGAACTCTTGCCTCTTACCGTGTTTAACTTATGGATGCCAAACTTGGAAATTTACCACTAAAGCCAAACAAAAAATTACCACCTGCCAAAGAGGAATGGAGAGAAGCATGCTCAAGATAAAGAAAATTGACAAAATAAGACACAAAAAAATAAGATCAAAAACAAAAGCCACATGCGCCTTGAGCTATGCACAAAAATTAAAATGGAAATGGGCAGGACACGTAGCAAGGCTTACAGATCAACGATGGACTATAAAAGTAACAAAATGGAGAGGCCCTTGCGGTCACAGAAGTAGAGGCAGACCTTTGACGCGTTGGGAAGACGAAATTATAAAAATCGCGGGCCCAAACTGGACCCAAACAGCACTTGACCGTGAAAAATTGTTATCTTTGGAGGAGGCCTTCACCCAAGGGGCCCTTGCAGAATAAAAACCTTTGTCAATAAAAGAAAAAATATCCTGTAAAAACAAAAAATGGAAAATATATTAATATGCTCTTTCTTTTTGAAAAACAGTTAGTGTAAATTTTTTATTTAATTTAAGTTTTGTCATGTAGCAAGGAATAAAAGGCTTTTTTATTTATTTTATTTTATTTATTATTGTAGGGGTTGATATGAAAACTATAAGTCTCCATTGTGGCTGTGTAACACCGAACTTCAATAAAACACCTCACTACTATAATTGAACTCTCTTTATACTGTATTCTTGTTTTTTTTTCGAAAGTGCTATAACTATCCGGGTGGCTAGTTGTTTAGTCATAAGCTTGTTTAATAATTTTAGTGTTTGCTAAAATAATAGTAATAATAATATCTCCCACACTGATTTCGGTGACGGTGACCGGTTTCATTGAAACCAGTCCAGCTACGCACGAGTTATTTTATAGTGCCCAAGTGTGTGCGCAATGCATAGAAGCACTCTCTTTTTCTTCACTCTCGTAACCCACTGGGACGGATAACCGACACGACTGGCGGGAGATCAAGCGCAGGACCGACTTTTTACATGCCCATCCGACGCATGGATCATATTTCTTGTCAGCCAATTAGGTGATCAGCCTGCCTTGTCTAAACCAAACTTAAAACGTGTTTCCAACGTGGGAATCGAACCCACGACGACCACAGTCGAGAGCCAGGCTCTAAGCCACTAGACCACGGAGGCGTAATAACTAAAATTGTATAAATAAATTGATCGTGTCATATTGAAACTTATAAAATTTTGTCATGCGCCAATCAATTAAAAGTCGATTAAGTACTTAATTTATGGTCACAAATTTCTTTGAGTATCGAAGTTTTTACAATTTAGACTACAAAAAATTTGGAGTTTTATGTAACGTTTGTTTTTCGTTTATTGTTATCATTATAAAACGTTACCGACTAATAAATGTTTGTGTTTAGATGTCGTTTGTGTTTAGACGTCGCGACGCCTGCCGACGCCCAGCGCCGCGACGCCTAGCGCCACGACGCCCAGCGCCGCGACGCCCAGCGCCGCGACGCCCAGCGCCGTGACGCCTGCCGACGCCTACCGACGCCCAGCGTCACGACGCCAAGCGCCGCGACGCCTACCGACGCCCAGCGCCACGACGCCTGCCGACGCCCAGCGTCGCGACGCCCAGCACCGCGACGCCTACTGACGCCCAGCGCCGCGACGCCTGCCAACGTCCAGCGTCGCGACGCCTGCCGACGCCCAGCGCCGCGACGCCTGCCGATTTTCCGCTCATAAATAATATTATAATAAATATATTTTTCATTTTCGGTAAAAGTCGGTCACCGATTAATAATTGGTGACCGACTTTTTGTAGATGAATAATAGAATATACTGATTGCAGTAGTGCAACGCACTCAACATACATAAAGTCGGACATAAATTATATGGAAAAAAAAAATCTGAACGATTATGGGTCCTACAAAAAGTAGGTCGTAGGTTTTTTATGTACTTGTATATTATATTCCTTTGTAGGCGCAACCAATAAGCGCTAACATGACGTGATAGCCGAGCGTCCTCATTGGCTGAATACATCGTGTGACGTCGGAATCACTCGGCTAGTACGATAGAACTTGATGGCTGTGCTTCCATGTGCTTTTACATTACCGCCGCGACTAATCGGTTTTTTGTCTATCCCATATTGTCATTTTGTTAATACGCGATTATACTTGTAAACGTTCGCAATAAAGTTAGTTCCAATCATAAACTCTTATTTTTTGGAAAAACCTACACACAACAACAACTCAAGCAGCCAACTCATATGCGCGCAAACATATTTTGGACCCTCGACCACGGATACCAAACCAGCACCAGGATACAAGAGGAAGCTGTTTGAGGAGATCACGAGTAGTTGAGTTGTCGGCAAAGGTATTCGGCAGTGGCACAGTGTATTTAGTGAAGCGAACTGGCCAAGTTGTTGTGTACGCGGAATTAAAGTCGTTAATAAGTTACGGTACGTTATTTATACAATAAAGTCAATAGTGCAGTGCCTGGGACAGCTGTAAGTACTTATCTTGCTTTCTACATTACACAGAAATGACTACACAAACGCTAGAATCGAAACCTAATGATATGTTACGAGATTATACTAAAAAGAGGGCTTCCGTAAAGGGTAGGTTAACTAAATTTAAAAAATACATTGATCCCTTTGAAGAACAAGTGTTATCTTTTAACCAACGGGCCGAAATTAAACTCCGCATGCATGCGATAATTAGTCTATACAGTGAGTACAATAAAATTCAAATTAAAATAGAAGAACTTCTATCGGAATCCGAGTTAGATAATCAGCTTGAAATTCGTAACGAGTTTGAAACTGACTACTACACTGTGTTAGCTCAGACTCAGGGTATGATTAAGGATGTTGAGGACACTGACGAGCAACCAGTAAACAGTACGTCACAGTCAGTAAAATTACCTACCATTTCCTTGCCAACTTTTGACGGATCGTATGAGCACTGGCTGGAGTTTCGTGATACCTTTTTGTCCCTTGTTCATAATTCTAGGGATATCACCAGTATTCAAAAGTTCCACTATCTCAAATCTTCGTTGAAAGGTAGTGCCGAATTAGTAATTGATTCTTTGGAATTTTCTACACAGAATTACGATATTGCATGGGAATTGTTGCTCAATAGATACAATAATAATAGATTACTTATTCATAATCATGTGAAAGCCTTATTCTCGATTCAATCATTGTCTAAGGAATCGCCTATTTATATTAGAAAACTTATAGATACGGTACTAAAAAACCTACGTGCCTTAAAAATGCTCGGTGAGCCCACAGAGTCATGGGACACATTAATTATATACATAATTGTTTCTAAGCTTGATACGACGACCGAACGAGAATGGGAGCAACGAAAGGGATCGCTAGTCCCCAGGTCTACAGACACAAAAATAAAACTTGACGATTTGTTATCATTTTTACGGGATAGGGCAGACGTATTAGAAACATTAACTGTTACTCACAGGGTAAGTACCTACGACAGTAGATGATATAACAATTCGGTTAGTACTAAAAATACGTTTAATAATTCGAAAGTGCATTGTCATTTAGCTACTGAAAAGTCGCATAACAAAACCCCGTTTAAAAAACAGTACAAATTGTGTCCTATGTGTTCTGCTAATCACTATTTATACTCATGTCAATCTTTCTTAGATATAAACATAATAGATAAATTAAAATTTATACGCGAAAAGAATATATGTGAAAATTGTTTACGCGTAGGACATTCAGCTAACGTTTGTAGGTACGGGCCGTGTCGTAGATGCGACAAAAAACATAATTCAATCATTCATCGCGACGAAAGTGAGCTTAATGTTGACTTCTGCACCGGTCCATCTAAGCTAAGCAATAATGCACCTACAGAACAACGCGCATACGGTTCAAGTTCGACTACACACGTGCATGTTGTAGGCAACCCGGTCAGTGATGCACACGTAGACGTCACGTACGCGCGGTCGTCCGATATGCAGCCGGTGTTGTTATTTACGGCGCTCGTAAGAATACCCGATCATTTAGGCATCTATCATAAAGTACGCGCACTTCTCGATTGCGGTAGCGAACGCTGCATCATTACGCAATCGTTATGTGATAAATTACATATGAACACTATACAGTCCATTCAGCAAATAAAAGGCGTCGGAGGCTCGATATCACAGTGTACGAAAACATGTGATATTGACTTTAAATCTATAACGAGTACTTATAATACGCGCGCGAAGTGTCTCGTATTACCGCATATTACCTCCTCGTTGCCTGCTATTGCTATACGAAGCGAATTATTATGCATACCGGACGGGATTGTTTTAGCGGATCCTGAGTTTTATCAAAGTCAATCCATAGACGTTTTAATTGGCGCAGATATATTTTGGGACTTAATAACCGATGGCAGGATACGTTTAAGTAACGGTCCTATTTTACAAAATACGCAATTTGGGTGGATTATATCCGGGCCTATTTATTTACAAAATAATAAAAATACTAAACATGTTCTCTGTAATTTTATGCAAAGTATGGACATGGACACTTCGTTAAATGAACAGTTACGCAAATTTTGGGAATTAGAGGATATATCGAGTAGCAATAGGACTAATGAGTCACGCAGTGAGGACGAACGTATTTGTGAAGAGTTGTTCGTTCAAACGACCACGCGATCCAGTGATGGTAGATTTTGCGTGCGTATTCCTCTAAAAAATTCGCCTGATGTTTTAGGAGAAACGCGTAAACAAGCCGAGCAACGTTTTTTTGCACTAGAAAAACGATTACAACGGTATTCGAATTTAAAAAAGTTATATATTCATTTCATTAAAGAATATTGCGAATTAGGTCACATGGAACGTATAGATAAATATATAACTCCACACTACTTTATGCCGCACCACGGGGTGTACCGTGAGAACGCTGCTACCACTCGCTTGCGCGTTGTGTTCGACGCCAGCGCGCCGTCGTCATCGGGATACTCACTCAACGACTTGCAATTGGTAGGGCCACCTATTCAGGGAGATTTATTATCAATAATATTACGTTTTCGTGAAAATAGGTATGTCGCGTGCGCTGACATCGAAAAGATGTACCGGCAAGTACTTTTAAATGAGCAGCAACGCGATTTACAATTAATTGTTTGGCGCGACGATCCCAATGATGCGTTGCAAGTTTTTAAGTTAAAAACTGTAACGTACGGTATGGCTTCTGCGCCATATTTAAGTTGTAGATGCATTAAACAACTTGCTCAAGAGTGCAGTGATCCTGAGGTTGCCAGTATAATAAAACAAGATATCTATGTCGATGATCTTATCTGTGGTCACTCTAATAAAGAGAGGCTAAAACACATTTGTTTAGATATTAGTAAAATATTGCAATCAGGTTGTTTTCCTTTGCGAAAGTGGGTCTTTAATTTCGATTTTGCAGAATTTAAAGAATTTAATGATACTGCAAAGGAATTATCACTTGGCGATAATATTCAGCATAAAACTTTAGGGTTAGGATGGCATAACGGAACTGATCAGTTATTTTATCATACAAAATTTGATAATTCATTCACTGAAACAATAACAAAACGTGTTATACTGTCGTATTCATCTCAAATTTTTGATCCACTTGGATTACTAAATCCAACTGTCATCATTGCAAAAGTTTTATTACAAAGATTATGGCTTTTAAAATTAGATTGGGACGAGCCAGTTCCACGTGATATTGAACAAATTTGGATTCGATTTGTTAACAATTTAATACATTTACAAAATATTCGCATTCATCGGTTTGTTGCGGGTGATAACCCTAATCGTTTAGAACTACATATTTTTACCGACAGTTCTCTTACCGCTTACGGCGCGTGCGCATATGTACGTAGTATTAATTCTGATAACGATGTTTTTGTTAGATTATTGTGTGCGAAAGGGAAGGTCGCGCCAACTAAGCCCGTCAGCATTCCTAGACTAGAGTTGTGTGGTGCCTTAGTCGGGGCACGGCTGTACGCAAAAATAGTTAATTCGTTACGCACTAGTTTCAACAGAGTTGTATTTTGGACAGATTCAACTATTGTGTTAGGTTGGCTTCATATGTCACCTAATTTGCTAAAAACTTTTGTTCAAAATAGAACTACTGAAATACATCAGTTGACTAGTGCTGCTACGTGGCGTCACGTGAAAGGTGAACATAATCCAGCCGACCTGATCTCGCGAGGCCGCAGTTTAGATGACCTATGGGCCACTACGCTATGGTGGGAAGGGCCCCAATTCCTTCAGGATGTTAACATGAATTTCAATTTAGAATCTTATAATCATGTTGATTTGCCGGAAGTAAAATCAATTAGTAAAACGGTCACCCTGACTGTCAGTCTAGATAGTGGAATGTGGTTTCCATTTCAGAGGTTCTCACAGTTCAATCGAATGAAGCGCACCATGGCGTACTTATTACGGTTTGTTTATAACGCGCGCAATAAGCCGAGTGAGCGACGCACGGGCGCAATCTATGTATCTGAAATGAATGAAGCTGAATTATTTCTCGCTAGACTGTCGCAGTATGATTCATATCGGGACGTATACGATTGTTTAACAAAGAAACAATTATTAAAAAATAAACATTCTAGTTTAACTAAATTAAATTTATTTGTTGATGAATCTAATATGTTAAGAGTAGGGGGGCGTTTAGAGAATTATTCTAATTTTGCTTTTGATAAAAAACACCCGATCTTAATATCGAGTCAACATCATTTCGCGTTATTATTATTTCGCTATGAGCACCGTCGGCTTTTACACGCGCCGCCTCAAGCTTTAGTGTTCGCGTTGAGGGAAACTTGGTGGCCGGTAAGAGCGCGAGACTTAGCCAGGAAAGTTGTCCATGAATGTGTGACATGCAAGCGAATGCGAGGTCAGACCTTAACACCTATCATGGGTAACCTTCCACGGGAACGTCTTCAACCAGGTTATCCATTTTTGTATTGTGGTGTCGACTACGCTGGTCCAGTGCTCATACTAAACCGTAAAGGCAGAGGCGCTAAATCTATTAAATCATATATATGTTTGTTCGTTTGTTTTGTGACGCGCGCGATACATTTGGAGCTGGTGAGTGATCTCACGTCTGATGCCTACCTGTTGTCTTTGAAACGTTTTATTTCACGCCGAGGAAAACCGGCCGAAATATTTAGCGATAACGGTAAAAATTTTGTTGGCCTTATGAATGATTTTTCAAAATTCCTTTCAAATTTATCTGGAGAGATTAAAGATTACGCACTATCTCAAAATATTTCATTTCGAATGAACCCTCCGTACGCTAGTCATTTCGGTGGTTTGTGGGAAGCGGGTGTTAAAAGTTGTAAATATCATCTGCGACGGGTGGTAGGCAACGCACGCTTGACTTTTGAAGAGCTCAGCACAGTTTTGACTCAAATCGAGGCTGTCCTGAACTCCAGGCCCTTGTCTCCAATGTCGAGTGACCCACGCGATTATTTACCGCTAAGCCCGGCACACTTCTTGGTCGGCCGCCCATTAACTGCACCTGTGTGTGCTGACCTGTACGATGTGCCTGACCATCGACTGACTCGCTACCAGAGGATAGAAAAAATCCGTCAACATTTATGGACTCGATGGTCACGGGAATATGTGTCGGAACTACAGGCGCGTTCTAAGTGGAGACACCAGACAGAAGACCTTAAAGAAAATACTCTTGTCATCATAAAAGAAGACAACCTGCCTCCATTGAAATGGTGCCTTGGGCGCATAATCAAAACCTACCCGGGGAAGGACGGTATCTCCAGAGTCGCCGATATCAAGACCGCAACGACTACAATCCGACGAGCGTTTTCAAAGATCTGCCCACTTCTCGAGATTGAATCGTCTTCGTGAATCAATTGAAAACCTGGAGTTTCCAAGGCCGGGAGTATGTAGGCGCAACCAATAAGCGCTAACATGACGTGATAGCCGAGCGTCCTCATTGGCTGAATACATCGTGTGACGTCGGAATCACTCGGCTAGTACGATAGAACTTGATGGCTGTGCTTCCATGTGCTTTTACATTACCGCCGCGACTAATCGGTTTTTTGTCTATCCCATATTGTCATTTTGTTAATACGCGATTATACTTGTAAACGTTCGCAATAAAGTTAGTTCCAATCATAAACTCTTATTTTTTGGAAAAACCTACACACAACAACAACTCAAGCAGCCAACTCATATGCGCGCAAACACCTTTTATAAATTAAAGATCATCTTGACTTGCTTGACTTTTGAAGAGCTCAGCACAGTTTTGACTCAAATCGAGGCTGTCCTGAACTCCAGGCCCTTGTCTCCAATGTCGATGACCCACGCGATTATTTACCGCTAAGCCCGGCACACTTCTTGGTCGGCCGCCCATTAACTGCACCTGTGTGTGCTGACCTGTACGATGTGCCTGACCATCGACTGACTCGCTACCAGAGGATAGAAAAAATCCGTCAACATTTATGGACTCGATGGTCACGGGAATATGTGTCGGAACTACAGGCGCGTTCTAAGTGGAGACACCAGACAGAAGACCTTAAAGAAAATACTCTTGTCATCATAAAAGAAGACAACCTGCCTCCATTGAAATGGTGCCTTGGGCGCATAATCAAAACCTACCCGGGGAAGGACGGTATCTCCAGAGTCGCCGATATCAAGACCGCAACGACTACAATCCGACGAGCGTTTTCAAAGATCTGCCCACTTCTCGAGATTGAATCGTCTTCGTGAATCAATTGAAAACCTGGAGTTTCCAAGGCCGGGAGTATGTAGGCGCAACCAATAAGCGCTAACATGACGTGATAGCCGAGCGTCCTCATTGGCTGAATACATCGTGTGACGTCGGAATCACTCGGCTAGTACGATAGAACTTGATGGCTGTGCTTCCATGTGCTTTTACATTACCGCCGCGACTAATCGGTTTTTTGTCTATCCCATATTGTCATTTTGTTAATACGCGATTATACTTGTAAACGTTCGCAATAAAGTTAGTTCCAATCATAAACTCTTATTTTTTGGAAAAACCTACACACAACAACAACTCAAGCAGCCAACTCATATGCGCGCAAACACCTTTTATAAATTAAAGATCATCAGATCCTTATAATAAACATCCTTTTGAATCCAATATGGTGGTCCAGCATATTGAATTGAAAATGGCGGCATTTACATTTTAATAATTTTTTTGTTGGTTTTGTAGCAATAACAGCTTACATACATAACTTCAGCTTTCTAAGATTTCCGGAAGTAACCTAAGAATTTTGATGATCTATAAATGAGTCAGTGACGAAATCAGGGGTTTTTACACATCGATAAAATCTAAAGTATAGTAGCTACGACATTCAAACTTTGTATAATTCATGTATTTACTGGTGTCATTATATGTTGAAATTTTCAACTATTTAGCATCATCCAAAGCAAAGTTATGGGAGTTAAAAAAAACGACGAAACCTTTCGAGAAAAGGTAGGTAGTGCCCTTGCGCTTCGCTTGGCTCGTCTTGACGGGGGCACGACCGTGCCCCCAGATCATGAATTGACCACATTTTGCAAGATTTGATCGCCTCCGTGGTCTAGTGGTTCAGAGCTTTGCTCTCGACCCGGAGGTCGTGGGTTCGATTCCCGGGTTGGAACAACAAAAATGTTGTTTTCAAGTTTGGTTAGGACAACGCAGGCTGATCACCCGATTGTCAAGTAAGATGATTCATGCGTCGGATGGGCTTGTAAAAAGTCGGCCCTGCGCCTGTTCTCTCGCCAGTCGTGTCGGTTTACCGTCCCACTGGGTTATGAGAGTTTTTACTCTCGAAGAGAGAGTGTCTTTGTGTATTGCGTCCACACTTGGGCACTATAAAATAATTCCGGCGTAGCTGGCCTGGTTTCAATGAAATCGGCTACCGACACCGAAATCGGTGAGGGGAGCTATTTACATTTTGCAATAAATTGTATTGAATTTAATAATTCATGATTATGTTGTGTTATAATAATATCTATGGACGCTTCACATCACGTCAAACGGGCCCCGAGATAAGTATTCGAAGAACTTGTGTTACAGGTACCAGACAACGGAAATATATTAAATACTTTTTATATTAAACACATAAATGAGATTTTTATTATAATAATACACAAATTGAATACACATTCATGACATAGGAATACAGAAAACATTTTGCGACTTCGGCGGGATTCAAACCCGCGTCCTCCGCTCGAGTAGCAACGTAACGTAAGCTACAGAGTTCTTATAAAAATTAATAAAAGACATTCAAATCGTCCGTACTATTTTCGACCGCTCGAAAAATAAATTGACAAGCATTCTATCTTGTGAAATTTCGTATCAAGTATCCGAACGATATTTATTAATATAAATTTTGAATACCACGAATTTCAACCAATAACAATTTGATAAATACGCCGTTTAATTTGAGTGGGAATTTCATTCGGGACTCGGAGTTTGTTTTGACAAAACGTTTCAGTAATTTCGCAAATGTATTTTTTGCCCTCGTGGTGTAATGGTTTAGAGCGAGGTTCTCGACATGGAGGGTTCGAATTCCGCTTTGGAACAACAAAAATGTTGTTCCCAAGTTTTGTTGGGACACAATCTAATCACTGATTGTCTGACAAGAAAGATGATCCATGCGGCGGATGGGCATGTAAAAAATCGGTCCTGCACCTCATCTCTTCCCTGTCGTACAGATAAGATAAGTGGGACTGATGTCCCACTGGGTTATGAGAGCAAAGGAAGAGACAGAGAGTATGCTTGCGTGCCTACTATTTTGACGCTGGAACATTGTTTTGCAGCTTTAAGATGTAGCTTTAACACCAAAGTTATATACTTAAATATGGATCGTGTAAATGTCTTATTATTATGTTTGTGTATAGCATTCCTTGCTCACGGACAATTAATTATGTTTGACAATTAAGTACCGGATCTTTGGAAGGCATGCGTGGGTCTGCCAACAATATTATTTTATTCGATATTGCAATCCACTTAAGCCAATGAAGACGTAGGCATTCCTGTCAAAACCCTGCCAAAACCCATCAATATTTTCTTTATATAAAGTTCGGATATGGTTATTTATGTAAAGTGGCTACGACAAAGTTGAAAAGAATAATTCAGCGAAGTAAAATGACGATTTAAATAAATAGCGTCGAGGCTCGCGTTGAGTTCGCGTGAACAGAGAGACCGCAGCCCGGAGTGAACCGGGACCATTCATCTCCGCTCCATGTACCTTCACACTAACTGCGGCGACAATTAATTACGCTTTTTGCACACTAACGCCGGCAACTATGTATAACCAACAGTAAGCTATTGCATAAGCTTTAAAATTTCATGCGTTTCAACTAGTTTCAAGTTTTTAATATTATTTTCATACAATTTATGAAAATAATATTAAAAACTTATTTTCATAAATTGTATGTCTCTTAAAATAACTATAAATTATTCTTCCCGGAAACCTCCTATCTAGAAGAGGTTACCAACATCACATATCAAGTTATAGTATATACTACATACCTACTTAAATATTAAGTTACGCAATAAGAAAAATGACTTTCTTCATTTTCATTTTAATATTACTTAATATAGAATATATATTTCATTTAATATATAATAGATTCAATTCGAACGTAAACAAAACGATTTGTCTTAATTAATGTGTAGTATTTCTTTACTGTAATAAATATGAGACAGTGTCAATTTCACTAACACATTTAAAAAGTTAATCCTTCATTAAAAATTATGTTATCCCTCTCGTATTTCCTGACAATGAATGAGAAAGCATAGTATTTAACAAGCCGTTGGCACTAACAAGCGTTGGTGAAATTGGGATTTATGGCGCTATATTTTACGTTCAAATGGTATCTAAAATGAAATATAGAATATTATCGCTGCGCCGCCTGTCGCAAGTATGAAGGTACATGTTACCATCTATAGTGATGTTCGGTCTTTTGTATTGTCTCGACGTTTCACTTGTTCCCGTATGTCAAGTCGTAGTAATTAGTCCAGATTTCGGCACAAGCCGCTGAAACGGATTGGCCTAGTTATTAACGCAAAATTACGCCTCCGTGGAGTAGTCCAGAAGCTCGAATCGGAGGTCGCGGGTTCGATTCCCGTTGCAACAGCAAAAATGTTGTTTTCAATGCAGGGTAATCACCTGACAAGCTACATGATCCATACTTCGGATGTACAAAGTCGCTCAAAGCCTGTTCTCTCATCAGTCGTGTCAGGTATTAGTCCCACTGCTAGAGCTCCCCAATATGGGGGGTGGGGGTTTTTGAGTGACATAAACCGTTTATACAGCGCACGTAACGAAAGTCTCTACTACTACTACTACTATGCAAACAGTATTAGATTAAGTTATTAATGTAATTAGCAATAAGTTGTTGGTGTATCTATTGAATAAATAAATAAAGTCTCCGAATGTGAATAATTTTCTCCCTTTTTGCAACATTTGTCACTGACGCTTCGCTCCTATTGGTCGCAGCGAAATAATACATAACCTAAAGCCTTCCTCTATAAATGGACTATCCAACAAAAAAAGATGTTTCCAAATCGGACCAGTAGTTCCTGAGATTAGCACGTTTAAACAAACAAACAAACTCTTTCGTTTTATAATATTATAGATAGTTATTTCAAAACTCGATTTTTTTACGCAAGGCAACGCTCTGATGGGACCTCGCACTAAAAGAAGTTACTAGGCAAAAGAAATAAAAATAATCTTTTCATATCTCTAACAAAGATTGCTTACGAGAAAACAAATGCAAGTTATAACAAAAGTAAACTTCACGTATAACCGTCTAATATTATTAGGACTCACAAAAACTGGCCACTTTTGTTCACACAATGAACACAATGCACAATGAGAAGGCAAGGAAAAGTTGTGTAAAGGATATAAGTTCCTTTGGTGCAATGCTTTAATAATGCTAAAGCTGGGCTTGGCTGGAATATTATTGAATGCCTTCGTAGTCCAGTGGCTTAAGAGTTCGGCTCTCAACTAGGAAGTAGGTTCGATTGCCGCGTTGGACTGAAAATGCAGTTTTCAAGTTTGGTTAGGACAATGCAGGTTGTTTACCTGATTGTCTAATACATGATCCGTGCGTCGGATGGGCACGTAAAAAGTCTTGTAGTGTAAGAGAAAGAGAAAATGTCCTTGTGTATTGCGCACACACTTGGGCACTATATAATTACTTGGGCCTGGATTCAATGAAGCCTCTAAATTTGGTGTAGAAACTAATTATCATTATAATTCTGAATTTCCCCTCGCGGTGAAAATTCTGGTCATTGAATATAGAACTCCGGAGCCTGGGCTAATACAATAAAAATGAAAAAAAAAATCCAAATAAAACTTTACAAGTTATTCTCGGCAAAATTACTACCGGTTCAACCCTAAACCGTCGAGAAGAACTCGCACGGGACCAACTTTTAGCAAAAAGATTCTTTTTTTAAAATAATTATGTATTTTACAATAGAGTTGAAAATCGAACACACGAGCGTCGGGTAAAATGTCAGTGTCAAATTTGACATCTCGACACTCGAGTGTTCGATTTGCTCTATTAGGTTCCCCGGCAACGTCATGCTTTTTGTTACCGACTTTTTGTAGGAACCGACTTTTTGTAGGTGACAAAATACGCCCAATTGCATGGTCATTGGACGTATGCAAAATTTCAAATTAATCAGACTTCTGGAAATTTGTTATAATAATTCTCAAAGATTCCGTTACATACATCTTAATATATATATTTCTTGTGTGCGTGTGTATGTGACTGAACTCCTCCTAAACGACTGGACTAATTTTGATGAAATTTTTTGTGTGTGTTCGTGGAGATTCGAGAATGGTTTAGATTTACAATTGGAACCGATAGGTGGCGCTGCAGTCAGTATGTCAAGCAATTAATTAATAAGGCAATACGAAGTTTGCCGGGACAGCTAGTAATATATATGTTGGAGTCAGGTCTACCTGGGCGTCACTTTGGATTGTCTCCATCTTCAGGAAATAATAGGCCTCATACACTATACCGGTATAATGTTCGACAAATAATAAAGTTTCAGCGTAAAGCATTCACAAACTACTTTGATGAAAACGGATTAGTATCGAGACGTGACGAAGTCGGAGACATCTTGGCCAGACGTGCGATGCTCAGTGTACTCTTTTCTTCTTTTTTTGGCATATGCCTCCCCCTCAATAGGAGTTGCCAACGTCAGAGTATAAAAAGTTAGCAGTACAGTGGGATGTTATGGACAACTTCACGCGAGTCTCGTGCAGATACAAGTTAAATAAAAATTACAGGCTGGTATTTTACTTAAAAGATGTTTCTTAGCCTTTTATGAATTTTATTATGATTCGAAATTAAATAAGTGTTCAAAAATGAAAATATTATACTTAAAAAATATATATATAATACATACCTTCGCGAATTACAGAATAAATATATAGAAGAATAATCAAAGTTTAATGCGATTTAAAGCTACAAATGAACATAAAGTGTCTACAAAAGGAGTAAATACATAGGATAAAATAAACTTGAGATTAATGGGTCGAGGGATATGAGCAGGAAGGAAGTCATATAACGAAAGATTTTTAGGACAGCTAAAGAAAATATGGTCGGGGGTGCCCTCATCTAAGCCACACTCACACAATGAGCTATCCTTGACCCTAATTTTAGCTAGAAACACTGGATTACACGAATGACCAAGGCGAAGGCGGCAAACTGTAGAACAAACAGTCTTACTAGCTTTCATATATTTGAAGAACCAAGGTCTACTAGGTATAGATACTTGTATTTCAGCATAAAATTTACCTTTAGTTCTACTCGACTCAGTCCAAATATTATTCCACTCAGAAGTCATATGAGACTTCGCCAGAGGTAAAAGATCTTGACAAAATACCTTAAAATTATTTAAATGCTCAGGGTATTCTCTCAAAAAGTCCAGTTGGCAATGTCACCTGTCATCGTTGTCATAAGTGACACTTGTCAAACCAGCTGTCAACTGCCAAATATCACCGAACTCGTGAAGTCTGTTGCACATTGGCGACATACTAAGGAGCCATTTTTGAAGAAAATGAAGAAGTCTGTTGCAGACTTGACGTCTCGATTCCGTCCTCAGCTTTAATCTCCGACATTTACATACATAGAACCTAAACTTATAAAAACGTGTTAAAAATAGAACATACTGTTTTCAATAGTGCAATGCACACGTCATGCAAAATGTCGGCCAGAAAATCGGTCATATTTGTATGATGGAACAATCTGTGGTGAAAAAAAATCGGTCTACAAATAGTCGCCCATGGGTGAACGCCTTAAATAAACATTTTTTTTTTTTGTAATTTTTGTGCACAATAAAGTATATTTGATATTTGATTTGATTGTTAACATGCCAAAAAATAACTTACAGAATATGATATGGTGTAACTCTGAATCTCTTAATTATCACATAAATATATAATGTAATAGTTTATTCAGAACCAATTCTCGTATTTAAGTAAGACTCTCAATTTACGTTCAGTAAATTATAAATGAATACCATAAAGTGATTTTGGAAATTGGAACTAACCAAGACGTGTTTAATATTCATGAGAAAACCATTTTACTGTTTTAACATAATGAAATGTTGTACTTATTGGGATGTTAATCGTGTCTTCTATATAATAATAAATACATTGGCTAAGGCCCCAATAAATAAAACAATCTCAAACCCAATCTCACTTGAGAATCTATTTGACATACAACGTTTCGTTTCACTGTTAAAAGTGAACAACTTTATCAATGTTACATAAGTACTTAAATATATTTTCTTTTCATACTGTAATATTCATAATATAGATTATAAGGATAACATTAAAATAAGTGGGTCATTTTCTCAAATGGCTTTTTTTTTTGTCTTCGTTGAAATTACTATTAAAAAAAGGGAACATTTTTGTAAATTATTTGTTTTAGTATTCAATAGGTAGCTATAGGATTGTGGCAAAAATATAATATGCCTAGGACAAAGGACAAAGGTAGAAAAAAAAACTTAAAGCTCTATTTTTATCAAATCGGTGCTGTCTCTCTACTTTTTTTACAAACAAATATGCTCATATACCATCAAATATGAAGAAGTTAGGGATATAACTTATATTATTTCATAGAATATTAGTTCATCTGTTATTCTACACCATATTTTATTACATAATTAACGATTATAGTGACTTAGAGGCATAAATGTACTTGTCCTGAGAATTTTTGTCATATCGCTGGATAAAAGTAATTTAAGCCTTACTTTTCATCGACAAGTCGGACAGCCTCCCCACCCCAATTTTAATTTACTTCTTAGTATGTACTTCCACGCAGTCAAGACGGAGGTGTGTCAAAGAGCTGCATATTCCCACAAACAACGTAAGTACGCCATTAAATATGCTCTCGGACAATAATTTTATACTATCGGTGGTTGAATTTTTTTAATGTTATGAATAGTTTTAAAATTAGTGTGATATAGAATGAATGTGGTAAGTAATTTAGCTTCATTATCTGCTTTCAAATTTATCTTAGGTATAATGCTTTTCTTCTAATTTCCTAAAAAGTGTGACTTTTCTCACGTCGCTGCTCTCATATCGGTGTAATCGGTGGTCATTTTAACCACCGATATGATAATTTACACCGAAATTATAATCATTTAAGATCGGTGTCTTAAATCTAATATCGGTGTTTCGAATCATGACCAATGCATAGTTTTGTCACATCGGTGGATTGCTTTATCATATCGGTTGTTAATTTTATCATGTCGGTGAATTTAATAACTTTATTTCGTTTTAGAAGGCCAAAAAAATGAGGAGGAGAAAAAAAGAGAAAATGTTTGCTGGAAAGAATAAGAAAAGCAAAAATTAAAAGCGACCCTGTGTTAAAAAAAAAATTAAAAAAAATGACGACACATGTACGACGCATTGCACGAAAAAAAAATATTATCAGAGGAAAAAAGCTAAAGAAAATGTTGCTCAAAAAAGAAAAACTAATTATTAAATTTGTGATTATATTGAAGTTCTGCTGTGATTAATGTTAAACTTTAAAATAAATAAAATAAAATAAAAAAGCCTTTTATTTCTTGCAAAAAACACACAACTTTTTTACACTTTTCAACTTTTTATTACGTTTTAATAAGGTGTTACTAAAACACCGGTTACGATTAAATACACCTGATAATGATTTAATCGAAACCGGTAGTGTTGTTGTAAAAACCTTATTTAATAAAAATTGGAAAAGTGTAAAAAAGTTGTATGTTATTATTGAATATTGAATTACCATCAAGAACCAAAAGTACATTCAATCAGTTACATTTGGTACATAACAGTTTTTTTTTAAATTAAATACGTTTAACTTTAGAGGCTGATAAATGTTCCTATCTTATAATAAACTAGAAGGATGTAGGTATGTTTAAAGTGTAGAAACGGCTAAATATTGTTTATATGTCTTAACAATAAGCTGGATGTTTGGTCTGTATTCGGCAATTTTCAGTTTTTACCTATATGAGATTTTTTTCACGTCTAGTTTATTTTAATGAAGACAAAGATGATACATTTTTTTTAGTCTTTACATAAAATATTGTATCACATTTAAAAAATATTTTAATGTAATTTTAAGAAATCTGTTCTTGATCAATATAAAAACATACTTAAATATAATATTTTGAAGATAATATTATTATGTCATTTCGGTGGTTAAACTTATCACATCGGTGTACAGAAATAAAAATCGGTGCCGGTTTATCATTTCGGTGGAAACCAGAATTCAAACTGAATTTTCTCCATAGCCTTAAATGATACATTAATTATATTAAATTTTGGGACATTTTGTGTCCTAAGAAATACATAAAACCTGAAAAGTATATAAAATATATATAAATAAAAAAGTTCACCGATATGATAAAAATATGGGCATTTGTTGAAATTGACCCAAGTATTATAATATATTTTAATAAATTTAATTTGTACGTTTTAAAGAAGAAAAAAATCAAAGTATTTATATATATGTTCTTTATTTTTTAAAGTGAAACGGAACTTTTTTTATCTATCAAATAGGTTTTCAAGTTAGGTTGGGTTTGAGATTGTTTTATTTATTCGGGCCTAAGAAACTTACGCCTCTGGGTGGTCCGCCTTGTTTGGGGGGGACACGAGATTATAAGAAGTAAAGTTACGAATACGTAGCTGTCAATCGTTTCTGCTAATCCCACTGATCACAGCGTTCGTCACGTATTTCGTTAAGTATTGGCAACTAAAAGATCCTCTAAATAAAATATCAGGGTTTTCGGTGAACATCGTGAAATAAGTGAAAAGGCTCAAATTGTGTTCGCGACTCCGAAGTATTGGAAACTTCGGAGTCCAAAGTGCGAAGTTCTGAGGTACATGACTTTGTACTATCTTTATCTTCGACTTTTTAATAGGTAATAGATATGTCTTTTTATGGAACGATTTAGACCAAATTTGCCACACCTGATTCCCAATCTTATATCTAAAAATGAATTGCTGTTCGTTAGTCTCGCTAAAACTCGAGAACGGCTGAACCGATTCGGCTATTTTTAGTCTTGAAATATTAGTTGAAGTCCCGGGAAGGTTTAAACAGTTTGTATGCTCAACGAAGTGGGCACGGGTCAGCTAGTTATAAATAGAAAATGAACAGATATACAGCGTGTCTCATGGTTCATATATCAAGCCGAATATGGTGTGCAGAGAAGGACGCGTAGAGAATTTTTTGTTTTTGCACCTCATATAAATTACTCACCATAACGCGACAAATCGCGATTAACTATAAAAGTCACAAACAGATGAGTTTCAACCCCGGTTAGGTCAACAACCAATGCATCCGTGTGTATAGGCTAGAACGCGAGCCCCAGCATAGTAAAATTCACTTCAGTCATTTTAGACCTTTGTATTTTTGATCGAGTCATGGTAAGTAATTTATATGAGGTGCTAAAACCAAAAATGCTCTACGCGTCACACTATATTCGGCTTCCTATATGAACCGTGGGACAGACTGTATAACACAGAACAGTATAAAGATTACATAGAAGTACTTCATATTGATAAATCAAAGACAGAGTCAGGAACGTAGACATCAGATCAAGAACTAAACTCACAGACATTCTTACCCGGATAGACGTTCAAAAATGGAGATGGGCTAGCCATATTTTACGCCACCCCATAAACAAATGTAGCAGACAAGTCACTCTCTGGCAACCGGGAGACTGCAAAAGAAGTAGAGGTCGTCAAATTAGGAGATGGGAAGATGACTTGAAACAGACAGCGGGACCATACTGGTTGAGAGTAGCAAGGGACAGGACCCATTGGAAGGAATTGGAGGAGGCCTATTCCAAAAAGCACACCAAACTTGGATCTGACGACCTCCGTAGCGCAGTTGGTTGAGCGCATTGGTGCTCGAACGAAAGGTCGCGGGTTCGAATCCCGCCGAGGGAACAAAAAGTTTTCAATGTTCCTGGGTCATGGATGTGTATTAAATTTGTGTATAGTATAATAAAAAATCTTAAATATGTGTATAGTATAAAATTATTAAATATATTTCCGTTGTCTGGTACCTGTAACACAAGTTCTTCGTATACTTAGCACAGGGCCAGATTGACGTGTTGTGAAGCGTCCATAGATATTATTATTATTATTATTATCTCTTGTAACCTTTTGTTTAGGAATAAAGGCTATTATATATTATATACTTCATATTGCAGCAAATTCTACGGTTCCAGTGGGATATCCTTCATTTCGTCGCGGGCAACATTTTAGTAAAGCTTGCGTAATTTTTATTGAATCTAGCTTAGGTTTAGACCATCTTGTCTAAAATCCGATAATAAATTACCTACAAAGGTTACTTTTGTCATTTTCTTAATTCAAAGCTTAATAAGCCTGTCTCTGTAATTAAAACCTGTCCGTGTTTTTCCTCCAATCACCTGAACCATAAAACCTTCTATTTTACTATCCTCTGCGATGCTCTTTACACACTTAATATCTATCAGGCTACAAATTATAATAATCTATCGACGCTTCACGCCACGTTAATCTAGCCCGGTGCTGCGTTATGGTAAGTAATTTATACGATGTGCCAAAACAAAAAATGCTCTACGCGTCCTTCTCTTCACACTATATTCGTCTTGATATTTGAACCATGAGATTCCTGTATAACTAGACGACCGCAGTGGTTGATCGCGTTAGTCCTCGAGCGACACGCCGGCTTGGTATATGTACCATAAGACACTCTGTATAACTAGACGACCGCAGTGGTTGAGCGCGTTAGTCCTCGAGCGACACGCCTGCTTGGTATATGCCATAAGACACTCTGTATATATGTTATATAAACCGTCAGTCGAAGTAACTGAATTCAACCTGATCTGATTGCCTGAATCTGAGAGCACTATCGGTACTTCTAATACCGAACAAAGACTACAAAGCATATTTGTATGCAGTTGAAGCGTCCCCCATCTAAATATGTCTTCGGAATCCCCGACGAAATTGGCATTGTTAGTTTTCAAGTTTGAAAAATTGTCTCGGTTTTATCATACCGTATACGGCGAAATAAGTTTTGCATGAATTGAAAATATGCTGCATAATCCTGACATGTGAGTTTTTAGTTTGAATTGGGGAAAGCGGTAGGCTATCTTTGCGAATAAAGGTTTAACCCAAAAACAGAGGAGTGGTATAAGTTGGTCTTGTTCTGTGAGTGTGTATCTCTGTGTGTGTGGCATCGTAACTCCTTACACTTACAAATATTTGTCTTAAGTCAAAAACTCCCAAAATCGCAACAATTAATTTAAAAAACCCCTATTTTTGTGGGTTACGCTGTAAATATTACAAAAATAAATGAATAGGTTCGAATCTATAACCCCGAAGATGAATGAGAGTAAAATATCGGCTTGGCGGCTTGTATGTAAGTGTTACAATCAAATAATTATATTGGAACTACGATCTATATTTATTCTTAGCATTCATATCCCCACTAAATACTTTAATTGCTCTTTCATTGTAAAATCCATTTCCCTTTGGAATTCTTTACCTATCCATATAAGGCAGGCTGAAACTATACATCGCTTTAAAACTCTTATAAAAAATCATTATCTGGAATCATATTGTGTCGATCCTTAACTTATGTACCTTTATATTGTATTATATATTGAAAACCATAATTTTAGTTTAAAAAAACTTTAACCCGACTATGTAACATAGCTTTTGTAACCCGGGCTATTGTTACAAATCTATTAGTATGTCTTCCTATCAAATTGGATCAGTACTTTAGGCGCAACGGTCGAACAAAGACCACATAATAATTTATGTAATGAGAGTTATGAGTTTTTGTTTAATCTTGTAGACTGGCAAAATCACTAACCTTTTGGTTTCACCGTATTCGAGTAAATAAACTAGTAGACATAAAATAGAGCTCTTCCTTCATACATACATTTTAATCTATGTTATATTTGAATACTTCGTATGATACGAAATCTTTGAATTCAACATTATTCTATCGTTCTGTTTGAGCTCTAGCGTCCTCGGGGTAGAGAGATAGAGGGGTACATGAGTACGGGGTAGTGGGGTAGATGAGTAGCGGGGTAGAGGGGTATGTAAGTAAATATTCTGCCGGCAAAAGCTATCAGCTATCAAAGTATGCGCCGGCTGCAATTCAGGACGTGTATGATGCGATAAGGTGGGGCCATTAATGTAGCGGGGAATACGCTAAGTAATCCGCTTGGCTTGTTATAGTTTAAAGATAGAAAGTTTCTTCCTCGTTTCTCTCAAAAGTTTCACCAAATTTCCGACGCAATCCAAAATCTTGTTGGAACTGTACACTTTTCTGTGATAAAAAGTTGCATATGTCCGCGCTCGTGGTGCACTCTAAATGTGTTCAGAATATTGGAAGCCTATTTAATGCAAAAAGCCAAAAATACGACCACAATTTTTTATAATAATAGTGTGGATAAAATTATGTGATTGTGCCTAGAGATGGTCACAAAAACAGCAAACGGTCCTTACAGTAAAATTTACACAGGACTGGTCTTTCTATTTTTTTTTCTGTGGCTTTCGTTTATTGCGCACTAAGTAATTTTCTTTTTTAGGTAAAATGTATTTTGATATTTATATGCCACTTAAATGCTAAACTGTTTTGGTCCTTCAATAAATTAAACAAATAGTGCAATATAATAATAATAATCTGGTTTATACACGATGTAAAAAGAACAGTCACTATAACTTTGGGATATGATTATACTACCTTTTCTCATTCTAGGAATGTATTTTTTTAACAAAAATTTAAATAGATTATTTTTTTTTCGTTATTATTGCGACAGAAAAAATAAATATTAAAAAAATAAAAATAAAATATTTTTGTTTTTGCCAAAAAAAAATACATTTTCAAAATGAGGAAAGGTACTATAACTGTATCTCAAAGTTATAGTGACTGTTCTTTGTACACCCTGTATGAACCAGATTATTAATTAATCGTCCGCTACCTTCCTGGCCCCTCCTATTCAGCCGTTGGACCGGCGACTGCGGGCCCGGCATCCCACTACCTCCTTCCACTACCGCGACTTCGTGGAAATTTTAAATATCCAAAAGCTAATATTTTGGTGACTTTATAGATGTTGTTCAAGTTTTATTAGGATATTTTGCATTTTGTATTCTAATGAAACTAATAGAAACCTTTAGATTACCTGTAGTAAGTAGACGACTAGTATTTAGCAGTGTGCGGAAAAACCAGTAATGGTTTATGTTACACTGTGTAGATTTAGTTTTTTTTATGTATTTCTTTTATTTATTAAATAAATAGCTTATTCAGCTGTCGAGATACGCAAAATATTAGAATAGCACTGCAGACCGCAAACAATCGCACACGCCGTTTGCGTCGTGAAATGTGCTTTATTTTTTTATTGACTTTCGAAAAGGTAAGGATTTTTTCGAAAGGATAAGGTTCTCAATTCGGCCTGTTTTTTATGTATGTACACCGATTGCTTTGAGACTGTGGCGGTACCTACTACTAGCGCCACAATCCTGCATCGCGCTATCGAAGTTTTCTAAGTCCGGCGATATACATATATACGACATCTGAAAACTAGTACAGTGGGCTTCGGCCTGACCGAGCATACCATCTCGCTCGGTCGGAGATCTCCCTTTGGGGCTTCCGCACGCACTCTCACATTGGTGACCCCGACAGAACACGCCTCCTTCATCATCATCACTCCCCGCCCCTCCGCACCACGCCAGCCAGCTTCAGCCACTTCGGGTACCTCGTCCACTAGCCGCAACGCAGCGCGGCCTGGTCGAACCATCATCGGCTTCAACGGGCACTCTCACTACACGACCGGTCAGCAAGCAGAGCACATCTCTCCTGGTTCAGCACGTAGCATCGGCCCGCACGGCAGCACTCCGACTCACTGGAGCCCGTGCAGCAGCAGCACAGTTCCGACTCACTGGGACTCACTGGCACTGGCGACTCAAGCACAAGACGACTCAAGTTTCGACCTCCGGTCTTCGGGGGGGAGTGATGTGGCGGTACCTACTACTAGCGCCACAATCCTGCATCGCGCTATCGAAGTTTTCTAAGTCCGGCGATATACATATATACGACATCTGAAAACTAGTACAGTGGGCTTCGGCCTGACCGAGCATACCATCTCGCTCGGTCGGAGATCTCCCTTTGGGGCTTCCGCACGCACTCTCACAGAGACCAATAATCCGATTTGCGTGTTTTTTTTATTCGACTTGGAAACTCACACGCAAGACTAAATTAAAAATCAGATCATGTCAAAGAGGGATGGAGAGAAGTATCTTACATATTAAAAGAGCCCACAAAATAGCGCATACAGGCATAAGAAAAAGAACAAAAATTACAGATGCTCTACAGCAGTGTAAAAAACTTAAATGGCGCTGGGCGGGACACATAGCGAGACTGACAGACAATAGATGGACCCAAGTGGTAACAGCATGAAAATTACCAACCGGCACCAGAAAGCAAGGTACTTGCCCGATGGGTAGACTTAGTACAGGTAGCTGGCGAGCAATGGATGGAGACAGCAAAAAATAGGGAAACATGGAAATCTCAAGAGGACGAGGGGCTCTTATAAATAAAACTAATTCAAATATTTTACTAGTAATATTATTTAATACGGAAAGAAAAACGGGGATATAGAGGTACTTAAAATAGTGGAAGAAAACAGACATATAATTAAAACAATTGAAAACAAAAGAGGAAAGATGGTTGGGCACTTGATACGACACAACGAATTTTTTAAGAATATTATGGAAGGAAAAGAAGAGGGGAGAAGAGGAAGAGGAAGACCTAGGAGAAGTTATATATAACAAATAAAGGAGAAGATAAACGTTGGGTCGTATCAAGAGGTCAAAAGTAAAGCACAGGACCGAGAAACATGGCGATTACTCCACCGACAAGAGCCTAGCTGTTAAGACTTGAATAAATGAATACTATTTATCGTTTAGTCGTTATTATAGGCTTCACCTACTTACTCTTCAGAAACAATTAATAAATTAACAAATACCCGAGTTGAATGCACCACGAGATAGTAGCGAGGGTTTCCTATCGGCGGGAGACACTGTCCAGTATCATGTCCATTTACTTTTCTTTCCTTGCTTGTCGTTATACGTACCATAATTTGTTGTTAATATATGTACTATAGACTTAGAATTCACACTTATATAATATATTGTTTTATTCTTATGCCACGTCAAAGACCACGCCTTAGAACATGCCTAGAACCACGCGGTAATTATGTAATGTAAATATTCGTGTTGAACTGTCAATATGTCAAATGTGTCAAGTGTCATACAATCTTAATTACCATAGACTATAGACCTTCTGTCGTTATGTGTATTAAAATTTTTTTACGTGTTGGTTTTTTATTCTTTCTATATTTTTGTTATGTGTAATTCGTTTTACATTTTTCAGGTGATATTATGACGTTTTAAAATTGTAATGCTGGCTTTTTTAATGTACCGTAATTGTGCCGGTAGCCATTATCAATTTTCGTTTGTCACCCGGATTTTTTGCCCGGATTAATTTACGACCGGGTATCCGGTAATAGATACGTTTTGTATGGAAATGAGGATGTGCGGGAGAATAATGAATGTCCTAACTTTTTTTAGTTTACGAGACGCCATGACATGAATAAAAATTGGAAGGATGCCTAACCACAAGCGATAACCGGCCAACGACTTTTTGTAGGTCTAAAATAGAACCTACTGAACAATATTGGAACGCACACGCTATACTAAAAATCGGCCACAAATAATATCCAAGAAAATATGCCCGAGTATCGGACCCACAAAGAGTATGCTATGGGTTGGCACACTTAGTTTTAGTGTAATAACTTTATACACATATAACGGATGTAAGCAGTCACTATAACTTTGGGATATGATTATACTAGCTTGTCTCATTCTAAAAGTAAAAAAAAAATTGTTAGTTTTTGACCAAAAAAAAAAAAAATACATTTCCAAAATGAGTTAAAGTATTATAATCGTATCTCAAAGTTATAGTGACTGCTCTTTTTACACCTTGTATAATTATTATGGTTGTGTCAAAAGTTGGTATACACATAAAAAAGAAACTACGATTAAAAAAACCGGCGTCAACGACTAAAAAGCATAAAATAATACTTTTATAAGATACATTTAATGTTCTTTTTGAAGTCGGTGTCAGCAAAGGTGAGTTCCAAGTCAGCAACTTTAGGATATTGTTATTTTACCTGACACCGACTCCAAAAATAGCATTAATTGTAAGTACATTATAAAAGTATTATTTTATGCACACTCTCCAAATTTAATAGTGAAATAATTATAGTAAAAGTGAAAAACTCTAACCGACACTAAATCACTGTTTAGTGCCTCACAGCATATGTTATTGTTATTAGGATCCAATTACACGTCCAATAATAAACACTTCTAGTTAATCGTATTTGGCTTTATTCACGTAGATAATATATTATACAATAACTACGTACACAGATCTCACCTACAAGGGCCTCCCTAGAGGACTAATATTTCACTTATAAAAGTATTATTTATCTTATAAAAGTATTATTTTATGCTTTTTATTGATAAGGACAAAACTCTTCTTCCCCAATGCTGCCGCGGCGTACAGAATAGTAAGAAAAATAGACATAACACACCACACCACACAAGCACTGACGGGTCACGGCGGTTTCGCCTTCTATTTGAATAGATTCAAACTGAAGGAGGACCCGTCGTGCCTGTGTCAGCCCGGAGTTGCGGAGTCAGTTCCTCACCTGTTGCTCGAGTGCCCGATTTTTGCAAACAATAGGTATGATATTGAGCAAAAATTGGGCATCACGATGACCGGTGAGGAGCTGCCTAGCATTCTGGGGGGCAAAAGTAGGGAGCCATTCCTTAAATATTGCACCAAGATTGTGGAGACGGTGAATAAAAGGAATGGCTCGGGTGTGTAGTCTTTAGTTAACTGTGATGTAAAATACTGTGATATTAGGCTTAGGAAATTGTATTATGATTGTATTGGTTATTATTATTGTTTGACATTTTAAATTTTTCTGCATTATTAATTGATTGTTTTTTTTTTTTTTTTATTGTATTGTTTATATTTTATTGGTAATTCAATTGATATTGTTTTCAATTGTATGTGTTTTTTAAATTTAACTGTAATTCTATTTATAATTTAACTGTAATTAAAAAGAATAAAGAAAAATTAACGAGCCCTGACAAAGTTAGGGGCGATGGAAATAAATAAATTAAAAAAAAAAAAATTAAAAAAAAAAAAAAAAAAAAAAAAAAAAAAAAAAAAAAAAGAGGACTAATATTAATACTATGTTAGCCATCAATGTCAGATGTCATCTTTGACATATTGTTGTTTTAAACCTAATAAATAATGACATAGCATTATGTAACATCTCCCTTTTTCGAGAAACGCATACAATATATCAATGCATATAATATACATGATTACAAAATATAACTTACTTAAAACTAATACATAAATGACATAGCATTATGTAACAATCACAAAATCATCCATGTAAAAAATGTTTCGACAAAAATGTTGATTCGTAAAAAATTTTGGTCAAATATGTAGATACATAAAATAGAAACTAAAGGGCTAAACTATGTAAAATGTTTATGGGACCAAATGCCAGCTATTCTGCGTCGAATAAAAAAAGACTCATGCAAATCGGATCATTAACCTCAGAGTAATAGATGTACAGTCGGCTGCACTAACATGGATACATCTACAAATTTGCAAAAATATGTCTACGTTTAATTTTCAAAAATATCGTCACCTTATTGCATTCAAAGCGATGTAACCAGCAAAGTGTTTCAAAATTATAAATACATTATTTTCATAATGAAGTAAACAGCAGTATTTCAGTGAATAGTATACACACTTAAATTCATAATTATGAATACGCGACAAATTTCAGTAGCATGTAACCATTGTTTATTTCATTATAATGTAAACGTTAATTTTGTGTTTCAGAAAAGGCTGGTCAAAATTTCATTACATTGCAATATATACAATAATGAATTCTATAAATAATAGAGGTGATATATTGACGGGTATTATTATTGACGGTTATTTAAAAATCACACATACATTAGAATATTGATTATATTCTTTAGTGTAATAGGTATAACTGCGATTCACGCGAACGTATATATTTCAAAGATACTTTCATCGGTTTTTATAGTCTACCCTCAAACTATAATATGATCAAAACTAAACAATGTTAATATCGTTCTATATTAGTAATATTGTAAATATAAATAATATAAACTAACACGGGCAAACATCGAACATGAAAAACATCCCATATTTTAAAATAATAAAAATTGTAGTTTTAAATGACTCCATTTGGATTACCTAAACTTAAAAACAAAAAAACAAACCAAAAAAATAATAATTACTGAATAATGAATATTGCGAAGTGCGAACGATGACTGTAAATTAACTCTCTTGGACAAACTCGTGACTAAATATTTCTGGTTTCGTTATCATCATATTATGTATAGTTTGAGGGTAGAAGTAAAAACCTGATAAAAACAGTCTCTGAAATATAATATTATGTTCGCGTAAAATTTCTGATCGATTGCAATAAATTGGATCGTCGTCGTCGTTTCAGCCTTTTACTGTCCACTGCTGGACATAGGCCTCTCCAATACATTTCCAGTGCGACCGGTCCATTGCCACCCGCATCCAACGTGACCCGGCAGTTTTCACCAGGTCGTCGGTCCATCTGGTAGGTGGCCGTCCCACACTGCGCTTGCCAGTACGTGGCCTCCACTCTAGGATCTTTTTGCCCCATCGACCGTCCAATCTTCGTGCTATGTGGCCGGCCCATTGCCACTTCAGCTGGCTGATCCTACGGGCAATGTCAGCAACCTTAGTTCTTCTACGGATCTCCTCATTTCTGATTCGATCACGTAGAGAAATACCGAGCATTGCCCTCTCCATAGCACGCTGAGCGACATTGAGCCTTTTGAAAAGATCCTTCGTGAAGCACCACGTCTCAGAACCGTAAGTCATCACTGGTAACACACATTGGTTGTATACCTTTGTCTTAAGGCACTGAGGTATTTTAGACGAGAAGACGTTGCGTAATTTACCGAACGCTGCCCAGCCGAGCTGGATCCGTCTACTGACCTCTCTCTTAAAGTTGGACCTACCTAATCGGACAGCCTGCCCTAGGTATATATATTCGTCAACAACTTCAAGAGTAGAGCTCCCAACAGTTAGTGCGGTGGGTGCAACATGGACATTGTGCATGATCTGTGTGCCAAATCTTCCAGCGATTCTGCCATGACTACTATGTCGTCGGCAAATCGAAGGTGAGTGATGTATTCGCCATTGATGTTGATGCCAAGTCCTTGCCATTCCAGGAGGTTGAAGGAATCCTCCAGAGCAGCGGTAAACAGTTTCGGGGATATGATATCCCCCTGTCTTACTCCTCTCTTTAAAGGGATATCCTTCGTGCAGTGCTCCTGTACTCGGACTGACATGGTGGCGTTATTATACAAACACTTCAACACTTCGATATACCGATAGTCAATACGGCAACGCTGGAGAGATCTAAGGACCGCCCATATTTCGACGGAATCAAAGGCTTTCTCATAGTCCACAAACGCCAAGCATAATGGCCAATTATACTCTTCGGTCTTTTGTATAATCTGCCGCAGCGTATGTATGTGGTCTATGGTACTATAGCCTTTTCGGAAACCGGCTTGTTCGGTAGGCTGAAAGTCATCCAGCCTGCGTTCGAGACGCATCGTAATAACTCTCGAAAACAGCTTGTAGACATGGCTCAGCAGTGTTATGGGCCTATAGTTCTTCAGTAAGGTTTTGTCGCTTTTTTTGAAGAACAGGATCACAACACCCCTGTTCCATGCCTCTGGCGTTTTCCCATCGAGTAAGGAGGAATTGAAGAGTTTCTGAAGGACTTTTAGTACCGGCGTGCCGCCCGCTTTCAGAAGCTCTGTAGTGATTCCATCCTCGCCCGGAGCCTTGTTGTTCTTAAGCTGTTTGAGAGCTACCCTAATCTCGTACAGGCTGATGTCCGGGATGTCTTCGGTATAGTGTCGTGTTAGCCTGGCTCTTGGGTCTGCAGCTAAACTAGCAGGTTCAGCTGAGACCGAGGTATACAGCTGTCCATAGAACCTCTCTATCTCCCGTAGTACCTCGGACTTATTTGACGTTACGCGTCCATCTTCGGTCTTCAGCTTTGTCAACTGGCTTTGCCCAATAGATAGGTCTCTTGCAAACACTTTGGAGCCTTGGTTCCGCTCTATCGTCTCTTTAATACACTGGGTATTAAAAGAACGGATATCGTGTCGCAAGGACTTCGTGATCTGTCTATTGAGCTGCCTATATGAGTCAGCGTCACTCGAAGTTTGGAGCGTCATTGAACGTCGACTAGCCATGAGGTTCCGGGTTTGGTCGGATAGTTTCTGAGGTCTATTTGTACGGTGGGTCTTGAAAAATTTGGACCCCACCGTATGGACAGTTTCTACCAGCCTGCTATTTATATCGTCCACTGATGCGCAGCTGTCTAGCCATTGGAAGCGATTTGACAGTTCAAGTTGAAAGCTCTCGGGGTTTTGGATATGGACATTCGACGGTCGGAGCGTAGACTTCATCAGACGCGATCTCTCAAGTTTGACGTTGATATTCAACATGCCCCTGACGATTCGGTGATCACTTCCGGTCTTAACCATGTTGATCACAGAGACATCGTTGAATATCTGCCGCTTGGTGCTCATAATGAAGTCAATCTCGTTTCTAGTTACACCGTCGGGACTCAACCAGGTCCATTTCCTCTGCGGCGGCTTTTGGAAGAAAGAATTCATCATGAAGAGTCCTTCTTTCTCCATAAAGTTCGCCAGCATCTGTCCTCTGGGATTCCTCTGCCCAAATCCAAATGGCCCCACTTTCAGCTCACCATCGCTTCTGCAGCCCAGCCTCGCATTGAAATCTCCCATAACAACTGTGAAGTGTGTTTTAGAGCTACGTATGGCCCTACTGACGTCCTCATACGTAGCTTCTACTTCATCGTCTGGATGTGTTGACGATGGGGCGTATACCTGTACAATCTTCAACGAATATCGTTTTGAGATTCTCAGTACAAGGTATGCAACCCTATTTGACACACTCTCGATGGACACAATGTTGTTGATGAGAGATTTGTGGACGATAAACCCAACACCACCTTGGGACTTCTGTTCTCCCTCCCGGTAGTAGAACAAGTGGCCGGACTGTAAGGTTATCGTATCCTCGCCCTCTCTTCGGATCTCCGATAAACCAATAATGTCCCAGTGCAACTTGTTCATCTCCTCTTCCAGCTCTACGAGCTTCTCGTCTAACCTCAAAGTGCGCACGTTGTGTGTTACCAGGGCTAGTTGTCGTTTAGAAGGGGGGTGGAAGCCGGATCTCTTCCGGAGATTCTTAGCACCCCCCGCCCCGCCGTTACCGTGGCCGCTACCGTAGCCAGGAATAGCGGGGCCGCCGGGGACTAGGGGCCTGGTCTTCTGGTGCGTAAACATAGGAGGTTAAAAAGCCTACTGGTACCACGCTGGCTAGACGGGTTGGTACAGGATTTTGTTTAGAGTTTTCCTTCTCTCACACTAGCTGTTGATGTGTGTGTGTTTCCTTTTAGTCGCCTCTTACGACTCCCCTAGGATAGTATCGGGGGTGGTGATAATTGTATTCTGCCGTCACCACACGGCAATAAATTGGATAATTCTTGTCTTTTCTTGTTTTTTTTTTTGGTCAGTAAAGCAAAATTATTTTTTTAACTAGCCCCTGAATAGTCAAACAGTGAATGAACTGATGACGAATTATTGCGATCTCGTCAGCTTTGAATAAAAACAAAAAAGTATATCAAAATCGGTCCATCTATTTAGTAGTTACGATGCCACAAGCAAACAGACGAACATACATAAATAAACGTCAAACTTATATCATAGTGTAAGTTTATGTAGTTTGCAGACAAGCAAGCTAACATTTTGTATGATAAACAAAATTAATATAATATTAAAAAATCATAGATATAGTTTGAGGGTAGAAGTAAAAACCTAACAAAAATAGTTTCTGAAATATATGTTTAGGTAAAATGTCTGATTGACTGTAATAAACTTCATCATTCTTTTCTTTTTGTGTTTTTTCTAGTCATAAAAGTAAAATTATTTTTTAAGTAATACTCGAATTGTTCAGCAGTAAGCAAATTTATTTTGTTGAATCATAGCTTTAGTGTTTTAACATGACCACGTCAGCTTTCAAACAAAAAAAACTACATCAAAATCGGTTCATCCGTTTGGGAGCTACGATGACAGACATACAAACAGACTCGAAAAATCCCTCTGTTTTTGTCGGAGGTGCAAAAAGGGATTTTTTACGAATTCAGTAGACCAAATTTCATGTTTCTACCATTTGTAGTTACGGCTGTGCGAAAAGAAAAAGAAAAAATGAATGTATACATCTTATTGGAACATACCACGAGTACATTTTTGTGGCATTTAAAACATATTTGCAGAAAAGTGAAAAATGCTAAAATTTTATAAGTGTATCCATATTATTGATACAATTAATGTTTACATTGTAATGAAGTAAACAATGTTTACATATTATTGAAACATACCACGAGTACATTTTTGTGGCATTTAAAACATATTTGCAGAAAAGTGAAAAATGCTAAAATTTTATAAGTGTATCCATATTATTGATACAATTAATGTTTACATTGTAATGAAGTAAACAATGTTTACATATTATTGAAATTTGTCGCGTATTCATAATTATGAATTTAAGTGTGCATACTATTCACTGAAATACTGCTGTTTACTTCATTATGGAAATAATGTATTCATAATTTTGAAACACTTTGCTGGTTACATCGCTTTGAATGCAATAAGGTGACGATATTTTTGAAAAACTAACGTAGACATATTTTTGCAAATTTGTAGATGTATCCATGTTAGTGCAGCCGACTGTACATACATACATAAAAAAATCAAATTGAGAAACTCCTCCATTTTTGGAAGTCGGTTAAAAATAGTTCAGTTTACAATATGTGCTGCCGCTGTCTCACTTCTCAATCGCGCTCTCGCTTGCACGCTCAGCTCAGGCGGAACGTGACACTGATTCATGCTTTTTTGTGCGCGCAGTCGGTGTTAATACATATATAAAAATATATCACATAGCTAAAGCCTAATAACGCAATTGTAACTAAAGAATATTACATGAACCTAAGTTTACTACTAGTCCGATTGCCGGATTTTGTTGATAACAATATAATTTTTTCCCTCGAAGTAACTTTTTCATACCTCTGTGGTTCAGTGACTTAGCTTGGCTCTCAACTCTGGAGGTCATGGGTTCGATCATCGCGTTGAAACAAGAAAAAAATAGGTTTTAGGTGAGGATAATGCATCACCTCATTTTTTAAGCAACTTAAATATACGTTTTTTTTAAGACGATCTAAGCGACGGATGGGCTAAGGTGTGAGTATGTGGTTTCATTCCCACCAATAACACTGAAATCAGCGTAATAACTATGTTTCAATAGCTGAAATTACTATAATTTAATCTATAATTAATCAACGTTTAATCAGCGTTTAAGGATGGTTGTTATTTCAGGCGGCTGTCACGACAGTAATTGATTAAGCAGCGATTGAAGGTAAACATTATTGCCAATCAAATTATCTACTTTCCACACATATTGGTATACCGATCGAGACTTGCGTCTGATAGAGTGGATTAACAAGGTTAAACAAACATACACAGTAACAAAGAATAATAATAATATCATTGTAACTATTTAGTAATGTTATAATAATAGAGACGGACGAACATATGACAAAGTATACCACCACCACACAAGCAATTTGTGTGGTGGTGGTGTTTTCACGTTTCTGCTTGCGAGTGTACGCATAAGCAGTGTGGGAAGGAGGGAGGTGCATCAAACGCATGCCTGTGCGTACACTCATTCGGCAGGCGGGTTGGCGAGGGCAGTTGTAAGATTTGACGACCTCCGTAGCGCAGTGGTGGAGCGCGGAGAGTGGAGGAACAAAAAAAAAAGTTTTCAATGTTCCTGGGTCATGGATGTGTATTAAATTTGTGTATATTTTAATAAAAATCTAAAATATGTGTATAGAATACATATAAGTATTAAACATATTTTCCTTGTCTGGTACCAGTAACACAAGTTCTTCGGATACTTAGCACAGGGCCAGATTGACGTGGTGTGAAGCGTCCATAGATATAGAAATAACCATGTCCGCGGCAACGCTGCTGCTCGTTTCCGGATATAATAATATAGGCTAGCTACGCAGGAGTTATTTTATAGCGCCCAGGTGTGTGTGCAATACACAGAAGCACTCTCTCTTCCTTCACTCTAGTAGGCCAATGGGACGGATAACCGACACCACTGGGAGAACAGGCGCAGGACCGACATTTTACATGCCCATCCGACGCATCATCTCTCTTGTCAAACAATCATTTTGAAAGCATTTTTTTTTGTTGTTCTTACATTATGAGGAAAATAAAAAATGCTCTACACACTCGTTCTCTTCACACTATATTCGGCTTAATACATGAACCATGAATCATAATGTAGGTACTACATAATACGCTCTCAGTTAGGTAATTTCTCGATACCAGTTATTATTGGTTTTGTGCGTGGAACTTCTGAGTAAGAATAACCTCCCCATCTTTTTCGTGGGTGTTGTAAAAGGTGACAGAGGGAATAAGCCTCGAAAGTGGCCATCTCTCAAATGTTACAGATTAATGAGATATACAGTGTGACTGGTGAGACTTGAGGACGTGATATTTGGCTATTATATGAGATGAAAAAAAAATGTAAATAAAAAATAATATCAATTAATCACTGAGTAAATGTAGCTTAAATTCGAATAGTTATTTACCCAACGCATGGACACCGCGCCCGTACACGTTAATGTCGCACGCCGCCGCGCCGCCGCGCCGTGCCGCGCCGGCTGCATACTACTTTCCTAGCCGCGTAATTTTGATAGTATCCTTTATAGGAAAATTAGGTAAAAAATTAGGTACCGAGTACTCTCCGTAAGTATTGCACATGTCTCACCAGGCTGTATAATATTTAATGGAACGTCAACAGTAACACATACTAAGTGAAATTATTTTTGTATGTATTGTAATTACCTATATACTCGTAGGTATAGTATAGTATAAAATAGTCGCTATCATGCTTTTCAAGCAATTCCCATTCGATAACTTGTTATTACGGATTCGTTGTCGTAAATTCGTCGCGCTAAGCTAACTGAATATTAAATCTTTTTTATTACTACGTACATAACCGCAAAAGAAGAAACATTGTATTAAAAATTTCAAAGAATACGCTTTTAGAAGAAAGCTTAACACTAAGCTAAGCGGACAATGGGCCCGTTTGGTCCAGGATGTCAGCCGTTACGGGTATCTAAAGGGCCCACTTCACTCTTCGTCCAATGAATATCTAAAGGAAATGCTTAAAGGTTTATGTTGTTAATATTTTTAGGGGCCTTTGCATTTGGTATTTTTAAGGTGTTTTTGTATTTGGTATTTTTAAGGTGTTTTTGCATTTTAAGGATTACGCGGAATTTACGGGAGCTGGAAGCCACAGGCTGTTTACAATGAACGCAGCTACGTATCTCTTGGTATAGTAGATAAGGATAAAAGACATAAACATAGATATTGTCTTTTGAAAGTGAGTGTAGGTTATAAAGATAATGATACTATCATGGCTTCACGCCACGTCAATCGTGAAAGTAATCAGATAACGTACAATTAGTATTTCATAGTCTTAGGGCGTGTTTCAGCAAACAATGTTAAAGTTAATCCTTCGTTTAATATCATGTTGTTCCTCTCGTAATTCATAATGAACGAGAAGGCATGGTTTTTTTAACAAGCAGTTAACACTAACATGCGTTGGTGAAATCGGGACTTAGGCGCATTATAATTAAGATATTTGACTACATTATATTCTTACATGATTTGGGAATTAAAAGAAAAGATCCATGCTAAGTGGACAGTAGCCATGTCAGACTATTGAAACCTGCTAGCCTATAGGCTGTCACTAACACTACTTGACAGAACAAGGACAGCATGTGATTTAAATTAACGTTTCAGTATTCCGACCTAAGCTCTTCACAAAGTTCTAAACTATCCATTCAGGACACACCACTTTACACGAAACTCCTATTGAATAGGTTTTCCGATCTACATAAGTAGGGTAAATGTGGGTTTTTAACAACCTTTTATGATATTACAGGACCTAGAATCTAGATGCTGAAGACACACACAACACATGGGCTTTGTTATTCAAACGATTTCCGATAATACCGAACGGATGAACCGTCATAAAAATATACAAAAAATATACCGTAATTGTATTTTTATTCAATGTTATATTATAGTGGGGTTCCTTTTGAACCTTATCATCAACATAATATCTTAAATAACCCAATAATTATTATCATAAATGTTATATAATATAAAAAGTTGAAATTTTCATTATTTATCACCTTTCGCCAGGATCTGATATATATGTTCAATTAAAGTTAAATATTTATAAATAAAGTTACAGTTACAGTTTTAGAATTCAGCCGCGTATTACATAATTACGTAAGGAGATATTCCTGACACCTCCCATTTTGTTTAACGACAATTCAAAATGGCCGCCAAACGTTTGTGTAATGGCGCTTTGTCAGCCGTTTTAAAATTTTATTTTTGTAATAACCGTTATAATTATTATGAGAGCTCATGAAATGAAAACATAATTTTGTGCAAATTTTAACAGGGACTTTGTCGGGGAACTAACTGGGGATGTTTTTTCATCGTGAAAAAGAAGGCTAAACAAGAAAAAAAATCTACGGTAAATTCGTGCCTTGATAATTAATAAACCGTAGATTTTAACGGCGAGAAAACGTGAGTCTACAAAGTATATGCCTAAATGAACTGTGTGGATTGCAAGTGCGTTGTTGGAATTGAGGCATGAAGGAGTTTGAAAAAGGAACCTTCGCAAATTACCCAACTTACAATTTCTATATTTATTTTTAATAATAACAGGACTAATCTTTGGCAGCCTAGGTAAAATATTGGTGTTATTTCTTCATGTATTGGAGGATTTATTAAACTTAAAATCTTAGCTTAATGAACCCAGACTGGCGCAGGTAAATTGTGATCCCATCAAAAACATAACTTGTAAAAAGTGCAAAGTTAGTGGGATCTCAGTCCTTATTGTAGAAGATCCACTAAAACTAGTTTTTTATCTGAAAGTGCAAATATAACTTTGTAATCCTATACATTTATATGGGTTTACAAAGTTATTTACGCAGTTGGCGTATCTAGATAACTGGACGGAAATTGCAAAATGCCTAAAATTTTCCTTTATTTATACACTAAACGCTACTTGTATTCCAAATTTGAAGCTTCTATGTCTGCTAGAATACTTTTGATGATCGGTGAGTGAGTAAGTGAGTCAGTGACAAAATTAAGAAACTTTGAAAGGTTATAATTCTTAGTTTTGTTTCAATTTGAATGAAATTTGAAATATACCGTGTTTAAACAATGCTTACTTAGTAAATAAAAATGCAGGCTTCTACTTTTATCCACAATGAAAAAATTTAAGGCATCGATAATGAACTGCTTTGAGAAAAGGATGGTACGGCCGTGCTCTACTTGGCTTCTTACTAAAATACTAATCTAGTATTACATCAACTTTGGATGACAATACATTTTTAAATCCAAATGAAGCGCAGGTAGAGATGTAAGAGAATTCATTAAATTTGTTTTAACTCAAAAGGGAGGCTCCGTGTAATTAGTCCGAAGGCTTCGCGGGAAATTTAAAACGAACCTTTCTGAGTCTCTAGCCCGGCGAGGATTTAGCTGTTACAATGTAAACAAACGTAATTGCCTTACAATGTCCGGCCCAAAGTGAAATTATAATTGGACGGTTTTAAGATACGGATTTTCTATAGCACACTTTACTTAGGCAAGTGGAGTTGTAAGTGACGGATTTCGTAATATTTTCTGGAGTTTAGTGTATTAAGTTTCGATAACGCATTTAAAGTTAATGGTTGATCTTGTTGTCCCTCTCGTTCGTAATAATAAAAGAAATACATAATATTATTATATTGTCTTTCTTTTATTATTACGAACGACAGGAACAAAATGATCAACAATTATTAACTTTAAAGGCGCTATCGAAACTGTCACTTAATACCCTTAACTCTAGAAAATATTATTTAGACAAACGATTAACACTAACAAGCGTTGGGGAAATACAACTTTAACTTTCTGTTTATTATTTTTAAATATATATTGTTATATGTGTGAGTTAGTGTTTTTGTAAACCTTTGGCTGTGTTCTATTCCTTTATGTGTTTAATAAAGATATCTCCCTTTGGGTCTTCCACTGTTCCCACACTATCATGGTAGAATGTTTTATTTCTAAACTTTAACCCGTATTTAGAATTTACTGTGAAAGTACCAGCGCTGAAAGAAGTACAATTTTACTTATTGTATTGGAAATTTTATGACGTTGGGGCATAAAAGTCTAAAGTAAGTCTTTCAGCGTTGGTACTTTCACAGTATACTCTAAATAGGACGCACATACACACCCTAAAGTATTATCACTCATTTATTTTACACTATGTATACTCACCATATTCTGAATATTGAATATAACCTTGCATTATATATTTCTACTGATCCGGTGCCCGGACCCCCGTGTGTGTACATCTGTCAATTTTTATGATAATTTTGTTTGCTACATATTTTATGTGGAGGTTTTATTGCCGCAACCCTTTAGGATTATTTATGCGCCAGTCCTGAGTACACTTTCAGATTTTCCATAAAAACCTGGAACAGCAAGCCGATAAATTTTATGTAAAAAGCCGATGTTTTATGCGTTTGTTTAAGTGACATGGTTTGTTTTTATTGTTGTTACACGCTTAGAAACTAGCAGGCCTGTCGAATTTAAATGTGATAATATTTCCTTCAAAGAACTTGGGAATTTCGAATGCCTCTTATAATTTTACAACAATCCAAAACCGACTTCAAAATATCGGAACTCTGGGCCTACTCAAGATGCCATCGCTAATTATCGCTTACAAAGTTCGATAACAAAATGTATGGGATTTGACATAAGGTACGCTAAATGTGACATACCAAATTGCGATCATTTAGCGTAGCTTATGTCAAATCCCATACATTTTGCTATCGAACTTTGTAAGCGAAAATTAGCGATGGCATCTTGAGTAGGCCCAATGATATTATTTTTTCAGTTGTAGATATTATAATTATAGACTACGTGTAAAATAATTGACGATAATATTTGAGGTATATTATGGGATACAACGGGTACAGCGAGTTTCTTACGCCGGTTCTTCTCGCCGGGTTAGTCCCCGAACCGGTGGTAGGTCATCATGTAGGACAATTCTAAAAGTGTTGTTTCTAACATATTTGGAAATAAAATATTTTTCATTTTAATTTTTTCACACCCGTTGGGTACCTACACAAAAGAACAGTAACTATATAACTTTGGGACGATGTGATTATACTACCTTTTCTCATTCTAGAAATGTCTTTTTTTAATTGTTTGCTTTTTCGTTATTCTTGCGACAAAAAAAAAGGTAACAAGTAAAAAAAATATTTTTTGATTTTGACAAAAAAATACATTTCCAAAATGGGGAAAATTAGTAGTAGTAGTAGTAGTAGTAGTAGTGACTGTTCTTTTTACACCCTGTATAGTATTGCGTTCACTGTTAAGAGGAAACACCACAAAAAATTTTCCATACAAAAATATGGGTCTAGGGGATTTCTATTTCCTCCCTGGATAACACCTCTAGAATAACAATTTTTTACCTGAATATTTATGGATATTGTTATTACGTCCCTATTTTTTCCTTTTTTTAATAAATTAATTATTTAAAGAGATATGGACGTTTAAAAACCTAATGAAAATGGCCAGACTCTCCGCTATGTTTAAATATCTAGGAAACAGATTTGACTACAATAAACAACAAAATCAAAAAATAGAAACGTAGCTGAATTCTTTTTTTAGCTAATACAGAAAAAAAAATTTAAATCAGTTAAGTTTTGGAGGAGGAAACAGGAATCCCCTAAACGTCGATTTCTGGTACTTTTAATAGGTAATTTCAGTCCAAGTTGCAATTGTCTCTATCGCGCTAGTGCTGGCTAGCTAAGGCACTGCGAGACAGCAATAGATTTTATAAATACCTATTTTGTATTTCTCTCAACCGTGGTGTTTCCTCTTAATGTAGCACCGCTGAAAGAATTACTTTTGTTTACGCATGCCACAGGAACATTGGAGTTTTAAGGCTCGTATTAATAAAACAATGTCAAATTCGGACTCAATATTTGCTATCGCAACCTCTACTTGAGAACCCATTTGACAGATAAAACATGGTATCGCTTCACTTTCAAAAATGAACAACTTCACTTATGTTACATACATAATTTTTTTTAGTTTTGAAACGTAATAATATAATATTGGAACGAAGTTCCTTATCGCGCGTTGTGAAAGGGGGCTAGACGGAAAAAAATCTTACGAAAAGTTGTCACGACACTTTTTGCTATAGTAAGCTATTGTAAGCTGTGCGGCGTCGCATGTTTATCTGTCTGTCTCTCTCTCTCTTATAGAAAGCAAGCCAGATATTTTCATTTCTATTTCGCATTGAATAGTGTGGTGTCGCGACGATTATTTTTGTTGAGTGTATACAGGTTTTTTGTAAATAATAAATAATAAAACTTTGTTCCATCCGGGTGTCCCTTGACACCTCTCAAGTTTTTTCTTGTCTACTTTTTGGAACGTAATGATTTTTGTTATTATAGTTTGGGACAGTTTTATTATACGGGCCTAAGACATGCCACAGTGGCATTGCCACCAAACAAACCTTCCATCCATTATCTATTTTTCTGATAAGAGCGACAAATCATAATATGTATATTCGACCTAGTCGAATGGAAGACACGTGTAGCATCATTATCTATAGATACACAATATTTACAATAGTTTTTGCGTAATTTAAAATTAATTAGTACTCAAAATCGTATAGTTTATAAAATATTATGTTTACAACAACTTTACGTGTAAAACATAATATCTAGTTGCTGTTACACGTGTATAGGTAATATAAATATGTTTGATAGCTTTATGTAATTTGTAATACTACATCACGTAGTTGCATATGACGACCTCGGTAGCGCAGTGGTTGAGCGCGCTGGTTGTCGAGCGGCAGGTCGCAGGTTCGAATCCCGCCGAAGGAACAAAAGGTATTCAATGTTCCTGGGTTGGATGTGTGTTAAATACTTGCATTAATATGACTAAATTCTTAAATATGAGTATAGTATTAAATTATTAAATATCGTTTGTCTGGAACCTGTAACACAAGTTCTTCGGATACTAAGCACGGGGCTAGATTGACGTGGTGGAAAGCGTTCATAGATATTATTATTAAACGTATAATATGCATTAATATCGGAATAATTGGATACTTGTCCCAAGACCTTGGCTGCATAGCCTCAGCATGTGAATATCGTCGGGGAAGATATTTAGTCTATAACCTCGGAATATTTCCGTGGCTCACTTGTGTGCTGTAGTGATGTGCATGTGTTTGTCGATGAAAATATTATCTGTTTCGATATAAAATTACCATAATTATATTATTTTCATTATATTTTTCAGTACTCAATAGTCAAACAATTCAGTACACATAATAATATATCAAATGCCTTTGATATATGTGTATAAAACTCCTACAATCAGTAAATAATTGGTAAGTAAAAACTAAATTTTGACTGCGTAGATAGTAATAAACGGAAACGCTGTTTTAGTCATAAAAAGTAATCTATGTGTGTCTCAGCTTCCTGTATACGAAATTTTATCAAAATTTGATCGCATTCACAAACTTGAGACTTTCGTTAATATGATAAATTCAAACGATGTTCTCCTTTTGTTAAGTTTTAAATATTTTCTAAAGAGTTTGCCCTCAGCAAGTATAATACTTCACGTTGTTTATTTTTGCCAAGAAAATTGAACATGGAATAATAGTTGGCTATCTATTATTTTATTAAGTGAGGTTACTATTATTTTATTCAATTTAAACAAATTAGACGTAGAAAATATTAAAAATACATGTTAACAAAAACCTGAGCGAATAAAACATTACGATAGAGTATTTAAGATAGAATTATATTTACTGTTCATTATATCGAAATCAAATTATATACTTCAACGTTATTAAAAAAATCGATATTATATTTTTATCGATACCATAAGTAGCGTAACAGGAACACCACTACTACAAACTTGCCGTTTGAGCGCTAAAAGCAGGATCGACTGGCATCCTAGCTATTTGTAATAATTTGACAAACGAGAAACATATTATAGCCACTAACTGCCTCTACACAGATCCCGTGGCGGATTTTGTATAGATTTTGGAATAGTTCTGCGACGGGGTGCGTTTCAACATCGACGCAGCGGCACAAAATCCAAATAATTACCAGTGCCGCAGCGTGCCGCAGCATGCCGTAGGGGCTCATTAGCCTCTGGTCGTGGTTCCCCTCGCTCCCGGCCACTCGGGCTAGGAGTGAGTGAGATGCAAATAGGTAGGCAGCATGCCGCAGCGTGCCACAGCGTGCCGCAGCGAGCCGCAGCACGTATCTGATTATTTTGATATTTATAAATAGTCTGACGTATTCTGCTATTGTGTTGTGTGTGTGTGCCCTTATTGTCATGCGTGACGTCACTGCCCAGCGGAAGATCAGCGCTGATTGGTCGCAATCGGTCATGCTGAGATAGGCCGGCTTGTGCTCGATAACACATTAAAATATTTGCTATTTTCTGTTTTTGTGAAAATATTTAAATGTTAAATTGTAATGTACTACTAAAGATATTCTATTCTTATTCTATTCTAGTGTCGGTGGCTGGTTTAGCTGAAACCAGGTCAGCTATTCACGAGTATTTTCAAAGTGCGAAATACAAAAGGTCACTCTGTCTTCCTTTACCAACCAACCGACTGGCGATAGATCAGGTGGAACGACTTTTACATGCCCATCCGACGCTTGAATCATCTTTTCTGTCAGACAATTATGTGATCAGACTGCAATGTCCTAACTAATCATGAATACAAACTTTTCAGTTGTTCCAATTGTTCCAACGCGGTTATCCATCCCTCCGAGTCGAGTTGTTTGACAATGGAACACGTCATGTTTTGTATTATCATCTTTAATTCCTAATGGCGGGATAAAATTAGATGACCATCAATGCAAAAACAGTCACTATGACTTTAAGATGCGGTTATACTACCTTTCCTCATTTTGGAAATGTAGGTATTTTTTTCTGTCAAAGACTAAAAATATTTTTTTTACTTTTGTCGCAAGAATAACAAAAAGTAAAAAAAAATATTGTGAAAAAAATACATTTTTAGAATGGGAACAGATAGTATAATCATATCCCAAACTTATATGTTTCTTTTTACACCAGGTTTTATATGATATTGATAAAATTGAAGATTTTTTCGTTTGATCGATTGAACGCCCTAATCTCAGGAATCAGTGGTCTAATTTGAAATATTCTTATACTATATAATACTGTTGATGTCACGCTATGTGATGTGATGTGTTGTGACCCTTTCAGACTAAAAGGAGACATCAATTTAGGCTTAACAAAATTTAAACTGAAATGACAACATGCGATTTGAGAGCTACTTAACTTTCGTTTAGTAGGTATATGAAATGTTACCAGTACATTCGAAATAACTCTTCTAGGAAACAAAATATCATCAAAACCCCAAACATAATCACTGCTATAGATACAATCGAGCGAGAAATCGCTCGATAGTGAAATAATCGGAAGTTATGATAAGATATACTTTATAAACATAATATATAAATACACTTGATAATTACTCAATTATAGATTAACACTTAAAATCAATTGATTGTGAAATACAGACGTAATGATACTAATTCTGTTATTGTTTTACCAAGTTGTGTTCTGTACGGCCGGTTACCATGGCGAAGTGGGTATACCGAGGGCCAGGGAGGTGATGATGATGGAGAGCTTCGGGGTCCGGATCGTGGGGGGAAGTCAGGTGTCCGGGATCTCCGCTTATCCGTATCAGGTAAGGTTAACAAACAAGTATTAAGGGTGGAGTGCACTGACAGTAAATAATCAGTTGATTTCGTAATCGGCCGTATATATAGTCCTGGAGCCAGGTACATTTTCGATCAATTATGTCTCTTCTCGAGCGAAACTTCGTAATATGCTTAAGGGACTTATACTATCAATACTGGCGACCGCCAGCTGCGACTCAGTGGGTGGGGTGGACAGTGGCAGCCTCCCATGAGTGGAGAAAATTTTTTTTTTTCTGTCTCATTTGAAAGTTTATCATAGTATAGTTTATCTAATATTTTAAAAGAAAAACATAGTCAGCTGACCATACCACGGTGGTTTATACTATTATCGATTGGAAGGTACTTGGTCATGAAAATCTGTACTGACTCTTACGCCCGGTTTCTGAAAGGATGATCAAATTGACCAATTGATCAAATCAACTAATCTGAACGCTCATTGGTGAAAACAGTGACTGCGAAGTGATGTTCACCAATCAGTGTTCAGATTAGCTGATTTGATTAATTTATCAATTTTATTAGCCTTTCAGAAACCGGGCGCTAGACTATCAATATAATTAAATAAAGTCGTGATTACACCAAACCGCGCGGATTCTGTCGTCCTTGACTTGATATTACGAGTAATAATATAATCCATAATAAAATGCACTATAATTATGTTCTAAACTTCAATGAAATATTTATTTTATTTTATTTTATTTTTTTTCACTGCACGGGTAAAAAAGAACTGTTTTTTAGATTCAGACACGAACCCAGATTTTTCAATACACTCATCGACCAAATATAATGTTATGAAAAATGTGGAAAATAAAATAAGTGAGGGAGACATTAAGGGTGCAGCGCGACTTCTGTTTTCCAATGACACAATTGCCCCCGACTGCCCAGAAACCTTTATCGCCTTACAAAATAAACACCCCTCACAGTTAACTCCTAATCATTTCACAGATATTGCCAATACAACATCACCCTTACAAACGTCGACAGACAAAGTGCGCGGGGCCATTATGTCCTTTCTTCCGGGTTCCGCCGGAGGTCTCGACGGTCTCACCCCACAACATCTCAAGGATCTCACCAGCGGCTGTTGTGGGGAAGCCGGCGAGAAGCTCCTGCACGAGCTCACGAATCTATGCAACCTGATGCTACGCGGAGAGGTTGCATCAGATATCGTGGACATCTTGTACGGAGCTAACCTCTGCGCCTTGAAGAAGAGAGATGGTGGCATTTGTCCAATTGCTGTTGGCTGTACATACCGGCGCCTTACGGCCAAACTGGCCTGCAAGTCAGTCACTTCCCTTGCTTCATATTTCCAGCCCATACAACTCGGTTTCGCCTGCAGGGGGGGCTGTGAGGCCGCTGTTCACTCATTCAGGACAGCTGTTCAAAACCAAGACGATAATGTGTTTTTGAAGGTAGACGTCAAAAATGCATTCAATTCAGTTGACCGAGCAACCATGTTGGCTAGAATAAAATCCAAAGCACCTGCCATTTTGCCTTTCATGCTCCAGTGCTATAATGACCCCACTAAACTCATTTACAAAAATCATCTCATCCAATCTGAAGTTGGCTGCCAACAGGGCGACCCACTAGGTCCAGCAATTTTTAGCCTCGCAATACACCCGGTCATCGAGCAACTCAATTCAAAATTTAATATTTGGTATCTGGACGATGGGACACTTGGAAGCGATGCTACCACAGTTCTGTCCGACTTCAACACCCTGATACGTGAGTTCAAAAATATTGGTCTAGAGCTGAACCTGGGCAAGTGTGAACTATTTGTGCCAGATAGTTGTGGGAATAGAAACGATATTATATCCAGCTTCCAAAAAATTGCTCCCCAAATATCTGTCATAGACAAGGACTCACTTTTCCTCTTGGGCTCCCCTATTCTGAATGAGTCCCTTCCGGTATTTGTCAAAAATAAATTACAAAATTTTAGTGAATCTTTAGATCGCCTTCTCCAAATCAATTGTCACATGGCCTTCACTTTAATCCGTTACTGTCTTTTTGTACCTAAATTTACGTATGTCTTGCGGTGTTGCCAGTTATGGAAATTCCCTGAACTTCTTAAACAGTTGGATGACACCGTAAGACATACACTATCCACTATTTTAAATATAAATTTTAATGACCGCTCATGGACCCAGGCAACTCTTCCAGTTAGGTTCGGTGGCCTGGGTGTTCGAAAACCATCAAATATATCACTTCCCGCCTTCTTGTCATCGATCCATGCCAACCGTAACCTTATATCCCAAATCCTCCAAAACACATCTTTGTCCAATAGAGTTCCGTTCTTGGATGAGGCCAAGGACGCTTGGCTCGCGTCTAGTGCTTGTAGCGAATTGCCCGTCAATACCTCATCACAGAAGCTCTGGGACGAGCCTCTCTGCGGACTGACACGGAACAATCTTCTGAATACGTCGTCCAGTCCTGCGGATCAGGCTCGCCTCTTAGCCGCTGAAAAATGGGAGTCGGGGCTTTGGCTACAGGTACTACCGTCACCAAATACCGGAACTTTATTGGACAAAACAACTTTCCGGTTAGCCACTTCCCTGCGTCTTGGCATCCCCCATGTCGTCCCCCACAGCTGCGTTTGTGGTGCCCATGTAGACAGCCTCGGACACCACGGCCTCTCCTGCCGACGAAGCGCCGGTCGCATCTCTCGCCATCACTCCTTGAACGACCTCATCCGACGGGCTCTTGCAACCGCCGGAGTACCGGCTGTGTTGGAGCCCGCGGGTTTGGCGCGTGATGATGGCAAGAGACCAGACGGAATGACCTTGGTCCCTTGGAGAGTGGGACGGGCTCTTGTATGGGACGCTACTTGCGTCGATACACTCGCTCCGTCCCACGTCCAGGGTACCTCGAGCGTTGCGGGTGCGGCCGCAAACCAGGCGGAGAACCTCAAGCGGCGCAAATATGAGAACCTTAGTGGGGATCTCATATTTGAACCGTTTGGGGTTGAAACTCTAGGCCCATGGGGTCCGGGTGCTCATAAATTATTTGGTCAAATTTCAAAAAATCTAGTAGAAGCCACCCGAGACCCCAGAGCGGGAACCTACCTGGCTCAAAGAGTAAGCATCGCTATCCAGCGGGGAAACTCTTTGAGCCTTCTGGGTACTCTGCCTGAGGGGGACGATCTTGGGGTTATTTTTTATTTGTAGTTTTAGAAGTAATTTTATAGTAGATATAGTTTTTTTATTATTTTTGTTTGTTTTAGTTTTAGTTTTATTTTATTTTACTTTTATTTTATTTATTTAACTTAATGCACACACAGTACAAAGGCGGACTTAATGCCGTATAGCATTCTCTACCAGTCAACCTTTGGCGTTACAGAAACAAAATTGTATAGGTGCCGGTGAAAAAAGAGACTAATAAAAACCGACAAAACATGCTATAAATAACATAAATAACGTTATAAAACAATATACATAAAATAAATAATATATATTATATACATATATAGGTACTATACCATAATAATATTATAAATATATACTACATAATAAATAATAAATATTTGTACTATAATAAATATATTTATATAAAATATTGAGAATTTTCAGAATCTGCCAATTGTCTATACATATAATAAATCTGTAGAGGGGTCATGTCTGTACATTAAGAATATTTAAGTGAAAATTAAAAAAAGGGGGTCTATATAAGCCACAGAACCTAAAAATAACATTTTTGAAAAAAATGTCTGTCTGTCTGTCTGTCTGTCTGTCTGTCCATATGGGAATGTTTGTCGTCGCATCACGCTAAAACCACTGTATGGAATGAAATGAAATTTGGCAGGCAGATAGCTTACGACTTGAAGAGCATTATAGGAAATTATTATCCCGAAAAACGAAAGGGTTCCCGTGGGATCTTCAAAAAATTGTAGCTACCTATTTGACGGTATTTCAGCCAAACTACTCAACGTATTTAAATGAAATTTGGCAGGCAGGTAGCTTATGATCTGAAGAGCATTATTGGAAATTGTTATCCCGAAAAACGAAAGGGTTCCCGTGGGATCTTCAAAAAATTGTAGCTACCTATTTGACGGTATTTCAGCCAAACTACTCAACGTATTAAAATGAAATTGGGCAGGCAGGTAGCTTATGACCTGAAAAGCATTATTGGAAATTATTATCCCGAAAAACGAAAGGGTTCCCGTGGGATCTTCAAAAAATTGTAGCTACCTATTTGACGGTATTTCAGCCAAACTACTCAACGTCTTTAAATGAAATTTGGCAGGCAGGTAGCTTATGATCTGAAGAGCATTATTGGAAATTGTTATCCCGAAAAACGAAAGCGTTCCCGTGGGATCTTCAAAAAATTGTAGCTACCTATTTGACGGTATTTCAGCCAAACTACTCAACGTATTAAAATGAAATTGGGCAGGCAGGTAGCTTATGACCTGAAAAGCATTATTGGAAATTATTATCCCGAAAAACGAAAGGGTTCCCGTGGGATCTTCAAAAAATTGTAGCTAATTATTTGACGGTATTTCAGCCAAACTACTCAACGTATTTAAATGAAATTAGGCATGCAGGTAGCTTATGACCTGAAGAGCATTATTGGAAATTATTATCCCGAAAAACGAAAGGGTTCCTGTGGGATCTTCAAAAAATTGTAGCTAACTATTTGACGGTATTTCATCCAAACTACCCAACGTATTTAAATGAAATTAGGCAGGCAGGTAGCTTATGACCTGAAGAGCATTATTGGAAATTATTATCCCGAAAAACGAAAGGGTTCCCGTGGGATCTTCAAAAAGATGCAGCTACCTATTTGACGGTATTTCAGCCAAAATACTCAACGTATTTGAATGAAATTTGGCAGGCTGGTAGCTTATGATCTGAAAAGCATTACTAGAAAATTATTATCCCGAAAAACGAAAGGGTTCCCGAGGGATCTTCAAAAAATTGTAGCTACCTATTTGACGGTACTTTAGCCAAACTACTCAACGTATTTAAATGAAACTTGGCACAAAGGTAGACTGTAACATGAAATAACCAACATGATATTTTTAACCGACTTACAAAGAAGGAGGAGGTTTCTCAATTCGTAAATATATGTTTCTTTTTTATGTTTCTTTGCGGATACCTGCATCGTTTCTGAAACGATTTTAATTTTTTTTATGCTGTGTAGGGTATAATTTAAATTTGGTCCCATTGTCACCAAAATGGTGACCTGATGATGGGATCCGTGAGGAATAATATATTGATGTTGATTTTTTCTGAAGTAGTCTAAGCATATGTTACCAAACAGTAAGGTTTTGCACCATATCCTGGATCTATAATATCAAAAAATTTCGCGTTTCAGTAAATTATGTATATATATATATATATATATTGAAAAATTTCGCGCTGCTCTGGCGTAAGCCAGAGCAGCGGTAAACTATATATGCAATATATATATATCTATATATTAAAAAAAATTGCGGTATACTTTTTCTCTTTCGACTATTTTTTTTATCTAATCGTTTTTGTTTTTCATTTTCCGTCCTCAAATAATCGTCGTCTGATCATTCGAGAATTATCCCTACTCAGTCTATACCCATCACTAAAAATCTGAAATTTAAATAATTTTAAACAAAAAAAAACGACTTCAAAAGGTAAACTAAAAGGAACAATTAAATTTACTTCGCACAAAGTTATACTTATTTTCCAGTACAAGTGAAAATAATTATTACTTTGTGCGAAGTAATTTATTATTATACTTAGGTTTTGCAAATACGATTAATAAAGTATAGGCGTAGGATAGTTTGTTTTCAAGATATGAATGAGATGTCATAGGTACATTTTAATTAGAAAAGCTATGTCAATATAAGTAAGATTTATGTTTTTCGTGATATTTTATTTATTAGTTTTCACGCTAGGTACGGCTTGGGTTTTTTCTTTCTTATGAACTTTTGTTATTTTGTCGTCTAAAAGAAGTTAGTACTTTAACCGTAAAGTCCCAAAGTAGGCTACATGTTTGTTAACGTAGGTAATTAATAAATAAAAAACCGGGCAAGTCCGAGTTGGAATTGCGCACCGAGAGTAGACTTTTAAAAAATTTGGCACTCGGCGCCAGCAGCGCAGCGTCGGTGTGAAAACGATCATCGTCTGCAGTCGCTGCGGCGTTTACAGACGATGCTCTTTAGTCCATACAAATCTCAGTACAGAGATCTTCGTCGCGTATATGAGCGTACTATCAAGAAGTCCCCTTCGCATAAAAGAAAAAAAAAATATTATACATACAGACGAATTGAGAACCTCCTCCTTTTTTTGAAGTTGGCTTATAATACACGGTAATTTTGCGAGCTGGTAGTAGGAATTGTTAGCATTTTCATAGAAAAAATACCTCAAAAAATTCACGACAAAAACGGCCATTATTTGACAGTAAACTATTATTATTACTCCATCGGCCTACTTCTTTTGCCTATGCACGTCTTTATACCGTGTATAAAGAAGCATCACTATAAATTGGTGATTTTAAATATCCAAACGACAGTGTTCATAAACTAAAAATGTATTTGAACTGCTGCCCTAAATCACTTTTCCACGCGTACGAAGTCGCGGGCACAGCTAGTTTAAAATAAAAGTCACGAAGTCTGCGCTATTATATATATATATTTTCTATAATCATCCTAGTTTTGTTGGCTGTACAAATTAATAGTGTATTAATTTTAACTTATTTTTATTTTTTAATAGACTTAAAAAAGGTTTTCAATTCGGCCTGTTTTTTTTACTTCTTTTATACATACGTATATACACGGATTGCTTTAAGGTCGATGATCCGATTAGCGTGATTCTTTTTTATTCGACGCAGAAATAATGCCATTTGGTCTCCTAAAAAAGTAAAACGTTTGGCCCTGTAGTTTAAAAAAATAAAATAAAAAGAGGTTAGTTTCAAGTCTGCAACTTAAGGATGTTCTTCTTTTACCTGACACTGACTCCAAAAAGAACATTAATTGTAACTACATTATAAAAGTACTAGCTGTTCCCGCGACTTCGTTCGCGTGGTTTTTGAGTGACTTAAACCGTTTATGCAGCGCATGCAACGAAAGTCCCCAAATGTGAATACTTTTCCCCGTTTTTGCAACATTTCTCACTGACGCTTCACTCCTATTGGTCGCAGCGTAATGTTATATAGCCTAAAACCTTTTCTCTATAAATGGACTATCCAACAAAAAAAATATTTTTCAAATCTGACGTTTAAACAAACAAACAAACTCTTTTAATATTAGTATCGATTATTTTATGCTAGTTATATTACGGGTAAGGACGACCTCCGTAGCGCAGTGGTTGAGCGCGTCGGTGCTCAAGCAGAAGGTCGCGGGTTCCGATTCCGCCGACGGAAGAAAAAAGTTTTCTGTGTTCCTGGGTCACGGATGTGTATTAAATGTGTGTATTAATACAATAAAAATCTTAAATTTGTGTATAGTATAAAAGTATTCAATATATTTCCGTTGTCTGGTACCTGTAACAAGTTCTTCGGATACTTAGCACGGGGCCAGATTGACGTGGTGTAAAGCGTCTTATTATAAAAAAAAAAAAAAAAATCATTTTTGACTAAACGGTCTATAACGACGATTATTTACTGTCGGTGCAATTCACCCTTAGTTGTTGAAGTCGGGTTTTTAAATATAGTTTATTTTTTTATAAAAAATGGGATATATATTACAAATACCTTCCAGGCGGGTATAGTGGCCACCCTCACCACTGGCTGGACCTCCATCTGCGGAGGAGCTCTCGTCTCCAACACTCGCGTGGTCACCGCCGCCCACTGCTGGTGGGACGGGCAGAGCCAAGCGCGCCAGTTCACCGTGGTCCTCGGCTCCCTCACCATCTTCTCCGGAGGCACCAGGATAGAGACCCGTGACGTCACAGTCCACCCGTCCTGGAATACGGAGAAGATCGTCAACGATGTGGCTGTGGTGAAGATCTCGGCTGTCAGCTATTCAAGTGAGACAATATTTTTTTTTTCGAAAGGTTACTCACTAATGGCTTGAAGATGATTTAGCTGTATCGGACTACAACTAGCCGGGTGGCTAGTTGTTTGGCTGGGAGTAGATGGGGAGGTTTGACCCCTCACATCACCCGGAGACTGTAAAATAAGTATACACTTATTTATATCAGTCTTAGTCCCAATTCTACCAACGCCGGTTAGTGTTAACGGCTTGTAGAAATACTATGCCTTCTCATTCATTAAAAGGAATTACGAGAGGAACAACACGATATTTATCGAAGGATTAACTTTAACATTGCTTGGTGAAACCACGCTCTTATAATATCAGGGCCTTAATTCAAGACGCCATCGCTAATTATTATCGCTTACAAAGTTCGATAACAAAATGTATGGGATTTGACGTATGGGACGCTAAATGATCGCGACACACATTTGGTTTTTTTTTGTCTTTTTTGTTACATATTAATGATTTATTTATTTAAGTTCCTCTTATACACAGTAAGTATTACGCCATACTGATCTAGCAGTTTGTAGGCGGTAAATGACATACCAAATCGCGTTCATTTAGCGTAGCTTATGTCAAATCCCATACATTTTGTTATCGAACTTCGTAAGCGATAAATAGCGATGGCATCTTGAATCACGACCCAGTCAGTAAAATAACATTTCTGTGTCGCATCACCTCTCATTCTTCCATTGTTAGTTCGTCGTTTCAGCCTTTTAGAGTCCACTGCTGAACATAGGCCTCTCCAACACATTTCCAGTGTGTTCGGTCCATTGCCACCTGCATCCAACGTGACCCGGCAGTTTTCACCAGGTCGTCGGTCCATCTGGTAGGTGGCCGTCCCACACTGCGCTTGCCAGTACGTGGCCTCCACTCTAGGATCTTTTTGCCCCATCGACCGTCCAATCTTCGTGCTATGTGGCCGGCCCATTGCCACTTCAGCTGACTGATCCTACGGGCAATGTCAGCAACCTTAGTTCTTCTACGGATCTCCTCATTTCTGATTCGATCACGTAGAGAAATACCGAGCATTGCCCTCTCCATAGCACGCTGAGCGACATTAAGCCTTTTGAAAAGATCCTTCGTGAAGCACCACGTCTCAGAACCGTAAGTCATCACTGGTAACACACATTGGTTGTATACCTTTGTCTTTAGGCACTGAGGTATTTTAGACGAGAAGACGTTACGTAATTTACCGAACGCTGCCCAGCCGAGCTGGATCCGTCTACTGACCTCTCTCTTAAAGTTGGACCTACCTAATCGGACAGCCTGCCCTAGGTATATATATTCGTCAACAACTTCAAGAGTAGAGCTCCCAACAGTTAGTGCGGTGGGTGCAACATGGACATTGTGCATGATCTTTGTTTTGTCCATGTTCATTTTAAGACCCACTTGTTGAGAAACTCTATTGAGGCCACCGAGCATGCGCCCCAAATCTTCCAGCGATTCTGCCATGACTACTATGTCGTCGGCAAATCGAAGGTGAGTGATGTATTCGCCATTGATGTTGATGCCAAGTCCTTGCCATTCCAGTAGCTTGAAGGAATCCTCCAGAGCAGCGGTAAACAGTTTCGGGGATATGATATCCCCCTGTCTTACTCCTCTCTTTAAAGGGATATCCTTCGTGCAGTGCTCCTGTACTCGGACTGACATGGTGGCGTTATTATACAAACACTTCAACACTTCGATATACCGATAGTCAATACGGCAACGCTGGAGAGATCTAAGGACCGCCCATATTTCGACGGAATCAAAGGCTTTCTCATAGTCCACAAACGCCAAGCATAATGGCCGATTATACTCTTCGGTCTTCTGTATAATCTGCCGCAGCGTATGTATGTGGTCTATGGTACTATAGCCTTTTCGGAAACCGGCTTGTTCGGTAGGCTGAAAGTCATCTAGCCTGCGTTCGAGACGCATCGTAATAACTCTCGAAAACAGCTTGTAGACATGGCTCAGCAGTGTTATGGGTCTATAGTTCTTCAGTAAGGTTTTGTCGCCTTTTTTGAAGAACAGGACCACAACACCCCTGTTCCATGCCTCTGGCGTTTTCCCATCGAGTAAGGAGGAATTGAAGAGTTTCTGAAGGACTTTTAGTACCGGCGTGCCGCCCGCTTTCAGAAGCTCTGTAGTGATTCCATCCTCACCCGGAGCCTTGTTGTTCTTAAGCTGTTTGAGAGCTACCCTAATCTCGTACAGGCTGATGTCCGGGATGTCTTCGGTATAGTGTCGGGTTAGCCTGGCTCTTGGGTCTGCAGCTAAACTAGCAGGTTCAGCTGAGACCGAGGTATACAGCTGTCCATAGAACCTTTCTATCTCCCGTAGTACCTCGGACTTATTTGACGTTACGCGTCCATCTTCGGTCTTCAGCTTTGTCAACTGGCTTTGCCCAATAGATACGTCTCTTGCAAACACTTTGGAGCCTTGGTTCCGCTCTATCGTCTCTTTAATACGCTGGGTATTAAAAGAACGGATATCGTGTCGCAAGGACTTCGTAATCTGTCTATTGAGCTGCCTATATGACTCAGCGTCACTCGAAGTTTGGAGCGTCATTGAACGTCGACTAGCCATGAGGTTCCGGGTTTGGTCGGATAGTTTCTGAGGTCTATTTGTACGGTGGGTCTTGAAATTTTATCATTGTTAGTTAGCAGAGACAGAATGATTTTTGCCTGTCATTTTACTGACCGAGATTAAAAAACATTGTTTAAACGAGTGACACTGCCGCGACTGTTCCAATAAAAAAACCGGCCAAATTGAGAACTCCTCCTTTTTTGGAAGTCGGCTAGCAATACTTAATACCAATATGCCAAGCATTTGCAAGCTCCGTAAAAGTAATAGTTTAGACTATACACATATTTAAGATTTTTTATTACATACACAAAATGGAACACAGACATCTTTTTGCTCCTTTGGCGGGATTTGAACCCGCGACATCTAGCTTTATCCATTAAGCTATCCAGCACGGAGGCGCCAACCACTGAACTATACAGATTAATTGAAAAAAAAAACTAAAACATATTAGTGAAATTGGCACCTACTCAAAAATTATTAATATTAATTGAACTCTACTGGAAGCTTCTCTTGTAATCACAAAAGCGTTGGCTGATTGTTGATCAGCTTTCTCGCGCTTTGTCCCGGTTTTCCTGGAAGTAGTAATATTTAGGATGTCAAATTAATATCGCAGTGAAGTTTTGAGAGAAAACCAATATTGAGAGAGTTTTGTGTTATCCCGCGCGAGTCTTCCGTTGACGACAATAGAGAGTGATGTATTACACAGTGAGTTCTATATTTGGCCACATGCCACCCTGTAGCTTAGTGGTTTTCGATTAGCTTAGTCAAATGTTCCTTTAGACTTCATCGCCTCCGTGATCTAGTGGTTCAGAGCAGAGTGCTAAGTATCCGTGGAACTTGAGTAACAGGTACCAGACAACGAAAATATGTTTATTAATACTTTTGTACTGTACATGTATTTAAGATTTTTATTATATTATACACGAATTTAATACACATCCAGGACCCAGTAACATTGAAAACTTTTTGTTCCGTCGGCGGGATTCGAACCCGCGACCTCTCTGCGCTACAGAGGTCGTCGATGTCATGGTAGTTGCTTATACTCGCCACACTTGGCAGGCGGGTTGGCGAGCGAAGTATTAAAATAATAACAATGTCCGAGAAAAGCTGCTGCTCATTTCCGGATATTATGTATTCCCCTCTGTTACCTTTTACGATACCCACGTACTGATGGCGCACCTCATGGATAGTTATAATATACCTATCCGTGGGGTGCGTTGATACGTCGATGCTGCGATCTGTACTGCTTACTGATGATATATAGACATACGTATCTCTGTTGTTTACTAATCTGATCCAATCTATCTGATTGAATGTCATGTATCTATCTGATTATCGTTTTTAATCGGATTCTATTTATCTGAGATCTGACTGACTATTATGTAGCTATATGATTATCGTTTTAATCTGATCCTATTATATAGGTATATTTATTTTACAATTTATCTGACTGACTATTATGTATCTATTTGAGTGTTGTTTAATAATATGATCCAATCTATCTGACTATTGTTTAAAAATCTGAGGTTGTCGCTTTCTCCAGATAACATCCAGGCCATCCCGCTGCCGGCGGCTGCGGACGTGAACGTGGACTTCTCTGGCCTCACGGGGACTGCCACGGGCTATGGGAAGACCAGCGATGGTAAATATTTTTTTTATTTCTAAATTTAAAAAAAAAATCGGAAGGTCACCAAAACAATCTTTCATGGCGGCACCGGTTGAACCTTAATGGTGTGTATAGATAAATTAAACTCACAACATCTACTAGTAAAGATAAAATAAATAATATTTAAGCAATTAATTATTTTAGTAGCCAGCCAGTTGTGAAAATATTTTTATAATTTAAGGGATTTTCTAAATTGATTTACTATTAAAAAAAATATATTTTAAGTAAAACATAAGCATATCAATATCATCAAGAAACCGCAGATGTTTATAACGATGGTATTTCAAGTAACAACGTATAGGTGAAAGTGTAGTTTCCAAGGACTGCTGTTTATAACCAAAATTTTCATGGTAATGTTGATGTCACACCAGTAAATTCACAAACATATTGAAAATAGTACAATTTGTCTGCAACCAGAGAAATTTGATGCTTATTAAAATACTGGTTAAGGTCGAAAATAATAAACTGGATGTATCAGAGACAGTAGCTTTAAAATTGCCAAAATATTTTCCAGCTCAAAACAGTTTCCCCACCACCACGTCACTTTACCACGTGAACCTCAACATCATCACCAACACCGAGTGCCAGAGGAGTTTCGACATTGCGCTCCACGGCAGCCATCTTTGTACTCGCGGGACCGGCGGCGTGGGGACCTGCGAGGGGGACTCCGGTGGACCCCTCACCGTCGTGAGGAACAACCAGAGGATATTGGTGAGATGATTTATGGTGATAGAAAGAGTAAAAGAACGGACCAGAGTTTGTGGGTTCGATCCCTACGATAGAATCATGATAGCAGAGATGAAGTGACTGTATGTTTATTATGATGATAGAAAGTGTCAGTCTGGCATGTTCGAGTCCTGTGTTGCAACAATATAATATTATGTTGTTTTCCTATTTGTGTGATTGGGACAAATAGGATAGAGAGAGAAAAGAGCTCGTGGATTCCATTACCTTTGAACACCAGATATGCTGTTTTCAGGTCGGTCTTCAGACAATCGGACCGATTGACTGAATAAAGATCATCCATGCTTCGAATGGTCATAATTTTACTAAAAGTCGGCCCAGTGATCAGGGATCACATGCCAGTAGAGTTAGTCAGTCTTAAATTGTAATGTGTCGAGCCAGCGTACGGTCGCGCTCCGCGTTTCACACACGCAACAAAATATAATATTATTTATATTATTGCGAATCGCGCGGCTGATTGCCGCTGCATGTGATCATGGCGCTCGTGGCCAATGAGTTGCTGGCGTTCATCCAGCATGCCATCGACACCATGGACGAAGTCAGCATCATGTAGATCTGCAAGTCTACCTTCACCAGTGAGGAGATTTGTGAGGGCAAGCAGCTGCTGTATGAGACACTCGGCCAGAGCGCGAATATGCCATCACGACGGAGAGATGGGACCGAGAGAAGCGTGCAGGACATCATCTCCCTGCTGAAGCAGACGGATCCAGACGACGTGCCGGCTTTTGTGGCGAAGGATCTCCACAAGCTGCCGGTGGTGACTATGGACCACGTCGACGTCTCCAGCCTGTTGAAGAACTTCAACAGTATGAAGGCAGAGCTGGACGAGATGCGGCGTAGATTGGATGCATCGGAATCTACCATTCCTGACTTACGTAGTGAATTATTACAATTAAAATGTAATAATTCATTAAGTGGGTCACCCGAGCATTCAACTGCCTACCTCAACACACGTCGTGGTGGCGCGCGCGCTGACGCATCGTTTTGCGTGTCAGCGGAATCTGACGCGTCAGTACCCGCCACCGCCTCCGCCAGCCTTCCCCTCCGGGTCGCGCAGTCGCCGAGTCAACATCCAACTCAGCAGAAAAGTTTTGCGTGTATCACCGCTCACCCCGCACATCCTCTGCGGGAGAAGACAAAGGGGAAGAAAGAGAGCCTCAAGGCTATGGAAAGCCGCAAGGCTGAGCCTCCTCAATCTGGAAAGGACGAGAGCAGAAGGTGCGATGAGGGGGGCTTCATAATGGTAGAGAGAAGAAAGAAGAAGTCCGCCGTCCGCAACCATCGCGGCACCGCACCCTGTGGACCCGAGCAGCGCCTGCGGTGTGAAGTACGCTCGCACGCCGCTGTACGTGTCCCGCCTGCACTGGTCCATGGAGATTAAGGACGTCGTGGACTACATCCGGAAGAAGACGTCCCTCCCCTTGAGGGTTGAGCGTCTGGAGTCTCGCCACAAGGTCAACTTTAGTTCCTTTGTGGTGAGAGTACCGACTCATCTTCTTTCAACCTTCGAGGCGGAGGAGTTCTGGCCGACGGGTGTGGTCTACCGGAGGTTCCGGGGGAGACTCCGGAATGAAGTGCGTTGCACGTCGCCGTCAGCACGTGTTAAAGTGTAGTTCTTAAGTATGTTTAATATGTATGTATGTTAGTCTGTAAGGTATTTATAATATGGGCCCATGCAGCCTGAATTAAATGATATTTAATTTATTTAATTTAATTTAATTTAAAGGAAGAGCGAGTGCTCTTGTTTATTGCGCACACACTTCGGATCTATAGAATAACTTCTCAGTAGCTGGCAATTTAAATATAAGGATCACTGTCGAATCGGTGTAGGAAACTATTTATTTTGCCAAGGTTACTGGTTGTATTCCAATATCTTTAAACAACCGTCTGAGGTTGATTTGAACAAGTTTGGTATGAAAGTGAATCCAAACTTAATATAATCCAGAATCAGCAAACCTGGTTTGCGGTTAAACATTCTACTTGTTACGTTACTTCTTTTTCCGCGTACCAAAGTTTTAAATTCGCGGTCCCAAGTTTTTGCGCACACACTAACTTAACCCGTATATTTCTATTATTCTCCTGACCTAATTCCCCAGTCAAACAATAATGAATTAAAGTGCCCAGAAAAAGTAATTTTGTGTACATATCTGTTCAGCTCCGCGTTATTTTGTTTAATTCTCATATTTACTTTTCCATTGAAATGTTCTCGTATTCATATTTGTTTGGCCGAGAAATTATGGAAATGGCTTTAATTCAAGTGTATAATAAGCTCAAATGTTTTATAACCTTTTATTTACTCTCACACTGTGTGTAATGACATCTTGTACGTAAAGTTTGACCCACTATACGTGCTATAATATCAATCAGTGATAATACTTTAGGGCGTGTGTATCGTTTCTGTATATAGAGTTTACTGTAAAAGTACTAGCGCTGAAAGAGGTAAATTTTTATAATTATTGGATGAAAAATTTATGATGGGGCATTTCTCATAGAAACATGAAAGTCAAAAGTAAGTCTTTCAGCGCTGGTACTTTTACAGTACAGTAAACTCTACATAGGAGGCGCATACACACCCTAAAGTATTATCACCTTGTATAGGTGCGTATGAGTTGAAATTTCGCGTGTGTAGTTTGCGTGACTATACAACTAGAAGATGGCCACAGGAACTTCACAATGAAACGTCACAACCCCACTGAGTATGTGCTCGTTTGATTTGTACTGACGAGTACATTGTCTTCATACAGTAATAATAACGTCTCCTACACCGATTTCGGCGACGGACGCAGGAGCTATTTTATAGTGCCCAAGTGTGTGCGCAATATACTAAACCACTCTCTCTCTTCCTTCACTCTCGTAGCCCAGTGGGACGGATGACCGACACGACTGGCGCGAGATCAGGCGCAGGGCCGACATTTTTACATGCCCATCCGACGCATGGATTATCTTTCTTCTTCGACAGTCACGTGATCAGCCTGCATTGTCACAACCAAACTTGAAAACATTTTTGTTGTTCCAACACGGTTATCGAATCCACGACATCCGGGTCGAGAGAGAATATCTGAACCATTAAACCACGCAGGCATTAAACTGAGAAATAGTACGCACGCAGAGAAGCGGACTTCCCCAAGATTTCAATCTATAAAAAGTCGGTTCTACGCCTGATCTCCCGCCAGTCGTATCGGTTATCCATTCCACTGGGTTACGAAAGTGAAGAGAGAGAGAGAGAGAGACAGAGAGCCTGTGTATTAGGCACACACTTGGGCACTAAAAATAACTTTTCTTCTTATAAATTAATTCATAAGACTAATTTGTCCTCTAATAGTAAAATATGCTGTGGTGGAAAACACGAAAAAAACGCAACGCTTTTGTGTGCAAATATTAGTTGAGCCTGTCTCAAACCGTTTGCAACAAAACTCAAGGTTACTCAAAGTTTTACCTTTAATTTCATTATAGGTCGGCATCGTGTCGTTCGGGCTTGGCGATGGCTGCGCGGTTGGGCTGCCGTCTGTGTACACCCGCGTTACCGCCTTCCTCACCTGGATACAGGGACAACTATGACCACAACACCCGCGTTACCGCCTTCCTCACCAGAATACGGAGACACCTACCTTTTTCTTCAGGCGGTAACATAGAGGTTGTGTTCACACACAACACCTGGGTCTGCCTCACTTGGATACAGGGACAACTATGACCACAATACTGGATGAAACGGATGCCCATGCTCTACTGTATTTTCAAAATTTCAAAATCACCCCTGATTTCGGAGCCTTTTAAAACAATAAAATCGTTTTTCTTTACTCTGTTGTTGTATGAATTGATATGAATCTAAGCATACCTGTACCCGTTTCTGAAAGTTTCTGAAATGGTCTTGAGAGACGGACAATAAAGTGATCGTATAAGGGTTTAGTTTATCAACTTTTTAGGTCCGGAACCCTGAAAATGAAGAAATAACATACGCATGTATAGAAGTTATGAATGATGCACAAGTTCTGCTAATGCGACCTTAATAACCCTTGGGATTAGAAAGAAGTGTCCATTTTAGGGACGGGGTAGTGTGCGCCATAGAAAGTAAAGAAGGGTGCGGAAAGATCCCCTAGCATTATCAGAAACCAAAAATATTCGCAGTTACCTTTTTATATACTTGTCTCTCTCTACCTAACCTAAGTACTATAATGATAAAAAATAAAAAGTTTTTATTCAAAATTAAAACATAGAGTTTGTTTTTTTAAAACAATAAAATCGTTTTTCTTTACTCTGATGTTGTATGAATTGATATGAATTTAAGCATACCTGTACCTGTTTCTGAAAGTTTCTGAAATGGTCTTGAGAGACGGACAATAAAGTGATCGTATAAGGGTTTTGTTGGGGAAACTGCTTCAATGAAAGAGTGTGGACTTTATTATAGGTATATGCTAGATTTGCTAGTAAAGTAGAACTGGCTGTCGAGGAGCTCCATTAATCAGAGTTGAAGCCGTAGTGTGGAGGCCCGGCCGTCGCTCGCTGTCCGCTGCAGACCGGCCCCCTCCCCGCGCGCCCCGCTGGTGCCGGGTGCAACGCGCGGTGTTGCCGCGCTAATAGGCGCTTGTGTGTGGTCGCGCTAAATGCGCGAACATATTCCCCCCGTTGAAGAGACATCTTCAAGAGGAAGAGGACAGATGTTGGTGAAAGCCCGCCTGATGACGCCCTTCTTCGTCATGATGTCGGCCACTCTGGTGACACCGTCGTCGCCGGGATGCAGCTGGACGACTCTGCCCAGCAGCCAGCAGAGAGGTCCTAAAAAAAAGAGGTAACGGCCTTGTCTCTGATGAGCACTAATGTGCCCACAGATATAGCACCATAAGAAGTGTGCCACTTGGTCCTTTTCTGCAAAGTAGAGATATACTCCTAGTGAAAACGAGACCAAAAATGTTCTTTAATCTAAGCCACTCGCTGGTATCGTTCTAGGCTCGTTATGTTGCCATCTGGAACCCGTGGTTGAGGCACAGATGTGAGCGAGCGTCCGATGAGGAAATGAGCAGGAGTAAGGGCGGAAAAGTCAAGGGGATCAGAAGAGAGAGGAGTAAGAGGACGGGAATTTAATACTGCCTCTATCTGAGTTAAACATGTGGCTAACTCTTCATATGTAAAGTGCGTTTGTTGTAGCAATCGTTTTAGATGATGTTTTGTCGATTTAACGGCAGCCTCAGCAATACCGTTGAAGTGCGGAGAATAACGACGTGCGATGAATCGGTTCAGCGCAGCGATATAAGCCTGTTTGGTGAGCTCAGTGACGAGCTCCAAATGCACGGCCTTTGTAGCGAGACAGACAATGATACACAGGTAAGACTTTGTAAGCTTGCACCCTCGACCCTTCCGGTCAGCTATAAGTACTGGGCCTCCATAATCGACCGAACAATGAGGAAAGGAAATTCAAGTTTACTACGAACGGCAGGAAGTTGTCCCATTACTGGTTGTAAATTTTCGGCTTTATACCTAAAACATTTTAAACATTTATGTACTACAGACTTTGCTAAGTTTCTACCTCCTACCAATAATTTTGATAAATATTAGCCAAAAGTAATTGTGGACCCGCATGTAATAAACTTATATGCTGCGACTCAAATATTAATTTTGTTAGTTTATGTTTGCTACATAATAATATTGGATGTTTCACATTATAATCATAAGGTAAATTGTTAAGCCTTCCACCTACACGAATAACATCGCTCGTGTCAATAAAAGGAGATAAACAATTAAGTCTATTTTTTCGCGGTAAAGCCTTCCCAGCTTTTAAAAGTAAATATTCCTCTGGAAACATCTGTTGCTGTCCTGCAAGAATTATGTGAGTTAAAGAGGTTTGAAGTTCATTATAAGTAAGCAAACCTTTTATTTTATTATTACTATGTTTTAAATTGTAAATAAATCTTTGTAAATATGCAATTACTCTTTGTAAATAATTAAATTTTGAATATTTTTCTATTAAATTTTGAATTAATGTGTACTTATGTATTGAAGATATAAAATTATTATTATTATTATCATGTAGCTGATTATCAGTTAAAATATTTAAAGAAATGTGTTTTAAAAGATCTGGTAAATCTTGTTTCGCGGAATGAGTAGGCAGTTTAGGCTAATGACTTTCGTTTTGTGAAAGAAAGGTGGGACCTGACCACCACAAAGATGAATCAACAAGAAGATCAGCTGACATTCCGCGCGAAACAAGGTCACCTGGATTAGCCTTCGACGGCACGTAACGCCATTCGCAACCAAGCGTGCTCTCCTGTATTTCACAAACACGATTTTTTACAAATGGCTTAAGTTGGTTCACAGGTGTTGACAACCATCCTAACACAATAGATGAATCACACCAAAATATGTACCTATCTATGTTGATAGTTAATGCGTTTTTTACCTTAGAACACAATCTTGCACCTAACAACGCACCACACAATTCTAATCGAGGAATAGTCGTTGGCTTAATAGGTGCTATACGATTTTTCGACGTAAGCAGCGTAATTTTTATTGTACCGGACCGATCGACCGTGCGAATATACAAACAAGCGCCGTAAGCACGCTCTGACGCGTCACTAAAGACATGCACTTCGCGCGTTATTGCATCGTCGCAAAATGCCCATCGAGATATATTTAAATTATTTAGCGACGATAAAGCGGTAACAAATTATTGCCATAGATGCGCAACGTCGTCGGCTACAATATCGTCCCAGTCGGAGTTATTAATCCATAGTTTCTGCATTATAATTTTTGCTTCTAAAATACAAGGGCCAACTAAACCTAAAGGATCAAAAACTTGGCTTATGACCGATAAAATGTGTCGCTTTGTTATGTTTGTATGTTTATCTATATTTATGCGAAATGAAAGACAATCAATGTCGCATAACCAGTTTACACCTAATGTTTTTGTAGTTATAGTTAAATTGTTACGCGAAAGATCTAATGACTTAGTTACGTTTTCTTGTGTCTGTACTAATGATTTTAATATGTCAGGACTATTTTATTGAAATTTACGTAAATTAAAATTTGCAGACGATAAAATACCTATTACCTCTTTACATAAGTCTATTGTATCAGGTATTGTATCTGTTCCACTTATGTAATCGTCTACATAGAAATCTCGTTGAATTGACGATTTAACGAAATCATTACTAGCCTTATCGGCGAGACTAACTAAACACTTAGTCGCTAGGTACGGCGCCGACGCTGTTCCGTAGGTTAGTGTGTTTAGTGTATACGTTTGAAGAGGATCGTCAGAGTTGAAACGAAAAACAATTTTTTGTAATTGATGCTGTGACTCGTCTAATTTAATAGAACTAGAAGATAATACATCATTTTTACGTCACAGGCCACTATAAATTTGTGCTGCCGGAAACGAATTAAAATTGAAAATAGATCATCCTGCACCGTGGGGCCAACCATTTGCAAATCGTTCACTGATACGCCTGACGACGTTTTAGCTGACCCGTCAAACACCACGCGCAACTTAGTGGTAGTGCTAGACTCCCGTATGACTCCGTGATGTGGAAAAAAATACCTAATGTTCCCATTATGCTTGTTATGAGTATCGAGTCATGTGACCCAAATCTAGGTATTCCCTCATAAAATCTAAATACAGCGATTTAAATGATGGATCGCGTTGAAATCGTTTTTCTAAAGAAAAAAATCTATGCTTAGCCATTTCATAGGAAGTACCTAAGACATTTGGATCGAGCTTCAGTGGCATTTTTACAATAAAATGACCTTCAGGAGATCGACGTGTGTTTTTGTAAAAACTGTCTTCGCATGCTCGTTCTTCTATCGAGAGCGAGTGCGTCGAAGATATTGAATCTAATTCCCAAAATTTTAATAAGTCTATGTTGATTTCGGGCTGACAAAAATTACAAATGATATTGTTATCGTTACGATAATTGTGTGAAAGGGATTTGCGTGCGCTAACACTGCCAGATATTAGCCACCCTAGCCTGCTTTCACATTTTGGTTTATTTTTGCCTAAATCGATACGATTATTTAGAATTACGTCCCAAAACACTTCCGCGCCTACAAGTATGTCTACAACTGACGGTATATGAAATGAAGGGTCAGCTAGTTGTATGCCTGTAGGTATTGGAATCTTGCTAATATCGATTGGCGTAGACGGTAAGATTTGTGTTGTAGTAGTGTATGTAGCTATATAACCCAATTTATTAATATAATAAAGACAGTCTTATTGCAACTCTCGGTGTTATTACTTGTCTCCTAATCGCATCCTTACATGGCGACCCTGCCACCGGAATGCGTGTCGCGAATTTGAGACTCTCCGTATATGGGGTGGAACTTTCTGTACAGCGCAACTAGCAGAGAACTTATTTAAAATTAATTTAAATAATGGCTCATTATATTCGTTCGCGTTACGGTGTGCTCGTGTTATTTAAATTGATTCGGAAATCAATAATTTTCGGACAAAATGGGCAAACAACAATCTAAGGAGGAGACCGTGATCGTGCAGAATGCAGTGGGCAGTAACCAGGCAGGAATAGAACAATTTCATCTTCATTTCACTACCACAAATATTTTGCTGTCCATCATCGTGCTGGTGATATGCTTGGGTTTCCTGCACTGCGTGTTCCGGGCATACAGACGGTGTCACATGGGTTGGATCACCTCGGAAATGAGCAGAAATAATTTCCGGAGGTCGTTTTTTCGACAACAGCAGCCTGCCGCAGTTTTGGAGGAGCAGCCAAATCAACCCAAAGCCTATTTTTCTAAAGTGTAAGTGAAGTGAGAAAAATGTCGTTTACGCGTATATAAAAGTGTATTAGTGAAAAAAATCGTGTTTATTCTTATAGTATTAAATTACGTCTCGCGTCGCAGCCGAATGTAGAGACTTTAATTAAATTTATATTATTGAACTTTAAGATATTAAAAGTGTATTTCTTATTTTATTGTAATATACTTGTCTGTAATAATTGTAATTTGTGTTTAACATGTTGCATAAGTGATTATAAGTTATACTAAAATGTAATCTATATTTGGTGGCAAATTGGTAAGTTATGAATATTTCTTTGGAAAATATATATGAGAAATTGAAGGAAATTAGAACATATTTAATTAAAATAGGACCAAATAGACGTGTAGGTAATATATTGAATGTTAAGCTTAATAAAGCAAATAATATTTTTAGTGAATATTCTAGTTGGTTATTAATTTTTACAGAAAACGTAAATCAAGGAAAAATTAAAGCGGAAGACATTCCATTTTATGATAATTATCGTAAAAATTTTGAATTATTATACAAGGATATTTTAAGTTTGTGTCAATCTAAAAGTGTTGAAGTTGAGATTAAAAGCAACATGGATACTTTTGAGTTAAAAACGGCATTGACTTTATTACCTGTTATGTCTAATGATGATGCAAGTATTAAGCAGTTGATAGATAATATTAATTATTACGATTCTTTATTAACAAAGCCTGAGTGTAAAAGAAATTTAATAAAATTTGTTTTAAAAAGCAGATTGTCACAGTCAGCTAAGTTGCGTCTACGAGACGACTATGCGACTGTCGATTATTTAATAAGTGACATGAATAAGGAATTATTACCAAAAAAGGGTGCAACTGCGATTCAAAATAAATTACAAAAGTTAAGGCAAAATGAATTTTCTATTTCTGACTATGGAAAACAAATAACAGAATTATTTGTGGACCTTACGATATCACAGGCTAATGGAAATTCTGAATGTTACAATATTTTAAAGCCAATTAATGAAAAACAAGCGATTAAACAGTTTTCCGATGGCTTGCGAAATCGTAGGCTCAGTACAATAATTTCAGCTATAAATTACGATTCCCTGAAAGATGCCATACAAGCAGCCCAGGATGAAGAGACTTCATCATCAGCCGCTGGCGAGGTGCTGGGTATGTACAAAAGGAATTTCTTTAATTATAGGAATTTTCATAATAACTCTTCCGTCACGCGGAAGAAGTAATTATAGAGTGTCTTCATATCGTGGACAGTACAACAGGACTCAAGGAAGTTAGCAGCCGACGAACACATACCGACAGCCAACGTCGCGTGGTCCAGGGCAAGGTGCCCGTTATTCCCGTAACAATCGAGGTAAGTTTAATAATTATTATCGCGGAAGTCGAGGGATTCGCAGGAATACTCTTAACGTTATTAATGAAAGCCAAAATTCTTCGTCAGATGAGCCGCGACTAGATCAGTTTTTTCGTGAATAAAGAAAATCATTCAATTTTAGCTAGCAGTAATAGTATCTGTTTTATTCATTTGTTAATTTCACCATGCAATAAAACTTATTCATTCTTAGTCGATTCAGGCGCGTCATTATGTGCTATATCATATAAACATATCATCGAATTAGGTATTCCATTCCATAATGAGAGTGTAATTATAAACGGACTAGGTGGAGAAGTTCAAACTATAGGCTATGCTTACATTCCATTATCTTTTAATGGTCGTGTGATTAATCATAGGTTCCACGTTTTCGATTCCTTACCAATTTTGGCAAACGGAATATAAGGACGAGATTTCTTAAAAAGGTTTGGCGCATGCTTAGACTTTGAGAAAAACATTTTATCTTTAAAGTTAGGAGAAAATCAAAATATTTCAATACCTATTACTAATAATTATAACGTAAATGTTTTAAAGATTCCGCCAAGAAGCGAATAAATACATTATATTCAAACCGATTTTAAAACGGATTGCATTGTTTGTTCAGAAGAACTACAAGATGGTATCTATTTAGGTAGTTCTGTAGTGAGTCCGGTAAGAGGAAAAATACCTATAAAAATTTTGAACGTCACGGAAAAAGCAGTAACTTTATCAAGAATAAGCCCTACAGTACATGATCTTAAAGATTATGATGTTTGCAGTTTTTATAAAAATGAAAATAATTCGGATAGAGTAAAAACTTTGTTTTCAAAATTAAATATAAATGGATTAAATGAAATAGAATTTCAGAGTATTCAGAGTATTTGTGCGAAATACGCAAATATTTTTTATTTGCCAGGAGATACATTAAAAACAACCAATATTTACACTCATAATATTTCGTTAAAGCCAAATGCAACTCCAGTGTTTTCAAAGCCTTATCGATTGCCTTTTAGCCAAAAAGAAGAAATTCAAAAACAAATTAGTAACATGCTTAAAGAAGGAATTATAGAGCCCAGTAAGAGCGATTGGTCGAGCATAATATTATTAGTTCCTAAAAAAGTAGATGAAACCGGAAATAAAAAATGGCGTTTAGTAGTAGATTACCGCAAATTGAATGACCGGATAGAAAATGACAAGTATCCGCTCCCAGATATAACAGAGATTTTAGAGTCGCTGTCTGGAAGTATTTATTTTACACATTTAGATTTATATCAAGGTTATTACAACGTAAATTTAGATGAAAATAGTAGAAAATTTACAGCATTCAACTCAGGCCAATATCAGATGACCAGAATGCCAATGGGTTTAAAAACAAGTCCCAGTTCATTCTCTAGAATGATGAATTTGGCTTTGTCAGGATTAAATAACGAAAAATGTTTAATATATCTCGATGACGTAATTGTTTTTGGTAGAAGTTTAGAAAATCACAACAAAAATCTACAGGATGTATTTGAAAGACTGAATAAAGTTAATTTAAAATTAAATCCTTCAAAATGTACATTTTTAAAAAAGCAAATTTTATATTTGGGTCAAATATCAAATAAAGGATTAATGCCAGATCCTGAAAAAGTAAATACAGTTAAAAATTACCCATGTCCGCAAAATGCCGATGAAGTAAAAAGATTTGTCGCGTTCACAAATTATTATAGAAAGTTTATACCGAAATTTGCTGAAATAGCTCAACCTTTAAATCAACTTTGTAGAAAAAATTCAAATTTCCTTTGGAGTGAAAAATGTCAAAAATCTTTTGAAACACTTAAAAAGTGTATTATTTCGCCCCCTGTGTTAGATTATCCAGATTTTTCAGAAGAAAATCATTTTATACTGGAAACGGATGCGTCTAATAAAGCGGTTGGTGCAATTTTATCCAATAAAAATGGCAGACCTGTAGCTTACACTAGTAGGACTCTAAATAAAGCCGAATCAAACTATCCTGTTATAGAGAAAGAGTTGCTGGCAATAGTTTGGGCAGTAAAGCATTTTCGACCTTATTTGTATGGTCAATATTTTAAAATCAGAACGGATCATAAACCTTTAATATATCTGTTTGGTATGAAAGATCCATCCAGTAGACTTATGAAGTTTAGGTTGACTTTAGAGGAATACAACTTTGATGTTGAGTATGTGAAGGGTTCAAATAACACAGCAGCAGACGCTTTATCTAGGATATTACTGTCGTCAAAAGAATTAAAAAAATTAAATGAGAATATAGTAAATGTTATGACTCGAGCTCAGTCAAGAAAGATTAATAAAACTGATTATTCAGCGTTGGATATAGTACGTACAAACTTGAGGCCTGCGCAACCGAAAGTCGTAAGTACTCATGTCAAACCTGCAGAATCAGTAGAATTATGTGTGATAAGTAAAGATAATTTAAAGAAGAGTAGAAAATTAGGGAGTATAAATAAAGAAAGTAAGACGTTTTGTTATGATGAAAAGAAAAAGATAATTTATATTAAATATCTATGCTCTGACTCACGAATAACGCGATGCGAATTTGTGAGAGAACTAGATCATTTTTGTAAAACAATTGACGTCGACGAAGTATGTATAATTAAAAAAGAAGAAAATAAAGAATTTATAAAGAAATTAGTTGAAGAAATTAAGAATTAAAAAAATTGGACCGGTCCTCGTGTGTGTATATTAAATGATGTAAAAACTATTTACAATACAGATGATAGAAAAGTTATTTTAAATGATTTCCATCTTCTGCCTAGCAGTGGCCATGCAGGCATGAGAAGGATGACCAATAATATCAAAAAGTATTATTATTGGCCTGGACTAGACAACGATGTTAGAGATTATGTTAGGCGTTGTAATAAATGTCAGCGTGAGAAACATTCGATACCTATAAAAGAACCAATGAATATAACAACGACAGCTTATTCAGCATTCGAAAAGGTATATTTAGATCTGGTAGGTCCATTTGAAGTCGATAATAATAATTACTCATATGCTCTGACGTTACAATGCGAACTTACTAAGTATGTTGAAGCTTATCCCCTGATTTCTAAAAAAGCAGAAGAAGTAGCGAAAAGTTTTGTTAACAACTTTATACTTAGATATGGGGTGCCGAGAGAAATAACTACAGACAGAGGGAAAGAGTTCATTGCAGCAACATTTCAAGAGGTATGTAAATTACTCAAAATAAAACAATTAAACTCGACTGCTTACTATCACCAATCTCTAGGTGCGTTGGAAGTGTCACATAAAAATTTAAACGCTTTTCTTCGGTTACAAACTGATAATCATCCCGAGACATGGAGCAGTTGGCTTCCATTTTGGTCATTCGCTTTTAACACTACAGTTCACACGGAGACTAATTTTACACCTTATGAACTAGTTTTCGGAAAGAAATGTTCGCTTCCTAGTAATTTGACCTTAGATTTAGATCCTCTGTATAACTATGATGACTATCCATGTGAACTGAAATATCGTTTACAAATGTCTCACAAAGAGGCAAGAAATAATTTAGTAAAATCAAAAGAAAAAAGGAAAGTAGTTTATGACAAGTATACTAATCCAATTAATTATAAGGTAAATGATTTAGTTTTATTAAAAAATGAATCAGGTAATAAGCTAAGTTCGTTATACTCAGGTCCATTCAAAGTAGTTAGGGATATGCCTCCAAATGTAGAAATAATAAAAAACGGTAAAAATGAATTAGTGCATAAAAACCGCACAAAACTTTTTATTGAATAATATTGTATTATGCCTACTGTAAGCCTATTATGTTATTATAAGCCATTATGTTATATCATTATAATTATTATGTTGTATTTTAAGAATGTAATCGAAATTATTTTATACAAAAAATGTAACCATGTAACATTTTTTTTTTCTTTTGGATGGGTGGTGTAGTAGTGAATGTAGCTATATAACCCAATTTATTAATATAATAAAGACAGTCTTATTGCAACTCTCGGTGTTATTACTTGTCTCCTAATCGCATCCTTACAGTGTGATTTGCGGTAAAATAAGACAGCTGATGTTAAGTGTATAACTACTATAACAAGATTCTATTTGCAAGTTACAAGATTGTGAACTAAAACTGGTTTGGTTGTTAACACCTGTGACTGTGGAGTACGTACCGCGTCGGGTCAAACCCAATGTGTTGCAAAAACTCGAACTAATGAAGTTAGCTGTACTGCCGTTGTCCAGTAGTAGGCGTGCGTCGTACTTCATGCCTTTTTCGTTAATCACCTTCACCTTCGCTGTGGAAAGTAAAACATTCCTATCAGTAGTAGGCTGTATAAATGAAGCGTTGGTCGAAAGAGTGATATTTTCGGACGACTTAGGCATTGGATCACAAAACTGGTTATCAGGTTTGTCTGTGTGCAAAAGAGTATTGTGTCTGCTGGCACAATACTTGCAATTCGACAATTTACATTTCTTTTCAAAATGACCTTTACGTAAACAGTTAGTACAGACCTTTAGTTCCCTTGCCTTTTTTATTCTTAACTCAACTGATAAGCTTTTAAATAATTGACAATTATATAACAAATGATCTTTAGAACATAATGGGCATTGTGACTGTAAATTAGGATAGTTAGTATTTGTGTTAGTTTTGTTAGTTGACGTTATTAAAAAATTTTTTGATTTGTAATTTTGTGATTGTTTATTTATTAATAAATTGTTAGTGTTAGTTTTGTGTGATATTTTATTTAAATTTTCTTCTAAAGTTTCTAATAAGTCTGCCTTATCACTTAGAAAGGAGCAAAATTGGGATAAAGTTGGGGAAACTGATAATGTGTTACGAAATTCCTCCCACTTTCTAGCCGTAACTATATCTAATTTATTTGACATCATATATATAAGTAAAGTGTCCCAGTATTGAACTGGTTCATTGAGTGTTTTCAATGCCCTAATGTTTTTTTTTTTGATAACGTCAATCAGCTGACGTAACAATATATCATTGTGATTCTTGTAAAATAGGTTCGACATTAAATAATGCTTGAACATGATTATTAGTAAGTAAACGATTATTGTTATAGCGATCACAGAGTAATTCCCACGCGATAAGATAATTGTCTGATTTATAATCTATGTTTTTAATGATCTCTGCTGCACTACCTTTAACACAGGCACGTAAATAATGATATTTATTGATGTTATCAATGCTTTTGTTCGTATGAATTAATGAGATGAATGTATCGCGAAATTCGAGCCAGCACTCATAGCTACCATTAAAATGAGGTAAATCAATCTTAGGCAAGCGAACAAAGTTATTCTTACATGTATGTTGCTGTACTGTGTCTTCGGAGCCCGACACAAAGCCACCGGCCTCCAGATGCTTACGCTCATGGCGAGTAAGGAAGCAGCGACCTAAGGCTACAAGCCTATGGTACGATTGCTCAAAAGCCTCCCGGGATGTATAATAGGCCTCGTCAGCATCTTCCGACAACAGCTCAATCTCCATCTGCAACTGATCAAATTCATCGTATAAGCTTTCTATCTTACTGAGACGGCCATGTAATTCGGCTGCTTGCAAATCTGATAAACCTGAACAGCTCTCCAGAATTTCTAAATAATTAGAGAATGATGTAAGCTTTGCTTTCATCGAACTGCGTTTTCTGACTAAGCGATCCATTTTTGAAAATAAAATAAAAGGGAAACGAAGTTAAATTAGATTTTAAATGTAGTATTTTGCAATAAATAAACAAAATAAAGTAAAAAAAAATAGAAAAGAAATAAATGATTTTGAAATGCAATGACGTTGCAATTTACGTATGCAATTTGCAAACAAAATGGCTGCGGCTAGCGGTCAACGACACGCAAAGGTTATTGCCCTCGTCTTACGATATGCACAACTCCAGCGCTTACAAATAAATAGTTTGATGCACTAATTTAAATAAGAGAAGCTTGGAAATAAGATGCACAGAAATAAGGGACGAAAGGGAAAAAAAAGGAAAATCGGAACGAACTCACTCAACACCTGTTTCTTCGTTAATTTCTCCAGGATTCTTGATAATCTTCACGGTAGAAGGACCATTTGTTGGGGAAACTGCTTCAATGAAAGAGTGTGGACTGTATTATAGGTATATTGCTAGATTTGCTAGTAAAATAGAACTCGCTGTCGAGGAGCTCCGTTAAGCAGAGTTGAAGCCGTAGTGTGGAGGCCCGGCCGTCGCTCGCTGTCCGCTGCAGTCCGGCCCCCTCCCCGCGCGCCCCGCTGGTGCCGGGTGCAACGCGCGGTGTTGCCGCGCTAATAGGCGCGTGTGTGTCGTCGCGCTAAATGCGCGAACAGTTTAGTTTATCAGCTTTTTAGGCCCGGAACCCTGAAAATGAAGAAATAACATACGCATGTATAGAAGTTATGAATGATGCACAAGTTCTGCTAATGCGACCTTAATAACCCTTGGGATTAGAAAGAAGTGTCCATTTTAGGGACGGGGTAGTGTGCGCCATAGAAAGTAAAGAAGGGTGCGGAAAGATCCCCTAACATTATCAGAAACCAAAAATATTCGCAGTTACCTTTTTATATACTTGTCTCTCTCTACCTAACCTAAGTACTATAATGATAAAAAATAAAAAGTTTTTATTCAAAATTAAAACATAGTTTGTTTTTTTAAGGTCGATTTTGATAATAAATTACAATTACCAGTTACCACCGGTTCGGAACCCTAACTCGACGTAAAAAACTCGCAATACTACTATAATAATAATTCCTTGCAATAGTCCTGCATTAACCGGTGGGTCTCCGTGGGCGCACTCCCATGGTGCGTACAGGGAGAGTCGCCGGCTGGTGTCACATTACATTTAAATTAAAATTGTGTAACGGGGCCTCTGCGTGTTGGCTTCGGCCCCACGCATGCCTTCCAGGTCCGGGATTGAATTGCCGGTGAGCAAGGAAAGCTGTACACAAACATAATAAAAACAATTGGCACACGCCCGTATCTAGACCCGGCATAATGCGGAGACTTCTATTTGTTTAAAACAATAATAATAATATCTATGGACGCTTCACACCACGTCAATCTGTGCTTAGTACCTATCCTAAGAATTTGTGTTACAGGTACCAGACAACGTTAATATATTTAATACTTTTATACTATAAACATATTTAACATTTTTCTCATATTAATACACATCCATTACCCAGGAACACAGAAAACTTTTAGTTCCTTCGGCTGGATTCGAACCTGCGACCTCGTGCTCAACCACTGCATCGTAGCGCAGTGATAACCACAACCTGCAAGCAAATGAGTGACTATACGCATAGGCATGCGTTTGATGCACGTCCCTCCTTCCCACACTGCTTATGCGTACACTCGCAAGCAAAAACGTGAAAACACCACCACCACACAAGCACTAATGTGAACACGATCGTGCAAAGCCTCACACCACCATGCAGGTTGCAAAACTCGACTTGCACTTCGCTCCGACCCCGGAGCATCCTCAGGATGTAGACTCTGCGAACAATATTCATCAAGTCTTACTTGCGTCTCTAGAGTAATCCAAGGATACACCGGTTCTCAATATTTTAGTTCCTTTGAAACAAAACTTTTTTCCTATAAGTGACAAATGGTCCGCCTGTAATTTCTGAGTAACTATTTATCATTTCGAGACCCACGTCTCAATTTAAGTCGCCTTCTCCGTTTTTCCTGACAGACTGACGGGTGGGCCGTGGGAACTTTCGCTACGTCTGGTCAATTTTTCTTATGGCATTTTATATTGAAATAATTTGCACTATTATATTATTATTTTCTTTTATAATAAACGATAAAAAAACCCCGACTTAGCGTGTAACATTCCTATCACACCCAACAAAAGACCTGATGAATTTGAAGACCTGAACCGTTTTCCACCAAACATAGCTAAGAACACTCTCGTCTAAGTCATCTGATTGAATCTGCTTATTTAATTGAATGACTAGCGCGGTTGCTTATTGGGGTCAAGCAGCTCGTACACAGAGCAATGTGTTGATATATTTTTTGATTAATTTACTTTAATGTGCGTTACATGTATATTTTATGTGCGTACTCATACAGAAATTTTGTAGTTTAAAAATAAAATATTAAATGGCTGTCATAGTCTCGGATTTTAAAATTTGTTGGCTAAAACAGGATTCAATGAACGCGCTAGTCGTTTAATTAAATAGCGGATTTAACCAGATGACTGCGACATAATATATATTTTAGAGAATAGCACTGCTGCGTCTCGTTTTAACATGACCCTAACGTTACTGATTGGGTTGAGCTGAGAGAAGCTATACCAACACCACAAAGGCGTAACGAAGTTAACAATAGCCAATAACAAAGGTTTATTTATAGGTATCACAACTACCTGAGGTATATTATACTTGCTCAACAATACCTGCATACAACTTGTAGTATAATAACTAAGGTGTTACAAAGTTCTTGGCTTTCCAATAGTTTGACTTGGAAATTTAGAACCTAGAAGAGTTATATGAGTTTGTTATTGCAATAAGTAAGTACTTTTATATTTAAACTCAACGACAAACAAGCATATACAGGTGTACAATAAATAAGTGATAGATAAATTAAGACCCTAAAATTTGAGCGTGTAATGTGTGTGTGCCTCCTATGTAGAGTATACTGTGAAAGTACCAGCACGGAAAGACTTACTTTTGCCTTTCATGTTTGTGAGAGCCCCAACATCATACATTTTCCCATACAATAATTTAAAAAAGAACCTCTTTCAGAGTCCGACGCCCGACGCCGCGACGTCTGGCGTCAGCGTCGCGACAATATTGAGCGTCGGCGTCGCGGCGTCGGGCGTCGGCGTCGCGACGTCTGGCCTCGGCGTCGGGCGTCGGGCGTCGGCGTCGCGGCGTCTGGCGTCGGCGTCGCGGCGTTGGGCATCGGCGTCTCGGCGTTGGGAGTCGGGCGTCCGAGTCGCGGCGTCGGGCGTCGGCGTCGCGGCGTCGGGTGTCGGGGTCGCGATGTCTGGCGTCGGCGTCGCGACGTCTGGCGTCGGCGACGCGGCATCGTGCGTCGGCGTCGTGACGTCTGACATCGGCGTCGCGGCGTCGGGCGTCGGGGCGTCTGGCGTCGGCATCGCGTCGCGGCGTCGGGCGACGATGACGCCCGACTGGTTTTGGTCGCAGCGTAATGTTATATAGCCTTCCTCTATAAATGGACAATCCAACAAAAATATTTTTTTAAATCGGACCAGTAGTTCCTGAGATTAGCGAGCTTAAACAAATAAGCAATTCACATTTGGGGACTTTCATTGCATGCGCTGCATAAACGGTTTAAGTCAATCAAAGGTTTAAGTCAATCAAACACCACGCGAACGAAGTCGCGGGCACAGCTAGTAATATTATAAAGCGGAAGAGTTTGTTTGTTTGTTTAAACGCGCTAATCTCAGGAACTATTGGTCCAATTAGAAAAAAACTGTTTTTGTTGGATAGTCCATTTAAAGAGAAACATTGCGCTGCGGCTAATAGGAGCGAAGCATCAGTGAGAAATGTTGCAAACGGGAGACTTTCGTTCGTGCGCTGCTGCGCTGCATAAATGGTTTAAGTCGCTCAAGAACCACGCGAACGAAGTCGCGGGAACACGTAGTGTATAAATAACACAATGACAATTTAATCGCAACGAACTAATTATCTCACAGTGAGCACAGCCACCAGACACAATTAGTCAGTCTGCGCAGAGACGCGTTGAGCACTCCACCCTCGGCCTCGAAATAAATATCGGAAACGATTACATCCGTACACGCAACGAGCTTTTATTTATCTATTTATCTGTCCCCATGTGTGTGATGAAATCTTGCACGCTCAATTTGACCCACTTCCTCCAGAATCGAAATTTCGCATGCATACGTTACGTGACAATGTAATTTTACGATGGAGCGGATTTGATGCTAGTTGGAAGGTGGCCACAGGATCATAAAACACAACGTCGAGTTTGGGCTCGTTTGCTTAGTATTGATAAAAACGTCTCTATTCCAGGTTTGATCTTATTATCAGACCAGAAAACAAGATATTTAAAAAATATATTTTAAATCATATTTGAAGACATGAATGGATGAAGGTGATATGTAGGTAGTAAAATTCCGATTTCGAGAACATTGAGTTCTAACTGTCACCTAACATTTTAGGGCGTGTTTCACCAAACAATTTTAAAATTAACGCCATGTTAAATATTATGTTATCCCTCTCATATTACCTGTCAATGAATGAGAAGGCATGGTATTTTAACATGGCGTTAACTTTAACATTGCTTGGTGAAACACGCCCTTAGAATAAGTCGTAACGTATTAAGTATATTAATCTAAAGATCCGTCTCTAGAATCAATGTACTTAATACCTACTACATATCCTAAAGTGACAGTTTAAACCCAATTTTCTGGGTAACATTTTCCATTCATGTATTTAATTATATTTTATTCAAAGCGTCAAATTCAGGCTCCGGGAGTGTACCTCAAACGAAAACAAATCAAAAGTGTGCCATGCCACGTGAATCTGGGCCTCAAGTATTCTAAGTACTTGCATGTCGGGACTGGGAGACCAAATAACGAAAACATCTTATTACTTCTAACTATAAACACATTTGATCATCACCCATCATCACACATCCATCACCCAGAAACATAGAAATGTTTTGTTCCTTTGGCGGGATTCGAACCGATGTGTTCGACTGAACTACAGAGATCTATGCCTAACGTCGCTATAATATCATGAATATTTATGAAACTAAAGTTACAACTTGGTCCTCGAGTATCTATTTTTGGACAGATTCCAAAGGACTTAGTAACCAAAGTTATTAGTTAATACAGAAGAAAGGGTACAAAGTTAAAGAAGTTAGCATTGACAAAGTTGATACAAACCTGGGACTGGGCTAGTACGTAACATAAAATGTGTACAGGATGATTCATGGCTTATTTATTATTAATTGATCTAACAATTAATAGTGCACATAAACGATAAACAGATTACATAGAAAGAAAAACGACTCCGATCGATGATAACTAGCCACTATATTCTGTCGAGTATGTTCAGAAATTCCCATCATTTCATCAGGCAATAACACATTACCTAATACTTCCGCGTCCTACCTCGATTAGCTGGTGAAAAAAATTCCCGTCCATTCCTCGGCCGGAATACAAAGGAGACAATCAGGCTTCGACCGGCATTAGTTATACGCTACGTGGGGGTCCAAGCGTCATCATACATAAAAATGACGTTGGCGCCTCAGTTCACACCGGGACGCGAGCGCCGGCATTAGTTATACGCTACGTGGCGGCCCAAGCGTCATCTATACTTATAATAAAACTCTAGAGAGGTCAATTCTTTAAAAAAAATCTTATTGGAGGATGATTGGTGATCGACACTGATGCAAAAAATGCAATCAATAATTTTCTGTCTGTCTGTCTGTCTGGAACAAAAACTACTGAAGGGATTTTAACCAAACTTAGTACGATTGTAGTCCATACGAATGAAGGCGTTGCGACGTCTGGCGTCGGCGTCGCGGCGTCGGGTGTCGGCGTCGCGGCGTCAATCGTCGGCGTCGCGACGTCTGGTCGGCGTCGCGGCGTCAATAGTCGGCGTCGCGGTGTCTGGCGTCGGCGTAACGGTGTCGGGCGTCGGCGTCGCGGCGTCAAGCGTCGGCATCGCGACGTCTGGCGTCGGCGTCGTGGCGTCAATCGTCGGCGTCGCGGCGTTGGCGTCGCGACGTCTGGCGTCTGGCGTCGGCGTCGCGGTGTCGGGCGTCGGCGTCGCGGCGTCGCGGCGTCGAGCGTCGGCATCGCGACGCCAGGCGTCGCGACGTCTGGCGTCGGCGTCGCGACGTCTGGCGTTGGCGTCGCGGCGTCTGGCGTCGGCGTAATGGTGTCTGGCGTCGGCGTCACGGCGTCGGGCGTCGGTGTCGCGACGTCTGGCGTCAGCGTCGCGGCGTCGGGAGTCGGCGTCGCGGCGTCGGGCGTCGGGTGTCGCGGCATCGAGGGTCGGCGTCGCGGCGTCGGGCGTCGGCGTCGCAGCGTCGGGTGTCGCGGCATCGAGGGTCGGTGTCGCGGCGTCGGGCGTCGGGCGTCGGCGTCGTGACGTCGTGCGTCGGCGTCGTGACGTCGTGCGTCGGCGTCACGGTGTCTGGCGTCGGCGTAACGGTGTTGGGCGTCGGCGTCGTGGCGTCGAGCGTCGGCATCGCGACGCCAGGCGTCGGCGTCGCGACGTCTGGCGTCGGCGTCGCGGCGTCAATCGTCGGCGTCGCGGCGTTGGCGTCGCGACGTTTGGCGTCAGCGTCGCGACGTCTGGCGTCGGCGTCGCGGTGTCGGGCGTCGGCATCGCGACGTCTGGCGTCGAGCGTCGGCATCGCGACGCCAGGCGTCGGCGTCACGACGTCTGGCGTCGGCGTCGCGACGTCTGGCGTCGCGACGTCTGGCGTCGACGACGCGACGTATGGCGTCGGCGTAACGGCGTTGGGTGTCGCGGCATCGAGGGTCGGCGTCGCGGCGTCGGGCGTCGGCGTCGCGACGTCGTGCGTCGGCGTCGTGACGTCGTGCGTCTTCGTCGCGGCGTCTGGCGTCGGCGTCGCGGCGTCAATCGTCGGCGTCGCGACGTCTGGTCGGCGTCGCGGCGTCAATCGTCGGCGTCGCGGTGTCTGGCGTCGGCGTAACGGTGTCGGGCGTCGGCGTCGCGGCGTCGAGCGTCGGCATCGCGACGCCAGGCGTCGGCGTCGCGACGTCTGGCGTCGGCGTCGCGACGTCTGGCGTCGGCGTCGCGACGTCTGGCGTTGGCGTCGCGACGTCTGGCGTCGGCGACGCGACGTCTGGCGTTGGCGTAGGACCGATTCTCCTCACCGACAATTTGTCGGTAAGCTTTGTCCTGATCGAAAATTTGTCGGTCAGATTAGTACTGACCGACTATTTATAGGCCCGGTAATTGGTCCGCTTACTCCTCACTTGTCGTTCAACTTTGTCCTGACCGACAATTTGTCGGTTAGATTAGTCCTTACCGACTATTTGTAGGACCTATAATCAGTCATCTTTGTGTGACCGACAATTTGTCGGTCGGTCAGATTAGTACTAACTGACTATTTGTAGGAACGATTCTCCTCACCGACAATTTGTCGGTAAGCTTTGTCCTGACCGACAATTTGTCGGTAAGCTTAGTCCTGACCGACAAATTGTAGGTCAGATTAGTCCTGACCGACAATTTGTCGGTCAGATTAGTCCTGACCGACAATTCGTCGGTAAACTTTGTCCTGACCGACAATTTGTCGGTAAGCTTAGTCCTGACCGACAATTTGTTGGTCAGATTAGTGCTAGCCGACAATTAGTCGGTCGGTAAGATTAGTACTGACTATTTGTAGGACCGATTCTCCTCACCGACAATTTGTCGTTCAGCTTTGTCCTCACCGACAATTTGTCGGTAAGCTTTGTCCTGATCGACAATTTGTCGGTAAGCTTAGTCCTGACCGACTATATGACTGTCAGATTAGTCCTTACCGACTATTTGAAGGACCAATAATCGGTCATCTTTGTCCTGACCGACTAATTGACTATTTGTAGGACCAATGTAGCCCAAAGTGCATCGCATGCGCTGCGACAACGGCTGCATCGATTTCGCAATATATTTTTTTAGTGTGTTTGTTTTTATTAGGAAAAGTCTAAAGAAATAAGCAAATAATTAGAATGAAGAAAAAAATATACGTAATGGTCACGCGGGGCTTGAACCTCCAACCTTGACCCGTCTGTATGATACGGTTGTCATGGTAACAACATTGTTTACAAATGGAAAATAAAAATTATGAAATGCTTTAAATTTGTGTTTATACAAGCTTAAACGATTTGAAGCTTTTTATGTAATTGTAATTATTATTCGTTGACATACTTTTTTACCTTACTGTCAATCAATGTTCCCGCTTGGCGTACTGCAGATGAAGAATAACTCTAGGTAGGTTCCGCATTAAAAGTTCTGTGTTGCGGGTTCAGGATTGCGGGTTCCGAGTTGCGGGTTTGCGGGTTTTACGTCGCGGATTTTACGTTGCGGGTTCCGCGTTGCGCGTTCCACGTTGCGGGATCCGAGTTTGCGAGTCCTGGGTTCGGGTTTTTGTTTTTTTAATTGAATTTCATCACAAACTGTTTGTATGCTCAACGAAGTGGGCACGGGTCAGCTAGTTTATAATAAACCTATTCTGAAGAACACAACAAATCAATTTGCTTAAAAGCTTATTCCACACAAAATACAGGATTCAAATCCGACATCTTGGCACAAAAGTCGGAGCAAATGGAATCAGGGAAGGTGCATCGAAGATGGGAACAAAAACGCCTCATGAATTCCTAACGAACAGAATACACCACATAATGAGGCAATGGAATATTAACGGGAAAGATATCACAAATTTTTTATCAGAGTGAGAGAGGTTGCATGATGGGGTCGCATGGTGAGGTCGTATGATATTGGGGTCGCATGATAGTAGGGTCGCATGGAGAGGTGGCATGATAGTGGGATCGCATGATAGGGTCGAATGGTGGGGGTCGCATGGTGAGGTCACATGATAGTGGAGTTGCATGATGGGGTCGCATGGTGGGAGTCGTATGGTGAGGTCGCGTGATGAGGTCAAATGATGGGGGTCGCATGATGAGGTCACATGATAGTGGAGTTGCATGATGGGGTCGCATGGTGAGGTCGCATGATAGTGGGGTTGCATGATAGGGTCTCAAGGTGGGGTCGCATGGTGAAGTCGCATGATAGTGGGGTTGTATGATGGGGTCGCATGATGTGGTTGCTTGGTGATGTCGCATGATAGTGGGATCGCATGGTGAGGTCGCATAATAGTGGAATTGCATGATGGGGTCGCATGGTGTGAGTTGTATGGTGAGGTCGCATGATGGGGTCGCATGGTGAGGTAGCATGATAGTGGGGTTGTATGATGGAGTCGCATAAAGGGGACGCATGATCGGGTCGTATGATGTGGTTGCTTGGTGAGATCGCATGATAGTGGGGTCGCATGATAATAGGGTCGCATGGTGTGGTTGCTCATGCGACCTGTTCCCACTATCATTAGTGGGGTCGCATGATGGGTTCATAATATGGTCGGGTCGCATGGTGAGGTCGCATGATAGTGGGGTCGGATGATGGTGTCCTTACTCCTAAGGCCGCTCGATCGTAAGCGTTTCATGATGGTAAGGGTCGCAAAAAGTTACGCTCACATGATATTAAGGATAGCATAGTTGTAATTGGTAAGGATCCAGAAACTAAAATGACAGTAAGAGTTTATTATCGTTGCCCATGGAACATTTGGCAAACTCCAAAGGTGTGTTCTGCCAGGCCACTGACTTCTAAGATATTATTTTGTGAATACCCTGATGTTCATAAGAGTTGAAAGTGAGATGGTAAAGTTGAAAAGGACAATGAAAAGGTGGATGACATAGTATGTTTGTCGCCTCCGTGGTCTAGTGGTTCTGAGCTTCGCTCTCGACCCGGAGGTCGTGGGTTCGATTCCCGCGTTGGAACAACAAACAATGTTGTTTTCATGTTTGGTTAAGTCAAAGCAGGCTGATCACCTGATTTTCTGACAAGAAAGATGATCCATGCGTCGGATGGGCATGTAAAAAGTCGGTCCTGTGCCTGTTCTCTCGCCAGTCGAGTCGGTTTACAGTCCCACTGGGTTATGTGAGTAAAAGGAAGAGAGAGTGTCTGCACACACTTGGGCACTATAAAATAACTCCTGCATAGCTGACCTGGTTTCAATGAAATCGGCTACCGACACTGAAATCGGCGAAGGGAGTTATTAGAATTATTATTCACAAATTACGGCTGCTGTAATGTACTTATCTTATTATTATCTTTTATACAAGTGCTTTGTGGGCACTGGGCATAGCAAGTCATAACACAAACTAAAAGGTATTGCGAAAAATGTTAACAAGTTTTTGAAAAAAAAAAGAAACTACGTTCAGAAAAACCGACTTCGACAGCTCAAAAGCATAAAATAAATGTTAATCGGTGGTTTTTTTAAACGTGTTTTTTATTTTATTTTTTACTTTTTACTGTCGCTAAGTCAAAGTTAATTACAGTAGGATGAATCCGTTTGGTAGCTACGACAGGGTACAGACAGACTGACATACCATATTTATAATTTCCACCTCCTTTTTGTGTCGAGAGTCAAATATAAATGTTGTCATATAAAAAATGTTCCGTCTAATACTAGATATACACATATTACTGGAAATAGTGAAATATGTTCATAAAATAAAGACTACAGGGTCAAACTATGTAATTTTTTTGCCCTCTGAGTAATCGGTGTACATACATAAAAAACAGGCCGTATTGAGAATATCCTCCTTTTTTGTAATCGGTTATAAAACAAATTTCACCAACCATTTTGAATCGATTCGACTGATTTAAAAAAAATATTATTATGCAACTGTGCAAGACAGACCTAGGTCAGACCTTAGGCTTTAATATATTATTACTCTAAGCTATATATTTATTACAAATTATTTTCACTGCTTGGCATACATTCGAATATCACTTTTTTATTTTTAATTGAACATGGCTTTCATTTACAATAATTTATGTTTCGATGGGAATTAACATAGACAAAACATTCATTTTTCATTACATCAATAAATTATTTCTTGTTAATTGCTAATTGGTAGCACTTGTGCCTAATTGAATAATAATGTGATAAATTTGAATACAATATTATAATTTTAGCATATTTTGTATATTGCGTTAGTAATTATTATCGAAGCATATAAATAATTAATACAGAAGAATTTGTTTACATTAATAGCGCCAATTTAAAAGGAGTTGTGGTTTTTGGATTTAATTAATTGAAGACATGAATGTATAAAGGTGATATGTAGCAAAATTCTGATTTCGAGAAAATTGAGTTCAATCTGACACTTAAACATTTTAGAATATGTCGTAACGTAAGTAATTAATCTAAAGATCCGCTTCTAGAATCAGTGTACATAATACGTTACTACACATCCTAAAATGTTTAAATGACAGTTTAAACCCAATTATCTGCGTATTTTTTTGACCCGTGCCCACTTCGTTGATCATAGAATCCGTTTAAACCTCCCGGAACTTCCACGAACATTTTAAGACTAAAAATAGCTGAATCGGTTCAGCCGTTCTCGAGTTTTAGCGAGACTAACGAACAGCAATGAATTTTTATATAATAAAAAATATCACATAAACTACAAATTATACGCTTCATATTGAATGTGAAATACTTAACAGCTCGTTTGTTGTTGAGACATGCTGTATCTCTTGAACTTGAACAATTTGGTGCATTACATTTAATTAAGGCAATCAAATCATAACCTCCCTCGCTGAAGCGATCCTAAGACTTTCAAGATGCTTGTGTCTTCAGCGAAAATCCTGAATGTTAAATTCTGTTTATTAATCTGTGTACCGAGCGTCCGTGGACTTGGGGGAAGTTGACTATCGCTATTAGCACTTTTTCTTCTTCTTTTTAATAATGGCACCCTCTGCGAATTGCCAATGTCAAAATTGCTTGGTTTGTGTAGACTCTGCTCTATTATCTGGTGAAAGAACAAGGGTAATGTTGAATAATCTAAAACAAACACAAACAAATAGGGATTAGTACGAGTTCACAATTTTATATTGTTAGAACGAATATATGAACATAAAATTTCAATATAAGAAGTATTTACATAATGTAGTATGGATTTAAAATTGATAGGGCTAGGAATATTGGAAAGAAGGCGGTGATAAAGTGAGGGTTGGTTTAATGTGATCTAAGGTACGTTGTTCGGAAACAAAAATATCGAACTTCGTAAGTGATAGTAGCGATGGCAGCTTGAATCAGGGCCCAGGTTTGATTCCCAGGTTTTGTAATAATAAGACTTCTGAACGTTCTTACGGGGAAGGAAAACATCGTTAGGAAACCCGCATATTATTATTAAGTTTATTTGTAATTTAGATATTTTATAAGCGTAAGTTAATAACTTGATTTATGTTTTTTTAATTTAGATTGTAACATTATTACTGATTAATGAGAGCATCTCGCCGTTAAACATGTGTTTGGCGAGATAGTATAGTATTGTTATAATATATAATTTTAGACGTTTTTTATATACATAAGTATTAAATATATTTTTGTTGTCTGGACCTGTAAGTCCTACACAAGTTCTTCGGATACTCAGCATGGGGCCAGATTGACGTGGTGTGAAGCGTCCATAGATATTATATTATTTAAGTACATTTTTACGTGCAAATTTGCGACAGAGTCCTTGCAACTCAACATGGCCGATGAAGGACTTGTAGTACTTGAGGTTATATTATATTATGTAAAACATTAATATCATCAATGCGACAGTAATTTGCGAGCAGCATGTAGCAATTGCCCTACTTAGCATTTTTCAAACCAAGAGCCAATTACATGCGACGCCAGACATTCCGACTTGTAATAAAATTTAAATAATGCACTCTATCTGAATAGGCCACTAGGTATTAAAAACATACGCGCCGAAATCTGCGCAATAATCGTTATTGAAATTATAGCCACCGCTGGATCTTCTCTTTTTTAGACCTCCTAGAACCTCTAGTTTTTAGAACCCTATAATACCCCTTGTTGGGGGATTTAAAACTAGAGTTTGCCGTATGAATGATATTCGCCCATATTAATTATTATAGTTTAATTTGATAAAGGTTCTTATACTCTTTTGTTTTAAATCTTTAAAGATAAAAATATGTGAAGTAATTTTTTATTAATTTTATGTATTTATTCCTAAGCATTATTAAAAAGCCTTCTACATACCTTATAGCAACTCAATTTTAACTCCTTCGTTCAATTATAATATTGTGCCTATTTACCTTTATTTATATCAATTTTATAATAATAATATCTGGCCACATGGTGAGTATCAGAAGAAACTAGACAACGAAAATCAAAATATTATTTACTGTGTTTTTTATTATATATTACTTTTTGTTCCTTCGACGGGATTTGAATCCGTGACCAGCTCCTAACTTTAATTTACTTTTTGATACATTTATTTGGAGTCAATTAGATTTTTTTATGAATAATAAATATGTCGTTTAAATAAGTATGTATGTAAGACAAATTATTATCAGAATAATGTATAGAAACATATATTTCACATAGATAAATGGCAAAGAATCGTTACGTTTCTTCTTGAAATATAATCCTGTATATTTCAGTCGGAAGCCGCGGCTCCCGATTTTTAGGTAGCGGTATACGCCAAGTGGTTTATTAGCATTCGGCGGGAGCGTTATTGTACTACATGTCATGACTGCACACTTGTGGCAATAGGGCTGGCGAATCACAAAAACATGCAATTTATAGTAAGTACTATTATTTTTTATCTAATAACATAAAACTACCTCCGTAGCGCAGTGGTTGAGCGCGTTGGTGCTCGAACGAGAGGTCGCGGGTTCGAATCCCGGCGAGGGAACAAAAAAATCTGGAACCTGTAACACAAGTTCATCGGATACTTAGCACAGGGCTAGATTGTCGTGGTGTGAAGCGTCCATGGATATTATTATTATTATTTATTATAATAGTTGTGAAATGTCGCTTTTACGCTCTTTTAAAATAGATAGGCTTTCTGATGAACTCATTCTTCTTACCTAAATATGGGCTACTAGATTGCTAGTGAATATACCTATATACAATGGACAGATTTAATGTATCCTTAGATGTAGTTTTATTTAATTATTTGGGCTACTTAGAATATATACGATATCTTTATAACAGTTATTATTGTATCTTATAAGAGATCTTATTTTTCAAGATAGTCAAATAAATTTACTTAATTATCAAAACAACAGTCAAATTTTGGACCAGTACAGCCCAGGACCCTGGCGTTTCAAGATGCTATTTTTTTATTTTATTTTATTTATTTAGGAAAACTTACAGCTAGATCATACAGGACAGTTTTAACATTATATACTAACGCTATTACCACTTTCGAAGTTCGTAATTCCATACATTTTGTTTTAATAGCGATGGCATCATGAATCAGGAGCAAGGACACATAATATGAAACTAGTCCATATTAAAGCACTAGCCTACATTTTGTTATTTTACTTTATACAATGACTATATCAAGAATTGCAGTATACAGGGTGTAAAAAGAACAGTCACTATTACTTTTGGTATAATATGATTTTACTACCTTTTCTCATTCTAGAAATGTTTTTTTTTGTCAAAAAAATACATTTTTAGAATCAGAAAAGGTAGTAATAATCATATCCCAAAGTTGTAGTGACTGCTATTTTTACACCTGTTATAATTCAAAATGACGGTTCCTAAGAAATAAAATAAAATTCCAGAATCATTTAATATTTATAATTAACATAGTATTGTTATTATACTGTTATAATTTTTTACAAATATTTTGTTCTTTAAGTGACTGACAACCCTACAATAGTGCACGCACTTATGTCATAGATATAGAGGATTTTCCAGAAAAAGTAGTTTTATATGTTACACGATACAAAATGATGCAGGTTTGAAATTTCTCATAAATTCTGACAGTATGTATTTTATTGTCGACCTCCGTAGCATAGTGGTTCAACGCGTTGGTGCTCTACCGAGACGTTGCGGGTCGCACCTAGGGAACAAATATTTTCAATGTTCCTGGGTCATGGATGTGTATTAAATTTGTGTATTAATAAAAATCTCAAATATGTGTATAGTATAAAAGAATTAAATATATTTCCGTGGTCTGGTACTTGTATCACAAGTTTTACGATAACTTAGCACGGGGTCAGATTGACGTGGTGTGAAGCGTCCATAGATAAAAAAAAGATATAGAGGATTTTCCAGAAAAGGTAGTTTTATATTATACAAAATGATGCAGTCTGAAATGTCTCATAATTTCTGTCAGTACTCTATAAGAATTGGTATTTTTTATAACATAGAGCTATTATTATCCATGGGGTGCTGGTGATGCATCTCCCCATCAACTATCTTTTCCGTAGGTGTAGTAAAGGACGACAGTGGGAATATATATCTGGAAGTGTTTAATAAAAAAAAACCACGGACATTAAGCAGACTTAACTCCAGTAGTGTACGTCAGCTGAAATTATGATGATGACGATAGAGCTTGAAACAAGTTGTTCAGAAGGAGAAAAAACTCAACTCAAAAACCCATAACTCAGAAATACAGTGTGTAAAAAGAACAGCCACGTCTTTAATACACGATTATACTACATGTCCTCATTTTGGAAACATATTTTTTATGACAAAAACTAAAAAAAAAATATTTTTTAGCTAGCTTAATTTTTGTCGCAAGAATAACGAAAACACAAAAATTTTAATTTTTTATTTTCGTATAAAAAAAAAACATTTCTAGAATGAGAACACGTAGTATAATCATATCTAATAGTTATAGTGACTGTTTGTTCTTTTTACACCCGTTATACATGGCGGAGATTTCGATAGCAAACTGTCTGCTTTATAAAAAAATTTGTTCATACTTTTTGGTACATAAAAATGGGAAATAAAGTAAAACAAAGTTTAGCAAAATTAATTAATCACAATTTAGACACGTGATTTACCGTTGCATTGGTTCAGTGTAATATGTATGTTTTAGTAGCTTTTGGAAATATTAAACACGCCAAAGCTTCCAACAGATAATACGCGATATAAAAGCTCGAGATTTACATGTGCTCGATCTCCGCTAGTTATAAGTTTAAAAGCTCACCATCTATCAAGTCGCTGAAAGCTCTGACGGGGCAAGTTTCACATCGCAACTCTCTAAGTGCGACAAACGTTGTAGCGAGTTGCCGATACAACAGCATAATGGTCTAACTATCCTTGTATTAGGATATAGGATAATACAGAAATATATAGTACTGAGATCCATAATTAGTATTAATTGATGTTATTATAGCCAACTAGTGAACAAATAATGTAAAACTAAAATTATGTAAGTACAAAAAATAATGAAGATATTAAAGTATTAATTAAAATGTGCGAACGAGAAGGGAACAACCGACTGTGACGTCACGTTGTTAACCCTACATCACACCAACCTACGTACAAATCTGGGGGCACGGTCGTGCCCCCGTCAAGACGAGCCAAGCGAAGCGCAAGGGCACTACCTACCTTTTCTCGAAAGGTTTCGTCGTTTTTTTGAACTCCCATAACTTTGCTATGGATGATGCTAAATAGTTGAAAATTTCAACATATAATGACACCAGTAAATACATGAATTATACAAAGTTTGAATGTCGTAGCTATTATTATACTTTAGATTTTATCGATGTCTAAAACCCCTGATTTCGTCACTGACTCATTTATAGATCATCAAAATTCTTAGGTTACTTCCGGAAATCTTAGAAAGCTGAAGTTATGTATGTAAGCTGTTATTGCTACAAAACCAACAAAAAAATTATTAAAATGTAAATTCCGCCATTTTGAATCCAATATGCTGGACCACCATATTGGATTCAAAAGGATGTTTACTATAAGGATCTGATGATCTTTAATTTATAAAAGGAATATAATATACAAGTACATAAAAAACCTACGACCTACTTTTTGTAGGACCCATCAGAGTTTTGTTCCATATAATTTATGTCCGACTTTATGTATGTTGAGTGCGTAGCACTACTGCAATCAGTATATTCTATTATTCATCTACAAAAAGTCGGTCATCAATTATTAATCGGTGACCGACTTTTACCGAAGATGAAAAATATATTATGAGAGGAAAATTTGCTTTTTATCCACTTATTTAAAATTAGCGCGAATATGCAGGCAGCTAATAGTTGTAAATTGTTGTCGGTCACAAAGGATATAATATAACTGTCGGTGTATGGAACAGGACCGGCACAAGCTCCATCTGTTGTTAAATTCCTTTACTGTAAAGTTTTTTGTATGCTTAGCATTATTATAATGTGATTTGTAAGAAACTAGCTTGTCAGTGACTCAAAATATTCTATAGAATTCCTTGTGCTAGTTACCATCATCACTGCTACTATTAGGTATAAGGTACTGTTGAAAATACTAGCTGGTATTAGCTAATATAAGCACTTCACACAGTCGGCAGGCGTCGCGGTGCTGGGCGTCGGCAGGCGTCGCGGCGCTGGGCGTTGGTAGGCGTCGCGGCGCTGGGCATCGGCAGGCGTCGCGACGCTGGGCGTCGGCAGGCATCGCGGCGCTCGGCGTCGCGGCGCTGGGCGTCGGTAGGCGTCGCGGCGCTGGGCGTCACGGCGCTACTATTAGGTATAAGGTACTGTTGAAAATACTAGCTTGTATTAGCTAATATAAGCACTTCACACAGTCGGCAGGCGTCGCGGTGCTGGGCGTCGGCAGGCGTCGCGGCGCTGGGCGTTGGTAGGCGTCGCGGCGCTGGGCATCGGCAGGCGTCGCGACGCTGGGCATCGGCAGGCATCGCGGCGCTCGGCGTCGCGGCGCTGGGCGTCACGGCGCTGGGCGTCGGTAGGCGTCGCGGCGCTGGCCGTCGTGACGCTGGGCGTCGGTAGGCGTCGCGACGCTGGGCGTTGGCAGGCGTCGCGACGCTGGGCGTCGGTAGGCGTCGCGGCGCTGGGCGTCGGTAGGCGTCGCGGCGCTGGGCGTCGGCAGGCGTCGCGGCGCTCGGCGTCGCGGCGCTGGGCGTCGGTAGGCGTCCGTCGGCGGCGTCCTACCGACGCCCAGCTTCACGACGCCCAGCGCCGCGACGCCGAGCGCCACGACGCCTGCCGACGCCCAGCGTCGCGACGCCTACCGACGCCCAGCGCCGCGACGCCGAGCGCCGCGACGCCTACTGACGCCCAGCGCCGCGACGCCGTGCGCCGCGACGCCTACCGACGCCGAGCGCCGCGACGCCTGCCGACGCCCAGCGTCGCGACGCCTACCGACGCCCAGCGTCACGACGCCCAGCGCCGCGACGCCGAGCGCCGCGACGCCTGCCGACGCCCAGCGTCGCGACGCCTACCGACGCCCAGCGCTGCGACGCCTACCGACGCCCAGCGTCACGACGTCACGGCGCTGGGCGTTGGTAGGAATCGTGGCGCTGGGCGTCGGCAGGCGTCGCGACGCTGGGCGTCGTTAGGCGTCGCGGCGCTGGGCGTCGTGACGCTGGGCGTCGGTAGGCGTCGGTAAGCGTCGCGACGCTGGGCTTTGGCAGGCGTCACGACGCCGAGCGCCGCGACGCCTACCGACTCCCCGCGCCTCGACGCCTACTGACGCCCAGCGCCGCGACGCCGAGCGCCGCGACGCCTGCCGACGCCCAGCGTCGCGACGCCTACCGACGCCCAGCGCCGCGACGCCGACCGCCGCGACGCCTACCGACGCCGAGCGCCGCGACGCCTGCCGACGCCCAGCGTCGCGACGCCTACCGACGCCCAGCTTCACGACGCCCAGCGCCGCGACGCCTAGCGCCACGACGCCTGCCGACGCCCAGCGTCGCGACGCCTACCGATGCCCAGCGCCGAGACGCCGAGCGCCGCGACGCCTACCGACGCCCAGCGCCGCGACGCCGAGCGCCGCGACGCCTACCGACGCCGAGCGCCGCGACGCCTGCCGACGCCCAGCGTCGCGACTCCTACCGACGCCCAGCGTCACGACGCCCAGCGCCGCGACGCCGAGCGCCGCGACGCCTGCCAACGCCCAGCGTCGCGACGCCTACCGACGCCGAGCGCCGCGACGCCTACCGACGCCTACCGACGCCCAGCGTCGCGACGCCTGCCGACGCTCAGCGTCGCGACGCCTACCGACGCCCAGCGCCGTGACGCCCAGCGCCGCGACGCCGAGCGCCGCGACGCCTGCCGACGCCCAGCGTCGCGACGCCTACCGACGCCCAGCGTCATGACGCCGAGCGCCGCGACGCCTACCGACGCCGAGCGTCGCGACGCCTACCGACGCCCAGCGTCACGACGCCCAGCGCCGCGACGCCGAGCGCCACGACGCCTGCTGACGCCCAGCGCCGCGACGCCGAGCGCCACGACGCCTGCCGACGCCCAGCGCCGCGACGCCTACCGACGCCCAGCGCCGCGACGCCAAACGCCGCGACGCCTACCGACGCCGAGCGCCGCGACGCCTGCCGACGCCCAGCGTCGCGACGCCTACCGACGCCCAGCTTCACGACGCCCAGCGCCGCGACGCCGAGCGCCACGACGCCTGCCGACGCCCAGCGTCGCGACGCCTACCGACGCCCAGCGCCGCGACGCCGAGCGCCGCGACGCCTACTGACGCCCAGCGCCGCGACGCCGTGCGCCGCGACGCCTACCGACGCCGAGCGCCGCGACGCCTGCCGACGCCCAGCGTCGCGACGCCTACCGACGCCCAGCGTCACGACGCCCAGCGCCGCGACGCCGAGCGCCGCGACGCCTGCCGACGCCCAGCGTCGCGACGCCTACCGACGCCCAGCGCTGCGACGCCTACCGACGCCCAGCGTCACGACGCCCAGCGTCGCGACGCCTGCTGACGCCTGAAAAGTGAAAACCATAATAGAAATACTCGAAATAAGCATAAACTTGATGTACCAGTGACTAGACTTAGTAAAGTAAAAAAATCGTTTAAGGGCCAATGTATACGCCTATACAATAGGATCCCAGAAAACGTTCAAAATTTTTCTAACAATAAGTTTAAGAAAGTAGCCAAAGAACGTTTGTGTGCAAAAGCTTACTATACAGTAAATGATTTTATGAATGACAGCATGTTCTTCGGATACTCAGCATGGGGCCAGATTGACGTGGTGTGAAGCGTCCATAGATATTATATTATTTAAGTACATTTTTACGTGCAAATTTGCGACAGAGGCCTTGCAACTCAACATGGCCGATGAAGGACTTAGAGTAAGTACTTGAGGTTATATGTAAAACATTAATATCATCAATGCGACAGTAATTTGCGAGCAGCATGTAGCAATTGCCCTACTTAGCATTTTTCAAACCAAGAGCCAATTACATGCGACGCCAGACATTCCGACTTGTAATAAAATTTAAATAATGCACTCTATCTGAATAGGCCACTAGGTATTGAAAACATACGCGCCGAAATCTGCGCAATAATCGCTATTGAAATTATAGCCACCGCTGGATCTTTACTTTTTAAGGGGTGCCTTGGGGTAACTAAAAACTAGAGGACATTCTATGAATGACATTCGCTCATATTAATTGTTAAGTTTTAACTTGATAAAGGTTCTAACACTCTTTTGTTTTAAATCTTGATAGAAAAAAATTTATTAATTTTGTATATTTATAAGCATTATTAAAAAAAGCCTTCGACATATCTCACAATAACTCAATTTTAACTGTGCCTAATTTAAAACTCCTCAGTTCGCACTATTCTCGTAAAGCTTTACTAAAGTGCCATCATTTTTAATTCACGTACATACACAATAATATTAAGAGTACGTGAATTTTTATTTACCTTTATTTATATAATTATATTTTATAATAATAATATCTTCACACACCACACACAATGTCAATCTGGCCACATGGTGAGTATCAGAAGAAACCAGACAACGAAAATCATAATATTATTTAATACTTTTATATTACTTTTTGTTCCTTCGACGGGATTCGAATCCGTGACCAGCTCCTAACTTTAATTTACTTTTTGATACATTTATTTGGAGTTAATTAGAATTTTTTATGAATAATAAATATTATGTCGTTTAAATGAGTATGTATGTAAGACAAATTATTATCAGAATAATGTATAGAAACATATATTTCACATAGATAAATGGCAAAGAATCGTTACGTTTCTTCTTGAAATATAAACCTGTATATTTTAGTCGGAAGCAGCGGCTCCCGATTTTTAGGAAGCGGTATACGCCAAGTGGTTTATTAGCATTCGGCGGGAGCGTTATTGTACTACATGTCATGACTGCACACTTGTGGCAATAGGGCTGGCGAATCACAAAAACATGCAATTTATAGTAAGTACTATTATTTTTTATCTAATAACATAAAACTACCTCCGTAGCGCAGTGGTTGAGCGCGTTGGTGCTCGAACGAGAGGTCGCGGGTTCGAATCCCGCCGAGGGAACAAAAAAATCTGGAACCTGTAACACAAGTTCTTCGGAAACTTAGCACAGGGCTAGATTGTCGTGGTGTGAAGCGTCCATGGATATTATTATTATTATTTATTATAATAGTTGTGAAATGTCGCTTTTACGCTTTTTTAAAATAGGTAGGCTTTCTGATGAACTCATTCTTCTTACCTAAATATGGGCTACTAGAGTGTTAGTGAATGTATACTATGAACAGGCTTAATGGATCCTTAGATATAGTTTTATTTAATTATTTGGGCTACTTAGAATTTATATGATATCTATATAACATAGTAATAATACACTAAATACTTGCACTTTTTTCCCACTTTATTAGTTATTTTACAAATTATTTCTTAAAATACACGACTGGTTCGACATAGTCATCATCGGGTATGTATGTATATCCATCAAAAACCTACGGTACATTCAATAACATATCCATATAACAGTTATAATTGTATCATATAAGAGGTCTAATTTTAGAAGATGGTCAAATAAATTTACTTAATTACCAAAACAACAGTAAAATTTTGGACCAGTACAGCCCAGGACCCTGGCGTTTCAAGATGCTATTTTTTTATTTTATTTTATTTATTTAGGAAAACTTACAGCTAGATCATACAGGACAGTTTTAACATTATATACTAACGCTATTACCACTTTCGAAGTTCGTAATTCCATACATTTTGTTTTAATAGCGATGGGATCATAATAGCTCCCCTCACCGATTTCGGTGTCGGTAGCCGATTTCACTGAAACCAGGCCAACTACGCAGGAGTTATTTTATAGTGTCCAAGTGTGTGCGCAATACACAGAAGCACTCTCTCTTCCTTTTACTCTCATAACCCAGTGGGACGGTAAACCGACACGACTGGCGAGAGAACAGGCGCAGGTCCGACTTTTTACTTGTCCGACGCATGGATCATCTTTCTTGTCAGACAATCAGGTGTTCAGCCTGCATTGTCCTAACCAAACATTTTTGTTGTACCAACGCGGGAAACCGACTTCAAAATTATAGAATAAATTTATTTACTTAAGTGAAAATAAGTATTACTTTGTGTGAAGTAAATTTATTTTAGTTTACCTTTTGAAGTCGGTTTTTTTTTGTTTAAAATTATTTTATTTTAAGATTTTTATTTATGGGTAGACTGAGTAGGGATACTTACCGCCAGAGCAGCGCAAAAATTATATATATCAAGTTGATTGACTATAAAATGATATCCAAATTTTAATAATATCAAAGTCGGTACCAGCCAAACTGAAAGGTGCTGTTAATGCATCTCGCCATCGCCCATCTTTTCCGTAGGTGTAGTAAGGGACGACAGAGGGAATAAAATATAATATACAGTGTGTAAAAAGAGCAGTCACTATAACTTTGAGATACGATTAAACTACCTTTCCTCAATTTGGAAATATATATTTTTTTTTTTGTTAAAATATACCAAACATTTTTTTTTCTTTTTACCATTTCTTATTTTTTTGTCGCAAAAATAGTAGTAAAGCCAAAAAAATTTTTTTTTTAATTTTTGAAAAAAATATACATTTCTAGAATGAGAAAAGGTAATATAATCATATCCCAAAGTTATAGTGACTGTTCTTTTTACACCCGTTATACATGGCGGAGATTTCGATAGCAAAATGTCTGCTTTATAAAAAAATCGGTTCATACTTTTTGGTACATAAAAATAAGAAATAAAGTAAGTAAAACAAGTAAAACAAAAATTAATTACTCACAATTTAGACACGTGATTTACCGTTGCATTGGTTCAGTGTAATATGTATGTTTTAGTAGCTTTTGAAAATATTAAACACGCCAAAGCTTCCAACAGATAATACGCGATATAAAAGCTCGAGATTTACATGTGCTCGATCTTCGCTAGTTATAAGTTTAAAAGCTCACCATCTATCAAGTCGCTGAAAGCTCTGACGGGGCAAGTTTCACATCGCAACTCTCTAAGTGCGACAAACGTTGTAGCGAGTTGCGGATACAACAGCATCATGGTCTAACTATCCTTGTATTAGGATATAGGATAATACAGAAATATATAGTACTGAGATCCATAATTAGTATTATGAATGGTTTTTTATTTATGTTATTATAGCCCGTTAGTGAACAAATAATGTAACTAAAATTATTTAAGTGCTATTAAAAATAATTAAGATATTAAACTATTAATTATAATGTGCGAACGAGAAGGGAACAACCGACTGTGACGTCACGTTGTTAACCCTACATCACACCAACCTACGTACAAATATCGTTTTGCGAAAAAGAGATCATTTTTAATATTCATTCAATAACCCAAATATATCCATTTTTATTAGTATACGCATATACAAACACTGTATACAAATTATTTGTAATTAAGTGTGTTTGGTATTAGAATATCATGAAGAATGATTCAAATTTAAATGAAATTCGAACAAATAGTTACGTATAATATTATTATATAGCTTGGTAAACTAAAGTGGACTAATTTGGTTACTACGCTTGCTGATACTGACTAGAGCTCTCGCTGAGAATTTATATACGAACCTTCAAAGTACTCAAACTCAGAGTTACGTACCTTTGAAAGTTCTCATTATGAAATTTTAATATAGGTATTAAAGTAAATTATAATCACAACCTGCTAGCAGTTGAGTAAGTGTACGCACAGGCATGCGTTTGATGCACCTCCTCCCACACTGCTTATGCGTACACTCGCAAGCAAAAACTTGAAAACACCACCACCACAGACGCAATACTGACGACCTCCGTAGCGCAGTGGTTGAGCGTGTCGGTGCTCGAGCGAGAGGTCGCGGGTTCGAATCCCCGAGGGAACAAAAAGTTTTCAATGTTCCTGGGTCATGGATGTGTATTATATTTGTGTATAATATAATTAAAATCTTAAATATGTGTATAGTATAAAAGTATTAAATATATTTCCGTTGTCTGGTACCTGTAACACAAGTTCGTGTTACAGGTACCAGACAACGTCCATAGATATTATATTATTATTATTATTATATTATAATACTGTTAATACGATCGTGCAAAGCCCCACACCACCATGTAGGTTTCAAAACTCTTCATTTCCGTTAAGTAACGCCTGATTCCATTAACTAGTTCTCTTTATTATTGACCCCAGGTTTCTTAGAGTGTTTTCCATGGTAAATTCTTTGCTTAACTAAAACCAGTAAACTTTAAATAAAGTATCAACAAAAACATGGAAATAGAGACAAAAAATGTTAATATTACTATTATAAAAAAAGCTTTGTCGTTTAACAAATAAGGTTGTAACTTGTATAAACGGTGCATAATCACGGCATATTTATGATCATATATAAGTAGTTGAGGACGGGGACTGTGAAATCTTAACAAAGTGAGGAGATTTGGATAATGGATGAGGCAATTTGTCAAGTCATATTTCTGGCCCCGGCGGGCTTCAGGTGGGTTTTTGTGAACACGAGGGGTAAATGTTTGGGGTAATAGAATACTTTTTTTCCTCCGATCCTAAGGAGGCCCTGACTAGAATACTTGCTTCTTTGCTGCAAATAAATTATAGCATACGAATTACACTAGCATGGGGTCAGATTGAAGTGATATTTCTTGATGAATATTATATTGTATTATATTATAGGTGTAAAGAAAGTTTATTGATTTATTTATTTCAGGCCTTAATTATTACGATACAAAAATTAGAAATCAAAAATATAGTATTGATGTGTCGAACGTTATGAACGTTATTTTCGTACTTCTTCATCATAATTAACGATGCCATCTTAGTGCCCTGGACTATCGATACAATTAATCAAAAGTAAAATATCCATAATTTGCATAACAAACTTTATAGCTGCCACAGACGTAGCTATAAAATATATTAATGTGTATTATAGCAAAGCATATTACGATATAATTTCTACATAAATTTTCGATGACCGCACATGCAGTTTTAATACATATATGTCTATTAGCGGAAGAGTTTGTTTGTTTAAACAAAAAAATCTTAGGAACTGCTAGTCCAATTTAAAAAAATGTTTCTCTTTAGGCTATACATAACATTACGCTGCGACCAATAGGAGCGAAGTGTCAGTGAGAATTGTTGCAAAAACGGGGAAAATTATTCACATTTGGGGACTTTCGTTCCGTGCGCTGCATAAACGGTTTAAGTCACTCAAAAACCACGCGAACGAAGTCGTGGTCACAGCTAGTATTATTATATATACTAAAGCTGTTCTGGGACTGTAATAAGGCTACTACAAAAAGTAGGTTAGCTTCACCGTAGAAGAACGAGTAAAACAAACATACATACATCCATAGATTGCTAAATTCATTATTCGGTCAGGTTTTATTATCTACTTTGTGATTAGGTAAAATAAATAAAACGTATAAAATACTCGACTAATTAGCGCTGAAAATATAAACTAAAAATAAATTCCATTTACCTAGTTTAATTAATTACAAAATTAATAAAAGTTAGTCCAGTCTTTTTATATAGACGCTAACAAAAAGGTACTGAAGGGCGGATCCATTAGCATTTGGCACGAGGCAAATTTATAATCAATACAAGCACTTTCTTAATTTAAGATTTTTTTACGAAAATAACAATATCAGATAAGTGTACACACTATATACACACACACACACTATATCAAAGTAGGCGACTGAAGTGAGGGCCTGCAACGCTATTTGAGTTACTGGGCGCCGATTCAAGATGCCGAAAGTTCGATAACAAAATGTATGTGATTTTGACATATCAAATCGCGATCATTTAGCGTACCTTATGTCAAATCCCATACATTTTGTGATCGAACTTTGTAAGCGATAATTAGCGATGGCATCTTGAATCAGCCCCCTGATGACTTAATCTGACGAAATTATGTTTCGCTATTGCGTAACTTGCCCTTACAGGCTGTAAGGGCAACTTGGGTTGGACGTAGGTACGGTGGCATCTTATTTTGTAGACACATACGTAAAACGCTCCGGAAATCCGCTTTTTGAGGAAACACAACGGCCGTTCTTCTATATAAAAACAGGGGCCGTATTATGATCTTTTACAATACCAGCCTGGTTTCAGACAATTCAATAATATGGTATTAAACTGCCTTGTTCTTTTTCATATTACAGCGACATGTTATACTGAATGGATCCACCCTAGTTTGGTTGTCTGAAAGTGACATTCGGAAGCAAGTCCAGTGTCAAGTGTCCGCTAACTAGCTGTCATCATGCAGTTAATATGTGATCGTAATACGAAAATTCCAGGCAGCCATGTTGCATGGCGTAAACTGGCTTTAAGAGAGGAATTAAGAGCTTGTAATAGGCCCCCAGGGGTCTACGCGATTCCTGTTTCCTCCCTGGATAATGCCACTAGAGAAACAATTTTTTTCCTGAATAATGTATACTATTATTACGTCCCTATTTTTTGTTTTATTTTAAAAGCGATATTGACGTATAAAAACCTAAAAAATATTATCAGGTTTTTGGATGTATTTAAATATCTAGGAAACAAATTGGAGTACATTTTATCATAAAATCGAAACAAAGCTCAAAACTTTTTAATTTATAATCAAATTCGTCTTGAAAGTTATACATCCCGCCATATTATCTTAACCCAGAGTCAGTATGGTTTCCGAAAAAACAGCAACACTACTTTAGCATGTTTCAATTTAATTAAAATAATCACAGAGTCTCTAAATGACAGAATACCGGTTTCTGCTATATTTCTCGACATGAGCAAAGCATTTGATCATGTCGATCATGCTCTTCTATTGTATAAACTAGAAAAATATGGTATAAGAGGAATTGCTAACAACTGGTTAAACTCCTACCTATCACATCGGTACCAGTGCGTTGAAACAAGTAAAATAATAAATAATAAGAAACTTTCTGTGAGATCTCACTTTAAAAAAAATGCATTCGGGGTTCCTCAAGGAAGTCTACTCGGTCCTTTTTTATTTCTGCTGTATATTAACGACCTACCTCAAGTAACCCGTCATCCAACAATACTTATTGCAGACGACACCACTCTGATCATGAAATGTAATGACAATGACAATTTTGAAGCTGAATTAAATTTCACTCTGCAAAAAATAATAAAATGGCTTGATGATAATAATCTAAAAATTAACATTAAAAAAACTCAACTAATCCAATTTCAAAATTACAAAAGTAAAACAGACAATTTAAAAATACAATACGACAGTACAAATATTCTAGAAGTTTTTTTTTTGTTTTTGCTTGACAAGAACTGTAACTGGAAGATCCATATAAATTATTTGTGTAATAAGCTGGACCGTTTCGTTTATACTTTACGTAGATTACGTCAGACGTAGGTGCTGAGGCGGCACTAACCGCGTACCACGGCTACGTATCATGGGTCCTCTCATACGGATTGTTGTTGTTCAATTCAATTGAGTTTGAAAAGGCATTTCGTGTCCAAAAAAATGTGTGAGAGCTATCTGTGGCGCCTGGTATTTGGAAAGCTGTAGGCCTTTATTTAAGAAATTGCGTTTGTTACCACTAGCATGCATGTATATTCGAGAGCTCTGTATTTTCGTTAGGTTGCATCCAGAATACTTTAAACACAATTCTGACGAGGGTAGAAAAAATGAGAGATATAAATTTAAACTTTATCGTCCTTGGTGTAACTTGAACATATACAAAGATAATGCATATATACAGGCTATACACATATTTAATAATTTACCAAATCAATTTAAAGAATTGCCTACAATTTATACATTTAAAAGAAATCTGACATCTTGGCTTATAGAAAATTGTTTTTATGACATAAATGAATTTATTCTGCATAATAAGAAAATGGCCATAATGTACGAGTATACCAATTAGTCAAAATTTGTAAAATTAGTAAATTAATATTATTATTATATTTAAATGTACTTTGACAATTATTTATAGCATATATACACAAATTTTAACCTCCTACTATAATTATTATTTTTTTTTACATTGTTTTGATTCCAATAATTTTATACTTTTATTTTGTAACCTAATGATGATGATTCTCAAATGTATACTCTATCTAACATCTACAAAATGATTTATAATTGTATCTATGACAAGTAAAAATAAGTGTTTATTATTATTTTAAGATGACCATTGCTGTATTAAATTATTATTTTTAATTATTATGTAACTGTAAAACTGTATTGAATGTTAATTTTAAATTTATATTATTTATAGGAACAATACATAATATATAAGTTGTCTGTCGATTTATATAATATTTAAATTTCACACACCATGCTATCATGGTAGAATGTATCTTATATCTATTTTAAGCATTACCACCTGCATATTATGTAATACATTCAGTGAATAAACGATTGTGATTATGATTATGATTATGAAAAGGTATCTAAATCGGTTTTGAAGAAAGAGGCTGGGGACACCTAATCGTCGATTTCTCGTATTTTTAACAGGTAATTTGAGTTCAAGCTGCAGTTTTCATTTTTATCGGTTAGATGCCATGCAATAATAATAATATAATAATAATAATATCTATGGACGCTTCACACCACGTCAATCTGGCCCTGTGCTAAGTATCCGAAGAACTTGTGTTACAGGTAGGTACCAGACAACGGAAATATATTTAATACTTTTATACTATACACATATTTAAGATTTTTATTATATTATACACAAATTTAATACACATCCATGACCCAGGAACATTGAAAACTTTTTGTTTCCTCGGCGGGATTCGAACCTGCGACCTCTCGTTCGAGCACCAACGTGCTCAACCACTGCGCTACGGAGGTCGTCAAAGAATCCGCTCCACTCGCCGAGAATCCGCCCTACACGCCGGTAACCGCCCTACGCGCCGGCAATCCGCCCTACGCGCTGCAAGATATATCAGAAACTTCTGGAAATCCGTCCCAGCGCAGGGCTCTACGTTAGGAAGGACCACAGTCAATTAATGTATGTACATTAAGGATCAAACGTAGTTATGTTTACTTGTCAGTTAAGAACGTGAGCCGAATGGAGAACCCATGTCACTCATGTCAGCCAGTGTCACTAAAGTGCTTAGTGGACTCGAATTATATGTCAGACATGTCATTTATTAGGTCTATTATGTCTTAGCATATCAAGATTAATGGTTACATTAGCCTAATCGATCTTGAATCTTTAATTGGAAAATGAAATATTAATTCGCCGTAACCGGGTGGAAATGATCACGAAAATCGGTTCACTAGGGCGAAAATTCTGAGTGTAACATAAAACTGTTTTTGTGAATTTTTAATGAACAAATTTTAACAAATCTAACGACAGCTCCAAAGCTAAAATCCATCAAGATCAATGTACAGAGCGAGCCAAGTATTTTAATTTTGAATCGGAAATGATCGGGACTTGTGGAAAGAGTGACGGGAGGCCATTGCCCAACAGTAATGGCTGCTAATAATAATAATTAAGAACCTCCTTTCGATTAAAAAATAATTAACATAGTTCGTTTCAAAGCTAACCAACTCTTTTGATATAAAACCTGTTGCCTAAAACTCACATTTATACAGACTCAACAAACATTTTTACTTTAATTAAAATTCACAAAGCAGCTTACATGAAGTTGAAACGTCATTTTCCTGAAACTGAAAACTATGAGGTAACATTTTTTCATACACACACATAATTTACATTAATTATTCATTCAAAATACGAGAACGAAAAGTTATTTAGTATTCTATACCAAATTTCGTAATTAATATAATAAAAAATCGAATCATTCCTTCTTATAACATTATAGTATAGATCTAAAAACACAAAACACACTATCTAGTTTGTATTTTTTTGTCCTTGACTTTTCTATTATATCAGACAAGGAGAAGATGTAAAGCTTATACAGAATGTCTCATGGTTCATATATCAACGTTGTTCTGTTTTATGTATTTTTTGTAATCTAAATATTATTGTTGTAATCAATGTTTTAGGGCAACGACCAGTGCGTTCGTGTGTATATATTATATAGTGTGTACTGTATAGGATTTTTTTTCGCTTTATGGTATTTAATTTATATGAGATGCCAAAAAATACTCTACGCGTTATTCTCTTCTCACTATGTTCGGCTTGGTATATGAAGCGTGGGACACACTGTATAATACAGTGTGAAAATATTTGATTAGTAAGGGCATTATTGTAAAACTTAAAAAAATATATACCGACGCATTGAGAAACCTCGGTCTTTTTTAAGTCGGTTTAAAAATGTAAGTGAAATGTAATTAGCCCCGAATAAAAGGGCCAACTGCTCACATCTCGCTAATAAAGCCTACAAGAATTTTAAAAGGGTGTCAAGTATCGCTGCTGCTACGTCTACGTAACACTCGGAACAGCATCCTGAAAATGATTGCTAATAGACCGGACTGCCCTATCCAAAGGCACTGGGTAGAGGTAGCACTTGGTCTGATATGAAAATAAAATGTAATATTATACTAACAATACTAACATAATATAAGTTTATATTGTTACTAACACATCTACTAATATTGTTATGGACAGTATTGGTCTGAAATAAAAGTTTTTTATTTTTTTATTTTTTATTGAGGGTCTAACTAGGGACTAGGTGGGATATTACTTAAAGCAATTTAGGACCCGAGTGATACTGTCTGAATTGTCAACGTTTTAAATTAGTTTTTATGAGCTAGGTCTATACCTAGCAGAGTTGAAATGGATATGAAATTTCGGATACGGATACGGATATTAAATGATTTCGGATTATCCGTTCGTTTCGGATAATTTCGGATACGGATATTAAATTTTGGTTTTCATTTTTACAGTAGCAACACTATCATTTCGGATTCGATTACGGTTACGGATAATTTTTTATACCGGATATCCGATAGTTTCGGTTACGGTTACGAAGCTCCCTCACATCACTGATACCTAGCTCATAAAACTAGTAGTATGTCCCATTTAAATTTAACAAAGCGTAAACAAACTAAAAGCATTGAAATTTTCACATATTCACATATTGTGCACACTTACCAAACTTTCATCGGAACATTAAAGGATTATACTAATCCAATACATTTTATAATAACTAAACAGTAATTAATATATTTTAACATCAAACGAAATACATTCACACTACAAATACGCACTACAAATAAAAGTTTGACACTACCGAATGTAGAATATAGTCTATAGTCCTACATCAGCCCCCCCCTACATCACCCGGGTGATGTACGATGAACCCCCAATTTGGATATTTAATTAATATTAAATTATTTTACTTTTAGACTCTTAGATATATTGCCTATAAGTTGCTGGGTCTATTACAGAGCCAAAAGGGAAGGTAAGTGAAGCTATACCACGGCCTACCATCCCATACAATCAATCTTTAATACAAAAAAATTGCAATAGATGTCACTACTATAAACGTTTGTAAATTATAAAATGTAAATATGCCGAATTAAGTACAAATATTGACATTAAAATAAATATAAGCATATTTTTAATACTTTAATAGAAAAAAAGAATAACATCTCATTAAGCTAAATTCAACTCCTTAATTAAGAAGAAGATACGAAACGAAATTAGTAATTAGTATTTTCCAATAGTGGCGCTAAATGGCGGTTTCCTGAATGTGCCTGGAAATCGAAGAAAACAAAAATAGCCAGTCGAATTGCCAGTATTAGGGTGATACTATTTTCTAGAACTATTTCTATATCTACTTTATGCTGATACGAATGGAGCTATAGGAATCTCACGCCACTGAAGCCTATAAGCGTTCCTTGACAAATGAGCTAACACTGAAATATTTTTTCAAATCAGATCTGTAGTTTTTGGGATTAGCACGTTTAAACAAACAAAGTCTTATTTATCTGTTTCACATTTACTTATAGATTGTGTAGAATATAATTTAGAAAAAAGAAATTGTAACTTACTAGATAATTTGTATGGAAAAGGTTGTATTTGTACTTTAAAATATTTAAAACTAATTAATATGTTATAACTTTATCTAGGAATAGTATTATTTGTATTTAAGGTTGCCGTTAAATGACCTAGATTAATATACAATAGTTAATACGACCTTATATAAATAAATAAACAAACTCTTCAGATTGGATATTATTATTTCGGTGTGTTTATGGAATTTGTTGTACCATTAACTGTACATATTTCGTCTACTTGAAAAGGAGTTTTGCCAAAACTTTTATCTAACTCGACAGCATGAAGGTGCCAATTCTTATCTGTCCCGGAATTTTGGCATTAAATGGTAGTTCCATTTAATGCCAAAATTCCGGGAATTTGCTTTAAATACAGTTTTATCAATTTCTGAGAGTACGTCAGACTACCTTTTTTTTGATGTTGCGAGTGAAATGCATTACGCACCCCACCGGGAGGGCTCCCGAGGGTATGTGGGACTCCCGGCTCGCTACGGCCGGTTTACCCACTAAAACCACTTGCATATTGCCATCAGCCGGATATTAGTCTTTTTTTTATCCTGCCCATCTAGTTTCTTAACCTATTCCTTTTACTAGGACCGTGGAACCACCTAGGAAATGGAGGTGGTGCGTGCTAATGATCAATCGGTGGTGTAAGGGTGCCCTGGGATGAAATAGATATGAAATTTTGGATACGGAATCGGATATGGATATTAAATTATTTCGGATTATCCGTTTGTTTGTATACGGTTATAAAATTTTGGGTTGCTTTATACGTCATGTAGTATGCACATATAAGAATTGACTCTGTGTACCGCTAGTAATAACTACCATATCTCACAGGCACGTCTGTCTATCACTCCGGTTATGGTAATACTATCCCCACTCTATGTGTCCTGTACATGGTATATATTCCGGCGATAAAGAGGCAATCAGTTATCAAACACTCAAACACTACAATACAGTAGCAAAACTTTCATTTCGGATTCGGTTGCGGTTACGGATATTTTATATCGGATATCCGATAGTTTCGGTTACGGTTACGTAGCTCCTTAAAATCCCTGGTGCCCTCTACTATTTGTATGACAATCGGGCAGATTTCGTCCATAATATTATTTCTGATCGACTTTTTGAATGACGTATTGCACTATTGAATGAGTTTAATAGTGCACACATATAATAAAGTATATTCTATATTTTGTCATCTACAAAAAGTACCGACTATCGCTCGTGTGCAGGTACCCTAAATCAATCTTATTGCTAATATAATATTAATAACCAGAATAGGCGATGTGTAATTTACGTTTTTATCGAAAAATATGATTGCAAAAAACATTCATATTTTATTTATAAACAAATCAACCGAGTTTTGATTATTCTCGAATTTCCCAAGTACCGTCAGAATAAATCTAGTTTTAAAAAATTCACAAACCCCGATACCTCTATTTGCATGCAAACTAATGTCAAACTCCACCGATCGCAATAAACAATTCCGCGTGTAATAAATATCGCGGATTATTCTATTGCGAGAAACAAATCGATGTTACGCATGTTTTTTTTTCTGATTTTTTTTTTTGCTCGTTTGCTCAGGGTAATAAAGTAGGCCTTTGCATCCGTTATTGGATGATTTATAGTTTAATCTCCTCCGTAGTGCAGTGGTTGAGCGCGTTGGTGCTCGAACGATAGGTCGCAGGTTCGAATCCCGCCGAGGGAACAAAAAGTTTTTTATACTCCTGGGTTATGGATGTGTATTAAATTTGTGTATAATATAATAAAAATCTTAAATATGTGTATAGTATAAAAGTATTAAATATATTTTCATTATCTGGTATCTGTAACACAAGTTCTTCGGATACTTAGCACAGGGCCAGATTGACGTGGTGTGAAGCGTCTATAGATATTATTATTACTAATATTGTAGCGCCAGGGACAGGCGGTTCTAAATGTCGAATGGTTGCCCAGTCCATCACAATTTAGTCGGCCTAGTCCAGAGGAATGACTGGTGAATTCGTCTGGAGTCAACAATGTGCGGGTTTCCTCACGATGTTATTCTTCACCGTTAGAGTGTTTGTTTATTGTATTAAAAATCTGGTAAGTCTCATGCCACAGCCTGGAAATCAAACCTGCACCCTTTCGGGTGCTAATCAACGGTCTACCCACTAGGCTAATGACGCTCAAAGGGTACCCGCGAGCGAAAATAAGTGACCGACATTTTGTAAGTGAAAAATAGAACACACTTTTTTAAAACAGTCATTGGCCCACCTCATATCTCAAAACGAAACGCATATTCGCTACTACAAAGACCTCAAGCGGGAAGTGTCTAGCGCGCTTATCAGGGAAAAAGTAGCATATTTCGACACGTACATTAATGCCAATATCCATTCTCCACATATTATGTGGAAGCACATTAAGGAAAAAATAAATCTACATACATCTAAGTCCGACTTGATATTGCCTAGCCAACTATCTGATCCGAACCTTATAAATAATTTTTTTTTGGACATTCCGGGTACTGGTTCTGTGCATAGATCGACACTTGACTACTTTAGCGATCGGTTATTTGGCACAAATCAGTTTAGTTTCTCTATGATCAGTGACAGTGAAGTTTTAAAGCTTATAAAAACATGTAGGTCTAACGTGGCGGGAGTCGATGGAATAGACTTGAATATGTTATTGATCATCAGTCAGTTTCCGGTTTGCTTGAATGTCATAACTTTAATAATTAATACCTCCCTTGCAACTTGTACATATCCTGAAATGTGGCACTTGGCAGTGATTAAACCGTTGCCTAAAAAAGAAAACGTATGTGCATTAAGAGACCTTAGACCTATTAGCATATTGACTTGTTTATCTAAGATTCTTGAGAAGGCGGTGCATGCCCAATTAAGCAAGTTTTTGGATGATAACAATGTACTGCCTACTAAGCAATCTGGTTTTCGCAGTAGACATAGCACGACAACTGCGCTTATTGATGTCGTGGACAATATAATTTCGGCACAAGATATAGGCGAGGTTACTATATTGGTTATGCTGGATTTTTCGCGTGCATTTGACACAGTTAATATATCTTTGTTGTTAGCTAAATTAAAGTTTTATGGTTTTGACGACCGGGCCGTCGCTTGGTTTTCCAGCTACCTAAGTAACCGGTTTCAAGTAGTCGAACTAAAGGACGATAATGGCACATCATCACGCTCCAATCCTTCAAGAGTAGATAGAGGTGTACCTCAGGGATCAGTGCTTGGACCTTGCCTTTTTTCAATTTACTGCGCGGACATAGTTAGGCACATTAGGCATTGTAAATATCATATATATGCTGACGATATCCAACTTTACATCACTTTTAAGCCATATAATGTCAGCGAGGCAGTCGACAAGCTCAATGATGACCTGGCGCGTATTTCTGAGTGGTCTGATACTAATGCTTTAGTACTCAACCCCTGCAAATCTCAGTATATGATACTGGGTACGAAATACCAGATCCAAAAAGTTGTTCTGAGTCAGCCACTCATACGTATTCGTAACGACAATATACTAAGGGTTACAGAGGCGCGCAACTTGGGAGTATTAATAGATGAAGGACTTCGGTTTGAGAAGCATGTCATTAAAACGGTCAGTCGCTGCTTTTATAGGCTAAAAGTTTTGTATAAAATAAGAAACTTCATATCGGAACCGTTACGTCGGACTCTCTGCGAGACTCTGGTGCTCTCAAATTTAAATTATGCTGACGTGATGATAGGCCCCTGTTTACTTGCACGTTCTAAAAATCTTATTCAAAAGGTTCAGAATGCGTGTAGTAGGTATTGCTGTGATATCCCCCCACGGACTCACGTGACGCCCTATATTAATAACTTACGGTGATGGATACTCAAAATGGATGGTCGCAGACAATTTCACTTCGCCAGTCTCTTATTTGGTATCGTGAGATTTAAAACACCTGCCTACCTTTATGACAAATTACAGTGGGCGTGCGACAAACACCGGACAATGACCACCAGAGGATCGGCTTACTTACTAATAACCCCACTCCATCGTACTTCTAAGTTTAAAAGCAGTTTCAGATATCTGGCAAGCAAAGTTTGGAACAACCTTCTGCCGCCACATCTCCGAGGTGTAAAAACAATTAATATTTTTAAAAATAAATTTAAATCTTTTTTGATGGACGAACAATTTGCCATAATGGAATAATTCTATGATATATATATATATATATATATATATTTTTTTCCTTTTTTTTTCTTTTATTTATTTATTATTTTCAAGAATATATTATTTTTATTCTATTAATTATGTACATTTCGTCTTATGGAATGTAATAGGTACGTAGATACGGTACGGTAGGCAAGGATAAAACTCATTATATCTTGTTAATGTATTATTATTTGTGTTACTTATTAATTGCACAGTATGCTATTCGCTAAGGCCATACATATAATATTTTATAATATTTTATTATCTCGTTTATCTATTTATGTAATTTTCTTTTTGCTGTTGCTAAGTGTAAATCTGTCCTTCAAATGACAATACTGATGGAACCACATAACACCAGGCACTGTGGTGCTGACGTCACGGTGATATGCCTGAGTGGTTTCCTTTTTGGCAATTTAGGCATTACAATACGTCCAATACCCATTTCAATACCTGCATACAAGCTCATATATATATATATATTATTTCTGTATTTTTAATGTGCGTTCTATTATATATTTTTTTTTTTTATCGTTTTGTTTATGGTGTAGGTAATTAATCTGTTTTTAATGTAATTTTTTCGTTGTGTGTATTGTAATGTCAAAATTTGTTGAATAAATGTTCTTTATTTATTTATTATTTATCATATTCCCACCACTGCAACTCCTGTAAGCCAGGATCGTCAGCGGTAACCAACTACGACAAACCCTTTGATATGATCTCAGGTGCCCGAGAGACAAGCTAAATCTGTCTTGGGACCCACAACGAAATTAATCAACAGAAAAGAAAGGAGGAGAACATACTGATTGCTATAGTATAACGAATACGTTATACATAGTATCTAATTACTATAACCAGCGTCAACAATATTACTTTTGTCGTATCCACCCCAAAGGAGTCTACATTCGCCCCAACGGGATAAAATTCAACTACCAAACGCGAGAGTTAAGTTATTTATAAAATAATTCCTCAAAGGAATCGTTAGGTAAACAGTAAACGGTGACAAAATAAATTGGAATAGCCAGGAATGTGCCGTTCGACGCCCGCACTAAAAGTTTACGAGAGCGTCGGTATTTCGAGTTATACGTCTATGATATTATGTCGCACTGATGTCCCATAGAAAGAAAGAAAGTAAATTTATTTGGTAAAATATACACAAAACTAGCTGACGCGAGCATACAAACCTTCCCGGGACTTCCACTGTTTGGTTTCCTAAATATAAAGTATGACTGGTGTAGCATGAGCAATACTCGAGGACGTGATATTTGGCTATTAAATGAGATGAAAAAAAAAATTATATCAATTAATCACCGAATTAATGTAGCTTCTTAGGCTTGAATAATTACTAACCCAACGCATGGTCACCGCGCATAAGTACGCGCCCGCACTACCTACGTCGATGTAGCACGCCGCCGCGCCGGCTACATATGCCTGGCCGCGTAACTTTCATAGTATCCATGATTCATTATTGAAAGGAAAATTTGGTAAAAAATGAAGTACTTAGTTTTATTACATATTTACTCGTATAATGGAAATCGAGTACCGAGTACTCTCCGTAAGTATTGCACATGTCTCACCAGTCAGCCTGTATATAAAATAATCGAAAATGGAAAGTGGTAACTAGTGCAAAAGACCAAAATATTATTTAATAGATGAAAAACATAGGGCTGGCCTACTTTTTGAATGATCAATAATCGGGCAGATCCTCCATAATATAATTTCTGACTGACTTTGCGTATGACGTGTGCATTATTGAAATCGGTATGTTATGTTTTTCTTTTAAAAGTTGGTCACCGATTTTTGTACAATCGATAATAACTAATAGGACAGATCTACCATAATATCATTTTTGACCTACTTTCTGAAATCAGTATTTTCTGTTTTTCTTATAAATGTCGGTCACCGATTATCCCTCGTTGGATACACCCTAACGCTACCTCCACTATTTTTTTTTTAATAGTTCCCCTCACCGATTTCGGTGTCGGTAGCCGATTTCATTGAAACCAGGCCAGCTACGCAGGAGTTATTTTATAGTGCCCAAGTGTATGCGCAATACATAGAAGCACTCTCTCTTCCTTTTACTCTCATAACCCAGTGGGACGGTAAACCGACACGACTGGCGAGAGAACAGGCGCAGGTCCGACTTTTTACATGCCCATCCGACGCATGGATAATCTTTCTTGTCAGACAATCAAGAGATCAGTCTGCATTGTCCTAACCAAACTTGAAAACAACATTTTTGTTGTTCCAACGCGGGAATCAAACCCACGACCTCCGGGTCGAGAGCGAAGCTCTGAACCACTAGACCACGGAGGCGATTATTTATGTTGAGCCTAAAAGTAATTGTTTTGTTTAAAATATATCTCACGTTAACAGTCACGTATGAAAGTAAATAGGGCGCTTTTATTTGTATTTTCGCAACCCGTCCGCGTAAAACCTAATTAATAAACACTGGCTAGCACAAAGAGGCTAAGTAAGCTCGAAAAATTGCGGCTAACTCAGTACAAATGAAGCAAGAATACAAATATAATGCGACTAGAGTTTTTATAGACTGCTATACTATAGGACTATTACCTCTTCACTAATAAAATATTTACACGAATGTTTTATTTATTTACTCGCTGTTCTCGCGACTTCGTTTGCGTGATTTTTGAGTACCTTTATCCGTTTATGCAGCGCACGCAACGAAAGTACCCAAATGTGAATAAGTTTCCTCGTTTTTGCAACATTTCTCACTGACGCTTCGCTCCTATTGGTCGCAGCGTAATGTTATATAGCCTAAAGCCTTCCTCTATAAATGGACTATTTAACAAAAAAAGAATTTTTCAAATCAGTAGTCCCTGAGATTAGCGCGTTTAAACAAACAAACAAACAAACTCTTCCGCTTTAAAATATTAGTATAGACTTATACATCATGCACATTTTGTACATAATATGCGGACTGCTTGTGCGATATGTTAGAATTGAAACTTGACATACATTGACAAAATATCGTTTAGTTTAACGAGAGTGTTAATTTGTTAATTATTATTAAAGGGTATAAACAGGGTGTGAAAAGATCAGACACTGTTACACTGGGATATGATTATACCTTTCTCATTCAAAAAACTTATTTTTTGTATTATTTTTTTTTGTTGTTCTTGCCACTAAAGAAAAGTAAATTGTAAAACGTAAAAACTTTTTGTAGCTTTTGTCGAAAAAAAAAACATTTCTAGATTGACAAAAGGTAATAGGTATAATCATATCCCAAAGTTATAGCGACTGCTCCTTTTACAGCCTGCATATTATCAATAAATTGGCCTTTTGTACAAGATATCTTTATATTATATTAGCTGACCCGTGCCCACTTCGTTGAGTATGGAAACCGTGTAAGCCTTCCCGGGACTTCCACGAATTTTTCAAGACCAAAAATAGCCGAATCAGTTCAGCTTATCTTGAGTTTTAACGAGACTAACGAACAGCAATTGATTTTTATATAGCTTATGTTACACAGTGATAATGTAGCTTTCTAATGAAAAAAGAATTATTAAAATCGGTCCAGTTCTTTTTGAGTTAAGTCGTTACATACAAAAATACAAATCTTTCCTGTTTATAATATTAGTGTAGATGTAGATGTATACAAAGGGCTTAACCGAACAAAACCCCGAAGAAAAGTTTATTTTATTCAAATACGTAAACTAGTTCAAATATTAGGATGTCGACGTAAATATCAGCCGTATTTTTCTATTTCGCTTTATTTGTATCGATTAGGGCTGTCACTTTATAGAAGACTGATTTTTTAAAATTATAACTGGTGTAAAAAGAGCAGTCACTATAACTTTGGGATATCATTATACCTATACTACCTTGTCTCTTCTGGAAATGTATTTTTTTTTTTTTTTATACAAAAAATTCAAAAACAATTTTTTTTTGCTTTATTGCTTTGTGACAAAAAAATTAGAAATAGTAAAAGTAAAATTAAAAATTTTTAGTTTTTGACAAAAAAAAACATACATTTCCAAAATGAGGCAAGGTAGTAAAATCGTATCTCAAAGTTATAGTGACTGCTCTTTTTACACCCTCTATATAGAAAATACCAACAGAAATAATAATAATTAATATGATAGTATATTCGTTACATGATGTTCTTTTATCTGACACCGATTTAAAAAATAACATTTATTTTATGCCTTCTAGCTGTTGAAGTTTGTTTTATAAACGTAGTTTATTTTTTAAATAAATATAGTTAAATACTTTATTCCGCTTTAAAAGAATTTTTTTACACATTTTTGGTTTGCAGTTGTTAGAGAATAATATATTATTCTGTAATCTCTGTGTGACCAACAGTCATTTTACTGTAGTATTCCTTATGTTTTAATTAAAGTTATATTAATAGTTTCGTGGACTATTAAATTATAATATGGTATGCTATCGATTAACAATACACTAGGTGACGTGTCCCATACTAAAATCTGTCAGCGTGGTATATGCCAATAGTCAAATCTACTTTTTTTTTGTTTCATAACTGAAACAAAACTTTTAAAACATTTCAAAGTTGATTTGGTGATTTGAAATGCTAATTATGTCCCTTATAATTTTAAAAATTATAATTCGAAGTCACTTAATTAGTGATTTCAAATCAAGCATTGTGAAAATAACAGCTCGCTTTTCAAGTGAGCTTTAATTCGCCGAGACTGATTTCATGTGCTGAAACGACGTGTATTGATCGAAGGGTATTCTATATAAATAACGTAGTCGTGATAAAGTTGTTAGTTGTTTAAAATTGTGGTTACTTTAATCGATTTAAGTAACTACGAAAAAAAATACAAAAACACATCGTTTTGGCAGCCCTAGACAAAGGACTGTTTACATTGCAGCTTAATAACGGTTTCCGAGGTTTGTTTCTAACGAATAAAGCCTGGGATACACTTATTTATTTATTTTATTTTTATTTTCCACAATAACTTCTACCATTACATGATACATCGGCGAGCAATCTTTATGTTTTTAATTAACACTAGTTAAACACAAAACATTATCGTATAATTTGTTAATAAATAAAAAAGTCTAAATGGGTTTGGTAGGGGTGTTCTAAATGTGTACAAATTTTTGGCATTCCACAAAAAACAGCCAATTTATAACAAACGAAACGGTTAAAAGAATTTACATTAACTAAAAGCAATTAGCGGAAAACTCGTAGCGGTTATAAAAATACGAAACTGGGAATGAGGGAGTGGGAATCTGTGGGAACCAGGAAAAAGTGGGAACCGGGAACAAGTGGGAACCGGGAACAAGTGGGAACCGAGAACAAGTGGGAACTGGCGAGTGAAAAAGTTGAAACAGGTGTAGAGTTTGCGCTGTAACTTTGAAGGTTTAACTTTTGTAAACTTCCAAACATTTAAACCAATAAATGGTAAATTTATTTAACTGTAGGTTGAAAGAATGAATCAGTGTGTCTGGCGACGTCATACTTTATACGACCGAATTTTTGTAGGTGGTTAGAACATACTGATAGAACATACTCAATTTTAGTGCTACGGACATACCTGGTAGAATCAGTCAGCTGAAGTGGCAATGGCCAGGCCTCGCTTGCAGAACATACCCTAGATGGGGAAGAAAAGTTCTCGAGGCGACCACGGATTGGAAGACGCAGCGTAGAGCGGCCACCCACAAGATGGACCGACGATCTGGTCCGAGCCGCGGGCAGCCGTTGGATACAGACAGCGCACGACCGGTCGTTGTGGAAGTCCTTGGGGGAGGCCTGTGTTAAGCAGTAGACGTCTTCAGGCTGATGATGATGATGATGATGGACGTATTAGTATGGTAAACAATCTGCTGTAAAGTTGGTGGAAAATTCAGGCTACAAAAAGTAGCCCGTGGGCAGCCTTAATTAAATTAGGAGGAGATGTCAGCAAACGTGTTCAATAGTTACCGTATTTAATCAATAAATCATTTATTTCATCACAAAGAACGTAGTAATAACAATGATGAAAAATGTATTATTATGTGGCTGGCATTCATTATGCCATACAATTGCTTGTAATATAAAAAAAAACATTATATTATACTGGCTACAAGCTAAGCCAATTATTTTAGCTACAATTGCTTGTAATATAAAAAAAAACATTGTATTATACTGGCTACAAGCTAAGCCAATTATTTTAGCTACAATTGCTTGTAATATAAAAAAAATACATTATATTGTACTGGCTACAAGCTGAGCCAATTATTTTAGCTACAATTGCTTGTAATATAAAAAAAAACATTATATTATACTGGCTACAAGCTACGCCAATTATTTTAGCTACAATTGCTTGTAATATAAAAAAAACATTATTCTATACTGGCTACAAGCTAAGCCAATTATTTTAGCCAGTAAGGTAAATTTATATTAAATATTATAAATTACATTACATAATTTTTTTTGTTTTGACACCTCATATAAATTACTTAATATAAATAAAAAAAAGGTCTAAAATTACCATAAGGAGTGAATCCTTCTTGAAACTTACTGTGAAATTCCCCCTATTCTGGAATTAAATAAAATATCCTAGAGTTATTTGGCACAAGTGGATATTGCAATTGTACCTGGTTGATCATTGCATTAAGCTGTAACCACAAGAAGCAGTTCCGGGTATAATTACAGTGTGCTGTCAGTGTCGTATTAATTAGTGACAATAATATGTGGTCAGCTGGATCGGTTCGAATAATATAAACAATAATAATAAAAACCTTAGGCGCATTTGCCTGGATCAGTTTTGTAAAATTCTCAAAAGTAGGATCATTACATAGAAATAGGACGATATTAATAGGTGTAGGAAAAATGCCCAGAAGTTGACATAATTACCTCCTTTTTTGGTAGTCAGTAAAAAAGAATGAGGCGATATTTTTTGCCCCTGAAGCGGAGGGGTGTTATAATAATAATAATAATAATAGCTCCCCTCACCGATTTCGGTGTCGGTAGCCGATATCATTGAAACCAGGCCAGCTACGCAGGAGTTATTTTTTAGTGCCCAAGTGTGTGCGCAATACACAAAGACACTCTCTCATCCTTTTACTCTCATAACCCAGTGGGACGGTAAACCGACACGACTGGCGAGAGAACAGGCGCAGGACCGACATTTTACATGCCCATCCGACGCATGGATTATCTTTCTTGTCAGACAATCAGGTGATCAGCCTGCATTGTCCTAAACAAACTTGAAAGTAACATTTTTCGTTGTTGAACCCACGGCCGCCGGGTCGGAGCGAAGCTCAGAACCACTAGACCACGGAGGCGGTTATAAGTTTGACGTCTGTGTGTGTTTGGTGTGTCTGTCACATGGTAGTCTTCACTTCCTACTCCACCTTCATTCTTCTGATTAATTTATTTGCTTCCAAGACAGATCTAGCATGTCCCTCAGATATCCCAGGGCCCTGATTCAAGATGCCATCGCTATATATCGCTTACGAGGTGTGACAGCGAAATGTATGGAATTTGACATAAGCTTCGCTAAATAACGAGCGAAATCGTATGTCATTTAACGAAACTTTTATCAAATTCCATACATTTTGTTGCGATAGCCATGGCATCTTGAATCAGGGCCCTGAGATCATATCAAAGAGTTTTTAAGGTGTGTTACCACTGTCGACCCTGGCTAAACAGGAGTTGTCATGGAATGTACTGACGAATGCCCCACATTCTTCCGTAATAAAAAATGGTAACCTTGAAATGAACAGATTGTCATCTACAAAATTTCGTTCAAAGGCGACGTAGTCCCAGTATTTTTAGTTTATTCTATGGTTTTTTTGTCTTTTTTGTGTTAAGAATATTTATTTATTTATTTAATAACACTTCATCGGCGTTTCTCGTTCAAATTTTTGGTGTTTTTTTTATTGTCTCTATTATGCTATTGTTTGTGTAATAATAATGTTACTATCGTGTAGTGTAATGTCTGAATTATCTATCACTCGTTTATTTATTGGCAATATTAGGTTCACAAAAGTCAGATCAATTCGTCGAGAAATGGAGCATCTAATGGTATTTCCTGTAGCAAATTGGGTACGTGGTATTTTATTCTGAAGTTTTATTTTAATGTTATATATTATCAACTAACGCTGGTAGTTTCCGAGACATACTTATTTTAAATTCTCAACGTGATGACGTCATTTTCAAACACTTTAAATTTACAATAATTTGAAATGTCTGTTTATTCATTGACTCGTGGTCTTGTTCAATGAGACAAAAACTGGTGTATTGTTATAGATACAAATCTCTGCTAGGATAACAGTTTTAAACGGTTTTGTATACCTAGTAACATCATCAATTTACTTCATTTCATCATTGTCATTCAATAACAGTTTTTTAATTTTTTAATTTTAGCCCAACTACGTAAATATACAAGGTGTAAAATAAATGAGTCTTAATACTAGAGGGTGTGTAATGTGTACGTGCTTCTTATTACTATTACTAGACGCTTCGCTCCTATTCGTTGCAGTGTAATGTTATAATATAACCTAAGGCGTTCCTCTATAAATGGACTATCCAACTAAAAAAGAAATTTTCTCAGGAACTGAGTAGTTCCTGAGATTAGCGCGCTTAAACAAACAAACAAACTCTTCCGGTTTTATAATATTAGTATATGTATAAAGTACCTCTTATAACGTCAGTACTTTCACAGTAAACTCTAAATACGGGATCCATACGCACCCTAAAGAATATTATATTATCACTAATTAGTATTATAGCCTGTATAGACTATGTTACTTGGGCTATTATTACAAATCTATTGACACCTTTTTCCATACAATCCACAGTAAAGGTGCAATGTAACAAACACATCAGCCATCAGCCATCGCTAATATCACTTCCGAAGATAGAAAACAAAATGTATGGGAAATGACATAAGATTCGCTAAATTGACTGAAACAGGTTGACTGGTAGATAATGCCTTAAGGCATTAAGTACAAATGTGCATGATGCTTAAATAAATAAAAATAAATAAAAAATGACAATTCGTATGTCACTTAGCGAATCTTATGTCAAAACCCATACACTTCGTTTTCTAACTTCGTCGGTGATAAAAGCGACGGTGTCTTGAATCAGGGCCCAGACTGCCATAACTATTCTGCGCCTTCACTGTCGTCACTCGTCAGGTAGGAAGCGTTCAACGATTTATTATAATTATAATTATCTATTGAAGCTTCAAACCACGTCAATCTGACCCCGAGCTAGGTATCCGAAGAATGTTACAGGTACCAGACAACGAAAATATATTTAAAGCTTTTATACTATACATGTTTTTATTATATTATACACAAATGTAATACACATCCATTAACATTGAAAACTTTTTGTTCCCTCGGCGGGATTCGAGCCCGCGACCTCTCGCTCGAGCACCAAAACCAACCACTGCGCTACGGAGGTCGTCATATTCGAGTCGAGCTAATAATATATATTATCTACCATAAGATCATAGTGTAATTTGCTATAATAACCGTATTACTGGCCGCAAAAATACTAACAGTGTACCACTAACGGCCGCATTACGGTAACAAATTGCTCACATTACGTGGTCATAATATTGTAAACCTCTGTATGTGGGTTAATCTGTATATTACTAAGTACACGTTGCTCGCAAATTGTCGTAATTTCAGGTATCCACAGAAGCCTTAAAGTACTTCCTCGGGGTACACTTGCCACGTTTGGCAGGCTGGTTGGCGAGCGCAATGATAACAGAAGCCCTGCATCACATTTTCGAACTCAATTTATTAAGGGAGAATCTTGCATATTGTTTTAAGCTATATAAAAAATTTGACGACCTCCGTAGCGCAGTGGTGGAGCGCAGGCGTTGGCGCTCGAGCGAGAGGTCGCGGGTTCGAATCCCACCGAGGGAGGGAGATAGAGGATAACGAGGGAGGGAACAGGGAACAAAAAAGTTCTCAATGTTCCTGGGTCATGGATGTGTATTAAATTTGTGTATAATATAATACAAATCTTCAATATGTGTGTAGTATGAAAGTATGAAATACATTTCCGTTGTCTGATAACTGTAACACAAGTTCTTCGGATACTTATCACTGGACCAGACTAACGTGGTGTGACGTCCAGAGATATTATTATTATGTCTGTGTATAGCTTCCATGCTCACGGGAAATTAAATCCCGGACCTTTGGAAGGCATGCGTGGGGCCGAAGCCAACACGCAGAGGCCCCGTTACACAATAAAAAAAAACAAATAAAACATATCTCAATTTATAAACCGATAATCCTCTGGTAAATATAATGAAGATTATTGTATACTTTTTTGGGATTTTTCAATAAGTCCAGTATTGAGAAAAAATGTTTCAAAGTACTTGAATTTTCATCTGATCGCGAGCACGCAGCCATAAGCAAAAAAGTAGAAAAAGTACAAGTCATTTGTGTATTACTACTGTGCAATTCATTTAAAGATTGAAGAGTAGGCATACAGGCGTCGGAGAAACTTAGATTTAAGTGAAAAACAAACATTTCTATAATCGGTCAATGTTGGACCGGCTCCAACTGCAAGGAGTGCGGTTTGCGATAACAGATATTTTTATATTCCGCTTAAGGCGATGTGTTTCGACGAGATAAAATGCCAACGAGGGGGCTAGGTAGGTCCTAATAAGCTGGACTACTGTAAAAAAGTGTAAAATAAATGAGTGATAATATTATGTTCACAGTCACCCCACACGTACTTTGACTGTAATTTAAATATTTTTTTCGACATTTTAAACTACTTTTCTCCAAAATCTATAAAGTGTCAGATCATAATTTTAATATCGCCTTATAGGGTTAAAAAGATTAGTAGAATATATATTATAAACTAGTTCATGAGAATACTACGTCTAAAATATATTCTGAAAAATAGTAGCTTATGATTGAATTTAGAATTTATTTTGGGCAGTTAACGGAATTTGTTTAATTGAGTGAATAACAGCTCAGCCCAGTGATTAAGCACACTATCAGTTGAAAAGAAAAGTAACTATAACTGAGATATGATTTTCTCATTCAAGAAATGTATGTTTTGCTTATTGTAATTCATGTGACTAAAAAATAACAAATTGTAATAAGTAACTTTTTTTTAAGTTTTTGTCATTTTTTTAAATATACATGTCTAAGATGAGAAAAGGTAGTATCATTATATCCTAAAGTTATAATGACTGCCTTTTTTACACCCTGCATTGAGTATTTAAGGATTGAATAGTAAAAACATAAACCAATATCAAATCCTTTTCTATTTTTGGGCATTGCACTGCCAAATTAATATTTTAGGTTTTTGTTATTTTTTTAAAACAGAATATTATTCTTTGTTTTTTATTTTCTTAATTTTCCGATTTCGTATATGTTTTCTGTACTTGTATAAGATAATGTGTGATAACTAAAATGGAAATAAATCAGTTATTATTATTAAATCAAAACATTTTATCTAAGTATATCTTCTTCTATACATCTATACATATAATAAATCTGTAGAGGGGTCATGTCTGTACATTAAGAATATTTAAGTGAAAATTAAAAAAAGGGGGTCTATATAAGCCACAGAACCTAAAAATAACATTTTTGAAAAAAATGTCTGTCTGTCTGTCTGTCCATATGGGAATGTTTGTCGTCGCATCACACTAAAACCACTGTATGGAATGAAATGAAATTTCGCAGGCAGGTAGCTTATGACTTGAAGAGCATTATTGGAAATTATTATCCCGAAAAACAAAAGGGTTCCCGTGGGATCTTCAAAAAATTTTAGCTATCTATTTGACGGTATTTCAGCCAAACTACTCAACGTATTTAAATGAAATTTGGCAGGCAGGTAGCTTATGATCTGAAGAGCATTATTGGAAATTGTTATCCCGAAAAACGAAAGGGTTCCCGTAGGATCTTCAAAAAATTGTAGCTACCTATTTGACGGTATTTCAGACATACTACTCAACGTATTTAAATGCAATTTGGCAGGCAGGTAGCTTATGATCTGAAAAGCATTACTAGAAAATTATTATCCCGAAAAACAAAAGGGTTCCCGTGGGATCTTCAAAAAATTTTAGCTACCTATTTGAAGGTATTTCAGCCAAACTACTCAACGTATTTAAATGAAATTTGGCAGGCAGGTAGCTTATGATCTGAAAATGATTACTGGAAATTATTATCCCGAAAAACGAAAGGGTTCCCGTGGGATCATCACAAAATTGTAGCTACCTATTTGACGGTATTTCAGCCAAACTACTCAACGTATTTAAATGAAATTTGGCAGGCATGTAGCTTATGACCTGAAGAGCATTATTGGAAATTGTTATCCCGAAAAACGAAAGGGTTCCCGTAGGATCTTCAAAAAATTGTAGCTACCTATTTGACGGTATTTCAGCCAAACTACTCAACGTACTTAAATGAAACTTGGCACAAAGGTAGATTGTAACATGAAATAATCAACATAATATTTTTAACCGACTTCCAAAAAAGGAGGTGGTTTCTTAATTCGTAAATATATGTTTTTTTTTATGTTTTTTCGTGGATATCTTCGTCGTTTATGAACCGATTTTAAATATTAATGTAATAACACTACTACTTAGTCTTTGAAGATATACGTTTGGGAATTTCGACACCGCTTATACTGCAAGCATATATGGTAATTAATAAATAAAAAACCGGGCAAGTGTGAGTTGGAATTGCGAATCGAGAGTAGACCGCCGACGCCGAAAAATTTGGCGGTCGGCGCCAGCAGCACAGCGTCGGAGTGAAAGTCGGCGTCGGGCGTCAGCGTCGCAATTCAGGCGTCGCGCCGTCGGGCGTGGGCGTTGGCGTCGGGCGTCGCGGCGTCGGGCGTCGTGGCGTCGAGCGTCGCGGCATCGGCGTCGCGACGTTGCATCGCAACGTTGGGCGTCGGCGTCTGAGTTGGGCGTCGGCGTCTGAGTCGGGCGTCGCGGCGTTAAGCGTCGCGGCGTCGGGCGTGGGCGTCGCGACGTCGGGAGTCGCGGCGTCGGGTGTCGTGGCGTCGAGCGCCGCGGCGTCGGCGTCGCGACGTTATGCATCGCGACGTTGGGCGTCGGCGTCGTGAGTCGGGCGTCAGCGTCTGAGTCGGGCGTCGCGGCGTCGTGCGTCGCGGCGTCGGGCGTCGGCTATTATACATATACGGGAGATTAGCGCGTTTAAACAAACAAACAATTTACATTTGGGGACTTTCGTTGCATGCGCTGCATAAACGGTTTAAGTCAAACAAACACCACGCGAACGAAGTCGTGGGCACAGCTAGTTCAGAATAAATTTTTACAAAATGTTTTCTGAACGTCGTATCTACGTGATGTCTACCACAGTAATAAATCTAGCAAATCAGTTTTGCCTTACGCTTAACGTCGGGCGTCAGCGTCGCGACGTTGGGCGTCGCGGCGTCGGGCGTCAGCGTCGCGACGTCGGGCGACGGCGTCGGGCGTCAGCGACGCGACGTCGGGCGTCGGGCGTCGGCGTCTCGGCGAGGGGCGTCGGCGTCACGACGTTGGGCGTCGCGGCGTTGGGCGTCGCGGCGTTGGGCGTGGCGACGTTAGGCGTCACGGCGTCGGGCGTGGGCGTCGTGACGTTGGGTGTCGGGCGTCGCGGCGTCGGGCGTCGGCGTCACGACGTTAGGCGTCGCGACGTTAGGCGTTGTGACGTTAGGCGTCACGGCGTCGGGCGTGGGCGTCGCGACGTTGGGTGTCGGGCGTCGTGGCGTCGGGCGTCAGCGTCGCGACGTTGTGCGTCGCGGCGTCGGCGTCGGGCGTCATTGCCTCGGGCATCGCGGCGTCAGGCGTCATTGCGTTGGGCGTTGCGGCGTCGGGCGTCGCGGCGTCGGGCGTCACGGCGTCGGGCGTCGTGGCGTTGGGCGTCTCGGCATCGGGCGTCAGCGTCGCGACGTTGAGCGTCGCGGCTTCGGGGGTCGGGCGTCGCGACGTCGGGCGTCGGCTATTACACATATACGGGAGATTAGCGCGTTTAAACAAACAAACAATTTACATTTGGGGACTTTCGTTGCATGCGCTGCATAAACGGTTTAAGTCAAACAAACACCACGCGAACGAAGTCGCGGGCACAGCTAGTTCAGAATAAATTTTTACAAAATGTTTTCTGAACGTCGTATCTACGTGATGTCTACCACCGTAATAAATCTAGCAAATCAGTTTTGCCCGCTTGTGCGCGGTGCATCGCCTTAAAAGTAAGGATTTTCTACTGAACTCTGCGAGTCACTTTTCATTTGTAATAATGATAGTAATGATACTTACTTTGCTGCATAGATCTATATATGTGTCGATTATATTCTAGGTTCTTGATGTAAAATGTTAGACAGTAATATGTATAAGGTTGTGTAATTGTTACAGAAAAAGGAATAAACGATTATTATTATTATTATGATTTAAAATAGATTATTATATAAATTTTATAAAATCCTTTATGATCAGACCGTAATATATCCAGAATGATTAATGGTTCATATATTAAGCCGAATATATTGAGAAGAGAATGAATGACACGTAGAGCATATTTTGTTTTAGCACCTCATATAAATTACTTAATATAACTAATAAAAATATATTCAAATGTCATAAATGACTACAAGGAATGAATCTTACTATCCTAGCTAATATCTAATCCTATATATATCCTAGCTAATATCGCTGGCTGATAAATCTTCCTAATCGTGATTTGTCGTGTTATGGTAAGTAATTTATAGAAGGTGCCAAAACAAAAATTGTTCTACGCGTCCTTCTCTTTACACTATATTCGGCTTGATAATATATTATTATGAACCATGAATTAGCCTGTAAAAGCACTTGTCAATACAAATCAAATCATAAAAAAAAACGAAAGGTCGCGGGTTCGAATCCCGCCGAGGGAACAAAAAGTTTTCAATGCTCCTGGGTCATGGATGTGTATTAAATTTGTGTATAATATAATAAAAATCTTAAATATGTGTATAGTATAAAAGTATTAAATATATTTCCGTTGTCTGGTACCTGTAACACAAGTTCTTCGGATACTTAGCACAGGGCCAGATTGACGTGGTGTGAAGCGTCCATAGATATTATATATTATATTATAATACAAATCAAATGAGCCCAATAAGATCAACTCATAATAGTGCATTGTCAGACAACGTGAAAATGCGAAATATTAATTCCATTGAAAGTCAGTAAAGGTAATAATTTCATAACACACTGGAACAGGTGAAAGCAAATAAAAGCTTGTAAAATATAACAAATTGAAATTTCAACTTTAGCCATTTAAGTTAAAAATGTTGCCTCAGTAATCGTATCAAAAATGGTTGGAAATAAAAATGGCGAAACACAATTTGAAATAACTGCGCTGGATGTAAAATTAAAAGCTCACTTCATACGTCCAGTAAATACAACGCTTAGAAAGTTCTATACCACTTTTATGTTTATTTCGGCTATTTCCGGAGTTTGATTTAAATTTGTGAAGGCAGTAGTTTGAATGGCTGTAAGTTGTAAGCCGACAAGCGAGCTAGATCACTAGGAATTTTCTAGGTTTTTAATAGTAAATGTATGCGTATTTTGGCAATAGTTTTGAACAGTTCAGCACTTGTTAATTCACGTCGATTTTATATGTACGAGTACTTAATACAAACACCGTGAAACACGTAACATTGATACACAACGGCCGTTTTTCCATACAAAAACAGGGGTGCATGCGACCCCTTTCTTTTACGCAACCCTTTTCTTTGCAACAAAATCCTTAGTTATCGTACGTGTTGCCCCAAAAAACTAGCTTATATTAATTCCCATGATCTACCCTGTATTTGTACCAAATTTTATCAATACTGGTCCTGTAGTTTCGAAGCCTATTCGATGCACAGAAAAACAAAAAAGCACATTTTTCCTGTTTATAAAATAAGTATAGTTATAAACTTTACTTATTTTATTATACGGTATACCGTAACTCCACGGTGGGCTGTGGTATAGCTTGGCTGTCGACCTTGGAGGTCCTGGGTTTGATTCGCGCGTTGGAACAACAAAATATGATGTTTCCTAGTTTGGCTAGGAAAATGCAATGACCCGATTGTCTGATAAGTAAGATGATCAATGCGCCGGATGGGCAAGTAAAAAGTCCGTCTTGTGCCTTAACTTTCGCCAGTTGTGTCGGTTAATTCTCCCACTGGGTTATGAGAGTAAAAAGGAGGAGAGAGTGTCCTTGTGTATTGCGCACACACTTAAGCACTATAAAAATGACTTCTGCATAGTTTTAAACAAAAAATTCGACCACCGACATTGAAATCGATGTAGGAACTATTAACAGATATAAATAGCATACAACAAATACCTTTACACTCGCATTTATGATATTGATAAAGTGAAAAAGAACACCTTTACAAAGTTAACAAAGAAAAGGAAAGGTTGGACTGTATTACAAGTAAGTATTGAGTAAACCGTTTTACCTTCACCTTCAGAACACACGGAGCTGTAAAACCTTTGTACGGAGATGAAAGAAAAAGGATTTTCTGTACCGAAACAAATATCCTTTAATGTACATATTAATTTAATACTGACAAAACTTTTACGATTACGGAAAAAGAATATATTCAAGGTTGTACACTTGTTTTATTTGGGTCTGACTGTATTTCTGAACCACCGACGAAAACAGAAGGAGTTTTCTAGGTTTTTAATAGTAAATGTATGCGTATTTTGGCAATAGTTTTGAAGTTTTAATTTTGAAAACAGAAGGATGTTACAAATTTGTAGTCTGTTGTGTAGAGATGGGCGCCACGCCGGGTATGCCGCGCCTCGCCGATTTCGAACGACGCCGGCGCCGCCGAGGCCGAGAGACCTGAAACTCGGCGCGCCGAACGGTTCTTGTGACGTTTTTTTTATGAAAATGTTGACAATTCCTACTACCAGCTCGCCAAATGACCGTGTATTCTATAACTCGAACAGGACTACTTGATAATACGCTCACACACGCGCAGCGCTAAGATTTGTATGGATTTTGCGCCGCAGCGACTGCAGATGATGACTTCCTCGCTGGCGGCGCCCATGCTCTTGTTGTATCATAGCTCCGAAACGGATGAACGAGTTTTGATCTATATTTTGTTTGGAAGCTTACGGGATTAAGAGCGCACTTAGCTGTAATTCATTATCACTTATTTGTTCAATGCTTGACAATTTTACTTAAACTATTTTATTTTGTTGTTTGTGTTGTTTAGCGTTGGTGTCCACGCTCACGACAACGGCTTCGTGAATGTAGCTCCAGTAAAAGTGGTAGCCACGAGCGATAATCGGTGACGGACTTCTTGTAGGTGAAATATAGAACAGACTAATCGGGTTAGAAATAATATGGATGAAAATCTGCCCTATTATCGGAGCGATAATCGGCGACCGACATTTCGTAGATAAAATGGAACATACTGATCAGTTTAGACATAATATGGAGGAAAATCTGGCCTGTTATCGGAGCGATAACCGACGACCGACATTTTGTAGATAAAATGGAATATACTGAGCGGTTTAGACATAATATGGAGGAAAATCTGCCCTATTATCGGAGCGATAAAAGGCGACCGACATTTTGTAGATAAAATGGAACATACTTATCGGTTTAGACATAATATGGAGGAAAATCTGCCCTATTATCGGAGCGATAAAAGGCGACCGACATTTTGTAGATAAAATGGAACATACTTATCGGTTTAGACATAATATGGAGGAAAATCTGCCCTATTGTCGGAGCGATAATCGGCAACCGACATTTTGTAGGTAAAAAAATGGAACATACTGATCGGGTGAGAAATAATGAGGAGTAAAATCGGCCGTAATATCGGAGCGATCACCAGCGACCGACATTTTGTAGGTCAACAATGGAACATACTGATCGGCTTAGATATAATATGGAGGAAATCGGTCCCACAAAAAGGTGTGGCTGGGCACCCTTAGAACCATAAATATGTCAGTTATTAAAACCGACAAGTCAAATGTAAAGTTTCGTCAAGTCTCAAGTGGCAGTTCGTTCCCGGGCGAGGCAATTAATCACGGCCCGCTAACGAGCAGCCAACACCTCGTGATAAGTGCTGATAGATGGCGCTAATTGCGAAACCTGGTGCTGATCATCTTTCAGTACTGAATTCAGTAAAAACTACATCGTACTAATCCTACAAATATAACAAATGTTTGTAAGAATGCATGTATACAGAATGATTCATGGTTGATATATTAAGCCTAATTAAAAGTTTGTTTACAAGTTTGGTTAGGACAATGCAGGCTGATCACCTGATTGTCTGACAAGAAAGATGATCCGTGCGTCGGATGGGCATGTAAAAAGTCGGTCCTGCGCCTGTTTTCGCACCAGTCGTGTCGGTTTACCGTCCCACTGGGTTATGAGCGTAAAAGGAAGAGAGAGTGTCTTTGTGTATTGCGCACACGCCTGGGCACTATAATATAACTCCTGCTTAACTGATCTGGTTTGAATGAAATCGGCTACCGACATCGAAATCGGTGAGGGGAGCTGTTATTATTAATATTATATGTATATTAAGCTCAATATTATAGTGTGAAGAGAATGATGTCTAGGTCATTTTTTCATTTTTTGTTTTGGCACCTCATATAAATTTCTTAATATAACTCTTATTTTTTCAAAAGTCTAAAATATTGACAAGGAGTGTATCTTACTATTCTGGGACTCGCTGGCTCCTAGTCTACACACACGAACGCACTGGTCATTGATCTAAGACCTGACCAGGATTGATACTTATCTGTTTTGTGACTTTAATGGAGATCTTTAATCGAGATTTGTCGCGTTATGTTAAGTGATTTATATGAGGTGCCAAAACAAAAAATGCTCTATGCGTCCTCCTCTTCACACTATATTCGTCTTTATATATATGAACCATGAATCATTCTGTATTGCTCTTTCACACAATAACACGCAAATCACTATGTTTCGCGCGATTTTTATTTCGCGTACATAGTATTAGGAAACAAAGTATTTAAAGATCGGTTTGAGCTACGATACTAATCCAGACTCATCAAACTTAAACACCAGTCTTATTTCGGGGGTTACAATCACCCACTGCCAAATTACCTGGGCATAATGAGAGATTTGAGTTTCATTACCAGTAATATAACTAAAATCTCTTTTACCTTACTTTTAAAAACATTTTTCAACGTTTCAAATTGGCAGTAATGTATGTTAAAGCTGTTGAGTTCCACATTGAGATATAATATTCAACCGAAAGTTCGCGGATTCCACAAAAAGTGGATAGTTTAACTGAAGTTTGGTCTCATTCGTTTTACAGTTACGGTATAAAAAGTTACTTCAATAAATTTAATTTGATACAATAATTTAAACATTTATAACTACACTTACATTACTTTATGGATATTGAAAGCAGAAAGGTTAATAGGCAAGTATTAATATTATTAACGGTTAACCATCACAATGTATGTGAGTAAAAGGAAGAGAGGTGTCCTTTGTGTATTGCGCACACAATTGGGCACTATAAAATGTCTCCTGTCTCTGGTTTCAACAAAATTGGCTACTGACATCAAAATCGTTTGGCAAGCTATTATTTAATTGTATTTTTTATATAATTAGTGTAAGTTAACTAGATTTTTTTATTATTATTTTTACTCTGTAATAGCATCATATAACTCGCCGTTAAACATGTGTTTGGCGAGATAGTATTGTTTTAATATTTCAGTGTAATTTTAGATGAATAAATGATAAAAAAAATGTATATAACTTTTATACGTACTTATTCTGCTTCCATACTAAAACTAGGTGTACCTCATGGTTTCATGCTTTATATTTGCACGATGCTTTATAATGTACGTACAGAGTTTAAAGATTTGTTACTTCGTTTTTTTATTTGACTCCAAATAAACTCAAATCAAATAATTATATATTTCGCAAACTCATATAAATATATTTTTCAATCAGTTCGAAAGTTATTGGAAAACATAATGTTAACATCTTGCAGTTCAAGCGAGTTGAAAACTAGCTAACTACTATCACTTAGGAAAACCGCGGAAAAGTAGAATTGAGAAATTGAAAATTACGCTCAATTGCTATTTTGTAGTTATTTATTATTAGTAGATTTGTTTCTTATACTTCTAATATAATCTGTAAAGTTTATGATACTGATGGATGTTTTACAGTTTTGCCCACATAAGCCTCCCCCAAAGTGTTTAATGGAAGGCCTTGGTAGCATAAAATAATAACAATGTCCGAAAAAATGCTGCTGCCCATTTCCGGAAATAATATTCTCTCTGTGGTAATCCCAGGGACATTATAGATATTACTTAATAACAAATTTAAAAATTCAATTTACAATAAATAAATAAAAAATTACTTAAAAAAAAAACTGACTTCCGAATTCAACAACAAAAAAATATAAATTTATCAAGGATACCATCATCATATACTTTACCTGATGGACTATGGGACCACCTGGGAAGTAACAAACAAAAAAATAATTTCACAAATCGTTCCAGGCGTCTTTGAGTAATTGGTGAATGCTACATAAAACAAAAATACATGTGGCTCTCGGGGTCTGCCGCGGTAAAGCTATTGCATACTTACTTACTTATTGCATATCAACTTATCCGATACAACCAATGCCACCTAGAGGCGAGTTGTTGAACTAAAGAGACAAGCGTGATATTTCAAAAAAGTCATTAAAAGTCATTAAATCAGTAGCATAGAATATAGATGGCAATAAAAAGTATCCGGTCGGAGTGGGTGTGAGGTTATTTTCGTTACGGAATTTCTGGATTCGGTCTCCACGCTCAAGGCCCGCGATAGAAGCTATATATATTAAAATTCTAAGAATTAAGAACCACCTCCTTTTTTGAAGTAAAAATATTATATTCAATATTCCTGTTAAATAAAACACAAAACACAAGGATAAGCGAATAATAAAGTGTTCAAGTAGTGTCTGAGCGGGAGATAAACCTTCTATTATGCCGAAGAGCCTTTGTAATCGCGGGAATAATTGACAGTTTTGTAGCAAATGGAGTAACAATAGTTTATTCCTTCGCTGCTGGGGGTTAGAGTGAAGTTGTTACCCCGGCTCCACACTACTCGCGAAGTTGAACGAAGTTAGACGAATAGGATAGTGTAGAGATGCATGTCGGCTTACCTCGTCAAACTTTACTAGTACTTCGCCGTACTTCGCCGAGGAACTCCGCGAGTAGTGTGGAGCTTAAAAGATTGAGACTGTTCATCGAGGTGATATTAGTGAAATGCGATTTCACTATACTGCCCTAATAATAGTCAGGGTTCCCCCATACATTGTTTTAACTTGATTAGTATTAATTTAGCAAATTTTTCTTAAGTAACTTCATTTTGATGAGACGTCCAATAATTTCTTGGACGGACTTCGATTGTGGTAGATAACAGAGTTAGCAAGGATAAAAAAATATATTTATAGATAACGTACCGCGCAATTTGTAGGACAATTATGTCTGTTGAATTACATTAATATTAACTAAGTAATAAAAACAAAATCAGATGGTTACTAATAGTTAAAGATGACCTCGTTATCGATACAAGTTGGCAAGAGGGAACTCTTTGATGAAACCATAGATTTTGTGGGACAAATATTTTTTCGGATAATTGAGATCATTATCTTGAGAATTATCAAAAAAAAAATTTTCGAATCACCAAATCCACAAAATTTATTCTTGCTATCTCTGTTAGCTACCACAAACAAGAGTTCCATCCAAGAAATTATTGGGCGACTCATCAAAATGAAGGTACTCATGAAAAATTTGCTTGATACTAATCAAGTGAAAACAATGTATGGGGGAACCCTAACTATAATGGCCGCTTTGCACTTTAGCTTACTTTAGCCAATGCGGTATTCAATAGGCTAAAATTACAAGATTGTCGCTGGTCGGACCATAATAATTTCGTTCGGTCTTCGGCGGAATCACTCTGACCTCCATAGATAATATAATCTACAACGAAGTACACATAAATTCCCTTGGAACAGCCGCAAATCGAGTTACTTCTTTGATTATACATCTAAGATGTCGCTTAGGCTGTATTTGCGTGTGGCGTTTTAGGCGACATGTAATTGTAGCCATAAAACACATTGCACTGTCTGGTAGGCTAAGAGAATCGTGAAAGAAATATAAAAAAAAACTTTACTAAACAAACAAAAAATCTGCATCATGGGCAGGGGCGCCACTTTACCAGCTAAATCCATTTGACGCCGTACAAAGACGCGCAATCCAAATCGTCAACGACCCACGAATCACTGACAGGCTGGAACAACTAAGTCTTCGGAGAGACATAGGTTCCCTCTGCGTGTTCTACCGACTTTACAACGGTGAGTGCTCCGCAGAATTGTTCGACCTGATGCCCACGTCACCCTTCCACCATCGCACCACCTGCCGAAGATTGTTTCACCCACATCGGTTGGATCAATGGCGATCCACCACGGTCCGATTCTCCCGATCGTTCTTGCCGCGCTGCAAACTGTGGAATGAGCTTCCTTCTGAGGTATTCCCGGAACGCTATGACATGGGGTTCTTCAAGAAAGATGTTAAAAAAGTTCTCCTTCAGGGCCGACGCTGCATTGGTGATTCCTCTGGTGTTGCCCATGTTCATAGGCGACGGTGACCGCTTACCATCAGGTGGCCCGTCTGCCTTTTCGTCTAACTCTATAAAAAACCCTATAAAAAAAATCAAACATTCGTTAATTTTTATGAAACCTTGAAAATAATATTTGCTAATAAAAGTATCTACAAGTACCTAATTATGGACTCTTTTACACCATGACAATCTGGTCCCGTGCCGGAATATATTAGGTCCTTACATAAGAAATTGGCGTTTTGTATGGGAGGAACATATGCCTATATGTTCCTCCTTTTTTCATATTTTTTCATATTAAAATATATTTTATTAATCAAAGTATGTACCATTGCTATCTATACATTTTTGCCATCTTATAAGTAGTTCATTGATCCCTTTACTAAAATAACCATTCGGACGGGAATCAATGAAATCTTTGAAAGCGGTTTGGACTGCCTCATCGGAATTGATTTTTTTTCCTTGCAAGAAGTTATCCAAATTTCAAAAAAACCTGGTAATCTGTTGAAGCAAGGTCCGGAGAGTACGGTGGATGTCTTAGACATTCCATTTGAAGCTCCTCTAATTTGGTAGCCGTCTCTTGGGCCGTGTGTGGTCTAGCGTTGTCTTTAAGCAGCAGTGGCGTAGAGCGATTGACAAGTCTCGGTTGTTTTCGGCGAGCTTTTCCATCATGGTTTGCAGTTGCTGACAATAGACATCAGCCGTAATCGTCTGACCAGATTTAAGAAAGCTATAGTGTACGACACCGGCACTAGTCCACCAAACGCTTACAAGTAACTTTTTTTGAGTCAATTTCCGCTTGGGGCAAGACTTTGCTGGTTCACCAGGGTTCAGCCATTGCGATGAGCGTTTACGATTATCGTAAAGGATCCACTTTTTATCACATGTTGATCCGATTTAAAATTCCTTCATTATTGTGTCGGTTGAGCATGTAACGCAACAGTCGACGCGCGTTTGTCGGATTGCTTCACTCAATTCATGAGGTACCCACCTTTCAAGCTTTTTGACCTTCCCAATTTGCTTCAAGTGGATTAAAACGGTTTTGTCACTAGCACCGCAGCCTGTAGCTAACTCTGATGTGGTTTGCGATGGATCTGCTGCCACAATAGCCTTCAATTCATCATTATCGATCTCGGTCTCCGGCCGTCCACGGGGCATGTTCTGCAGGTCGAAATTTCGAGAACAAAAGCGTTGAAACCAAAAACGCACCGTGTTTTCTTTTGCGACACCACCCCCATACACATCATTAATCCTTCGAGCCGTTTCTGCAGCACTGGTGCCACGGTGGAACTCGTACTCGTAAATAATGCGATATTTTAAGTTTTCCATTTTGTGAAATGAGTGACGCAGAAAAAAAATCAAAAGAGAAAAAAACAAATGAATTACGGTTTTCAAAACACAAATGCATGAGTAAATAGCTGTTTAAATTTGAATTTGGAATTCCTAACCAAAGAGGATATATTTAAGACCAAAGTGGCCAGTACGACAAAACACCAATTTCATATGTAAGGACCTAATATTTAGGACTTTTTGTATGATAATACACCTACGCAAACTAATCATTATTTAGTATTTTAGTACATATCCGTGACTCAGGAAAGATTTTTTTTGTTTCCTCTGCAGGAACTCGCGACTTCAGGCACTAACTTCTGAACCACAGAGGTCGTCAACCTTTTATCATAATTGCATTTGAACGTAATTGATTGAAAATGTGATACACTTTGTAAACGCTACTCTGTACGCGGCCTAACCTTCCGCCCAGTGTACGAGGCCTTATTCAAAGCAAAACGTCAACGTTGGTAATTCGCCACCAGCTTCAGAAGGATTTCTGAAGAGTTACGACATATTTGAGGATCTTGAGATTTGTTCGGAGCAACGGAGGATTGTGGACGTGTGTCTGACAAGATTTATTGTTGTCTTTACAATATTTTTATTGCCTCGTACCAAGTTACCGGCTTGTACCAAGTTACCGGCTTGTACCAAGTTACCAACTCGTACCATGTAAGCTGGACAAAAGTATTTTATGTTTATTTTTTATTTTTCTTTATTAGGGACAACCAACAGTGCTCACAATGTATCTTAAAAACTAGGTCTTACATAATGTATTATTTATAGTGAAACCAACACCGTCATACACAAATTCAAGCCGCGACATTACTCGAAATGTGTGTATGAGTGTAGTTACATATGTATTGGTGCATGTATTGATGTGTGTGTGTAGGGGGTGGATAGCACCCTAGCCCTACGACTGAGGTCTTGGGATCAGTCAAAGTAGTTTAGTTTTCAGGGTTCTATACGTACAGGTTAATGATAAAAAAACTACGTTTAAAAAAACCTTCAACAACTAAAAAACATAAAATAATACTTTTGTAATGTAGTTACAATTAATTTGTTTAGATCGGTTTTTATTCTTAATTTTTTAGTGTCTCTAAGTGAAAGTATAAGATAAATCCGTTTGGAAGCTACGAAGCTGCTACAACAGACAGTCACCATATTTATAATTTTCACCTCCTTTTTGCGTAGTCAATTATAAATGTGAAACTCCTTAATTAGCCGTACTGAAACTAAATTCGTGTAAAAAAACAGTCACTATAACTTTGTGATACGATTTTACCTTTCCTTATTTTAGGAATGTATTTTTTATTATTTTTTCGTCTAAAACTACAAAAACTTTTTTTTTACTTTTTATCATTTTTTATTAAATTTGTCGCTAGAATAACGCAAAAGCAAAAAAAAATAATTAAAATTTTTGTAAAAATAATTAATACATTTTCTAGAAGAAGAAATTTTAATGGATACATGGGATCATTGAGTTTATGATATTACTTACAAATAGGGTTTGAATTTGAAAATGCATTTAAGCGTTAAGCATTTTAAGCATTGATGTAAATTTCTCAGTAAGGAACGGCCCCGACTAAGCCTTTTAATTGTTTCCAACTCAGTGCCCTATTTTGCGGGCTGAAGTTGGTATCTCAGAAGTAGACTTGGGTGCCGAGTAAAATTTGCCAAATTATGGCGGCGCGGCAGCGTGGAAATAATCACCGTCTGCAGGCACAGCGGCGTAAAATCCACAAAAATAGTACAGCGACGGCATATGATCTTCGGCGCGTATGTAACTATGTAAACGTTTATTTAGTTTTGTATTTGACATGCTGATAGTAGGAATTTTCAGTGTTTTCATAGCGAAAAACGCTAATAGACCGTTCTGCGCGCTGAGTTGAATCCTCGGCGGCGGTGGCGCCGACCGAAATCAGTGCGGCATACTCGGCACGGCGCCCACGTCTACTGAGGTTCGTGGCGTTCCACCGCCAGCGCTGCAGCACAGAATCCACATACATGTTATGAACCATTAAGTAATAAATTGAGCATTGTACATAATGCCTGGTCATTACTATGTATGTCCAACTTGAGATTAACTTGAGATAGATTAAGTTTTACATTGTAAACATATTATGTATACACCTTTTAAAAAGAACAATTTTCCATCTTTTTGCTAAAAGATGGCCCCGTCCGAGTTTCTTACACCGGTTCTTCTCGGCGGGCTAGGGTTGAACTGGTGGTAACCTTTTTGTTGACTTTCCGAAAATAGCTTATTAAGAGCGTGCATTCAATTTACGACGAAGTTTCAGTTTTTCGGTGTTTTTGACTGCCCCTCACACGCATAAAATAACTAAATTAAATAAAACAATTAGAAATATATAAAGATAAACTCTTTATTTTGGACATACTTTTATAAAATTAAAGTTTTAAGTAGTACATTTGAGTAAATTTAAAGATTTCGGAACGCCGAATCGCAAAAATGCCGATTTTAGCTCACTTTGATAAAGAAAATAACAATTAAATCGTGTTAATATAGTTTAATTTCTATTTTTATAAAAGAGATTATAAAGTCCTTAAATGAAATATTGATAAAAAATTAAAAATATATGTATTGTTAACTGCATAAAAAATCTTTTAAAAATGACATAATTTACGTTTTTCAGTGCTGTATTTCTACTGGAAAAACTAAATTTCTTCGATGATATTATTTTTATAATTGATAATCATACTATTGGTAAGTTGACACTATTTTTTATTTAATTAAAAAACGATGTTTATCCCATTATTCAATTTTTAAAAAATTACTTGTTTTCAACCAAGCGCACGCGTCGTGTAAATCGCGATCTATTTAGTACCCGCTGAGAATTCGTGAGGGGAGGTTGTGTCGCTCTGCCCTGGACTGTCAACGTATAAAGGTTCACCGACCTGGTCCGCTCATGGACTTATAGTGCGACTAAACAGAATTGACGCTTTGACGAGCATTAATATTTTTATGAGAAATGGGGGAAATTTACAGAGATTATAATATAATGTCGATTACAAAGTTCATAATATTTGTGGTTTGTATATTTAAAAATTATACTAATCATCATCAGCCCCTGTATGTCTGTCTGTAATATCACAGCCCCTAAATTAATCAAAAGATTTTGATGTCAATTTCTTTAATTGAAAGCTGTTGTGGTTTATATATTTAAAAATAATACTAATCATCATCAGCTCCTGTGTGTCTGTCTGTAATATCACAGCCCCTAAATTAATCAAAAGATTTTGATGTCAATTTCTTTTGTTGAGAGCTGATGTGGTTTGTATATTTTAAAATTATACTAATGATCATCAGCCCCTGTGTGTCTGTCTGTAATATCACAGCCCCTAAATTAATCAAAATATTTTGAAGTCAATTTCTTTAGTTGAAAGCTGATGTGGTGTATATACATATTTAAAAATTATACTAATCATCATCAGCCCCTGTATGTCTGTCTGTAATATCACAGCCCCTAAATTAATCAAAAAATTTTTATGTCAATTTCTTTAGTTGAAAGCTGATGTGGTTTATATTTAAAAATAATACTAATCATCATCAGCCCCTGTATGTCTGTTTGTTATATCGCAGTTCCTAAATGATTGACAAATTTGATGCGGTTTTTTTTAGTTGAAAGTTGGTGTGGTTCATATATTTAAAAATTATACTAATCATCATCAGCGCCTGTGTGTATGTCTGCTTTAATGTAACTGTCATCAATATAACCGAGTATCTGGGGGCACGGCAGTGCTTCTGTCAACTTGAGCACGGCCGTACCATCAATTTCTCGTAGCAGTTTAGGCCATTTTCAACTACCTATAACTTTGTTGTGGATTAAAAGAAGCCTGCATTTTTAGTTACTAGGTAAGCATTGTACAAACACAGTATATTTCAAATGTTATTCAATTTGAAACAGAAGTTACATAATTATAACTTGTCAAACTCCTTAGTTTTGTCACTGACTCAATCACTCACTGACCGATCATCAAAAGTATTAGGCACTTCTAGCAGACATAGAAGCTTCAAATTTGGAATACAAGTAGTGTTTAGTGTATAAATAAGGGAAAAACCTAAAAAAAATATTTCTGTAGAATTATCTAGACTAACTGCATAATTAACGTTGTAATGTCATTTAAATGTATAGGATTAGGAAAAAATGTACATTACGGTCGGTCGTGTTGGCGGCTGCAAATTTTATGGCGAATAGAGCTATATGTAAGGAGTCACTAACCAAAATTAAAAGTTGCGGAAACTCCTAGGTTTTTAGTTTTTGAAAAAATAAAATTCGTAGATTTGTATGAATATTCGACTACTTTTGACGTAATTTTGACAGTTTTTTTTAATATAGCGCCAAAGGCCTTTAAAGTCATGCCATAACTACTAGTCAAATAATATACCAGTTCTAGTTCAATCACCTATTTACTGTAACTAGAGTGAATCGGGCAGAATTCGCTTCTGGCACTCGCCGGCCGCTACCGCGGCACGCTTCGCTCGGCTCGTGCGCAATCTTAAATGTCTCACCTAACCTAACCTAGCAATTTTTATTCTAGTTCAATCACCTATTTACTGTAACTAGAGTGAATCGGGCAGAATTCGCTTCTGGCACTCGCCGGCCGCTACCGCGGCACGCTTTGCTCGGCTCGTGCGCAATCTTAAATGTCTCACCTAACCTAACCTAGCCATTTTTATTCTAGTTCAATGACCTATTTACTGTAACTAGAGTGAATCGGGCAGAATTCGCTTCTGGCACTCGCCGGCCGCTGCCGCGGCACGCTTCGCTCGGCTCGTGTGTAATCTTAAATGTCTCACATAACCTAACCTAGCCATTTTTATTCTAGTTCAATCGCCTATTTTTCTTAACTAGATAATCGGGCAGAATTACGTCAAAAGTAGTCGAATATTCATACAAAAATACGAATTTTATTTTTTCCATAACTAAAAAACTACGAGTTTCCGCAAGTTTAAATTTTGGTTAGTGACTCCTTACATATAGCTCTATTCGCCATAAAAATTGCAGCCGCCAACTCAAGCGACCATAATGTACATTTTATCCAAATAATCTTTAATTTTATTTCATTTTCATTCAATAATCAGACGGTTGCAAAATGCTAGTATAGCTTACCTGTTTGTGCCTGGCTACCTAATAGTTGTGACAGGAAACAAATTTTCAGTGACAACATTTTTGTCACTGAAAAAAGCATGTCCATCCCGACTACCCACTAAAAATTAGTATTTTAGTACATTTTAGTGGGTAGTCGGAAGTGGGTCAGTAAAATATTTAGGGACAAACATTTCTGGACATCAAAGATGAAAAATAAATAACTTGGTATATTTTTATAAAAATTAGGTTGTTGAATTTTTCATTTTCATTACTTACTTATCCTAAATTATAAATGTGAAAGTTTGTTTGTTTGTTCGTGTGTTTGTTTGTTACTTTCTTTACGTCTCATCTACTGAACCAACCACCATGAAACTCTTTTCACACAATCATCGCGAAAGTTGTTCCCGACGGTTCGACAGTAACGCGGACTGAGCCGCGGGCGATTACTAGCATGTCGAGTATGTATAATTTGTATTTTATAACTTAAATACCATTTAATTTTATAGAAGTATTGAAATGGTAGGTAATATTAAAATTCATTAGGATCAAACTATCAATGTTACTCGCGCGCGCTACCTGCGGTCGACCTAGCGTTAACCCACACATGCGTGTTGTTTTGCGTCTGTGTGAGTCGATATCGGCTCTCGCGGCGATTTCGACTTGATGAAATTTGATTGCGCGCTCTTAAGTTTTATTTGGAAATAAAATATTTTGAATTTTGATTTTTTTTTTAATTTAATTCAGTTGAATCATATCACAAAGACTTAATTTATATCAGACTATTATTTAATATGTCACCTTTTGGACTGAGTAATCAAAAATATATATTTTTTAATTATTCTCATTTTATTTAAAATTAGTCCGATAGAAATAGATATTATTCGTTTTGCCAGCATTAATCACCTGGCCCATAACATATACATTACTATGTTTCGGTAAAATGTAACCAAAAGTATAAAATACGACATTTGATGAAATTAAATTAACACATACAATTTAAATTGTTAGTGCCAAGCCGAGAGGAAATTTACTATGAAGTTTATGTAAGGGGCCCATCCTTATTTTCAAAATCATATTGTATCAACCACATTATATTAGGAATGCATGGCACGTACATTAAATTATATTTTACATGTTAAACTAGAAATACGCTTGTCTAGAGGTCTATCAAGGTTCCCAATATAATAAACAAGCTTAAATGAATATTAAGTGGTTTTTTATTTGGTGCCATAATCCTGGTGAGAAAATCACAAAATAAAATACGTGCGAGCATATTCTGTCCTCTCAACTTTTGGCACTCATTCTCCCTCTCAACTTCTATCTCACTCGCACATACTCTTAACAATTTTCGAATGGATTACTGAACGTCAACAAAATTGTGCTAATTGTATGAACATTAAACCAATCCTCTATTTTGTTCCTATCCAAATGTGTTCCCATCCACTTTAAATATTCGCGCCGCTCGCCCGCCGGCCAATGGCGGCGTTTGCGCGGCTCGCCGAGTCGAGCCCAGTACATCGAGTACGCATCATTACGAAAAAATATGGCGTTATGTGAAGGACGTAATTAAATGAAATTCTTTAACTGAATTTCTCATAACCTTGCTAGAAGTTTACTCACTGAATTGTGCTCAATCTATCCTGCCTGATATCGTGGTAAAAGTGAATTAGTGATCCTGAGGTGTTCAGAGAGGAAGCTGGCCGGTCGACTACATGCTGCAGTCCCGACGTTGGAATTCCCTTCTTGTTCCTGCCTTCCAGGTTAGTGCTTGTGCCTTTTCTACCATTTGAGTCACAGGGTATTGAAGTGCAATCTTCAGGGAAGTGCAGTTGCTTCTCCAGCGAGTATCATACACTAATCGTTCGCTGTTGTGTTTGAATGCACATTTGCTTCAATTTGCTGCGACACTAGCGCCAAAACAATTTAGTGGCAATCATAGGAACTATTAATTTAATGTTACGTCAAAGAAACTAGACGCATACATTACATTACATACATTACATTACATTACATACATACATACATTACATACATTACATACATTACATACATTACATTACATTTTTTTTCATGATTTACATTTTTACACACTGTTTATTCATGGTTTAGTTTTTCTATCGAAATATCATTATTCATGGTTTACATTAGTCTTACGGGTGGGCGAGTCTTAATTAAATCTAGCAATTATGAGAAACAACAGACGAAGAGAAACGTAAATACTTTATTATCATTCGTATTTTGTAATTGTTGTTATTGGAATTTATAATTATTGAAATAACTTGAAAACATTGAAAACTTTTTATTCCCTCGGGATTCTAACCTGCGATCTGCTCGAGAACTAACGCGCTCAACCACTGCACTACGGAGGTCGTCAAGTTTAAGTTGGTATATACCTGGTGTAAAAAGAGCAGTCAGTATAAGTTTGAGATACGATTATACTACCTTAACAAATTTTGGAAATGTATTTTTTTTTAATTTTATTGGTCAAAAACAAAAAAAAAAATTATACTTTTTACCATTTCTTATTTTTTGTAGCAAAAACAACAATAAAGCAAAAAAATTTTTTTTTTATTTCTTGTAAAAAAAAACATTTCTAGAATGAGACAAGGTAGTATAATCATATCCCAAAGTTATAGTGACTGTTCTTTTTACACCCGTTATATTAAAATTAACACTAGAAATTAATACTCTCGTTTCATCTGTATCCATTTACATATTTTATATTAAAATTGTGAATCTGAAGAAGTGCAAATTACATTATCTTACAGAGTGTTAGCGTTTTAACTTCCTTCATTAAAACTAAGATGCATCTTAAAATTCTTAAATGTCTGTTATTCAGAATCTTGATCAAAGGGAGGGTCCTTCATGCGAGATAAACCAAGTGCGTTGTACTAGTTTAAACAAAGGCGGTTAACCGCATAGTGAAGCACTTTTATATACGTTATAATGAGTCTTAGCAAAATATAAGCTGTAAAATATACGAGTGCACGCTGTAAAATATACGAGAGCATGAATTAGTATACTCGTAGTCAACGAGGAGATAAGATACGAGATGTTATACAGGTTAACTACATACATACAGGTTAACTGACGAGAACAGAGGGGTCTGTTTTTGTGTCTGTGTGTGTGACCACTCACAAACTTTTTCCATTAAGTTTGACGAAACTCTGGTGTCTGTGTATATGTCTGTCTGTGGCAACATATCTTCTACACGGATTAACCGATTTTGATCGACAGTATGAAGAATTCCGTGTTATCTATACTATTACTGTCAGTACCCGTATCGAGTAGGTAGTTAACCTTTTAGTAAAGTTACCGGATTAACCACTATCTAGAGTTTGCTGAGAACCACAAAGGCGGTCAACGAAGCTCAATGATAGGGCCTCGTTTTTGCCCCATAATTTTTACCCCAAATAATCTATAGGAAAAAATTGGGGGAGGCATTCACCCGCCAAGGGGCCCATACTACATAATAATAAAACTAACATACTAACAAAAAAATACATAAAATCTAAGAATTACTAAAATAACAAAAATATTAATTTACCAAAACTTTAAAAAATTGTAAGAACATAAATAATGACTGTAGTAAGTGGATAATAAAGGCTTTTTTATTTTATTTTAATTAATCTATAGGGATAGGTAACCTCGTAAAATATACTATTATGTTGCGGACTGCTATAGAAACGTGTTTGTTTCCGAGTTTCTTACGCCCGTCTCGGTGGGTCAGGGTTGAACCGGCGCGGCGGTAACCTTTTTGTTGACTTTCCGAATAAAGCTTGTAAGCATTTGGAAATAGAATATAATTTTGAATGTTGGTTATTTCAACTAAATTGCGATATGATCGAATAGAGTAAATTGCCGTCCCGTGCGAAAGCGGCCTTAGTTATCCACTTAATTTGCCGGTGTGGCTACGGGCGGTTAAGCGGCCTTTGTGGGCTCCGCTTTGTGGGCTCGGGGCCTACGTCACAGCTTAATACGGGAATTATACGACAAACACGTTGCGTCTGACCGAATAGACGATGACTTTGAATAATCACAACACGTCATCTGGCGCCGTGCTATGCCAAGAACTTGTTACCACAAGTTTAAATATATTATGTCTTGCAATATCCCGCGAAAAAATTATAACCACAACCTGCTAGCAGATGAGTGAGTGTACGCATAGGCATGCGTTTGATGCACCTCCCTCCTTCCCACACTGCTTATGCGTACACTAGCAAGCAAAAACGTGAAAACACCACCACCACACAAGCAGTAATGTTAACATGATCGTGCAAAGCCCCACACCACCATGCAGATTGCAAAACTCGACGCGCGTTTCGCTCCGACCACGGAGCATTCTCAGGACTTTGCGAAAGTTGTTAAGTCAATGTATTTATAATAATAAAGGAGTTATAATTTTTTTTTCGGGATATTGCTTGATATATATTTATTTTTTATATAAATTGAATTAAATACTATTTATTTAAGTCTGCATGACCAATGCGGCCTTGCGTCAATGAGATGAGACAGATACGATACCTTCACTCTCGTATTCCAGTGGAACGGATAACCGACACGACTGGCGGGAGATCAGGCGCAAGACCAACTATTTTGCCCATCCGACGCATGGATCATCTTTCTTGTCAGACAATCAGGTGATCAGCCCGCATTATCCTAACCAAACTTGAATACATTTTTTTGTTGTTCCAACGCGAGAATCAAACCAATGACCTCCGGGTCGAGAGCGAAGCTCAGAACTACTACACCATGGAGGCGACATATCTAAAATGGACTCTTCGTCATTGGTAGGTATTTGAAAAACAATAAGATGTTGGAAAGACAATATTTTTCATATTTATGGGCATCCTTGAAATACTAACGAATGGATCAAAACATCTGGGGCCTTACTATTGATACGATTTTGATTCAGATTCAATCGTGCCGCGTACTTTCCAATAAACTGACGTTTGTTATTGATGATACACCTGATGATGACTTAGTCGAAACCGGTCGTGTATTTTTATTAATCTGTTAATTAACTAATACAGTGGAAAAAGTGTAAGTAATTTGTGTATCATTACTGTGTAAATTGACGTTTGTTTGTTCAGTCGATTGATATGGCCGGGAGTATAAATAGTTACGTTCTAACGATTTTCTTTAGCCTGGTTAGTTACAAAAAAATCCACCAAATGAAACACTAAAATCCGTTGTTATCGAACAGATTCGATTCTAGATTGTGTCGGAAGTAAGCCTGCTGAAATAATTGATGAAAGTACATGTAACGAAACTTAAAGAAAAACTATAACGGTTTAGATAAGTTTGTTGATTTAGGAATTGCTCAACTCTGTAAAATGACATTGTCTTGTACCAAAAGAACTTAAATAATGCCATTATATGAAAACAACACAATTTTATTTGGAATTAAATCTTAAAAGAATGAATAAATAACATAATATTATTGTGATACACAAGTTTTTTATATCTACAGTCAACGTCACAAGTGCTATCATAGTTCTATCGTTGTCTTCCACTGTACGTGACAGCTGTATGCGGGCTGATGGAAAGCTTATCTGGAATTGCGCTGAAGCTTAGTAGCCCTAGCAGGAACATAATTTGTAATATCGTTATGCAATATGTTATCGTCCTCCTGAATACCCCAAAAAATTTCAGAAAATGGTATGTAGCTACTACTATAATTCTCGTCAGTACGCCAAGCAGTGATATATGAAAGTTCCAAAAATAACCTTATCGAATGTCAATTGTAGCTATAATATATTTTTATATATCTAGATCAATGGGTTGTTCGAGTATTTATCTATGTCAATGGGTTAGTTGAGTATACAGTGTGTAAAAAGAGCAGTCACTATAACTTTTAGATACGATTATACTACCTTTCCTCATTTCGGAAATGTATTTTTTTTATATTTTTTCAATTGTCAAAAACTAAAAAAAAAAAATTTTTCTTTACCATTTCTTATTTGTTTGTCGCAAAAATAATAATAAAGTCAAAAAAAAAAAATTTTAATTTATGTAAAAAAAAATATTAAAAAAATACATTCCTAGAATGAGAAAAGGTAGTATAATAATATCCCAAAGTTATAGTGACTGCTCTTTTTACACCGCTTATATCTACGTCAATGGTTTACTTAAGTATATACAGGGTGTCCCAAAAATCAACGATGAACCGAAAACGGGTGATAGGCCAAGTCATGACAGTTATGAGAAAAATGTGAAAAAAAATCTTTGTCATGTATTTTTCACATTATAAGGACTTTTAAAAATATCGGAAAAACTGACACCCTGTGATGGTCTTTCATGTCCTAAGACTACAAATATTACTTTTTTGTGATTTTTTTTTCGGTATTGTAGTCATGACTAACCCTTCTGTAAATCACAATTCATAATTTAAACATACCTGCCTCAGTTTTCAATAAAATGGTGTGTTTTGCCCAAGATTAAATTCAAAATAATTACTACACCCAACTTTAATCGTCTGTACTGTAAAAAAAAATTACTACAGTATTTTGGCAAGTAACTTTAAAAGATGGCGCATTTAATCTGGATTCCAAAATGGTATGATACTTGCTGGATTACTTCTTTGTTGAGGAAAAAAAAAATTTTTTAACGGAACCGGATGTTAGGCCAACTCTGTTTAAATTTTTAAAATGTTGGTATTAAGTTGTTATGTGACGACGATGAGTGACGTCATCTTGTCTAGAGTGAGCGAGACAGACAGTGACGCTCAGTGCGAGTGAGATAGATAGTGACGCCAACCCGACAACACAGTGATGAACGTGCAAAACTGCAGTACGTTACGATCTTTCGTTCATTGCGCATCTTTCTGTATCCGTATTGACTTCGTACTTACAACTGTGCTTCTGTTTATTGGACTTGATTTGCTTTGTGATTTGGTTTTATCTGCCCCGTTTCTGACGACCCTGGACTTGTTTTATTGTCGTATCTTCGGTTGTAGTGTGTGATTCCATTGTAGTGTGTTATCATGCCATCTCGATACACCGCACAAGAATACACCAATATGCATCTCATCTATGGAGAATGCTTATGCAACGCTAATGCTGCAGCTAGAATGTATCGTGAGAGATACCCAAACGCTGAGCGTCATCCTGATTATCGGGTATTTATTAACGTGCATCGGTCACTCTTAGAGGGTCGATTCCCTAATCAAAATACCAGCGAGGGAAGGCCTTTCATACCCTACGAGGACGAAGTGCTCGAGGCGGTCGAACAAGACCCGAGTATCTCAGTACGTGGGATTGAAGAGAACATCGGAGTGCCCAAAAGTACTGCACATCGTATTTTGCAAAAGAACCAGTTTCATCCTTACCATGTACAACGAGTACAAAGCCTGTTACCCCGAGACTACCCAGAGAGATTGCAATTTTGTCAAACGATGTTGCAGAGATACAGAGATGATCCGCGATTCTTTGAAAAAATTCTGTGGTCTGACGAATCCACGTTTAAAAAAGATGGTTACATGAACCTCCATAATTTGCACGAATGGCACGTGGATAATCCACATTTGATGCGGGAAGACAGATCGCAGTACCGGTTTAAGGTGAACATGTGGACGGGAATTTTGAATGGTACTGTTATTGGTCCATTTGAGCTACCGGAGAACTTAACTGCCGAGGTTTATTTGGACTTCTTACAGAACCAATTACCAGATTTGTTGGAAGAAGTGCCACTAAACATTTACGGCAGCATGTGGTACCAACAAGATGGCTGCCCAGCACATTACGCTCGCACAGTACGAGAGTTTCTCGACCGAGAATACCCCGATAGGTGGATTGGGCGGGGTGGTACAATTTCGTGGCCTGCCCGTTCACCTGATTTAAATCCCATTGATTTCTTTTATTGGGGAACAATAAAAGAAAAAGTGTACTCTAAACCAATTCGAGATTTAGCCGAGCTGCGCCAAAAAATTACAGAAGCTGCTGAACACATTAATTCAAGAAGATACGCCCGTCTTATTACGCGATAATTTTTAAGAAGATGTAGGGCTTGCATTAGAGCTGAAGGCAAACAGTTCGAACATTTGCTGTAAATCTTTGTAAATTAAAGTAATAACTGAAGAAATCCATTGACTGACTTTTATTTCGAACTTGCACCTAAAACTAACTAATTACATACTTGATAACAAGGTGGCGTCTGTTCTGTATCTCAACCACTCACATTTTCAAAAGAGCGTTGTATTCATACCTGAAAATTGAAGTCTTAAAAATGCCTACACTGCAATACAATTTTTTTTTAATAAAAAAGCACCCGCACTTAGCGTCACTGTCTGTCTCGCTCACTCTAGACAAGATGACGTCACTCATCGTCGTCACATAACAACTTAATACCAACATTTTAAAAATTTAAACAGAGTTGGCCTAACATCCGGTTCCGTTAAAAAAAATTATTTTTCCTCAACAAAGAAGTAATCCAGCAAGTATCATACCATTTTGGAATCCAGATTAAATGCGCCATCTTTTAAAGTTACTTGCCAAAATACTGTAGTAATTTTTTTTTACAGTACAGACGATTAAAGTTGGGTGTAGTAATTATTTTGAATTTAATCTTGGGCAAAACACACCATTTTATTGAAAACTGAGGCAGGTATGTTTAAATTATGAATTGTGATTTACAGAAGGGTTAGTCATGACTACAATACCGAAAAAAAAATCACAAAAAAGTAATATTTGTAGTCTTAGGACATGAAAGACCATCACAGGGTGTCAGTTTTTCCGATATTTTTAAAAGTCCTTATAATGTGAAAAATACATGACAAAGATTTTTTTTCACATTTTTCTCATAACTGTCATGACTTGGCCTATCACCCGTTTTCGGTTTATCGTTGATTTTTGGGACACCCTGTATATGTCGCAGTCATCTTATTGAATCTGGTTATTTAATTGAATCACTAGGCGGTTATAAAATGGCGTCAAACAGCTCGTACAGATAGCAATGTGTTGATATATTTTTTGATTAATTTACTTTAATGTTCGTTTTATTAGTACTCATTCGGAAATTTCGAAGTTTAAAACTAAAATATTAAATGGCTGTCCTAGTCTCGGATTCTAAAATTTGTTGGTAAAAACAGGATTCAATGAAAGCGTTAGTCATTCAATTAAATAGCGGATTCAATCAGATGACTGCGACATATACATATCAATGGGTTGTTCGAGTATATATCTACGTCAATGGTTTAGTTAAGTATATGTCTAGATCAATGGGTTATTCGACTATATATCTATGTCGATTCGAATATTCGAGTATTCACGTATCTATGTCGATGCAAATAGGATTACGCAACAAAAATCTATCCGTGAACGGCCAATGTTTTTGTACGATACCGGAAGTGTGTGGAGTCGCGTACACGTGCATTGTCCACTACACTACGTTATGTACAATGTATACAACCGTATGTAAACTAACTATATTGTACAATGTACACAGCCGTATGTAAACTAACTATCGGTTTGTTTACCTTCACATATTGGGAGTAATTACTTTTGGGGTATTAACGGACATTTTATGGGCTCAGTTATATAGGTTAGTTGTTTTGTTATTTTTGCCCGGGTACAGCGAAGGAAGTATAATGAATTGGTGGTGAGTAATTATAAAAGAAGGCAGTATTTTACTTACATACATACATAAAGTGATATAGTTTACCTTATAGGACTGTCGTGTAAGACTTATAAGTCCTAAAATTAAAATTGAAAAAGAGTATAATGAATTTGTCTTGTTTGTTCGACAAAATATCACCTAAAGTACACACTTATTATCTCCTCTGCATATTGGATTTCGATAGAAACATTTAATAATATGTAAATTTTAGCAATTATTCTACTCTTAATAAATAAATAAAAATAAAAAAGCCTTTTATTTCTTGCTTTTACAGTTAACATTTATAATTAATGCATTTAAAATAGTTTACAAACTTTTTATTTTAATGAATTTGTCAATTACAAATTTTTATTAATTATTTGCAATAAGTTCACATACTATTTTTTATAATAATTATTTTACAAATGTCAAAAAATTGTAATAAAAATTGATAATAATACGTCATAAAAATATAATAAAATTAATTTGCAATTTAATATAGCTATAGCAAGAACCCCTCAACGGAAGGTGAAGGCCTCCTCCAGAGATGACCATTATTCTCTATCCTTTGCAACTCGCATCCAGTTAGTACCTGCCGTTTTTATAATGTCGTCTGCCCAGCGTGAATTTGGTCTGCCTCTTTTTCTTTGGCCTGTGGGACCTGCCCATGATGTTGTCTGTGTGGTCCATCGGCCGTCAGTAAGTCTAGCTACGTGCCCAGCCCATCTCCATTTTAGCTTCTGTGCATAGTTAAGAGCGTCAATGGCTTTAGTTTTTTGCCTTATGGTTGTATGTCGAATTTTTTGTATCTTTTTAATTTTCAGAATGCTTCGTTCCATACTTCTTTGGCTAGTAAGTAGTTCTAAACTTATCTCCTGCTAAATGTTACTATCTTCTACAAGTTTCTCGAAAGACAGATCGTTACGATTTATCGCTAGTATGCCCTTTACGATCAAACGATAGAAATCTTTTTAGACAACATCAAAAAAATTGGATTTCGATAGAAACATTATGTCTAAAATATCGCTGTACATATTCTACGAATCAATACTGATGGAAGTCTTCCACCAATCTCGTGTAACAAGAACATTTCCGTTATCAGCGCCGTCGCGCCGCCGGCGTTGCCGAATATCCAGGCATTTTCTACAGAGATCCTTGTTTGTATCGTATGTATTGAACAGTAAGGATGAGCCTTTTGGAACTTTTAATTAAACGAATCTCTGAATGAAAAGACGGCGATAAACTGAAAACCGGCCAATCGTGTTAATTACAACTGCCTTTAATGGTGTGTTCATATTATATTATTTTCTTTCTTACATACAAAAATGAATTGCTGTTCGTTAGTCTCGCTAAAACTCAAGAACGGTTGAACCGATTCGGCTATTTTTAGTCTTGAAATATTCCTGGAAGTCCCGGGAAGGTTTAAACGGTTTATTACAAACTTGTTCTATGCTCAACGAAGTGGACACGGGTCAGCTAGTCTTCTTATATATAAAAATGAATTGACGTTCGTTAGTCTCGCTAAAACTCGAGAATGGCTGAAACGATTCAGCTATTTTTAGTCTAGAAATATTTGTGGAAGTCCAGCGAAGGTTTAAACGGTTTGTATGCTCAACGAAGTGGTCACGGGTCAGCTAGTAGCTCATATATTGCTGTCAGTATTTTGCGCGACGTCCTTTCAGCTTTCAGGCCGTCAACTGCTGGACAAGTAGAGAAAGTTTTTCAGTGTGACCGATCGACCGACTCCCTGTAACCTTCTTCAGGTCCTAATGGGAGGTCGTCCAACGCTTCCCGTTCCCATCCAGGGCCTTAACACTAGAAGTCTTCTGATCCATGTTTAAATTGCATACTAGATTTTTCTTATGAGATTGGCTATGTTAACCACATACGCAACAACAGTTTCAACAATTGAAGAGGTCGCCTTAGTCAAAACAGCTGAAGAGCATACTATATGATTTCATTTTTCTCGCGCTGCACAATGTCGTGTTGGCCTCAATGGGTTACTCGCGATGGAGTCTTTTTAACGCTTAGACAGGGCCCGCCCTTACGACTGTAATATAAGTCATGGATGTTCGTATCCTGCCTAGTTACGGCTTCTATCGACGCAAAAGGCTTATTTTTATAGTACGATAAAACTTGATTAGTAGTTTAGTAGTAAAACGTTTTAGTGCTAAAAAGCCCTGGTAGAGATGGTGGTGCACTTAAATTCTAAAGTGGTGGCATGTTCTTGTTCTCCACTTAGCCTAATATATTAATAATATTAACCAACAACAAAAACCTTTTAAAATAGTAGCCATTACGACTCTTGGCGTATATTATCGCTATCGCTATCGATAATAATAATAATAGCTCCCCTCACCGATTTCGGTGTCGGTAGCTGATTTCATTGAAACCAGGCCAGCTACGCAGGAGTTATTTTATAGTGACCAAGTGTGTGCGCAATACACAAAGACACTCTCTCTTCCTTTTACTCTCATAACCCAGTGGGACGGTAAACCGACACGACTGGCGAGAGAACAGGCGCAGGGCCGACTTAGTCAATCTTCAATTTGTCAAAACCCATACATTTTGTATTTGAACTTCGTAAGCGAATAATAGCGATGGCATCTTGAATTAGGGCCCTGGTCCTCGAAGAACTTGTGTTACTGGTACCAGACAAGAAAAATGTAATGTATATTTATTTATGTTTACCTATATAATATTATGCGTAACATATTTTAGGTTTTTTAATGTCTACTCATATTTAGTGCACATCCATGACTCACTAATACTGAAAACTATCTTTGTTCCCTCGGCTAGACTGGAATCCTGCTCCGTTTCAGCACTGACGCATCCACTGAGCCATAGCGATGGTCGAAAGTTATGCTTAGAAATTTTGCGGTTTTCAAAAATATGTCGGTAAAAGATAGATAATAATATTTATATACAAACATACCAGCTGAAGCCTTTGTAATTGAGTATTTAGCAAATGCCTAATTTCTGCATATATTACGTAAAGTATACCTTTAAACTCATCAGGCTAATGATGATCATCAGCTCATAATCCAACCGCAGTTTGAACGCGGATTACTGGATGCATATCGAATTGATTGGGTCACGTACTGACTATTTACATTTACATATGTGGTAGTGCGCTCGATCACTGTGTTATTGTTAAATATCGTGTATAACTAATCTAGATTAGAGAGACGTCGTTTAATCTAAATAATCTTATCAAATTTGTGTATTTTCATCGATAAATCTGCAAAGTTTGAATGAAATCTGGCCGTTTAAAATGAGTCAAAATCACGCCCAATGAGTCAAACAATTTTAAACCGATTTCACAGAAAGGATTCCAAATTCGATTTGTTTTTGTAAACGTATTGTTTACATACATGATAACCACAACCTGTCTAAATACTAAACCTGTGTAAATGCTAGCAGATGAGTGAGAGAGTCAGAGCTACACATAGGCGTGCGTTTACAGTACCTCCCTCCTTCCCACACTGCTTATGCGTACACTCGCAAGCAAAAACGTGAAAATACCACCACCACACAAGCAACAATGTTAACACGATCGTGCAAAGCCTCACACCACCCATGCAGGTTGCAAATCTCAACGCACGTTTCCCGGAGCATCCTCATCCTCATCCTCCAACAGTGTTGACAACGAACTTGGTTTAAAGCATTTAAATTTGTTTATGCTTTAAATTATTGCTAAATGAATTTAGTGAAAAACATAATTGAAAGCTCAGCTAATTCCCGATTTCCTGAATTTCCATCACCTTCGTGTGCCACCTTCCTGTGAATACTTAATGCATTTTTTCAGGTCCCGAATATTCCAGAATATTCCACAATATCCATCATTAGGCTCCATTAGGGCGTGGATTAAATTCTTCCATTAACGAGTGTCGTTGTGAAGATTTCTGCAGGAAATGTGGGAATTTTGAATTATAGTTGGTAGAAAATAGGATCAGATAATGGTATTAGATCATTCAACATACTTAGTAATATTTCTATTGAATTTGAGTTGCGTTACTAAATTGTTTTGTGTTTCGGAGCTCAGTTGCTTCAGTAGTCTGAACACATTTCCTAGAGTCACTTTCCCGAATGAAGACACAAACAACTAGGTTAGTGACTTCATTCAGGTATATTATATTCCATACACAGTTTATTTACCTACAATTAGTTAATAAAGTGAAACATTTTTATGAAAGAACTAGCTGACCCGTGCCCACTTCGTTTAGCATAAAAAAACCGTTTAAACATTCCCTGGACTTCCACGAATATTTAGAAACCAAAATTAGCCGAATCGGTTTAGCCGTTCTCGAGTTTTAGCGGGACTAACGAACAACAATTAATTTTTATATATAATAAGATTTGGCACATAACCAGGGCTCTTTGTTAAGATGTTATCGCAATTATCACTTACGAAGTTCCAAAGCAAGTACATACTTGCTTTGGATCCCCATACATAAGGTATTTTTTGGTCAATGACTGATATTAGTATGACTGCTTAGATTTTAATGTTGTGTGTTTGATGGAAATAATTTATTTTCTTCATTTATTGCTAATTTCCTATTTTTATTATACCCACCTAATATTTAAAGTAGACTAGAGTGTTGTTTGTAATGTATGAACTAAATGACGAACATTATTAAGTTTTCTGATTCATATAAGTATGTAATCACTTTAACTTTATTTACCCAATGTTTGAGTAAGAATGTAGTTTGTGATGTATGAACTAATTAAGGAATATTGTTAGTTTTTTTTTTCTCATACTAAATGTTTACGCCTATCAGTGAAAACCTATTATTGGCTTTCTGTATGTTATACCGATTCTATTTATGTTATATATAAGCTGTTGGTTTTCCGAAATAAATAAATAAATATCCCATACATGTGGGATTTGACATAAATTAGATACATACATAATAGCAATGGCATTGTTGACGCTCGCGCTAACTTCGTGGTCATCCATCTACGGCGAACTTCACTCCTTATATCATACACAGAGCTTCGTTCAACTCTTTCACAACAAGCGCCATTTTTATTTTATGTTACTTTTAAATATTAATATGTAATAAACCAGAGTCGAAAAGCAGTCTACAAATTCATTATTTCTAACGCCAAGCTTCCTCCGCCGTAACAGGCATCTACGTCTCTGTTTTCTTCTGCGGACAGGAATTTGTGTACAAGTTTAATCGAAATACAATTTTAAAACATGTATATTAAATCTGAATAAAAACATTTCGAGTTTGAATTTGTATTCTAGGCATTGCCTAAGATATTAAAGCATCAGAAATGCTGATGTTATTGAACACATAAAACATATATTGTTAGACGTTAAAGGCCTCACTTAAACTCCGAGCTTTTTACGAGAATGATTTACAGCTGCGATAAAAAAGTTAAAGAGGAACGTTTTCGGATCAAACGGCCTTCAATACATCTAATACATTTTATTTTGATTTGTAGATAACATGTAAGCTATTTTGAATTTCCATCTACGTAGCATTTTCAAACGCCTCCGTGGACTAGTGGTTCAGAACTTTGCTCGTCGGAGGTCGTGGATTCGATTTCCGCGTTGTAAGAAAAAAATGTCGTTTCCAAGTTTGATTAAGACAATACAGAATGATCACCTGATTCTCTGATAAGAAAGATGATTCATGCGTCGGATGGTCATGTAAAAAGTCGGTCCTACGACTGTTCTCTCGCTAGTCGTGTCGGTGAACCATCCCACTGGATTATGAGAGTAAAAGGAAGAGTGAGTATCTTTTCGTATTGCGCACACACTTGGGCACTATAAAATAACTGTGTAGCTGGCCTGGTTTCAATGAAATCGGCTACCGACACCGAAATCGTTGAGGGGAGCTATTATTATTATATTTTCATGTAGGTATGTACATTTTATGTTTATTAAATTACAGAAAATTTGGCCTCCTGATTTACTGCTTACTTTAAGGCTTAATTCACATTGGTGAGTCTAAGCGTTGCGATGTGACATTTTTCTAAGTATTCGCTAAGAAAAAACAGCGCAGACGCTCGCTACTATACAGCGTGTCCAATGGTTCATATATGAAACCAAATAATACCCATAAATGTTTTTTTAGTTTTGCTAAGTCTATAAGTTGGTACCTGAAGCTTATTCCTATTTCTAGTGTTACGGTCATGAATGTCAAATTTTCTATCAAATAGGTCTATGTTTTTTCTAGTGTACATAATAACTTCGTATATGTACAACGAAGGAAGGATAAGTATATTTACTTTCTTAAAAGAATCCCTAAGAGATTCACAGGTTTTCATTTTATATATTTTATATATTTTATATATGCTCGCACTGCCCTCAGAATCAGAATCCTGACCTGAGCGAAAATTATTTTCATAATGATAATTATTGTTTATATTCGACTGCTTAAACGTCTTTTATATAAATAGTAAATTATGTGTTCAACCAAATATTGTGTAATTGATTTTATAGTGTTAAATCGAAAATATTTTTATTTTTTTCCAATCCGAAATACTCATTTATTAAAATCACAGCCTGTGGAGGCTCTAGTTCCTAATAAAGCAATTCTCCATTGTGTATAAATTAATTAAAACGAATAAAGGACGGATTGATTTATTACGTTTATTTTTGGTGAAATTTTAATGTTCCGACAAATATTTCCGACAAACAATCATCTAATCTTGTCGGGACGGGAATCCCGTACAAATATTCTCCAGGTTTTATAAAATATTATTTACTCTTCCGATTTAAAGTAAACTGACCGGAGTATATATTAACTTTATTAATTAATGTTTTTAAAGCTTTTGGCTTTGCTCATACAATTTTTATATTTGTTATTATAATATCAATTTTATTACGAAAATCTATAATCTGAATGAATTATTATTATACAGGCTTTAATATTAATGAGTTATAATAATTAATGTATGGGTCCCGTTTATAGAGTTTACTGTAAAAGTACCAACGCTGAAAGAGGTACTATGTTTAAATTATTGTATGGGAAAATTTATGATATTGGGGAATTTCTAATACAAACATGAAAATCAAAGTAAATCTTTCAGTGCTGGTACTTTCGCAGTATACTCTACATAGGAGGCACATGCACACCCTAAAGTATTATCATTCATTTATTTTACACCTTGTATATACCTATATACATATACACTCTACAACTATTACAATTTAAATATCATACTTTGATTATAGAAATACACACGAAACAGCGTGTACATCACTACACTTAAACGCTAACCGACAGTTTATACAGTTAAAATGTAAGCTAGATCTGCCGACAAACTGCTATTTAGTTTCGCAGACATTTTGTTTATATCATGTAATATATTTTGTTTTTGCTTATGAATAAATATTTTTTACATTTTTATTTCATTTCATGTTCGTAGTACGTAGAGGGTCTACGTATGTAGCGTCTACGCTCGTATAAGTCTACGTGTGTAGCCCGTAATACAAAGGCGTGGTTAAACAGGTTTTTTTATTTTTTTTTATTTCATGTTCGTAGTTCGTATACAGTGTACGTATAAAGAGTCTACTTCCAGAAACCTACGTGCGTAGCCGCTAAACACAAAATTTAAAAAAACAAAAAATATATCTTAATATATATATTTCTTGTGTGCGTGTGTATGTGACTGAACTCCTCCTAAACGACTGGACCAATTTTGATGAAATTTTTTGTGTGTGTTCGTGGAGATTCGAGAATGGTTTAGATTTACAATTGGAACCGATAGGTGGCGCTGCAGTCAGTATGTCAAGCAATTAATTAATAAGGCAATACGAAGTTTGCCGGGACAGCTAGTCTTAATATATATATTTCTTGTGTGCGTGTGTATGTGACTGAACTCCTCCTAAACGACTGGACCAATTTTGATGAAATTTTTTGTGTGTGTTCGTGGAGATTCGAGAATGGTTTAGATTTACAATTGGAACCGATAGGTGGCGCTGCAGTCAGTATGTCAAGCAATTAATTAATAAGGCAATACGAAGTTTGCCGGGACAGCTAGTATATATATATTGTTATAATTTGCATAACTTAATTTTATTCACCGTAGTACAATGTTCTCCTTGCCTGATACGCAAGAAAAGTCACTTGACAGACAAGGACAAAACATTCTATAGATTATCCAAGGCGCAACTATTACCAACGGGCTTAATATACTAACAAATTGTTGGATAATTCTTACAAAATACAAGAGAGACCAGAACTTGACGGTCAGGTTTCCACTTACCGAAACTATATTCAAATTTGTACACGAATCGCATTTCGCGGTTTTGTTGGTACAGGACAGTTTGGTAACTAAATACACGGACCAAATGTTGACAGAGTAACTTAGATATTGTGAACCTTAATATAAAAGTAAATACCTTGGATTTGCTATAAAAGTACTGTACTTCATACAGCGGCAGTCAGCCAAGGATGAACATTTGACCGCACTGTATAAGTAACGTTATCGTAAGTATTGGCGCTGTTTTTTAAGTTCAATCATAAAAACAGAATATTTAATGCATGACTGAAATTAAAAGTATTTTAATAATAAAGTTTGCTAGTAAAAATTTGCACGCCACACGAAGGCAAAATAAGAGAACGATTTACAAAATCTTTACCACCATATTTGATAACTTTTACGAATCTTTATATGTAAATGGACTCATATATTTCATTTTTCATTTCATTAGCGTTATTTTTAATAATCTTTTTCATTACTTACAAACAGCTACCATCTCAAAACTGGGCACAGGGGGCCTATTACAAGCTCTTAATTCCAGCCAGTTTACGCCATACAACATGGCTGCCTGGAATTTTCGTATTACGATCACATAATAACTGCACGATGACAGCTAGTTAGCGGACACGTGACACTTGACTTGCTTCCGAATGTCACTTTCAGACAATCAAACTAGGGTGGATCCATTCAGTATAACATGTCGCTGTAATATGAAAAAGAACAAGGCAGTTTAAGACCCTATTATTGAATTGCCTGGAACCAGGCTGGTCTTGTAAAAGATCATAATATTATGATCTTTTACTATTCTAAATGGATCCACCCTAGTTTGGTTGTCTGAAAGTGACATTCGGAAGCATGTTAAGTGTCACGTGTCCGCTAACTAGCTGGCATCATGCAGTTATTATGTGATCGTATTACGAAAATTCCAGGCAGCCATGTTATATGGCGTAAACTGGCTGGAATTAAGAGCTTGTAATAGGCCCCCTGGATATCAGTGTAGACCAAGCCAGATCATTTAAAAGCTGCGTAAAGTAACGTTACCGAATAATAATTACATGAAATGCACGATAGCGCCATTACACTAATTATTATTTATGATTTATGTTACGTAGCCTCACACACGTTGCGGCGTGCGGTGCCGCATTTTTCTCAATTTTTGTGAATTTGGTTGGTAGTTTATACACGGAGATACGTCTATAATAATAATATGTGTAGCTTGTGGTGCCGCTGGCTCGGCGGTGAAACCCCGCAGCTCCTGCGGCACTGCGGCGGCAGATAACGTTGCCGCCGCAGTGTGGTGTGAAAACTCCCTTATCTATAATGGATAATATCACCAATTTAATAAGTCTTAATCCCACAGAATTTATAAGTGGCTTTACAGTTAGAGAACTTTCATAATCTATATATAAAGCATTCAGATTAGCTTAAGACCTAAGTTTGGATCTAGGTTGATTAAGCAATACGCATTTATTGAGAGGAACATTAATGTTCTATATTATTGAGACTAAAATGAATAGTAAAGTTTTGTAATTTTAACAATGTCAATAAATTACAATATTAATACTTAAAGAGTGTATGTTTTTACTTCGTTACACGCAAATAGGTGAAACATTTTTGATAAATTTGTTTTGGAAAAATCTGAATAAGCACAGGCTACCATTTATCCTGAAAGGGTACAGTACTCCCATAGGACACTATGTTCATGCGAGCGGAGCAGCGGGAAAAAGCTGGTTTAAAGTAGTTTTTTTTTTAAATAATGTACTAAATTATCCATAACTTAGTTCAAAAATCATTTTATAAATATGATAGACGTTGACAATCGCGATTCAATAGCCGTCCTACATTATTTCGCCACTGTCATCCGACACATCGCGCATTTGCACCAGTGGTGTGTTGCGTTAGTAGCGCATTAATATCGCTTCTGCACCGCGTTACAAATACGACTAACGGGCGTTAGTAGCGATGTTTTTCCGAAACGCGCGACTGCGCGACGCGCTACAAAAAGACGCCGTGGACGGTGGCCCTAATGTATAAAAGGTATGAAATATATGAGTGATAATACTTTAGGGTGTATATATTGTGCTTCCTGTGAAGATTTTACTGTGAACACCAGCGCTGAAAGACTTACTTTTGACTTTCATGTTTCCATAAGAAATGCTCCAACATCATAAATTTGCCCATACAGTAAAAAAAGCTCTTTCAGCGTTGGTACTTTCACAGTAAACTATATATACGGGATCCATACACACCCTTAAGTGTGTATTACAGCCTGTATTATCTATACTAATATTAAAAGTTTGTTTGTTCGTTTAAACACGCTAATCTCAGGACCTACTGGTCAAATTTGAAATTTTCTTTTTTTGTTGGATAGTTCGTTTATTGAGGAAGGCTTTAGGCTATATAACATTACGCTGCGACCAATAGGAGCGAAGCATCAGTGAGAAATGTTGCAAAAACGGGGAAAATTATTCACATTTGAGGACTATTGTTGCGTGCGCTGCATAAACAGTTTCAGTTAGTTAGTAACACAAAAAATAGGTATGAAAGAATTATTCATTTTTAATAATCATTTTAACAAAAACCAACTTGAGCAATCAAAAAATAATCGCGAAAGTGTTTGTGACAATCACGCGAACGAAGTCGAAGGGCACAGCTGTATACAAGTATTTAGTATTAAGTTGTTGATATACTTTATAGATCATAAACTAGATAAGTTTACAACAGCTGAACGATATGGTCGGTTTAACGAGTTCAGCGAGAGTATTAACTTCATACGTGACGTCATAGCACTTCATGACGTAACACTTAAGTTCATAATAATTATAATAGTTGCGCTCAGTCCCTTTCACCTGAGCAAAGGACTGACCGAATGTCCATCTATCGCATTCAACATCAATCTTCTCATTAACTTCATCATATTTCTCGTCAAAACAACGCTTACCTTTTTTTAACCGACTTAAAAACAACCGGCCGAATTGAGGAGGTATTTTTTATGTATGTACACCGATTACTCTGAGGTTAATGATCCGATTTTCGTTATTCTTTTTTTATTCGAAGCAGAATTTCTGCCATTTGGTCCCATAAAAATTTTACATAGTCTGGCGCTGTAGTTTTCATTTTATGAACATATTTCACCCCAATTTTGAACGAATCAACAATTGTCGCTACATTTTTTATGTCCATGATTTATTTATGTAGTTTCAGTGTGGCTAATTTGGGAGTTCTACACTTTCGCATTTATAATTGACTCTCGACATAAAAAGAAGGTGATAAATATGGTGTCTGTCAGTCTGTCTGTCTGTAGTATCTTAGCTACAAAACAGATTTATCTTTTACTTTGACTTACAGACGTTAAATAGTAAAAAATAAAAAATAAAGTACGTTTAAAAAAACCGATTTCAACAAATAATACTTTTATAATGTACTAGCTGACCCTTGCCCACTTCCTTGAGCATAAAAAGAGTTTATGATGAAATTCAACTAAAAAAAAACAACGTGGAACCCGCAACGCGGGAACCCGAAACCCGAAACGCGGGAACCCGGAACCCGCAACGCGGGAACCCTGAACCCACAACGCGGGAACCCTGAACCCGCAACGCGGGAACCCGGAACCCGCAACGCGGGAACCCGGACCCGCAACGCGGGAACCCGGACCCGCAACGCGGGAACCCGGAACCCGCAACGCGGGAACCCGGAACCCGCAACGCGGAATCCGCAACGCGGGAACCCGGAACCCGGAACCCGCAACGCGGGAACCCGGAACCCGCAACGCGGGAACCCGGAACCCGCAACGCGGGAACCCGGACCCGCAACGCGGGAACCCGGAACCCGCAACGCGGGAACCCGGAACCCGCAACGCGGGAACCCGGAACCCGCAACGCGGGAACCCGGAACCCGCAACGCGGGAACCCGAAACCCGAAACGCGGGAACCCGGAACCCGCGACGCGAGAACCCGGACCCGCAACGCGGGAACCCGAAACCCGCAACTCGGAACCCGCAACGCGGGAACCCGGACCAGCAACGCGGGAACCCGGAACCCGCAACGCGGGAACCCGGAACCCGCAACGCGTTAACCCGAAACCCGCAACGCGGAACCCGCGGCATAGGAACCCGAAACCCGCAACGCGGGAACCCGGAACCCGCAACGCGGAACCCGCAGCATGGGAACCCGGAACCCGCAACGCGGGAACCCGAAACCCGAAACGCGGGAACCCGGAAACCCGCAACGCGGGAACCCGGAACCCGCAACGCGGAACCCGCAACGCGGGAACCCGGAACCCGCAACGCGGGAACCCGGAACTCGCAACGCGGAACCCGCAGCATGGGAACCCGGAACCCGCAACGCGGGAACCCGAAACCCGAAACGCGGGAACCCGGAACCCGCGACGCGAGAACCCGGACCCGCAACGCGGGAACCCGAAACCCGCAACTCGGAACCCGCAACGCGGGAACCCGGACCAGCAACGCGGGAACCCGGAACCCGCAACGCGGGAACCCGGAACCCGCAACGCGTTAACCCGAAACCCGCAACGCGGAACCCGCGGCATAGGAACCCGAAACCCGCAACGCGGGAACCCGGAACCCGCAACGCGGGAACCCGGAACCCGCAACGCGGGAACCCGGAACCCGCAACGCGGGAACCCGGAACTCGCAACGCGGAACCCGCAGCATGGGAACCCGAAACCCGCAACGCGGAACCAGCAGCATGGGAACCCGAAACCCGCAACGCGGAACCCGGAACCCGGAACCCGCAACACGGAAACCCGGAACCCGCAACGCGGAACCCACAACGCGAAACCCTAACGCAGAACCCGCAACGTTCACGGAAACGCTGTCAAATGGAATAAATAGTATCCTATGTCCGTCTACTTGCGCTACTTCCTCACCAATTTTCAGCCATATCGATAAAGCCGTTCTTGAGTTATAAATAATTTAACTAACACGACTTACTTTTATACATATAGATGTATATATTACTCCTACTAACATAAGCTAAGCCCGGTGAATGCTCCCGTCACAGTCAGTCCAGCCAATTCGGTGATCATTAGTTAGATGACGATGATGATGGTGATGAAAAGTAGCCTAAATTAATCCTTATAACTTTAGCTATCTACCAGTGAAAGTCTCGTTAAAATCGGTCCAGCCGTTCCAGAGATTAGCCGGAGCAAAGTGACACGCTGACAGACAGACATTTTTTTTTAAATTACTTTTTCGTTTTCAGTAAATATCGTTGTCAATGCAAAGATATCGTTTAAAATGTCATATGCATTTAGAAAAACGTTGCTAATTGAAAGTTACAAACTGACACTTCAATTTTATTTATTTGTATAGATGTATAGATTTGGAAAACCTCCCCAATCTTGGCGTTTCCACTGACGCGGAGCGGGGCGCATAGGAACTTAGTGGTTCCCAAGCGGAGTGGAGCGGAGATTTTGAGCATAGTGATTGGTCAATTCGGGTACCGCAAGCTCCTGTCCGCCTCGCCCCGCGTCAATGGAAACGCAGCCAAACGTCTATAACGTCTAACGGTCGTCATGGTAACGAAGTTGTTTACAAATGGAAAACAAAAATTATGAAATGCTATACATACCGTATTTATATCAGCTTAAACTATTTGGATTTATGTTTTTATTAATCCTAATAATTATATTAATCCAAATAGTTTAAGCTGATATAAAAACGGTATTTTTAGCATTTCATAATTTTTATTTTCCATTTGTAAACAATGTTTGTTACCATGACACCCGTGTCATATAAACTGGCAACGACGTGAATCGATCGAGCCCAGGTTCAAACCCCGCGTGACCATCACGTATTTTCTTCTTTTTTCTAATTTTCTGCTTATTTTTTTCAACATTTTCTTTCATAATAACCTTTTCGTGACAATAACGAACATACCGTAAAAAAAAATTGCGAAATTGGTCAAGCCGTTGTCGAAGCGCACACGATGTAAGAAATTTTGGAGGTCGTTTTTTTACACTTTGGGCTACATTTTTGGGGTTTTAGTAAGGAACCCTACTTTTTTTAAACATATAATATAGCCTATGTTCAGCGCTAGGAATGTAGCTTTCCAACGGTGAAAGAATTTTTCATATTGGTTCAGTGGTTTCAGAGCCTATTCCATTCAAACAAACAAACAAACAAACAAACAATCAAACGTTACCTCTTATAATATTAGTATAGAAGTATAGATTTACAATGAATGTTCTTGTTGAAGTCGGTGTCAGAAAAAAGATTCAAGTCAGCAACTTTAGGATGTTTTTCGTTAAGCTGACACCGACTCCAAAAAGAACATTAATTGTAAGTACATTATAACAGAATTATTTGTTGAAATCGGTTTTTTCAACGTATTTTCTTTTTTATTTATTACTTTTTAATGTCTCTAAGTCAAAGTAAAAGAAAAATCCGTTTTGTGGCTACGACGCTACAGACAGACTGACATACACCATATTCATAATTTCCCCTTCCTTTTTATGTCGAGACTCAATTATAAATGCAAAATTGAAAAACTCCCAAATTAGCCATATAAAAGTATCCTTTTATGCCTTTTAGTTGTTGAAGTCGGTTTTTATAAGCGTAGATTCTTTTTTTTGTGTAATGCGTTCAAACTTAAATAGATTTAATAATTATTCAATGACCCAATTGAGTACCGGTTAGACAAGATGAGTTGAACGGGAAAATTTGACGAAACTTGATCGCTGTTGGCCGAGGAAAACGGTCCTCGATATTCTGATACAGCTCGCGACACGCTCTGTTCTATGACGATACTAAGTTATCCGTGCTGGAGTTACAGTAAATACTGGATGCGCCAGAGATTCTTTAGTCGGTATACTCATATATTTTATGTAAACCTACGTGGTCTAGTGGTTTGGAGCCTAGCTCTTGAATTGGAAGACGTGGGTTTGATTCTCGCAAACGTACAACAAAAAATTTTGTTTTTAAGTTCGGTTAGGACAATGCAGGCTGATCACCTGATTGTCTGCCAAGAAAGATGCTATATATATGCTACGAGAGTGAAGGAAGAGAGAGTGCCTCTGTGTATTGAGCACAATGATAAAACTGACTAGATATTTAATCCTTCATTAATTATCTAGTCAGGGTGTATGGGGATACATGGTTTTCACTTGATTAGTATCAAGCAAATTTTTCTTGAGTAGCTTCATTTTGATGAGTCGCCCAAGAATTTTTCGGACGGAACTCTTGTTTGTAGTAGCTAACAGAGTTAGCAAGGATAAAAAAGATGCTCAACTTTCGAGCGTAGGACCGGGATAACGTACCACGCAATTCGTAGGACAATTATGTCTGTTGAATTACATTTATATTAACTAAGTAATAAAAAGAAAATCAACTGGTTACTAATAATTTAAGATTACCTCATTATTGATACAAGTTGGCATGAGGGAACTCATTGATGAAACCATAGATTTTGTAGGACAAATATTTTTTCGGATAATTTAGATCATAATCTTGAGATTTATCAAAAAAAAATTATAAATATTTTGGAATCACCAAATCCACAAACTTTATTCTTGCTATCTCTGTTAGCTACCACAAACAAGATTCTTGGGCGACTCATCAAAATGAAGGTACTCACGAAAAATTTGCTTGATACTAATCAAGTGAAAACCATATATGGGGGAACCCTGACTAATCGTGTTATCCCTCTCGTATTTCCTGTCAATGAATGAGAAAGCGTCGTATACGAACAAGCCGTTAACACTAGCAAGCGATGGTGAAATCGGGACTTAGTACATTAATTTTATAGAAAAATTAGGCTAGTTGTGTAACGATGATATACTATCTTATAACTTCACTCCCATAATTTTGTCATAACCCGCCAAAAGTAGTATAACTTCAAAAAGTTTTGAAAGTCGAAACCCATTGAAGCCGCTCAGTTGACTCACTTGTTTTTACAAGTGTATTGTATTTATTACTAAGCATCGGCGGTTTTTAAATCAGCTGTGAGTTGAACCTGTGTGTGAGATTAATAGCCTCAGCAGTAAGATTTGTCTCTGATTTTTCTGTAGAAACGTTTCACATAAGCAAACTTTATTTATTATCATCCATAAAAGTTGTCGTTGTACACAATATTATGTAAGTTATTTAAACAAAGCTTTTGAAGTAATTTAAGGAAAACATGTTGTGTCTTTATAGTTAAAGAACGTTTTTTGAGATAGATTAATTTTTATTTATATCAAACTTGGATTACGCAAGAGAGCTTCGTTCAAATAATCTGTATACGGTTGAAGTGACGTCACTGCGATAGCCCTCCGTACATTTTTCATAGACAAGATCGTTTTGCGAGAAAGAGATGAACAATCCAGCGATAAACTGCTATGGGCTTCATGTGAAAATTATGTGTTTATGAAAATAAAGTTATTTTTCCTGTTTAATCGAGTCTTTTTATAAATAACTAGCTGACCCGTGCCCACCTTGTTGGTCATAGAAACCGTTTAAACCTTCCCTGGAGTTTTACGAACATTTCAAGACCAAAAATAGCCCAATCGGTTCAGCCGTTCTCGAGTTTTAGCGAGACTAATGAACAGCAATTAATTTTTTTATATAAGAGAAGAAGAAGAGAAGAAGAAAATATTAAATAAGACTTCTAAAACCTTTTTCGACGCTACCCCACTGTTTTGTGGTTACCAGACGTTTCCAGTCATTAGAGTACAATGTTTTGAAATTTCTCCAAGAAATATGTCAGGGAACTCAGAGCCGAGCATAATCTCGTTAAACATCGTCCAGTGTTTGTCCCACAAGCTTAGGCTACACGATCCGGAATCCGTTAGTTCGGAGAAGATTCAAAACACTCAAAATATTAAAAAAAAAAACGCCCAAGTTCGGGTCTAGATATCGGGCTTAAGATATAGGCAGCGAATTCATAGTATTAGGGTCTCGTTTCTCGCTTCTGGTGCGGAAGTCTAAAAACGTGTGATTTATATCACAGGGTAAATAATTTTATTGATCACAGATCATACAGAACAGTGCCATTGAAAAATAAGGTGAAAAGCAAGGTAGCTTCCACTTCTCTTTTGTTATTTAGTCTTAAGCTTTAATTTTTAAGAACAATTTTCCATCATTTTTCATTAAATGTGGTCTCCTACGATTCTTACAGTAGTTCTCCGCGGTGGAAGAGGTTTCGATTTGATCTTTCATAAATATCTTTGTAGATTTGCATGAAATAAAATCGAGTTTTATTTATTTTAGAACTTAAGACTTAAAACCTGCACACATGAGCGTCATAACAAATATTACGGTAAAATTGGATGTCGACCCTCGTGCATTGAATATCAACTCTGTCGTAATACCGCAGAGTTGTTATTTCAACGATCAGAACTGTCTCCGGAAGGGTATATTCCGGACAATATAACACCGGGCTTAGACTGTATTGTAAAATTCCTCCTTTGATATTGTCTGATGCGACGTCTTTTAAAATCTATTGTATTTATCGTTCCTAGACTTTTGCTATAGGATGGCTCCTTATTATTACTTACAAAAGTCTAAATCACACAAAGATATTTACTCTGTATGTATCTTTGTGTGACTTTTGATGTTTAATATTAATGAATTTCTAAAGTACATTTTTGATATTTTTTGTAATTGCAGCGTTGTCATTATATAATGAGGTATGCGGCGTGTCTCGTTTTTTGTACCAATTGGTATAATATAGGTTTAAGAATTATTACTAAGTTAACTAAAATATGGAATCGATTACATACAAAAATTATTTAATTTTGTCCAGTTAATGTTTTAGGGCTCCATACCATCCATTAATTTAATTATTTTGATAAATTTCTGTTGCCGCTATAGGTAATATCAAATACTAAAAATATAATAAAATGAATACTTATCTTATTTTATAGCCTATTAAAGTTTTATATATATTATATTTTATTTATTTATTTTATATATTTTATATTACTTATATAAAATAAAATAGATAATAGACTTTATACAAAAAATATTTTTTTTACGCATTTGCACGAGTACGACTCGCACTGGGCAGTTTTTATTAAGAGTCAGACTTCATAAGAATTTAGTACCAATTTTAGAATTTATTCAAACCCAAAAGCTTTGTTCTTATGCAAATAAATCAAGAATTTGTTCTGGTGGCAATATTGAGAAAGTGTCGGCTTCGGATCCAGACAATGTCCAGACTTAGACTTATCTACATAATATTATGACAAATGTTTCCTACAGTCTGGTATTAGTTCTAGAAAATTCTTAAAGTTTGTTGAAGTAAAGAAAATGTTAGATTATTAAAAATATACAACGCTTATGTGGTTGATTAAGTTTAAACACTAATTATTACATGATATGAAATAAAACTCAAAAAGAAATGAAATAAGTTATACCATAGGATAAACGAATATTAAAGTAAACATATTTATTTGTGCCCTTGATAAGATTAAATGACCCGGTATGCACGTTTTTATAACAAGTGTACTGCGATTACTTAAAAACTCTATTTTTTATTGACCATTCCTGAATAAAATAAAAAAAATAAGATAATAAAATTTCAAAATTGGTTGGTGGTGGATTTCATATTGCACTTGATCGTTTTACAATCAGATATAATCAAGTATACAGTGTGTAAAAATAACGTTGAGTTTCGATTTATACTACCTTTCCTCATTTTGGAAATGTTTTTTTTATTTGTAAAATTTTATCAAAATCTAAAAAAAAATATTTTTTTTGTGAAAATAGTTTTTCACAAAAAAAAATATTTTTATTTTTGTAAATAAAAAAAATGCATTTCTAGAATGAGAATAGGTAGTACCTATAAACATATCCCAAAGTAAAAGTGATATAGCAAAGCAAAATACCTTCCTATTTATTTTTCCTACCTTAATCATGATTCTTACCGTATTTTGTGTAGACAGGACATAGTAAAAGTAATTAATATTTTCTCTTTTATTCATTCTCAAAGAAATATTATATTAGTAAAGCATAAGTACACCGTTAACATGTACGGTGCGTGTAATAATGTCGGCGTATTGTTACCGAAGTAATCTGTGAATGTTTATTGTTGTATTATATTTAATAATGAACATGGAAGTATTGCACTATGGAATATAAAAGGTGTAAAAAGAACAGTCGATATAACTTTGAGATACGATTATACTACCTTTCCTCATTCTGAAAATGTATTTTTAAATATTTTTTTGTCAACTGAAAAAAATTTTTTTTTTGTCGCAAGTTTTTTTTTTTTTTTGTAAAAAATACATTTATAGAATCAGAAAAAGTAGTATAATCAAATCCCAAAGTTATAGTGACTGTTCTTTTACACCCGTTATAGAGACATGACGTAGCTTGCTTTTTGAAGATAGGGATTAGAAAATAGAAAGCGTCACAATCTGACAGTAAAGTAGGTTTTTATATCGAGGATTTTATATCCTTTATATGGAGCCTAACACAGTCTGTGCCGCGGCGGCAACGCCATGTGTTAGATAGTTTTCACATGACATCACAGTAGTGGCGGCGCTGCTGCAACGTCATGTGAAAACTACCTAAGGGGTGAGGAAATGGAAGTGGGGCAATGCAGTTTTCTATGGTAAAACTGGTTTCTATGGGCGACAGTAATAGCTTCATTAAGCTATATGTCAGCTTCTTTGCCAGTATTTTTACTGACTAGCTTAAAATCCACAATTTAAATCCCAGTACTTTGACTGATCCCTAAACAAATGCATCGAAAGTAATGAAGCAAATTACAGTTGTTAATGATCAAATAATGGATGATTAAAATACACAAAAAGAATCAATGATGCGATACAAAATTAACGAGGTAATTCGACGCGGTCTAGCGGCTGATCGGGTAAATCCGGTTGTGGCGATAGCGCGTGGCCAAGCTGCAGTAAGCCAGGTTTTATGAATTTTTAAAACCAACGATAATTACACGGTACCATTGACGTATAGTGACGTCACAGATGTAGGTCGTGAACAGTAGTGGATCACATGTGATTTGTGTCACAATTGAAGACATTAATGGATGAAGGTATGGATATATATAATATAATAAATGGATAATGGATATGTAGCAAACTGAGTGAGTTCAAACTGTCACTTAAATATTTTAGAATAAAGGTACTTTATACGTTACTACATATCCTAAAAAGTTTAAGTGACAGTTTAAACCCAATTTTCTGGCTAAACATTTTTGAGACATATCACCTTCATTCATTCATGTCTTCAATTTATTGTCGTTATCAAATATATCTCGTGACGTACTAATTATGCAATTCCGTATATTTTATATGAGGCTTAGGGCGTGTTTCACCAGGCATTGTGAAAGTTAACGCCATGTTAAAATACCATGCCATCTCATTTATTGCCAGGAAATACGAGAGGGATAACATGATATTTAACATGGCGTTAACTTTAACATTGCTTGGTGAAACACGCCCTTATTCTTCTAGACTCCATCAAATCTAGAATATACTTTTAAAATTGGAATAGATTGGACGTCGCATACAAATTCAAACGTGCTGTCGAAGATTTGAATGCGCTCAGATTACTACGTTGGGACTTGTCAGGGAATTCCTTTGAAGAGAACCCCTTTGTGGCACATTCCCGATGTCACAGTTTGATGGACCTTTTGGGAAGTTACTCGGTACGTACAGAGGTTAATAGACTGATGCGAAAAGTAGTTTAATTGCTCTGAAAAAGCTAGAACATTATAAAAAACATAATAAGTTATATCGACTGAGAGTGGACTGTATCTAGTAATGATGAAGCTAAGATGAGAAAATACACTACAATTAAAAATACTTCGCTTGTATTGGAGTACATACAGGCTAATCACGGTTCACATATCAAGCCGAATATAGTGTGAAGAGAAGGACGCGTAGAGCATTTTTTATTTTGGCACCTCATATAAATCACTTTCCATAACGCGACGATTAAGATCTCCATAAAAGTCACAAAACAGATAAGTTTCAATACTGGTCAGGTCTTAGGTCAACGACCAGCACATTCGTGTATATAGACTAGGAGACTGCGAGCCCCAGTATATTTAATATATAATTTATATATTAACTATGCTGGGGCTCGCAGTCTCCTAGTCTAAATTTTAAACCTTTGATTTTTTTGAGTTTCATTTTTATGAGGTGCCAATAAAAAATATCTACGCGTCCTTCTCTTCACACTATATTTGGCCTAATATGTGCACCAGGAATCAACCTGTACAACGAATATGATATCAATACAATTTGTCATTATGAAAAAAGGAATAATAGTTAAGGGCCATGCATTTTGTTTTCGAAATTCGTAAGTGATAATAGCGATGACATCTTGAATAAGGGCCCTGGGCTAGTGAGTCGCCAACAATCAGAAAGAGACAAAGCAATAATTCTAGAAGAATTTAACAAAAAAAAACTTACAACAACAGTTGAAGTTTTGGGCAAAATAAATTCGCTTGACAATAAAAATGCTCTTATAATCAATCTCTAAAACTGCAATGTAAATGAAATAAATATTTTAGTGCTTACTCAGTTTTGCACCGCGGGAGCTCAGGTGTCAAATTACAGTCTCCAGCGCGAAATATATCAGAAAGACTGGAATAGATTAGAGGTGTGAGGGTAGATTAATAGACAAGATTTTCCCGGATGTAGTTTTCCTACCTGCAGTGCTTACTGTTTTATATTGCAAAATGGAGATTGTAGCTTTTCTTGTATGTCGGTTTCAGTATTAAAGAGATCATTAATTTATTAATTAACTAATAAGAACTTAGCATATTATGCAGGCTATAATGTTAATGAGTGATAATAATACTTTAGACTGTGTATATAGAGTTTACTGTGATAGTACCAGTGCAGAAAGCGGTACTTTTTTATTATTGTATGGGAAAATTTAAGATGTTGGGGCAATTCTCATAGAAACATGAAAGTCAAAAGTAAGTCTCAGCACTGGTACTTTCACAGTATACTCTACATAGCACATACACACCCTAAAGTGGTACAAAAGATGTTCAATACATAGATTACATTAAGAGCTGGCACTTTTAGCTAAACATTAGCATGCAAAATATTCTTATTTTAAATTTAAGAAGTCTAATTTTAATAACATGAATTAGCCATCACGTCTTGTACACATTTTAAAATTACTCAATACAATAATAGCATAACATTTCATCATTTAGTTAAATAACAGACAAGGTGACAAGGCTTAGATAGGTATTATTATATAATTATTTGTAATATGAAAACAGGACGTATCCATACCACAAAACCCATTTTCGTTTACCGCAACAAAAATAATCCGGTCGGAGAACAAACAAATTGGAATGAACAGTGCTTCATGTAATTACCGTTTAATAAGTATTCAATTATCAATTGTTCATCCGAACTGAACGAAATAAAATATAAATTCAACGAATTTTCGCTTGATTATAAACTATATATAAAATAAACTGTGCCGCCTGTGAACCACCTATATTATACAGGATGTAAAAATAACAGAATTGTAATAACTTTGTTCCTTCGGCGGGACTCGAACCCACGACCTCCGGCTCGAGCACCAACGCACTCAACAACTGCGCAACAGAAGGCGTCAAATGAAATGGCTGTACTGAAACTTTAAAATATTTAATTACTTGAAAAAATATTTAATAATAATATAATTTTTAAGGCGGTCGTTAAACGGCCTAGATGCAAAAACGACCTTATATATAAAACTAGAAATATGATTCATAAACATGATGGTTAGGGCAAGCTGTTCACCTGATTGTGCGACATGAAAGATGATCTAAATTCAAAATTCAAAACTTTTTGTTTCTATATATATTAGAGATGAAACGGATAGTAGTTTGGCCGGATACCGGATACCGGATATTCGGCAAGCTACTAGGCCGGAGCGCCGGATATCCAGCTGCCGGATATCCGGCCTTTTATTATATACAGTATGTAAAAAGAAGAACTATAACTTTGGGACACGATTATACTACCTTTCCTCATTTTGGAAATGATTTTTTTTTGTCAAAAACTACAAAAAAAATTTTTTAACTTCTCACCATTTCTTATTTTTTTGTCGCAAAAATAACAATAAGGCAAAAAAATTATTTTTTTGAAATTTTTGTAAAAAAAAATACATTCTAGAATGAGAAAGGTATATAATATATCCCAAAGTTATAGTGACTGCTCTTTTTACACCCGTTATAATAATAAGTTTGATTTGAATATTGGCGCGGTGAAAGAGATCGGAAATATTCAGGCGCATTCGGGTCGCACGTAACCGGAGATCGGGTCGACTCGGGGGCGTTCGAGTGTTATCGCGTAAAATTTGGTAGTTATTCATCACAATTTGCCACTTGTTTATAAAACAAACATTTTTGATGTGCGATTATAAAAATAAACGGTGTCCACAACCTATTGGAGTATGATTTGCCTATATAAAATAATAAGATTTTTTTAAATTTTACTATCTACTACTGTACTACTATCCGGTCCGGGAAAACAAGGCCGGATAGGCCGGATACCGGATAGTTACCGGATATCAGTTACATCTCTAATATTTTTATTTTTATTTTTTTTTTTTATGGTTTCATTTACGATCAGTCTCTTGACTATAAGCAAATGTGTTGTGTTATGGTTATTGTCGCTTCAGGTCACTCCTCACCAGGAGATTACTTCCATTTTTAAAAACGATCCTTAAGGTTTTGTATATCAAAACGCTTAAGACGTTTACTGTAAGTAACTTTTAATAGGTGGTTTGCCAATTCATTAGGGTGGTTTTGAAGCCGATCTTTGTAGGTTAAAGAGGCATGTTTTATTTCTTCTTTCACTGTTCTCATATCTAGTTTCTCATGTATTTCAGCATTTGTTATAAACCATGGTGCATTAGATATAGTTTTCAATATAGTGTTCTGAAGTCTTTGTATGATGGCAATGCTAGTGTTGCATGCACTCCCCCACAGTTGTAGCCCGTAGGTCCATATTGGTTTGAGTATAGCCTTATATATCAGAAGCTTGTTTTCGATCGATAGTTTTGAGTTTCTTGCTAATAGCCAGTATATTGACTTATATCGATAATTAAGCTCATCTCTTTTTGTTTTTATATGTTTCTTCCATGTAAGCCTCCTGTCTAGATGTAAGCCAAGATATCGGACGGAGTCACATTGTGGGAGGGTGTTATTGCCCATTTTCACAGGGAAGCAGTTTCCTTTTTTCAGTGTGAATGTTACGTGTACTGATTTTGATACACTGGTTTTGATACGCCATTTTTCAAGCCAGTCGCTTATCTTGTCGAGGCTAGTTTGTAAAATTCTAGAAGCTAGTTCTGGGCTTTTGCTACTTGCTAATATTGCAGTGTCATCAGCGAAAGTTGCCGTTGTTACGTCAGGGGTCACAGGTAAGTCTGCTGTATATAGGATATACAAATATGGACCTAATACAGACCCCTGGGGTATGCCTGCTAAAATTTTTTTAAATTCAGATGTCTCACCCTCCTCTCGAACTTGGAAGATGCGGTCAGAGAGGTATGATTTCAACAGTAAATATAAATTGTGTGGTAAGTATTTTTTGATTTTATATAAGAGACCTTTGTGCCATACTTTATCAAACGCCTGTTGGATGTCCAGAAACACAGCCGAACAGTACTCCTTGGCTTCAAGTGACTTCCTTATCTTTTCGTAGACACGATGCACCTGTTCTACTGTTGAATGCTGGGTTCTAAAGCCAAACTGATGTTCTGGTATTAAGTATTCAGATTTCAGTATGGGTTCTAGTCTACGAAGTAGGATCTTCTCAAATATCTTGGATAGTATTGGCGTTAGACTTATTGGTCTGTAGGATGAAACATCTTCAGGCGGCTTTCCTGGTTTGTGGATCATAGTGATAATTGACACCTTCCACATGTCAGGGAAATGTTGGACCCGCATTATGCCATTGAATAAGGTGGTAATGAAGACAAAGGCTTTTTTGGGAAGTTGCTCTAGAATTTCTTTGGTTATAAGGTCAAAGCCTGGAGATTTTTTATTCTTTAAGGTTTTGATAACATTTCTAACTTCTTGTACTGTTGTTGGTTTTAAGGGTGGTGATAGTTGTAGATCTTGATGCAGCTCATTGTCAATGAAAGTTTCAAAATGTAGAGACTCACTTTCATGAGGTCTGAATATTTTAGAGAGGTGTGTAGCAAAAGCATTGGCTTTGTCTATTCCTGTTTTGGACCAGCTACTGCCAGTTCTAATTGCAGATTTATACTGTTCTGGACTATTCAGTGATCTTGTAAATTTCCAGAGTGAGTAATCTGATGATGCTGTAGCGGTTAGGCTTTCTAATTTGTTTTGGAGAGTAGTGTCGTGAGCATAGTCTAGCATTGCTTTAAGTTCTTTTATTGATCTGTTTAGAGCTCTTTTATCACTTTCTAATCTAGATTGGTGCCAAATTCTTCTTAGTCTCCTTTTGTCTAATATTTTCTGCCTGATCTTAAGTGGCAGATTTTCAGAGACTCGTGGTTTATTAATCGCTGGTGTGTTGATCCAGCACGCTCTTTGTATAAGACGTGTAAATTGAATTGTCGCATTTTCTAATTCTTCAGGTGTTTTCAAGGAAACACTGAGCTCAATGTTTTCGTCAACATAGTTTCTTAGACCTTGCCAATCTGTACGTCTGCTGGTTAATGTAGCTGGTATCTCATAAGATAGTATAGTCGTACTGACTACAAGGAGGACAGGTGTATGATCAGAACTACTATCCAGGCAGGATTCAGCATGTAGGTAATGTTTTGATTGACCTTTTACCACAAAGAAATCCAGCAGGTCAGGTTTTTTTTTCGGATCCGTTGGCCAGTATGTGGACTCACAGGTTGTGACTGGTAGTAAGCAGTTTTCGTCAAGGCATTGCTTTAGTTGACGTCCTCTTGTTGTTGTCAGCCTAGAGCCCCAGTACACGTGTTTGGCGTTCCAGTCTCCGCCCGCAATGAACTTTCCTCCAAGCGTCAAGAAGTACTGAGTAAAACTTTCACAGTCTATGGTATACTTCGGCGGGCAGTACACTGCAGATAAATTGAGGACCCCGCTCTTGCCGTGCACTGTGACCGTTGTCGCCTGAATGTGATTTGTTTTAAATTCCGGCATCAGGTGACATTTAATGGAGTCTCTGATAATAATTGCGGTTCCACCGTGGCCTGTTCCATCAGGATGGTTAGTGTAGTAGGTGTTATAGCCTTTGATTTTTACGTTGCTGTTCTTAGTGCAATGCGTTTCAGATATAAGGACAGCATCTAATTGGTGATTAACCAACAGTGACTCAAGTTCATTCTTGTTTGGCGCTAATCCGTTAATGTTCCACGTCGCTAGTTTTAAAGCTGTCATTTTGTCATTTTGGTGACAAGGGTTGTTATGAGTCCCAAGAGTGTACTCATCTGTTGTAAGATCACATCAAACTTCTCTGATTGTTGTAGTATAAGTTTTTCTAATTTTAAAATTGTGTTGTTTTCACATATGGGGTCTTTTTGTTTATCTTTTACTTTAGCTGCGTAGGTGTCGTTTGCTTTGATCGGATCTCTAATATATATTACTAAATAACACTTATAGAATCGTCCTACATGATGCCTACCACACCGGTTCGGAAACTAGCTATAACTATAGATCAATGCGTCGGATGGCCATGTGAAAAGTCCTGCGGTTATTCTCTCTGCGCTTATTCTCTCTGCGCTTATTATCTCTCGCAATTGGTATTTTTCTTCAGGAACATAATGAATGAATCCAATGAATCTGGAAATTCTCTCTCTCACTCACACACTGACCACACCTACTTCCATTATTTTAGTGGTCAGAAGCCCCACATGTCAAATTAGCTTATTTGACATGTGGGGCTTATGAATTCTCATTATATTCAAAATATATTTTTGTATATTTAGTCTCAATTTCACCAACGCTTAAGATACCATGCTTTCCTTTTTTTTAGCCCTATCATTGATAGGGCTCGTTCATTGCTTTTTCATAATTATTTATTTTCTTATTATTTGCTTTCTTTATTTTTTATTACCTATAATGCTAGGTTAAATTTTTTAGGTTCTGTGGTCTTTATAGACCCCCTTTTTTATTTTCACTTAACTATCTTTAACGTACAGACATGACTCCTCTACAGATGGAATTGAATTGAAACTTACATACAAGTCGTAGTAGTAACGACCGACACCGCGACGCCGACGCCCGATGTCGCAATGCCGACGCCCAACGCCGCGACGCCGACGCTCGACGCCACGACGCCGACGCCCGACGTCGCGACGCCCGACGCCGCGACGCCGACGCCTGACACCGCGACGCCGACGCCGACGTCCGAAGCCGCCGCCCGAAACCGCGACGCCGACGCCTGACGTCGCGACGCCGACGCCCGATGCCGTGACGCCGACGCCCGACGCCGCGACGCCGACGCCCGCCGCCGCTACACTGACGGCCGACGCCGCGACGCAGCGACGCCGACGCCGAAACGTGTAGTGTATTTAGTATCAGCATTGTACCCGTGCGAAGCCGGGGCGGGTCGCTAGTACATAGTATAACTTTACAATTCAAAATAATAAAATACAAATTTACAATTACCAATACAATTAAATATAACAATTTTCAACAGATTACATTTCAAATTTTCAATTTTTATATTATCACAGCTTCGTTTAATCCACACCGCCATTACCGCTACTATTTCTTTTATTGACACATTGCACTATGTGAGTAAAATACTTTATTTTCTTTTCCCCCAGGATGCTGGGCAAGCTCTCACCCGCCATCGCGATGCCCAATTTCTGCTCAATATCATATCTATTTTTAAATTAATGTCTTGAATTTGTGTTACTGAATTTTTAACTAATTTTGTAATCATTATTTGTTGATATGGGTCGCAGATACCTGAAATAAATTTATCTTATTTTATTTTATATCTATTGCTAGCAAAATTGGGTACTCGAGTAGACATTACGAGAGGGATAACATGACATTAATTAATGAATATTAACTTTTATTTGTGTTCGTGAAATTGGGGTAAAAAAAAGAAAGGGCACTTGGGGTAAAAAAGTATAACAGCAAGAACACAAGCTCATTGACAACATCACACGCTGTATTGTTTTTAATATGCGGCATACTAGTAACAATTAACATGACTACAATATGAGATATTGTTTGCCACGATCAAATAATCCAGCATTAGCACCGCGTTCATTATCGAAGTTATTAGTTAAAAGCTGAATACATCATGACTAAATTGTTCGGTTTAGCTTCTGTATTAGTACAATGGATCGAGATTACAGCTTCGCCAGACACCCCACTCATAGAAACTGCACTATTCCTGATAAAAGATCGTCGTTCGTCGTCGTCATCGTCGTTTCAGCCTTTAACTGTCCACTGCTGGACATATGCCTCTCCAATACATTTCCAGTGCGACCGGTCCATTGCTACCCGCATCCAACCATCCATCTGTCCATCTGGTAGGTGGCCGTCCCACACTGCGCTTGCCAGTACGTGGCCTCCACTCTAGGATCTTTTTGCCCCATCGACCGTCCAATCTTCGTGCTATGTGGCCGGCCCATTGCCACTTCAGCTGACTGATCCTACGGGCAATGTCAGCAACCTTAGTTCTTCTACGGATCTCCTCATTTCTGATTCGATCACCGAGCATTGCCCTCTCCATAGCACGCTGAGCGACATTGAGCCTTTTGAAAAGATCCTTCGTGAAGCACCACGTCTCAGAACCGTAAGTCATCACTGGTAACACACATTGGTTGTATACCTTTGTCTTAAGGCACTGAGGTATTTTGGACGAGAAGACGTTGCGTAATTTACCGAACGCTTCCCAGCCGAGCTGGATCCGTCTACCGACCTCTCTCTTAAAGTTGGACCTACCTAATCGGACAGCCTGCCCTAGGTATATATATTCGTCAACAACTTCAAGAGTAGAGCTCCCAACAGTTAGTGCGGTGGGTGCAACATGGACATTGTGCATGTATCGTAACCAGTAATTACATTTTACTGGCAACAATTTATTCCGTATAAATTTAAATTATTTCAATTTCAATTTTCGCGCGTATGGTCGAGTCGTTTGTATGTTGCGAATTGACCAATCCGAGCGCCGTATTTCGCGCCATTAGCGTGCGGCAAAATCGCACTCGCGAGGCAGTCGAGGAATACCCGCGCACGCGACGCAATCAATACTAGATTAATAGACTCTAAAACTGTTACCTATAGAAAACGAATCGATTACTCTCTTGTGCTATCGTATCTATTCTCCACGAGAGAGAATCCTCCTGTACGCGAATTCTAGAACTGGTGTGCTTCGTGGTGAGACTAACCTAAGTGTGAATAGACCGGCCGGTCAGAAGAATTCGAAGCCCTTGGCAGCATTCCGGTAAGTCTTTCGCATTACAGATAGACGTTACTCGAACCATACGCAACCTTTAGATTCCTGAATCAGATTTAATTAATATTGTCTGATACCCTTTTATGTAACAAGAGTGTGACGACCTGGTGCAACTCGAAACCTCACCTCCACGGGTCCACTATCATTCTTGCACATAATTATTTGGTGCCGAAACCAGGGAACTTAGTCCCAAAATCCCGTTATTCTCTTACTTAATTCGTAAATTCATCCCTTAGAAAACGTTAGCGTCATTTCATAAAACCGCCACATTTGCATATTACTTCGTGAAATATTTCTCGCAATTAGTTTGATTGTTTTCATACGATATCGAGCAAAATTGAACTAGTGACCATTGTTTCTACGAGTAATTTGGTGTATAAAAACTATTTAAATTGAAATCCTATCGAAATATCGTCGTATTAAAATATTGTTAAATTTTAATATTCTCGTAATACGTGTAACCCGACTAATTACAACAGTTGCCAACTTCGTACGATTCCATGCGTGAAACATTCTATTCATCTTAGCAGCGTTATCAATATTCTAGAAGCCGTTTAAACATACCTACGACATTGTAATTTTGAACTTTAAGGCACTATAGGTTTAACGTTGTTTTTCGGTTGTTCAAGAATATATATATTTTTTGTTAGGTATATCGTTAAGTTTCAAGCTCCGTTCTTACCTAGCTTATAAACAAATTATATAAACTAAAAATGTCCGTGTATCGTACTCGTAAGGCAGCTCGTGCTTCATTATCTAAACTTAAATCTAGAAAGATGATCGATCCGGATGAAACGATGGATGTATCGATTTTACGTAAACAGCGCTCGATTGCTTACAGCCGTGTCAAGGCGACCCACGAGATGGCGCTGCGAGCGAAAGATATCCATACTTCGGAATCTTTAGATTTATTTCTTGCGCATTATTCTACGTTAGATAAACATTTTGATATGTTCGAGTCGTGTCACATGGATATTATTATTCAATTACAACCGGACGATGTTGAGATAGAGGATAGTTATCGTGAGGAGTTTGATAAATTATATTACGAAATTATTGCTATTCATCGCCAACTAACACATACTATTAATTCAGAAGTTAGTGATTACACCGATCGACCTATTAGTTATCCGTCTGTTAAATTACCTAAAATACAGATTCCTCAATTTTCGGGAAATATTAAGGCGTGGCCTGAATATTTTGATATTTTTAATTCGTTAATTCATGAAAATAAATCGCTGTCCAACACAGAAAAAATGCATTATCTCGTTTCCACTCTAGCCGGTGATGCCTTGAGACTTATCCGTATTTATCCCGCTCAAGGCGCATTCTACGTGGAGGCCTATCGGACGCTCCTAGCGCGTTATCGAGATACGCGGGAGCTTGCTTTTACGTGTTGGAAAGAGATGCAGAATATTAATATAAATTTATCTAAGCCGCTTGAATTGCGTCGTGCGCTTGATACATTTAATGAAAATCTCACAATTCTCAATCGTATTAATTTGCCAACCGACAAGTGGGATTTTATTTTATGTTATCTATTGTTATCGAAACTCGACTCGAAGACACGTTGTGAGTTTGATCAGTCAACTACTTCGGGTGAGTTACCGTGTTATACTGCCTTGAAGGATTTTATATATTCGAAATGTGAAGCACTCGTTCACGACTCACATTTTCATCATCAGCATCAGCCCACTAGTGCTTCAACTATCAGCAAGCCGCGTACATCCGCTGCTACTCGGATTGCTACTCAAAACCGTCCGTCTGTTTTCTTATCGAAATCCGATAAACCGCGCGTTACCGCTTCATCGCCGCCATCGACGTATCAGCAAAAGTGTGGATACTGCTCTGGTGAACATTTTCTGCTTTACCGATATCTGGCCGTACTGAATATGCGAAAGCGCATAACTGGTGTTTCAACTGCCTTAAATCATCACACCGCGTTAACAATTGCCAATCTATTTTTAGATGCCAGTCGTGTCGCCAAAGGCACCACACTCTCTTACATGATAACTCAGAGGAGTCACGTGGGAAGGTGCACGTTCAGCCATCCGTTTCTAATCCTCCTGTACGTGCGCTTACGTGCCTAGGTGACAGCTCTGTAGTGCTCTTGTCAACAGCGATCGTTTCAGTGAAAGACTCGGCGGGCAACTACCGTAATTTGCGCGCTCTTATCGACTGTGGTAGCCAGACTCACTTTATAACCGAGCAGGCCGCACATAATTTGGGCCTTCATTTTCGAAATTTTACTCGTTCAATAAGTGGTATCGGTAAATCTTGTTCATCATCATCAGGCGTAGTCAACCTCGTGATAGGTTTAAATAATAGGGTTATGTTTGACGTCGAGGCACTCACTATACCTAGCATATGCGGACCGGTCCCTAACGTAACACTTAACAAAGAATCTTGGCAGAGCCTACGCGGTCTCCAGCTTGCTGATCCTAATTGCCATAAGCCAGGACCCATCGACATTCTTCTCGGTGCTGAGCTTTTCTCGTCCCTTCTTCTACCTGGTAAGGTAGATGGAAGCTCTACTCATCCTTCCGCACTCAATACTGTGTTCGGCTGGATCCTTCTAGGTAGTGTAGGCTACAAAAGCAACGAAATCAATTCATTACTCGTTACAAACGAGGACCTTTACCGTGAGGTGAAGAACCTATGGGAGCTGGAATCCTTACCGAAATCTTCACAACTCACTCATGATGAACTCGAATGTGAAGATATCTTTTCGCGCCAGCACTCACGCGATGATTCTGGAAGATACACTGTGGTCTTACCTTTTCGTAAAGAGGATAAAGATAATCTCTCCTTCCCAGGATCTCGTGAACTCGCTCTTCGCCGTTTTTATTCTCTTGAGCATAAACTTAATCGTAATTCTAAATTGAAGGAACAGTATGCGGAGTTCATGAAAGACTATCTCGATAGTGGTCATATGAGCCTTGTACCTGTTCAAGAATTATCGGAAGGTAGGTATTACATACCTCACCACTGCGTTATTCGTCCTGAAAGCGTTTCTTCTAAAATACGTGTTGTATTCGATGCGTCGGCTAAGGATTAACCAGGCAAATCGTTAAATGAAACTTTACATATCGGTTCAAAGTTGCAACGGAGCATTTTGGAAATTCTTTTAAAGTTTCGTATCCACCCTGTTGTCTTTATTTGCGACATACGTCAAATGTTTCATCAGATACAGTTGCGTACAAACGATCGTGAATTTCAAAGAATATTTTGGCGTTTTGATTCGTCACAGCCGATTCGTGAATATCGTTTAAATACCGTCACCTACGGACTCTCGTCATCACCTTTCCTCGCTTGTCGTGTTTTAAAACAACTAGCTGAGGATGAAGGGGAAGATTTTCCCCTCGGACGTTCGATATTAAACGATGACACGTATGTTGATGACATCGCAACGGGCAATACGTCCGTTCAATTAGCCTGTCAAGCAAAAACTGAAATTATCAATTTGCTGAATCGAGGTGGAATGGAATTACGAAAGTGGTCAAGTAACAAACCCGAGTTACTTTCAGATGTTCCTAAGGAACACTGCCTTACTAACGCTTTCGATATTGACAAATCGGACATTCTTAAGATTCTAGGACTAATTTGGAGCCCACGAAGTGATACATTTTCTTTCGAAGTATCACCTCAGAAGCGTTCTTGTACCCGTCGCAATATCTTAAGTGAACTCGCTCGCATTTTTGACCCCCTTAGCTTTCTTTCACCATTCACCCTGTCTTTGAAAATTATAATTCAAAAATTGTGGATTTTAAACGTATCCTGGGACGATGAACCTCCCGAGGTGATCGTCAAACAGTGGGATCGCATTGTTCAGCAGTTGCCTCTCGTTAAAACGATACATGTCCCTCGTTGCGTTGCCATGCCCTCGCCAAGTGCCTATCAGCTACATGGCTTCGCAGATAGCTCTGAAAGCGGATATGGAGCAGTTATCTATTTAAAATCTGTGAACGGTGATATCACACAGGTTCACATGGTGATGGCTAAATCTCGTATTGCGCCCACGAAACGTGTTTCACTACCCCGTCTGGAACTATGCGCCGCCGTATTACTCAGTGACATTTTAAAAATCGTAAAAGAAACGTACTTTTCTCACTTGCCCATCACTGACATTTTTGCCTGGTCGGACTCCACTGTAGCTTTAGCTTGGATTCGATCTCAATCGTACAGATGGAAAACTTTTGTCGCAAACAGAGTGAGCCACATTCAGGATAATTTTCCGGAGGCTGTTTGGAATCACGTACCATCTGGCGACAATCCAGCCGACTTCGCTTCTCGAGGTCAACTTCCAGCTGATCTAGTTAACAACTCGCTATGGTGGGCGGGTCCTCCTTGGTTAGCCTTTAGCAGAGACACGTGGCCGAGTTCTAATGACATCTCTGATGTTGGTTGTGATGTTCATGCGGAAGAGCGAATTCAAACGTTAATCGTGAACGAAAATCCACATTTTATCGATAAATTGCTTGATAGGTATTCGTGTATTCGAAAGGTGCAACGCATCTTATGCTATTTTACTCGGTTTATTGATTTCTTAAAAACTAAAACTATCACCAGTGATAAACGTACTCTCAGTAAAGCTGAACTACATCAAGCTCTTTTAAAAATCGTTATTCGAGTTCAGTCTTTACACTTCGATAAAGAGATTTCACAGTTAAAATCCGTAACTCAACTTCCAAAACAGTTTCGAAAATTAAGCCCCTTCCTTGATGATCACGGAGTTCTTAGGGTGGGCGGCAGGCTATCGCGCTCTGGTCTCGAATTTGAACATAAACACCCTGCCATGTTGCCTCGAACCTCTCGTTTTACTTATATGATTATTGAAGCTTTTCATAACGAAAACGGTCATCCAGGCGTTAATACGTTGTTATACTTACTCAATCAGCAATTCTGGATTCTCTCACCTAAACGCGCCATTCGACATTGTTTAGCGCAATGTTTGAAATGCTATCGAACTAATCCGACATCTCTTTCGCCGTATATGAGTGACCTACCAGCGGTACGCGTGAATCAAGTCAAACCGTTTTCTATCGTAGGAGTAGATTATGGTGGTCCCTTCCGTATTAAACTCGGGCCCCATCGAGGAGCTAAGATAGGCAGTTCTTATTTATGTTTATTCGTATGTTTTACCACCAAAGCGATTCACCTCGAACTTGCTTCGGACTTAAGCACTGATGCATTTATAGCAGCTCTTCGTCGTTTTGTTGGTAGACGAGGACGCGTTTCAGCCATTTATTCCGATTGCGGAACAAATTTTATCGGAGCGTCTAATAAACTAAATACCTTTATGGAACAATCTGCTGTTAAACATAACATCGAATTTCATTTTAATCCACCTTCCGCACCTCACTTCGGAGGAGTATGGGAGATACAAATTAAAGCCGTAAAATCACACTTACACCGCATAGTCGGAACCCAAACGTTAACTTTCGAGGAGTTAACCACGTTGTTTGTTCAGATCGAATCCGTACTGAACTCGCGACCGTTATACCCTATCAGTTCGGATCCGAATGATCTTGCCGTCTTGACTCCTGGACACTTTTTAACTCTCGAACCGCTAACGTCAGTCCCTGACGAGGACTATTCTACACTTAACATTAATCGACTCGGGCGTTGGCAATTAATACAGCGTTTCCAACGCGATTTTTGGAATCGGTGGAAAAATGAATATTTGCATTCGTTAATGCAACGAGCAAAATGGACGACTAAGGAAAAGCCGTTGGCTGTAGGGACTGTAGTCATTTTACGATCTACTTCATCAATTCCATTACACTGGCCTTTAGCACGCGTTCATGAAATTCATAGGAGTCCAGATGGAATTGTACGCATAGCAACCGTTCGACTTGCAAATGGCACTCTTCTTACGAGGCCACTAGCTAAGCTTTGTCCTTTGCCTAATCAAGTAGATTAACCTTATAATAATTCAAACGTAACTATTAGCTTTAGTATTATTTTCGTTAGGCTAGTTCATTATTGCTCATATCGTATATTTATTCTGTAATGATTTAAAGCTTGCACCAAACCTCTTCTATTTTCTTTGTGATGAGAAAATACTTACTCGTATTTTGGTGGGCGGTATGTATCGTAACCAGTAATTACATTTTACTGGCAACAATTTATTCCGTATAAATTTAAATTATTTCAATTTCAATTTTCGCGCGTATGGTCGAGTCGTTTGTATGTTGCGAATTGACCAATCCGAGCGCCGTATTTCGCGCCATTAGCGTGCGGCAAAATCGCACTCGCGAGGCAGTCGAGGAATACCCGCGCACGCGACGCAATCAATACTAGATTAATAGACTCTAAAACTGTTACCTATAGAAAACGAATCGATTACTCTCTTGTGCTATCGTATCTATTCTCCACGAGAGAGAATCCTCCTGTACGCGAATTCTAGAACTGGTGTGCTTCGTGGTGAGACTAACCTAAGTGTGAATAGACCGGCCGGTCAGAAGAATTCGAAGCCCTTGGCAGCATTCCGGTAAGTCTTTCGCATTACAGATAGACGTTACTCGAACCATACGCAACCTTTAGATTCCTGAATCAGATTTAATTAATATTGTCTGATACCCTTTTATGTAACAAGAGTGTGACGACCTGGTGCAACTCGAAACCTCACCTCCACGGGTCCACTATCATTCTTGCACAGTGCATGATCTTTGTTTTGTCCATGTTCATTTTAAGACCCACTTGTTGAGAAACTCAATATATGATAAAAGATATACCAACCATAATATCGTTGTACTATTACCCCCTTACTGATAAAATGTTTGCTCACTGTAAGCTAAACATTTTTTATTTTTCTTGTCTGTTAAATAACTTTAATAAACGTGTATTACAAAAGAAGAGAATATATAAAAATATATATGCAGTGTCTAAGCTTACACCTTTTTTTTATTGGCAATATTATACTTCTATTTATAATATAATATATTTAAAAAGTAATATTATCGTCTTTTAAAATATAGCTTGCAGAATATGACGTGGTATATAAGCTATGGGCATGCTCTATGTATACGCTTATTGCATAGACACTACAACAAGGTACATGTTTTATCAGAAAGAGTGTAAGAGGTGTCTAGCTCAACTGGGATCTCGATCTGCTACATACATTAATTTGTTGAACAATAATTTTAATACATTTCAATAAATTGTATTACGGGTATAATAGGAATTAATGATTTGATATTGGATATGTATAATTATAATGATAATACCCAAACATAATAGAGTTGTACGAATGGATTGGTTTCAAATTTAATCTTTTCCGCCTTGTATGACCACTGCCCTATATGAGAGTTATGTTATATTTATGTATTATAGCACATCAGACTGTTGAGTTTATTTGATCCGTAAGTTTGGATCGAATTCGTAAGACGGATCGGATTAGAATCAATGATGTTTGTAGTATAAAAATAATGATTCGCTGCGCTTGTCAAATGTTATCAAAACTTATTCTAACATTTTTAACCCCAAACGAAAAGAGGCGATTGACTCTATCTAACGTGTGCTTGTGTGTATGTGTGTGTGTCCGTTCATTTCATGAGTATCATAGGGCTGGTTACAGCTCTCTAAAGCGAAGGGTACAATTAACAGGTGGGTCGCAGTCGCACGGGTAGTTGATAAGGACCAGCATCTGAGCTCAAAATAAATAATTGTGTTCATATATTATTTGTTAAGTTTCTTTTTATAAGAGGGCATGAATGATTGTTTTTATAAACTTATTTATACTTAAGTCATAACATTGTTATAAATGTATATATTTTTAAAGAACAATTTTCGCATCTTTTAGCTGAAAGACAGCTGAGTGCGATTATCTTACGCCGGTTTTTCTCGCCGGGCTAGTTACCCAACCGGTGGTAGGCGTCATGTAGTTCTATAAGTGTTATTTAATAACCCGTATGAAAATAAAAAGATTTGATTTTGATTTCTGATCTATATGCAAATTATACACGTAACTATCGCTACGACAGACACAAATGGGAATGTCACTAATTGGAGATTTTACTGTGATAAGATAAACACTTCGTGGAGATGAAATCTACTGATGAACGTGGGTGACATCAAATATTTAAATCCAATCAATTCTAGCACAGATGCGAAAGTAATTATATCTGTGGGATAAATGTAAGATAGATCTTCATGCATCGAGTTCGAATGTACATACGCAACTAGTTATAAAAAAAGTATGTGTGTATACATGGTGTAAAATAAATGAGTAATTTTCCTTTAGGGTGTGTATGTGCCTCCTATGTAGAGTATACCAGCGCTAAAATACTTTCTTTTGTCTTTCATGTTTGTACGAATGCCCCAACAAAAACAAAGTACCTCTTTCAGCGCTGGTACTTTCACAGTAAACTCTTTACACGGGACCCATATACACAAAAGTATTATCATTCATTAATATTACAGCTTATACCTATACAGTCTTATTCGCAAAAAAGTATTATCATTCATTAATATTAAATCTTATATACCCTATAGTCTTATTCGCAATTATAGTCAAAATATACAATTACAGCTGTTAGTAGGTAGGTACTTTAACGTGTGTTTCGACCATGTTATTAGATTTACATCCCAACAATGTGATTGACAAGCTATTTACAAAATAAACATATAATTCTGTATACTATTGCTATGTATGATATTTCGTTAATGGCATAGGTACGCCAACCCTTCGACCCTAAAAGCATTAGTGACAAGTGTTATTAGAGAAAACATTTCACGTTAAGGCGTTGACATCACATTAACTGGGTGCTTCGCTAATTGCTTGTAAACAGTCTTTGTAGGCCAGAAGCTGGATGTAGGAAATATTAACGAAATAGCGAGAGAGAGAGAATATGAGAGTGTTTTCATGGAATTGTTTCATAAAATTATTTTAATACCAGCAATATATTATTATCAAACAAAAAAATATATTTTTTGTGACAAAAATGTAGAGTAAGCCACTAAAATAAATTGACTACATTTTATTTAAAAAATACCACTTTTAAAACAATACTTTAATTATGATTATATTTGATAAAAGTAATGTAGTTATATTATGAGATTGAAGTTACGTTTGTTACTGACTCATTTAACCTAATACATTCCTTTCTTATACTACGTCATAAATACTACACCACAGGACGCAGGTTTGGTAATTTAATATATCAAAAAAAAAAAAAAACAAAACAAAATGCTTCTAAATTATTTTGCTAAATAAGCAATATACTTGATTTTGGAAACTTACAATTTTTGTAACAAGCTCTTAGCCTATCCCTATTGTCAAGTTTCCCTTACACTTTTTTATTATCATAGCATTATTTAGACATGTTATCAAAGGCGACGTAGATATGGAGTTATTACAAAAATATTTGTGGGGACGCACTTCACAATTAATGAGAAAATGATTTGTCGGATAGTTACTATAAAATAATATTTGGAATATAATAATATTATCATGTTAATGATAATAGTAATGCCTCCTAAACCTAACTTATTTTGGTGACGGTGGCCGGTTTCATTGAAACCAGGCGAGCTACGTAGGATTTTTTAGTGCCCAAGTGTGTGCGCTATACATAGAAGCACTCTGTTTTCCTTCACTCTCGTAGCCCAGTGGGACGGTTAACCGACACAACTGGCGCAGGACCGACTTTTTACATGTCCATCCGACGCATGGATCATCCTTCTTATCAGACAATCAGGTGATCAGTCTGCATTGTCCTAAACAAACTTGAGAGCAACATTTTTTGTTGTTCCAACACGTGAAATGAACCCACGACCTCCGAGTAGAGAGCTAGGTTCTGAACCACTAGACCACAGAGGCGTTACGGTTTATCTATAGCAGGTAAAACATAGCTTTCATTCTATTAAATATTTATTATTTTTGGAATATTTGATATTATATAGCCTGAGATGTTTTGTAACAGTTTTATATAAAATGTCACAATATATAAAGCCACAAAGTCCACTCGGTGAAAATGGTTCTATCAAGTGAAGGGCTATCCCTTCGAACGGATTGTGCGTGAAAGGGACGATATAACGTCCCCCCTACCTATGATTTTCACACGCTCACCTGGCCAGAGTGGCCGGGAGCGGGGGAACCACGACCAGGGGCTAATGAGCCCCTCTACGTGGGGTCGAAGGACCCGGTATTGAAGATACCGAGCCGTATTATACTTTATGTTTTTCTAGGGAAAACCCCCCCGCGGCAGAACGCAGGGGAAAACCATGGCGCTAAGGGAAAAGAAGCCTTGAGAGGCTTATTCCTGAATGGCGAGACGACAAGTGGCGTGTGAGGCCCCGGTCCTGAGACCGGGGAACGTGTGTGGTTCCACTCCTCCCACGCCTCTCATCGTCCCGCGGACCAAAGCCCTAACAAGGTGGGGGCAAAATGAATGAACGACAAGACGTTTTTTTGAAGGCAAAACCCCCGCGTCAGGGCGCAGGGAAAAACCTTCTGTATACATTTTATTTAATGTGCGACTGCCTGAAGGGCTAGACTTTGACGAGTCGATCTTTAACCGACTCGCGGACCCAGCCGATCCAGGGAGTGGGGGGGGGGGATATAACGTCGAGCCAACCCTTCTCCCTTTGTATGATGTTATGGGGTCAAACACAAGTGTAGAATGGTTTCAATACCTTTGATCGATGGCGCTATTTTATCCATTTGATGTGAGATATCGATGGTTTTGGATTAGGATAAGTTATCTATACTAATATTATAAAGCGGAAGAGTTTGTTTGTTTGTTTAAACGCGCTAATCTCAGGAACTAACGCGACAAATTGCGATAAAGATCTCCATGAAAGCCACAAAACATATGAGTTTCAATCCTGGTAAGGTCTTAGGTCAACGACCAGTACTTTCGTGTGTATAGACTAGGAGCCTTCTAGCCCCGGCATAGTAAGATTCACTCGTTATGGTCATTTACGTGAAAAAAATTAAACAAAATATACTCTACGCGTCATTCTTTTCACACCAGACTTGGCTTGCTTTATGACCCATTAACCACTTTGTAGAAATATGCAGTCATTTTTTTAGTTCACTTATATTCTCATGTAAACAAAATAATTGCATTTTCCTATAATATATCTACCATCAAATTCGATTATTTTATCTTGTAACTGATTATCTACAATTTCTAATTATTAAAACTATACCGTCAACGTACCGGCCACTCTCGAGCCGAACGGTATAGTGCGTGACGACGGCAGGAGACCTGACGGTATGTCTTTGGCACCATGGAGCCACGGGAAGCCGCTGGTGTGGGACGCTACCTGCGTGGATACGCTGGCAGCGTCACACGTGACGGCCACTGCAAAGACGGCGGGGGCGGCGGCGGCACACGCCGAGACCCACAAAGGGCGGAAATATGAATCCATCGGCGATGGATACATTTTTCTGCCTTTTGGTGTCGAGACTTTGGGTCCATGGGGTCCCAGTGCTAAACGCCTTTTGAAAGACCTATCTAAAAGACTCACGGAAAAGACAAATGACCCAAGGGCTGGCGCTTACCTCGGCCAACGTATCAGTTTAGCGATACAGCGAGGTAATACTGCCAGTCTTTTGGGTACATTACCAGCGGCCGCCGATTTAGATATAGTTTTTTACATATAGCCTTTTTTATTACTTGTTTAGTTTATAGTTTAGATAATAATAATTTACCTAAAATTGTTTAAATTAAACATTTTAAGCCCTACTGTAGAATATTATTTAAAGTCGTTTCTATGTTTAAACTTTGAACTGAGATAGTTAAAAAAACAACGATTAAAAAACTGGCGAATCGCCCCATTAAAAGATATTATTATAGAAACTATAAAACTGCAATGGGCCATTTAAACTTTATAATTACTGGAACTTGGGGCATAAAGTATGGTGTTAAGTGAACAGGCACCTGATGAGTGAGATATGGATTGGACGAGGCCACTTACCCGGGACAGCCCGGGCCAGGGAACCAGCGAGACGAATGTATGATATTTAATTAAATAATATAATAGTTGGGCGACATTGAGGTGATTTAAATAAACTAATTTGAAAAGTCAGCTCGATATGTTTTTGATAGAGAATATATTAGTTTGGAACAGATATATAATATTAAACAGTAGTTGGGCCACATACACATTGAGGTAGGTGATTTTAATTAACTTATTTAAAAATATATGTTTTTGATAGAGAATATATTAGTTTGTAACTGAATAATGGAAATTAGCGATAGCCCAGTGGTCAAAATGCACCTATATTATTGCTGTCTTTTGTTTTTTAAATAGAAAAATTAAATGTAAAGATTGTGTGTTTGTCCACCCAAGTTCAGTATAATTGTACTGAAAGTTTTTGCTTTACGAAATAATAAAATAGTAAAGCATTCGCGAGGAATTTCGAACTAGAGGTTTCTTGTTAAATTGATATTTAGCTCTAGACTTATTTCAAACAAGTGAGTTACTAAGATAGCCACCGCATTATTTTGATTAGTTCTCGAAGCAAAGAAAAAGGTTTACGGAACCAATACAGGTAAAAAGACCAGTTACAATAAATTTGTAATATGATTATACTACATTTTCTCATTCTGGGAATGTATTTTTTGAAATTTTTGCATTGTCACAAAAAGAGAGAAAAAAAAATCTATTATTATAAATCTAAAATCTCTAAGTTACAGTGACCTTTTTTTACATCCTGTTTATCTATCTCTATACTATTTTTATAAAGCGGAAGAGTATGTTTGTTCGTTTGTTTAAACACGCTAATCTGAGGAACTACAGGCTGATTTCAAAAAAATCTTTTTTTGGTGGATAGTCCATTTATAGAGGAAGGCTTTAAGCTATATAACATTACGCTGCGACCAAATAGAAGCAAGCCGTCAGTGTGAAATGTTGCAAAATATTGAGGACTTTCGTTGCGTGCCTGCATAAACGGTTTAAGTTACTCAAAAAATATGTATGAAAGAATTATAACTTTTTAATAATCATAATAACATAAAACAACGTGAGCAATCAAAATATAATCGCTATAGTGTTTCCGACCTCACGAACGAAGTCGCGGGCACAGCTAGTATGATAATAATACCTTTTTTCATTCAGGTTTTTTTTTGATTATATATTATATATGTTTCATAAATCGCGTATTTAGTGCCCGAACATTGGGAGCGTCCGTAACTAATTGGTCGGCAGTCGACAGCTCTATCCGGCGATTCAGATACATTCCTAACTGCGGCTACGGATACGGTGTCGAGTGTACTCACGCGGCACAAGTTTTGGGGAATCTCGTATCTCTATTTCAAACTATATTACCCGTAGAGATTGAGTCTACCTTTAGTTATTTAGTGCTGTACGAATTGTTGATTAGTACAGTTAAGGTATATTGGGAAATCTCGTATCTCTGTTTCAATATCCGTAGATTTTTCCGTAGATTATCGCCTCCGTGGTCTAGTGGTTCAGAGCTTCGTTCTCGACCCGGAGGTCATGGGTTCGATTTACGCGTTGAATGTTTTTCAAGTTTGGTTAGGATAATACAGGCAGATCACCTGATTGTCTGACAAGAAAGATGATCCATGCATCAGATGGGCATGTAAAAAGTCATTCAGTCAGCATGTATGAGAGTAAAAAGAAAAGAGAGATAGTGTCTTTGTGCATTGCGCAGACACTTGGGCACTATAAAATAACTCCTGCGAAGCTGGCCTGGCTTCAATGAAATCAGCTACCGACACCGAAATCGGTGAGGGCTGTTATTATTATTATCCGTAGATACTGTCTCTGTTTTAGTAGAGCTTACGTAGATTTACGTAGAGCTGTACCAAATGTTGATTTGTATAGTTTTTTTTATTTGTTTAATCAAGTAAAAAACAAACCTGTAACCTTTTTTTTATTACATTTTTGTTTATTCTAATCAATAGATTTTTTTTATCTATTTATACATAATAATTATGATAAGTAGTCCATGTTTCGCTCTACTTTTTTAGATCTGTGAAATTTGCAACATAAATAGATAGATGCACCTCTTTCATTATTATAGCTGCATCATTTTATACTTTGTTGTGTTCTAAATCCAATAAAATAGATTAGAATTTAGATATATTTCAGTATACCGTCGCACGATTTCCACAAAGTAAGATTTCTACAATTTTGTAAATGTCAATAAAATCGTCTTTCCCGTGGATATCGTAAAAGGCGACATAGGAAATACTAGTTATATAGCGTTCGCCAACTCGCCTTACGAGAGTAGTGAGTATAGGCAACCCCAAAATTTTGACAAACACCATCGGAGACGCCAATTTCCGTATACATAATATTTCCTATGTCACCTTTTACGATATCCACGGGAAAGACGATTGATTTTATTGACATTTATAAAATTGTAGAAATCTTACTTTGTGGAAAACGTGCGACGGTATACTGAAATATATCTAAATTCTAATCTATTTTATTGGTTTTTTAAGCTATTGCGTAGCTCCTATCGCGGGCCTTGAGCGTGGAGACCGAATCCAGAAATTCCGTAACGAAAATTACCTAACACCCCCCACTCCGACCGGATACTTTTTATTGCCATCTATCGATGAATAGCTGAACTATTAATAACTTTTTTGAAATATCACGCTTGTCTCTTTAGTTCAGCAACTCGCCTCTAGATGGCATTGTATCGGATAAGTTGATAAAAAATGGTATGCAATAGCTTTACCGCGGCAGTCCCCGAGTGCCATATGTCTTTTTTCTTTCTCCAGCACTACACTAAGATAACATTAATTAACTTAGGGCCGATTTTTTAATCGTCAGATAAATTTTATCTGTTACATAAACATGTGACTTTGACATTTGTTCCATACAAAATCTGCCAAAGTCACATATTAATTTTATTCCTTAGATAAAAGTTATCTGAGGATTGAAAAATCGGCCCTTAATAATATAAATTTTCCAAAAGTGACGCCACGTGTTAACTGATAGCTTACGCGGAATACGAGCATTGGGTTCGGAACTACTATAGTTAGGATATCTTAACAAACACATTCGCATATTACCCAGTTCCGACTTGAGCACTATGAAGGCAATATTAAGTTATAACTCAAGTTAGTATGCAGTTGTATTAGTTGAAACGCTATACGTTACGTGATATTTTGGACAGATGTACTAGCGGCAGCTTTTCTCGACAGATAAGATGAATGTAGTATTTAGCATGGTCGTATAATTATAAATTGACTAGCATCTGCATGCAGTTGTCCTCTATATTTTATTGTTGCTAGTCTATTGTAAATGGGTTTTTTAAGACCTTCAGTTATCCTATTTCTCTATATAGTAGTTAATAAAACACTAAATACTTGCACCTGTTTCCCACTTTATTACTTGTTTTACAAATTATTTCTTAAAATACACGACCTCTTTCGACATAGTCATCATCAGGTGTAGGTAGTATTAATTTTTTTTTTAAATTGTGCGGAATTTTTACAATTTTTTTTAAAGTGCAAGTATTTAGTGTATTATTACTATATAACACGTATTTCGACGGTCCCTACGTATACAAAGTCAAGTCGAAAATCGCAATTTTTTTTTATTGTACCATATAAGTCCATTTATTGAGACGCATATTTCTACATAATTATTTTTTTTCTATCACAAGTAGTTTATTGGATAATATAGATGTAAATGAAGACAAGTTGAGAATTTTAAAGATTTTACTGTGGTAGATGCGGACATGTATGACTTACCGTCTTGTACCGCGTTTGAAATAGCGCACCATTTCGAGCAAACACAGACATGTCACATACTTGTTGTTATTTACTTATAATATTTCCTTAAAAGAGAGTTAATTTTTTTTGCATATTAACTAGACGTGCAATTTAAATACGATTTATTTGAAGAAAATTATCGTAAACTAAATTGTATCTAACTTTAATTTAAAAAAACGTGTATTCATTAACATACTCCACCGATGTGTCATTTGCTATAATAGGTATTTTTCTGCATTGGTCATTAATTTGGTTTTTTAGGTATTCATAGACAGGCCAAGCTTCCCACTGTACACTAATGTCAATTACTAACTCCCAAATGTTTTATTTATTATGTAAATATTAAACCCTAGTTAAAACGTACGGCTGTGATTTGCGATGATTAATATAATTAAATTATGATTAATATAATAAGAGTTCAGACTGAAAATTTTAGTATTGTTACTTTATTTTTTATATTTAGAAGTATTTGTATATTTTTTTCCTGCAGTAAAAATGGAATTATTACTGTTATTATATTACTAACATTTACTATATAAACATAAACCTACAAATAAAAGTGATTCTGTTTAAATTTACAATGTTAATTAAAAAAATATATATAAAATGTGTAGAATTTTTACGATTAAACAGTTTATTATAGCTAATAATCAAGTTTTATTATTTTACATTATAAACCTATAGTTATTAATAACATATCCTTTTATTCGTTGCCTTATACATACAAAAAACTACTTATATTAACAGCGTGTGAAGCGTCCATAGATATTATTATTATTATTATAGATATGTCCATGTTTTTTGGATTTTTTGATGGAGAGCCAGAATTTCTATTAATTATCTATACATATAATAAATCTGTAGAGGGGTCATGTCTGTACATTAAGAATTTTTGAGTGAAAATTAAAAAAAGGGGGTCTATATAAGCCACAGAACCTAAAAATAACATTTTTGAAAAAAATGTCTGTCTGTCTGTCTGTCTGTCTGTCTGTCTGTCTGTCTGTCTGTCTGTCTGTCCATATGGGAATGTTTGTCGTCGCATCACGCTAAAACCACTGTATGGAATGAAATGAAATTTGGCAGGCAGGTAGCTTACGACCTGAAGAGCATTATTGGAAATTATTATCCCGAAAAACGAAAGGGTTCCCGTGGGATCTTCAAAAAATTGTAGCTACCTATTTGACGGTATTTCAGCCAAACTACTCAACGTATTTAAATGAAATTTGGCAGGCAGGTAGCTTATAATCTGAAGAGCATTATTGGAAATTGTTATCCCGAAAAACGAAAGGGTTCCCGTAGGATCTTAAATAAATTGCAGCTACCTATTTGACGGTATTTCAGCCATACTACTCAACGTATTTAAATGCAATTTGGCAGGCAGGTAGCTTATAATCTGAAGAGCATTATTAAAAATTGTTATCCCGAAAAACGAACGGGTTCCCGTGGGATCTTCAAAAAATTATAGATACCTATTTGACGGTATTTCAGCCAAACTACTCAACGTATTTGAATGCAATTTGGCAGGCAGGTAGCTTATGACCTGAAGAGCGTTATTGGAAATTATTATCCGGAAAAACGAAAGAGTTCCCGTGGGATCTTCAAAAAATTGTAGCTACCTATTTGAAGGTGTTTCAGCCAAACTACTCAACATATTTAAATGAAATTTGGCAGGCAGGTAGCTTATGATCTGAAGAGAATTACTAAAAATTATTATCCCGAAAAACGAAAGGGTTCCCGTGGGATCTTCAAAAAATTGTAGCTACCTGTTTGACGGTATTTTAGCCAAACTACTCAACGTATTTAAATGAAATTTGGCAGGCAGGTAGCTTATGACTTGAAGAGCATTATAGAAAATTATTATCCCGAAAAACGAAAGGGTTCCCGTGGGATTTCCAAAAAATTTCATTTAAATACGTTGAGTAGTTTGGCTGAAATACCGTCAAGTAGGTACTTGACGGTATTTCAGCCAAACTACTCAACTTATGACCTGAAGAGCATTATTGGAAATTATTATCCTGAAAAACGAAAGGGTTCCTGTGGGATCTTCAAAAAATTGTAACTACCTATTTGACGGTATTTCAGCCAAACTACTCAACGTACTTAAATGAAACTTGGTACAAAGGTAGATTGTAACATGAAATAACCAACATAATATTTTTAACCGACTTCCAAAATAGGAGGTGGTTTCTCAATTCGTAAATATATGTTTTTTTATGTTTGTTCGTGGATATCTTCGTTGTTTATGAACCGATTTTAAATATTAATGTAATACCACTACTACTTAGACTTAAATTTCGACATCGTTTATACTGAAAGCATAATATGGTAATTAATAAATAAAAAACCGGGCAAGTGCGAGTTGGAATTGTGCACCGAGAATAGACCGCCGACGCCGAAAAATTTGGCGGTCGGCGCAAGCAGCGCAGCGTCGGATTGAAAGTCGGCGTCGGGCGTCGCGGCGTCGGGCGTCACGACGTTGGGCGTCGCGGCGTCGGGTGTCGCGGCGTCGGGCGTCGGCGTCGCGGCGTTGGGCGTCACGGCGTTGGGCGTCGCGGCGTTGGGCGTCGCGGCGTTGGGCGTTGGCGTCGCGACGTTGGGGGTCGCGGCGTCGGGCGTCGCGACGTTGGGCGTCGCGGCGTCGGGCGTCGCGGCGTCGGGCGTCGCGGCGTCGGCATCGCGACGTTGGGCGTCGCGGCGTCCGTCAGCGTCGTGACGTCGGGCGTCGCGGCGTCCGTCAGCGTCGCGACGTCGGGCGTCGCGGCGTCCGTCAGCGTCGCGACGTCGGGCGTCGGCGTTGCAACGGCGGGCGTCGCGGCGTCGGGCGTAAGCGTCGCGGCGTCGGGCGTCACGACGTTTGGCGTCGCGGTGTCGGGCGTCGGCGTCGCGGCGTCGGTGTCGCGACGTTGGGCGTCGCGGTGTCCGTCAGAGTCGCGACGTCGGGCGTCGGCGTCGCGGCGTTGGGCGTCGGCGTCGCGACGTTGGGTGTCGCGGCGTCAGGCGTTGGCGTCGCGACGTTGGGCGTTACTGCGTCGGGCGTCGCGGCGTCGGGCGTCGCGGCGTCGGGCGTCGCGGCGTCGGGCGTCGCGCCGTCGGGCGTCGTCGTCGCGACGTTGGGCGTCGCAGAGTCGGGCGTCGCGGCGTCGGGGGGTCGCGGCGGCGGGCACCGCGGCGTCGGGCGTCGCGGCAGCGGGCACCGCGGCGTCGGGCGTCGCCGAAAAATTTGGCGGTCGGCGCAAGCAGCGCAGCGTCGGATTGAAAGTCGGCGTCGGGCGTCGCGGCGTCGGGCGTCACGACGTTGGGCGTCGCGACGTTGGGTGTCGCGGCGTCGGGCGTCGCGACGTTGGGCGTCGCGGCGTCGGGCGTCGCGGCGTCGGGCGTCGCGGCGTCGGCATCGCGACGTTGGGCGTCGCGGCGTCCGTCAGCGTCGTGACGTCGGGCGTCGCGGCGTCCGTCAGCGTCGCGACGTCGGGCGTCGCGGCGTCCGTCAGCGTCGCGACGTCGGGCGTCGGCGTTGCAACGGCGGGCGTCGCGGCGTCGGGCGTAAGCGTCGCGGCGTCGGGCGTCACGACGTTTGGCGTCGCGGTGTCGGGCGTCGGCGTCGCGGCGTCGGTGTCGCGACGTTGGGCGTCGCGGTGTCCGTCAGAGTCGCGACGTCGGGCGTCGGCGTCGCGGCGTTGGGCGTCGCGGCGTCGGGCGTCGCGGCGTCGGGCGTCGCGCCGTCGGGCGTCGTCGTCGCGACGTTGGGCGTCGCAGAGTCGGGCGTCGCGGCGTCGGGGGGTCGCGGCGGCGGGCACCGCGGCGTCGGGCGTCGCGGCAGCGGGCACCGCGGCGTCGGGCGTCGCGGTGGCGGGCGTCGCGGCGTCGGGCGTCGCGCCGTCGGGCGTCGTCGTCGCGACGTTGGGCGTCGCAGAGTCGGGCGTCGCGGCGTCGGGGGGTCGCGGCGGCGGGCACCGCGGCGTCGGGCGTCGCGGCAGCGGGCACCGCGGCGTCGGGCGTCGCGGTGGCGGGCACCGCGGCGTCGGGCGTCGGGCGTCGGCGTCGCGACGTTAGGCTTCGCGGCGTCGGCGTCGCGACGTCGGGCGTCGGCTCCACGACGTTGGGCGTTGCGGCGTCGGGCGTCGCGACGTCGGTCGTCGCGGCGTTGGGCGTCATATACGGGACATGAGCGCGTTTAAACCAACAAACAATTTACATTTGGGGACTTTCGTTGCATGCGCTGCATAAACGGTTTAAGTCAAACAAACACCACGCGAACGGAGTCGCGGGCACAGCTAGTATTTTATAAATTTATAAATTATGACAATACTAATCATTTTTAAAGTGCAGAATGAATATAGGACTTAATATAATGTTTTTATTGTTTCAAAGTGAAAACGGACATGTATGACTTAAACGTTAAGGGCAGCCTTAAATAGTCAGCGTAAAAACGGTCATCTTGCAATTTTGACGAAAATATTGTAAATATTTCAAATTGTGTTACATATTTAAAAACAGCTTACATTAAACTTTACAGATCAACAAATAATTTTGTATTTATGTTTTATGATAATTCTACAGAAGAGTTTGAATCATGTTTGAATCTTTAAAACGCTCTCCTGAAAACCACTACTTTTGACATGTCGCTTTATACATAGGGACCGTCGATTTCTATCAAGAACCTACGGTACATTCAATAACATATCTATTTCTCTATCTCCTTGCTTACTTCTAAATTTACTAATTAATAATATAGATTAGATGTTTAATTATAATATTATTTTGATTACCAAGTATAGCGTGCCTGTGGGATACACTATTATTGGTGGTGGAGTCATGAACTAAAAAAAGAGTAAATTGTAAGCGCAAAAGAAATATTAATAAGTCAAAGAGAGTAATAATTGAAATTAAATTAAATACAGAATTTTCCAGCCGCTCGTAATCTAGAATCTCGCAAATTAAATTTCATAATTTCCCATTCGAAACTCGCAAAAAAACGCATGAAATGTTCCACTTTTAATATCCAATATTCTCGTGAGCGAGAGACAAAAGACATTTCATTTGGAAATTTTCAAACGTGAGTGAACAAAACGATACCTTCGTGTAATGAAACTAGGTGATACGTACTTTGTACGTAACTCGTATTACTAAGTAGCTATTACGAGATTCCTATAAAGTAAAATCTTAATCTCAATTTGTGTTACGTAATAAAATTATCCGATTTTAAATATATCATTAAAAATCGTTTATGAACCTTTTATGACAATCATGTACAAGTCTAGACACCATTTTTATGTCCCCTATTAGTTTCATTTAGATTTTCTAAGAGCCATACCAATAACATTCATCTTATCAAAAATAAATAAATAAATAAATAAATAGTCATTTATTTCGAGTAACCAAACACTCATATTATGAATACAAAATTAAATTTTCATGTCACATTATATTAGCACAACTACAATTACGAAAAATAACTAATTTATGTATTATGACTAACACTAAATTAAAAATTAACTATAATAAATATAATTCCCGCTTACTTTATGCATGCGAAAGCAGTGACTAAAGTGCGGGTTATCAGGGCGTTCAGCGAGCGCGGCCAGCATGACGTTGGGGAAAGGATACTAAGATTTTTTTAAGAGAGAATTATATTATCTCCCCACTTACTTTCTTTCCTTAATACCTATTCTTTAGAAATTCGTCATATCGAATTAGGTGTAAAAACAATTTTCCTATAATTTACTCATTCGTTTACAGTGTGTCCCACGATTCATATACTAAGCCGAATATACAGTGTGTAAAACGAACTATAACTTAGTGATACGATTATACTACCTTTTCTCATTTTGGAAATGATTTTTTTTTACTTTTTACCATGTCTTATTTTTTGTCGCAAGAATAACGAACAAGCAAAAAAAATATTTATAGAATGAGAAAAGGTAGTTACTTTAATCATATCTCAAACTTACGAGTATACAGACTGCGTGTTCTTTTTACACCCGTTACTGTGAAGAGAATGACGTATAGAGCATTTTTGCAGTAGCAGCTCATATAAATTATATAATATATATAGACGCTTCACACCACGTCAATCTGGCCCTGTGCTAAGTATCCGAAGAACTTGTGTTACAGGTACCAGACAACGGAAATATATATTTAACACTTTTATACTATACACATATTATTTAAGATTTTTATTATTTTAATACACATCCATGACCCAGGAACATTGTAAACTTTTTGTCACCTCGGCGGGATTCGAACCCGCAACCTCTCGGTCGAGCACCAACGCGCTGAAGCACTGCGCTACGGAGGTCGTCAAACGCGTAAACGTTACTTACTATAACGCGACAAATCGCGAATAAAATAAATGTTTCCATAAAAGTCACACAATAGATGAGTTTCAACTCCGGTCAGGGGTTAGGTCAACGACCAGTACGTTCATGTGTAAACTGGGAGCCCGCGAGCCCAGTATAATAAGATTCACACCTTGTCGTCATTGCATTGTTTAATACAGATCTGAACTTTGTATGTCTGATCTATGTTTTTTTAATCGCGTTACGATAAGTAATTTATATGAGGTGCCAAAACAAAAAAGGCTCTTCTTTCTCTTCACATTGACGGGTGTAAAAAGAACAGTCACTATAACTTTGGGATATGATTATACTGCCTTTCCTCATTCTAGAAATGTATTTTTTTCATTTTCGTTATTCTTGCGACAAAAAAATAAGAAATGGTAAAAAGTAAAAGTACATTTTTTATGTTTTTAAATTTTTTATTTTTATAAAAAAACACATTTTCAAAATGAGGAAAGGTATAACCGTATCTCAAAGTTATAGTGTCTGTTCATTTTACACACTGTATATTCGTCCTGGTATATAAACCGTGGCACACACTATAATAATTGATTGAGGTGTGATAACGGATCAATTAGACATTTCCATCGCAAGGAGTTACAATTACCGAGCTTTTACCCCGCTAAACAATTATATTGCTCCTTTATGAATTTCCAAATTAATTTCTGTAATAATTTTCTTAAATAATTAGAAACTGATCGCCCGAGATGCCAATGGCTCCTTTTCATTTGATCAAGTTCGTAGTAATTAATCCAATCTAACCAAAGGGTCCAGGCTAAAGGCAAGGGTAAAGGCTTTGAGGGAAACTTTCTCCTCCATAATTAGGAGTATTTTACTTAATTTTTTGGCGATTACTGTTTTCGAAGCTAAAATCACTTCACACCGACTCCGATGGTTTATTTGTAGCAAGTAGTGTGAATAGTGTTTGTGTGCCGTCGTGCGATCGCAAACTTACAAGGGGCCCACGGAAGACCAGGGGGCCTACTCAAGATGCCATCGCTAATTGTCGCTTACAAAGTTCGATAACAAAATGTATGGGATTTGACATAAGCTACGCTAAATGATCGCAATTTGGTATGTCATTTAGCGTACCTTATGTCAAATCCCATACATCTTGTTATCGAACTTTGTAAGCGATAATTAGCGATGGCATCTTGAGTAGGCCCTCAGGCGCCATGGCTCGCCGTGGTCGAAGCCTGAGTGGTTTCCCTTTAAATGCATGGCATGGGCATTGCATAGCCTTGTTTGAATTAACTTTCTGTTTATTTTATTATTCTTTATTTTTTCTTTTGTCTTAATATGTGCGAGTTAGTGTTTTGTTAACCTTTGGCTGTGTTATGTCCCTTTATGTGTTTAATAAAGATATTTTTATTTATTTATTTAAATGTGTCGCGACGCGCAAAGCGATATAAAATCGAAATCCCACGCGACGCATAATAATAGTTATCTGCAGCGTCACGTCGCGGTAAAGTGTGAAGTGACCTTAAGTGCAAAGTATATTGGTTTTAATTAAAATTTCCCCAAAAATTTATCAAAACAAACATTTTCAAAATGTTTTGTCCTTTTGTTTGAAATTTTTGTAAAGTTTGGATCGTTGTTGCGGGACAAACCAGGGACAATTTTCATCGTCTGTTAAATTTGTTGTACCTATTCAAATATTTAATTTTAAGTAATAAAAAAAAATTACGATAGCTGACGGCCTCGGCTAAGTGGTAGAGCGTATTAGTGCTCTAGCCGGAGGTTGCGGGTTCGAATCCTGCCGAAGGAATAAAAAGTTGTTTGTGTTCCTGGACCTGATTATGAATTAAATAGATATTATTAAATTGAAATTTAAACAATAAGAACTACCACATTTTTCATCTGTAAATCAAACCTTGCCGTCAATGTGCTGTCAATATTTGTCTGTCTATCTGATCGGGTCAAATCTTTGACATCTTTAAAATCTGTCAAATCTGTGACATCTATCAAATCTGTCAAATCTGTCACATCTGTCAAATCTGTGACAACTGTAAAATCTGTGACAACTGTCAAATCTGTGACATCTCTCAAATCTGTGACATCTGTCAAATCTGTGACCTCTGTCAATTCTATGACAACTGTCAAATCTGTGGCATCTGTCAATTCTGTGACATCTGTCAAATATTTTTGTTTGATGTCACGAAGACTATCAAAGCTATCAAACTGCACACTGTCACATCTCTGCTATGTGTCCAATCTGTCACATCTGTCAAATTGGACACATATTTCTCACAATATCTCGAATGTCATATTTATGAAATCTGACACGTCAAATCTGTAAAGTCTAGCATTTTTGTGTCAAATCAGATGTGTCAAAATTTTACACATCTGTCAAATCAGACATATCTCTGACATGTGTCTAATCTGTCACATCTATCAAAATCTGTCTCATATGTCTAAATTTGACACATATGTCAAATCTGACATATCTTTGACATGTGTCAAATCTGTCATATTTGCTACATCCCGTCATTCAAATGTCAAATGTGACACATCACACACGGCTTTGACGTTGGCGTAGGCGTTGATGACAAGCAGTTTTTTGTTCTTCGTCGCCTTCATCATTGCATTCCCTCCCCACCTCTGTAACAGGCTTTATGTTCTAATTTTGAATATGAAAATCTGACTGTTTAGTACGGCCGTGCTCAACAGTTTAACCAATACTATGGATCATTTACTCGGTGACAGGTACAATTTACTGTCTCAGTAAGGTCAACATGGTGAAACAATATTTGCTCTTTCCCTTATCCGGAACCCTAACCCGGCGAGAAGATCCGGCGTAAGAAACTCGCACGAGTGCCACCTTTTAACGAGTTTAAAGAGAGAGATGAGTGTTGTTAATTATCTTAAAATAATTTGGTTTTACTAACACTAGACTTAAGATCTTTGTTACTAACATTATAATATGGATTTATTAATCTGAAATAAATAATTCAATTTGATTTGAGTGTCTGCAATATGAAAGTATGTAAAATCGAGCCTATCATTTTTAAGAGTGAAACGAAAAGTTGTTTTATCCGTCAAATAGGTAAGATAGTTTTCTCAAGTAGAGATTGCCATCGCGATCAGTCCAACCAAGATTTGTGAGTTTGCGAGTGTTTTATTAATACGAGCCTTAAAAACTCACATGAAATGATGCACCATTTTCATGCTACTGGACAACATCAGTAAAAGTTGATGAGGACCATTAGTAAGAGAGCACATTTAGTATTTAGCATTCATATTTACATCATATTTTGTTATGCTCCTTAATTTCTAGACTAGATACCTTAGCTTAACCCACATACATACAAGCCTACACAATATCGACACTAATGTGCCTCACTAGGTTGTAAGCGTCAAAATGATGAGGAAAAATGGGCCGGCCGTGTAATGTATTCTGCTGATAAATTGTTATTAATAGCCCAGCAACATGTTCCAGAGTAAGGACCGTAGTGATGGGCACCTTCAAATATCGATAGAATTAAATAGAGCTACTGGATTGTATGATGAGCATTATTATCATTGACGAAAGTACAATAATTTTTTATACATACAAGAAGTAAAGTAGTATTATAACTAACTAATAAAATGGTAAAAAATTGTTTGTGTATTATTAATACAGGCTATAATATTAGTGACTGATAATACTTTAGGGTATATAAGGGTATATAATATAGAGTTTACTGTGAAAGTACCAGCGCTGAAAGAGGTACTTTCTTATTATTGTATGGGAAAATGTATGATGTTGGGACATTTTTCATATAAACATGAAAGTCAAAAAAATATTCTTTCAGCGCCGTTACCTTCACAGTATACTCTACATAGGAGGCACATACACACCCTGTATTATCACTCATTAATTATACACCTTGTATAGAGTAAGTTCGCCGTAATTTAAGTTATGCAGTTTAAAATGCTTGCGCCCGTTTTAAATTCCTAAAATGTTAGTTGTTTAAATTGCGTCACAAACAAGTCACAAATTACATTTATCTTATAATAAAATACCTTAATATTTACTAATGTGTAAAACTATTAAGTTGTTAAATTTTTTAATATTATTCTAATCATTAATTGCTTAGTATAAAAAAATCGCAAAAAGGCAATCTTACTAAAGTAAAATCCTTTCAGTGGAATTTGGTAACATCTAGTTTTATGATTAAAGTAATATTTAGTTACATGTTGAACTAAAACAATTTTTCGATACAATATCCCACCTACAATTGACATCACTATCACATATTGCCAATGTACCTTTGATCAACATATAGGCGTTTATCATAGCTGATATCAGACACGGTGACACAGAATTATGGCATCTATAGTAATTAGATAAGTGCTCATATTAATGTTATTATTCACGACCTCTGTAGCGCAGTGGTGGAGCGAGTTCGAATCCTGCCGAAGGAACAAAAAGTTTTCTGTGTTCCTTGGTAATGGAATTGTATTAAATAATAAATAGAAAAAATCTTAAATATGTGTATAAACTATGGTATAAAATATTGAATATCTTTCCGTTGTCTGGTTTCCGAAGTTCTTTTGATACTTAGCACGGGGTCAGTGGTGTGATACGTCTATGGATATTATTATTATTATTATTATTAATTCAACTTGAGTAAGTCAATAATATGGATTCAATGGGCTCCTTTATAAACACAGTAAAAGTCCAAGATTAAAACATGAAAGTTAATGATTATAATCTAACTATATATAATAAACTATGTATTACAAGAACTAATATCTAAAGACGCTTTCATACCACGTCAAAGACAGACGTGTGCTAAGTTCTCGAAGAACTTGTGTTACCAGTAGTAGTAATAACTATTGTACATAATATAGTTTCCGAGATTTATATGACTATATCATAACTATTATACTCATATTTAAAATACATCCATGACACAGAGACATTGGCCCTTTTCTGTTTTTTCGACGGGATTCGAACCCCGGTAAGAGCACTGACTCGCTCGGAGCCACAGATGTTCAAATCGGCCGTTTTCTAAATCAAATAATTTCCCGACTGAACCCGGTATCTTCATCTCACATTTCGCCCGCGGCCGCCACAGATTGGGTCTATTATACCCCACAATATCCTGGAAATTCTATGTTGAGGGTTAAAAAGGTTCTATCGCGATATTCCTCGAGGGTTCGTAAGGGAATATTCTTGTGATCATTTTATGGCGAGATGATTTTGTTGCCTTTTTATCGGGATACAATACATCATCATTAATTTCTGTCGATTGTGGGTCGCGTCAGAACAGTCAATCACACAGCTTTCATATGCTTAAAGGGTTCACGTGTTAACGAGTGGGTGGGTACCTTTGCTAAAACGTGAATATTTTGGCTTACCGTTCGTATTCCAATTTATGTAACCTCTGACCTTTCGTCACCTCAAAAGTGAGTTTTAATTCAATCTTGTCATAAAAAGTGTTTTAACCCCGACGGGATGTTATAAGTTTGACGTGTCTATGTAAATGTGTATGTGTCTATCTGTGGCATCTAGCTCTCAAATGGATGTTTTGATTTTAATGTGGATGATCCGAGAGTGTACTTAGCTATGTTTGGTGGAAATCGGTTCAGGTCTTCAAGGTCATCGGGTTGTTTGTTAGGTGTGATAGGAATGTTACACAATAAGTCAAGGTTTTTTTAATTTGAATTTTTATCTCATATATTTATATGTATAGTTGACTAGCTCCTTTATCACCCGTTGTTTATCCTTTAACTGGAATAAACACTATACCTACCCTACCTAACATACATCAATAACTACATCTGCACCTACCTTCATACCTACCAGATTGTAAATCTAAATCGTTCTCGAATCATTCATGAACACATTGTAAACATTTCATCAAAATCACATTAGGAGCTCAAATATAAACACGAGCATAGAAGATATAGATCTACACAAAGACGACCTATACGGGTATATAAAAAAGAACAGCCACTACAACTTTTGGATATTACCTTTTCTCATACAAGTATTTTAAATATATTTTAAAAATTTTGTAAAAAAAAAAAAATATGTTTTGTGATTCTTGTGACTAAAAATTATAAATCGTAAATAGTAAAAACGTGTTTTGCGGGTTTTTCTAAAAAAAAAACATTCTAGAATAAGAAAAAGGTAGTAACTATAATTATATTTTCCCAAAGTTACAGTGACTGCTCTTCTTACGTCCTGTATAAAATTATCGTATTTCGATAGTAATCACTTTGAAAACTAGGCAACACTTGGGCTATTTACCAAAACAACTCAGCGACAATTGGTCAATTGATTCTAAATCTCTATGAATAAAACTTAGTCTTTCACGAAAACATGTCAAACAAACTAGGTCTAGTGCGCAAACGAGCAACTCTGGTTCAAAGATCGCTGGACATTTTGACGAACCGAATAGCTTTTATTTGATCTCACACAAAAAAGTACTTTCCCCTAGATCTGTATAGAGTATAGACACATCTGTATAATACTGAAAATTTTTACTTTTTTATCTCGCAGAAAAAACGCCTGAATGAATTGGGGATATGTGGGATTTCAGACGCCGGACGTCCACTAAAAGTAACTGCGGATTGCCCTCAGCCAAACTATCCTTTTTTTGATGTCGGAAGGGAAATGCATTACGCATCCCCTAGGAAGTGTCCACTAGGGGTGGGACTCCCGGCTCGCTACGGCCGGTTTACCCACTAAAACCACTTGTGGATTGCCATCAGCCGTTGAGATGGGAAGAGTGCCCTGGATCTGTCAATCACTGACCACTCCTCCCACGACCGGCCGGTCTACCTCATAAGGGACCGGACTTTCCATCCAACCTAACCTGACCCAACTAGCGTTATGCAGTTCCATGGGTAAGATAGCAGCCATTAAATATCATTTAACAGGGCCGTAATGTGTAGTTTGCATTGTGGAGTGTAACAAATTTTTTTTACTTCTCAAATACATACGGATCTTTGAAGAAACCCGCAGATGGTTGGCCCTCAGACGTATTTATTTCTCATTCCTTTGGACTAGGCTTTGCTCACTACCGAGTATGCTGTATGTGCTGGGCAAGACCGCATTAAAACCGCGTGTCCCAGGCACTACAGTATTTAAAGAGTTGTTACTTCGCTCGGAGAATGCTGGGGACTTACTCTCCAAACTGATTCGATTTTGATTCAGATTCGTTGTGCCACGTACTGCCGAATATTATAACGTTTGTATATTTTGATTTTCATACGATTGATATGGTCGGAAGTAGAAAAAGTTCCGATGTAACGATTTTATTTATCCTGGTTAGTTTCTAAGTAATCTACCAAATAAAACACCAAAAGCCGTTGAGATCGAACTGATTCGATTCTCGATTGTGTCGGGAGTAAGCCTGCAGTACTAATTATAGTAAGTTAAAGTGGCAAATTGAAAATTATGAAAAAAGTAACAATCGCACGCGACGGTGGCCCGTTTGCGTAAGCCTAATAGACTTGGTCCAATAACGAAGACAATATCGTAGAAGGCATAAATAATGTAAGTCAATAAAGATACCATCTTCACCATTACAATTATCTACCAGTAAGTGAGTGAGATAGCTGATTTATCTCTCAACTTCGGGACTAAATGGCAGACGGCGATGTGATCTACAAAATTTACTTATTGTGGTATTCACACAAAACGATTATTATATTATAGGTATATTGTGTGAATTACTTACAGCATTTTAAATTTACAGAATATTTATAGTGTAATTATTGCAGATTATATTAGTGTTACAAAATCAGGTTCGAATGTAGTATTCACCTTGTTAACCCTACAAACATAATATTACAGCTGCGTACAAATACCGTTTTGCGAAAAAGAGATATATATATTATATAGTTTTATTTCATTTCTTAAAACTAATGAAAATATTCGAATTTCTAATAAGATTTAGATTTTTTTCTTCAAGTGCAAAATAATTACAATATTTAATATTAGTTCAATGAAATAGTCAATTATAGCTCATCACGACACATTGATCATCTTATCAGACAATCAGATGATTAGTCTACATTGCCCTGATTAAACTTGAAAACAACAATTTAATTTTTTTGTTACAATACGGAAAATTCCACGATCTTCTGAGATCTAAGCCGTTGGACGATATTTCTTCAATAACATTTGGCACAAAAGACTGATGAAAGAACGAATTACTCCATAATCCATACCCTCATTAGTTACTCACGAGCCGATAACGATTAACACTGTCTTCGCGGATTCTCAGTTCGGTTATCCAGATGTTGGGAATTACTGAGGCATGAAAGAAGAAAGGGTGAGGCTCCATTAGTGCGTTGCGTCGTCGCAGCGTCGACGCAGCGTCGATTCCCGTGCGCTATGTCATAAAAATATATGAAATCGAGGCAACGACGTAATGGGGCCTTGCCCTAACAGCGAGGCACATAAGTGCGTTGCGTTGTGCTGCGTCATTTTCTATATTTTTTATGACATGCCCAATGATGGCTTCTTAATAATTATGGATATTGTTTGACATATTTGAGTAAAAGAAATCTAAAATACTTATTTACAGTTTTCGGTACTACATTCGTCACTGGGTCACGCTTTGTGTGTATGAGATCTTCTCCTTAGAGGCAGAAACAATATCAAAAACCCTCAAATAGGATAAGGCTATCCTTATCCTATATGAGGGTTTTGACGACCTCCGTAGCTCAGTGGTTGGCGCTCGACCGAGAGGTTGTGGTTCGAATCCCGCCGCGGGAACAAAAAGTTTTCAATGTTCCTGGGTCATGGATGTGTATTAAATTTGTGTATTAATATACTAAAACTCTTAAATATGTGTATAGAATAAAAATATATTCTCACTGTCTGGTATCTGTAATACATTTATACCAATTAATGTTAAACGCACTGAGAAGTTTAGAGGTAAAATATTAGCCAACATTGGACAATTAGAATATGATAACAGCCAAAATAGGGCATTCACTAAACTGTTTCAATTAATTAAATATAATTTTGATACTATTTTTACCTCTAAGACAGTGAGAATACACAATAAAAGTAAATTCAGTGAATGGGCAACATCAGGTATTTTAAAAAGCAGATTTAAGTTATATGAACTGTATAATGAAAAGACATTTAATCAAAGTTAAGACTTTAAAAATGATGTAAGAAAGTATTCAAAAATTTTTAAGAAAGTTTGCGCTGCAGCAAGGTCTCTAGACATCTATACATATAATAAATCTGTAGAGGGGTCATGTCTACATACATTAAGAATATTTAAGTGAAAATCAAAAAAAGGGGATCTATAAGAGCCACAGAACCTAAAAATAACATCTATCTATACATATAATAAATATGTAGAGGGGTCATGTCTGTACATTAAGAATATTTAAGTGAAAATCAAAAAAAAGGGGGTCTATAAGAGCCACAGAACCTAAAAATAACATTTTTGAAAAAAATGTCTGTCTGTCTGTCTGTCTGTCTGTCCGTATGGGAATGTTTGTCATCGCATCACGCTAAAACCGCTCTATGGAATGAAATGAAATTTGGCAGGCAGGTAGCTTATGACCTGAAGAGCATTATAGGAAATTATTATCCCGAAAAACGAAAGGGTTACCGTGGGATCTCCAAAAAATTTTAGCTACCTATTTGACCTTATTTCAGCCAAACTACTCAACGTATTTAAATGAAATTTGGCAGGCAGGTAGCTTATGACCTGAAGAGCATTATAGGAAATTATTATCCCGAACAACGAAAGGGTTCCCGTGGGATCTTAAAAAAATTGTAGCTACCTATTTGACGGTATTTCAGCCTAACTACTCAACGTATTTAAATGAAATTTGGCAGGCAGGTAGCTTATGACCTGAAGAGCATTATAGGAAATTATTATCCCGGAAAACGAAAGGGTTCCCGTGGGATCTTAAAAAAATTGTAGCTACCTATTTGACGGTATTTCAGCCAAACTACTCAACGTATTTAAATGAAATTTGGCAGGCAGGTAGCTTATGACCTGAAAAGCACTATAGGAAATTATTATCCCGAAAAACGAAAGGGTTCCCGTGAGATCTTCAAAAAATTGTAGCTACCTATTTGACGGTATTTCAGCTAAACTACTCAACGTATTTAAATGAAATTTGGCAGGCAGGTAGCTTATGACCTGAAGAGCACTATAGGAAATTATTATCCCGAAAAACGAAAGGGTTCCCGTGGGATCTTCAAAAAATTGTAACTACCTTTTTGAAGGTATTTCAGCCAAACTACTCAACGTACTTAAATGAAACTTGGCACAAAGGTAGATTGTAACATGAAATAATCAACATAATATTTTTAACCGACTTCCAAAAAAGGAGCTGGTTTCTCAATTCGTAAATATATGTTTTTTTATTATGTTTGTTCGTGGATATCTTCGTCGTTTATGAACCGATTTTAAATATTAATGTAATACTACTACTACTTAGTCTTTGAAGATATTATACGTTTGGAAATTTCGAAATCGTTCATACTGCAAGCATATAAATGGTAATTAATTAATAAAAAACCGGGCATGTGCGAGTTAGAATTGCGCACCGAGAGTAGACCAAAATTTGGCGGTCGGCGCCAGGAGTCGGACTGAAAGTCGGCGTCAGGCGTCGGCGTCGCAACTTTAGGCGTCTCGCCGTCAGGCGTCGGCGTCGCGACGTTGGGCGTCGGGCGTCGGCGTCGCGACGTTGGGCATCGCGGCGTCAGGCCTCGGCGTTGCGACGTTTGGCGTCGCGGCGTCGGGCGTCACGGCGTCGGGCGTCGCGGTGTGTGGCGTCCCGGCGTCCCGGCGTTGGGCGTCGGGCGTCGCGGCGTCGGGCGTCGCGGCGTCGCGACGTTGGACGTCACGGCGTCAGGCCTCGGCGTCGCAAAATTGGCGTCGCGGCGTCGGGCGTCGCGGCGTTGGGCGTCGCGGCGTCGGGCGTCACGGTGTCGGGCGTCCCGGCGTCGCGACGCCGACGCTCCGGCATTGGGCGTCGGGCATGGCGACGTCGCGACGCCAACGCCCCATGCCGCGGCGTCGGGCGTCGCGGTGTGTGGCGTCCCGGCGTCCCGGCGTTGGGCGTCGGGCGTCGCGGCGTCGGGCGTCGCGGCGTCGCGACGTTGGACGTCACGGCGTCAGGCCTCGGCGTCGCAAAATTGGCGTCGCGGCGTCGGGCGTCGCGGCGTTGGGCGTCGCGGCGTCGGGCGTCACGGTGTCGGGCGTCCCGGCGTCGCGACGCCGACGCTCCGGCATTGGGCGTCGGGCATGGCGACGTCGCGACGCCAACGCCCCATGCCGCGACGCCCGACACCCGACGCCGCGACGCCCGACGCCGCGGCGTTGGGCGTCGCGGCGTTGGGCGTCACGGTGTCGGGCGTCCCGGCGTCGCGGCGTTGGGCGTCGGGCGTCGGGCGTCGCGACGCTGACGCTCCGGCATTGGGCGTCGGGCATGGCGGCGTCGTGCGTCGCGGCGTCGGGCGTCGCGGCGTCGGGCGTCGCGGCGTCGGGCGTTCCGGCGTCGGGCGTCGCGGCATGGGGCGTTGGCGTCGCGACGTTGGACGTCGCGGCGTCAGGCCTCGGCGTCGCAAAATTGGCGTCGCGGCGTCGGGCGTCGCGGCGTCGGGCGTCGTGGCGTCGGGAGTCGCGGCGTCGGGCGTCGTGGCGTCGCGGCGTCGGGCGTCGCGGCGTTGGGCGTCGCGGCGTCGGGCGTCACGGTGTCGGGCGTCCCGGCGTCGCGGCGTTGGGCGTCGGGCGTCGCGACGCCGACGCTCTGGCATTGGGCGTCGGGCATGGCGGCGTCGTGCGTCGCGGCGTCGGGCGTCGCGGCATGGGGCGTTGGCGTCGCGACGTTGGACGTCGCGGCGTCAGGCCTCGGCGTCGCAAAATTGGCGTCGCGGCGTCGGGCGTCGTGGCATCGGGCGTCGCGGCGTCGGGCGTCGCGGCGTTGGGCGTTGCGGCGTCGGGCGTCGCAATGTCGGGCGTCGCGGCGTTGGGCGTCGGGCGTCGGGCGTCGCGACGCCGACGCTCCGGCGTTGGGCGTCGGGTGTCGCGGCGTCGGGCGTCGTGGCGTCGGGCGTCGCGGCGTCGGGCGTCACGGGGTCGGGCGTCGCGGCATGGGGCGTTGGCGTCGCGACGTTGGACGTCGCGGCGTCAGGCCTCGGCGTCGCAAAATTGGCGTCGCGGCGTCGGGCGTCGCGGCGTCGGGCGTCGTGGCGTCGGGAGTCGCGGCGTCGGGCGTCGCGGCGTCGCGGCGTCGGGCGTCGCGGCGTTGGGCGTCACGGCGTCGGGCGTCACGGTGTCGGGCGTCGCGGCGTTGGGCGTCGGGCGTTGGGCGTCGCGACGCCGACGCTCCGGCATTGGGCGTCGGGCATCGCGGCGTCGGGCGTCGCGGCGTCGGGCGTCGCGGCGTCGGGCGTCACGGCGTCGGGCGTCGCGGCATGGGGCGTTGGCGTCGCGACGTTGGACGTCGCGGCGTCAGGCCTCGGCGTCGCAAAATTGGCGTCGCGGCGTCGGACGTCGTGGCGTCGCGGCGTCAGGCGTCGCGGCGTCGGGCGTCGCGGCGTCGGGCGTCACGGCGTCGGGCGTCGCGGCATGGGGCGTTGGCGTCGCGACGTTGGACGTCGCGGCGTCAGGCCTCGGCGTCGCAAAATTGGCGTCGCGGCGTCGGACGTCGTGGCGTCGCGGCGTCGGGCGTCGCGGCGTCGGGCGTCGCGGCGTCGGGCGTCGCGGCGTCGGGCGTCGCGGCGTCGGGCGTCGCGGCGTCGGGTGTCACGGCGTCGGGCGTCGCGGCATGGGGCGTTGGCGTCGCGACGTTGGACGTCGCGGCGTCAGGCCTCGGCGTCGCAAAATTGGCGTCGCGGCGTCGGGCGTCGTGGCGTCGGGCGTCGCGGCGTCGGGCGTCGCGGCGTTGGGCGTTGCGGCGTCGGGCGTCGCGGTGTCGGGCGTCGCGGCGTTGGGCGTCGGGTGTCGCGGCGTCGGGCGTCGTGGCGTCGGGCGTCGCGGCGTCGGGCGTCGCAGCGTCGGGCGTCGCGGCGTCGCGGCGTCGGGCGTCGCGGCGTCGGGCGTCGCGGCGTCGGGCGTCGCGGCGTCGGGCGTCGCGGCGTCGGGCGTCACGGCGTCGGGCGTCGCGGCATGGGGCGTTGGCGTCGCGTTGGACGTTGCGGCGTCAGGCCTCGGCGTCGCGAAATTGCCGTCGCGGCGTCTGATGCTTGCACACTTTAATGTTAATAATATTTTACACGAAAAACAGTTTGGTTTTACAAAGGGACGCTCTACAACATATGCAGGCGTCGACTTGATAAGTTATATTTTTGAAGCTTGGGAGGGATCGCGGTATGCACTTGGAATATTTTGCGATCTTTCCAAGGTATTTGATTGTGTGCAGCACACGACATTGATCAGGAAACTACACCACTATGGGGTAAAAGGTCCAGCTCTCGCCCTTTTGAAATCATACTTGTCAAATAGAACTCAGAGGGTAGAGGTAAATGGGAAAAATTCCATAGGCTCTAAAATAGAGATGGGGGCCCCACAAGGGTCTATTTTAGGACCTTTTCTGTTTTTAATTTATATAAATGATCTACCATTCCTTATTAATGAAAAACACTGGATAGTATTATTTGCTGATGATACGTCTCTTATTTTTAATATAAAACGGCAAAATATATGCTACGACGAAGTAAATAGTGCTCTCTCAAAAATAATAAATTGGTTTAATGTAAATAATCTTTTGCTTAATAATAGAAAAACAAAATGTATAAAATTCACATTGCCTAATGTGAGGCAAACTGATACCAATGTACTATTAAATGAGGAATGTATGGAACTAGTGGATACTGCAGTATTCTTAGGTATAACGTTAGACTCAAAACTTCAGTGGGGCCCCCGTATTGCTAGGCTGGCCAACAGACTCAGTTCAGCAGCATATGCAGTTAGTAAAATTATACAATATTCAGATGAATGTACTGCACGTCTAGTGTATTTTAGTTACTTTCATAGTATAATGTCCTATGGTATTCTGCTATGGGGCAACGCTGCAGATATAAATAGTATATTTGTGCTCCAGAAGCGAGCTGTTCGGGCAATCTACGAGCTGGCCCCCAACACTTCACTTAGAGAAAAGTTTAAGGAAACTGGAATATTAACTGTAGCTTCTCAGTATGTTCTCTCAAATGTATTATATGTTAAGAAAAATATTCATCAATTTAAAACAAACATAATGAGACGCAGCAGCAGCAGCGGCATACATCTTGCATTGTCGCAGCGTCAACTTAACGCAGGTGGCATACTATTCGTTGAACCGCTGCGACGACGCAACGCAGTAATGAAGCATCGTCTAAGCCTACGGGTGTAAAAAAAAGCAGTCACCATAACTTTGGGATATAAATAAGCTACCTCTCCTCATTCTAGAAATGTGTTTTCACACAAAAAAATAAGAAAAGGTAAAAAAAAAAAAATTAGTTTGTGACAAATAATATATAAAAATTACATTTCCAATATAAGGAAAGGTAGTATAATCGTATCTCAAAGTAATAGTCACTGCTCTTTTTACACACTGTATGGACAAAAATTTTGAATTTGAAAGATAAACTATTATGGGTAACCATGACTTATATTATTGTTTAAAAAGTTTTTGCTTTTGCAAAGTGTTCAAGATTGCTCAGTTGGTATTTAGCAGCGGGGGATCAATTTCCTACTTAGAGCCTTTGTAAGAATGATTATAGCCATAGCTTTAAAAGGTTTCAGTAATCTGCTGCTTAGACCATCATCACAATTACCATTTTAATAATAACTTCCATCAATTTATAGTAAATTATACGTTAATCCATAAGTAAAAATCCAAAAAAACAAGGAAAAAGTAAATAAAGATCTTCCAAACTCCACTAAAGACCTGCAGAGGGCTAGAGTAGTGGACCTGCGTAATAGAATTACTCTCTGAATACTGGGAAGAAAATTACACTAGAAGACCTATATTATAACGATTTTTGTATGAGAATTTGTTTGTATTACTTTTTCACGTAAGATAAACCAATATTATTATAATTTAGTAGGTAGTGCCTAGATTACTACTTAAACTAAGACTTCCTGAAAAATAAGGGATTTCCGTGGGATACTGCATAGGCGCAAGCAGAGCCGCGCGAAAACTAGTTTGCAATATATTATCCGTCTTTGTATTATATTGTCAAACACACATTCATAAATATTTATGAATATATATTATTTAACAAATAACAATCAATTATTTATTTGCACCGTGGCAATTTCAATATTAAACTGTGAGTGTTTTTATATTGCACTATAATATAATACAAAATAAACAAAATATTGTATTTACATAAAATACAACAATGTAAAATAGCTACATAATGTAACTCTCATAGCGAAGTTTTTGCGCAAGTAAACGTAGATAAACGTAGTTAAGAACATGATACCTTATTAAAAACGTTCAAACTACGTAACTTCTGAAAAACTTTATATGTCTTTATAATATTAATTATTAAAAAATCTTTATTTCAGTTTTTTTATTTAATTACCAATAGATAGTATTTAACTTAACATAACGATTTGAATCAGAATCGTTTTTTTATGTTCATTAAAACAGTTACACAGGCATAAGTGGAAAAAAAAATTATACTCTTATATAAGCGTATTACTACACGTCGTGTCTATTTGATGCCTACCTTTGATTACATACTCGTATCATTAAAATTACTTTTAACATCGCTCATCAGCAAACAGCGCGGTAACAATATGTATATTTAACGGGCTTTACAAACAAATTAATACGAAATATTTTGGTCGATCGAAAATTCATTTCCCTAAAAGGTTTAACGTATTGTGAGCCGAGCGGTACAGATGTGAGCAACAATTCGCCAACTACTGAAAGTTGCTTAAACTTTCGTCAGAAATGGACGCTCGCTAGCACTTACTAGTTCTATGTATACTCAAAATCGGACGAAACTAAACTTGGGTGTCGTTAAAACTTCAGTTTTGAGGTTATGCAAGATTTTTATTATTATTCACTACTACTGTAACTGCATTGGAAGTTAACTTTAACAAAACTTATAAAATATGATAGGTATTAAGATATTAATATATGATGCAAACTTTAGGTCAAGTTTTACGAAAATTCTGCGAACGGAGGAGTACAAAATTCGGCTGTTTAAGGATTATGAGGAGGTGTGCATAAAACTAATTTTGATAAATAATGTTTCTTAATATATAAATTTATGCACAACTTCTGCAGTTCTATGATAACAGGTTTGGAACATTTATCAATATTTCTTTAAAATAACATGGACATTATTTAAATATTTTTATACCATATTTAGGCAAAATAGCCTTTAAAAAGTTTAAACTTTAAATAATTAATTTAAAGCTGATAAAAGTTTTAAATTTAAACTTCGGCCAAATTTCCACCACGGGGCGATCTTTAGTTGATGTAACCTCATTAACGAAACAGTTTTGACTTGCCAGTGACCTCTACCCGACCTCAACATTATTTGCCTCCAAACATGGGTTATGCTAGAATGGCGTCTAGTGTAAAATGATATAAAAATGGCTGCGACGAAAGTTTTTTTTGGGCGAAATCCCCAAAAGTTTGTAATGAACCCGTTTGATGTTATTACAACTTTTCAAAGGCCGCGAATTACAAATTAATCTTTAGAAAAGCTGGCGCGAGCCTGACCTAAGGACAGCGTTTTCTTCGAGAAAAATTACAAAAGTTACCCAGTCATTATTCAAACGGCTACATTTAACTTTCATACTCGGGCTCCGATGTGATATTTTATCATTTTGATACTTTTCTGATATCTCATAACTTATATTATGGAATAACTTACGTAGATAAATTATTAATAATATAATAATAATAATATCTATGGACGCTTCACACCACGTCAATCTGGCCCTGTGCTAAGTATCCGAAGAACTTGTTTTTCAAAAAATTCAAAAATTGTGTTACAGGTACCAGACAACGGAAATACATTTAATACTTTTATACTATACACATATTTAAGATTTTTATTATATAATACACAAATTTAATAAACATCCATGACCCAGGAACATTAAAAACTTTTTGTTCCCTCGGCGAGATCCGAACCCACGCTCTCGTTCTAGCACCAACGCGCTCAACCACTGCGCTACGGAGGTCGTCAAATATTATTGTATATCTATTATTTGGAATTGGAAGAACATTACTCGATGGGATGACGACACAAAACGTAAGGTTAAACTGGCAGAGCGAGGCTCACGACCGAGAAAAATGATCAAGTTTGGAAGAGGTCTGCGGCCTTACTCTCCAAACTGCCGCGTACTTCCGAATAAATTGACTTTTATTTATTTTGATTGTCAGTCGATCAATATGGTCGGGTGAGTACAAAAAGTTACGATCTAACGATTTTATTTATCCTGGTTAGTTTCAAAGTAATCCACCAAATAAAATACTAAAAGCCGTTTAGATTGAACTGATTTGATTCTAGATTGTATCGGAAGTAAGCTATACCTGATAGGGGTTCCTCCAAAAAACCTGTAATATTCTTTCAATTATTATAACTAGTTATTATATTAGTTATAACTTAGGCCTGAAACTGTGTTAAACGGGCGCCCGTCGCGGGGCCCGTCGCGGGGCCCGTCGCGTGGCCCGTCGCGGAGCCCGTCGCGGAGACCCGACTTACGCAGTGTCTCCAGTTTAATTTTAACAGTTTGCATGTACGTCGTTCAACAGTCATATCGATGGAGAACTTAATATTATGATTTTTCTGCGTCACTGAAATTTTCGAAATTTTCAAATAGGTTATAATTATTTGCAAATTTAGAGCCATGCTGCCGTCCGCGCGCCTTGGTCTTTATATAATTCATTCGCCTGGTTCCAAATGACAGGGTGAGGATGTACGTCTATAATCTGCCAAGTTAAGCACGGTCGTACCCTCCTTTTCTCGAAGCAGTTCAGGCCATTTTCAACCTATAACTTATAACTTTGTTGTGGGTTAAAGCCAGAGAAGCCTGCATTTTTAGTTACGGTCTAATTTCATTCAATTTGAAACAGAAGTTTAAGAATTATAACTTGTCAAACTTAATTTTGTCACTAACTCACTCACTCACTGACCGAGCATCAAAAGTATTAGGCACTTCTAGCAGACATAGAAGCTTCAAATTTGGAATACAAGTAGCGTTTAGTATATAAATGACGGAAAAACCTAAACATTTTGGAATTTCTGTCTAGTTATCTAAATACGCTAACTGCACAATTAACTTTGTAATCCATAATAAACCTATAGGATTACAAAGTTATATTTGCACTTTTTAACAAAAACACGCGTTTTAGTAAATTTTCTACAAAAAGAAATCAGTTCCTATCAAAAATATAACTTGTAAAAAGTGCCAAGTCTCGCTACTTCGTTCTTCTACCGTAAAAAGTTGTGAGATACATGTTATGACAAGTAGGGGTTAGTCGGTCGGTCTAACAACATCTTATAGTGATCAAAATCAATATTATTAATAATCTTTCATATTTAAAATAAATAGTAGATTGATTGGCAATCGCACTAAAAGATCTGATTTAATATACGTATCACTGTTAGATAAATATTATGTTGTTTTCATGCGATTGCCAAGTCAATCTACTTATTTATTTGAAACATGAAGCTGTCACCCGCGCGGCTACATACAAAAGTGACCCGCGCGGGTGCCCGTCGCGGGGAGACGGGCTCAGTAGCGCGGGCGCGCGGCCCGCCTTCCCGCGACGGGTCTCCCGCGCGGCTTTCCGCGACGGGTCACTTTTGTATGAAGCCGCGCGGGTGCCCGCTTAACTCAGTTTATGCCCTTACTCTTATTATTTAAACAGTAGGATATATTTTTCATTACCATGTAGATTTTTTAAATAGAATAAGTTATTATTAGTTAGTAGGTACTGTAAAAAAGTAAGTAACTCTAGTTTTTGACGAAAAAAAATGTTATATATTATTTCTAAACTGCTCTATTTATGTCCTGTATATTTATTTTACTCTATGTTTGTTCTAAATTTATTCAAAATTGGTTCAGCATTTAAGAACATAATGCTTAATGAGTCCCGCCAAAGCAAATATATGAAAAAGCTGTGTGTTATGTAACTATTTCTAATTATATTTAGTGAATTTCTTTGAACTTAGTTCGGCAAATTGCCTTGTAAATATAATATTAATAGTAGTATAATATGTATAATCATATTTGTAAAAACCTTGAATTTTTTCGAAATAACTAACACCATTGAACAAATGTAGTATGTACAACATCCGATTGTCTTGCGGGACAAAAGCTATTGTTTGTAAAATGTTATTGGTTTATTTACCGACACTCGCGTCTAATGGCTTTCATGTACGGTCGCCGACAGATCTAGTACCGCGTTTCGATCTTATTGATGTAGCAATAAGATCCAAAGTGCAAAGTACTTTTGGCGTACAAAAGAATTGAAGAAATTGTTACAAAAGCATGCCTTTGTTGTGTGAAACAAAGTGTCGGTAGTGGTACTGTTAAGTACTTTTTTTTAAGTTATGGAACATACCCAATACCTATAAATAAAATAAAGGGGGCACACAGAAAACCACAACCTGAAACCTCCTTAGGTTTTTGTCATGTATTCGTTACTTCTGTGAAAGAAAAAATAATTTGAAACTAAAAATTCAAAAATATTTTAAATGTTTCACGCGAAAAAGAAGGGTCTCGCATATTATATTCGCTGAGAGAGGAGGCGGTACGAATTAGTAAAACGTTGTCACGCACTGAGGGTACGTTCATTTACTTTAATAAGTACAAAATTCAGGTAGTTACGATTTTTATGTATTTAGAGAAACCTCGTATTTAATACAGTCTGTAATTTCTGCAGAAAAATCACGACTGAAGCATCCTATTAGCAATCAAAAGCGCCGTATGATTGCATAAAAATAACGATTAGCAAAAATCGCCCAAAACATAGTGCTAATCGCTTGCTGTTGTGTTTGAATGCTTCATTTTTGCTACGACAGTAGCGCCAAAACAATTTAGTGGCAATCATAGGAACTATTAATTACGTCAAATGTTGCGTCAACCAAACATTGATGACAAATTAGTTTTTCTGAATTTAAAAATTTCAACAGCCCACTTTTTTAATTTGGTTTTTATTATATTAACCGTCTATAAAGTTGAAAAGAAAAAATTGCCCAATTTTTGCAATTGCTTAGCTTTTATAAGATATACATAATAAGCCTGCCGATTAAAAGATAAACAGTATACAGTACACCATAATATGTATAGCTACTTATACTAAAGCGTAGCTGCACTACGTAGGATGTGCTACGTTCCGTAGCACTATGCGTAGCTAATCTACGACATCGTAGGCGGGCTACGAATATTATTTTAAAAACACTTTATAAATTACTGGGGATGAAACTAATCGATTTTCAAATAGTATTCAGCTATATTTTCGTTATTTTTACCTGACTACAGCGAAGCAAAAAGGAGGGTTATGATTTTGTCCTGTATATGTGGCTATGGATGTTCATATTCTGTTCCGTCATAGCTTTTAAATTTGTTACGATAGCGACTATATACGATATGACACGTGAGATGACGTTTTAAGTCCCCTGTATATCTGCTGGTGGCTGCATGACGTCACGTTGAAATGGCTTCATCGCCCTCTAGGGGATATAAATTAAAGAAATATTAAAAAAACCTTCACGGTGTAGTGTTAAAATATGAAACAACTTTGTTAGCACATTTTTGTAAATTTATGTATACATCGTACATTTTGTATATTTAAAATATGTAAATTTACGTATTTGAAATATACAAAATGTACAATGTATACATAAATTTACAAAAATGTTTATATTATTAGTTGTTGCACACAGCTATGCTTGCAGTCACTTGATAATATGATTATAGAATGGGCATATTATGATTCATTTGGTATTACATAATACATCCTGGCTACCTAACTTGTCATAAGACAAAACTTTAGATTCTTATCTCATTTCAGCTGACTGAGAGTTACTATATTTGTTAATCTCATCGTAAAATATAAAACTATTATTATTTTCAACCGGAACATAGAAGCTAAATATAATCTTTAGTTGCCACTGTATTGTTACTTATGGGAAACCTGCGATTGGCTATATTATTTATAAAAAACTAATTAGTAAAATCGTAAATATTTAGCTGTTGGTTTTCACAATAAATAAATATACCAGGGAGTCAGATCGACGTGGTATGAAATATTCACCGATATTATTCTTATGATCTCGTGCCCGATACTACAAACAAACGCATGAAAGTTTCATCAAAAACAAAATGTTTGTTCGTCGGTTTTTGCCCGGAGTTCGCTTGTGCGATTCCCTCTCATTACCCGGCGAAGTTTAACACAACTTTTCAAGACAGTTGTTGATAAATTAATTATTATGTAAATGTTTTAATTACGAGTTTGGCCTTAGAGACTTGTTGCTAGTCTAAAATTACGGATGGTTTGGGTGTATCACTGTATTTGTGAAATAGATACTGCTTTAACAAAAGGTGTGATAAAAATATGTTTATGAAACTGAAGATTGTTTGAAGCGTTTTTGTCAGTCTTATAAAAACTACAAACTTTGGCGATTTGTGATTTATAGTACATGCACAACTTTTCATATCCTCCAAAATTTAGGCGCTTATGTTCAATGTTCATACTCACTTTTCTTACGCTTTCTATTTTTATATTTGTTTCATACAAAATCTGTCAAAGTCAAACATTTATTCCTCAGGTAAAATTTAGCTGAATATATTTTTCATATTACTACTTTTACATAATTAAACAAGCTATTTAAATTCCTCAAAAACTTTAAAATTATAAATGCCTATTGCCTATAGTGTGTATGAATTAATGTTGAATTTGATATTTTTAATTCAATATTAGTATATTAAAGTAACATCTCATTATGTATGTTAATAAATTAAGCATTATACATAATGCATGGTCATTATCAAAAATTCCCACATTGACCACCTAGCCCTTTTGACCACATTTATAATACAATAAAGCTATTTTTGTATAAATCTAGCTGACCCGTGTCCACTTCATTGAGCATACAAACCGTTTAATCCTTTCCGGGACCTCCACGAATATTTCAAGACTAAAAACAAGCCGAATCGGTGTAGCCGTTCTCGAGTTTTAGCGAGACTAACGAACTGCAATTAATTTTTATATATAATAAGACTAACTAACCCGTGCCCACTTCGTGAGCATACAAACCGTTTAAACCTTCCCTGGACCTCCACGAATATTTCAAGACTAAAAACAGCCGAATCGGTGTAGCCGTTCTCGATTTATAGCGAGACTAACGAACAGCAATTAATTTTTATATATAATAAGACTAACTAACCCGTGCCCACTTCGTGAGCATACAAACCGTTTAAACCTTTCCTGGATTTCTACGAATATTTCAAGACTAAAAATAGCCGAATCGGTTCAGCCGTTCTCGAGTTTTAGCGAGACTAACGAACAGAAATTCATTTTTAAATATAAGAGAAGAAGAAGATAAAGCTATTTTTGTATAAATCTAGTTTCAATCGAACTAGTAAAAACCTATTCGAATGTTATTAGAACCCGCCATTAGAATCCTTAATGAATTCACAGATGAACGCTACAACCGAGCTTCCGTCTGAGCTAATCAAATCTAGGTCTTGTGCAAGTCTAGGCTAGAATTGAGCTAGACTCTCGGACGTGGATTGATTTACTTTGGCAATTAATCAATCCCAAATTGTTTCGAATTCGGTGCGCATTTGTGGATGTAGTAGAATGGGATGCACCCAGTAATTACTATATTGGTTACTTTGGTTTATATATATATAATAAATAGTACCCGAATGGAAAAGTAAGGTTTGGCAGTCTATTTACATATTATGTTTGTTCCATCGTAGCACATAATAGTAGGGTAGCCCATAATGCAAAACGTTGCGGAGACCTAGTAGGTTTTGGTGATAAGTTTAGTAGTGGAATGAGCGGAAACAGCACTATTTAAACTTTGAAACAACAAAATTGTAATGAAATAGTATTTTAATATAGTTTATTTATCGTCAGAATCGACAAGAATGACAAGAGCATTACGCTGATTCCAATAAAAAATATTTGAGAAACTCAATTATTTCAAAATATTGAGTTACTTTTTAAATTTTACATTAAGTCCCTATGAGCTTACCTGACTTTTAAATTATCAGTTCTTTCGGTTGAAGCTACTTTGATACCTACTTAATATCTCCAAGCTTAATCTGACGTATCGAATAAAATTTTTGATACTTTTTAAAAGTTTTTTTAAACCCACCAATAAAAGTTTAAAAAATCATGCCTAGATTACCAGAAGCATGTGGGATACATATACTATCTTAATCTGACGCGCTTGTGTTACTACAAAAATCCCCTCTTCGGCTCCCCTCCTATAAACTACGGAAAATGTCTCTTTCAGTGTATCGGAAAAACTACAAAGCTGTATATTAAGATTTTAAATATAAAAAAAATGATAAAGTAGTATTTTAAAGTTAAATAGTAATTATCTAAATAGTTTATATATCAACTGTCAGATGAATCAGGTGAGCATGAAGTCAGTGATCTCGAACTAGTTATAGTTTTTTCCACATTTTTTACCTGTGCGTTATTAAATAAATAAATCATGTACCCAGATTTTGTGATTAATTCAACAAACCAAACTCACTTTACTTTTAATAATGATTTAGACCAAAAGTAAACTAAAAGATCTACCATCTCGAGCTTTTCCTAGAAATGTGTCGAAAATTCCAACATTTTTATCTACAACCGTCAGCGTTACTTTCTAAGGAGTCTGTCCAGATAAGCTCACTTCTGTGGCCTGGCCTTATCTGCCTCATTAGTATTCTGGCTTCAAGGGCAATATATTTGGCCCTCGATTAACGCTAGGGGTCAATCGCAAGGGCTCCGAGGTGCCTAATTTAAATCAATTTAGGAATTGTCCCGACCTCTGACGGTCGAATTACTTAAACAGCTGTGAAAGATCGGATAAAAATTAACCATTTTACGTATACGTGCTTAGCTTATACTGGTTAAAAATGGTATGGTAGGAAAAACCAAAAATATTATAATAGGTGATAATAACAATGACAAATGGAGTTCTGAGCTCGATTTGAAATTGCATTTAATTTTTTAACCGACTTCAAAAAAAGGAGGAGGTTCTCAATTCGTCTGTATGTATAATATTTTTTTTTTTTTTTTATGTATGTTCACCGATATTTTCGTCAATTATAGACGGATTTCAAAATTTTTTTTTTGTTGTATAGAGTTCACTTCTGAGGTGGTCCCATTTCCACCAGGTCAGGATCTGATGATGGGATCCAGGAGAAATCGAGGGCAACCACCGAAAATTGTATGCTCGTATGGTGTTTTTGTTACGTAATCATGTCTTACTCAGGTATATGCTTCCGGGTGTCAACATCTGATGCTGCTGTGCTGATGATGAAGCTAAAGTACTCCTTAACGGTTAGGATTAGCAGTTGGAAGGCAGTACTGCAATTGGACGATGGAAACTATTTAGTAGTATGTAGGGCTAACATGTTGCTTGTGAGGTATGCTTGAATCAACATCTGATGCTGCTGTGCTGATGATGAAGCTACAGTGCTCCTTAACGGTTAGGATCAGGAGTTGGAAGGCAGTACTGCAATTGGTCGATGGAAACTATTTAGTAGTATGTAGAGCTAACATGTTGCTTGTGAGGTATGCTTGAATCAACATCTGATGCTGCTGTGCTGATGATGAAGCTACAGTACTCCTTAACGGTTAGGATTAGGAGCTGGAAGGCAGTACTGCAATTGGTCGATGGAAACTATTTAGTAGTAGGTATGTAGGGCTAACATGTTGCTTGTGAGGTATGCTTGAATCAACATCTGATGCTGCTGTGCTGATGATGAAGCTACAGTACTCCTTAACGGTTAGGAGTTGGGAGCAGTACTGCAATTGGTTGATCGAATGTATGTAGGGCTAACGTGATACTTGTAATATACCATCCAGACTCACGGCGAGAAATCTCGCCGAGAAGTCTCGCCGGCCCTTCTCGCGAGAACAAGCAATTTATCCACACTCTCATTTTTCTCATTCGTGATCTGTTTCCTATGCAGTATGGACGACATTGACGAATTGAAACTGCAGCAGGTTTGGCTGTGTGTTATTGCATATTATAACTTTGTCAATGTCGTTGGGTCTACCCATGATAATAAAAAATATAAATACCTAATAAGTATTATATTATCAAACTCTTTCAACTAAGTACCTATTAATAACAATTATAGCTTCCTAAAAATATGACCAATTCGACAAACGGACGTTGTAATTAGTGACTATATATTAAATAAACTGAAACCCTTAAGTAAATGAACTAGCATCTATTTAAACGCATCAACACAACTAAAAATCGAGAAATAAAATGACTTTTAAAAAAAAAATTAAACCGACTTCAAAAAAAATAACTAAAAAGCGATAAATAAACTAATGTATCTACTTAATGCATAATATATACCTACAATTATTTAAATATTTACAACTCAACCACTCAACCTAATACTTTAACAAAGTCATCTTTAACTATTTAAATATTTACAGTTATCACTTATTTTTGAAGTCGGTGCCAGCCAAACAAATAAATGTAATTAAGAATACTGACCGACACTAAAATTCAAAGCAAAACTAAAAATACGAATTTGAGCGCGCTGAAATAATCTATTTCAACGCGCTTGCCAGCCGCGCGCGTCAAACAACACAACAGACTATGTTACCTAGGCTGCAGGCTGGCACCGACTCCAAATATAAGTGATAACTGTAAATATTTAAATAGTTAAAGATGACTTTGTTAAAGTATTAGGTATTGAGTTGTAAATATTTAAATAATTGTAGGTATATATTATGCATTAAGTAGATACATTAGTTTATTTATCGCTTTTTAGTTATTTTTTTTGAAGTCGGTTTAATTTTTTTTTTAAAAGTCATTTTATAATAAATCCATTTTAGGCGGACCCAACGGATTTTAAAAATAAATTTACCTCATTCGATAGTGTTGTATTCAGGGTTCCCCCATACATGGTTTTCACTTGATTAGTATTAAGCAAATTTTTCGTGAGTACCTCATTTTGATGAGTCGCCCAAGAATTTCTTGGACGGAACTCTTGTTTGTGGTAGCTAACAGAGATAGCAAGAATAAAGTTTGTGGATTGGGTGATTCCAAAATATTTATAATCTGCGTAGCTAGCCTGGTTATAATGTAACCGGCAGCCATGCCAAAATAAGTAAGGGAGCTATAATTATAGCAACATAGATTTAAACCTAAAACCTTCCTCTCTTTATGTGGACTATCCAACAAAAAATATTTTTTCAAATTGGATAATTTATAGTCATCTTTCGACTCTAGATTTCTATTATTTCGTATTTCCATTAACGTTAAATCATGTTCGAACTGGCATCTACACATTAGAGCCTCATAACAAAATAAAATCTCAATACATTACAGGTTATATTGCACACGTAAATATCCTTTATGGCCTGCCACAGTTTATTAAGGTATTACGTGTGAGTGACAGACATACGAATTGATGTTGTTGTTTAGTAGCGCTAAGCTATTATTATATATATTGCGCAGACACACAAGCAACCGCGACACGACGTGTTTTTCCTATTATATCTATACTAATATTATATAAAGCGGAAGAGTTTTTTTGTTTGTTTTTTTTTCTCGCGCTAATCTCAGGAACTACTGGAGCAATTAGAAAAATTTTTTTTGTTGGATAGTGCATTTATAGAGGAAGGCTTTAGGCTATATAATAGGAGCGAAGCGTCAGTGAGAATGTTGCAAAAACGGGGAAAATTATTCACATTTGGGGATTTTCTTTGTGTGCGCTGCGGACAATAACGCATTCACTCGTCCCCGCGTCCCCCTAAGAACGTCAGATGTCATTACCCGAAATTGCTAAGGATGTCTTATATTACAAAGATGTAATATACGACATTTTTAATGCAACTATTTAAAAAACGATGCATAATACATTTATTTCTTCTCATCCGCCGATAGATTTAACCAAATCGATCAGCGGATGAGAAGAATTAATGTAGTATGCATCGTTTTTAAATAGAAGAATTTATTTCATAAAATGAGCCTACATGGTTATGTAAAATAAATATGCTACTTTGAAGTTACTATAATTTTAAATATGAAAGCAACCGGTCGCGGTCGCTTGTGGCTAGTTTGCACCAAGCCCGTAACTGATATATTCTCAAATCCAATTCGCGACGTAAAAACTTTATTTATGACTAAAGGATCTCATTCTTGTAAAGTTCAATGTGTATTTTAGTACTGGCTGTAACGGGAGATTCAATTCGAAATAACAAAGTATTTGCATAAAGATTGTACTCAGGAAGACTAAACATAAGATAACATTTACAATAATAATATATCTATGAACCACGTCAATCTAGCCCCGTGCTAAGTATCCGAAGAACTTGTGTTGCAGGTACCAGACAACGGAAATATATTTAATACTTTTATCTTCTTATATATAAAATGAATTGCTGTTCGTTAGTCTCGCTAAAACTCGAGAACGGCTGAACCGATTCGGCTATTTTTAGTCTTGAAATGTTCGTGGAAGTCTAGGTAATGCTTAAACGGTTTTTTTATTTTTTTTATGCTCAACGAAGTGGGCACGGGTCAGCAGCTTTTTATATTATACACAAATTTAATACACATCCCTGACCCAGGACATAGAAAACTTTTTGTTCCCTCGGCAGAACCCGCAACCTCTCGCTCGAGCACTAACGCGCTCAACCACTGTGCTGCGGAGGTTGTCAAAATATAAAACAATAGTTACAAAATACAAAACTCATAGCGTACTTACTACGTAGGTACCTACTGACATTAAAAAAAAATTAACCCCCGGTTTCTCGAACGCTATTCAAATTAATGATCAACTAACATGACATTCAAATCAACAAGCCATGTTGAACGCTGATTGGTGGAATATTATCAGACTGAAAGGAACGGAAAGATATTTTATAATCACATCACGCTCGCACTTGTAAGATTGGTTAAAATCCCTCAGATAATGTTGATTCAAATCGCAGTCAACAAATTGGTGTCTTTGGTGAATTTACCTTATCTTTGATTATCCATTTGAATAGCGTTCGAGAAACCGGGGTTTATTATTACAAAATATTTCTTATATGTATATATTTATATTTATCTAAGCTATTTAAATTTTCGATTGGTGGTTGATTACGAGTTGATGATGACGATAGTTAGTGTATAAGAAGAAAAAGAAATGAATAACTACACTTTGAGAACATTCGAAAGTTATCTAGAACAACGCGAATTATAATCTGCCCTAATAACTGTAGGGTTGATACAAAAAGAATAATAAAGTTTTTTTTTAAACTTTTTCTACTGTTAAACGAAGAAACAGATATAAAACTACTGTCGGAGTTAAGTGACCGAAGTTTCTAGAATCGAGTGGAATGCCTGGCAGACATTTAATTTTTTTTAAATCTTTTAACAGGATAGAAAATCTGTTTTGTGACTTTTTTGGATATCTTTATTCGTGATTTGTCGCGTTATGATAAGTAATTTATATGAGGCGCCAAAACAAAAAATGCTCTACGCGTCCTTCTCTTCACACTATTTGGTAATTGTATTTTTGTAGGATATTTTTTAATATATAATACTATTTTACTGTTCCGCAGTGTAGTTATTAATTTAAATTTATTAATTAAAGTTTTGTGTTATGGACCTTCTGGTCTGAAATAAAGATGTAATATTAATATTGTAGACTTCCTTTATTACACAATGAGTCACCTGTATAATTATGTGTTGCGTTAATAAATACGATTATTGATTTTATGTTTATTTGCTTCCATATCTTTTTTAGAGACTTCGAAAAGGACTTTCTCAATTTCACTGCATTTTTACGTTACTTCAGACATTTTGTCTGGGTTAACCAATTTTAACGCTTTCATTTATTCATATGGGCGCATCCAATGGCCCATGTTTAACCAACTTCCAAAAATTATAAATAAATAAAAATAAAAAAGCCTTTTATTCCTTGCCATAAAAATAACATGTTGTAACTTAACTTAAAAATATGTGCCTACTGACTAGTACATACTATAAAATTTAACTTAAATCTATTTGAACATATAAACATATTTTTATTACTATATGAAAAATTATATAAATGTGTATATATATATTTATTTTTAATTTTATTTATAGTTATTTTGCAAGGACCCCTCCACAGGTGAAGGCCTCTTCCAAGGAATGCCACTTGTCTCTATCTCTAGCAATTAGCATCCAGTTTGGTCCAGCCGTTTTAATAAGGTCGTCCGACCATCTCATTAGTGGTCTTCCTCTGTAGCGCTTGCCACTTGGGCCTTTCCACCGGGTCACCTTTATGGTCCAGCGCTCATCTTTTAATCTTGCAACGTGCCCTGCCCATTTCCATTTCAGTCTTTGAGCATATGTTAGGGCATCAGTGGCTTTGGTTATGCTTCTTATTTTTGTGTGCCTAATTCTTTTAGTTTTTCTAATATTGAGCATACTACGTTCTAGGCCTCGTTGACAGGTTGTGATTTTTCTTTTTACTATGCTTGTGTATTCCCATGTCTGGCTGGCGTAGGTTAGGCACGGTAGGAGACAGCTGGACATAACTTTTGTTTTTAAGTTTATTGGCATATTACTTTTAAAAATTTCTTTCAAACTCCAATATTTATTCCAAGTATTTTGAACACGCCTTCGACTTCTGTGTAGATGCTGTCTTTATCAAAGCTGATTTGTTTGCCTAAGTAAATATATTCCAAAAATTACAGAGGTTATATTATTACGTTCGGCTGTAAGTATTTCTTTGTAATTTTAATCACTTCTCTGCCATTTGCAAAACGATTTTAAAATGCTTATTTCGAAAGCTGGTTTTAGGTTTTTGCTAACGTTAATATAAATAATGTTAACGTCGTCGATCATCTCCATGGTCTAATAGTTCAGAGCTTCGCTCTTGATCCAGAGGTCGTGTCGATCCCCGCATTGGAACTACAAAAAATGTTGCTTTCAAGTTTGGTCAGGACAATGCAGGCTTGGTCACCCGATTGTCTGACTAGAAAGATGTTCCATGCGGACTTTCCTGCCCCTGTTCTCTCGCCAGTAGTGTCGGTTTACCGTCCCACTGGGTCAGAAGAGTAAAAGTAGGATAGAATGTCTTTGTGTATTGCGCATACACTTGGGCACTATAAAATAACTCCTGGCCTGGTTTCAATGAAATTGGCTACCGACACCGACATCGGTGAGGGGAGCTATTATTATTAATGTCGTCGCCAACCCTAGAGTAGACACTAAGCTGGGAATAGGATAGGGGAACACGTGTCGTCATTGGCCCCGCTCCAGGCGTGCGGAATGCTCGTACATAAATTACGCCGCCAATGCATCCGCCAACAATGATATTATATCCGTAAAATATCAGTTTTTATCCCTTGTCCGGGAATCCCGGGTTTGCAGCCACACGTGCTTCGAAAGGGATAAGAAATACTTTTGATTAAATTGCGGTTTATTTTACGCGGTTTCCTAAGAAGCAGGATTTGTTACTCTAAGGGCGTGTTTCACCAAGCAATGTTAAAGTTAACGCCATCCCTCTAGTATTTCCTGTCAATGAATGAGATGGCATGGTATTTTAACATGGCGTTAACTTTAACATTGCTTGGTGAAATACGGTCTAAGACGCCGAAGATTTAATTTTTGCTCCATGGCGAATGTAATTATAAATTGAAGATGATTTGTCGACCTCCGTAGCGCAGTGGTTGAGCGAGTTGGTGCTTGAACGAGAGGTCGCGGGTTCGAATCCCGCCGAGGGAACAAAAAGTTTTCAATGTTCCTGGGTCATGGATGTGTATTAAATTTGTGTATAATATAATAAAAATCTTAAATATGTGTATAATATAAACAAGTAGGTATTAAATATACTTCCGCTGTCTCTTCTTCTTCGGATACTTAGTACAGGGCCAGATTGACGTGGTGTGTATTATTATTTTAAAAAAAATATCTAAATACCTAATACTTTTTATTATATGATTTTTGACCTCCAGTAGCTATAAGTTGGGCGTGTATATCCGTGGGATCGTAACTTCCGAAAGGATGAACCAATTTTGATAATATTTTTTTTTGTTTGAAAACTGACGTAAGCGTGAGTGTCCTTAGAATTTATTATTATTAACTCTCTTCCTGCGTGACAATGGGGGAAAATTTTCTTTTAATTTCGTTTACTATCTATTTAATTATTTCTAAGTGACAAATATCATCTATACTAATATTATACAGAGGACTAGTATGTTTGTTTGTTTAAACTCGCTTATTTCAAGAACTGCTGGTCCAATTTGAAAAATTCTTTTTTCGTTGGATAGTCCTATAGAGGAAGGCTTTTGATTCTATTATGATATTACGCTGCGACCAATAGGAGCGAAGTGTGAGTGGGAAATGTTGCAAAAACGGGAAAAATTAGTCACATTTCAGGACTTTCGTTGTGTGCGCTGCATAAACGGTTTAAGTTACTCAAAAATATGTATGAAAGAATTATTCCTTTTTAATAATCATAATAACAAAAACCAACATAAGCAAGCAATCAAAATCAAAAAGTAATCGCGATGTGTTTCTGACAACCACGCGAACGAAGTCGCGGGCACAGCTAGTATAGCTAGCTACATATAATACCTATAATATAAGTTTGTTAATACAAGTGGCATTCTATAAAATAAACTAAAAACTTACCGTCTTGCCTCATATTGTGAAATCAACAGAACTGTAATTACCATACACTCAACTAATGAGTTACCCTAAAAGGGTGAAATAATTATATACTAGAAGCTGAAAATTAAAGGGCATTTAAATTAAGGGATAATAGTTTAGCATAATAGTTACACATTTATCCAATTACGTAGTATCTGCAGTATGATATGTATCTATATATATGTATCTTTGTGTACTCACGTGTCCTATACAAAAATAAGGCTGAAATCTGTCCGCTTGGTATATTGGTATATCGTCGCTTTACCTTCACAACCTCGTATCTATAAAAGTACAACTTTTCAGCATAGTAAAAAAACTTAATAAATTTAGATAATGATAATGAATTTTATTTTATTTAAATGAGGTTCAGTTAAGTATTATATCTAGCTTCTACTTACCTAAAGTATATAAAATGTATTCTTTAGGTTAATACAAGCGATACTATCGAGAAAACATTGATTTTAGATACGTGGTTGAGAAGGTAAAGCGTAAAAGGTTTTATGCCAAATAGAGCTACATTTGTTGAACTAAGACAAAAGTTTTAAAACATTCCAGAGTTGATTTGGTGATTTGAAATTGCTATTTATGTCACTTAAAATTTTCAAAAATCGCAATTAGGCACACATTGCAGTGTTTAATAATTTTAAGTAAGTCACTTAAAATTATTAAACACTGACGACTTAAAGAAATGTCCAAAATAATAAAATAATAAATAATAATAGTATTCGCCAAGACGAATTTCATGTGCTATCACGATCTAGTATAAGTGTTGATTGATAATGCCTCCGAAGGTTTGGATCATATTATCATCTAATATGCTATGAATACTTTTATAAAATCTTGACATTTTATTATAGATAATATTATTTACGTGCTTTCACTATAGCGTGAGTAACTCATGGGATAATGTAGCACGATATCCATCTAGAAATATTAAATTTTTTTAATATCTAACATTAGTATAGATGGTATTTAAAAAAAAAGTAACGCCTTATGGTCTAGTGGGTAAGAGCTTGGCTCTCGACTCGGAGGTCGTGGGTTTTCAATTCCCGCGTTGGAACAACAAAAAAAATATTCCTAAGAATGGTTAGGATAATGCAGGCTGATCATCGGATTGTCTGACATAAATGTATAGGTGTATATATATAATATACATGCTTGTACATGAATGTATATAATATACTTTTGTATACAAGAACAAACTGTAATATGTTATTGAATGTACTGTTGGTTCTTGGTGGAAATTCATGTTATATAATAGTAAAACACAAACTACTTGCACTTTTTTCCACTTTATTTGATATTTTACATTAATAATTACTTAAAATACACGACCGGTTTCGACATATGATGATACACCTGATGATGACTATGTCGAAACCGGTCGTGTATTTTAAGTAATTATTAATGTAAAATATCAAATAAAGTGGAAAAAAGTGCAAGTAGTTTGTGTTTTACTATATATAAAACTGTAATATAACTAAAGATTGGTAGTAAGAAAATAATCTGACACCATTTTAAAACTTGTTTTAGATTCCACTTTAATACCAAGACGATATATGTATAATCCAACCCCACCGTAAAACCATTTTGTTTTACAGCAAGTACCTATAACGATATAAAACCTTTTCTATTTTAAAATCTCACAATCAATCAATTTATAGAAATAGCTTTAAAATACTCGGTCGGACATGTTCAATCACATTCAGATGGCACTATCGAAGCCGGGATTCCCGGTGAATAGTGTTGCCAACTTAGTGGTTTTACCACATTTAGAGCTTTTATAGCATTTACTTTTTAGTGGGTTTTAGTAATAAAAGAGTTAACACTTTATAAAAAATATATCCGAAACGCGAGTTAAACCAATCATTTAATTTGTATGTATAATAGACCTGACCCGTGCACACTTCGTTGAGCATAAAAAAAAACAAAAAACCGTTTCAACATTCCCTGGACTTCCACGAATATATTTTCAATACAAAAAGTAGCCGAATCGGTTCAGCCGTTCTCGAGTTTTAGCGAGACTAACGAACAACAATTCATTTTTATATATAAGATTTGAGATTTAAATGATATTTTGGGTTTGACTGTATTTTCCATTATAACAATTTTACTAACAAAACATTTTTTATGTTTTATTGAAGTTTAACGCACTCTTTTCGTATTTAAGATACTCACTAAGGCGAGTAACGCAAAATGGTTTTATACAAATAGAGCTGGCAACACTGCGGGTGAACTCTGGGATTCCCGGAGTCCCGGGAATGCTTTAGCTCCGTGGGAATTTAATCAAGTACCTACACGGATCTTGTTTAAGGATTTTGCTAAGAAAATGTATTTATTGCTAGACTTTATCTTCACTTTATTAATGCAGTCTATTACGTTTCACTTTGTATATTCTTAGGTACGATTACAGGATATTGTATACTAGCTTCCCTGGGTGTTGTGAGAATCATATTCATTTGATTTACTAAGATCTAGTTGTCCATCCCTTGTAATTCACGTTACGTTGTAATGTTGAGCGTTGCTGCTGTACTCAGACTCGTAGTATTCATTGAAGATATGTATGGATGAAGGAGATATGTCGCAAAAAAAAATACCTAGAAAATTGGGTTTAAACCGTCACATAAACATTTTAGGATAATATGTAGTAATGTTATAAGTATTTTGATTCTAAAGACAGATCTTTGTATTAATGTACTTAATACTTTACGACGTATGTACGTGAGTGACATTTTGAACTCAATTTTGTGGAAATCAGAATTTTGCTACACCTACGAGTATTTCAGACTTTTATATTTAAGTTACCTTCATCCATTAAATCTTCAATTATTATAATAAGTATTATATTATTAAGGGAATTAGCGGGCTCCTAAGCCCACGATCCCCAGCAGAGTAAGATTCACTCCTTGTGGTCATTTTAGACCTTTATTAAATAATTTATATGAGGTGCCAACATAAATAATGCTCAACGCCTCATTCTCACTCTCAACGTACATAATATATATTAAGATGAATATAGTGTGAAAGGGAATGACGCGTAGAGCGCGTTTGTGTTAACACGTTTGTTTTACTATTCGTTGACCTAAGACCTGACCAAAATTGAAACTCATCTGTTTTGTGACTTTTATGTAGATCTTTAATTGTGATTTGTTGCGTTGTAGTAAGTAATTATATGAGACACCAAAACAAAAAATGCTCTGCGCGTCATTCTCTTCACACTATATTCATCTTAATATATATTATGTACTGTGAATCATCTTTTTAGTCTTAGAGAAATTAGCAAGGCAATGAAATTAGACTGAAGTGGTGTGTAAGCGCCCTTAGATATTTTAGCTTATTATTGTTAATTATATTTTTTATATATTAATATTATTACGTAAGAATATAAGTAAACGTATGTCATAATCCTGTCCAAAGGCAAGTTTATTTATCAATTTAATTCAACCATTTGTCCTTACAAAGAACCCTTTAATTAAAGTAAGTTAGAGACGATGATTATACAATTTCGCGAAAACACTTAACAAGAAACGCGAGTCCCGGACAACAGATTGTTTTTGTTAGCCCTTTTTGGAAGCCCTAATGATTTTATCCGTTATCTAGCCCTTAGGCATGCCTTTGTGATATAGCCTTTAGAAGACCCGCAGACCATTGTATAACTTTTCTAATATTGTAAACTATTATAGATCCTAATTTTTTGCCTAAAGCTACAAACGGTGCTACGACATTCAATTTTATTCTCCCACATACATTCCGGTGACGGTGGCTGATTTCATTAAAAGCAGGCCAGCTAAGCAATAGTTATTTTTAATAGTGCCCAAGTGTGTGCGCAATAAAAATAAGCATCTCTTCCTCGATTCTCGTAGCACAGTGGGATCAACACGACTGGCGAGGAAACAGGCGTCTTTTAAATCTCTCAACTACTGCGCTACAGAGGTAGATTAATCAAACGATTTTGACGACAAAGAAGAAATAATCTTAGAATCTATATCCTGATTAATGGACATACTTTGCAAAGTTATATTGTGATCAAAATTATACAGTTAGTGAGCACACTACCGTAATATTTTTGTTATTTTTATTACCATACCACATTTTTTTGTTGTTTTAACTTGTAAATGGTTGCCTGGAAGAAACTGCTTGTAAGCAGGCCACTAATTTAAATAGATTTTTTTCTACTTTTCTCAATGCTACATGCATACTAATATTACGTTTAAAAAATGATTTATTATTATTATTATTAGCGCAATTTGCGACAGTGTAACCCCATTATAAGACAATTCGCGAACAATAAAAGCATATTTACAAGAGCTGCGCGTCCCGAGGGTGCAGGTCATGAATAACTTAGTTATTGCCCGCCCGGCTGTTCCAATCTTACGGGGAATTCAAATGTCGAATGTGGAAATGAGCAAGTCATTGTGTACGCGTAGGTTTTAAGGAGGATTAGCGGTTTGGAACCAGATATAAAATAGAAATTAAAAAATTTAAAAACTGACTAAGACAGGAAACCAAACTACGTACGTAATAAAAAAAGATGAAAAGAAAAAAAAAAAGCACTTCGATGACCGGTTGCTTAGAATTCTATAATATAATAAGTATAATGAATACTTTAGAAAATTGGCGTCCAGTAGTCGCCATATTAAATTCCGACTAACGTTGGCCCAAGCGTTTGGTTTGCATTTATAGTGCTTAAAGGGTATACATATTATACATAGACTGATACAAACAATGTCGCGCAGTCAAGTAAAAAGTTGAGATTTAATCAGTTATAGTAGGTTTTAAGTAAATCACTAGCTAACCCGTGCCCACTTCGTTGAGAATAGAAACAGTTTGTAAGGGACCGTTCAAACCTTCCCGGGACTTCCACGAATATTTCAAGACTAAAAATAGATGAATCGGTTCAGCCGTTCTCGAGTTTAAGCGAGACTAACGAACAGCAATTAATTTTATATATAAGAGAAGAAGAAGAAGATATCTCTACTTCTTCTAACACTTCTCCTAACAAGGAGTGGTTCTATCTATCTTCTTCTTCTTCTTTTTAAACGCCTGATGGAATACCATGTTTACCAGGCTGTTTAATAGTGTTAAGTGTATTCGTGGTTTAACATTTATCAAGTTATCATTAATTTATCTACTCTTCTGTAGAAAGAAATCATTTGGTGGTCGTGCTAAGTGTGCTGGGCAAACTGGGCTTGATAACCGACGATTTATCGGCAGACCCAACCCAGTCCACCGCACTCGCATTACAATTAATTATAACCATTCATCTCGTCCGTTGAGTGAAGCTGATGGTTTTAAAATTTTATCATTTTACCGATTAAAACGAAAAATTTTATTGACTTTAAAACTTTAATATTTATGAAGCTTGATAACGATTACTATTATTATGTTAAGTATTATGTAAAATGTTGAAATTATATTGTATAAAAATGGTTATTTGAAATCATAAATAATTTTAATATTATGCTTGCTTGTTATTTTTATTATTTACAACAATGTGTAGATTGTTTATTAATTTCTCACATTGATAAGATACGTAGAATATTTGAGGCAACATGTCTATTTAATAAACATTCAATAGCAAGTTGTCCATCTGTTTAATAATAACAAATTTTTCGTGAAAGGACCCGTGTTTGGGAAGTGTTCTTCTTCTTCTTTCGCTTACATTTCGATCACTAGATTACTTAAGTTGTGGAAAAACTTATTCTTTCGGCTCGGAGGTTTTAGATCATGATATTACAATTAAGATAACATTTGCGGATACAAATAAGGTCAAGATAGCGTTCCCTGATAAATGATCTTTTCAATGCCGAATTCAGTGGTCCTTCAGAAAATATTATCATCATCATCATCATTATTTCAGCGACGTCGACTGTTAGACATAAGCCTCCCCCATTTGGGGGAGTATTACTTTAAGGGTAGGGTTGGTGAGTACAGTTTCATAAAATAAATAAATAATAACGCCTCCCACACCACTCTTCCTTCACTTTTGTAGCCCAGTGGGACGGATAACCGACACTACTGACCAGGCGCAAGACCTACTTTTTACATGCCCATCAGATGCATGGATTATCATTCTTTTCCGACAAGCACCTGCTTGTGTTTAGTTAGGTTTAGTTTGGATTATGCAGGCTGATCACCTGATCAGCCTGTACAATCCTAACTAAACTTTAAAACATTATTTTTTTAATCCAATGCGAAAATTGAACCCACGACCCCCAAGTCTCCTGTCTTCTCCTCCTGTTCCCCCCTCCAAAACTTAACCGATTAATATATTTTTTTCATGACAAACTAAAAAAAGGCTTGATATAGGTTTCTATGTTTTGATTTTAATGTATACTGCTGTCAAATTTGTTCCCTGGAAACACAGGAAAAAATCTGGTAATTTTTTAAAGATTTTTGAACGTCCATATCTTTTTACCCGACTTCGGCGAAGCCAAAAGGAAGAAAGATTTTGGCAGTCTATGTATGTATGTATGTATGTATGTATGTATGTATGTATGTATGTATGTATGTTTGTATGTATGTATGTTTGTATGTATGTATGTTCCCTCGTAGCGGCTAAACTACTGGTCCGATTTTAATAAATGAGGTATCAATCGATTGCTAATGATGCTGCGAGTAAGTAGTTAAGTAAAGGCTATAAAAATTTTCGACAAATTTTGGATTTTGAAAATTATACCTCAAAAACTATCTCCAAAAAAAATTAAATTAAGATAATTGTCTCGTGTTTGGTATCAAAAGATAGGTCTTGGCAAGCACATTACGAATATGTATTTGAATATTTTATTAATTGTTATATTAATTGTTAAATTCAAAATAACGTTTAAAATGCGGTCGTACAAGTAGTATCTAGAAGTTGTTTAGTTACTTTCTATTGCGTTAATTGAACGTTAGTTTACTAAAAATATAATGTTATATTTGATGTGGAAACAGAAAAATATAAAATAAAATAAAAGTTTAACAACTATAACCCGACTTCGTAAAAAAGTGGTCTAAAAAGGCTGAAGCAAGAAAAAATTCAATTTGAAATCCAGAAATGCATAGGTACAAAAATGGTCAAGCTAGAGCCGAGGTAGGACCCGCTAACTCATAATATTCGTCTGCTGTTACAATATTTAATCCCAAAAGCGGGTGCGACCACGGCTCTAGCTTGACCATTTTTTTACCTACGCATAACTGGATTTCAAATTGAATCTTTTCTTGTTTCAGCCTTTTTAGACCACTTTTTTACGAAGTCGGGTTATAGTTTTTAATTAAATAAATAATGTATTAAAAAAAGGAATAAGATAGGGATGTACAAATTTTATTCATAGACATTCAGGAAAAAAATTGTTACTCTAGCAGGAAACAGGAGGAAACAGGGGTCGCGCAGACACCTATTAATTCTGTATGGAAAAACAAGCGTTGTGTTTCATCTTCATTTTGTTTGGCCCGTATAATTTAAACAATATCGGAATAACCACTTTTTTATTTAAAAAATCCATTGTACGTTTATGATTTTTATTATTTATCACACATATTTAATACATCCTTGGTCTACAAATAGAAAACTTTTTGTTCTTTGGTCGGGATTTAAACCTGCGACTGTCACTGAGCTACAAATTTCATTGTACAGTAAAAATATCCCTTACATTTATTCACTACTTTCATCGTAAGTAAGATCTGGTAAAATATTGCTAGCAAGTTGCAGCGCCAGCACAAGCCTTATCACACCATTTCTCTCACACATTTCATTTCCTGTATGAAATTATTGTTTCTTAGAAATTCCGTAAAAGCTTTTGCTTGCCGCTCCACCCGAGTAACATTACATTTTTATTTGTTGATTGTTAATTATTGATCTCTAGTTGAAAATAACTTACAAGTTGAACAAACTGGTTGCATGTTGTAAGTTATATTGAACATATTGAAAAACTTAACAGCAGGAGCATGATACATTTTCGCCGCACGGTTGAAAGAGAGGGCGATATCTCCTCTCCTACGCCGCGCCGGCGGTCTACGCTCCATCTTACGAATTTTCGGTCAGCCGGCTTACTCCCGACACAATCGAAATCAAATCTCATTGACTTTTGGTGTTTTATTTGGTGGATTACTTTAAAACTAACCAGGATAAAGAAAATTGTTAGAACGTTTTTGTACTCCCAACTATATTCATCGACTGTGAATCAAAATAGAGAAACGTCAATTAATTCGGGAGTACGCGGCACGATCGAATCTAAATCAAAATCGAAACAGTTTGGAGAGTAAGGCCCCAAGGGCACGTGTCCGGACGCGATTTTAACTTTTTTTAACCATCCCAAAAAGTGCACAACACCGCTTAAGGGGTTTTTACTTAAATTATTATTTATATAAACGGTGGGATTATTCTTCTCACATAAATTAGAAGAGAGAGAAGGGTTCTGGTAATATAAAACTCTTAGTTATTAGGAACTTTGCTGTGAAACAATATACCACGGTGAAGAAAGATAAAATTAGTTTAAATTTTAGCGTAATTACACCCCAATTAGAACGGCTTATGTCGTATATTTGCGGTGAAATAATTATACTCTCAATGTATATTCATAATATTATGAAAAAAAAAAAGGTAAATTATTTACTGTCTTTTCATTTGCAATAAAATAATTACAGAAAATAAAACGTTATAAAATTTTCTAATAAACTCTAACTTTTTATTTTTTGGATGTTATTTAATAACACTTAAATTGTTCTGTATGCTTACCACTGACGTAAAAAAAAAACTCGCGCGGGCACCTTTCAGGGTGGGAAAATGTTCTTTAAAAAATATACAACACGAATAAAAATGTTATAACTAGTATTCTGAATATTTTGGGATGTTGTCACAACTTTTGAAATCGGGTAAAAATATGCAATAACGCTTTCATAAAAGTATTGTAACATTCCAATATTTTATTCAATAAATTTTCAAAATATTCCGATATTCTATCCATTTTCCACATCCAATATGTAAATGTAACAGCCGTTATGTTTGTCGATTATTTAATTACACTTGTCAATATTGGAACTTACTGATTTTTCGATTCGAAAAATTCGAACGATTCATTTGTGAAATTCCAATTTTATAGCGAGGTTGACTTTCACATCATATTATGTAAAATTATTTTAATATGACTCATAATTAATATTATATTTAAACGTTTATTATTGTCATGTAATCACTAAGCTAAGACTTATTGACGACCTCCGTAGCGCAGTTGGTCGAGCGCGTTGGCGCTCGAACGAAAGGTCGCGGGTTCGAATCCCGCCGAGGGAACAAAAAGTTTTCAATGTTCCTGGATCATGGATGTGTATTAAATTTGTGTATAATATAATAAAAATCTTAAATATGTGTATATTATAAAAAGTATTAAATATAATATTTCCGTTATCTGGTACCTGTAACACAAGTTCTTCGGATACTTAGCACAGGGCCAGATTGACGTGGTGTGAAGCGTCCATAGATATTATTTTTTATTATTATTTTATATGGCGACAAATAATTACTCTATTACATTGATATGGATGGTCTGGGCGGCGATTCTCAGGCCTCGTAGTTCCGAATATTAGTATATCCCGCTTGCACGCGCGGAAAATCTCATTTGTTTCAATCTCAATCTCAAGTTCGAGGCTCTTTTTCATTCTCAGAATTAGGGTCCAGGAGCACGATTCTCGGGCAGTGAAAAAAAGTTCGAATATTAGTATATCCCGCTCGCACGCGCGCTAAATCTCATTTGCATGAGCGAGACAGACCGATAGTAAAAACTAAGTTAGAGGCCTGAGAATTAGGGCCCTGAACGTTCAATTTTTGGCTGTTCAGTGACTAATTTAAACAGTAGTAGGGAGGTGCATTAAACGCATGTATATGCGTACACTCACTCATATGCTTGCAGGTTGTGGGTATATTTTTTCGCGGGATATTGCTTATATAGCAAATTTAAATTTAAATACATTGTATTATCAATATATTATTTAAATTTTATGCTATAGATTTCCGCAAGGTAACGCCTGATTCCAATAACAAGGGGAACATCGTTTTATAAATTGATATTTTTGTTTAAATAAAACTTAAACCAACATACAAAGTACCACCTATAACTTTTTTTCTTTATATCTTGGTGATGCGAATGTTGTCATGAAAAATGCGCCTACAAACTGCCAGATCAGTATGGCGTAATACATGACTGTATGAAGAGGAACTTGAATGAAAAAATTATTAATAAAAAAAAAAGAATGTAAAAACTACTACAGCCATTTGAGACAAGGCTCATGGGACCGTTTTAGTTTCTGAAAATTTTGTCTAGCAAATATTTTTTTCTACATATATTACCTTTCTAATATGACAGTGGCAAAATATCAAATATTAAGCTACAATTTACCATCCAATATTAGGACATCGACCCGCAATTCCAGACTTTGTCACTGTCGCTAGAGCGGCGGGCGTCGCGGTGAAAAGTGCTGAGTCAGCTAATCGCAGGTCGCATTACTTTCTATGTTTCCGTTACAGACAAGTTTATATTAAGTTGATAGACAGACAGGCTGTTTAATCTTTGGCTCAATATTAGCTTAGGTCGACAGATTGTTTAATATTTAGGTAAATATAATAAGGGTTTTCTAATGTATTATAATTGACGATCTCCGTAGCGCAGTCGCGCGTCGGTGCTCGAGTGAGAGGTCACGGGTTCGAATCCCGCCGAGAGAACAAAAAGTTCGCATTGCTCCTGGGTCATGGATGTGTATTAAATTTGTGTATTAATGTAATAAAAATCTTAAATATGTGTATAGTATAAAAAGTGTTAAATATATTTCCGTTGTCTTGTACCTGTAACATAAGTTCTTCAGATACTTAGCACGGGGCCAGATTGACGTGGTGTGAAGCGTGCATAGGTATTATATTAGATATTATTATAATAATACAATTTCGTACTTCACTTAACGAAGCACACGTGAAATCCCATACATTTTTGTTTTCATACTTTGTATGTGATAATAACGATCTAGACTGAGAGATCTGTACTCTTCATCTACAGTCTTTAAGGAAGTAAACATTAAGACAAACAACTATACTAATGTGGTAATAGCGACAGCATTTAGTAAAAAATAGGTTATCGACTATACAGGGTGTAAAACGAGCAGTCACTATAACGTCGTGGGGTAGTAACCAGGTAAGAGATAATATACCCATTGGTACTAGTCATTTGCTTTTAATCCACTGTTTTATAAATTTAAAATTTTTCAATAGGCAATGTACAACGTGCACAACACAGCGATCAGCTGATTACGCTGAGAGGTCAATAGCACGCGTAAGACGTACATTACGTACTAGGGCAAAAATTATAACATTTAAGAATTTAATGCAGAACGTTGTTCCAAACAAACCTTGCGACTAAAATAATAAATAGCAAAAAAAAATTAAAAAAAAAAAAAAAATACTTAATGAAAAAAATTCATTTCTAGAATCAGTCAAGGTTCTATAGTCCTATCCCAAAGTTATAGTGACGGCTCTTTTCACACCCTGTATATAACGACGAAGTTATCCGCGAACAGACATAAAAACATATATATACGGTCCAATTGACAAACCTTCTCATTTTTTTTGAAGTCGGTTGAAAAAATATCTGGTATTGCCGTTAAGTGTCACTGCTACATAAACAGGCTGTAATATTAATGAGTGATAATACTTTAGGGTGTATGTATGGGTCATATATTATGTAGAGTTCACTGTGAAAGTACTAACGCTGAAAGAGTTACTTTTTTAAATTATTCTATGTGAAAATTTATTATATTAAGGCTATTCTCATAGAAACTTGAAATCAAAAGTACCTATGTCTTTCAGCGCTGGTACTTTCACCAGTAAAATCTACATATGAGGCACAACAACACCCTAATTTATTATTACTCATTTATGTTACATCTGTATATTATCTATGTTTCTCTCTGTGTTCTTGTTTTGTAAAGTTCATCGGTATCTAATAAAAATAATAGCCCCCCTCAGCGATTTAGGTGTCGGTAGCCGATTTCATTGAAACCAGGCCAGCTACGCAGGAGTTATTTTATAGTGCCTAAGTGTGTGCGCAATACACAAATACACTCTTCCTTGTACTCTCATAACCCAGTGGGACGGTAAACCGACACGACTGGCGAGAGAACAGGCGCAGGACCGACTTTTTATATTATGCCCATTGCCCATCCGACGCATGGATCATCTTTCTGGTCAGACAATCAGGTGATCAGCCTGCATTGTCCTTACCAAACTTAAAAACAAAATTTTTTGTTGTTACAACGCGGGAGTCGAACCCACGACCTCCGGATCGAGAGCGAAGCTCTGAACCACTGCACCACGGAGGCGATTAATAATAAAAATACTTTAGTTATTAAGAAAACTGTTTATAATATTGAAATACTGTCCTATAAAACGAATAAATTTTAACGATACAAAATTACGTGCTACTGATGATGAACAATACACAAACCCATCGTGAAACATTTAAAGTGCTCACTGTAAATACATTTTACAAAGGACACGCTCGCGACACGAGCGGGAAAGATTTTTTCAACAAATTTGTTCGTTAAAGCAAATAACGTATAATTGCAGTACCTGACAAAGAACCGACAATCTATAAAAGTGGTTTTATACCGTACGATATTCGACACGATATATATAGTATTTTTTTTTTGTTAAGTATATAAAATATATATTTATCTATTAGAATATTAGAACGCAAATGTGCCTGGAGTAATCTGTCAGGCGCGAGCCTGACAGTTTGGGTCACAGAATATCAGGGACTGTGGAGATCCACAGTCATTATCCTGAGTGGATACCATTTCGGCAATCGGTGCATTGCACTGCCTACCATCATTACCCAGACCTCATGATTTTTATTATATTTTTCAACATATTCCTGTTTTTTGTTGATAATATTTAATCATGTCTTTTTGTGTCTTGGTGAGTATAATGATAATAATATGTGTTTTCCCATTGTGTAGTGTAATGTCCGTATAGTTGAATAAACGTTTATTTATTTACTTATTTATATTTTCAATCAAAAAGACATATCTTTGGTAGAAAATGATGTATGCAGTAAAACAACATTTTTGTGCAGTTCTTTTCATTCATTTATTGTTGTGGTGTTTATATTTAATGTTTTATTACATTCTTAAAATTTTACGATATTTGGTTATCGTAATACTAGATGAATAATTATTTATTAGACGTTAGAACATTAAATCACACTAATATAAGTTTGTGAGTATGTATGTACGTTTTTAACTTTTTCCTCATAAAACTACTGAACGGATTTTAATGAAATTGGTAGAGACTACCATACTATACTACTTAGTTTGAATACTTTATCAATACACAGGTTACTTTTTACTGCAGTTAAATGTACGGTTCCCACATTTTGATTTATGTAAAATAATAACAAACATCCATAATTTATACTTACAAACTTTCGCGTTTATAATAATTGACGACCTCCCTAGCGCAGTTGGTTGAGCGCGTTGGTGCTCGAACGAAAGGTCGCGGGTTCGAATCCCGCCGAGGGAACAAAAAGTTTTCAATGTTTCTGGGTCATGGATGTGTATTAAATTTGTGTATAATATAATAAAAATCTTAAATATGTGTATAGTATAAAAGTATTAAATATATTTCCGTTGTCTGGTACCTGTAACACAAGTTCTTCGGATACTTAGCACAGGGCCAGATTGACGTGGTATGAAGCGTCCATAGATAAAAAAAAATATATATTAGTAGGATACTTCTATATTATGTCTTAGAAAGTATAAAATTATGTATATCTTATTTGTTGTATATTGTGTGTATTATTAAGTATTGTGACTTAAGTCTAAAACTTACAATTTCTACAAGTTTCATATTTTATAATAGTCGTTGCTTATAAAATGAGCCTTCATTTAAGACTTTGGCCAATTATTTGTAAACAAAATAATAGTCTACATTTACTAAGTTAGTCCATAGGATATAATAGAATAGAATAGAATAGAATAGAATAGAATAGAATAGAATAGAATAGAATAGAATAGAATAGAATAGAATAGAATAGAATAGAATAGAATAGAATAGAATAGAATAGAATAGAATAGAATAGAATAGAATAGAATAGAATAGAATAGAATAGAATAGAATAGAATAGAATAGAATAGAATAGAATAGAATAGAATAGAATAGAATAGAATAGAATAGAATAGAATAGAATAGAATAGAATAGAATAGAATAGAATAGAATAGAATAGAATAGAATAGAATAGAATAGAATAGAATAGAATAGAATAGAATAGAATAGAATAGAATAGAATAGAATAGAATAGAATAGAATAGAATAGAATAGAATAGAATAGAATAGAATATAATAGAATAGAATAGAATAGAATAGAATAGAATAGAATAGAATAGAATAGAATAGAATAGAATATAATATAATAGAATAGAATAGAATAGAATAGAATAGAATAGAATAGAATAGAATAGAATAGAATAGAATAGAATAGAATAGAATAGAATAGAATAGAATAGAATAGAATAGAATAGAATAGAATAGAATAGAATAGAATAGAATAGAATAGAATAGAATAGAATAGAATAGAATAGAATAGAATAGAATAGAATAGAATAGAATAGAATAGAATAGAATAGAATAGAATAGAATAGAATAGAATAGAATAGAATAGAATAGAATAGAATAGAATAGAATAGAATAGAATAGAATAGAATAGAATAGAATAGAATAGAATAGAATAGAATAGAATAGAATAGAATAGAATAGAATAGAATAGAATAGAATAGAATAGAATAGAATAGAATAGAATAGAATAGAATAGAATAGAATAGAATAGAATAGAATAGAATAGAATAGAATAGAATAGAATAGAATAGAATAGAATAGAATAGAATAGAATAGAATAGAATAGAATAGAATAGAATAGAATAGAATAGAATAGAATAGAATAGAATAGAATAGAATAGAATAGAATAGAATAGAATAGAATAGAATAGAATAGAATAGAATAGAATAGAATAGAATAGAATAGAATAGAATAGAATAGAATAGAATAGAATAGAATAGAATAGAATAGAATAGAATAGAATAGAATAGAATAGAATAGTATTTGTACTTTATTTGCATAGAATGTAGGTATACAAAAACAGATGTTAACAAATGTATTACAGTAAAATAATTTTAACCCTGGATTTTTATTTAAAAAAATACACAATATCGTATCGTACTCTCAAAACGGACGCTTATAAAAAGTCACTAGAGGAAAACGTGCTCACTCATGACGAAGAAACATTTTTAATTTCCCGAACATACATTTAGTTTGTTTTACAACTTTGAAAATTTACATTTTTTTTTCACTCCACTCAGACCTGGGAATGTGCTTGAGGCTACTGCAGGATGAAAATTAGTTTTGCTGTAACTAATTTAGAAATGAAGCGGTAATTGTGTCAATTGGTATGTTTCATTGCTACAAAATTACGATGTCTGGTATTAAATATTTTTAAACTAATAATAGAATGCTCTCACACCGATTCCGGTGACGGTAGCCGGTTTTATTGAAACCAGACCGCAGGGGTTATTTTTATAATACCTAAGTGTGTGCGCAATACACAGAAACAATTTTTCATTCTTTACTCTCATAGCCCAGTGGGATGGTTACCCAACAAGACTGGGGAGAGAACAGGCACAAGACCGATACATGGATCATCTTTCTAGTCCGACAATCAGACGAAATTCGAATTTCACTAACCCAACTTGAAAACAAAATTTTTTGTTGTTCTGAAGCGGAAATCGAACTCACGACCTCCGGGTCGGAAGCGAAACTCTGACCCACTAGACCTTAAGGCTTTACTTTTTTTTTAACTACCATCTATACTTATGGTATAAAGAGAAAATAATTTTGTAATATAGACGGATTTCGATAATTCTTTAATTATATTTAGAATGTTACAATATTCCATATATCACTCACGCTAACGTAGAAATACATAATCTACTTTAAAATATCAAGATTTTATAAAAGTATTAATATACATTAGAAAATATGACTTGAATATGATTGAAAATACTGCCATAATGCATGAACTATAGTAATAAATAACAGTGCCAATTATAAAGTGACAAGTTTAAAATATAAACTACAGAAACGGATTTAAAAGTTAACGTATATTTTATTAAACCATCTCTCTTCTCCACTAGGGATCTTTTAAAATATTAAAAAGCCAGTCGCAGAAGCTTGTTTCGTACTCGTATAAAAATTAATAAAGTTCTGCGGCCGGGGGCGGAGCACCCTGTAGTTGGGAAAGTCGGAAGACTTAATTAAAAACCCTCGTAGTGAGCTGTGATAAACGATCCAGTTGCTCGAGTCATGGAAAACGGATAGAACTATCTGGGCAAATGAATGAGAAAGTATGGCGTACTGACTAGATTTCGCCCGTGGCTTCTATTAGAGAGTATGGTTTATTGACTCGATGTTGCCAGTGACTTTTGTCTGAGCGAATTAATGAGAAAATATGATTTATTGACTAGATGTTGCCCGTGACTTCTGTCTAGGCAAATTAATGCGAAAGTATGGTTTACTGACTAGATTTCGCCCGTGGCTTCTATTAGAAAGTACGGGTTATTGACTCGATGCTGCCTGTGACTTTTGTCTGAATAAATTAATGAGAAAGTATGGTTTATTGAATAGATGTTGCCAGTGACTTTTGTTTGAATAAAATAATGAGAAAGTATGGTTTATTGACTCGATGTTGCCAGTGACTTTTGTCTGAGTAAATTAATGAGAAAGTATGGTTTATTGTCTAGATTTTGCCTTCTGTCTAGGCAAATGAATGAGAAAGTGTAGTTTACTAAATAGATGTTACCCGTGATTTCTATCTGGAAACATGTATGAGAAATTATGGTTTATTGACTAGATGTTGGCCATGACTTCTGTCTGGGGAAATTAACGAGAAAGTATAGTTTACTGACTAGATGTTGCCCGGGACTTCTGTATGGACAAATTAATAAGAAAGTATAGTTTACTTTTTTGTGAAAAAAAAATATCAAACTAAAATATATTTATATGCTCTACACGTCATTCTCTTCACACTATATTCGGCTTCGTATATGACCCATAAATCATCCTGTAGATTTCAATGGCAATTTCAAAACTTCATGTCTGAAAAATAATACGCTGATTACTTTAGATAATTTAACTGATTAGTTTTAACCTTGTTTTAAGTAATTCACTTGTTTTATTTTTTTCAATGCATACTATTTTTCTTTAGGCTATATGTTTTTTGACCCTCATATGTTCAATAAAGATATTTTTATTTATTACATTGCGAGAGATTACGAGATACATAATCAGCCTGTCGAAATATCGACTAATTACAACACAACTACCGCTACTAAAGCTTTCCAAATTACAACATGAAACCACAAAAAACTTACAAAGAGTAATCAATCAAAACCGGTAACGAACTCCGGAAAGAAAACAATTTACAAAAACATAATTATCCGGACAATCCCCGAGGTACAATCTTCCCGGCCGTTTGTGCTAAATTAGGAACTCCAATTATTAACATTCAATTTATTTTTATTATTCTTTAATTGTCCCCAACCCTGTTGTGATCAAAAAACGCCCGATATCCGGGCCGATTCCGCCCAGGGACAAAAAGGGGGGAAGTAAATTATAGTCTTTGTTCCCTTTTGTGGCATTACTTACTTTTTTACACAAGGCGAAGGTAAAAGGAAGACTAATGATTTTATTACGTAGGTATATTTATCCCTCTGTAGCGCCTAAACTGATCATTAGTTTCAGTAATGTATGAGGAGTCAATAATATTAAATAACTAGCTGTGCCCGCGACTTCGTTCGCGTGGTGTTTGTTTGACTTAAACCGTTTATGCAGCGCATGCAACGAAAGTCCCCAAATGTAAATTGTTTGTTTGTTTAAACGCGCTAATCTCCCGTAATGTATAATAGCCGACGTCGTGACACCGACGCCCGACGCTGCGACGCCCGACGCCGCGATGCCCGACGCCGCGACGCCCGACGCCGCGACGCCCGACGCCGCGACGCCCAACGTCGCGACGCCGACGCCCGACGCCGCGACGCCCAACGCCGTGACGCCCGACGCCGCGACGCCCAACGTCGCGACGCCGACGCCCGACGCCGCGACGCCTAACGTCGCAACGCCGACGCCCGACGTCGCGACACCGACGCTGCGACACCCGACGTCGCGACGCCCGACGCCGCGACGCCCGACGCCGCGACGCCCGACGTCGCGACGCCCGACGTCGCGACGCCGACGCCCGACGCCGCGACGCCCGACGCCGCGACGCCCGACGCCGCGACGCCCAACGTCGCGACGCCGACGTCCGACGCCGCGACGCCTAACGTCGCAACGCCGACGCCCGACGTCGCGACACCGACGCTGCGACACCCGACGCCGCGACGCCCGACGCCGCTACGCCCGACGTCGCGACGCCGACGCCCGACGCCGCGGCGCCTAACGTTGCGACACCGACGCCCGACGCCGCGACGCCCGACGCCGCGACGCCCGACGTATCGACGCCAGACGCCGCGACGCCCGACGCCGACGCCCGACGCTGCAACGCCCAACGTCGCGACGCCCAACGTCGCGACGCCCAACGTCGCGACGCCGACGCCCAACGCCACGACGCCGACGCCTGACGTCGCGACGCCGACACCTGACGTCGCGACGCCGACGCCTGACGTCGCGACGCTGACGCCCGACGCAGACGCCGTCACCAACGCCGAAACATCCCGTGCGAAGCCGGGGCGGGTCGCTAGTCTTGTCTAGTCTAGTCTAGTCTAGTATAATATACTAGCTGTGCCCGCGACTTCGTACGCGTGGAAAAGTGATTTAGGGTAGCAGTTTAAAGCTAAGCTCGGTTAGACATGGGCGCCGCGACACGCCGCGGCCGTGCAGATTTTGACCGGCGCCGCGCCGCGGCCACCGGAATCCAGCTCGGCGTGCCGATTTGTTCGAGTGGCGTTTTTTTCTATGAAAATGCTAACAATTCCGTTTACCAGCTCGACAAATGACCGTGTATTATTTCTTTTATGCGACCGGGACTACTTGATAGTACGCTCATATACGTGACGAAGATCTCTGTACTGAGTTTTGTATGGATTTTACGCCACAGCGACTGCAGACGATGATCGTTTTCACTCCGACGCTGCGCTGCTGGCGCCGACCGCCAAATTTTTCGGCGTCGGCGGTCTACTCTCGGTGCGCAATTCCAACTCGCACTTGCCCGGTTTTTTATTTATTAATTACCATAATTGCAGTATAAGCGATGTCGAAATTTCCAAACGTATATCTTCAAAGACTAAGTAGTAGTGGTATTACATTAATATTTAAAATCGGTTCATAAACGACGAAGATATCCATGAACAAACATAAAAAAATATATATATTTACGAATTGAGAAACCACCTCCTTTTTTGGAAGTCAGTTAAAAATATTATGTTGATTATTTCATGTTACAATCTACCTTTGTGCCAAGTTTCATTTAAGTACGTTGAGTAGTTTGGCTGAAATACCGTCAAATAGGTAGTTACAATTTTTTGAAGATCCCACGGGAACCCTTTCGTTTTTCGAGATAATAATTTCCAATAATGCTCTTCAGGTCATAAGCTACCTGCCTGCCAAATTTAATTTCATTCCATAGAGCGGTTTTAGCGTGATGCGATGACAAACATTCTCATACAGACAGAAAGACAGACAGACAGACAGGCAGACAGACATTTTTTTTTTAAAATATTATTATTAGGTTCTGTGGCTCTTATAGACCCCCTTTTTTGCTTTTCACTTTAATATTCTTAATGTACAGACATGACCCCTCTACAGATTTATTATATGTATAGATAAATTGTTTATTTTCTCTCCACAATAATTCAAATTATAGTTTTAGTCTATACTAATCTATACTAATAATATAAAGCGGAAGAGTTTGTTTGTTTAAGCACGCTAATCTCAAAAACTACTGATCCGAGTTGAAAAAATAGTTTTTGTTGGATAGTCCATTTATAGAGAAAGGCTTTAGGCTATATAACATTACGCTGCGACCAATAGGAGCGAAGCGTCAGTGAGAAGTGTTGCAAAAACCGCGAAAATTATTTTTCTTTCGTTGCGTGTGCTGCATAAACGTTTTGTGCCATCTGTATATTTATTTATATTAATTAATCTTTGATTTCGAGATTTATGAAATATAAATATGTGACCAATTGTAATGCGAGGTATCAATAAACTATTATTCGGAGCGTACATTTTGTTTCCTCCACCTCCATCTCTTGTTTTAAGTTACTCAAAAAATATGTATAAAAGTATTATTCCTTTTTACCCGACTTCGGCGAAGCCAAAAGGAAGGGTAATGATTTTGGCAGTCTATGTATGTATGTATGTATGTATGTATGTATGTATGTATGTATGTATGTATGTATGTATGTATGTATGTATGTTCCCTCGTAGCGGCTAAACTACTGGTCCGCTTTTTATAAATGAGGTGTCAATTGATTCGTATTAATGCCGCGAGTAACATAGGCTATATAATTTTTTAAAAAATTTTGGACTTTGAAAATTATACCTCAAAAACTATCTCCAAAAAAAAATTAAATTAAGATATTTATCTCGTGTTTGATATCAAAAGATAGGTCTTGGCAAGCACATTACGAATATGTATTTATATTTTTAATTTATTATTATATTTTATTGTTGAATTGAAAATAAAGGTTTAGAATGCGGTCGTACAAGTAGTATCTAGGAGGTGATACTTTCTATGTAATGGAAAATTAAATAAAAATATAATAATTATTATATTTGATGTGGAAATAGAAAAATATTAAATAAAAAAAAGATTAAAAAACTATAACCCGACTTCGCAAAAAATGGGTCTAAAAAGTCTGAAACAAGAAAATAATTCAATTTGAAATGCATAGGTACAAAAATGGTCAAGGTAGAGCCGTGGTCGTACCCTAGTGGGTACGACCACGGCTCTACCTTGACCATAGTATAAAATCTAAGCATTAGTTCACACCGAAATACGGTAGAAAAAAAGTCAGGCTCGATGCCAATAGCGGGTGCTAAGAGTTAAGGATTTTGATTAAAGTGGTTATTAGAAAGTAATTATGTAAAATGCTCAATAGCCTAGTCTCAATGACGTTACTAATAAAAAAGTAATAATATTAATTATTGAAGATGACAAAGTTTTACTTATAACAATTAAAAGTTGTACAATGACAAACTAATTTCTTCTTAAAAAATATTTCATTATACCTGTAAGATGACCGTACACTTCTTGTCAGAATAAAACTCGAACACACGAATCACTTTGTTTATTATTCCTTAATTTTCTATCACGCACTCAAACACTTAACACTTTCAGTATCACTTTTATCTTTAATTACACACTCAATATATTTTAACACTTTTAGACTTTATAATATTCACACTTTACAACATTATGACATTATAAACTTTATAAAACACTGAGCTCACACTTTACTGCCTTGAACTATCCTCCATGAAGGATCTCAAGCAATTGCCTCTAGAAAAACCCCTTAGATCCCAAGTTCCCTCTCTCTCAAATATTTTTGGGCGCGTAAAGTGTGAGTTCCGCCCATAATGGCGCCAATGCACATTAACACTAACTTCCGTTTTTAATTTCAAATCCCAATTTAAGTGTTGGTAATATTTTGTATACTTAAAACAATTTCTAATATTTATTAATAACAATTTAAAATTATTTATATAAAATTAGACTAATTTCCACAGTTGACTTTCAACTGTGGCGCTAGTGTACATAGTAAAAATTACATCCTATTTTGTTTTTGATTACAATAATTGATATGCAAAATTATTTTAATAATCTAATGAATTTATAAACATTATAGTTAATTACATATTACTAATTTCATAAATCAATTTTCTAAATATTATTTCAAAACAGATAATTAATATGACGTGTTGTTGATATAAAAAAAACAATACTATATATTTAATTTGAACCTTCCTCTATAAAGTTATTTTAATAATCTCATAATTATAAACATTAGTTTTTTTAAAACACTTTACATTTCAATTTTATAAATCAAATTCATCAATTTAAAAAAAAGTTACATTATAGCTTTTATATAAAAAAAATAATACTAATTAATTTGAACCTTACACTCGTCCATCTTGACACGTGTGTGGTCCCCACACACGTAGGTATCTGATGAAACCTTACACTTGGCCAAGTAAATTGGCAAAAGGAAAACAATCAATATTAAAAGTATAATTAAGTTTGTATAATAAATACAAGATTCTTTATAAGAATTCACTCATAGTTTCATTAATCACACTCAAAAATAATTTATAGCACTTAAAATTATACTCTTAAAATTCACTCTGAGTAACATAAAATACAATCAGATACTTCACTCTGAGTAACATAAATTATAATTAGAAACTTCACTCTGAGTATAATAAATTACACTTAGTAACTTCACTCTGGGTATTACAAATTAAACTCAGAAACTTCATTATTACTAGCATAAATTACCCTCAGACACTTCACTCTGAGTACCTTGAATTACCCTCAGACACTTCACTCTGAGTACCTTAAATTACCCTCAGATACTTCACTCTGAGTACCTTAAATTACCCTCAGACTCTTCACTCTGAGTACCTTAAATTACCCTCAGACACTTCACTCTGAGTACCTTAAATTACCCTCAGACACTTCACTCTGAGTACCTTAAATTACCCTCAGACACTTCACTCTGAGTACCTTAACTTACACTCGGAAACTTCACTCTGAGTACTTTAAATTACATTTATAAAACTCACTTTGAGCACTACTTTTTTACTTATAATCTGAAAAATTCACTCCTACTTGAAAAAATTTCTGAAAGTATTCATACATTTACATTATAAATAGATTTGGTGAACCAACTCAATAAAGCAAAAGAAAAAGGTAAATGAATTACAAATCATTAGCATCATTCGCGTCGTCATCATTAAAACTTAAGTCATTATCATCGTTATCATTATCCTTATCATCATCATGGTTATTCTCATCGATTTGTAAAGCAGATAAATGAATCCACGGCTGCATCCTATCAGCAGCAACAGTTGTTTTACGCCTATTTCTCATACCTTCAAAACCTGGTATTGGTGCCAGCTTATAACGATCATTACCGAAAACTTTAACCACTCGATATGGACCCTCATAAACTGGCATGAGTTTAGTACTTTTGCCACTGTTATTAAATGCAGTTTTAACTATTTTTACTAGATCGCCTTTATTATAGACGCGCGCTGGTCGTCTACCTTTATCATAGTTCTTTTTTTGCATGATTTGTGCTTTATTAATATTTTCCTTAACTTTATCTCTTAGTGTATCTATATCTACTGTTTCACGAGTTTCATCGACTATTTCATTTAAAATTGGATTTACCTCACTAACCATTAATGTGCCAAACATAACCTCAGATGGTGCTCTACCTGTAGATTTCTGGATTGTATTATTTAATCCCCACTGTACTTTACCTAATTCATTATCCCAATCTCTCTCATCGTGCTTTAAATTTTGTGCAGTCAACGAATCTAGAATAGTACGGTTATAGCGCTCCACTTGACCGTTTGACCGAGGACACGCCACCGCATTCAATACATGTTTAATACCTCTGTTAAGACAAAACCTTTTAAAAGCATTAGATGTAAAACAGCTACCTCTATCGCTCACTATACGCTCTGGGGATCTAAACGTGTCAAAAATATCATCTAATACTTTTATAACGTTTTGTGTATTCGTATTGCGGACTGGTCTTATAAAAATAAATTTGGTAAATGAATCTATAATCACTAGAAGGTGAGTGTAGCCTCGCTTCGACTTAACGAAGGGCCCGAGGTGGTCAACATGCAGGGTGTGAAATGGCTTTTCAATTTTCTGTATTGGATGTAAAAGTCCTTCGCGGTTATTTGAAGCCTTTTTAGCATAAGCGCACTCAATACAAGCACATACATATTTCTTTACAAACCGTTTCATTTTAGAAAACCAATATTTACTTTTAAGTCTATCGAAAGTTTTTTCGAAACCTAGATGACCTATATCGTCATGATTCATCCTGCACAATTGCCATCTCGCGCCCTTAGGTACCACCCAACGAATATCATTTTTATTGCCATTTATGTATCTAAATAACTTATTATCCTGCATGACATAATTACTTTTTATATATTCTAGCCCTTTATCATCTAATTTAGAGTTCAGTATATCACAAATTCTTCGCAATTCTGAATCTCCCAACTGCAGAGTGAGTAGCCAGTCATGTTCACTTATAGACAAAACAATCGGGAGAGGTTCAGTATCACGACTTCCGGAATCTTCAACTGGGTTCCTGGAAAGAGCATCTACGTGCGACATCTTTTTACCTGCCCTATATTTGATCGAACAGTCAAATTCTTGCAGTGTTAGCCACCAACGCGCTATTCTTGGCACTAAATCACGTTTTTGGAATGTTGACCGTAGCGCACTACAGTCGGTTACTATTTTAAAAGGTTTACCCAGTAAATACACTCGAAATTTTTTTAGAGAGCAGACAACAGCCAGAGTCTCCAACTCATAAGAATGAAAGTTTTTCTCCTCTGGCGCCGTCTGTCTACTAAAATATGCGATGGGCCTAAAAGATTCATTTTCTGAGAAACGCTGCATTAAAATGCCACCAACGCCTATTTTACTTGCATCAGCATGGAGTTCAGTTTCGGCTGACGTATCAAATATAGCTAAAACAGGTCGTATCGTTAGTCGTTCTTTCAATGTGATAAATGCTTTGTCTTGAGCATCACCCCAAGTCCAACTAGTATCCTTTTTTAAAAGTTTAGTTAGTGGGTACGCTATTGTCGCAAAACCCTCGATAAACTTTCTAAAATAGCTAACGAGACCAAGAAATTGGCGTACCCCATGAACGCTATCTGGACAAGGAAAATCAGCCACACACTTAATTTTTGATTCACCAGGGCGTACTCCATTTGCACTTATTTCGTATCCAAGATAATCAATTTTGTTTTTCAGAAAACTACATTTACACAAATTTAATTTAAGGTTAGCTTTGTCCAATAACTGTAATACTGTTTCGAAATTATCTAAGCACTCACTGGCGTCCCGTCCAAATATCAATACGTCATCAATATACACTGTCGCTTTATCAAAACGGGCTGGTCCCAAGACATGGTTCATCATCCTCTGGAAAACAGCCGGTGCGTTTGCCAAGCCAAACGGCATGCGATTAAACTCGTACTGGCCGTCAGGCGTGACAAACGCAGTTAAATGTTTAGATGGTTCAGCAATTGGTACTTGATAATATCCAGACATAAGATCTAATGTAATGAACCATGCCTGGCCGGATAGCCTCGCAATTTCGTCTTCAATGAGTGGCATGGGATAGCGCTCCTTAATCGTAATAGAATTTAATTTCCTGTAGTCCACGCACAACCTAGTAGAGCCATCCTTTTTTCGTACTAAAATTATTGGGCTGGCGTAACTAGACACGGACTCCCTAACAATACCCGCATCTAACATGTCTGTGATCATTTGCCTTACATTATCACGTTCATGGTGGGACAACCTATAGGGCCTATACACGACAGGTTGCTTATTATTTATCTCGATAACCATCTCTGTATTAGTGGTGCAACCTAAACTCGCCATATCATTTGCAAAACAATTTGCATACCTGTCAAGTAATTCATAAAGTCGGTTCTTGTCATATTCTGAAACGGATGTTCCTAATTTAACTTGGCTTTTATCAATCTGCGAAAGACATTTACCAAAATCAGGGACCACGGCAGTAGAAGCAACATGATTAATAATATCTAATTTTTGAGCACGGGCAAAAATAAAATTTTCTACAAATAAAGTAGGTATAGAACATGGCATTATCTTTACATTTAAATTTCCTTTATTTACATGGTATACACCGCCGTATACTATGTGTTGTCCATTAGGTTTTCCTATCAGTTTCGTAACTAGTAATATACTACCAGTGAAGTCAGTCTCAGTCAAAGCCTTAACACTTGCAACTCCGTACAATTGCACACTTATTTTGACCCTCACTTTAATCAATAACTCGTCAGTATCAGTACACTCAACATTGGCTGGAATTATAGAGTCCACAGTTAAAAAGCTAAGTTTCGCAGAGTCCTTGTAAACAACCACATGCGGTTGTTCGGAAAAGGACTGACCTATCAGCAATGGTTTCTCTAAAAATTCGTCTTTAACTACTCTACAACTAACTAAAGCACTCGCCTCATCTATTGTCATATCAACCCAAACTGTGCCTAGCGACTGCACTATAGTATTTCCGAAACCTACCATTGCCGAGGATTGTCCATTATGAGAAAGTCCTAGTCTTTTCGATACAGTTTCTTTAATTAGAGTAACTTCACTACCCAAATCTACAAATCCTTCCAACGTCATGTCATTAATCTTTACTAGCTTTACAAATTTAGTGCTCGCATTTGAACTGGCAATTCGCATGGTTTTCTTAACAGAATCTATAGAGTTTTTCTCTTTAAAGCAATTTTCAATAGTATGTCCAATTTTGTTACAGCTCTTGCAAACTAACAATGTCTTCGGACATTGTGCGAAAAAATGACCCTTGTCCTTACAATTAAAACAGAAAGATGAACTTTGAATTATTGGTTTTCTGATAGGCTTACTATTTTGAATATTATCATTTGCCACACTGACGCTATTTCTATTCCTGGATGGGACAAAGTGCGAACTCATTGTCTCTTTATTGCTTAACAAAAATTTAAGTAATTGATTAGGTTCTGAACATTGTAAAGCAACGCAACTAGATTTTATGATTTTGTCATTTATACCGTGGATAATACAATCTACGGCCCGTTTACCACGAATATCACATTGATTAAGCAAAGCTAGTTTCTCATAGAAATAAACTTCAATTGGTTCACCATATCTACTTCGGCGCTTAAGCATATCTTCTAAGGACTGGCCATAATTTACTTCACAAGGAAAATTACTTTTAAGCAAATTTTGCCATTCAGACCAAGAATATAACATGGTATCTAAACTTGCAACCCAAACTTTAGCCAGTCCCCGTAATTTTTGCACTGCAAAGTGAATAGTAGTAGTTTCGTCCCATCCATACACAGAGGCACATTCGTTTACTTTTTTCAACCAAACATCTATCCGCTGATTTTTAATAGAAGGATCAAACTCAGGGACAATATTTTGGTAATCAATACGTCTACTACAAGTTTGTTCACTCTGTGCAGCTGGCTGGGACGAAAAACCATTTCTAAGAGACTGTATCAAATTAAAAATATCTTTACTACTAAAAACAGGGCTAGGTAACCTTTGAGGTGGTCTTCTGCTGGTTGACTGCTCGCCATGTTGCATTCTCCCACCGTTTTGCAATGCACTAGACCGACTGCTTCGGTTGCTGCGATGCCTGTGATCTTCTTCGCGTTCTTTTTGCAACTCTAGTTCCAAACGCCGTATTCGTCTGCGCTCTCTCTCAAGCTCTTGTTCCCGCTTGCTCCCGTTGCTGCGACCACTATTGCGGCGGCGTGGCCGTGAACGCGAACGCGTGCGGCTGCGTGACCTTGAGTGCGTGGGGCTGCGTGACCGAAATCGTGTGCGGGTTTGTTGGCCACTACTACGTGGGCGTTCAGGGACACTGTCGCGAATGCGCACCGGATAGCTCTGAAGGATAGGACTGCGACTCCGCCTGTGATCCATGCCATCATGACATTCCCTGTCGTGACGGTCGACGCTCCTGGTTGGAGTCACAAGATAATGACGATGGCCGTCAGTATTTTGACTCACACGACGCCGTCCATCCATAATCCGTTACAGTGTCAATCCCCACTTTCTGATTTGTAAGATGACCGTACACTTCTTGTCAGAATAAAACTCGAACACACGAATCACTTTGTTTATTATTCCTTAATTTTCTATCACGCACTCAAACACTTTCAGTATCACTTTTATCTTTAATTACACACTCAATATATTTTAACACTTTTAGACTTTATAATATTCACACTTTACAACATTATGACATTATAAACTTTATAAAACACTGAGCTCACACTTTACTGCCTTGAACTATCCTCCATGAAGGATCTCAAGCAATTGCCTCTAGAAAAACCCCTTAGATCCCAAGTTCCCTCTCTCTCAAATATTTTTGGGCGCGTAAAGTGTGAGTTCCGCCCATAATGGCGCCAATGCACATTAACACTAACTTCCGTTTTTAATTTCAAATCCCAATTTAAGTGTTGGTAATATTTTGTATACTTAAAACAATTTCTAATATTTATTAATAACAATTTAAAATTATTTATATAAAATTAGACTAATTTCCACAGTTGACTTTCAACTGTGGCGCTAGTGTACATAGTAAAAATTACATCCTATTTTGTTTTTGATTACAATAATTGATATGCAAAATTATTTTAATAATCTAATGAATTTATAAACATTATAGTTAATTACATATTACTAATTTCATAAATCAATTTTCTAAATATTATTTCAAAACAGATAATTAATATGACGTGTTGTTGATATAAAAAAAACAATACTATATATTTAATTTGAACCTTCCTCTATAAAGTTATTTTAATAATCTCATAATTATAAACATTAGTTTTTTTAAAACACTTTACATTTCAATTTTATAAATCAAATTCATCAATTTAAAAAAAAGTTACATTATAGCTTTTATATAAAAAAAATAATACTAATTAATTTGAACCTTACATACCTGTCGTAAAGACTGATGACCGGTGGTGCGGGCGAGGCCAAAATCTGAGGTCGCGGGTTTGAATCCCGCCGAAAGAATAAAAGTATGTTTCCGCTACGACTACTGGAAACCTAACACAAGTTGTTAAAAAACTTTTCCCAAATTGATTGATAAAAGAGATTATTTCTTATATTACTATACTCTATGATAGAGTGGGAACAATGGAAGCCCCAAAGGGAGATCTCCAACCTCACCAGGTTGGTATGATCGGTCAGGCCGAAACCCACTGTATTAGTTTTCAGATGTTGTATAATATACAATGTTTTTAAAAAAAATTCAAATTATACTATAGTTTCTACCCGCAGCTTCATGTAGCATTTATTTATGGGTACAATTTTTGTACTAAATAACTCTATCTATTGGAATATACAAGGTGTAAAATAAATGAGTGATAATACTTTAAGGTGTGTATGTGCCTCCTATGTAGAGTATACTGTGAAAGTACCAGCGCTGAAAGACTTACTTTTGACTTTCATGTTCGAGAATGCCCCAACTATTTTACCATACACTAATAAAAAAGTACCCCTTTCAGCGCTGGTACTTTCTCAGTAAACTCTATATACGGGACCCATACATATTCTAAAGTATTCAGTTATTAAAAATATAGCCTGTTTATAGCGCAGAGCTTAGAAATCTTCGATAGCGCGATGCAGGATTGTGGCGATAGCACCGCCACAATAACAATTTAATTACGCTAATATATTATAGCTGCAAACTCCCATGTGCGTTTATGTGAATAACCCTGAAACGCGACTACCCGGAATTGTAGGTTTTTCGAACGAAACGCTGGAATATGGATATGGATGGCGTTTGTTTTATTCGGAATATTCCAGATTTAGTAGGATTTTAGAGGATCATTCTGGATTTATTTTATATCTCCACGAAAAGACTAGAAATACAAGTTTATTTTTTCAACAATATTTTTACGTAGATTACATTTTTTGGCGGCCTTTAATATAATAATATTCTGATCCTTTTACAAAAATTGGCATTATTTTAGCTGACTAAGGCTCAACTCACATTGGCGCAGTATCGAAGCTTCTCGACGCTTAATTTTTCTACCAGAAGCCCGTACTTCACTAGAAGCATAACGCGCGTCAACGGAACGCGACGCTTGCTAGCATACACTCTTAGTACGTCCGAGACAAATTTAACATCAGGTAAACAAACCGAAAACATCGAAATTTTCACATATTCACTTCCGCCGCCGCCTTTTGTAGAGAGTTGTTCACTTATTATGCACATTTATCGACACTTTCACAGGTATATAAAGGATCATACTTCAATATCCAATACATTTTATAACAATTAAACAATAATTAACATACCTATTTAAACATCAAAACAAAAACCTTCCCATGTTATTTTATGTTTACTATAATTATATAAAAACCTTCCCAGTAAAATACTCTATATTGGCACTGCCAACTGTAGAATGTAGTCTTTAGTCTATGGATTCATGCAGCAAACAATGTTCATTGCATTAATATTGGCCAATTGGCATCACTGACTAGTCTATGGTTGTGTCATAGACGGCTTTGTTTACGTTTGGGTTAAATTAATCCCGGAAGTACTATAATATACGTTCCTGCCAGCTTCCCATAACCTTTGAAAGGCTTTCTTGTCCAAATTCCTACCTATTGTACAAGCTTCCCTGTGAAGGAAAACCAAACTACGCCACTGATAAATACTTTAACCGTAATTGGGTTATTAAATGAATATTAAATTCAATTACTTTTGGACTCATTACGAAGAAAATCAAAAAGATGAGCATAATCTAAAATAAGAATTAGATTAAGTTTTAAGCACTACTAATTGGATATTGGAGGTTAGTATTATGTTACACAGAAATATTAGAGATTAGTATTATGTTACACAGTACCTAATATTTTTTGTTTTCACTTTTTCCACATTATATTATTACTTATTTATGATCAAATTTATCACAATACACCGTACACATACGACCAGTTTCGGCTAAGTCATCAGATGCAGACTGACTTAGTCGAAACAGGTAGTGTATTAAATAAATTTAATGTTAAAATATAAGTAATATAGTGAAAAAGTACAAATAATTTGTGTATTATTATTGTGTAACCTACAGTACATTCAATTAATATTACGTTAAGGGAAAACGCACAAAAATGCGACGCATCTACTCTGCGCCAGTGTGAGTTAAACCTAAAAGTAATGTATGTTACACGCGTCATTTTCATATATTATTATATTTCTAAACGCGGAGCCGGTTACACAAAATGAATTAATATCAAAGTGTAGATTAATTTATCAAGCGAAGAGTGATTTTAAAATTTAATATCGTCTCCATTACCGAGCGTTCATTATGCGATGCTCGTGTTTTGAGTAAGACGACGTAATTTCGAAATTTCCTTATTTTGGAAATGTATTTTTTTTGTCAAAAACTAAAAAAAATCTTTTTACTTTTTATTGTATCTTATTTTGTTGTCGCAAGAATAGCGAAAAATCCAAAAAAATAATTGTAAAAAAAATAATAATTATAGAATGTGAAAAGGTAGTAAGTAGTTAAGTTAATATTTAATTATAAATAGGTATAATAACTAGCTTTAATTAATTTAAAAACACTGGATTGTTTTAGTTATTTTCAAAACAATTATATAACGAATAACGAAACATTTTATAATTATATAAACCTTTTCTCCCTGTTTCTACTGGAGTAAGCCGCATTTTAATCGGCTTCGTATCTGCTAAGATTTCCGTACAAACGACTTACATTAATAATATGGCGTATTGATGATACGCAACACTATGTAACAATACTTCAAGGATAAAAGTACTTGAAATCTGCTCCTGAGGTAATAAAACCCTGTGTGTCGGTTGTAAACAAGCGGCGAGACGGCTGCGGGGCGGAAGCCGCAACATCGCGGGATATACGAACATTGGAGGCGCCAGGGTATTCATTTTTAGGCCAGAGGCTCGAATTTTGCGGGCAGCGGCGGCGGCGCAGGAGCGGCAGGATCTTTTGCGTAAAAAATGGACCGGTTCTCGAAAACAGCGGCGCGGGAGCGGGTAACGAGTACCCCACCCGCGCCGCCGCCGCTGCCCGCAAAAGTCGAGGCTGAGGCCTTATATATTTACAATATAACATTTTATGTTTCTATCTAATATGTATCTTATTGTGATTTAAGGTACTGATTATAATTTAAGACATAAATCGATGAAGATATGTTACAAAAAAATAGTAATTTCAAATCGAGACCAAGTCCCGATTTCACCAACGCTTATTAATTTTAACGGCTTGTTAAAACAACATGCCTTCTCGTTCACTGATAGGAATTGTGAGAGGAACAACATGATATTTACGAAGGATTAACTTTTTAACATTTGTTGGTGAAATACGCCCTTAGTCTTATTTTATAATGTACCTAATTGTATTGTTTTTTGTCGATGGCTTTGAAGTAAATAAAAATATAAATGAATTAAAATATAAAATGGTGGTTGTTTACTTGAACTAATTTTAAAGTAGATTATACTTTAATAAATAATTGTGCTACATCTTTTTATATATAAAAATGAATTGCTGTTCGTTAGTCTCGCTCTCGAGAACGGCTGAACGTATACGGCTATTTTTATTTTTGAAATTTTTTGTGGTCCCGGGAAGGTTTAAACTTTAAACGGTTCGTCACAAACTATTTCTTTGCTTAAATAAGCGGGCATGGGCAGATAGTTATTATATACGAGTATTATACTATACGCACAATAGAACAATGCAGATAATAAAAATAACAAAATAAAATTGATAAAAAGAAAAGAATATATCATGTAAGTACTTAAATTAGAATATTCAAGATTAATGAGGCTAAATAAATAAAAAAGTAAATAGAAGCTAGTTTTTCTTTAGATAATTTTTTCTCATTTCCAGGTAAGGTCTCACACACACAATACTCGATAAATTTGGAATTTAGAAACAGTTTTCTCTTTCTAAATATGTTATCTATTCCAAAATACACATTATTCACTTGAAGTCACTTTTAAACTTTTGGATAGGAATCAGAACCCCAATTCTTTTAACTGACGTCCGTGAAGATGTTAATTAAAGAACTAAAGTCTTTGTCATTGCTTGTGATGTGATTTGAGCGCAACATAATCTATCTGTTAAAGTCAATCCTTCATTATATATCATGTTGTTCCTCTCATAATACGTATCAATGAATAAGAAGGCATGTTATTTTATCAAGCCGCTAAGACTAATATGCGTTGGGGAAATTTAGCTATTTTTAATATATTTTTATGAAACTGTCTCGTCCAGTCTCGCGACTATCTATGTCTAGTCTCACGAAGTCCCGGCACGTAATTACGTCACATCCGGCCAGCCGGCCGCCGGCCACAATTTGCCTCTAATAAATCCACCGGCCCGGCCGATAGTCCGCCATTATACGGTCTTAAATACATCGCTCGTATACCCATCATATACAGAGATAAATAATTCACGAACACTTATAATAAATAATAATGCCTCCTACACCGATATAGTTGACGGTGGCCGGTTTCATTGAAACCAGACCAGCTACAGGAATTATTTTATTGTGCTCAAGTGTGTGCGCATTATACAGAAGCACTATCTCTTCGTTCACTCTCGTCGAACAGTGGGACGGTAAACCGACACGACTGGCGGGAGATCAGGCGTAGGACCGACTTTTTACATGCCCATCCGACGCATGAATAATCTTTCTTGTCAGACAATCGATCAGCCTGCATTGTCCTAACCAAACTTGAAAACAACAGTTTTTATTGTTCCGACGTGGAAATCGAACTCACGACCGGGTCAAGAGCCAAACCTTAAAGGAGGGTTAAACCTTAACCCTAACTATAAAACACTACCTACCAAATTATAAATCTAAATCGTTCACTTGAACATACAGATTTTTTTATCACTACAGTTCAACAAACAGGTACAGAAGACTTATGATAACTTTACTTATGTACCTATAGGTATATCTATACTAATAATATTATAAAGAGGAAAGATTTGTATTTTTGTATGTAACGACTTAACTCAAAAAGTACTGGACCGATTTTAATAATTATTTTTTCACTAGAAAGCTACATCATCACTGAGTAACATAGGGTATATAAAAATCAATTCCTGTTCGTTAGTCTCGCTAAAACTCGAGATCAGCTGAACTGATTCGGCAATCTTTGGTCTTGAAATATTCGTGGAAGTCCCGGGAAGGTTTACACGGTTTCCATGCTCAACGAAGTTGGCACGGCTCAGCTAGTATTATATTAATAATACCTTTTGAATTTGGCGTTACTTTGCGGAAATCTATATTATAGAATGTAATTAACACTCTTCCTGGTAAAGAGCTTCTGAACAACGAATTATCGGTTAGTAATGTTTAGTTTTCAACTATTTATATAACGGGTACTCTACAACTATTAGGAAAGCTTTAAAGTTGCTTAAAGCTTCTCCAGCTGTTCTGGAACTTTCCATTCCAGGTGAAAGTTCTATTCATACACGTTGTGGGTCGCATGTTCTGGATGTAAGCGGTTTCCTGTTAGACGATTGGATATTTGCTATACCCGATAAATACAAGTCATTTGTTACCGGTTTTATACAAAAAAAAACTGATACACAAAAAAAACTCCTGAATGGGGATTTTCCAATTTTTTTTAATTGTGCCCATTACAAAAACATTTCGTGGAATAAAGTCAGTGATCGTTTTTCTGTATATAAAGTAAAAAAATACCCATTAGTTACTTATATTTTTAGACAAATATGTTTAACCTTAGTTTGACTTTCAATGACGTCATCACTGGAAGGCTCTCGCACAATTTTTTTAATATCTTTATATTATATTCCATGTTAAAAAAATTGAGCGAGTAATATCAAAAATATAGTAACATTTTGAACTTTTGGTAAGTTTCTTGAATGAGCTTTCACATAAATAAGATAACTATCATTTGGCGAACCAGCCATTAAAAATTGGTACGATTGAAAAGAAAATTTACTAAACAAATATAAATAAACACGAGGAGACGCAGGGACTTGAGGTAAGTATTTCTTATGACATTTAACACCATGTTGAACTTTGACAATGCTCTATTTTAAAATTATTTAAAAAAATTATATTAAAGATTTTCGCCTGTCATTTTACTGACCGAGATTCAAAAACAGGGAATAGCTGAGATGAGCTTAGTACTTACCTACGTAGCAGTGTGGTTTTTAATAGGGATGTTAGGGAGTTCCGGAACCGTAACCGAAATCAAAGTTTTACTACTGTAAATAGGAAACCAAAATTTTATATCCGTAACCGAAATTATCCTAAACAAACGGATAACGCGAAATCATTTAATATCCTTAATTCGACGGGTGCAAAGTAACTGAATGAGTCATCTACAAAACAGAAACTTTTCAGGAGAGCGCATAATAGGAATAAATGCTCCCATTTTGTCAATTTTTAACCTAATTTATTGAAATTTTCATCACTGCTTAATTATTTACTAATATATCCACATGTATATTTACTTTCTTCTAATTATGTTTAATTTACGAGATATTGTAGTGGTCGGAATCTCCATTGCTCTAAAAAATATGACAACAAAGTTATCTACCACTTGGTCGTTTCTACGTGGGAATTTAAAAAATTAGATTCTTAAAAAATACGATTAGTATAATACATCAGTAAATACGTAAAGTGTAACACATTATAAGTATTGTTAAATGTACTATAATAGTTCCGAACATCAAATTGGTATATTGCGCGCACAGATATCTTTTTCTACGTCGTCGATTCGGTGCAAGGTACAAGATTTAGGTCGACGAAGCACATGTCATCTACCTGATGACTCAACATGACTGACCGCCGGTCCCCCGCGCGTCCCGCGTATAGCCGACCAGCGGTAGTTACTCGCATCTACATCGTGAAATTTCACAAACCAGGTGTAGAAGTCTTCTTTTACGTGACAAAATTACCAAAAATAAAATGATATTTGAATTTCTGTTTTTACTATGTTGTAGAACATGATATTTTAAGCTAGTTTCTACAAAAAAAAACAAATAATTCAAAATTGCAGATGACTTTTTTTACTTTGCACCCGTCGATTATTATCCGATTATTATCCGATATTTCATATCCATTTCATCCGTGGTTCTTAATCACCTTTGGTTTAGGTATAGATAAGTAAGTACGTGTAGTAGCTTACACAACAAATAAATGATAAGAACACTCTGCCTTTCGAATTAAATTCACTGATAGTGCTTTAGGGAGATAGACCGAGATCCCAGGCTCGCCAGATACACCTTACACTCTTACTGATAAAACATGTACCATGTTATATTAGTGTGTACTATGAAAGAGTGCATATGGCAGGGTAGTTTGTGCTACGAGTCAATTCTTAGGCACAAAAATCGTATAGATTTAAAAATAATGAAAGAAACGTATTCTTTATAATAATATGGACGCTTCACACCACGTAATTCTGGCCCCGTGCTAAGTATCCAAATAACTTGTGTTACGGAGATACTTTTATACTACACAAATTTAATAGACATACATGTCCCAGGAACATTGAAAACTTTTTGTTCCTTCGGCGGGATTTGAACCCGCGACCTCTCGCGCACCAGCGCGCTTAACCATTGCGCTACGGAGGTCGTCAAATTCTTTGAAATGTTAATAGTAGAATAATAACAATTAAAAATTATAACGTAAATTGAACACTAGCTACTTATATTATAATATGTTGTAATTTTAATAAAATTATGTATAAATAAAATTAATGAACATCCTAACCTTCATATCTCTATTCATATTAAATTAAAAAAAATTACTTCGTAAGTAACTTTTATTGTACTATTCTAAAATAATAAAAAACACATCATCACAACTTATGTAAAGTGAGTAACATTTTCCACAACACAACCTTATCAATGAAAATTGGCCCGCAGCAGCGGTACACTATGCACACTTTTACTACAAATTGATACACATTTTATAAGTAAGCATCAAAGGGTAGTCTAGCGGCCCGTGGGTCTTAGTCCAGCCTGGGTCTGACATTTACAAGTCTAGGAATCATTCCCTAGGCCCCGGATTTTTCGTGTGTAATATCAAAGCGCTGCGTAATCTCGTGACTGAGGTATTGGACATGAATGAGGCAGGAATCGTCCTGCCTCCAGACGTACTTGAAATATGAGGACGCATTGCGGTAAGACCTCTAGGTCGTTTAATATTACTTAGGTCTTATTTACTTCAGGTCCCGATTTCACCAACGCATGTTAGTTTTAACGGCTTGTTAAAATACAATATCTTCTATTCATTGATAGGAATAACATGATATTTAACGAAGGATTAACTTTAACATTGCTTGGTGAAACACGCCCTAAGTCTGATTGTAGCAATTCGATTCATTATTTTAATATGTTAGATATTTAATTTATACTTGCTGACCCGTGCCCACTTTGTTGGACAGAATAACCGTCTAAACCTTTACTGGAGTTCCACGAACATTTCAATACTAAAAATAGCCAATTCAGTTCAGCCATTCTCGAGTTTTAGCGAGACTAACGAACAGCAATTCATTTTTTTATATAAGAGAAGAAGACTAGCTGACCCGTGCCCACTTCGTTGAGCATACAAACCGTTTAAACCTTCCCTGGACTTCTAAGAATATTTCAAGACCTAAAATAGCCGAATCAGTTCAGTGGTTCTCGAGTTTTGGCGAGACGAACAGCAATTCATTTTTATATATATAAGACTAGCTGACTCGTGCCCACTTCGTTGAGTATAGAAACAGTTTGTGATGACCCGTTTAAACCTTTACGGGACTTTCACGAATATTTCAAGACTACAAATAGCCGAATCGGTTCAGTTCTCGAGTTTCAGCGAGACTAACGAACAGCAATTAATTTTTATATATAAGAAAGAAGATAATAATATTTTACGCTTCACACCGCGTCAATGAAGCCCCGTGCTAAGTATCCAAAGAACTTCGATGACCCAGGAACAGAAAAAGTTTTGTTTCTACGGCGGGATTTGAACTCGCAACCTCACGCTCGAGCACCAACGGGCTATACAGCTGCGCTACAGAGGCCGTAAACATTTAATTTATGTTAATACATAAATTAAATGTCAATCAATATCCAAATTAATTAACTTGTATCTTAATAGATACAAGTTATTTAATTTGGATATTGAATATTATCAATACATTGCAACTCCCTACTAATGAGTTAATACTCTAATGATAATGATATTAATATTTAGGAAAACTTACAGCTAGATATTATATTTTAATCTCAATTTACGACGTAAAACGATTATTACTGAGGCCGTAATATATTACGCCTATTCGTGCGGAAGCATGGCATGAACAAGCATTCAGTTTAAAAAGTTATTCAATTAACGTTGATTATGCATTTGCAATAATTGTTGTGCATAATAGTCTGTGTAGTGGTTAAAAGAGTTTTATGTTTTAACATTAGCCGCTAAATTTATTTTACGAGTTCTACTTACTATCTAGTGGTTAGACCTTTACGCTCGATAGGGTGTTAGTTTGAATCCCAGGTTGTAACGTGCAGGTATGAAACTTTTTAAAACTTAACTATAGTACGTCTGAGATAAATTTGTCTATGACATAACCATAGTTTAGTCAGTAATACCATAGATCAATTACATAAGAACGCAATTTTGTATGAACGTTGGCAGTCTATGTATAATTGGTCCATGGTAATACCAATTGGCCAATATTAATGCAATGATTATTGTTGGCTACATGAATCTATAGACTATATTCTATAGTCGGCAGTGTCAAAATATCGGATTTTTACTGTAAAGCTTTTTCATTTCATGTTTACATACTATGTTAATTTGTTTTAATATGAAGTATACTCCTTTAATATACCTGTAAAAGTGTTGATAAGTGTGCACATTAAGTGAATATATGAAAATTTTAATGTTTTGGGTTTGTTTACCTTTAGGTTAAATTTATCAGGGAGGAACTATTAACCTAACACGGATGATCTTACATTGAAGGAAAATATGGTGAAAAACGCACATAAGGTTGGCCCCAGATGTCCTGTCGTTCCTCTAGACTAGGCTATATTGTGATAAAGCCGTATGTGCTGGGCAACCATACTGTTTTAAAAACTATCTCAGGCATTACTATTTCAATAATGTTTACGTCGCTCGGATAATACTGTACAAGATATAAAGTGAATGAGTGATAACACTTTAGGGCATGTATGTGCCTCCTATGTATACTGTGAAAGTACCAGCGCTGAAATCTTACTTTTGACTTTCATGTTTCTATGAGAAATGACCCAACATCATAAATTTCCCATACAATAAGTAAAAAAGTACCTATTTATCGCTGGTACTTTCACAGTAAACTCTATACAAGGTTTGAAATAAATGAGTGGTACCCTAAAGTAAGGAGGCACATGCCTTCTATGTATACTGTGAAAGTACCAGCGCTGAAATACTTACTATTGACTTTCATGTTTTATGAGAAATACATGAACATCATAAATTTGCCCATGCAATAAGTAATAAAAGGTACCTCTTTCAGCGCTGGTACTTTCACAGTATACTTTACATACGGAACATCGGCTCCGTGTATCGACACACCCTAAAGTATCATTATAGCCTGTATACGGGACCCATACATACCCTAAAGTATTATCACTCACTAATATTACAGCCTGCATACATTATCAAATAACGAATGAAAGGCCTGAGTTAGTAACTAGATATATTATTTACATTACTAAAGGCTAAATTTACAAGATGAATGTAAAGCTCTGTGGCCCGTAAAGTTAGCAGTATGTTTCTGCCAATTAAGCTTGAATGACACCCTATCTATCTTGTGGAAAGACATCTAAGATTGAAATAACTCTCTGCCCGAAATAGAAACTAACATCACAACAAAAACATTAAGGCCCGTATAAATAAAACAATCTCGAACCCAACCTCAACTTGAGAACCTATTTGACAGATAAAAAAACGTTTCGTTTCACTTTTAAAAATGAACATCATTATTAATGTTACATAGTACTTTAATTTATTTTCTTCTCATACCGTTATACGAGATTGTTTTATTTATACGGGATACCGCAACTAAAATTAAAAGATAAAACCTAGGTTTTATCTTTTAATTTTAGTTGCGGTGTGGAAATAATAATAGTACAAGAACATCTATGGACTAGTTGTTCAGAGCTTCGCTATCGACCCGGAGGTCGTGGGTTCGATTCCTAAGTTGGGACCCAACTACAAAAAAAAGTTGTCTCCAAGTTTGGTTAATGCAGGCTGATCATCAATCAGGTGATCAGCATGTCTGATAAGAAAGACGATCCATGAGTCGGATGGGCATGTAAAAAGTCGGTCCTGCGCCTGTTCTCTCGCTAGTCGTGTCGGTTTACCGTCCCACTGGGTTATGAGAGTGAAAGGAAGATAGAGTGTCTTTTTGTATTGTGGGAGTACGAGTGGAAGCCCCAAAGGGAGATCTCCGACCAAGCGAGATGGTATGCTCGGTCAGGCCGAAGCCCACTGTACTAGTTTTCAGATGTCGTATATATAGCGTCGCACTTAGAAAACTTCGATAGCGCGATGCAGGATTGTGGCGCTAGTAGTACCGCTACATCACTCCCCCCCGAAGACCGGAGGTCGAAACTTGAGTCGTTTTTATGCTTGAATCACCAGTGCCAGTGAGTCTCAGTGAGTCGGAACTGTGCTGCTGCTGCACGGGCTCCAGTGAGTCGGAGAGCTGCCGTGCGGGCCGATGCTACGTGCTGAACCAGGAGAGATGTGCTCTGCTTGCTGACCGGTCGTGTAGTGAGAGTGCCCGTTGAAGCCGATGAGGGTTCGACCAGGCCGCGCTGCGTTGCGGCTAGTGGACGAAGTACCCGAAGTGGCTGAAGCTGGCTGGCGAGGTGCGGAGGGGCGGGGAGTGATGATGATGAAGGAGGCGTGTTCTGTCGAGGGTCACCAATGTGGGAGTACGAGTGGAAGCCCCAAAGGGACTCCGACCAAGCGAGATGGTATGCTCGGTCAGGCCGAAGCCCACTGTACTAGTTTTCAGATGTCGTATATATAGCATCGCACTTAGAAAACTTCGATAGCGCGATGCAGGATTGTGGCGCTAGTAGTACCGCTACAGTATGATTGCACTTGGGCACTATAAAACGACTCCTGTGTAGCTGGCCTGGTTTTAATGAAATCGGCTACCGACACCGAAATCGGTGAGGAGAGCTATTATTATTATATTATCTATGGACAATTTTTTATCGACCAGCGAAAACAAAAGGGGTGTTGTTAGTATTACGTGTTCATATGTGGCATTGTAGATCCCGAACGGATGAACCGATTTTAATCTACTTTTTTTGTTTGAAAGATGAAGTAATCGAGAGTATATTATAGCTACTATTAAACATCATCAGGTCACTCATTATTTCACAAGTAGGGGACTTAATTTTTTAATTTTGTTCATAGTTATACAGTGTGTAAAAATAACAGTCACTATAGCTTTAAGATACGATTATACTAACTGTCCTCATTTTGGAAATGTATTTTATTGTCGCAAGAATAAAAAAAAAATGTTTTCGTTTTTGTAGTAAAAAATACATTTCTAGAATGAGAAAAGGTAGTATAATCATTTCCCAAATTATAGTGACTTTCCTCTTTACACCCGTACATGTAGATGCTATATAGGTAAAAATATGCCTTTCAGATAGTATTAATTTTATTATGACGTAATCCATTTTATCCTGTTTTTTACTTTTTTGTATTTTACAATTTAGATACGACCTACCTGGCATCAGTCCACCTGGCTGGTATGAACCATAGAGTAAATTAATACCTGGACATGGAAAATAAAATATTAAAACCACTGTCGCATCGGACTGACTAAGACCAAACATCTCAAGATATTGAAAACCACTGTCCTTAAAAGTCTGTAAAAGCACGTAATCTCTAATGGTATCTAAGTGGTCCGTTGACCCGGTTGGTCCGGGAACCAGTTCAGGGGCCCTCGCTCAGAGACGTCTCTTAAAATATTTTTATGCATTATAATAATACTAGCAGTGACAGCGACTTAGTTCGTTTGGTTTTTGAGTGACTTAAACCGTTTATGCAGCGCACGCAACGAAAGTCCCCAAAAGTGAATAATTTTTCCCATTTTTGCTACATTTCTCACTGACGCTTCGCTCCTATTGGTCGCAGCGTAATGATATATAACCTTAAGTCATTCTCTATATAATAGACTATCTAACAAAAAAAAAATTTCAAATCGGACCAGTAGTTTCTGAGATTAGCGCGTTTAAGCAAACAAACTCTTCCGCTTTACAATATTAGTATAGCTATTAAACAATCTTTTACATAATAGTCAATATGGTTTTACTAAGGGTCGATCCACAACGGACGCTGGTATAGGTCTTCTTTGTAATATTTTTGAAGCTTGGGAGAGGTCGCAGGATGCGCTAGGTGTGTTTTGTGACTTTTCCAAGGCCTTTGATTGTGTTGAGCATGCTACATTGGTCAGAAAATTACACCACTATGGCATAAGAGAATCGTCACTCGACCTTTTGAGTTCTTACCTTAAAAATAGGACTCAAAGGGTGGAGGTAAATAGTAAAAGGTCCAATGGGACCAACATAGAATTAGGTGTCCCACAGGGATCCATATTAGGCCCATTTCCTTTTTCTCATCTACATAAATGACTTACCTTATTTAGTTAAGGATAAACATGAGATAGTACTTTTTGCTGATGATACTTCACTAATTTTTAAAGTGAAGCGACAACAGTCAAATTACGACGAGGTAAATTGTGCTCTCTCAAAAATAGTACATTGGTTTAATGTTAATAACTTACTCTTAAATTCTAATAAAACAAAACGTTTAAAGTTTAGTTTGCCCAATGTAAGGCAAGTACAAACCAATATACTATTAAATGATGAGAAAATTAACTTAGTCGACACCACTGTGTTTCTAGGTATAACGCTAGACAGTAAATTACAGTGGGGTCCTCATATTGCCAACCTGGCAGATAAGCTCAGTTCTGCAGCATATGCAGTCAGAAAAATTAGAGAAATTTCTGACGAAGATACAGCGCGACTAGTCTATTTCAGTTATTTTCACAGTAGAATGTCTTACGGCATCCTTTAATGGGGAAATGCAGCCGACATTAACACAATATTTGTGCTGCAGAAGCGAGCAAAACGTGCCATTTACAAGATGTCCTCATTTGAATCTCTGAGAGATAAGTTTAAAGAAATAGGAATACTAACCGTTGCATCTCAATACATTTTGGACAATTTATTATATGTAAGGAAAAATTTAAATAATTTTAAAACAAAAAGTGACAATCATTGTAGGAACACTAGAAATAAGCACAAGCTCGATATACCTATGATCAGCTCTCTATTTATTTACTATATGTACTCTAACTTTTATAATATTAATATGTGTAGGCTATAGATTAAGTTACATTGTAAAAAATATATACTGTTAAAAAAGATCAATTTTCCATCTTTTTGCTAAAAGTTGGCCCCGTCCGAGTTTCTTACGCCGGTTCTTCTCGGCGGGTTAGGGTTGAACCGGTGGTAGCTTGTTTTTCTTGTTGACTTTCCGAAAATAACTTTGTAAGTTTCATTTGGAAATAAAACGTTTTTTATTTTTTTTTTATTTTTTTTTATTATAGTTACCTGATATTATATACTTACCAGATGAAAATACAAAAAATGGTAAGGCACTATTTATTTATCAACATGAATCATAACATCCGTTCCGATGATCCAATCATTGGTTTGATTATGCGATGACAACAATATAGCAATGTCATCAGATCAACATGCATATCGATGTAAACTCAATCGAGCCATTGAATTGGGTCAGATTTTACTTGTAAATTACGAATACTAGAACAAACGACTCATAGTAATAAAATTTAATGTAAAATATCACTTTTCCCTCCTCAGAACAGGCACTGAGTAATGTAATAATTGTGTTTTAATTTGTATACTTAACTTATTGTAAACATTAAATACTTATCATTGTATTCAAAATTACAAATGATCACGTAGAAATAAAATAAAATAAATTAAAAACTACTATCCGACTTTTAAAAAAAGGGGTCTAAAAAAAGCCTGGAACAAATTAATAATCAATTTGAAATCCAGATATGCATAGGTACAAAAATGGTCAAGGTGGAACCTTGGTCGGAGTGGTCAGACCCTTCCCTTCTATCCCTTCCTTTTGGCTTCGCCGAAGTCGAGTAAGAATCTAGATAATATTATACTTTTTAACCTATGAAGTTCTCGAAAAAACTCAACCCTAACCTAACTTAAGGATCAAATAGTACATGTGCGAGTAGGACAAAATATGATACTGTGTAATGAAGAATTCTTGTATTCAATAATGATTAATATTGAACATTTAAAGATAAAATAAAGTAACATTTTGAATTAAAACAAGAGTTCATAATATTTAAGTTTAAATAGTTTAGCAGATTGAAATACCCAATATTATATAATCTCCATTTCTCCAAAACTGACATGATTGACGTCCAAACTAAACGGCATACTCTAGCTTATTTAAGAGATTTACCGCGTGCCAATACATCTCATTTTCAACTCTCCCCAGTCTCTTCACATGAGATACTAACGACAATTAAAGCATTAGGATCCAAGGCCGTAGGTTGCGACGATATTAGCCGTCAAATGATTATTACTGTTGTCGATCTCCTGTTACCTGCTATCACTCATTTAGTCAATTCCTCTCTAGTCTCGTTCCAATTTCCCGATGTATGGCGTAAAGCTTTTGTACGCCCTTTAGCAAAAGTTTCAAATCCTACTCTTCCTTCACATTTCCGCCCAATTTCCATCCTCCCCTACCTTTCCAAAGTGCTTGAGGCTTGCGTCCATAAACAACTGTCCCGGTTTATTTACGAAAACAACATTTTGTCTCCTCTTCAATCCGGGTTCAGACCGGGCCATAGTACCACCTCAGCACTGTTAAAGTTGACAAATGACGTGAGAACGGATATCGAGGACTCAAAGATCACCGTTTTAGTTCTGGTGGATTTTTCCAATGCTTTTAATAATATCAATCACGATATTCTTCTTGAAATACTCTCCTGTATCCAAATTTCGCCTGAAACTCTTAAATGGTTTTCTTCTTACCTTCAGGGACGCCAGCAAGCAACACGCACTGATCAGTCTACTTCCAATTGGCACCATCTTGATTCCGGCGTCCCTCAAGGCGGCATTCTTTCTCCTCTTCTTTTCTCATTATTTATTAATTTTCTAACTCATAAACTTCACACTACCTATCACTTGTATGCAGACGATCTACAGCTCTACAGTCAAGCAAAAGTGGAAGTTTTGTCAGTTGCTATAGATGCAGTAAACCGGGATCTAGATGCTATTAAGAATTGGTCAGTCATGTTTGGGTTATCTGTTAACCCTGCTAAATGTCAGGCCATATTGATTGGCAGTCAACGGTCATTGAGTAAAGTGACCATTAACGCTTTACAACCTGTCACTTTTAACGGTTCTGTCATTCCTTTTAGTTCTAGCGTCAAAGATCTCGGACTGAATATAGACTCCACTCTTGACTGGAATTCCCAAATTTCCTACGTATCACAGAAGGTTACAGGGTCATTGCGATCACCATATCGATTAAAAAACTTCCTACCGACAGCGACCAAGACCTTGCTAGTTCAGACGTTGATATTTCCAATTATTGATTATGGCGACGTGTGCTACTTTGATCTCAACGCGGATAAGCTTAATAAACTCGATCGCCTCATTAACTGCTGCATCCGATTTGTTTTTAATTAAAAAAAATACGATCACGTTTCTTCCTACCGCTCTAAGCTGCACTGGTTGCCAATAAGGCAACGACGCTCGGCTCGAGCATTGTGCACGCTGTACTCTCTACTACACTCTCCTCATTCTCCTGTCTATCTCTCCTCTCACTTTCAATTTCTCTGCAGCAGTCACGATAAAAATCTCCGTTCTGCAAATATTGCTCTTCTCCTGTGTCCGTCCCATAAGACCAGCCTTATGCACTCTTCTTTCAACATTCAGGCTATTTTACTTTGGAATGCTCTCCCCACAGAAATCAGGATGTCGTCAACAAAAGATACTTTCAAACGTAAGGTTCGTAGGTGGTATCTCAAACTCTTGGCAGAATCTTAGTGCAGTTTATCCTTGCTGTCATCATGATTCATATAGTCTTTCATAATTATGGATCATATTTAATTATATTTGTATTTATTATTATATAATATGTAATACTTATTATATTTGTATCTATTACTAGTATTATTTTAGTATGTGTTATAATCTTTATTTATTATATTGTTGTATAATATATTTTATATGTTGCATTATTTTTTTACGATTTAATAATTAATGTAAATTATTCATTTAGTCTTTACATGTTTTCGTCTGTACAGGTAATGCATCTACTTATTTTTATCTCTAAATCACATAAAGGTTGACTGGTAGATAATGCCTTAAGGCATTAAGTCCGCCTATGTACAAATGTGTATTATGCTTAAATAAATAAAATAAATATTTTATCAAAATCAAAACATTTTGATAGCAAGCTATTGAAATAAAAATATTTGTTAAATAATGTTGAGTTGCATTATTTGTTCGTACTAGTAAATCAATAAGGCCGTGTTTCACCAAGCAATGTTAAAGTTAACGCCATGTTAAAATACCATGCCATCTCTTTCAGTGACAGGAAATACGAGTGGGATAACATGATACTTAACATAGCGTTAACTTTAACATTGCTTGGTGAAACACGCCCTAAATGTGGCGCGTCTACATTATTTCTAGTCTATGGCGCCTATAAATTTTGATAGGTACTTAACAATCCTGACATTGGCTTTGACGGCTTTGCTTACGACGTGTTGGCTAGTATTCAGCAAGATTGCTGGAATTCAAATATTTACATTTTAAATGCTAAAATCCATAACCCGTGTGATATTGAGAACTCAAAGACCGACGAAAACTGACGCAAAGTATCAATTGCATTCTTTTTTGCTGAGTGCGTTAGGGTCAAATTAGGGGAAGGCCCTATTAGTGCGTTGCGTCGTCACCGTTGCCTCGATTTCCATATATTTTTCACTAGCTGTGCCCGTGACTTCGTTCGCGTGGTTGTCGGCAACACTATCGCGATTATCTTTTGATTGCTCACGTTGGTTTTTGTTATTATGATTATTAATAAGCAATAATTCTTTCATACATATTTTTTGAGTAACTTAAACCGTTTATGCAGCGCACGCAACGTAAGTCCTCAAATGTGAATAATTTTCCCAGTTTTTGCAACATGTCTCACTGAAGCTTCACTCCTATTGGTCGCAGCGTAATGTTATATAGCTTAAAACTTTTCTCTATAAATGGACTATCCAATGAAAAAATAATTATTCAAATCGGACCAGTAGTTCCTAAGATTAGCACGTTTAAACAAACAAACAAACAAATCTTCCGCTTTATAATACGAAAAAAAAATTGTATTAGTATAGATGAAATAGCGCACGGGAAGCGAACAGCGTTGCTACGATGCAAGGCAATAATGCAGTCTTGCCCTAACATCGACATGTGGTGACATTTTTGATATTCAAAATTGAACTTTGATACCTACTTTAAAGGGATATAATTTCGAGCTACATCGCACTGCGTAGCACGATGCCGCCGACTCCGCTCTTGCAACGTGTATTTTTTGTTTTAATACTTTACTTTATCATTATGAAACACCACGAGCTAGAGGTGTTTCTTAATAATAAAGCAATATGAAAAAAAATAGGTAGGTATTTATAAAGTCTATTGGAGTTCCGCAACTGCCCGATCAAACCGATAGAGACAACTGCACGAGAAATCGACGATTAGGAGACTGTTTCCTCCTCCAAAACGTAACCGATTAAGAAATTATTTCGTTACATAATAAAAAAGCTTGAGCTATGTTTTGATTTTATCAAAAAAATATTCCAAATTGTTTCCTGGATGTTTAAACATACAGCCATATTTTAGATTTTTGAACATCTATATAATATCCATATAGAAATCCCGGACGCATTAATGATATACATATATATATTCTAGAAAAAAAAATTAACTCTGGTGGCATTATCCAAGGAGGAAACAGGTCGCGTAGACCCCTGTTTCTGTATGGGAAAGCAGCTGTTGTGTGAAAACAGCAGCTGTCCTCTTGAGGCCACACATCACATAGATTAAGCCGGCCAACGTAATTATATAATATAGTTTTAATCATTAGACGTTTGCATGGACCTTAATAATTGAATGCCATGGCAATACAATGTGGTGTCAGAAGTGGGATACGTTCAACAGTTTCATAAAAAATCGCAGCCAACTTGTAACGATGAGAGCAATTTTAGCCTTCTCTCTATTCCTAGATGGATTTTGCTTTTGCCCTTGTTTTTTTGCAATCTAGTTAGTCTAGCTCTATCATACGAGGAATTCGTATTGCGATGCTTTATTGGAACAGTATCGTGTCTTTATTGTAGATTCTCGATGTTACCTTTGAATTGGTCAAATATTTTTGAAATGAACTATCTTTGGCAGCACAAATAACTGAAACATTCGTAGAACTAGATGCAAGAGCATGAGACATACAGATTTTAATATTTAGGGTGGCTGTCGACGAATAGCCCTACGAACTGCTTTTTGTAGGGCTATTTTTCCACCGCAGATTGTTTTACCATACAAATAATTTATGACTTACTTTTCATAGGACGTATGCGTTGCACGATCTCAGTATATTCTGTTTTTCACATAACTAAAGTCGGTCAAAATAATTATACTCTTAAATGTTATACTTCTATAATAATATTATTATTATTATCGATGGGCGCTTTCACGCGTCAATCTGACACGACAAGTCCTTGAACTTGTGTTACGAATACCAGAAACAGCGAAAATATACTTTATAAATACTTACATAATGAAAAGTATAATTTAGAAAATTCCAAATACAACTTAATAAGTTATTCTAAGATTTAAGAATTTTGTCATATTATTATACACATATTCCCAGAAACAAAGAAGTATTTTTGTTTCTTTAGCATAATTCGATCCTTCAGCTTGATAACAGCTGTGGTTATCTTAGCCACATGGATCGTTAAAAAAAATCTATCAACCATAAATGTGAAAAAAGTGTAGTTTATAAGTATATAACTAATATATTATGTCTAATTATATATTATGTATTTATAATATGGGCACGTAGCTAGACTTACTGATGACCGATGGACCACACAGACAACATCATGGGCAGGTCCCACAGGCCAAAGAAAAAGAGGCAGACCAAATACACGCTGGGCAGACGATATTATAAAAACGGCAGGTACTAACTGGATGCGAGAATAAAATAAATGATTATTATAAAATAGTATGAATGTAAACTTTTTGCAAATAATTACATAATAAAAAATTAAAATTGACAAATTCATTAAAATAAAAAGTTTGTAAACTAGTATAAATACATTAATTGTAAATCTTAACTGTAAAAGCAAGAAATAAACGGCTTTTTATTTTTATTTATTTAATATGGACCTGTGCAGCCTGAAATAAACGTTGTTTGATTTAATAATAATAATAATATTTATGGACGCTTCACACCACGTCAATCTGGCTCCGTGCTAAGTATCCGAAGAACTTGTGTTACAGGTACCAGACAACGGAAATATATTTACTATTTGTTATACTGTACACATATTCATTCATATTCATAATACTGTACACAAATTTAATACACATCCATGACCCAGGAACATTGAAAACTTTTTGTTCCCTCGGCGGGATTCGAACCCGCTACCTCTCGCTCGAGCACTAACGCGCTCAACCACTTCGCTACGGAGGTCGTTAATAAATATAGCATTTTAGAAAATGGTACTCCGATATGATATATTTGTTACGTTTGTCGAAGAGATAAATAAAAAATCCTCTCGAGCTGTGACCACGTACATACGTTACAGCTCGACGTAGATTTACGTGGTCTCTTCACGGTCAGTAGCGCCGTAGAGTTACGGAGTCCACGGGGTATTGACTTATTTACTACTGTCCGTTGTTTACGCACACATAAAGCAACACAGATGTAAAGTAAAGGAACATTAGGGTGCCTACCTACCAACGATAGTCGTTGACTGACTTTTTGCAGATCAATCAATCAATCAATCATTTATTTGATCTAAAAGTGGTACAATTAATTTTAGTTTTAGTAGTACAATAAAATGAAAGCAGAACATACCGATTGCAATATGGTTCGGGTTTAGACATTTACTATCATAAGAATTTTATTTATAAATTCACTTACATGAGGAATACATTGAAAGTAATAAACATTAAGGGAGAGCGGAGTTTTCTGGCACAAGTTTAATACTTATTAGAAATCTCCACCAATGTTTGTAAAATAGTAACTTATGGTTACTGAATAAAATATTTTTCATTTATTTATTTGATAAACACCATTTTACATGACTGTAAGATGTAAAATCGAGGGTGTTCATCTAGTTGGATTAACAATAGCTTTATTGAAATTAACATTCTAATAGAAAAATAACGTAATATTGATTGATAAAGATGGTTGGGCACTCTTTAATACAATTAATTTTACAGAAATTAAAAGTGACAACCGGCAGCGAATGAAATATTATGTGTCTATAATACATTTCTGCTGGTTAAGCTGCGTGTTCATTATCATTATTTGAGGAGTGAGGAGAAACAGCAGACAGATGATGAGTATACTCTATTTATTTATTTATTGTAACAAAAAAGGTGAGTAATACATATAGTCTGTTTTTCTAGTTCTTAAAATAGGCCTAGGCTACCTTAAGCACTTACGTCTAGTGCAAAACATTACCATTGATATTTTATATTCGCAGCCGTTATTCACTATTATGTAGGTAATTCACAATAACAGATATTATTGTGTGGTATCCATGCCTGTATTTAACACTAATATAAGTGATATGGAACAAACCGTGGAAAACAGTATATTATAACCCTTTTTTGCCGAGAAAATGCATTACGCATTCCGAGGCAGATGGGGAATCCTACCGCGGGTATGTAGGACTCGCTGCGTCCGAAGAGATAAACTGGACGCAGCCTCTACCCACTAAAAACTCGGCAACACTCCATCACTACTGCCGTTGGCGGAGCCATGTGGACACATTACATACATCCGCGATATTATAACCCTGGAAAAAATACACATAGCAAACTTAAGGAAACTGAAATGCTAATTTTTTACAAAAACTTTTATTTTCGTAGGCGTTTTTTTATTCACTGTATAATATAAGTTTGTGTATCTTTCCCAAAGCCTTCCCTCGTCCCAAAGATATATTGGCCGCATTCCTATTCAATCGTCTTCTCAATCACATTAAACTCCATGAACAGTTCTTTTGAAGTCCATTCCTTGTGATTAAAGCCCCCCTATAAAAACTTTCTCCGGGTTATTTGGCACAAAAATAATACTTGGCAAATGAAGTCGCCCATGTTTATGACAATGAAAGTACATTTGGGAGGCTGCCTAATTTTATTAGCCGGTTTTTTGGTGACCGCACTTGTGTCAGGGTGAGCTGGGTGGGTGAACTGAATTAAATTCTGATACAGTTTCCCTAGGATATTTCAAATGGAAATTTTTAAACATTGCTTTAGGTACAGTTTGAGATGTAATGAACCGTTCGATACAATTTGATGACATCATGGTTTAATGTTAGCGGGCCGGCACTTATAAGAGGTCAAGGATTTTTTTATTTGTTCAATCAACTTCGTCTACTTCTGCCCGAATTCTTTTTTTTCTCTTCATTCCTTTTATTATTTATTTACCTATTTAATGTCGCTTTAAAATCTGGGTCATTAGCATCATAAAATACATTATAATATACTATTAGTAACTTAAATTATTTTTCAAAGATTTATCGTTTTTAGACCATAGAATACATTATAATTTTTTAGCTATTATCACTTATGCTAAATTGTCCATCACGCATTTTTTGCCATTTTTATTTAGGATTTTGGGTTAAGAACTAACACAGTTTTACATACCTACCGTAACACAAGTTCTTCGAATACTTATAACGATCGAAGTGGTGTTGCGCTGATTTCGGCGACGATGACTGGTTTCGTTGGAACTAGACCAATGCCCCGCTTTGTGAGCGAGACAGAGTGATATTGAAAACGAACTTCGAGGCACGAGAATCGAAGCCCAGTTACACATAAGTTATTTCATAGCGGCCAAGTGTGTACGCAAGTGTACACTCTCTTTCTTTTTTCATGTAAACCAGTGGGATGGAAGACCGACAAGAGATCTGGGTACTTATTCAAGATACTATCGTTATTGATCGCTTACGAAGTTCAAAAACAAAATGTATGGAATTTGACATAATAATATAATAATAATAATAATAGAGCTTTATTTAATTCCATACAAAACATTTTTTACATTTTATATAATAAATACACAATAATATATCAAAATTAAGTTTAAATTACAATAACAATATACTATTCCATTAGAAAATTAAAAAAAATAAAAACACATTATACTCGTATTAGTTAGTTTGTTTGCAATTCTGATAATAAAATTGTTTAAATTAATAAAAATAGAAAAATACATTATTATTTTGGTGAATTAAATTGATATAAAATATTAGAATTTAATTTTATGTTATTGTACGGACCCCCTTAGGGTAAAAGCCTCCTCCAAGTTGTTCCATTGTTCTCTGTCTTTTGCTGTTTCTAGCCATTCTTTTCCCGCTACTGCTACAATTTCGTCTGCCCACCTAGAGTGCGGCCTACCTCTTGCTCTCTTGCCATCACTTGGTCCAGACCACTTGACTGACCTTAAGGTCCATCTGTCCTTGTATCTGGCCACGTGACCTGCCCATTTCCATTTTCTCTTTAGTGAAAAGTTTAGAGCGTCAGTTATCTTGGTTTTTTCACGAATTATTTTATTTCTTATTTTATCCTTTAATTTGATACCAAGGTAGCTTCTTTCTATTTTTCTTTGGGTGGTTTGTATTTTGTTTCTTGTTCTTAGGTCGAACGTCCAAGTTTGGCAACCATAGGTTAAGCTGGGTAGTATTTCGGAGTCCATTACTAGTTTCTTACACATTAGTGGAAGCTGTGATTTAAATATCTCTTTTTGGGCCCAGTACTTTTTCCAGGTGATCGCGACTCTACGTTCTACTTCGTCTGAATTTCTTTCTGTGTTAAAAGAAATTTGTTTCCCCAGGTATACGTATTTTTCTACAAATTTAAGAGTCGTGCCGTCTACCGTGATAGGTGTTCTGTGGTGGTTAGTCATTATTTTCGTTTTATTGTGGTTCATTTCCAGTCCTGCGCCTAAGCTAGCCTGGTGCAGTTCATTGATCATGCCGTTTAGTTGTTTTGCAGATTCAGAGAACAAGACAATGTCGTCGGCGAATCTTAGATGACTAAGATAGTTTCCATCTATGTTTATACCTTTCGTTGACCATGGTGAGGTTTTGATTAAGTATTGTAGTACGGCTATGAAGAGCTTTGGGGAAATAGGATCACCCTGTCTAACGCCTCTGTTTATATAAATTACTGCGCCCACTCTGTCTAGCCTGACTCTACTAGTACTGTTGGCATATATATATTTTAAAATATTGATGTATTTTTCTTCGATATTTTGCATTTTTAAAGCTTCCCAGATACTGTTATGTGTTATTGAATCGAAGGCTTTTTTATAATCGATGAAAGCTATGTATAGTGGTTTCCGAAATTCCAAATATTTTTCTATCACCTGGTCCACTACTTGAATGTGATCAACTGTGCTAAATTCAGGAATTTGACATAAGCCTTGCTAAATGACATAAGAATTCGCTCGTCATTTAGCGAAGTTTATGTCAAATCCTATACATTTAGTTTTCGAACTTCGTAAGCGATAAATAGCGATGGCATCTTAAATCAGGGCCCAGGTCATCATCTTAAATCAGGGCCCAGGTCATCATCTTAAATCAGGGCCCAGGTCATCATCTTAAATCAGGGCCCAGGTCATCATCTTAAATCAGGGCCCAGGTCATCATCTTAAATCAGGGCCCAGGTCATCATCTTAAATCAGGGCCCAGGTCATCATCTTAAATCAGGGCCCAGAGAGTTTTTACTTGTTTTAACTTTTTACATCTCCATCATTCAATGGATCATCGCGTCAGTCAGACAATCAGGTGATCAGCCTGCATTGTAACTGTTTATGACTTGAAAAATTAACTTTTTGCTGTTTCAACTCTACATTCGAGATACTCTGAACCTGAACCTAAAGAAAAAATAAGAGCGTTATAAGTAGCTCAAACATAAACTAACTATACATACCTTACTTACATACCAATTGAACAGTGAATTGTGAAGTTGATAAATAAGTGCAATGTTTATTTTACAAAAAAATGAATAATGTCCAAATTACAATTTGTGTAAATAGCGAAAGTCAATTCGGAACTTTTCGCGGAACATACACAACATACTGCGTACACAAATTCTGACACAGAAAATTAAACCCTCAAAAGGGCGATTCTATATTTAGATAAAAATATATTATACTATAGCTTTTGCCCGCGGCTTCATATGCGTGAAATAGTATTTATTCATGGGTACAATTTTTTGTACTAAATAACTATCATAAGAGTCCCTTCGCTTACTAGGTGCTCCCATACTTATTGAAGGTTATAATTCCTACATCTCGGAACAAAATCATAAATTCTCAGAATCTTCCGGCAAACTTACTACAATAAATTCCCACATGGCATATCAAATCATTCGGTTCTGTCTGTTTGTGCCCAAATTAATGTACGTTCTTAGATGCTGTCTGAGGTGAGGTCTAACTGTGAGAGAAAGTTAGGAAAACTCCATAGTGGACAGCAGTCCACTATGGAGTTTTCCTAACTTTCTCTCACAGTTAGACCTCACCTTGAAAAACACATTAGTAAATGTTCTTAATTGCAATATCTCCGACACTTCCTGGATCCAAGCCGTTCTCCCCATTAGGTTTGGCGGATTAGGCATCAGGAAGGTGTCCAGTGTCTCCCTTCCTGCTTTTCTGTCATCAGCTCATAGTATCCATAAACTTTTCACCAAAATTATTTCCAATTCTTTAGGCTGCGTGGGTATTGACTCATTACCGGAAGCCATTATTACTTGGCGTGGTCTTTGCTCAGACGAAATTCCAGTCCAACCCCACATCCAAAAGAATTGGGATGAACCACTACTTAATTTGGCACATTCGGACCTGTTAAATTGCTGCACCCCGGCTGATCGCGCTCGCCTCTTAGCGTCCGCTGAGCCAGAATCGGGATACTGGCTCCAAGCACTCCCGTCATCCAATATCGGAACTTTGTTAGATAACCACACTTTTTCATTATCAGTTAGCCTTCGATTAGGTACCGCCATCAACGAACCCCATCTCTGCCATTGTGGTGCCACGGTGGACCGCCAGGGACATCATGGACTGTCTTGCCATCGCAGTGCCGGCCGTCAGTCTCGCCATGCCTCCATAAACGACATAATCCGCAGGGCTCTTGCCACCGTCAACGTACCGGCCACTCTCGAGCCGAACGGTATAGTGCGTGACGACGGCAGGAGACCTGACGGTGTGTCTTTGGTACCATGGAGCCACGGGAAGCCGCTGGTGTGGGACGCTACCTGCGTGTATACGCTGGCAGCGTCACACGTGACGGCCACTGCAAAGACGGTGGGGGCGGCGGCGGCACACGCCGAGACCCACAAAAGGCGGAAATATGAATCCATCGGCGATGGATACATTTTTCTGCCTTTTGGTGTCGAGACTTTGGGTCCATGGGGTCCCAGTGCTAAACGCCTTTTGAAAGACCTATCTAAAAGACTCACGGAAAAGACAAATGACCCAAGGGCTGGCGCTTACCTCGGCCAACGTATCAGTTTAGCGATACAGCGAGGTAATACTGCCAGTCTTTTGGGTACATTACCAGCGGCCGCCGATTTAGATATAGTTTTTTACATATAGCCTTTTTATTACTCGTTTAGTTTGTAGTTTAGATAATAATAATTTACCTAAAATAGTTTCAATTTATATATGTTATTTTTAAGGAGTTTTTTCCACTGAATATTGAATGTAAAAGAATACAATCATACAATCGAAGGGAACTTTATGGCAATAACTATCTATTGGAATATACAAGGTGTAAAATAAATGAGTGTAACTTAAGGGTGTGTATGTGCCTCCTATGTAGAGTATACTGTGAAATAACTGATTGAATGTACTGTTGGTTCTTGATGGAAATTCGTGTTCACAATAATAACACACAACGTTTTTGACACTTTTCCACGTTTTATTACGTTTTAATAAGTGCATGAGTTTCGATTAAATCACCTGATGATGAATTAATCGAAACTAGTCGTGTTTTTGTAAAAACTTATGAAAACGTATTAAAAAGTGGAAAAATGTAAAAAAATTGTGTGTTATTATTACTTACTTTTGACTTTCATGTTTGTATGAGAAATGCCCCAACATCATAAATTTTTGTATACAATAATTTTAAAAAAGTACCTATTTCAGAAATCTTCTTAATCATAGAAATAATTGCCTCGCTTGGCGACAAGGTTGGCAAGTGTTACGAGTATAATATTGTGCTCGGAAACGTTTTTTATAATAATAATAATAATAGTAATAGTCCATTTACGGATATTATTTTCCGTCTGTCGCCTTTTATGACACCTTTACCATTCAACTAGTACTAGCTATACAGGCTATAATATTAATGAGTGATAATACTTTAGGATGTGTATCATGGGTCCAGTATATATACGGGACCCATGATACAAGGCAAAGTAACGTTATTTCTATTATTAAGAAGGCTTACAGACTAATAACAAAGTACTAAAGTATACAAATATGGTAAAACATATCGCTAATTACAAGCCTCCACATATAGGTAGTATAAAATATACCAGTAAGTCCTGCAAATTACCAAATGTAGCATTAGGCACAAAAGGAATTGCCAAGGCTTATAAAATAAATAAAATAAAAATAAAAATCTTTATTATCGGACAACTTAAGGGTCCATAGTTTATGTCTAGTAGTGGACGTGTTAACTGAAATGACGATGATGATGATTAACTTTTAGTTTAGAGATCGGATCATTATCCTTGTGGTATATGTGGATTTAAACAATCTTAAAAAAAAAACATACAGACGAATTGAGAACCTCCTCCTTTTTTTGGAAGTCGGTTAAAAATAGGCTCGTTGGCATTCCTTGTGGTTACTATTATAGATATATGATTAAAATATCTAACTCGCCGAACTGCGATGAATGCGGTGTAGTTGAGGATATTCATCATTAAATGATGAATATCCTCAACTACCTAACTTTCATTTCATTTCAACCTAACCTAACCTAACCTAACCTAACCTAACCTAACTTTCACACAGTCCATAATCAAATTTTGATTATGGACTGTGTGAAAGGTGCCGACGAAAGAAAGGAGTTTTTTGCTAAATTTAGAATTAATATGTTTGATTCCTGTGTATACCTATTGACGACGATATATACATGACCTATTGACGACCTCCGTAACGCAGCGGTTGAGCGCGTTGGTGCTCGAGCGAGAGGTCGCGGGTTCGAATCCCGCCGAGGAAACAAAAAGTTTTCAATGTTCTTGAGTCATGGATGTATATTAAATTTGTGTATATTATAATAAAAATTAAATATGTGTATAGTATAAAAGTATTAAATATATTTCCGTTGTCTGGTACCTGTAACACAAGTTCTTCGGACACTTAGCACTGGGCCAGATTGACGTGGTGTGAAGCGTCCATAAATATTATAATTGTTATGAGCATTCTGGCTTCAGCTTCGAGTGAAGCAGCAAAATTTTTATACAAAACTATTTATTAATAATATGTAGTATAAGTTATGATAGGGCTGACATGCCATGTACGGTAAAAGTATCTTTAAAAAATAAAGAAAAAAAAATGTTACTACATCAACCCACTGGGTTCTAGTTACCTTCGGGCACTATGAAGCAACACCAGCGTTTCAATGAAACTGGTTCCCGACACCGAAATCGGTGCGGGTATTATTATGCAAAATTATTCAAACTATATTGTGTAATAAGTTAAGCTATCTCACAATTTACTTCTGCAAATTCAGGTATAGATATATAAGTTATGTCGTGTAATTGAATTCTAAGCCAATTACAGTAAGTTATTAGAGTAAGTTGGCAGTGAGTGTGAGTTAGTATCTATCTACACAATATTACAATTAAGTTGAAGTTTTGAAAGTTCATTATTACGTATCATTTTTTTAAACCTAACGTGATAGTTGGTGTTCTTTTTTTTTCTCTTCTTCTTTCTTAGAAAAATTATTCATCATCATTAGTGGAACATCGTATAGTTACGCTTAGTGCAGTCTTAAGCCGCGTGCCCATTGCGATGCAGTTGCGATACTGTCGCGTATTTGCATCGATACAGTCGCGATTCAGTCGCTAACTGTGTCTCCTCGCCTACCTGAACACGATGCGGTCGCGATGCTGACGCAATACTGTCGCACTTCTGTCAGATGCAAACGCGATTTACTAATGGCATAAAAAATAGAAACGCTCCTTCCACTTTCTCCCCGATGTCGTCCGACACGATCGCTCTATAGTTGCACGTTTGCATGGTTGCAGTTGCGTTTTTTTTTTGATTTCGCAAGATAAATGCATTACGTATCCCCCCACGCATCCGGGTCCCCGAGAGGTATGTGGGACTCCCGGCTCGCTACGGCCGGTTCACCCACTAAAACCACTTGCGGATTGCCATCAGCCGTTATGTTGGGTGGAGTGCCCTGGATCTGTCAAAATACATTCCACTCCTCCCTCGATAGGCCGGCCGGTTCACCTCAATAGGGACCGGACTTCACCTCTATAGGGACTACTGTATCGCGTTGCAAACGCGACTAACGCGCTTTAGTAGTGATGCAGTCGTATGCTTGAAAAATGCGCGACTGCATCGCTACTAAAAGTCGCAGTGTACGAGGGGCCTTAGGATGTCTAGCTACGGTATACTATATACGTCAGAGTTTCTGTAGGTTAAAATTAGAACATACTGATTGCTGATTGCACACGCCTTAAAAAAGTCAGTCAGAAAATATGAAAAAGTCAGCCGATTGTCAATCCTACAAGCAGTGGGACGTGGGTGGGTTAACCCTTATCTTAAAGGTAGCAATTAATAATGTTATTGAATAGCCCCTGATTCAGCCAGACGTAAAGGTCAAAGTCAAACTAAATTGAGAAAAAATGTAAATGGGCTTTATTTTATTGCTATTTTATGTTTGAGAAAAAAATAAATATTTTTTTTATAGTTATCTACACATTTCATTTACATTTTCCTCTGAAAACATCGTATTTTGGACTTATTTGTAATCAACTTTGTTAACCAAGTGTGTTTCACCAAGCAATGTTAAAGTTAACGCCATGTTAAATATCATGTTATCCCTCTCGCATTTCCTGTCAATGAATGAGATGGCATTGTATTTTAACATGGCGTTAACTTTAACATTGCTTGGTGAAACACGGCCTTAGTATCATAATATTTATCTTTTCTTACAGATAATTTTTAGCATTTGTTCGTACTACAATAATGTAATTGTAATGACCCTAATGTTGTATACATGTCGCAGTCATCTGGTTGAATCTGCTATTTGATTGAATGACTAGCGCATTCATTGAATTATATTTTTACCAACAATTTCAATGAATCCGAGACTAGGACAGCCACATAATATTTTATTATAAACTCAAAAATTTCCGAATATGTACTAATATAACGTCCATTAAGTAAATTAATCAACAAATATATCAACACATTGCTATCTGTACGAGCTGTTTGACGCCATGAAATAACCGCGGTAGTCATTCAATCAAATAAGCAGATTCAACCAGATGACTGCGATATAAACAATATGATATATTATGTTGTGTATGTCATAAATAAGAATGCATGTAACGCAGCAGCCCCACAGCCGGATGGTGTAATCGCTGCCGGTCACAGCCGTATGTGCTGATTAGCATTTATTGTCAGTCGTAGTACGTAATTTTTCTTTTGTTTTTTATTTTTGGTTTTTCCCCGTATTCCGTCGCGGGGGGTTCGGTCCTTGGAATGATGTTCGGGGGCTTCTGTCGGGCGTGAGATTGAGTAGTTGAGATGCACCCAGTCGCTGCGCGATATTAGTTAAAGCAATATATTATACAGCATGCGCTCAACTGGTGTATCATTTATGTCACCCCGACACTCGTGATTACAAAATCATATTAAACTTTGGTAACATAGTCGACATAATAATTGAAGATCAAACGAACTTACCTTAAGTGAAGTTCGTTCACAATTATATGAGCGACTTCATTCTTAGCGATTCTATTTTGTAAATTGACTAAAACATGTGATTTAAATAACACACATATTAGACATGGGCGCCTCGCCGATTTTGGCCGGCGCGGCGCCGCAGCTGCCAAGGACCCAACTCGACGCGCCTAATTATGGTTCTAGTGGAGTTTTTTTCTATGAAAATGCTGACAATATCTACTACCCGCTCGCCAAATGACCGTGTATTATTTCTATTACTCGAACGTTACTACTTGATAGTACGCTCACATACGCGCCGAAGATATCTGTACTAAGTTTTCTATAGATTTTGCGCCGCAGCGACTGCAGACGATGATCGTTTTCGTGACGGCGCAGCGCAACCGTGCCGATCATTTGCTTGGGTCCCAACATATTATATCAACAAAGTTAATTTCGTCAAATGTAATTTTATCAAATGTCTTAAAAATTTGAACTTTCTGACATACTCGTATTACGTCTCTTACGTCGTAAATAGCGGGCTATTTAAGTTTTAATATATATATATTTTTTGGTGGAAGTGTAAAATGAATTTGCTGACCGAATTTCTTTTTATAAAACGATTAATTTTAATTGAATTAAATTGGGTGATACCTGTACAATTTTATTATTTTATCTATTAATTTAATTATTATAATATATATATAATTATAAGTACCGGCGTAAAAATTATATTGTATTTTACAATGTAACTTAATATATTATAGTAAATAAATATAATAAAATGTTGGCCACCATATTCCCAGGGTGTGTGCTATCATTAACAAAATCATTTATCTTATAAATCATATAAATTATAAACTTTAGTACACAAACGTTGTTTACTCTATTAAATTATCAATAAATTTTATTAAGTTTACGGGAATTTTAATATAACAAATTCTTAAGTTATATAATATTAAAAATATTTTCTATGCAACATCGACATTAAAGCACATGTCCATCACTTAAGCTAAAAATTTAAGAATAAAACCCCACAATGGCGACACGTTCTTGACGAGTGTAGTGTTTTTAGAACAGTGGATGGGCGAAATGAAAGCCGCCCCACATTTCAGATCTTTGTTTTGGTCTCACATTACACCTGTAATAGTAAGCGAGTTTTCAAGATGGCCGCCAAGGCTTCAAAATCAGGCCACGAAAGCTAAATTCTATGACACTATTCTTCAAACATTTCTATACTTTTTCCTTCATGAAGATTTTTCTTGACTTATATAGGTTTTTCAGTATAGTACATTATTACGAGTATCTGTGTGCTATTATGAATAACAAAACTGCAATATTTTTCGAATATAATAATTGTATCTATGGACGCATCATACCACGTCAATCTGGCCCCGTGATAAGTATGCGAAGAACTTGTGTTTCTAGTACCAACGGAAATACTTACTACTATTTAGTACTTGTATACCATACACATATTTAAGATTTTTATTATTTTAATATTTAAATTTAATACACATTCACACATAAAACATTTTGTTCCATCAGCGAGAACGAAAACAAAATATGCGGTGTTTGACATCAGGTTCGCTAAATGACAAGCAGCGAATTCGTATGTCACTTAGCGAAACTTATGTCAAATCCCATACGTTTTGTTTCATCGATCAGTCTGGATTTTGGAAATTGATTGTGAGTTAACTTCATAACTTTTCAAAACCAGATTTAAAAAGTTTAAACGTCAAATTTTGACATTTTAACTTTTTAAATCGTGTTTTTAAAAAGTTCTAACGTCAAATTGACAGTCGATGTTCATTGAAGGAAGGCCAAAGTTATCAGGGGGCAGGACCGACTATTTACATGCCCATCTTACGCATGGAGTGAACGCAAATATCTTGTCATATACAATAATAACACACAACTTTTTTATACTTCTTATTACGCTTTAATAAGTTTTAAAAAAACTCAACCGTTTCGATTAAATCATCACCAACAGTACATTCAATCAATTATATTTTGTCATATCAGCAGGTAATCAGTTTGCATTATCCGAACCTAACTTGTTAAATATATCAAATAGTAATTTACCTCGGTATAACTATTACGTAAGCGTGTCTGGTTCATATATCAAGCCGAATATAGTGTGAAGAGAAGGACGCGTAGAGCATTTTTTGTTTTGGCACCTCATATATATTACTTACCATTACGCGACAAATCGCGATAAAGATCATACTATATTCAGCTTAATATATCAATCATGAATCAACCTCTATAGCTATATAGTCTTCCTGGGCAATAATTACTCGCCAAAACTATAAATTACCGTCCGTCTGTAATTAATTAAACCAAATCAATTCGGTAATCAACAACACAATCAACGTGTAATTGCTACTGCGTGTTTGACCGCTGATGTGTATACATATTATTGTCTGCTGGTAACCGATACCCATGGACCGGGTTGACGTGGCTTGAAACTGTCACATTGACAATATGAGACTAAGATATAAAATGGCTGGTGGACGCAGACAGACTAACGGCCGGTTTCTGAAAGTCTAATCAAGTCGTTGATTACCCAACATGGCATTTAAGTTAACATCGCGTATTGAACGCTGATTGGTGAAACAATAATTGAAGACATGAATGGATGAAGGTGACAAAATTCTGATTTAGATAAAATTGAGTTCAAACTGTCACTTAAACATTTTAGAATACGACGCAACGCATTAAGTTCATAATTCTAAAGACCCCTATATAGAATCAATGTGATCCTAACATGTTCAAGTGACAGTTTAAACTCAATTTTCTGTACTTAGTATTCAAGTTCTTTATAAGTAATAGCTTTAAAAGCCACTGAAATTTATTACTAGATATAAAAACAAAACAATATAAATACGTATAAATTCATTTGTATAGTTTTGTTTTACAACTAATAATGAATTTTGGTCGTAAATTACAAAAGAATATGACGGCGCCTGCGCCTTCGTACGCAACAATTGATGATAAACAACACCTGCACCGAGCACGTCATAGCTTTGGGACCAGTCCTCCCCACTAGAACTTGAGTCTCCCCACTTTCCCACTACCAATATCAGGGTAATATAAGGCAAAGTAAACGTTGGGGAGGCAGTCTCGGCTCTGGCGGTGCACTAGTTGTATCTTGCTAGCTTATCCCTGACTCTATTTCTGATTACTTTATGTGATTTGGAAATGATTAATTGGTTAATTAATTTATTATAATTGGTTAATAATTATTTGAATAAAATAGTTAACCTTAATTGTTTTAATTCTTTAAAATATGTCTGACCCGTTTTCCTACAAATATTAGTCCTCAGAAAATACATGTTGTAACAATACAAAAATGTTTATAATTATTATATTATAATATTGTCTAAGTAAAAACTTGAACAAAATAGCTTGAACATCTGTGGGTGTACCCAAAGAGGTACAAGTTAATAATTGATCCAGCATACAATTGTTATGTTGTACCAAAATACTGTAGCAACTCTAAAACTAAAGATGCCTCCGTAGTCTAGTATTTTAGAGCTTAGTCACGGAGATCGTGGGTACGACTCCCGTGTTGAAACAAGAAAAAAAATTAAAGTCTGGTTAGGATAGTGCAGGCTCATCACCTGATTGTCTGACAAGAAATATATTCCATGCTTCGGATGAGTATGTCATCCAGCAGGCTTACTCTCGACACAATTGAGAAGCGAATCATCTCGATCTCAACGGCTTTTGGTTTTTTATTTGGTAGATTACTTCGAAACTAACCAGGATAAGGAAAATAGTTAGATCGTAACTTTTTGTACTACGAGTACCGTCCATTTAACGTCGACTGAGAATCAAAATAAACAAACGTCAATTATTGGGAAGTACGTGGCGTTAACTTTAACATTGCTTGGTAAAACACGACCTAAGGCCCCTGATCTCCAGCCACTAGTGACGCTACGTCACATTTTATAATTTGCGAGTGTTAAGGAAGAGAGGGGCTCTACACACTTTAGCACTTTAAAACAACTATAGCGTAGCTTGCCTCGTTATAAAGAAACCAACCACAGTCGCAAGCCTGTAGGGGTATTTTATCCAAATGTAGTAATCAGTGCATCAGATGAAACCAGTGTGAAGTGAAAAGAGCAAAGTGGAAAATAAGTTATTTTTTGTTTTAATCTACAAGGTATAAAATAAGTGAGTGAGTAATATTACTTTAGGGTGTCCTATATAGAGTATAATATATACTGTGAGCACCAGCGCTGAAAGGCGAACTTTTCACTTTCATATTTGTATGAGAGATGACATCATAAATTTTCCCATACAATAATTAAAAAAAGAAGTATCTCTTTAAGCGCTGGTACTTTCACAGTATACTCTACATAGGGGTCACATAGACACCCAAAAGTATTATAACTCCCTTATTTTACACTTTGTATATACTTTTGACAGAGTTTAGACACTAGTCTTAATTGTTTAAATCATCCTTTAAAGATATATTTGAACGTCTATACTGGACTTAGTTCCTTATAACACGTCAGTATTTTCGTCCAATTTGGTGTGTTTATGAAACGTAGACAAAAAAGTTAATAGCGAAATCGTGTTTTCACGAAACCTAGCTGTAAAATATTTGAGATAGCTTTCTTATTATTTCGTTGAAATACAAGTTCTAAGGGATAGAAAAGGTATTTCATTTGAAAATATAGGTTCTCAATTTGACTCTTTGTTATACAGTGTGATTGGTGACACATGAGCAATACTTGAGGACGTGATATTTGGCTATTATATGAGATGAAAAAAAGAAAATAAAAAATAAACAATATCAATAAATCACTGAGTAAATGTAGCTTAAACTTGAATAATTATTTACCCAACGCATGGACACCGCGCGTAGGTACGCGGCCGTACTACCTACGTTGATGTCGCACGCCGCGGCGTGGCGCGGCGAGGCGGCGCCGGCTGCATAGGTATGCCTGCTTGCCTAGCCGCGTAATTTTCATATTATACATGATTCATTTACTTATTTAAAGGAAAATTTGGTAAAAAATTAAGTACCTAATTCGATTCCCTATATATAGGGAATCGAGTACCGAGTACTCTCCGTAAGTATTGCACATGTCTCACCAGTCAGGCTGTACGTATGCTCCGAAATTTCGACGAGGTGAACCGATTAACATTTTTTTTTATTTAATAGCTAGTACTTTTCGCATTTATTTTTTATGTTCAATAATTGCTTTGGAAGTCTGTTGACATTTTGATAAAATAAATAATAATATTCGACACATACCTAATAAAAATATTATAAGCGTACAATTATTAATAATTATTATAATTTCCCAAATACTGTAGTGCAAAATGAAACAAAATCAGTTTCATTGTAAAATATTAGTCAACAATTTTACTAAAGAACAAATTTTCAAGCGAAAGGCTAATTTCATTCAACTAAAACCATTAAAGTTTTTATAGTTGAAGTTGTTCTGAAGTTTTTTTACAACAGAAAGACCACTTCAATTACGTTGAAGCTTCCTCGCTTTATTATTGTAATGTTTTAAATAATTTTTAATGTTACATTTATGGTAAGACTAGTTTTTCACAGTTAAATACAGTAATACAGTAAATCATCAAATAAAAACTTCTAAAAATTTTATGGGACCGAATGGCTGCTATTCTGCGTTGAATAAAAAAAAATCACTCAAATCAGATCATAAACCTCAGACTAATCGGAGTACATACATTAAAACCCAGATCGAATTGAGAACCTTCTCTTTTTAGAAGTCGGTTAAAAGGAGCCTACGTGTTAATCCAGAGCCTCAACTATTACCATACTATAATTCATCAAATTCTATTTTGAAGTTCTTGTGTGAATACGTCATGAACATTCGTAAACCAGTTTTATACCCAGCTTGTAAATTATTAATAATGTAATAACTAAATATATTAAGACTAGGATTTTGGGTGAGGATCTTCAAAAGGTAAGTAACTGATGGCCATTTTATAATAATAATAAAACTATAATGATACGACGAATAACTGTTAAGACAATTAAAAATAAACAGGTAATCCCCTCAAATCGTTAAGCAGTGAACTTTAATAAAAAATAGATCTAAATCAGTTCATTCGCTTGGGAGGCTACGTTGCCACACACACGTATACACAAACTCCTCTGTTTTTAAAAGACGAAGCAAACTGCTCAAATTAATTTCCGCGACTGTGCGTGTATGATATTTACATGAAACGCATCCATACTCGTGTGTTGAGTTCGTCTCACAAAGCGGACTCGATATAAAGGGCATATTTCCCGGTAGTCTCGATAGTTTCGTGTTTCTGTGATCTAAACTGGTTGGGGTGAATTGACTGTTTGTAAACTATTATCAAATAAATTTACATGTACATGATATACAGGGTGTAAAAGGAACAGTCACTATAAATTTGAGATACGATTATACTACCTTACCTCATTTTGAAAATGTATTTTTTTTGTCATAGAGTAAAAATTTTTTTTAACTTTTTACAATTTCTTATGTTTTCCTTGAAAAAAAGTTTTTTATTTTTGTATAAAAAACCTCAAACTTTAAAGTCAGCAAACTACTGAACATGAATTATAACTAAATAACTCCGCGATCACGTCAGCTTTCAAACAAAAACTGACTGACGCCTCCGTGGTCTAGTGGTTCTGAGCTTGGCTCATGACTCGGAGGTCGCGGGTTCGAATCCCGCCGATGGAACAAAAAAAGCTTTAAATGTTCCTGAGTCATGGATGTGTATTAAATTTGTGTATTAATATAATAAAAATCTTAAATATGTGTATAGTATTAAAGTATTAAATATATTTCCGTTGTCTGGTACCTGTAACACAAGTTCTTCGGATACTTAGCATGGGGCCAGATTGACGTGGTGTGAAGCGTCCATAGACATTATTATTATTATTATTATAAAAAAAACTTGATCAATTCTTCCGTTTCGTAGCTACGATGCTACACACACACATATTGTACAGAGTGTCTCATGGTTCATATATCAAGCCAAATTAAAGAAGGACGCGCAGAGCATTTTCTGTTTTGGCACCTCAGATAATTACACACATTACTTACCATAAACTACTTACAGAAATTACTTACCATAAACTACTTACAGAAATTACTTACCATAAACTACTTACAGAAATTACTTACCATAAACTACTTACAGAAATTACTTACCATAAACTACTTACAGAAATTACTTACCATAAAGCGACAAATTGCGATTAAAAATTTCCATAAAAGTCACAAAACAGATGAGTTTCATCCCTAGTTAGGTGCTAGGTCAACGACCAGTGCGTTCGTGTGTATAGACTAGGAGCCCGCGAGCCCCAGCATATATATTGAGATGCACACCTTGTGGTCATTTTAAACCTTTGCATAATTTTATCGCGTTATGATAAGTAATTTATATGAGGTGCCAAAACAAAAAATGCTCTACGCGTCCTTCTCTTCACACTATATTTGGCTTGATATATGAACCATGAGACAACCTGTATACGTCAAACTTGTAAAACCACTCTGTTTTTGTCGGGGATCCAAATGGTATGTAATAGTCACATTTTTAATTTAAATCCAACTACTTTAATTATTGTAGCCTTAGGTAGTTTTCTCACGGCACCGCGGCAGTAACGGCGCCGCGGCGGCATTAATCTCGCCGCGATGTCGTATGAAACTTACCTGAGATATTATTATTGTTGATAAAAACGGCTCCATGGTCTAGTGGTTCTGAGCTTCGCACTCGACCCGGAGGTCGTGGGCTCGATTCCCGCGTTGGAACAAAAAAAAATTTGTTTTCAAGTTTGGCTACGACAATGCAGGCTGATCACCTGATTGTCTAAAAGAAATATGCGTGGGAAGGGCATGTAAAAAGTCGGTCCTGCGCCTGTTTTCTGACCAGTGGTGTCAGTTCACCGTGCCACTGGGTTATGAGAGTAAAAGGAAGAGAGAGTGTCTTTTATAATGCGCACACACTTGGGCACTATAAAATAACTCCTGCGTAGCTGGCCTGGTTACAATTAAATCGGCTACCGACACCGAAATCAGTGAGAGGAGCTATTATTAAAATTTAAAAAAAAAAAACCATTTATTTCAGGCTACATGGCCCATATTATATTATTGTTGACATCTCTTTCATTGAAATTAGATTAGTTGTTTGGGCGTACATTTTAAATGTCAATAATATTAATAGCTTATTACCGTCGTTTCCCGTTAGTGTCGCCCCTGTATTACCGCAAATCCGATGAAACACCGAAGATCCTGGCACCGCACCAAATGCTGATGGCACTGTAGTTAACTGAACAACAACTGACAGTCAGTTAGTGATTAGAATAATAGTTTCAGTCCCAATTTCTCTAACGCCCGTGAGATAATCGCTTGTCTAAATATCTTTCATTGAAAGTATGAGAGAGATAACATGATATTTAATCAACGATTAACTTAACGCACTGGCGACATTTATATTAAGTTATATAAGGTGGTTTAGACAGGCATATTTATAGTGATATTATTTGTTACATTGTACAATGTTTAAAATAAACTAGTGATAATACTTAAGGGTATGTATGTGCCTCCTATGTAGAGTTTACTGTGAAAGTACCAGCGCTGAAAGACTTACTTTTGACTTTCATGTTTCTATGAGAGCATCATCAAATTTGCCATGTAATATTTAAAAAAAGTTACTTTTTTAGTGCTGGTACTTTCACAGTAAACTTTATATGCGGTACATATACACACCCTAAAGTATTATCACTCATTAATATTACAGTCTGTATAGTGCTTATTGATTTTTGTACAATGTTTTATACATTGTATACAAATCAATTTCACCTCACAAAAATGTTAATGTTAGTAATAAATATTTTATTTTCATAGAAAAGGTTAGAATCTAACACTTTTAGTATTGTCCTATACCTATACCCACCATACCTAGGTATAAAGACCTACTACGGGTTCGGACACACAAGAGTATAATTTTAATAATATATAAAAGTAGCCTTAAAAGTAGCCACGAGTTACCCAATACCCAGGGTGAGCTATCGTTAACAAAATGTGTATAATATTATGTACATTACTCAATATTAATGTTATTATTTTGACAAATATGGCTCACAACGTTGATATTATAACAGGGCGGAACCAAAACAAATTTTGTGAATAGGACGTGTGCCTGCGATTGGCATGAAAAGAACCTTTTGTCTTAAACAATAGCAGACAGAACGCGTGCAAACATTATTGAATCAAACAAGGAAAATCCTGCTCGAAATCGACCAAAAACATTCGAATGAGGCGAAAGAAAATGAAAAATACTGCTGAATTATGAATATTGATGAATTGGATTCACCGTGTATTAAGTTTAGGGAGATCGCTCACTAGAACGGAATTCCGCCACCAATTGCTTCAGATTTGTGTGGTATAAAATATGTGGCGTCACCTAATTTGTGTGGCATTATCAAATTAGTGATAAAATCAAACTAATAATGCATGATGTATTCGCTTAGATGCCATGGTAAGCGGTACCAATTGATTCTTAGTTACATACCGAAAGGGTTAAATGGTAACGGGATTAATATGACTCTACACGTCTATATATCTATCTGTATCTCCTTAACTGATAGACAGTTGAAATTGTCACAGATAAGTCCATGTTATAACAATAATAATAGCTCCCTTCACCGATTGCAGTGACGGTAGCCGATTTTGTTGAAACTACGCAGGAGTTGTTTTATAGTGCTTAAGAGTGTGCGCAATTCACAATAACACTCCCTCTTCCTTTTACTCTCATTTCTCAGTGGGTCGGTAAACCGACACGACTGGCGAGAAAACAGGCGCAGGACCGACTTTTTACTCGTGAGAATATCAGGTGATCAGCATTGTCCTAACCAAATTTGAAAACATAATTTTTTGTTATTCCAACGCATGAATCGAACACGACGAACACGCGCTAAGAGCTAAGTTTTGAACCACTTTACCACGGGGCGATCAATTCCATGTTTACTTTGCAATCTAACCTTTACCACCGTCAACGATCAAAGCTAGTCAATCCTTTGCCTTATCTCACCGGAAGGCGGTGACGGGTGAAGGCTGCATTGTCCTAACCAAATTTGAAAACATCATTTATTTTGTTCCTACGCGACAATCGAACCCACGACCTCCGGGGCAAGAGCGAAGCTCTGAACCACTAGAATGTTACATAATATATAACTATTGCATAATCTTGTAATTCATTTTAAAAATATTTATGTCAACGTCAGATTGACATATATATGACAGTGATGCCTGCCGGGGTGAAACTGTTATTTATTTAAAATATACTATGTATTTTACAATCACAAGAATATAATATTTTATTATTGTTTAAAATGCTTAATACAGTGTGTAAAAAGAGCAGTCACTATAAGTTTGAGATACGAATATACTACCTTTCCTCATTTTGGAAATGTATTTTTTTATGGTCAAAAATTAAAAAAAAAATATTTACTTTTCACCATTTATTTTTTTTATCGCAAAAATAGCAATAAAGCAAAAATTTTTTTTTTTTAATTTTTGTAAAAAAGAAAAAAAACTTACATTTCTAGACTGAGAAAAGATAGTATAATCATATCCCAAATTTATAGTGACTGATCTTTTTACACCCGTTATTTTAAATAATAATAAAATATTTTCCGCATTTGAAAAACGTGAAGTTTTCTGTTTGTTTGTAACCATTCGTGTGCCTATAAAACTCGAACTTGGCTAGATATTTGGAACGTAACCTTGTACTACTCTTTAAAGTTTTGTACATTTGGTGGTGATCAATAAAGTGAAGTGAGCAAGGGCCTTTACAGATATGCAGACTTGCTAATACAGACAATGAAATCTCAATAAAACTGTACAAAGTTCGTGCATTTAAAAGAGAACCGTTCCGATTTATGCGATCCTGGCATTTCACTTTTAACGTTCTATTTACATTGCTAGAGTTGGGACGAAATGGGGTTTTGTACCTCAGAAAATTTAAATTATTACATTTTGATGCAAAACCGAGCGTAAAATATTATCTTGACATACAGATTGTCTATGCGATAATTCAGGCTACAAAGTACAATAATTAGTCTTTTGGATGTTTTTTTAATTATGTTATTATTGGCATTATTATAACCTCCTGGTTAAAAAATAATGTAAAACGAAAATTATGGAAGTATCAATATAAATAATGAAGATATTAAACTATTGAATTTCATCTGCAAACGAGAAGGGAACAACCGATTGTGACGTCACGTTGTTAACCCTACATAGATATTACACTAAACTGGGTACAAATATTGTCTATTTTTAAATTAATGTATAAAAATTTATGTAATAAAAATTACTTAAAGTTAATACTAATTTTTATTTGTTTGTAATGTAATAATTATTTGTTGATATGTGTCGCAGATACCTGAAATAAATTTATTTTATTTCATTTAAATATCGTTTTGCGAGACAGAGATGGCACACTCAAGTGTGTACGCAATACAGAAAATCACTCTCTCCTCCTTCACTATCGTAGCCCAGTGAGACAGATAGCCGACATGACTGGCGGGAGATCAGTCACATGACCGACATTTTACGGGCATGCAAAAGTCGGATCCGACGCATGGATCATCTTTCGTGTCTGACTGAATTGTCCTAACCGAACTTGAAAACAACATTTTTTGTCGTTCCAACGCGGGAATAAACTCACGACCTCGTCGAGAGCTAGGCTCTAAACTTCATCATGGAGACGTTTCAAAAATATTGCTACGGGTAAATTTGTAGCCAAGCGATCCTGAGCCCGATCATCCGGCTGATGTGACCAAAATACGGGATACATAGTTATAAATCCCCCTGTGCTGTCAATATAAAAACTGCCTTCGGGGAAGCAGAAAACCGTACAAAACGAAAGGTTTCAACAACCAGAGTAAAGCATAACTATCACAGAGTTTTTTTTATTTCTATGGACGTCTCTCACTACGTCAATCTAGCCCGTCGCTAAGTATGCGAAGAACTTGTGTTACATATACCTACAACGAAAATATATTCAATACCTGCCAGATTGACGCGGTGTGAAGCGTTCATAGATATTATTGTGATTATTACTTTTACAATTTACAAATATTTAAGATTTCAATTATATTATTATTGAAATCTTCAAAATTTGTATGTATCGGTGGTATTCGAACCTGGGGCCTCCCTCTCGACCTCCAACGCACCACTACGCTACAGAAATAATCGAAACTTTAGTATGAAGTTAATGGTCTATAAGAAGAATACCATCATATTTACAACTCAACTCACCGCTTTGTAATAACAAAAATGTTAACTTAAAACCACTTACTATCATGTGGCTCAGCTCGTTAATGTGACGTCACGTATAATCACGCCCCCGACAACTAGGTCAATGTCGCGGTTATCTCCCGCCGTAACTGTACGGTAATCTCCTGTGAAATATAGTTGAGGTTAAATCTTTAGTTAGTGGGCTTAGTGAAACGGGCCAGGCCCCAAGACAATATAAGTCATAGTAAACAATAAATAGTTCAACAATGGACATCATTCATATTTCATACATTTCTGGTCCATAAATGAAAGTGCCGGCCATAAAAAACTACAATATTCGGATAGAATACATAATTTCTATAATTTTTTAATATGACGTCCAATTGTGCCCACAATGCTTACATCGTAATGCCGGCCAGCACTTTAAATTTTTTGGTCCAAAATGAATGATGTCCTATAGACATTACATTGCACTGATTTATGAATACATATTATAAAAGTCGTTCGAATTCCCTCTGTCTGTTTGTACGGGATAATCTTAGAAGATACAAAGCCGATTTAAATGTACTCTAGTAGATAACGGGAGAATCGAGAAAAGTTTATGTATATTATTTGTTTACAAATTTTGGTAAATACCTAAACAAATTCAAGTTTAATTAAAATAACTTAATCATTAGTTAAAATTGTTTAATATATTATGTTTAACGAAGTCTGCTAGTACACTATAAAATACAATAACATTTAAGAAAAAAGTAGTTTAAAATTGAACTGGCTCAATCCAAAATTCAAATTTGTTGGGAAATGGCAAAAATGTGATTTGAGCATGGGTCAATTCTAAAAGTGAGATAAAACAGTATGTTTGATTCTTTTTATTTATACTATATATATATATATATATATATATATATATATATATATATATATATATATATATATATAATTTATCGTTATATATAAAAATATATAACGATAAATTATAGCGCTTACTGCATTCACGATTACTTTAGCAAAAAAGATTTTATTTGTTAACATAAATAAAAATTGCTTCATCTTATTGAAGCTACAATGCCATATTATACTCAAAAAAAAAAGACATTGACACGTCTCGTTTTACGACTCTTATATTATCGGGGGCACGGTACAGACAACAACGATACATCTACACATGTATATAGTAAGTAGACATGTTTACCACCCACACTGACGCATAAAATATATATTCATTAATAATTATGAAAAAAAAAACTAATATTAAACATCATGAAGAGTGAAGAAATATTTTTTTAGAGAACCTAAATTGTTCACATGACGATTATAAAATACCTATTACATATTATTATTTTAAAGATATATAAATATCATAGAATATTTAATAACATTATTTAAGAACTGTTTGTAATCTTTAAATAAGAAAATCAAAAGAGTTGAGAACGTGGGTAAAAATTTAACAACCATTTGGTTGTATCATACAAAATTGAACTAAACAGTCCTCTAATAGTTTCATAAATACTAAAGTACGATATAAAAATACTTGACCTTGAAAATGTCGCAGAGACCGATAAAGGAACTCTAAAACTTTTCACCAAATTAAGTTCTGACTTGGACTTGCGCGCTCCGTAGAGCTCTGTAGCAGTGCTACGAGATCCGTAGAGCGCTACGCACGCATCACTTGAGTGCTACGAGCGAACTTCGTGTGAGTGGAGTGAAGTGGGTACAAGTGTGATGAAGTGACAGTGATTTAAAAAGAAACCACAACTTACAATGTACGAGAAACGATTTTTTTATTTATTCAGGTCAGTTTAAAATTAGTTTAAGATGTTTATTTCACGCGTAAAATATTTAAGTATCGTAACTTGTTTTACAGGTGTTTAAAACTTTGCTGGCTAATTATAAGACGATGCATATTAAATTTTATCTTATAATTAATTACCCATTATAACAGTACAGGGTTTTATAGTATCTTTTTAATAGGTACAGACCTATTAATAGACTTTTCTCTGAAATTCATTTCCATATTATGTTGGCATATAATTTTAGTCCCTTTAATTATTATAAATGAATAAATAATTATTCGTGTTACCTAATATTACTTACGAGCTATGCCGCCGGACATTTTTTTCACACAATTATTATTTTAAATAGGTCATAGTTCAATAATTATATTTCAATTTCTCATATCAGTTTCGAAATATTTTTTTATTATAATTATATTAAATATTTTTTTAATATTAATTGGGGTATTTTTAGTCTATAAATATTCGTGGAAGTTCAGGGTAGTTTTAAACGGTTTGTATGCCCAACGAAGTGGGCACGGGTCAGCTAGTTTATTACGTAAATTTGGTCTACAGTCATAGATAGCTATAGATTTCTACATCACGCTATTGAAATAACGACAAATAATGTATATATAAAATAAAAGGCTCGAAAGTTTAAATGATCGTTAGCATAGGCTCTTTAGAAAAGTTTTGAACTCAAATTCCCCCGAGGTTTCTACTCAAACTAAACCACAAGTGAACCGGTAGTCAATAATTAAAGTTAGATAAAGCTAATATCATAGTTTACCTAGCATAGTAATTTTCCCTAACAAATCTTCTGCTTCTTTTATATAAAAACATTTTCATGTAAAAATGTTGTCAAGACGAGCCTACACAGCTTACCCTGTGAAAAAGTTATCAGATATCGTATAAAGCCAAGCTCTACATTACACCTTAATCAAAATCTATCAAAAAGTGGTTAGATCTCATGTAGAACCAAAATTCTTGACCTATGCGCCCTTACTTCACCAGGCTTAACTTCACTTTCGCTACATTGCAGTTAAAACGTGATGCTTGGCCGTTTTATTTCGCACACGATTAATGAATTCGTATGAAATGTTCGTAACGGTAGCAAAACGGTCAAGTATCACGTTTTAACTGCAATATAGCGTAAGTGAAGTTAAGCCTGGTGAAGTAAGGGCGCATAGATCAAGAATTTTGGTTCTACATGAGATCTAACCACTTTTTGATAGATTTTGATTAAGGTGTAATGTAGAGCTTGGCTTTATACGATATCTGATAACTTTTTCACAGGGTAAGCTGTGTAGGCTCGTCTTGACAACATTTTTACATGAAAATGTTTTTGGTGGGATTTCATTTATTTTTGTAAGCTGGTTAATGGACTTTTTTTAATTTAAAGATAACCTATTTTGACCCCGAGCCTTTACTTACGGAAAATAGAACAGTCAGCGCCTTAGCCTAGTGACGCCTAGTGACGTCGACTGATGTCACTGTCAATATTATACCGTGTATAAACTTTCACCGCAATTTTTAAGAGGTAGAGGCCGATTTTCAAATAATTGTCTCGTCCATATTTCTTTATTTGTTATATTATTATATTATATATAAATATAAATTATAAAATTTACGTTATTTTATTGCTGGAGTGAAACTTCTTATTTGGATATCCTAGGATGCCACTAGTATAAATTCAACACTAATAATTCGAGAATTTGAGAATTACTTATATATACGAGGGAGATTGCCTTTAATAAAGCATGTTGATACTTATTTAAATAATACAGTCAGTCAATAATAATATCGTATGTAGACGACGGTCACCGCCATCTGTTTGTCACTAGAGGTACTAATTCTTGTACGGCTCTTATAAACTTATGCTAAGTGCATACACCTAAGTGCAACTTAGCATTTTTGAAGGAAAAAAAATGTACTTAGTTTTATTTTTGAAAAATAGCATTAAGGTTTTCTTTTGATAATGGCCATCTTTAAACGTCATGACGTGACGTGTTAAAAACCATATTATTATTATGTTAATAGTCATAAGATTAAACACTAAAATAAACTTCTTTATTATTTAACAACTATTACATAAATAATTAAAAACTAATTTAAGTATAATTAACACTAAAATTATTTATACATTGATCGTGTAATATTTTCGTTTATTGTTATCATTATAACGTTACCGACTGTTAAAATATGTATTGGTAAATGTATGTTTAGATGTTTCACAGTTCCAAACATAGATTGCGCTGTAAGCTACCTACATCGCGCTATCGATGTGTCGAATGGTTTTTACATAAGATTCCCTCTAAACACAATAATTACGTTATTGTAACATCAGCGAGAGCTTCTGCCGGACCGATTTCGAGTGATCGACGTAATATTTTGTTTATATACACTGTCAACAAATTACTACTTGCTGCCTGTTAATCCTTACCCAATTTTTACTTACCAAATATATAATACCTAATTTTAAATAAGTGGATAAAAAACTATTTTTCTCATATATATATTTTTCATTTACAAAAAGTCGGTCACCGATTAATAATCGTAATAAAATAGAATATACTTATTGCAGTAGTGCAACGCACTCAAATAAATAAAGTGGGATAGAAATAATATGGAGCAAAAATCTGACCGATTATCGGTCCTACAAAAAGTAGGTCTTATTTTTTTTATGTACTTGTATAATATTGTATAATATAATATTTCTTTTATGTATCATATCCGTATTATAAACATATTAAACATCCATTTTGTACCGTCCACCATATTGGATTCAAAATGGCGGCATTTATATTTTAATAATTTTTTTGTTGGTTTTGTAGCAATAACAGCTTACATAAATAATATCAGCTTACTAGGACGTCAGGAAGTACCTTATGAATTTTGATGATCTATAAATGAGTCAGTGACGAAATCTGGGGTTTTTAGACATTGATAAAATCTAATGTATAATAGCTACAACATTAAAACTTTGTATGTTTCATGTTTTTACTGGTGTCATTATATGTTGAAATTTTCAACTATGTAGCATCATCGAAAGCAAAGTTATGAGAGTTCAAAAAAACGACGAAACCTTTCGAGAAAAGGTAGGTAGTGCCCTTGCGCTTCGCTTGGCTCGTCTTGACGCGGGCACTCCCGTGCCCCCAGATTCCTGTTCGTTAGTCTCGCTAACACTCGAGAACGTCTGAACTGATTCGGCTATTTTTAGTCTTGAAGTATTCGTGGAAGTCCAGGTAAGGTTTAAACGGTTTGTATGCTCAACGAAGTGGGCACGGGTCAGCTAGTAAATTATAATAATATTATTATCATCACAAAAGCCTAATAGAAATTAAAGCGTTAATATAAATTGAGTTCTTTTAGTACTAATTTTTAAGGATACAAAATTAAACATATTAATTTTGTATCCTTAAATATACCGACCGACTTTAACTTTGTATTTAATTAATTAATCTGATTCATCGAATCGAATATCAATTAAAGTATTCACACGGATACTCAAATAAATTTTTTTGTCATTTTCAGTGCCGCTTTTCTAATTTACAGACAAAATTAGAATCTGTGGTGTTATTTTATTATTAACTAGCTGACCCGTGCCCACTTTGTTAAGCATACAGATTGTGATTCATTCATTGTGGTTCACCGTTTAAGCCTTCCTGGGACTTCCACGAATATTTCAAGACTAAAAATAGTCGAATCGGTTCAGCCGTTCTCGAGTTTTAGCGAGACTAACGAACAGCAATTCATTTTTATATATATAAGAAAAAGAAGATGAGGAACTGTAAGTGTAAAGCAAAATTGATCGAACAAACGAACAGCAGAATATGTTTTATACTGCACTAAATATGGTACATACCCGATCGAATTCATTGTAATATTGGTCCCCAAAAATCTACTACTAATCCGTAAAAATATTAAATATATGAATATTGAAAATATTTCCGTAAAATATCGTACATTTATAACGTCCACAATATCTAATTTACAAATTAATTTTACGATCCATAAAACTTTTAGGTTTTTTTATTCATAAAATTATACATGCAATAAATGATGAAATTGACACTTTTATGGCGGAATGTGAATAAATAATTGGCACTTTACCCTCGGATGAAAATAGATGGGTTTTAATGTCGGTGTGTGTATGTATTGTCTGCGACTTCGGAGCTCCCAAATCATCATTAGTTCGTTCTCTGCTTGACAATATGAGGGTTTAAATATTCTATACTGTTTATACTTATAATTAAAGACGTGAGTGGATGAAAGAACATATGTCGCATTTTTGGATTTTCGCTGTTTTTTGCATGGATGAAGGTATAATGTGTATATAAACAATTCTAGACCTTAAAAAATATACATTTTTGTCTAATTTTGGAATTAACAACTTAATGAAGGCGTTATGTGCACATTTTTAAAATTCAATAATGGATGAAGGTGCTATGGGTACATATCCCTTTTAAATAAGAAAAGCATGTAGAACTTTTAGTTTTCTAGAGCGGAAGAAAGACCTATGTGTGTCTTTGAACTGGATGAACGTATTATGTTCCATACATATAACCGTCTTCCATATCCGGAGGCAAGATACTGCTCAACTTGGCGAGGCAGGTAAGGTCACTGACCTTGCCTCCGGATCTGTGTAAGATAAATAATATTAAATATGAACACAAGCACAGCATTTAAATAACTTGATATATACCTTTTATACATATATTTAGTAACTTTTAAGAAAGTAGTCGTTTTTTTAACCTCTGGTAAAATTTATACACAAGATACATACTGATATTCTTAATTATATATATTAAACCATAGTTATGAAGTGATTATGACATAATTTTTTATACAAATAATGTTTTATTATTACTTATTTAACAAAGAATACGATTTTTGCACAATACGTTTTGAAATTATCTTAAAGTTTTTTTTTCATCAAACAGAAAAGAATTTCATAGTTTGAAATTTGAATATCTCTTTAATTTCTGCCAATCACAAGCTATAATACACTGTAATGTTTGCATAGAAAATATTAATTTGAAATTTTGAACGCCAATATTACGCTAATTTGACATTAATTTTCCCGCTCTTTTGAAAATTAGATGCAACGCGCTGCTTGTGGTTGTCAAAAAAATAGAATACCTAACTGTGTTAATCAATATTGCTGAATTACATAAACTATCAGGCAGGAGTTAATAAAATATAAAGAGTAAAACAATAAGTGGAAGCTGCACTCGGCCATAATTTGGTTAAATTACCAGTGAAAGACATTGTTAATTAAAAATATAACTTCAAAATTTGCCCGCGAAGGCAAGTTTTTTATTTGTCATGAGAACTTGTTATTTAATGATACTAGCAATGCCCAATTTATGTTAAACTGATTACTTTTATAAATCTGTATGCGTGTAATTTGTATGTGGATTTGAGTATGTCAAATTGCGATTCGCGTGGTTAACAATTTTAGGCTGCAACTTTATAACCGTGTGATGTGTGTGTAAGGATCATCCCACCAAAAACATTTCATTTCATTTTTGTTGCCAAGACCAGACTACATAGCTTACCCTGTGAAAAACTTTTATCAGATATCAAAAAAAAAAACCCAAGCTCTAAACCTACAAGCTCTTATACTACCCCTTAAGCAAAATCTATCAAAAAGTGATCAGATCTCATCTCATGTAGATCAGATCTCATGTAGAACCAAAATTCTTGACATAATATGCGCCCTTATTGTACTAGGATTAGCTTAACTTACTCTACATTTCAGTTAAAACGTGATACTTGGCTGTTTTGGGTCATGGATGTGTATTAAATTTGTGTATTATATAATAAAAATCTTAAATATGTGTATAGTATAAAAGTATTAAATATATATTTCCGTTGTCGACCTGTAACACAAGTTCTTCGGATACTTAGCACAGGGCCAGATTGACGTGGTGTAAAGCGTCCATTGATATTATTATTTTATTATATATATTATTATTAATTCTCAGAGAAGAATAGGCGGTTTTTGTTTGATTAATATTCATTTTTTCCAATTTCATAAGTAACTTATATCCTTTCAATGCAATGTTCACTGTTAATTTGATATTTTTCTTGTGAAAGGAGGACATATGTTCAGTTTTTATTAAAAAAAAGCACAAAAATAATTTAATTTGTTTAATTTTTCTCATAATATAAAAATATTAAACTGTTTACGCCGCTTGATACAGTCTTTAGATCAATTTACTTAATACTTTACGAAATATCCCTAAATGTTTATACGAATACCACGAACCGGTGGTAGGCATCATGTAGGACAATTCTATAAGTGTTATTTAATAACCTATATGGAAATAAAATGTTTTGATTTTGATTTTGATTTTGAATGTTTATACGAAACTTTAAACTCGATTTTCTCGAAATTAGAATTTTGCGACATATGACCTTCATCGACTCATGTCTTCAATTATTATGTTTGTATGTTAATAGAAATGTATTTTTATAAACTTATTCTGAACATTACCTATTCGCTATATCCTTGTAGTTTGAAGATACATCGGGATATAGATAAAAATGAGGAATAGTCATCTCGATATTTTCCTGCGATAAGGTGAAGGTTTGAAATCCGTTTATTTATGGAATACATTCTTGTGTGATATTTCTTGTAAACAAGGGAATGCTTTTAGAAACTAAACCCCCGAGGGGTGAAATGATATTTAAGCTCAGACCGTAACGTTTGAAAAAGAAATCTAAAAATAAATGTGCCTTTTATTTGCATGTTTTATTTCAGTCTATGATATCCATATTAGTTAGTAAATACATTTGATAACTTAAAACCTATATTAATATAATAAAATACGTTTTCTGAACGGGAACTACCCAAGCGAGAAGAACCGACGTAAGAAACTCGCGTGGGGCCACTTTAACTGAAAGATAGAAAATTTATCTTTTAAAAAAACGTATATCTATACTTATATTATATAGCGGAAGAGTTTGTTTGTTTGTTTAAACGCGCTAATCTTACTAACTACTGGTCCGATTTAAAAATATTTTTTTTTGTTGGATAATCCATATAATATAGAGGAAGACTTTAGGCTATTTATCATTACGCTGCGACCAATAGGAGCGAAGCGTCAGTGAAAAATGTTACAAAAACGGGAAAAATTATTCATATTTGGGGACTTTCGCTGCGTGCGCTGCATAAACGGTTTAAGTCACTCAAAAACCACGCGAACGAAGTCGCGGGCACAGCTAGTATTTACATATAAATATGTCAAAACTAATGACTTATTGCTATCAATACTAGTTATGCATTTAAATGTTAGTCAATTGGAAATCGGAAAATTGGTCAACTGCATGCAAGATTTGACCACACACTACATGAAACTAAATAAGATCCTGTATTAGACTCCACGTGTAACCTCGCTGACTGTGGCGATGAAGTGGCCAACGCCCTATCAGTGTTCATTATGGTGAGAGCACAAGTTTGTTAATTAAGGTCGATAGCTCAGCTTGTTTACGAGTGCCGTATTGGTGTTGCGCGCGACTTTTCACGTAGTTACGTAATACTTATGTATTGTGGCATTAGAATACTGCCTTGTTACTTGATTGCACCCCATAAAAACAATGCCACGGAAGTACTTTCACAGTAAACTTTACACAGGTGGCACATACACAGTACTCACCCTAAAGTATTATCACTCATTCATTTTACACCTTGTATAGATAGCAACATACTTTTCCGTGACTTTAGTTTTTTTTATATCGATTGTTTTGAATATCGATTCCGAGTATAGAGTTAACTGTGAAAGTGATAATGAGTTATAATATAGCCCGTATAAACCAAGATAATTAATGTATTTAAAAATGGAAAACTAAGGGATTATCTGTTATTGTTATGAGCACCCCCCCCCTTTTTTTTCACCCCCTTCTACACTTTTGATAGCGCTGTATTGTTATATTTACTATATTTGTGGCCAAAACTGCCGACTATTTCAAAACTCGTTAGTTTGTGAGTGTATGGGACAATTGGGTTATTTAACGAATATAAAATTTATTTACTTTTGGACTCATTGGGCAGATAATCAAAAATATGAGCAAAATCTAAAATAAGAATTAGGATAAGTTTTAAAACATTAAGGACGTCCTTACTGTTTTAAAACTTTGTTAACTTAGTTATGTTTTAAAGAATCCTTCACATTGCTTAGTGAAATACGTATTTCACCAAGCAATGTTAAAGTTCACAATGTGAAGGATTCTTCGTTAAATATCATGTTATCCCTCTCTTATTTCCTATCATTGAATGAAAAGGCATGATAATTAAACTCGCCGTTAACACTAACATGCATTGCTGAAATCGGGACTTAAGTTTGTAACAATTAAATAAAATTATCTATCTCTGTCTCGCAAAACGATATTTGTACGCTGGTTGGCGAAATGACTAGGTAGGATTAACGTTACGTTACAATCGGTAGTTCCGTTCTCGTTCGCATATTATATATTTTAATAGTTTAATGTCTTAATTATTTTTAATTGTATTTAAATAATTTTAGTTTTACATTATTTGTTAGGGAGGGGTGGGGAGGTATAATAACATCAAATATAAAAAATATATTCAATATACTAATTAGATACTTATGAAATATATTTTTTATATATAATTAAGTGGCCACCAATTATAATAGGAAAGAATCGGGGTGATTAACCTGACGCATAGTCCATAAATTTCAGATCTTCAATAATTATTCTTAAAGATATAATATTAGGTATTCAAGTTGTAGTCTAATAGTACTCATTTATATTCTTATCTCGGAGCCAAATTGACAGAAATTAGTACTTATTTAAAGTTTATTACCTAAATGTAAAAGGAAACTTTTCAGCCAAGTAATATTTTAAGGAATATTAATATTGCTCACGAAGAGCGCAAAAAAAATTTAAAACGCGTGGAATTTTTAGATAAAAGTGGCCTGTATCCATGTTTCTTACGAGATTAATACGACAAAATATGAATAACAATTCATATTAACCATCTTACTGTAACATATTTTTGTAAATAAGATTTTATATTTTGTCTTACTTTATGTCTGTGCAAAATCATAACGAGCTTGGCAGTTGAATCCTAATGATATTCAAATGGGTTTTGCAAATAAAACAAATATTTGCTATTTATAAATACTTTATTGTCTGTCAAAAAAACGACGGATTATGTCTCTACAAAATATAAAAACAACAGAGCCAAAAATTCACTTATACAAGGTATAAAATAAATGAGTGATAATACTTTAGGATGTGTGTGGGCCTCCTATGTATAGATTACTGTAAAAGTACGAGTGCTGAAATACTCACTTTTAACTTTCATGTTTTTATGAGAAATGCTCCAACATCATACATACATATACAATATTTAAAAAAGTAACTCTTTCAACTCTGGTACTATGTCAGTATAATATACATAGGAGGCACATACACACCCTAAAGTATTATCACTCATTTATTTTACACTTGTAGACTGAAATACTAAAGCATCGATACCTAGTAAGTGCATCATTAACTTTCATGTTGCAGCTGAAACCTAGTAAGTAACTTTAACTATATTCAAACCCTTGCAAGTCTCTGGACTTTTACCTATTTTGCGAAATGCTTTTATAGTAGGGGAGCCCATAATGCAAAATGTGTAGTTACTCGAGCGTTGCGGGGACCTAGTAGGTTTTGGTGATAAGATGTTAGGAGGGAAAAAAAACATATGATAGTTTTTTTATTTCAGTAGTGGAATGAGCGGAAATTACCCCCCTATTAAAACTTTGAAACAATAAGATTGTAATGAAATAGTATTTTAATATAGTTTATTTATCGTTAGAATCGACAAGACTGACAAGAGTATATAGAGTAAAAAGTAACTCAATTATTTAAAAATATTGAGTTACTTTTTAAATTTTACATAAGTCCCTATGAGCTTACCTGACTTTTAAATCATCAGTGCTTTTGGTTTGAGCTTCTTTGATACCTGCTTAACATCTCCGAGTTTAATCTGACGTATCGAATTAAATTTTTGATACTTTTTAAAAGTTTTTTTAACCCCACCAATCAAATTTTAATAAATCACGCCTAGATTACCAGAAGTGGGATACATATACTATCTTAATCTGACGCGCTCGAGTTACTACTAAAATCCCCTCTTCGGCTCCCCTATGTTAACTTTAAAGTGTTCTCCTGTAAAATTTTGTTTTAGACCCTTCCTAGGTTCCAGTTTGGGGCAGACGTGAAGATGCAACTTACTCAATCACAAAATAACTTACGACAGTTTTTATAAACACTCAAATATACATTATCAGCTGTACACACAATTCCGTTTTAATATTCCAGAGGTAATTACAATATAAAGACTGGGGTTTATTAAAATCAAGTGTTTTCATTCTTAATGAACCCTCATTACTACTTTATTAATACAGAATGGCCAACAGACGCGTAATTAAGAGAAAATCATACTTATTCAGGCTTACTACTTATATTTTACTGAAGTAAATTAAAAGTACAGTCATGCGTATTTAAACATGGACACGCAGTTATTTGTAAAGAAATGTAAACAATTTTTCCATTGTTATCTTAAAAATAAAGACTCCTTAAGTACGCGTATCAATTATAATTACAATTGGGCGCTTTCACACCGCGCTAATCTGGATCCGTGCGAAGTTCTCGAAGATCTCGAGGTCTGGACACCGGAATACTTTTATATTATGCTTTGATATTATAATATATTAAGAATTTTATTATAATTATATACGCATCTTTAATAGTCATTATACATCCATAGTCTGTCGCCTCCGTGGTCTAGTGGTTCCGACCCGGAGTGGGTTCGATTCCCGCGTTGGAACAACAAATAATGTTGTTTTCAAGTTTGGTTAGGACAATCAAGTAAGCTGATCATCTGATTGCCTGACAAGAAAGATGATCCATGCGTCGGATGGGCATGTAAAAAGTCGGTCCTGCGCCTGTTCTCTTGCCAGTCGTGTCGGTTTACCGTCCTTTGCAGCGTCTTTGTGTATTGCACACACACTTGGGCACCATAAAATAACTCCTCCTCCTGGCTTGGTTTCAATGAAATCAGTTACCGACACCGAAATCGCTGATGGGAGCTATTGTACATCTATTACCCAGGACCATTTAAAACTTTATGGTCCATAGGCGGGATTCGAACGCGTGACCTTTTGACCACTGAGGTCTTTTGACCACAGATATATCAATACTGCATGAACAGTGGGTAGTCCTAAAGTTACTTCACGTCGTGATCCATCAAAAGTACTAAGTCAGACTTGGAACATAACAATAAAGCTACGTTTCCACGATAGTTTTTTTGTGGTTGCGTTAAATCCAAGTATCGAGTGTAAAAGTTTGACAGCTCTGTTCGATTTCTATATAATATACAAAGACAGACCAAATAGTGGTTCTCTTTCCCTTACAGGAGCCAAATGCCAAAGGCTTTCAAAATTTTAAATTAGTTTTTTTCTCTCCTATTTTCGTTCGTCAAAAATAAAGAGAATACTAAATACTTGACACTGGCATAATGTTGCAAAAAGCGACGATTTGTCTATTATAACAGAAGAAGTTTCTATATTATATTTTAACATAATTTCATCAACAATAAACAAAGGTGGCCAACTAATATCTAATATAAGTTAAGCAATAACAACTTACTAGTTGTAGGCCCAAAACCACCTTTTTACACCACCAATCGGTGGAAACATCCTTCACTGGTGTTCTGTTCCTATTGGCTAAGCATGACAATAACGTATAGCTATTGACGAAAAATAGGTTAAGTAACACTGGAATGACTATTCAAATCGGACCAGTTATTTCCGAGATTAGTGCGCACAAGCAATTTCTTCAGCTTAATAATATAGCTAATATAAATAAAGTGTAATTGAAAAACATCTTAAATTTAATCTAACTTATTCCACAGTAATAATACACAAATGAGTATTTAGCGAAGTAGAAAAAAGTGCAAGTTATTTATGTATTTTACTGTGTAACTAGCTGACCCATGCCCACTTCGTTGAGCATACAAACAGCATATTTTCTCACCGTTTATTCTTCCCTAGACTTTCACGAATATTTAAAGACTAAAAATAGCCGAATCGGTTTCAACAATTCATTTTTATATATAAGATAGCTGACCCGTATCCACTTTGTTGAGCATGGAAACCGTGTAAACTTCTACGACTTCTACGAATATTTCAAGAGTAAAAATAGTCAAATCAGTTCAGCTGATCTCGAGTTTTAGCGAGACTAACGAACAGCAATTGATTTTTATACAGCCCGTGTTACTCAGTGATAATGTAGCTTTCTAATGAAAAAAGAATGATTAAAATCGGCCTAGTACTTTTTTAGTTAAGTCGTTACATACGAAAATACAAATGTTTCCTCTTTATAATATTAGTGTAGATGTAGATATCCACTAAAAACATCCAGTATATTCAACAATATACAAAACTCTATTACAATAATACAGTATCATTTATTGTAATAAAGGCGTATTTAAAGTTGTTTACGGCGCGTGGATAATACTTTAACAGAGCCACATCTTCAGTGTTCCGCGCGGTAATATATCACGGAGGTAAGCCGGATCGGAGAGTGCAGTAAAGTGCATTTTGAGGCTCTATACTTTTATTTTCACTTCACAAAGGAGTTATGGGTATTATATACCTTAAATGCCTTATTCATGGAAATATAATGTACCGAGCACGTTAAAGTTTTTTGTTTGTACTGTAACACTACACTTTATCTGTGTAATATCTTGAATATATCTAACTCGAGAGTCGAGTCAAATGTCAATGTGAAACTACACTATATAGGTACTAACCTACATTCGATTTTCAACTCAATGAGATGATGCTTATCAGGTTGAAAATGGAACATATTATATGTCGTGTTATCAACTTAGCAATAAAATACTCTACGCTGCTGCGCTCTTTTTCAGCACTCATATTTTTCCCCGCACTGGGATATTCCGGTAATAAAGTTTATGTACCTATATTCGCAAAAAAAAACAAAAAAGAAAAAAAAGCATACATTTCTAGAATAAAAAGTGTTAAATCATAATCAAAAGTTAACTATAGCTTTGGGATATGATTATACCTACTACCTGGATCTCGATTATCGTGGCTCGGACTTCGTTTCGAACGACATTCTATTCTGCTTGGACGCACGTCAAATTATGCGCGCGCGAGCGGGACAGACTGACAATAGAAACGATATTCGAGCTACGAGAATCAGGGTGAATGGTCTTCTTAATCACTTTAATATAGCTGCTGTTAGAAATTTTATGTAGAAAATAATATATCATAATATGCCTTGATATGATCAATAATATATTATAGCTACGTGTAGAAAATAATATATCATAATATGCCTTGATATGATCAATAATATATTATAGCTACGTGTGTGACGGCCCTAATATCTCGCAGTAGTCTCAAGATATTAGCTCGAAGCGGTCTCGCCCGGTCTTTGTGATTATGACAGTTATAACCGAAGTTTGGAGTGTGTTAGATTAATTTAATGTTGGTGTTTTTATGCTACTTGAATTCTTTTATGGTCTTATTTGAAAGTTAAGAGTGGATCTTTGTTGAATAAGTGAATCCATCTAATTTTCTGTCCTGATTTTTCATTCTCAAAAACAGATAATGTTTAAATAAACTGGGCTATTTAAGTAATCTATCTCGAGAAAATCTTAAAAATAGCGTATTTACAAACAACTTAAACTTGTAATACGAAACAGCGAACTACGGTTTTTGTGACGTCATTGCAAAAGTTTTGCGATAAAAATTATACAATATTTAAAAAAAAAATTAATCGCGTCTATCGAAACTTTTTTACTAGATATAAGTTTGTCATCAATAACTACTTAATTTGTAAATATAAACTACCCAATTTTAAAGCAAGAAGATTTATATATGGGATATGTTTGTGTATATTATGACAATGCGATACTGATGATGAATATTGTAAAATGGTGCGAAAATTTAACGATTTCGGTTAACACAAATGAGGAACACGATTATAATTACAATGGCGGTTACAGATTTACATATATTGTGTCAAATGGAATAACTGCAATATGAGTTCACTTGTCACGAAAACAAATACGTATGATATTAAATCAGGGTTCCCCCATACATGGTTTTCACTTGATTAGTATCAAGCAAATTTTTCGTGAGTACGTTCATTTTGATGAGTCGCCCAAAAATTTCTTGGACGGAACTCTTGTTTATGGTAGCTAACAGAGATAGCAAGAATAAAGTTTGAGGATTTGGAGATTCCAAAATATATTTTTTTTTTGATAAATCTCAAGATAATGATCTAAATTATCCGATCATTATCAAAGAGTTCCCTCTTGCCAACTTGTATCGATAACGAGGTCATCTTAAATTATTAGTAACCAGCTGATTTTGTTTTTATTACTTAGTTAATATTAGACATAATTGTCCTACAAATTGCGTGGTACGTTATCCCGGTCCTACGCTCGAAAGTTGAGATTTTTTTTATCCTTACTAACTCTGTTAGCTACCATAAACAAGAGTTCCGTCCAAGAAATTCTTGGGTGACTCATTATAATGAAACTACTCAAGAAAAATTTGCTTGATACTAATCAAGTGAAAACCATGTGTAGTGTTTGACAACTGATTGCCTCTTTACCGCTGGAATATACCATGTACAGGACACATAGAGTGGGGATAGTATTACCATAACCGCAGTGATGGATAGACGTGTCTGACATATAATATGGTAGTTATTACTAGCGGTACACAGAGTCAATTCTTATATGTGCATACTACAAATGGCGACGAGGATAAACATACTAGTAAGTCAGTGATAAGGTCAGTAAAATTTATTTAATTTTGTAAATCGCGTGCGTATTAAGAAACAAAATTGAAAAGGAAGGATGAGCTCATTGGCACTTGCACACTGAGGTATTATTATTATTATATTGTATTGGAATTCATAAGTTTCAAAGATATGAAAATGGTATTCTACGCATATTATGGATCCAATAGTAAAATTATATGGTTATCTAAAATGGCGAATTCATTATTTAAATTAATGGTTGACGTGTAAAATAAATGACATCTAAAGTTCTAGCTCCTCTAAATGTCGAAAAATTTATAGTTAAAACACGTTTGTATAAAAAAAGGAGGCGGAAGCTGCATAATGCCCGTCTTAGGGTTCATCGGGATTTTCAATATTACACTGTTCTCACAAGTGCAAGCACGATTTTGATACGATATTCCTCATGATAGGCAATGATAGGCAAGTGCCTATCTCTCGACTCCATCATCACATCAGTTCGACAGTATCATATTGTTGTACTGATCAGAACTACATAAAGTTGCCAATTTCTATAACGGTACGATAGTTGGAAGATGGATAAATTAGTTACTTTCCATTACAATATTAGTTATAAACAGACCAACAAATAAAAGGGTGTTTATAAAAAGTGTGTAATTACACTTTCACTAAAATATGTGCGTATAGTGGATCTTGACAATACTCTAATACTAGCTCAGTTCATATTATTATATGGAAAATTTAAACTTGATCTTTTTGTAAATATTTATTATATGATAATATCGGGTCGATAAGGCATCCAGATAAGAGAACCGACAGTTAGTTATAGTATACGTATATAGTAAAATGGACAGTTAATTATATTATGAATAATATTGGAGAGTTGAAAACAGATTAAAATAATATTCAGTTGTTTCAACTCTTAAATTAATATAGTGTAGATAGGCAGTGTCTATAAAGTCCACATCAATTGTTTTGTTGTGCTGTGCACTTGCAACTGTAATAGTTATACTGTAAAAGGCGCAACAGCTATTAATTTTTAAGCAAAAACATGTAGTCTGTCCTTGGTTTTGTTGTTTATATTATATCTCTTAATACAAAACATAATCTAAGACCAATATGTTAATTATTATTATACACAATGCATAATTGGGATTCCTTTAATTTAAAAAATAATTAAGGTTTCATTATATGAATTCACTTGAAATTTCAAGTAATATAAATGAATTACTCAAGGATATTGTAAGCCCCTTACAAGACTGGCTGGCTGGCTTACTTGGTTTATTGAATTTGTTAATACATAGGTATATAGCAGATTGTAGTGAATAAACAAAAACCTTTATTGTAAAACCCTTCTCATAAATACTGTACTTTGTATCCTACAAGTGACTGCAAGATGAAATAGATTTATATGTTAGTTTAATCGCATTAGATATGGGTTCTAAATCAGTAATTAACCGTGACCGGAAACTATAAAAATGTGTTATTAATTTCTGCGAACAAGTACAACTCATATTTAAATTTAAAAAAAAAGAAGTTTCAAATACTATGTAGCTTTGGGTGATACAAACTGTCTGAAGCGAGTTAGTATATTGGATATTATTATAGAACAATGCAAGGAAAACTTATCTAGATCCAATATTGCAATGCTACGCAGTATTCTAAAAAGCGTCTGATTCAGAATGAATTATTTAATTATAATATCGATATGAAGTTGTTACATACAATGCAGGAATTAAATCTTTGACAACTACAGCAATGCAAAGCTAAGCCAAGATGTAGGTACAATCTTAATTTTCATATATTTTATTATTAAATAATATTAATGAAGGATAAGGTTTACATTGATATCAGAGTCATTGCTACCGGTGTATAATTAACAAAAAACATGGTAAATGCACAAGTTAAGATGTAAATGAACTATTCTATGTAACTAAGACTTTTCTTTTACTTTGATTGAATCATAACTAAAGTCTCTTGTGCATTTTTAACTGGGTTTTGAGGACTTACAATACTTATTTGGCGTCTGTGAGAATGCTGTTTTATATATCTCAGTACTGGGTTGTATCTGCAAAAGTCGAAACAAACAAGAGTCTAAAAATAAACTTTGTTGTGTGCTATTAAATACCACCAGATACTCATTATTAGTTATTACACATATTTCAATATATTACTTATATTCTAATTAACCTTCTATCTATAATAATGTTATGCTCTAAAGACATTATATGTTGTTGAAATATTATGTCAAATAAGTCAGTATTTACAAATTACCGAGTATGAAAAAACCTAATTAAACAATAATTATTTGACAAAAGGATAGATATATTATATAGCTCTAGCTATAGAATGTAGGTATGTACATTGTACATGTAAGACAGTGGAATTATGGTAAGTGGGTCTTTTAAACTGCCTATTGCTTGTGTATTGCATACATATTATATTCAATTCTACTGGAATATTATACAGGGTGTAAAAAGAGCAGTCACTATTCTGGCGTGGTGTTATAACCAGGCATGAGGTATATCCACTGGTACTAATCATTTGCTTTTAATCCATTGTTTTAAAATTTTAATTTTTTGCAATACGCAATGTAAAACGTACACAACCTCACGGGCAGTAGCGGGTAACCACGCCCCGCGCCGGTTTTCGCGCGTACAGGTGCATCCAAACGAATTGCAAATAGAGAAAAACAGCTGATAGTGTTCAAATAAACATAAACATAATAGAATAAATCTAAAAATTGCATGCTCCTTACACCGATTTCGATGTAGGTGGCCGATTTCGTTAAAACCAGGCCAGCTACGCAGAAGTGCCCAAGTGTGAGCGCAATACACAAGGACGCTCTCTTCCTTTTACTCTCCCCATAACCCGGGACGATTAACCGACACGACTGGAAAAATAACAGGCGCAGGGCCGATTTTTTACATGACATTGCTACGCAGTACGCATGGTTTATCTTTCTAATCAGACAATCAGTAAACTAAGAAAATACTTTCTTTTGTTCTAACGTGGGAATAGAACCCACGACCTCCGGGTCGAGAGCTATGCTCTGAACCACTATACGATTGAGGCGATAATACTTTAATATTAATAATACCGCGATACTCAAGAACACTCTTTATCCTTTTACTTCCATAACCCAGTGGGAGGTTTACCTAACTCGATTGACCACCATGAGAACACGCCGCAGGTTCATATTTCATGTCGACAATAAGGAGATGTTCCAACGCGGGAATCGAACCCACTTCCTCCGCCAAGCCAAGCTTTATACCACCTGTTAGCGGAGGCGACTATAACGTCTTAAGAACACGTTTATAATAATAATAATATCTATGGACGCTTGTTTATGCGACATTCGCAATGCTCATTATTATTTAATAAATTAAATTTAAAACTTAAAATTAATTGAGATTGTGACACAGTAGGTAGCTTCTTAGTTTAGTTTACAAACGAAAAATATGGTCCGACAATTAAATTGACCAGCAAGTCGACAATTTCCAAATTCACCGATCAAACATCATTCAGTTACAGAATAAAGACGTATTAAAAACCTGAATAACCAACCTTGTTGTGTTTTAAATCCTCAATGCCTCTGCAATATACCTAAAATCTTCTTACGCGGTACTTAAATGTATGGCGTAGGTATTTAAAAATGAAAGTCACACACAAACACATTTAAACAGTGAAAAATAAATAATACTAATTAGTAATCACAAAAGAAACACCTAAAAGAAACGAAACCGTAATAATAAACACAAAAATTAAAACATTTAAAACGATGATTATAAAATTATCGCGGAAAAATAATAATCTAACCACACGACTTTACTGCCACGTGCCAACTGTCTACGAAAAAAATAATTTACGCAAAACATGTACCTACCCAATGCACTAAAACGCAAAATGCTAAGCATGCACCCAATGCACTTAAAGTATCGATAGATTTGGATATCGATAATTATTAGGTACCTACCTACCTATTTTATTTTTCATACGTGAATAATTTTAATGTTAAGTAACATAATTAAATGTTTAAAATTTAATATTTCATTAAGTTACCGTATACTCGCATTAGGTAATAATGAGATCATCTTTAAATCTTAATATTACAAACATTATTAATCTATTTTCAATTAGTGGTCTGAAAGATATTCATAGAAACTTAGCTGAATGAATGTAAAACAGTAAGTTACATAGTAATTATTTAAAAATATCGACTACGTCGAAGTTAATTTTCATAGGTCACATCACTAATAGGTAGAAGGTTCTTTCGCCCGCTGGCCCCCGCGCCCCGCAATCCCTTGCAACGGTCGGCGCGGGAGGCCTTTGGTGTGCATATTTCCCGCGCGGGAATATGCACTTTATTACAAAGTAGCAGAAAGTAGAAAATAGTATTTTCTAAAGAGTTGTTTGTCGGTATGTTTTAAACGTCGACACAAAGTATTTTCGAATTCAGTTGTAGTTTATATCTCGAGGTAAAATATTGGTTGATTTATTTTTTAGTTAGGTATTTTTTTACATCATAGGTAGATTGTGTTTGAAAGCGTAATGTTGTGTTGTGTGATGTGTCCATCTAATGATAATTATTGTGTTATGCTGCTTGGATTGGAACTATTGTTATCGAAATACGAATTTTAAAAGTTTAAGTGAGACGTGAGTCGTGACATTGTAGATACGACTAGCTACATCATTCACGTAAGTAAACAGACGTCGTTTTACATACCTACTTAATTAATCTGAATTTGGACTGAGTAGGCTACGTTTTAAATAGGTATCTTTCAGGAATCTTCGCTTTTATACATCGTCTGTATTACAGTTAATAATTACAGACTCTGTAATTTCCATAAAAAAGCGATGATTGCCGATTGCCATTAAGAGTTAGTTAGTATGTAGGTACACAGGTTTTGTTACAGAGAAAGTTTTAGTTTGTCATGATAACAAATTCGAGCGAATACCTATACGATGCAGGTAATCTAGGAGTTCCAAGTTCAAAACGATTCATCCGTCCGCTGGTGACTACACTATGTGTAAGGTCCAGTTGTACCAGATTTTAACCCAGAGTTAGTTTATAACTTACGAGTTGAATACCTAACACTTAATACAAACACATTTGGTACAAGGCTTATAGTATTCGCGTGTAGACTGTAGGTACAATATGTATTACAATTACGGTAGGGAGTCGGTAGGTACTCTGAGTGAGCGCCGCGCGCTCAGTCAGCTGAGGAGGTCAATAGACCGCGCATCGCTTTTCATTACGTTTTAAGGCAAAAATTATAAAAAATAGGAATTTAATGCAAAATGTTGTTCCAAACAGTTTAGACTTGCGACTAAAAATAATAAATTAAAGAAAAAAAATTTTTTTTTGAAAAAAAAAAGTTTTAAAAAAAGTGCATTTCTAGAATCAGTCAAGGTCCTATAATCTTATCCCAAAGTTATCGTGACCGGTCTTTTTACACCCTGTATATTGATGTGGTTGAATGAGTTTGAAAATTAAGCTTTTATTAGGATTAAAAGTTTAGGCCTTTCCTCGTACTATGTACAATCTATATAGTATTCTACGAGTGAGAACTATTTTAGAAATCTTTTATAATGTAGTGCTTGGAAAGCGATGACCAATGATGGTTTTAAATTTTTTTTTGAATTCTCATAAAATGGTCAGCCAATTCGTATGGAACTTAGAGGTGGTGGGTGAGAACAATGGACTTCCGCGTAAAAAAGAAAAAAAAAGTTGTTTTAAATTGTTTAGAGCAATACGGGCTGATAACTTGACAGTCTGAAAAAGAAGATGATCCACGCATCTGACAGGTGCGAGGAGGGTTGGTTCAGGTTGGTTCAGCGCCTTATCTCCCTCCAGCCGTGTCGGGTGTCCGTTCCACTGGATGCGATGTTGAGGGATGATGGATTACTTCTGTGTATTGTACTTGACCATTTTATAGATGGCTCCTGCATAGCTGGCCACTGGTTTGAATGACTGTTACCGGAATCGGGTGGAAGGCAAAACAAGGCGTCCGTAATGTACGTCAGAATCTGGAAGTATCTCATTGGTATGGCTACAACCTGGGAGAGGGAAATTTGCTATCATAGTTCTTAAAATTGATATTTATATTGTTGTCATACTTTAATTATTATTCAAAATACTCAGTAGCACTGATAGGAACTTTATATTTTGAAATAATAAAGTAATAAAATGTTGTTCTGTGAAGAACATGAATAACGTAGGTAGGTACAAATCTAATCACAACTTTTGAGTACAGATAATGATTACGACCTGCGAGCTAAGCAAGCCTTAATGGCCAATATCTACCAAGGACCTCGAGCTACATTCACATCTTCTAGAATCTCTCACCGTCTCATCCCTTCTACTCTAAAATACTGGCAGTACGAACCCGGATTAAACTGCGAACCGTGCATTGACCAGAAGCACGGATGATCAGGAGCAGTATGTGCCTTCAGTCTCAAATGAAAATCATACGTTACCTGGTGGTAACCAAGGTGTACAAAGGCAGTATGAGCCTTCAGTCTCAAATGAAAATCATACGTTACCTGGTGGTAACCAAGGTGTCCAAAGGCAGTATGAGCCTTCAGCCTCAAATGAAAATCGTACATTACCTGGTGGTAACCAAGATCTATAAAGGCAGTATGAGCCTTCAGTCTCAAATGAAAATCATACGTTACCCGGTGGTAACCAAGGTGTCCAAAGGCAGTATGAGCCTTCAGTCTCAAATGAAAATCATACGTTACCTGGTGGTAACCAAGGTGTCCAAAGGCAGTATGGGCCATCATCCTCAAATGAGAACCATATGTTACCGAGTGGTAACCAAGGTGTCAAATGGCAGTATGGGCCATCATCCTCAAATGACAACCATATGTTACCGAGTGGTAACCAAGGTGTAAAATGGTAGTATGGGCCATCATCCTCAAATGAGAACCATATGTTACCGAGTGGTAACTAAGGTGTCAAATGGCAGTATGGGCCATCATCCTCAAATGAGAACCATATGTTACCGAGTGGTAACCAAGGTGTCAAATGGCAGTATGGGCCATCATCCATAAATGAGAACCATACGTTACCAAGTGGTAACCAAGGTGTCAAATGGCAGTATGGGCCATCATCCTCAAATGAGAACCATACGTTACCGAGTGGTAACCACGGTGTCAAATGGCAGTATGGGCCATCATCCTCAAATAAGAACCATATGTTACCGAGTGGTAACCAAGGTGTCAAATGGCAGTATGGGCCATCATCTTTAAATGAGAACCATACGTTACCGAGTGGTAACCAAGGTGTCAAATGGTAGTATGAGCCTTCAGTCTCAAATGAAAACCATATGTTTACAGGGTGGTAACAGAGTTGTCTAAAGACAGTATGGGCTTTCATTCTCAAATGAAAATCATAAATTACCGGATGGTAACTGAGACGTTTAAGGGCTGTATGAGCTTTCACCCCAAATGAAAATCATACGTTACCCGGTGGTAAACAAGGTGTCCAAAGGCAGTATGAGCCTTCAGTCTAAAATGAAAATCATACGTTACCCGGTGGTAACCAAGGTGTCCAAAGGCAGTATGAGCCTTCAGTCTCAATTGAAAATCATACGATACCTGGTGGTAACCAAGGTGTCCAAAGGCAGTATGAGCCTTCAGCCTCAAATGAAAATCATACATTACCTGGTGGTAACCAAGATGTATAAAGGCAGTATGAGCCTTCAGTCTCAAATGAAAATCATACGTTACCCGGTAGTAACCAAGGTGTCCAAAGGCAGTATGAGCCTTCAGTCTCAAATGAAAATCATACGTTACCCGGTGGTAACCAAGGTGTCCAAAGGCAGTATGAGCCTTCAGTCTCAAATGAAAATCATACGTTACCTGGTGGTAACCAAGGTGTCCAAAGGCAGTATGGGTCATCATCCTCAAATGAGAACCATATGTTACCGAGTGGTAACCAAGGTGTCAAATGGCAGTATGGGCCATCATCCTCAAATGACAACCATATGTTACCGAGTGGTAACCAAGGTGTAAAATGGTAGTATGGGCCATCATCCTCAAATGAGAACCATATGTTACCGAGTGGTAACTAAGGTGTCAAATGGCAGTATGGGCCATCATCCTCAAATGAGAACCATATGTTACCGAGTGGTAACCAAGGTGTCAAATGGCAGTATGGGCCATCATCCATAAATGAGAACCATACGTTACCAAGTGGTAACCAAGGTGTCAAATGGCAGTATGGGCCATCATCCTCAAATGAGAACCATACGTTACCGAGTGGTAACCACGGTGTCAAATGGCAGTATGGGCCATCATCCTCAAATAAGAACCATATGTTACCGAGTGGTAACCAAGGTGTCAAATGGCAGTATGGGCCATCATCTTTAAATGAGAACCATACGTTACCGAGTGGTAACCAAGGTGTCAAATGGTAGTATGAGCCTTCAGTCTCAAATGAAAACCATATGTTTACAGGGTGGTAACAGAGTTGTCTAAAGACAGTATGGGCTTTCATTCTCAAATGAAAATCATAAATTACCGGATGGTAACTGAGACGTTTAAGGGCTGTATGAGCTTTCACCCCAAATGAAAACCATAATAAGGTACCGAGACGTAACAGAAAGTCATTAAAGGTAGGATGGGAATTCATCATAAAATATTATTATACATTTAATACATATACAGTGAACTAATTGCAATTTCTAAAACGTTATTTTATGTTATCTCGAAGGATTGTAATAGATGTGTTATATTTACCGATTCAAAGAGTGCGTTGTTACATCTGGCTAGGTTACCCTCGAATAGTCGAGGCCACCCTATAGCCTATAGCATTTTAAACATTATATACAATCTGCAAAAAGATAATCGTATTGTAACGCTGCAGTGGATCCCTGCGCACGTTGGAATCAGGGGAAACGAGGAGGCAGATCGCGCGGCTAAACAGGCTTTGACTGAGGGTATTCTTTATCACTGTCTTCCCTTGTACAGTGAACTGTTATATATAGTTAACCCTAGATAACTAATCATTCGTCTACACGACTACGCTACTATCCACGATAGTCGAGTACACCTAGTTCCTCGTACCCCCCGCTCAAGAATCTTTTTCTACCTTCCTAAATAGTCAATTTAGTACATCCTGTGAGGAAATTTCAATCATACGATACTTAGAAATTGAACTACGGTCATATCGTCGTCCAGTCGACGAAAGTTTAGTAATTACGTGGTATTTTTTGCAAAGGTATATACATTACTTTTTTGCTATTTTTTTCTATTTAACATGAGAAACACACAATATTTTTTATAATAAATATAGTTTATCTATATTTTACCAAAAACATACATAAAAGAACTATATAAAGATATACTTTGTGTACTTCAATTAGAAAACCTATGTAGTTTTCTTAGTTTGTTCATAGGAAACTAAGTTATTAGCCATTTTTTATACATTTTTATAATTTTTATAAACGGATATGAGGAACTGAGCATCAGAGAGAAAAACCGCAGAAACAGAAGATGTGGTCGACAAGCGGTCTGACAATTCGGGAGACTGAGGAAATTTTGAGGGTTAAAGTTCATCACGACACTAACAGAGCTTTAGATTGCCCTAGTGAATTTTCAGAGTCGGAAAACTTTATTATACAACCAAGCGAGAGTCAATAACATCAAATTATAGATTCTGAATCAGAAATAATCTAGTTTTATCATAATAACAATGGTGCATCTCAGTCTCAGTTTATCAGATGTGCCCGAACACATGTCATGTACTAACAGACAAACTTAAAGATGGTCTCTATACATTTTTATAATATAATATTATGCTAATTCTGTTTATTATTAATTATAATATTCATAAATAATACAATAAACATGAAAAAAACCAATGTCAGGGCGCGATTTTTTAATGAATGTGGGAGATCAACTGATGGAGCACTGGCTGCGGCAACGCATTCAGACGGTGACTTTGTGGAGTGATATTAAAGTCATAATACAAGAATTTCTTTGCCGATTGTTTCAACATAGAAGTTCCTTTTCCTACTGTTTCAATCGTGCGCAAAATCTGAATGTCATGTCCATCGAAAGCTCGTAGAGTGACATAACATCGCTACATAAAATCCAAAAGAGTTATTCGAGGCTCCCACAATATTATCATATGTAGTAGCTGTATGATGAATTAAATAAATATTATCACTCTTATTTTTAGTTCATATTAAACCAAACTTAAGTGACATGTAACAATTTCCTGGTTTTATTAAACATTTTTGATAATATTCACGTTTTTTACCGCGTAGTCCGCTCGACGAATGTTTAGTTACTATGTAACTGTAAATATAGTTTAGTTATCTAGGGTTAAGATACATTGTCGTCAATTATGGCAAGAATATTTTGATAAGAGGTCGCTGAGCAAGGGGATATGGTATAAAACTATACAGTGTGAGCCTCCTCGTTATCCGTGGTTTGATAGAATATCTATGCCTAGAAAAGAAATAGTAGCTATGTTGAGGATGCGCTCCGGCCACATTCTATCAAATTCTTTTAAATTTATAATGGGTATAGTTGACTCGCCGAATTGTACGTTATGTGATACACCGGAACATGTTTTGATGGAATGTGATCGGGGCGAAGCCCACCGTCGTGGACTGGGACATGGGGACTCAAAAAATGTAGGATTATGTAATAGTTTTCTGGCCTCACCTAATTCTAGGGAGGCCAGAATTCTTTTGAATGTTTATATAGATTTTACTGAAAATAGTTTATAAGTAGTTATAGATAGTTTGTAAGCCTCATGGGGGTGACATAGTCGGTCACCGACTAAACTCTTTCAACAATAAAAGATTTAAAAAAAAAAAAAAAAATTAATACACCAGCAAAGAGAGACAATCTGATATCTGATATTGAAACAAGTATTGGAAATTGTTCTAGATGGCGTTTTACTGTTATAGATACTAGTAAACCTGTTCGTTCGGTGGCTGGAATTAAAATGGTTGAATTTTATGAAATCAATATCTTATTAGATAATTAATGTAATAAATAAAGGTCAGAAACATTAGTTCTATGGCAATGGCAATTTGCTTGCGTACTATTTTTCAGCACTGCATATTATGTTACATACGTGAGCCTCTTTTACTAGGGCTCGGCGTTTCGATGCCGCGATGTAGGAACAGCCTAGTGTCATCTGTATGACTATTAGCAAACAGTTAGTATCATGGAATCGTCCTGAGATGTCACTGATCTCTGTGAAGTTTTACATAATAGAATTGTAACTAAATCGTTACAATGTATTTGTATATTCTGTATCTATGTCTTTATTGTCATACATTACTGGATAGTAACAGACTTTGTTACTAACAAGAAGTATGGGCCTTAAATATTTAATATAATATTCCTTATGTTGGAATTTAAAAGCTAGTAAATAAGTTAATATTATATTACATTATCAAACTTACTTTTGGTCTTATTTTTTTTTTAACTAAGATTTTAATGAGTTGATCATTGATGTAAATATTAAATACATAGATGTTCTTTCACCAAATCAATTAAAAAGAAAAGGAAAGGGAAAGGCTAAGAATGACTAGTATACTATATGAGTATAACGAAAGGAAATAAAGTTATCCTTATGGTTAAGGTTAAGGAATGAGAAAGTAATATGTTGATTAAGTCCATAGGTACGTTTGGAAAGTGTTAAATAAATCTGAATATGCATTTCGACTAGTTTTGATTCTTGTACTTTTCTATCTTGAAACTGTAGCTTTAAGTTATTATTATATAAACTTAAATAAGGAAGGGATGTAGTGTTTGACAACTGATTGCCTCTTTACCGCTGGAATATACCATGTACAGGACACATAGAGTGGGGATAGTATTACCATAACCGCAGTGATGGATAGACGTGTCTGACATATAATATGGTAGTTATTACTAGCGGTACACAGAGTCAATTCTTATATGTGCATACTACACCATGTATGGAGGAACCCTGACTATTTATTCAAATTTTAAGAAAAGTGGCGATTACTCCACCGACAAGCGTCGGTGGAGTAATCGCCACTTTTCTCGATCCTGTGCTTTACTTTTCACATCTTTATACGACACAACTTTCATCTTCTCTTTATAGCTTCTCCTAAGTCTCCTACTTCACCTTCTCCTTGTCTTGTCCTTCCATAATATTCTTAAGAAATTCGTTGTGTCGTATCAAGTGCCCAATCATCGTCCCCTTTCTGTTTTCTATTGTTTTTATTATATTATTTGTGTTTTCTTCTACTATGTATCGTAGGGTATCGGAATTAATAATAATATCTATGTCCATAGCGTCCGCTTTACATCACGTCAATCTGGCCCTGCGCTAAGTATTCGAAGAACTTGTGTTACAGGTACCGGACAACGGATATATATCTATTAGGTACATATATATCCGTTGTCCGGTACTTTTACTATACACATATTTAAGATTTTTATTATATTACTAGCTGTCCCGGCAAACTTCGTATTGCCTTATTAATTAATTGCTTGACATACTGACTGCAGCGCCACCTATCGGTTCCAATTGTAAATCTAAACCATTCTCGAATCTCCACGAACACACACAAAAAATTTCATCAAAATTGGTCCAGTCGTTTAGGAGGAGTTCAGTCACATACACACGCACACAAGAAATATATATATTAAGATACACAAATTTAATGAAATTTCACTCTCGCAGCTAAACCAGTTTCACTTCTATCGCACAGAAAAACGACACTCAATGTTAATAATCTCCATCCGCGCGATAAAAGACAGGATCGTAAATCTGAATAAGAATTGGAGTAATGAAAATTTAAATTTAAAAACTTGTAAGTTCTTTTTAAGACCTATTTTTGCGTCTCGTACTAAACTAGAATTAATTGATTCTGGGCCGTGTTGCGGGGGCTGGCTCAACTTTTTTAATTTTACTCCGTGACTGCGCAGTCGATACTAGCGCCATCTGTGAGTTTTATTTACATATTATAAATTTAATTTATTAAATCGTAAACCAGAAACAGTTTTATATCTGATAAATTTTGTAGGTGGACTCTTGGATGTATGTAATATAGTGTTACCGCGGCTCCTCCAACGGCGATAGTGACGGAGTATCGATGAGTTGTTAGTGGGAAGAGCTCACCATCTCTTCTCATACCCGTGGTAGGAGTCTCCATTTGCCTCGGAATGCGTCATCATCGTCTCTCTCTCTCTTCTCGGCGTAAGAGAATAAGTCACGTGTCCTCCAGATTTTACACTGACTCACTAACCACCGAGCCATAAAGAACAAATTTCAGTAACATGTAAACATTGTTTATTTCATTATAATGATGTGACGGTACTACTAGGGCCACAATCCTACATCGCGCTATCGTAGTTTTCCAAGTCCGGCGCTATATACCTATACGACATCTGAAAACTAGTACAGTGGGCTTCGGCCTGACCGAGCATACCATCTCGCTCGGTCGGAGATCTCCCTTTGGGGCTTCCACTTGTACTCCCACAATATAAACGTTAACTTTGTGTGTCTGAAAAAGTTTGTCAAAATTTCATTACTTTGCAATAAATACAATAATGAATTTATAAATAATAGAGGTGATATGTTGACGGGTATTATTGACGGTTATTTAAAAATTACACATATGTACTTACTAATTATAAATATATCGATTATAATTATATCGATTAGTGTAATAGGTATAACTGCGATTCAAATATATTTCAAATACTACTTTCATCGGTTTTTATTGTCTACCCTCAAACAAAAAAAAATCCATGACCGCCAGCTTGAACACACTGACTCACTAACCACTGAGCCATAGAGGTCCCAGTTCGTTTTAGTGGCGACACGAAAAAATCTATTCGTTTTTGAAGAATCTCTTATAATATCGTCTTGTTTCATAAATCATACAACGCAAACTCGAAGTTCTGATGAATTGATTCGAACTTTACGCACGATCTAATTTCGCCACAATTTTGAGTGTGTTTTAAATATTTTATAACCCGAAAAGCGCAGTTTCATATTAGTTTGCGAACTTTGAACACTGAAGTTATGTCGAAATCTCCTAGGGGCTTTTAAATTTGAATACCTTAATCGACGTAATTCCCAGAGCTTTGCTGATGTTTCGTCAAGTGTGAACAGTGAACCAGATGACTGTTAGCTTTTGTACCTTATCTCAAAGAACGTTTATAATTATTATACTAAATACATAATTATTCTATTCTATTCTATTAAATTGCTGTCCTGCAACTGCCCGATCAATCTGATAGAGACAACTGCAGCTTGTACTTAAATTACCTGTTTAAAATATGAGAAATCGATGATTAGGATACCCTTGTTTCATCCTCCAAAACTTAACCGATTTTTTTTATTATAAACTAAAATGGCTTGAGCTGTTTCCATGTTTCGATTTTATCATAAATATTACTTCAATTGGTTTCCTGGGTGTTTAAACTCACAGCCGTATTTACAAGTACTTGAACGTACATACAAATCTCTTTTTATATGTAATTGAAGACTTGAGTGAAGGTAAAATTTCTAGAAAATTGATTTTAAACTGTCACTCAAAATATATCGTAACGTATTAAGTAGGTACATTAATATAAAGATCTAGAATCAATGTACTGAATACTACATCTTCTAAAATGTACTACATATCCTAAAATGTTTAAATGACAGTTTAAAGTCAATTTTAAGAGTAGAAAGTTTTTGCGACCGTCATCCATTCGTGTCTGCAATTATTAAAAAAAATAGGAACGTACTAACAATATGTATATTACACATATAATATAGATATTCAGGAAAAATCTTACTCAAGAGGCAGTGTCCAGGGAGGAAATAGGGGTCGCGTAAACCCCTATTTCTGTATGGAAAAACGGGTGTTGTGTTTCCTCTTAAGAAACGACGACAGCAATAACCAGTTCACTTTTGTCATTAACCATTATTATGATTATACAATTTATACCGTTTGTAAAGTTTTCGGTTTCAAGCGGTTTTCCTAAAGAAAGACATCGCCTCCGTGGTCTAGTGGTTCAGAGCTTCGCTCTCGACCCGGGGGTCGTGGGTTCGATTCCCGCGTTGGAACAACAAATAATGTTATTTTCAAGTTTGGTTAGGAAAATGCAGGCTGATCACCTGATTGTCTGACAAGAAAGATGATCCATGCCGCATGCGTCGGATGCCAGTCGTGTCGGTTTACCGTCCCACTGGGTTATGAGAGTAAAAGGAAGAGAGAGTGCTTCTGTGTATTGGGCACACACTTGGGCACTATAAAATGACTCCTGCGTAGCTGGCCTGGTTTCAATGAAATCGGCTACCGACACCGAAATCGGTGAGGGGAGCTATTAAAGAAAGACTCCGCTCGTACAAGATGGTAACTAGGGTATTAAATATTATGGTAATAAAGCTTGTTATTGAAAATTTGTTTTGTAACCCCCGACGCAAAAACGGGGTGTTATAAATTTGACGTGTCTGTGTAAATGTGTATGTGTCTGTCCGAGGCAACGTAGCTCCCAAACGGATGATCCGATATTAATGCGGTTTTTTAGTTTGAAAGGTATATCAGTCGAGAGTGTTCTTAGCTATGTTTGGTGGAAATCGGTTCAGGTCTTCAAGGTCATCAGGTTGTTTGTTAGGTGTGATAGGAATGTTACACGCTAAGGAAAGTATTTTTTTAAATGTTTAATTTCGTTTTTTTAATATAACTATTTATGGCATCTGTTGTATGTGTAAGTTGTAGCTGAAGGTTGTAAATGTAGATTGTACATATATGAAAGTTTGTGAGTGTGTATTGGAACTTCTTCATGAGCAAATGCCTGAACCAATTATAATACGATTTTGTATGCTAGGAGCTGACTTTCTGGATAAACACATAGGCTACATTTTATTCCCAAAAAGTACAATATGTCGCGAGCAAAAGCGACTGTACAGCTAGCAAGTAGATTGGAATAAATTGAGAAAAGTAATCTTTGAATGTATAATTTAAAAGAAACAAAAATTGCTGTTTGTTACCGAAAATAAAATGATACAAAGGGAAAAAATATATTTTGTATAATAATTTTCTACAACAATGATTATATTGTTCGTAAAATCAAGTTACATTTTTATAAGAACCCTCCGTGATTGAAATATGATAATATGTTATTAAAACATTATTATAAAGACAAACCGTAAGAGCTGGCAATTTAGTAAAACAATGCGCCGTTTCTCGATTGAATACTAATAACGTCACGTTATTATCTATTATTAAATTCTGGAGACGTTCTGTAGACAAATATGGCGAATATTAACTTGCAATTGACAGTAGCGAGGATAAGGCTCAACTCACATTGACGCAGAGCAAAAACAAACACACAAAGATAATACTTTAGTGCCCCCTATGTAGAGTATACTGTGCAAGTACCAGTGCTGAAAGACTTACTTTTGACCTTTCCTATGAGAAATGTTTCAACGTATAACGTACTAGCTATTCCCGTGACTTCGTTCGCGTGGTTTTTGAGTGACTTAAGCCGTTTATGCAGGGCACGCAATGAAAGTCCCCAAATGTAATTAATTTTCCCCGTTTTTGCAACATTTATCACTGACGCTTCGCTCGTATTGGTCTCAGCGTAATGTTATATATCCTAAAGCCTTCCTCTATAAATGGACTATCCAACAAAAAAAATATTTTTCAAATCGGACCAGAAATTCTTGAGATTAGCGCGTTTAAACAAACAAACTCTTCCGCTTTATAATATTAAGTATAGATAATTTGGCTATAAAATTACACAGTAAACTCTGTATACGGGACCCATACTAAAGTATTAGTTCTCATTAATATTACATCCTGTATTATAAGAGATTATAGATTTTTATATCTAAGAAGATTTCCTAAAATATTACAAACGATTGATCTTTTTGCTTGATTTGCGCTACATAAAGGACTTATACGGTCGGCCGCTTTCGTTCAAACGCCACGCAAATCTTCACGAAGACACAGCGGAGTGGATGAAATTATTTATACATTTGAATATTAAATGTATTCGAAGTGGACATTTTGAGTTGATGTTCAAAGTTTAGCTAAGCGTGAATCAGTGTAAAACTAGCGCATAATAATAGATCGCTTTCGCTTTTGACCCGGAGGTCATGGGTTCGATTCCCGCGTTGGAACAACGAAAAAATGTTGTTCTCAAGTTTGGTTAGGACAGTGCAGGCTGATCACCTTATTGTCTGACAAGAAAGATGATCCATGCGTCGAATAGGCATGTAAAAAGTCGGTCCTCCGCCTGTTCTCTTGCCAGTCGTGTCGGTTTACCGTCCCACTGGGTTATGAGAGTAAAAGGAAGAGAGAGTGTTTTTGTGTATTGCGCACACACTTGGGCACAAAATAACTCCTGCGTAGCTGGCCTGCTTTCAATGAAATCGGCTACCGATACCGAAATCGATGAGGGGATCTATTATTATACGTGGACAACGATGATGATTAATGAATATTTCGCATCTAAACTAGGTTTGGGTTATTGTTGTCAGGAAAAATATTCGATACATGAACTTGTCAAACAAAGTTTGATATCTGTTGCCGTAACAAACTGCCACTTCTCGCGGGAATAGTTTTTACTTCAGCATAAAAGGCCCTATCTCTTTTCTGTTCCCTTGACAATGGAAATGTGTTTCAAGGTTATCAATTTAGGCTCAGCTAGGGTCTAGAAGGGTTCAAAAGATAAATAATATCCGTTTTTAGGGTTAACCTCAAAAGGAGAAAACGGGACTCTTATAGGTCAATTTTGGTGACCTATCTGTCAGGTATTTTTTTTGTCATGAATATTTTGAACAACACGGTATTAAGCCGAAATTTCATATTAAATGCTCAGGTCTATTATCAAAATTGAAACGTTCTAAACCAACTCAAAAGATACAGCCATTTATGCCGCAAGTTTTGACGTTTACGACAGTCGCAAGTGAATCAAAACCTAACGGGTACTTGCCGAAATTGGAATTCTTTCTTTTTGTAAAAATTACATAGTCATATTATTATATAATATGATAATTAAAGAAAAAAAACAATAATAACTACTTAGAGAAAAATAAAATAGAAAACAGAAATAATATTCTGAAACGAAGTTATTATACTAATTATTCAATTAATCATTATCTCCTATTTAAAAACAAAAATTTAGTGGCAAGGTTTTTAAAGTGGCAAAATTTAATGAACAAGGAAAAGGAACGCAGCACTAACAAAGGAATAATTGCGAAAGGCACATTTTTAGTTGCATAATAAAATCAAAATATTTTTAGTAATTTTATAACTTAATAACACTTCTCTCATACCCATCATGCAACAAACTCAACCTCTGTGGCCTAGTGCTTCAGAACTTCACACTCGTGGGTTCGATTCCCGCGTTGGAACAACAAACGTTTGCACGGAACCCTCGTTGCGCGAGGCGGTTTCCCACTTAGCCGGTTCTACAAAGGGTACATTATTTTGAGCTGAAGTAGTAATCATTATATTATGATTAACTATACCTCATTTTGTGAACATGTATTCGTAGAACCCTATCTTAAAGTTTATTTTACGTGGAGTACCTAAATACGATGTCAAAGTAATAGAATGCATGTGGTTTTTCATATTTATTTTAAGAGAAATTGTATTGTTGTGTACGAATTTATATTTTAAAAAATACCACGTGGACAATAACTTCAAGCAATTTTTACTGATTTTTTTAATGCCAAACAATTTCTTTGTCAGTATAGTAATAGTATCATTTCAAAACAGCGTTGCCTCCATTATATTTTATCCGAATGGAGTTAGAATATATTTATCGTATGGGACTCGACGAAATTACTTTTTACATAATAAAACGAAAGGGTAAACTCATAAAGAATTTAAATTAACATATTATATAAAGACATATTATTATGTTTAGTACACAAAAACATTTCAGCAGTCACTAAGTAAAAATGGATGACTTTTATCATTTATTTAACATTCATTTTTACCTGAAGTGTCGGAGAAAGAATGGAAAATCCCTATCAACCATCTTTCCCGTGGGTGTCGTTAAAGGCGACCGATGGAATAATATACAGGGTGATTCATGGTTCATATATTGAACCCATGAATAATTTTGTAGTGTGAAAAGAATGACGCGTGCGTTTTTGTTCTTGCACCTCATATATTAAATTACTTACCTGATCGCGACAAATCACGATTACAGATTCACAAAACAAATGAGTTTCAATCCTGGTCAGGTCTTAGGTCCACGACCAGTGCGTTCGTGTGTATAGACTAGAAACCCGAGAGAACCAGCATAGTAAGATTCACTTATGGTCGTTTAAGAAATTTGATTTTTTTGAAGTAATTTTTATGAGGTGCTGAAACATCATTGAAACGCTCTACGCGTCATTCAATTTTTTCGGAACAATATTATTATACCTTTCTGCGTCGGTAAGGTACATATAACTTTCTAGTAAACTCAAAGTCGTTGAGTTGGCCCTTTAATCGCGTAAGCAAGGGAAACAATAGAAGATATAATGCTACCATTTTGAAATTTAAATGTATTCATGAATATTGAATCATAATAGAATATACAGGGTGACGGTGAGACATGTGCAATACTTATCATAAAATATAACAATATGTAATGAAATTAGGTACTTATTTTTTTACCAAATTTTCTTTTAAATAAATGAATCATGGATACTATGAAAATGACGCGGCTAGGCAAATAGGCATACCTAATACCTATGTAGCCGTCGCGGCACCCCGGCGGTGGCGTGCGACATCAACGTAGGTAGTACGGGCGCGTACCTACGCGCCCGTACGCGCGGTGTCCATGTGTTGGGTAAATAATTATTTAAGTTTAAGATACATTTAATCAAACTAATTGATATTATTTTTTTAATCTCATATTATTAGCCAAATATCACGTCCTCAAGTATTGCTCATGTGTCACCAGTCACACTGCAGTAGGTTATAGTCAGGGTTCCCCGATACATGGTTTTCACTTGATTAGTATCAAGCTAATTTTTCGTGAGTACCTTCATTTTGATGAGTCGCCCAAGAATTTCTTGGACGGAACTCTTGTCTGTGGTAGCTAACGGAGATAGGAAGAATAAAGTTTATGGAATTGGTGATTCCAAAATATCTTTTTTTTTTTTTATTGTCAAGATAATGATCTAAATTATCCGAAAAAATATTTGTCCTTCAAAATCTATGGTTTGATCAAAGAGTTCCCTCTTGCCAACTTGTATCGATAACGAGGTCATCTTAAATTATTAGTAACCAGCTGATTTTGTTTTTATTACTTAGTTAACATTAATGTAATTCACCAGACATAATTGTCCTACAAATTGCGTGGTACGTTATCCCGGTCCTACGCTCAAAAGTTGAGCATTTTTTTTTATCCTTGGTAACTCTGTTAGCTACCACAATCGAGAGTTCCGTCCAATAAATTCTTGGGCGACTCATCGAAATGAAGCTACTCAAGAAAAATTTGCTTGATACTAATCAAGTGAAAATCATGTATGGGGGAACCCTGACTATTACGCTTCTTCTTCGCTTAGCCTTTATTACAATCTATGAGCTAAGCAAGAACAATTAACAACAAAGAATTCACAACGTTATTAAATGAGAATTCTATGTCAATCATGAAAACCCCTATACAATTTACATTTGACGTGACGAATACGTTGTTTGTCGTGCTAGATCCACTGATGCTGATCGAGAAATAACCCCCCACGTACCTGTCATGACTGTCCTCATTTAAATTCTAGCGGATAAGAGGAAAGTTCGGAATGAATTTATATTCAAGAAGCGAACTCGTTTTAAAAAATCGAGCCATTAAAGTGGCCAAGTTTTGGAGGCCAGTGTGTTCTGATTATCGTCGGTCAGATTTTGTTTTAAACCTTTTCTCCGATCCATGTGATAGTGTGCTTAAAAGGAAATGCAACGCTTGTTTTTATATACATATACAGAAATAGGGGTCTGAGCGACCATAATGCCGCTAGAGTAACAATTTTTTCCTGAATGTATATGTATATTATTTATACGTCCCTATAATTATATCCCTTTCTTTTTGTTTAAAAATTAATTATTTAATTTTTAAACAAAAAGTTGAATTTTTAACTGCTCCTTAACCAAAATTATAAATTAATTATTTTAAATCAATATTATGTAAAAATTTATACCTGCATCTACTAGTGTCACAATCTCCTATAATTGCAATAATAAGATACAGTATATAAACACTGTTTTCTTAAACAAATTATATCACTTGCACTTTTGTCAAAATTTGCTGTTATTTTTCTCTTCCACTTGTTTACAATGGAGTCCTTGCAAGAATCAATAACACAAATGAATAAGATGTTTAACTCGAAGATGATGGAGTTCCAGCAGGAATTGTATGCGGTCCAGACTACAAACACCTCTACAACACTGGCATCTGATTTTTGTGAGTTCAAAAATTTTATATTGAATGCACTTAAGATGATGCAGGCTCAGTTGCAAATATTGATGGATGCCTATGATCAAACTGAGATGAGGCACAGAAGAAAGATTTTGCTTGTGCATGGAGTTCCCGAAGCCAAAAAGGATGCACAAGAAGCTATTGCATCTTTGTTGTCTTCCCAGTTAAAAGTCCAAGACATAAACATTTCTTCAGTAAAATATTGTCACCGCTTGGGACGCTTAAAGGAATCAAAACCCAGACCGATCTTGGTTAAGTTTCAGAATTTTACTGATCGGAATGAGGTTTGGAGGGCTAAGACCAGCCTGAAAAATTCCGGCATCACTCTATCAGAGTTTTTAATTAAAAAGAGACATGAAGTGTTCCTGGCGGCCAGGCAGCGTTTCGGTGTTACAAAGTGTTGGACATATAATGGCTCTATTTTCGTTGCTAGATCTGATGGCTCCAAAAGCAGTGTTTGTAGCATAGCGGAGTTGGATGCCATTTCTGATCTCTGTGGTGATATGGCAGAAGTCACATCTCAAGTTCCGGCATCCAAAACCAAAAATGAAACTGGAACAAGACCAAGGCGAACCAAAAAGTAAATACTCTAAGGGTAACATACTTTAAATAATAGCATGGTAACTTTCTCAATCTTCACATATATACATATAAATCTATAATTCTGCTTTGCCAATATTCGCTTCTCATTAATCATTCACTTATAATTTTATTGTCCATACTTAGATCTCATAGTTACTTATTTCTATGCATCATCACTAATTTCTTTTGTCACAAATTGTCGGTATTTCGAAAATGAAACATATTTAATTTTGTAATCTGTACTTTTTGAAAATGTTTGTTATTGTTTAATTTTCTATAACACGAAGCTTGACAGATGTGTTTAGGTGACGTCTGACAGGAGTGAGTGATAGTTATTCTTCTTCGTCTTCTTAATGTCACTTTAATTATATATTTTTTTTTTTGTTTTTTGTGTGTGGACATGAAATTTAGCATGAGCCATTATGTACTTAACTGATTTCTCTTAATCTAGTATTATGTATATAAATTGCATCTTTGTTATGTAATTTTTGTAACTAATAAGCTGTGCTTGTACTTAGAACTTTATTATTATATCTCAGTATAACTCCATTAAAATTTTAATTGCCAATTTGTGTTGGGCTAGCATCTCATCTTAAATCTAATTATATTTTGTTAGAATAACTGCTCATATTTAGCTAGGTGTCTAAAAAATAATAGGCATGTTTGGATTCTTTCCATTTATCTACCTACTCTTTTTCTATTTATTTACTAATTTTATTATAGCAAATTTATTTATATACTTATGTTTTTTTTTATGACACAGTGGGCTGCAGGCCAATTATATTTCAATTGTTGTAGGATAATATATTTATAGTGTTTTATATATTTTATTTATATTTAGTTTGTATTATTATCATGAATGTAAGTGTTGACTCATTTGCTTCAGATGATTTTTTATCCATTTCTTCTAACAACAGCGATGATAGTTTTCAAAGTGCCACATTTATGTCTCTTAGGGATACCATAACTTCAAATTTTAACACAGTTAACAAATGTTTTAAGGCCGTTCATATTAATGCACAGAGCATTCCGGCTCATTACCCCGACTTGCTTGCGTCTTTTGATCGGGCTAATGTTGATGCTGTCTTTATATCGGAAACGTGGCTTAAGCCTTGCTTACCATCAACATGCTACAGTTTACCCGGTTTTAAGTTAATTCGCAACGACCGCATTGGGAGGGGTGGAGGTGGCGTTGCGATTTATCTACGTTCAGACTTGTCCTACACTATTATTAGCTCGTCAGCGCAACCCCCTCCATCTGATGCTCTCGAGTTTTTGCTGGTAGAAGTCCAGGTATCGCACTATAATAAATTATTACTCGGAGTCTACTATTGCCCATCAATGCACAATGATTACTTCTCATCCTTTGAAAATACGCTTGATGCTTTTACACCGTACTACGATCATTGTGTTATAATGGGCGATTTCAATACTTGTCTACTTAAGGGTGATAGTCGATCGACTAAACTTAGTTCAATTTTAGATTCATATAATATGAAATTACTACCTCTGAATCCTACCCACTGCTTTCCAGGTTCCCGTCCTTCCCTGCTCGACCTAATCATAGTCTCCTCTCCTAATCGTGTTACTACGCATGGACAAGTCTCAGCTGATATGTTTTCATACCATGATCTTATCTATGTCGCCTATAATGTTCGCCCCCCCAAAGCTAAGGTAAAAACTCTTCTTCAAAGAAATTTCTCTTCGATGAATATTGAAAGCCTAGAGGAGGACGCACATAACATAGACTGGTCAAACTTACTCTCAGCTGATTCCATTAATGACAAAATTGATATATTTAACGCTAAACTTAAATCTCTTTATGATATTCATGCACCTGTTAGGCCCGTTAAAATCAAACATCTTCCCGCTCCCTGGTTATCAGACGAAATCAAATCTCTGATAAATGCTAAGCATGCAGCCAAAGCCAAATTTAAAATAAAAAAGACAGAAGAATATCGTAACAAATATATTAAAATCCGGAACCGCTGTATTATGATGTGTCGTGACGCACAAAGACGTCATATTCACGCCTCCGTTGAGAACGGGGATCCGGCTAAAACATGGAAATTTCTCAAATCCCTCGGCGTGGGCAAATGCTCTGAACCGCAAGACTCTCATAATATAGATATAGATTCACTTAATAACCATTTTACTTCCTCTTTTAATCTCGACCCCAAAATTAAATCACAAATGTTAAATTATATTTCTTCGCTACCTATATTGAATTCTGATCCGTTCCTTACTGTTCCAGTTTCCGAGTGTGAGATTAAAAAGCACATCCTTTCCATATCGTCAAACGCAGTAGGAGATGACGGTATCAGTCGTAGAATGATCACACCAATATTAGATATAATTGTTCCTGTTCTTGCACACATTTTTAATTCATGTTTAGAGTCTTGTACCTTTCCTGATGCCTGGAAGGCAGCTTACATAATTCCTTTACCTAAATCCTCCTGTCCTAAGACTGTGTCTGACTTCCGTCCTATTTCCATCCTACCCTTTTTATCAAAAGTTTTAGAGCGAATCATTCATCACCAGCTTACGCAATTTGTTACCCACAACAGCTTACTCAGTCCGTTCCAGTCCGGTTTTCGCACTGGTCACAGTACGACTACCGCATTGGTAAGGGTAGCTGATGATATACGGTCAGGTATGGATGATAAAATGCTTACTATTCTCACACTTCTGGATTTTAGTAATGCCTTCAATTCCATAGACCACGATATTCTGCTAGCCCGGCTTGCATCTTTAAATCTTTCACCATCAATAATTAATTTAATTCGTAGCTACCTTGTAGGACGACGGCAGAGAGTTAAATCATCTGATTATTTCTCCGATTGGAGTTATATCTATGCCGGCGTGCCTCAGGGTGGTGTGCTATCTCCTCTTCTGTTTGCAATTTTTATAAACCCTATAACAATATCGATTTCATCATCCTACCACTTGTATGCGGACGATCTTCAAATATACACACAGTCTCCTTTGGACAATCTGAATTCCGCTTTTGATCTAGTGAATCACGATTTGTCGAATATTTGTGAATGGAGCAAGAATCATGGACTTCTTATTAATCCTATTAAAACTCAATTAATTGTAATTGGTAGCCCCGGGCTAATTTCTAGAGTTGACCATGATTCTTTACCTCCTGTCCTTATAAATGGTGTAACAATACCTTTCAGTAAAGTGGTTAAAAACTTGGGAGTGTACTTTGATGAACATTTATCGTGGACGCATCAATTGCAAGAGATTAGTAGAAAGGTTTTTTCTACCTGGCGTTCCCTAAAACGTCTACGATATGTTCTTCCGATACCCACTAAGGTAGTTTTGGCTGAATCCCTACTCCTTTCCCATTTAGATTATGCGGACGCTTCTTTCACTAACTTGACGGAGGAACAACTGAACAAATTGGAGCGCCTTCAAAACCTGGCTTTGAGGTTTGTTTTCGGTTTACGTAAATTTGACCATATCTCCGAGTATCGCCTCAAGTTAAAGTGGTTGCCAATCCGCTACCGCCGTGACTCTCGTGTTCTCTCCTTCCTTTATAACATCCTATTTGACTCCCATTGTCCCACTTATTTAAAAAGTAATTTTAACTTCAGTACCTCTGACAGACTGGAACTACGATCTATATCTAATCTTCTTCTTGACATTCCTATCCACCGCACTAAATACTTTAATTGCTCTTTCATTGTAAAATCCATTTCCCTTTGGAATTCTTTACCTATCCATATAAGGCAGGCTGAAACTATACATCGCTTTAAAACTCTTATAAAAAGTCATTATCTGGAATCATATTGTGTCAACCCTTAACTTATGTAACTTACACTTATTATTATAAATTAAAATATCATGTAGGTTTATCTATTGTATAATATAATATATATATATAGATATATATATTATATTAGTTATATATATTTACCACCACGATATTCTGCTAGCCTATATAATATATATTTAGATATATATATTATATAGGCTAGCAGAATATCGTGGTCTATGGAATTGAAGGCATTACTAAAATCCAGAAGTGTGAGAATAGTAAGCATTTTATCATCCATACCTGACCGTATATCATCAGCTACCTTTACCAATGCGGTAGTCGTACTGTGACCAGTGCGAAAACCGGACTGGAACGGACTGAGTAAGCTGTTGTGGGTAACAAATTGCGTAAGCTGGTGATGAATGATTCGCTCTAAAACTTTTGATAAAAAGGGTAGGATGGAAATAGGACGGAAGTCAGACACAGTCTTAGGACAGGAGGATTTAGGTAAAGGAATTATGTAAGCTGCCTTCCAGGCATCAGGAAAGGTACAAGACTCTAAACATGAATTAAAAATGTGTGCAAGAACAGGAACAATTATATCTAATATTGGTGTGATCATTCTACGACTGATACCGTCATCTCCTACTGCGTTTGACGATATGGAAAGGATGTGCTTTTTAATCTCACACTCGGAAACTGGAACAGTAAGGAACGGATCAGAATTCAATATAGGTAGCGAAGAAATATAATTTAACATTTGTGATTTAATTTTGGGGTCGAGATTAAAAGAGGAAGTAAAATGGTTATTAAGTGAATCTATATCTATATTATGAGAGTCTTGCGGTTCAGAGCATTTGCCCACGCCGAGGGATTTGAGAAATTTCCATGTTTTAGCCGGATCCCCGTTCTCAACGGAGGCGTGAATATGACGTCTTTGTGCGTCACGACACATCATAATACAGCGGTTCCGGATTTTAATATATTTGTTACGATATTCTTCTGTCTTTTTTATTTTAAATTTGGCTTTGGCTGCATGCTTAGCATTTATCAGAGATTTGATTTCGTCTGATAACCAGGGAGCGGGAAGATGTTTGATTTTAACGGGCCTAACAGGTGCATGAATATCATAAAGAGATTTAAGTTTAGCGTTAAATATATCAATTTTGTCATTAATGGAATCAGCTGAGAGTAAGTTTGACCAGTCTATGTTATGTGCGTCCTCCTCTAGGCTTTCAATATTCATCGAAGAGAAATTTCTTTGAAGAAGAGTTTTTACCTTAGCTTTGGGGGGGCGAACATTATAGGCGACATAGATAAGATCATGGTATGAAAACATATCAGCTGAGACTTGTCCATGCGTAGTAACACGATTAGGAGAGGAGACTATGATTAGGTCGAGCAGGGAAGGACGGGAACCTGGAAAGCAGTGGGTAGGATTCAGAGGTAGTAATTTCATATTATATGAATCTAAAATTGAACTAAGTTTAGTCGATCGACTATCACCCTTAAGTAGACAAGTATTGAAATCGCCCATTATAACACAATGATCGTAGTACGGTGTAAAAGCATCAAGCGTATTTTCAAAGGATGAGAAGTAATCATTGTGCATTGATGGGCAATAGTAGACCCCGAGTAATAATTTATTATAGTGCGATACCTGGACTTCTACCAGCAAAAACTCGAGAGCATCAGATGGAGGGGGTTGCGCTGACGAGCTAATAATAGTGTAGGACAAGTCTGAACGTAGATAAATCGCAACGCCACCTCCACCCCTCCCAATGCGGTCGTTGCGAATTAACTTAAAACCGGGTAAACTGTAGCATGTTGATGGTAAGCAAGGCTTAAGCCACGTTTCCGATATAAAGACAGCATCAACATTAGCCCGATCAAAAGACGCAAGCAAGTCGGGGTAATGAGCCGGAATGCTCTGTGCATTAATATGAACGGCCTTAAAACATTTGTTAACTGTGTTAAAATTTGAAGTTATGGTATCCCTAAGAGACATAAATGTGGCACTTTGAAAACTATCATCGCTGTTGTTAGAAGAAATGGATAAAAAATCATCTGAAGCAAATGAGTCAACACTTACATTCATGATAATAATACAAACTAAATATAAATAAAATATATAAAACACTATAAATATATTATCCTACAACAATTGAAATATAATTGGCCTGCAGCCCACTGTGTCATAAAAAAAAAACATAAGTATATAAATAAATTTGCTATAATAAAATTAGTAAATAAATAGAAAAAGAGTAGGTAGATAAATGGAAAGAATCCAAACATGCCTATTATTTTTTAGACACCTAGCTAAATATGAGCAGTTATTCTAACAAAATATAATTAGATTTAAGATGAGATGCTAGCCCAACACAAATTGGCAATTAAAATTTTAATGGAGTTATACTGAGATATAATAATAAAGTTCTAAGTACAAGCACAGCTTATTAGTTACAAAAATTACATAACAAAGATGCAATTTATATACATAATACTAGATTAAGAGAAATCAGTTAAGTACATAATGGCTCATGCTAAATTTCATGTCCACACACAAAAAACAAAAAAAAAAATATATAATTAAAGTGACATTAAGAAGACGAAGAAGAATAACTATCACTCACTCCTGTCAGACGTCACCTAAACACATCTGTCAAGCTTCGTGTTATAGAAAATTAAACAATAACAAACATTTTCAAAAAGTACAGATTACAAAATTAAATATGTTTCATTTTCGAAATACCGACAATTTGTGACAAAAGAAATTAGTGATGATGCATAGAAATAAGTAACTATGAGATCTAAGTATGGACAATAAAATTATAAGTGAATGATTAATGAGAAGCGAATATTGGCAAAGCAGAATTATAGATTTATATGTATATATGTGAAGATTGAGAAAGTTACCATGCTATTATTTAAAGTATGTTACCCTTAGAGTATTTACTTTTTGGTTCGCCTTGGTCTTGTTCCAGTTTCATTTTTGGTTTTGGATGCCGGAACTTGAGATGTGACTTCTGCCATATCACCACAGAGATCAGAAATGGCATCCAACTCCGCTATGCTACAAACACTGCTTTTGGAGCCATCAGATCTAGCAACGAAAATAGAGCCATTATATGTCCAACACTTTGTAACACCGAAACGCTGCCTGGCCGCCAGGAACACTTCATGTCTCTTTTTAATTAAAAACTCTGATAGAGTGATGCCGGAATTTTTCAGGCTGGTCTTAGCCCTCCAAACCTCATTCCGATCAGTAAAATTCTGAAACTTAACCAAGATCGGTCTGGGTTTTGATTCCTTTAAGCGTCCCAAGCGGTGACAATATTTTACTGAAGAAATGTTTATGTCTTGGACTTTTAACTGGGAAGACAACAAAGATGCAATAGCTTCTTGTGCATCCTTTTTGGCTTCGGGAACTCCATGCACAAGCAAAATCTTTCTTCTGTGCCTCATCTCAGTTTGATCATAGGCATCCATCAATATTTGCAACTGAGCCTGCATCATCTTAAGTGCATTCAATATAAAATTTTTGAACTCACAAAAATCAGATGCCAGTGTTGTAGAGGTGTTTGTAGTCTGGACCGCATACAATTCCTGCTGGAACTCCATCATCTTCGAGTTAAACATCTTATTCATTTGTGTTATTGATTCTTGCAAGGACTCCATTGTAAACAAGTGGAAGAGAAAAATAACAGCAAATTTTGACAAAAGTGCAAGTGATATAATTTGTTTAAGAAAACAGTGTTTATATACTGTATCTTATTATTGCAATTATAGGAGATTGTGACACTAGTAGATGCAGGTATAAATTTTTACATAATATTGATTTAAAATAATTAATTTATAATTTTGGTTAAGGAGCAGTTAAAAATTCAACTTTTTGTTTAAAAATTAAATAATTAATTTTTAAACAAAAAGAAAGGGATATAATTATAGGGACGTATAAATAATATACATATACATTCAGGAAAAAATTGTTACTCTAGCGGCATTATGGTCGCTCAGACCCCTATTTCTGTATATGTATATAAAAACAAGCGTTGCATTTCCTTTTAAGCACACTATCACATGGATCGGAGAAAAGGTTTAAAACAAAATCTGACCGACGATAATCAGAACACACTGGCCTCCAAAACTTGGCCACTTTAATGGCTCGATTTTTTAAAACGAGTTCGCTTCTTGAATATAAATTCATTCCGAACTTTCCTCTTATCCGCTAGAATTTAAATGAGGACAGTCATGACAGGTACGTGGGGGGTTATTTCTCGATCAGCATCAGTGGATCTAGCACGACAAACAACGTATTCGTCACGTCAAATGTAAATTGTATAGGGGTTTTCATGATTGACATAGAATTCTCATTTAATAACGTTGTGAATTCTTTGTTGTTAATTGTTCTTGCTTAGCTCATAGATTGTAATAAAGGCTAAGCGAAGAAGAAGCGTAATAGTCAGGGTTCCCCCATACATGATTTTCACTTGATTAGTATCAAGCAAATTTTTCTTGAGTAGCTTCATTTCGATGAGTCGCCCAAGAATTTATTGGACGGAACTCTCGATTGTGGTAGCTAACAGAGTTACCAAGGATAAAAAAAAATGCTCAACTTTTGAGCGTAGGACCGGGATAACGTACCACGCAATTTGTAGGACAATTATGTCTGGTGAATTACATTAATGTTAACTAAGTAATAAAAACAAAATCAGCTGGTTACTAATAATTTAAGATGACCTCGTTATCGATACAAGTTGGCAAGAGGGAACTCTTTGATCAAACCATAGATTTTGAAGGACAAATATTTTTTCGGATAATTTAGATCATTATCTTGACAATAAAAAAAAAAAAAGATATTTTGGAATCACCAATTCCATAAACTTTATTCTTCCTATCTCCGTTAGCTACCACAGACAAGAGTTCCGTCCAAGAAATTCTTGGGCGACTCATCAAAATGAAGGTACTCACGAAAAATTAGCTTGATACTAATCAAGTGAAAACCATGTATCGGGGAACCCTGACTATAACCTACTGCAGTGTGACTGGTGACACATGAGCAATACTTGAGGACGTGATATTTGGCTAATAATATGAGATTAAAAAAATAATATCAATTAGTTTGATTAAATGTATCTTAAACTTAAATAATTATTTACCCAACACATGGACACCGCGCGTACGGGCGCGTAGGTACGCGCCCGTACTACCTACGTTGATGTCGCACGCCACCGCCGGGGTGCCGCGACGGCTACATAGGTATTAGGTATGCCTATTTGCCTAGCCGCGTCATTTTCATAGTATCCATGATTCATTTATTTAAAAGAAAATTTGGTAAAAAAATAAGTACCTAATTTCATTACATATTGTTATATTTTATGATAAGTATTGCACATGTCTCACCGTCACCCTGTATATTCTATTATGATTCAATATTCATGAATACATTTAAATTTCAAAATGGTAGCATTATATCTTCTATTGTTTCCCTTGCTTACGCGATTAAAGGGCCAACTCAACGACTTTGAGTTTACTAGAAAGTTATATGTACCTTACCGACGCAGAAAGGTACATATAACTTTCAGGTACATATAACATATAATTAGTTGAAGCGCCGGGATCAGAAAACTTCTATAGCGCGATGCTGCGTTGCGGCTAGTGTAAGAGGTACCCAAAGTAGCTGAGCTGGCTTGCGTGGTGCAGAGGTGTGGGAAGTGATAATGATAAAAGATGCATGTTGCAAGGGTCACCTATGTGGGACCTGTGGAAGCCTCAAAGGGAGATCTCTGACCGAGTGAGGTTGTATGCTCGATCAGGCTGAAGCCCGCTGTACCTACTCGTCTTCCTCTTCTTGCCTCCTTGATGGCCTTGGGCAGGGAAACATGACCAGAGGCATGTTGGGCTCATGTGGATGCCGGAGTAATGTAGTCACGTCCAGTATTATAATAATAATGCCTCCCACACCGATTTCGGTAACGGTGGCCGGTTTCATTGAAACCAGGCCAGCTACGCAGGAATTATTTTATAGTGCCCAAGTGTGTGCGCAATACACAGAAGCACACTCTCTCCCGTCACTCTCGTAGCCCAATGGGACGGATAACCGACACGACTGGCGGGAAATCAGGACCTACTTTTTACATGCCCATCCGACGCATGGATCATCTTTATTGTCAGACAATCAGGTAATCAGCCTGCATAGTTATAACCAAACTTGACAAACATTATTTGTTTCCAACGCGGGAATATAACCCACGACCAACCAGTCGAGAGCAAAGCTCTGAACCACTAGACCACGTATTATACTTAGGTACTGGTAGCTAGAAAAATTTAATTTAGTATGATAGTCTATTTCTGTACTTCATGCTGTGAAAATCCGCATGAAGTCGGTGGAAACATCTAGTTATAATGACTTTAACACTTGCATTAAGTGAGGCAAAGCTCAAAGCGAGTAATTACTTATGCGTTTACGTTACATTGAGTGGCGTCAGTGTCTTGACATGCATGACTTAACTAAATGTATCACTGTGTAGTGTGGGTATCTGTAGTATGCACATACAAGAATTGACTCTGTGTACCGCTAGTAATAACTACCATATCTCTCAGGCACGTCTGTCTATCACTGCGGTTATGGTAATACTATCCCCACTCTCTGTGTCCTGTACATGGTATATATTCCGGCGGTAAAGAGGCAATCAGTTATCAAACACTGTAGTGTTTGATAACTGATTGCCTCTTTACCGCCGGAATAGGAATGTACCCTTCCTTATTTAAGTTTATATAATAATAACTTAAAGCTACAGTTTCAAGATAGAAAAGTACTAGAATCAAAACTAGTCGAAATGCATATTCAGATTTATTTAACACTTTCCAAACGTACCTATGGACTTAATCAACATATTACTTTCTCTTTCCTTAACCTTAACCATAAGGATAACTTTATTTCCTTTCGTTATACTCTTATAGTATAATAGTCATACTTAGCCTTTCCCTTTCCTTTTCTTTTTAATTTATTTGGTGAAAGAACATCTATGTATATAATATTTACATCAATGATCAACTCATTAAAATCTTAGTTTAAAAAAAAATTAAGACCAAAAGTAACTTTGATAATATAATATAATATAATATTAACTTATTTATTAGCTTTTAAATTCCAACATAAGGAATATTATATTAAACATTTAAGGCCCATACTTCTTGTTACTAACAAAGTCTGTTACTTTCCAGTAATGTATGACGAATAAAGACATAGATACATAATATACAAATACATTGTAACGATTTAGTTACAATTCTATTATGTAAAACTACACAGAGATCAGTGACATCTCAGGACGATTCCATGATACTAACTGTTTGCTAATAGTCATACAGATGACATTAAGGCTGTTCCTACATCGCGGCATCGAAACGCCGAGCCCTAGTAAAAGAGGCTCACGTATGTAACATAATATGCTGTGTTGAAAAATAGTACGCAAGCAAATTGCCATAGATATAACTAATGTTTCTGACCTTTATTTATTACATTAATTATCTAATAAGATATTGATTCCATTAAATTCAACCATTTTAATTCCAGCCACCGAACGAACAGGTTTACTAGTATCTAAAACAGTAAAACGCCATCTAGAAAAATTTCCAATACTTGTTTCAATATCAGATATCAGATTGTCTCTCTTTGCTGGTGTATTAATTGTATAATAATATTTTATGATGAATTCCCATCCTACCTTTAATGACATTTGGGGTGAAAGCTCATACAGCCCTTAAACGTCTCAGTTACCATCCGGTAATTTATGATTTTCATTTGAGAATGAGAGCCCATACTGTCTTTAGACAACTTTGTTACCACCCTGTAAACATATGGTTTTCATTTGAGACTGAAGGCTCATACTGCCATTTGACACCTTGGTTACTACTCGGTAACGTATGGTTCTCATTTGAGGATAATGACCGATACTTCCATTTGACACCTTGGCTACCACTCGGTAACGTATGGTTCTCATTCAAAGATATGGCCCATACTGCCATTAGACACCTTGGTTACCACTTGGTAACATATGGTTCTCATTTGAGGATGAGGGCCCATACTGCCATTTGACACCTTGGTTACCACTCGGTAACATATGGTTATCATTTGAGGATGATGGCCCATACTGCCATTTGACACCTTGGTAACCACTCGGTAACATATGGTTCTCATTTGAGGATGATGGTCCATACTGCCATTTGACACCTTGGTTACCACTCGGTAACATATGGTTCTCATTTGAGGATGATGGCCCATACTGCCATTTGACACCTTGGTTACCACTCGGTAACATATGGTTCTCATTTGAGGATGATGGCCCATACTGCCTTTGGACACCTTGGTTACCACCGGGTAACGTATGATTTTCATTTGAGACTGAAGGCTCATACTGCCTTTGTACACCTTGGTAACCACCAGGTAATGTATGATTTTCATTTGAGACTGAAGGCTCATACTGCCTTTGGACACCTAGGCTACCACCGGGTAACGTATGATTTTCATTTGAGACTGAAGGCTCATACTGCCTTTGTACACCTTGGTAACCACCAGGTAATGTATGATTTTCATTTGAGACTGAAGGCTCATACTGCCTTTGGACACCTAGGTTACCACCGGGTAACGTATGATTTTCATTTGAGACTGAAGGCTCATACTGCCTTTGTACACCTTTGTTACCACCAAGTAATGTATGATTTTCATTTGAGACTGAAGGCTCACACTGCCATTGGACACCTTGGTTACCACCAGGTAACGTATGATTTTCATTTGAGGATGATGGTCCATACTGCCATTTGACACCTTGGTTACCACTCGATAACATATGGTTCTCATTTGAGGATGATGGCCCATACTGCCATTTGACACCTTGGTTACCACTCGGTAACATATGGTTCTCATTTGAGGATGATGGCCCATACTGCCTTTGGACACCTTGGTTACCACCGGGTAACGTATGATTTTCATTTGAGACTGAAGGCTCATACTGCCTTTGTACACCTTGGTTACCACCAGGTAATGTATGATTTTCATTTGAGACTGAAGGCTCATACTGCCTTTGGACACCTAGGCTACCACCGGGTAACGTATGATTTTCATTTGAGACTGAAGGCTCATACTGCCTTTGTACACCTTTGTTACCACCAAGTAATGTATGATTTTCATTTGAGACTGAAGGCTCATACTGCCATTGGACACCTTGGTTACCACCAGGTAACGTATGATTTTCATTTGAGACTGAAGGCTCATACTGCCATTGGACCCCTTGGTTACCACCGGGTAACGTATGATTTTCATTTGAGACTGAAGGCTCATACTGCCTTTGGACACCTTGGTTACCACCGGGTAACGTATGATTTTCATTTGAGACTGAAGGCTCATACTGCCTTTGTACACCTTGGTAACCACCAGGTAATGTATGATTTTCATTTGAGACTGAAGGCTCATACTGCCTTTGGACACCTTGGTTACCACTGGGTAACGTATGATTTTCATTTGAGACTGAAGGCTCATACTGCCTTTGTACACCTTGGTTACCACCAGGTAATGTATGATTTTCATTTGAAAATGAAGGCACATACTGCCTTTCAACACCTTAGTTACCACTAGGTTAAGTATGATTTTCATTTGAAAATGAAGGCACATACTGCCTTTCAACACCTTAGTTACCACTAGGTAAAGTATGATTTTCATTTGAGAATGAAGGCACATACTGCCTTTCAACACCTTAGTTACCACTAGGTGAAGTATGATTTTCATTTGAAAATGAAGGCACATACTGCCTTTCAACACCTTAGTTACCACTAGGTAAAGTATGATTTTCATTTGAGAATGAAGGCACATACTGCCTTTCAACACCTTAGTTACCACTAGGTAAAGTATAATTTTCATTTGAAAATGAAGGCACATACTGCCTTTCAACACCTTAGTTACCACTAGGTAAAGTATGATTTTCATTTGAAAATGAAGGCACATACTGCCTTTCAACACCTTAGTTACCACTAGGTAAAGTATGATTTTCATTTGAAAATGAAGGCACATACTGCCTTTCAACACCTTAGTCACCACTAGGTAAAGTATGATTTTCATTTGAGAATGAAGGCACATACTGCCTTTCAACACCTTAATTACCACTAGGTAAAGTATGATTTTCATTTGAAAATGAAGGCACATACTGCCTTTCAACACCTTAGTTACCACTAGGTAAAGTATGATTTTCATTTGAAAATGAAGGCACATACTGCCTTTCAACTCCTTAATAAATATTTCGATATAAATGTAACCTTGGTAAAGAGAGATGAACAGAAATCTCCACGTTTTATTATAATACTAGCTGACCCTTGCCCACTTCGTTGAGCATAAAAAGAGTTTATGATGAAATTCAACTAAAAAAAAAACAACGTAGAACCCGCAACGCGGGAACCCGAAACCCGAAACGCGGGAACCCGGAACCCGCAACGCGGGAACCCGGAAACCGCAACGCGGGAACCCGGAACCCGCAACGCGGGAACCCGGGACCCGCAACGCGGGAACCCGGAACCCGCAACGCGGGAACCCGGGACCCGCAACGCGGGAACCCTGAACGCGCAACGCGGGAACCCGGGACCCGCAACGCGGGAACCCTGAACGCGCAACGCGGGAACTTGAAACCCGCAACGCGGAACCCGCAACGCGGAACCCGCAACGCGGAACCCGCAACGCGGAACCCGCAACGCGGAACCCGCAACGCGGAACCCGCAACGCGGAACCCGCAACGCGGAACCCGCAACGTGAGAACCCTGAACCCGCAACGCGGGAACCCTGAACCCGCATCGCGGGAACCCGGAACCCGCAACGCGGGAACCCGGAACTCGCAACGCGGGAACCCGGAACCCGCAACGCGGAACTCGGAACCCCAAACGCGGGAACTCGGAACCCGCAACGCGGGAACCCGGAACCCGCATCGCGGGAACCCGGAACCCGCAACGCGGGAATCCGGAACCCGCAACGCGGGAACCCGGAACCCGCAACGCGGGAACCCTGAACCCGCAACGCGGGAACCCTGAACCCGCAACGCGGGAACCCTGAACCCGCAACGCGGGAACCCTGAACCCGCAACGCGGGAACCCTGAACCCGCAACGCGGGAACCCTGAACCCGCAACGCGGGAACCCTGAACCCGCAACGCGGGAACCCTGAACCCGCAACGCGGGAACCCTGAACCCGCAACGCGGGAACCCTGAACCCGCAACGCGGGAACCCGGAACCCGCAACGCGGGAACCCGGAACCCGCAACGCGGGAACCCGGAACCCGCAACGCGGGAACCCGGAACCCGCAACGCGGGAACCCGGAACCCGCAACGCGGGAACCCGGAACCCGCAACGCGGGAACCCGGAACCCGCAACGCGGGAACCTGGAACTCGCAACGCGGAACCCGCAGCATGGGAACCCGAAACCCGCAACGCGGAACCAGCAGCATGGGAACCCAAAACCCGCAACGCGGAACCCGGAACCCGCAACACGGAAACCCGGAACCCGCAACGCGGAACCCACAACGCGAAACCCAAACACAGAACCCGCAACGCTGTCATAATATGGAATAAATAGTATCCTATGTCCGTCTACTTGCTCTAAGCTACTTCCTCACCAATTTTCAGCCATATCGATAAAGCCGTTCTTGATTATATGTATAGATTACTCCTACTAACATAAGCTAACGCCCGGTGAATGCTATTTAGAAAAACGTTGCTAATTGAAAGTTACATACTTACTGACACTTCAATTTTATTTGTTTGTATAGATGTATAGATTTGGAAAACTTCTCCAATCTTGGCGTTTTCACTGACGCGGAGCGGGGCGCATAGGAACTTAGTGGTTCCCAAGCGGAGTGGAGCAGAGATTTCGAGCATAGTGATTGGTCAATTCGGGTACCGCAAGCTCCTGTCCGCCTCGCCCCGCGTCAATGGAAACGCAGCCAAACGTCTATAACGTCTACCGGTCGCCATGGTAACAGCGTTGTTTACAAATGGAAAACAAAAATTAGGAAATGCTATACATACCGTATTTATATCAGCTGAAACTATTTGGATTCATGTTTTTGTTAATCCTAATAATTTTTTTAATCCAAATAGTTTAAGCTGATATAAAAACGGTATTTATAGCATTTCATAATTTTTATTTTCCATTTGTAAATAATGACGTTGCCATGACAGCCGTGTCATATAAACTGCCAACGACGTGAATCGATCGAGCCCAGGTTCAAACCCCGCGTGACCATCACGTATTTTCTTCTTTTTTCTAATTTTCTGCTTATTTTTTTCAACATTTTCTTTCATAATAACCTTTTCGTAACAATAACGAACATACCGTAAAAAAATTTGCGAAATTGGTCAAGCCGTTGTCGAAGCGCACACGATGTAAGAAATTTTGGAGGTCGTTTTTTTACACTTTGGGCTACATTTTTGGGGTTTTAGTAAGGAACCCTACTTTTTTTAAACATATAATATAGCCTATGTTCAGCGCTAGGAATGTAGCTTTCCAACGGTGAAAGAATTTTTCATATTGGTTCAGTGGTTTCAGAGCCTATTCCATTCAAACAAACAAACAAACAAACAAACAAACAAACAAACAATCAAACGTTACCTCTTTATAATATTAGTATAGATTATCATCGCGCCGAGGGAACCACAAGTTTTCAATGTTCCTGGGTCATGGATGTGTATTAAAGTGTATAATATAAAAAAAATCTTAAATATGTGTATAGTATAAAAGAATTAAATATGTTTCCGTAGTCCGGTACCTGTAACACAAGTTCTTCGGATACTTATCACGGGCCCAGATTGGCGTAGTGTGAAGCGTCCATAGATATTATATTATATTATTAAAGATTATTAGACCAAACTATGAAACGTATAATTTTATAATTAATGTTAATGTGCGATCGGTTGAAAGAAAAGACTTTTCTATCTCTTTCACGGACAAACTTGTTCTGAAAATGTAATAATGTTGTACTCAGTACTGAAACGTAGGATATACAGACTGTAATATTAACAAATGTTAATACTTTAAGGTGTGTATGTGTCCCGTATGTAGAGTTTACTGTAAAAGTTCCAGCGCTGAAAAGGTTTTTTTTTTATTAAGTATGGGAAAATTTATGTTGGAGCATACTTTCTCATAGAAACATGAAAGTGAGAAGTAAGACTTTCACTGGTACTTTCACAATAAACTCTACATAGTAGGCACATATTACATTCTAAAATTAAAAAAAAAATTGTGCTTGAGCAGTTTTGTTTTTTACTGGTGAAAGTTTGTAATTGGCATTTTATTTCTTATAATGTTTAATTTATTGTAATTTTTGTTGTTGCTGTAAGTTGCCTAATAAAATAAAATAAAAAATAAAAATGCACACCCTAAAGTATTATCACTCATTTATTTTACATCCTGTATATTATTACAATATTTTTTGATTGTATGAAAATAGAGCAAATAATACACAAGAACAATGTACTGTATTTTTGTTTGTTGAAAATAGTATTACAACAAATAAAAGCAACTTTACTGTTTTCTTAGACTTGTCCTGTCCTAACTTGCCTTTGTGTTCAAATATAATTGAAGACATGAATGGATGAAAGTGATATGTAGCAAAATTATGATTTTGAGAAAATTTTGTTCAAACTGTCACACATTTTAGAATATGTCGTAAAGTGTTAGGTACATTATTTAAAAGATCCACGGCTCTAAAACCAATGTACTTAATACGTTACTACATACGAGTATCTTAAAATGTTTAAATGATTGTTTAAACTCAATTTTCTGGGTAAAATTTTTTTGCGACATATTATCACCTTCATCGATTAATATCTTCAATTAATATTGTTAAAACATGTATATACCTATAATACCTTGCGAAACCGCGTACCATATTCTACACGTCTGATAAGGGTTGATATTATTCACGAAGCGATAATGAAGTTATAAACTCGGCCATCCTAACCTCGGTATGATCAAGAATATTAATAGTTTACTCAGAATAATAATAATAATATATTAATATCTATTGACGCTTCTCACCACGTCAATCTAGCCCCGTGATAAGTATCCTAAAAACTGATGCTACAGGTACCAGACAAAGGAAATATATTTAATACTTTTATACTATAAACGTATTTAAGATTTTCATTATATTAATACTCGTACACAAATAAAAACACAAAAACTTATTGTTCAAAATCAAAATCAAAATCAAAACATTTTATTCAGAATAAATTTTTACAAAATGTTTTCTGAACGTCGAGACTATTTGATGCCTACCACCGGTTCGGGAACTAGCCCAGCGAGAAGAACCGGCAGTTCCTTCGGCAGGATTCGAACCTGCGACCTCCAGTTCGTACACCCATGCCCTTAACCACTGCGCTACGGAGGTCAAACAAAAGAATGATAATAGAAATAGCTAAGAGCCGAACTGATTTGAAACAAGGGGGCTTCCTATGAAAACAAAGATCTAAGAACTATCCGATTCCAATGCTGTTGAACTCCGTAAAAATATTGATGATTAAACATTGGATAGGAATAGTACTGTAAAATCGACACTCGATTTTAAACCATCTTGGCGCTAGTGTCGTGACGTAACGTCAATTGTATTCAACAGGAGGCCCACTGACCATGTAAGAGTAATTTTTATGGTACATTTTGTGCGCAAATATGTGCGCAATTGAAGAACACTTTACCTCATAATCCACGGATGGATGACCGACATGACTGACAAAAAGCCTGGGCCATGATTCAAGATTCGAAGTTTGAAAACAAAATTTATGAGATGTGACATAAGGTTCGCTAAATGAAGGGCGAATTCGTATCTCACTTACCGAAGCTTGTGTCAAAATTAATACATTTTGTATTCGAACTTCGTAAGCGATAAATAATAATAATAATAATAATAATATCTATGGACGCTTCACACCACGTCAATCTGGCCCCGTGCTAAGTATCCGAAGAACTTGTGTTACAGGCACCAGACAACGGAAATATATTTAATACTTTTATACTATACACATATTTAAGATTTTTATTATATTAATACACAAATTTAATACACATCCATGACTCAGGAACATTTAAAACTTTTTGTTCCCTCAGCGGGATTCGAACCCGCGACCTCCTGGTCAAGAGCCAAGCTCTGAACCACTAGACCACGGAGGCGTCGAAATAGCGACGGCATCTTAAATCAGGACCCAGACGCAGGACTGACTTTTTTAATGCCTATCCGACGCATGGATCATCTTTGTTGTAGAATCAGGAGATCAGTCTACATTTTTCTAACAAAACTTGGAAACAACAATTTTAGTCATTTCAACACGGGAATCGAAACCACAACCATCGAGGTGGGCTTTGTAACCAATGGACATTGGAGGCTATAATAACTTTAATTGATACAATTAAAAGTCAAATACAGTAAAACAAGAGTAAAACAACATACAAAATTGGGTACGCTTTCAGATTAAAAGGGCTTAGTAAATAAATTTGACTTGCTTTAAAATATTTCTAGTGCCCTAAACCCAATTATCTTCAGCTCTGGTGACCGAATTTTCAGAATTCCGAGGTTTGTTTCCTAAGCAAATATTATTTTTAGTAATATAAAGATAAGGATTTTAATAATAAAATCCTATAATAAGCCCCCGACAATAATAAGGGGATGATATAAGTTTAACGTGTCCGTGTATATAAGTATATAATAATAATATCTCCCCTAACCGATTTCGGTGTCGGTAGCCGATTTCATTGAAACCAGGCCAGCTACGCAGGAGTAGTTTATAGTGCCCAAGTGTGTGCGCAATACACAAAGACAATCTCCTTCCTTTTACTCTCATAACCCACTGGAATAGAACTGGCGCAGGACCGACATCTTACGTGTCCATTCGATGCTTATGAGACAATCAGATGATCAGCCTGCATTGTCCTAACCAAACTTGGTTTTTATTTGTTCCAACGCGGGAATATAACCCACAACCTTCGAGTCGAGAACGAAGCCCTTAACTACTAGACCGCGGAGGTGTACGTATAGGTATATGTACCTATGGCATATTAGCTTCTAAGCGAATGAATAGATTTTGATGGACTTTTTTCTGTTTGAAAGCTGATGTGATCGCGGATGTTTTTAGCTATAATTTACAAGTTCGCTCACTGCCTAGAAGGTACTTATTTTTTTTACTTTTGACTGAAGTTATCAAAATTATAATAATATTGTCTATGGACGCGTGTACACCACATCAACCTGGTTCCAATTTAATGAGGAACTTGTGTTACAACCTACAGATACGAGTACCATAAATAGATTTAATACGTTTTATTATATCTAAAATATTATTACAAAATTCATGGAAGTAGGAACACAAAAACCTTTTGTTACTTTCGATTTTTTTGATTCGATTCGTGATCCTCGGCTAGAACACGGATGCGCTAATCCCTGAGCCACAGAGGTCATCAAAATAGTTTTCTTGTAGAATAAATATTTCATAAAACATTAATGCACTTTAGTTGGAACCAGACTTTCAAAGTCAACAAAATATAAATTTATTAAGTATCTAGCAAGGAGTTCAATTGCGTATTTCTTTTTTGCTTTTACAAATAGATTATAAAACAAGCTAGCAAAGGAATATATTGTTTGTCTTTGAACATAAAGCTCAACGCGCACTAAGCAGACTGGCTGCGCAATCAAGTTGCGGATCCTTAATTCACAATTACAGTGCAATCAAGCGCGTTGTAATGGCTGTCCCAACCTGTGGGTTACTTTTGCTAATTAACTTACTTTATTACTTGTTTGCTGCAGTTTCGATATGTTAAAACAGCAAAATGGTATGATAGCATACTTCATTGTATTTATATATTTTTTAGTTTATGATATCAACTCAGATGTTTTGGGACCTGATTCATAATGCGTAATTCGATTCAGATTCAAGATGTTTCCTACACGGCAACCAATAAACGCTAGCCACGCTAGTCGTTCACCAATAACAATGCGATACGTTTTCGAATCCAAGTTAAAGAGAAATTGTAAATAACCCTAGGGGCTGCCTTATTTTTTCTCGCAGGGGCAATCTTCGGTAAGATTTAGGCCTGGGGATTAGGCTACAAGGTTATGTGGGATTCCTACTCACAAAAACCCCTGTGGTGGCCTCTTCTCCACGACGGAGCTGTCTAGTGCGCGGGCACAACGTCATAATAATATGTTTAACTGGGGGCCTACTCAAGATGCCATCGCTAATTATCGCTTACAAAGTTCGAGAACAAAATTTATGGAATTTGACATAAGGTACGCTAAATGACATACCAAATCGCGATCATTTAGCGAACTTTATGTCAAATCCCATACATTTTTTATCGATCTTTGTAAGCGATAATTAGCGATGGCATCTTGAGTAGGCCCCCTGGTTACTGGAGCCTGGTTGCGGCAACCCGAATGTCTAGTGTGCGAGGAGCTTTATGCATTAGCACAATGCTGCTTATAATATATCTTTTTGTTTTGGTCCTGAGCTCCAAGACTGACTTCTCAGTTGTTTGTAACAAATAAAGCGAATGTTATCTACTTTAATAAGAGAAAATGTAGAAATATGTTATGTTTGTGTTTCTAGACTTTCTGTGTAATGTACAAGATGGCTTTATTAAAACTGTTACTTTGAAAAGTTTGAAACATGAAACTTAAGGGCGTTTTACCAAGCAATGTTAAAGTTAATTCTTCGTTAAATATCATTGTTCCTCTCGTAATTACTATCAATGAATGAGATGGTATTTTAACAAGCCGTTAACACTAACATGCGTTGGTGAAATCGGGACTATATATAAAAAGCACAACCGGATTGTCAAGCTGGTTTCAATAACCTACATCACATACAGGTTGCGTTGGTTTTATGAAGGTTATTAAAACCGATTGGTCTTATAAATCGAATTAGATTTTTTTTCAGATCCGATCTAGTCGAATTTTGTGGGTATGGACCTACCTAATGCTGTCCTCGCACGCCGGGCCCGAGTGGCCCAGGGCGGGGGAACCACGACCAGGGGCAAGTGCCCCTCTACGTGGGGTCGAAGGGATGGTATTGGAGATACCAGGGCCGAGTGCTTATAGTTTTTCTAGGGAAAACCCCCCGCCTATCGCAGGGGAAAACCGTGGCGCTAAGAGAATGCCATGCCATGCCATGGTAGGCTGAGACCTGAACGGCAGGGCAACGAGCAGCGTGTGGGGGCCCCGGTCCTAAGACCGGAGAGCGTGTATGGTTCCACTCCCCCTACACCCCCCCTCGCCCCGCGGTCCAAACGTGGGTATGGATATTCAGACTATTCGTTATACACCGAACGGGTAATGTTTGTGCCCAGAGACTTAACCAACAAGTTGTCGTCAATTAAAATTAGGATCCATTATTAAAAAATATGAAATTTTCATAACGTTCTCTAAAAGACTTGGAGCTCGATACATACTCGTACCATACATTTTTGTTTTCTATCTTCGTCATCGAAAATACCGATCTTAGCTAAGAACACTCACTAATAAATTAGAAAAGACAAACTATTTGTCGCTTATTTGGTTCATCTATTTTCAGAGACTATTTATATAAATTTACATCAGAGCTTAGCTGATATTATAAATTATTTTCTCATATTCATTCATCACCTGATTTTCTAACAGGAAAGATGATCCATGCGTTGGATGGACATGTAAAAAGTCAATACTGCTCCTGATTAAGAATAGAGTAAGAGAGAGTGTAATTGTGTATTGCGCACATACTTGGGCACAATAAATGTCCCTGCAAAATCGGTGTAAGGAAAAGGAGATATTATTATTCAGTATCTTACATGCATCAGTCACCCAAGTGCGAAATAACCCTAATAGGAGGGTACGCTTAACCCATCCTACAGATCAAATTACACGAACGTGTGTGGCAGGCATAAGAACATGTTTCAGGCCGACATAACACAATTACGACGAACTCCGTTGAAGTCGAAGGGTTGACGTGAGGGCTATAATTATCAACTTTTAATTAATTTACTTCGTAATCTCGTGTTGCGATTAAAGTGTTGGCATGTTGTGTAACGATATATTATACCACGATAATCTGGGGCCTTACTCTCCAAATTGATTCGATTTTGATTCAGATTCGATCGTGCCGCGTACTCCCGAATAAATTGACGGTCGTTTATTTTGATTCTCAGTCATTTGATATAGTACGGTGGGGATTACAAAAAGTTACGAACTAACGATTATCTTTATCTTGATTAGTTTCAAAGTAATCCACCAAATGAAACATCAAAAACGGTTGAGATCGAACTGATTCGATTCTCGATTGTGTTGAGAGAGTAAGCTTGCTGGTTGCTTGGAATTTAGGGAATCGAAACTAATATCTATACTTCTTTATCCTTTCGCTTTCACGCTAATACTTGTAATCCGATCACCATTAAACTTTGTACACATATTTTTGAAGGCATTGAAAGTAACATAGAATACTTTTTAATCCACACGGGCGAATCGGTGGGATTTTCCACTTAACTGGTATATTATTAAGAAGGTGTTCTTTCTTTGGCTGACACCGACTCCAAAAAGACCATTAATTGTAACTGCATTATAAAAAAAAATAGGTATACTTTTAAGTTGTAGAAGTATTTTTTTTTAAGTATTCTTTTTTTATCTTTTAGTGTCTATAAATATGTTCATATAATAATTAATAAAATTTTAGGGGTCCAAATGGAAGCTATTTTGCGTCGAATAAAAAACGAATCATGCAAACTGGATCATTAAACTCAGAGTAATCGGTGTACATACATATAAAAAGCCAAATTAAGAACCTCCTGCTTTTTTTGGAAGTCCTATAGAAAGTCCTCCTCCGCGTCTGTCTGTCAGTAAGTTCACGATAAACTTAAAAACACAGAATATCTTCGTGCTGTTTTCACTAATGGATAGAGCGGTTCTCGATAAAGGTTTTATTGTATTAGTTGGATCACACCGATAACTGAGCCTCATAATGTTGAGGTTCTGTTATCGGTGTGTCAAGTGAAGTCTGTCGGGACAGTTGGTAATATATAATTGAAAAATTTGTTAGTGCGCTCCAGTCTAAAGAACTACTGATCCTATTTGAAAAAATCTTTCAGTATTTGCTAGCCTACTTACCAAAGAAGGGTATAGGCTACATATTGTGACACTTAGACCAATGGTAATAGCACCAACGAGGAATGTTAGATAATCGGGGTATTTTTTTACGTGGACGTCACTCACGGAGACAGCATACTATTTATCCTAAATACGAAACAAACAAGCTTTGTTACAATTTCTTAATGTTTAATGTTTAGATATAAAAATCTGAGAGAAGACGGCAAAAGTTTCATCAGTATTTTCTTGATCGATTGATCATTTTCGGTTGATCAGATCAATATCTCATTTGAAAAAGGAAATTCGATATCAGACAGACGTCAAAGAAGATATTATGATGTAATATTTGCAAAATAATAATTAGCATAGTCATTGCTCGATTTGGTATTTTGTAGGGTTTTTCAGGGTTCCGTGCACGTAGGGTAGAAACAATTCCTATAATATAGGAAATAGGAATTAGGATAATTAAAAACTTATATTCATAAACTGCAATAACATTTGCATACCATTCATTTGAATGTAAGTAATGTAATAAAACAGGAAACAAAAACACTTCCTACATCTCCTTTATTCTTCTGATTAATTTCGTTGCGGGTTCCAAGACAGATTCAGCATGTCCTTTGGGTATCCCTGAAATCATATAAAAGAGTTTTTGAGGTTGGTTACCATTGTCGCTCCTGGCTACACGGGAGTTGCAATAGTAGGAATGTGTGGTAGGCCATTTGCCTGTTAAAAATCCATTAATGTAGTCGAGTGATATGATTCTAAAATATTGTAATTATGACCAAAAAGTACATTCGCTCTGGCAATATAAACGATTATTTATTCATTTATAACTTTAAGAAAAGGCTCATAAAACAAATAACACTTCCATCCATCCAAACGTAGTAAAACAAAGTCGCAAGTTAAACATAAGTCCCAAATTAAGTTCTTAAGTGGAACAATTGTTTCGTAAAATACTTATCTCTAACATTTCACGCAAGCTGTCAAAATAAAGTCTTATAATGAGTTCATACGTCGATGTACCATACTTGAGAATGTCGGACCCTAGTCAGAGAGTTGTCACAAGTTTAACGTGCCCTTCTTTCTCAGTTCGTGGCATCGTGAAAATGGATGCACTGATTTTGATCTAGTTTCTACATCATTAGTTTACTCATTGTTCCTTAATGCGGGGGTTAATTAAAAAAAATATCGCGTTTATATTTATTATTATCGAAACGTATTTACGTGAAAACTATCAACTATTGTGTTAAATAAATAAAATATTTTAGATATTAAATAACGAAAGGTATTTTCTGCACTGATTATCGAACCGTAAGCATTTAATCACTTAATTCATCTTGAACCAATATCTGTATTCATATTTTCATAAGCGTTGCTACGTCTCTAATATGGTATGTCCATGATCTCAGTAAACATCGTAATAACGAAAAGGCCTCGTGGGCGAAGTTTAGTGTTCAAACTTGAGAATAGCTCATGTCAACTCAGTTTGTCGATTCTGAAGTATTTAATGCATACTTCAGAATCGACAAACCGAGTTATAATAAGCTTAGTTTTTTATTTATTAGACAAATATATAATATTCCTTCTCGAATCAATAAAAATATATAGGGGAAGTCTACTACAGTGCATTCAATCAGTTATAGTCTACTAATACCCTAAAAATTTAATCGAAATCTGTTCTTTGGTTTGTGTCTAATTATATTGTCACAAACAATACAACAGTAGTAGGATATATGTCGCAATCATCTGATTGAATCTGCTTATTTAATTGAATGACTAGCGTGGTTATTTAATGGCGTCAAACAGCTCGTACATATAGCAACGTGTTGATATATTTCTTGATTAATTTACTTTAAAGTGCGACATGATAGTTCACATTCAGAAATTTTTAAGATTTGAAATAAAATATTAAATGGCAGTCCCAGTCTCGGATTCATTGAATTTGTTGGTAAAAACAGAATTCAATGAACGCGCTAGTCATTCAATCAAATAGCTGATCCAACCAGATGACTACGACATATACACTGAACTTATAAACTAATTCACTCAGAACTTAAGAGGCCTTAAGTACTCCGAGGAACAAAGAGACAACATATTCAAAACATGTAAATTGCTTCAATACGAACATTAATTGAATAAACGATTAGAACGATTTAAACGCGCTTACAAGTGTGTTAATAGCGTTATCTGTAATTACGTAAATTGTCTAACGGTAACGAAATTCGTGTCAAGGAAACACAAGGGAACGTAGTCCCCTGAATTATGCCGGTAGAGTAACTATTTTTCCTAGATATAACGGGTGTAAAAAGGACAGTCACTATAACTTTGGGATATGATTATACTACCTTTTCTCATTCTAGAAATTTCTTCTACTTTTATTAGATAATTTTAGTTTAAGCTACAGTTGTACCTATTGTACTAGCGCTAGCTAGCTAGCGCACTGCGAAACAGCAATATATTTTCTGTCTATTTTAAAACAGCAGTATATTTTAGAAATACCTATTTTTCATCTCTAGCCTGAGAGGTTTTCTCTTAATTTCTTTTCTAGGGTATGGTGTGTGTGTGATCACGAAAAGCAGACTCGCTTTTCGGGCAAATTAAAAAAGTATATTGGATTTAAACTTTTATTTTGGGCTATTTCCAGGAATTTATTTAATCAACTGAATAATATCTAATCGTTTAACAATTAAGCGCATTATCTTAGCAATATTGTTAGATATATGTAGTATGTACCATTTTTAAAAATGAAAACATCCTTAGTGACATTGTGTAGATTTTGGATTGCGTAAAAAATGTTAAACTAGCGTCCGGACATGTGACCTGATCGAAAAGTCATAAGACGGAGGACTGTTGAAACTTGGTAAGTAGATGTATTCGGTCAACCGCATTAAAATTTTCATACATAAAAAAAAGCCTTAAATTTTTGGGGCTCACCATACTTAGAACTGAAACTCAATTTTTTTTTCATCAAACCCATACGAGTGGGGTATGAGTATGATTAAAATGGCCTTTCAACAATAAACAACCACAATATAGTTTTTGAAGACCTATCCATATATACCGATCGTGATAGTGATCGAATCGAAACCGGTCGTGTTGTTGTAAAATCTTATTAAAACGTAATAAAAAGTGGAAAAGTGTAAAAAAGTTGTCTGTTATTATTGTGAACATGTTCCATCAAGAACCAACAGTACATTCAGTTATATCCATAGAGGATAGGTCTTCAAAAATGATATTGAGGTGTCTAATATATATTTTTTTAAGCTGAATAGTTTGTGCGAGAGACGCTTCCAAAGTAGGAAAACGTGTGTCCCCCCCCCTGTAAATTAAAAAATTAGAGAATGATAAATGTAAAAATAGTATATGATGTACATTGCAAGCTTCCACCGAAAATTGGTTTGAAAGAGATCTAATAATTAGTTTTTTTAATACTTTATAAATCGTAAACCGCATTTTCGCAGACAACATTTATTTTCACAAACATTAACCTTATATTAACTTGCTGCTACAAATCCGATTCGCACTTGGCAGCTTTTTTTTAAAAAAAAAGGCTCACTCGGACTCAACAGCTTGTGAAGAATTACGCTACAGTAGATTGGTCTTCAGGCAAATAACAAATAGGGCTAAACGAGCACAAGGGTCAAGTAATGGTAAGTGGCTTTCCCCGACCATGAATATAATAGGGGAAGGGAATGAAGCCCTAAAATATGGCCCTTTCGTTAAGGGCGACTTAGTAATATGCCAATACGGAGTAGTGAAAGTATTTTTACAGCCGACGCGTAAAATGAGGAATTCTCCTTATTTGCTTTCATTGTAGTAACGGATGAACCGATTTTGATATAGATTTTTGCTTGAAAGCTGACGTGAACTAGAATGCTATTCTGATATGTCGCAATTCAGGGGCCGTATTATGATCTTTTACAATACCTGTTTTTCATATTACAGTGACACGTTAAACTGAATGGACCCTAGTTTGGTTGTCTGAAAGTGACATTCGGAAGCAAGTCCAGTGTCAAGTGTCCGCTAACTAGCTGTCATCACGCAGTTATTGTGTGATCGTAATTTAATACGAAAATTCCAGGCAGCCATGTTGTATGGCGTAAACTGGCTGGAATTAAGAGTTTGTAATAGGCCCGCTGATCACCTGATTCTCTGACAAGAAAGATGATCCATGCGTCGGATAAGAATGTAAAAATTCGGTCCTGCGCCTGATCTCCCGCCAGTCGTGTCGGTTATCCGTTCTACTGGGCTACGAGAAGGAATAGAGAGTGCTTCTGTGTATTTCGCACACACTTGGGCACTATAAAATAACTCCTGCGTAGCTGGCCTAGTTTCAATGAAACCGGGCATCGTAACCGAAACCGGTGTGGGAGGCATTATTATTATTTAAGGTTTACAGAATCATTTCAGCGGTTTTCTCATAGCGCTGGAGCACTAAAGTGTGATACCGAGTCCTGACACTCTCCCGACACATCTACATTCATAACCCCATTCATACACGTCCTTTGACCTTTGTGATGAAAAATATTGTTTATTTTTAATAACGGGTGTAATGGGACAGACACTATAAGTTTGAGATAAGATTATACTACCATTTCTCATGCTAGAAATTACTTTTTTTCGTTATACTTGCGACAAAAAATAAATGGTGAAAAGACAACAAAAAAATTTTAGTTTTTGCAAAAAAAAAATACATTTATAAAATGAGGATTATACTATAGTGGTATCTTAAAGTTAAAGTGACTCTTTTTACGCCCTGTATACTTTTTGTTCGACGAAGCGGCATCAAGAATACTAGGGATTTTTATCTGAAAACATGCCGTGACAAACACTTATTAGAAGCTGAATGGTCCAGCACATTTAGAGCCAGCAAGTGATGCAGAGCGTAGCCGACTATCTGCGGCACGCTATATTCACATTACTGTTTTAATCTCCCACTCTATAGCGCCCACACATACAGTTCTGACCTCGGGATAAACGGAATAATTCCGAACTGCTCACCGAAACCAACATTTGCAGGGTCGACAGACAGATCTGGGCCCTAATTCTCAGGCCTCGAACTTAGTTTTTACTATCGGTCTGTCCCGCTCATGCAAATGAGATTGAGCGCGCGTGCGAGCGGCATATACGAACTTTTTCCACTACCAGAGAATTGTGCTCCTGGCATGTCTGCATATTTTCACACTTTTGAATTTGAATCAATTGTCATTTGTATTAGCGCCGTGATGCTTTTTATATAATTACTAGCTGACCCGTGCCCACTTCGTTGATCATAGAAACCGTTTAAACCTTCCCGAGACTTCCACGAACATTTCAAGACCAAAAATAGCCGAATCGGTTTAGCCGTTTTCGAGTTTTAGCGAGGCTAACAAACAGCAATTAATTTTTATCGATATAGATAAGAAGAAATATAGATATAGATATCCGATTTCGAAGAATGGGGTGTGAAGTGAAAATATTCGTAAAAATAGCTCGATAATGTTAACTATATAATTTACACAATCTTGGTAAATAAAATATGTGATAATTAAAACTAGTTAGATTATAAAATCCCTCTTCTACCGTCATGTCCCCATCCAATTTCCATCACTTTTAACCTTTACCAGAAAGATTATCTTTAAAAATATTACAAACACTTTCTTTGAAGTCCTTGCTTAGAAAGTAACGGATAAACGCTTATAAAATCCATTAAAGACCTCATACCCGTCAACGCCTTAAAGGTAAATACTTTTGATGTCCTATTTATTTTCAGAAAATTTTGTTTTCGAGAAATTCTTTGATGTATACCTTCAATTCTTAAACACTGCGAATTAAGGTAATCACAATATTAAGAAGTTATCGAAAATTACCAGCCGAGGGGGAGATAAAAGATTAGTACGCTTCCAAAGATACTCTATCTTTTGTTGAGATCAAAAGATAAAGAATTGAAAATATATAGTAACAATACACAATTCTTTAAGAACAGGATATTTAAAAGAAACAATTTGTGACCTTTAACCTTTTGTGTTTACAGTCAACAAAGAAGAGAACAAAAATGGTGTTTTATTAAAAAGCTAATAAAAACATCTCGCCTCCGTGGTCTAGTGGTTCTGAGCTTCGCTGTCGACCCGGAGGTCGTGAGTTCGATTCCCGCGTTGGAACAACAAATAATGTTGTTTTCAAGTTTGGTTAGGACAATGCAGGCTGATCACCTGATTGTCTGACAAGAAAGATGTTCCGTGCATCGCATGGGCATGTAAAAAGTCGGTCCTGCGCCTGTTCTCTCGCCAGCGTGTCGGTTTACCGTCCCACTGGATAATGAGAGTAAAAGAATGAGATTGTCTTGCGTATTGTGTATTGTGCACACACTTGGGCACTATACAATAACTCTTGCGTAGCTGGCCTGGTTTCAATGAAATCGGCTACCGACTACTACCGAATGAAAATGTATTTGAAGCCACCTTGTTACCTACCGACTATAATATGAAGAACATAATAATATGAAAATATTTTAATATAATTCCATTGTGAAGATTAAAACATGCTATGAAATTGCAATCTTTGCACTTACCTGCACTGGGCGCTAAGTCAAGATACCATCGCTTAATCGCTCTTAAATAAAAAAAAGAACCACAAGGAGTGCATCTTACTATTCTGGAGCTCGCGGGCTCCTGGTCTATAAACACGAACGCACTTGTCGTTGACCTAAGACCTGACCAGGATTGAAACTCATCTGTTCTGTGACTTTTATGGAGATCTTTTACAGTCGCGTTATAGTAAGTAGAATTACTTACTCGTATCATATAAATTATAATATGAAGTGCCGAAACAAAAAATACTAGAAGCGTCAATCTCTTCACACTATATTCGGCTTAGTATATGAACCATGAATCACTCTGTAAATTTTATCGATCCGCCCGGTTTTTGCGAATGTCCTAAAAATTGTAACGAAGATAGCAACATTTTCAAAAATATTACTGTAGTTTTAGAATTTCTGGGCAGTTTTGTCGTTGCTGCCTGTTACGAAAGACTCAATCCACCAACCGGAAATTCTAGTGCCTGTCACTTCACAATCAATCGAAGTCGGTCAGCCAAGAAGTTAAATGGTTAAGATAAGTTCGCAGCGGGAAGTGGACGCAAGTTTGACACTTCACCCGTCACCGCCGTCCGGTGAGATAAGGAAATGGATCGACTAGCTTTGATCGTTGACAGTGGTAAGGGTTAGAATGTATAGGTATAGTAAATATGAAATTAACGGCCGAATATGGTATAGTGGTTCAGAACTTAGCTCTTGGCCAGGATGTTGTGTTCGATTCACGCGTTGGATTAACAAAAAATGCTGTTTTCGAGTTTGGTTAGGACCACAGAACAGATAAAAGAGGACCTATTTACCTATTCTGTGGTTAGGACAATGATCACCTGATATTCTGACCAGAATGATGATCCATGCGTCGGATGAGCATTTAAAATGTCAGCGCCTGTTCACTTGCCACTCTTGCCAGTCGTGTCGGGTAACGGTCCTATTTTAAACGGTTTTATTTACCTTACCCCGTGAAAGAAGATAATATAGTGCTTTTGTGTATTGTACTTACAGTTCAGTATTGGTATGGGATTGTATGATAACCATGATTTAATGGGTACGAGTGAAATAGCCTTATTACATAGCCAAGAGGCAATTTCATTCATTAATTATGGCGACAAAGAAAAATATTTATAGAATTTAATATTGATAAGTGCCACTTACATTCGCTATATCTAAAACTGCTGATCGCTTAAAACATTTATGTGACCTTTTTATCCTATAGAAAAAGGTCAGAAAAGGTCACAAATATGCTTTAAACAATCCGCGATTGTTATCAATACTATTGAAGGTTAGTACACTATTCTTTTAGTAAAATGAAATCTGTGCTCGCCAATGCGCTTTCCAAGCTTGGCGAGTATAGGCAAATACTCCCCATAAAATACTCTAGAGTATGATGACCTGGGCCCTGATTCAAGTTGCCATCGGTATTTACTGCTTACGAAGTTCGAAAACAAAATGTATGGCATTTGACATAAGCTTCGTTAAATGACACATGAAATCGGTATAGTCGAACAATGTTCGCAGAGTCTATATCCTGAGGATGCTCCGTGGTCAGAGCGAAACGCGCGTCGAGTTTTGAAACCTGCATAGTGGTGTGGGGCTTTCGATCGTATTAACATTAAGAGGAAACACGGTTGAGAGAAATACAAAATAGGTATTTATAAAATCTATTTCTGTCTCGCAGTGCCTTAGCTAGCCAGCACTAGCGCGATAGAGACAAATGCAACTTGGACTGAAATTACCTATTAAAATTACCAGAAATCGACGTTTAGGGGATTCCTGTTTCCTCCTCCGAAACTTAACCGATTTAAATATTTTTTTCTGTATTAGCTAAAAAAAGAATTGAGCTAGGTTCCTATTTTTTGATTTTGTTGTTTATTGTAGCCAAATTTGTTTCCTAGATATTTAAAGATAGCGGACAGTCTGGCCATTTTTTTTAGGTTTTTAAACGTCCATATCTCTTTAAATAATTAATTTATTAAAAAAAGGAAAAAATAGGGACGTACAAACAATATCCATAAATATTCAGGAAAAAAATAGTAACTCTAGAGGTATTATCCAGGGAGGAAATAGAAATCCCCTAGACCTCTATTTTTGTATGGAAACAAATTCGTGGTGTTTCCTCTTAATGCTTGTGTGGTGGTGGGTTTTTCATCTTTTTGCTTGCGAGTGTACGCATAAGCAGTGTGGGAAGGAGGGAGTTGCTTTAAACGCATGCCTATCCGTACATTCACCCATTTGCTTGCAGGTTATGGATACAATTTTTGCTAGATATAATATATTTAAATATATAAACAAAATGTATGGGACATTTTGTTTTCGATCTTTGTAAGCGATAAAAATAGTGATGGCATCTTCAATCAGGGGCCAGTAGTGGATGTCGTGGTTGAAATGAAGATGATTACGTAATGAATTATTCAACAAATCGCTTCATGCTAAGACTGTTAAGACGTATTCACGCACGCATGATATTATTAAAACCGAATATAACCCATATTATAGGAGGAAAACCATATAATTATTCAGATCACTCAAAGGCAACATACCCAATCCGATAACGTATACACTATACAATTTTAGCATTATATTCTGTATCTGATTATAATCTGTATGTTGTTGCTAATCCATAGGATAGATATATTGGATCCTATTGGAACACTTAAAAATTAATTAATTTATATTAAATACTAAATTAGTTGCTTCCCACTACTTCGTACCCGCAAAATCCCACGGAAATCGTACACTTTGCTGCTGTAAAAAGTAACCTTGTTAAATGTTTTAATCTATACGAGTATTATGTATGTTTTATATAAATAATGGTAGTGATTTCATTGCCACACCAAATTTCACCATAATCCGTTTAGTAGTTTTTGCGCGTGAAAGAGTAATAGCCAGGGTTCCCTCATACATGGTTTTCACTTGATTAGTATCAAGCTAATTTTTCGTGAGTACTTACCTTCATTTTGTTGAGTCACCCAAGAATTTCTTGGACGGAACTTTTGTTTGGTAGCTAACAGAGATGACAAGAATAAAGTTTGTGGATATGGTGATTCCAAAATATTTATTACTTTCTATAAATAGAAAAATGTTCCCAGGCCGTCGACAGTTATATTCACATTTAATTTTGCTATGTGCGAAAAGTTAATTAGTAGAAGTAATAGATACTGCTAAGGATTCTTCTCGATGAAAGTTCTAATTACTTATTGCTTGTATCTAAAAGTGTAACTTTACAACATTTTGGGGTGCGTCGTTCCGAACGTCGAAAGCAGAACATTTCCAATCATTTAAGTGATTTTATTTGTGTTCTAAGCCAAATTTTCAATTGAAAATAAAAGTCTAAGCCCCGGTTTCTCGAATGCTATTCGAATGAATGTTCAACTAACATGGCAATCAAATCAACGACCCATGTTGAACGCTGATTGGTGGAATATTATCAGACAGAAAATCATGCTCAGATATTTTATAATAACATCACGCTCGCACTTGCAAGGCTGGTTAAAATTCCACAGATAAGGTTAATTCACCAAAGACTCCGATTAGTTGACATACGATTTGGATCAACCTTATCTAAGGCATTTTAACCAATCTTCCTAGTGCGAGCGTGATGTAATTATAAAATGTATGTCCCTTCCTTTCTCTCTAATAATGTACCAATCAGCGTTCAATATGGGTTTTTGATTTGAATGCCATGTTAATTGATCATACATTTGAATAGCGGTCCAAAAATAGGGGTGAATATCAAAATTCATTTGGTACTTTACTTATCACCCATGTTTTTTCGGTAGTTAATAAATGAAGACATGAATATAATAGTCAGCCAAATTTTATTATGATTTTGAGAAAATTGGGTTTAAACTGTCACTTAAACATTTTAGAATACGTCGTAAAGTATTAATTACATTAATCTAAAGATCCGTCTCTAGAATCAATGTACTTAATACGTTACTACATATCCTAAAATGTTTAATAGTCAGGGTTTAGTAGTTCTTGGACGTCTCATCAAAATGAAGCTACTGAAGAAAAATTAGCTTGATACGAATCAAGTGAAAACAAGTACATCTAAAGATCCGTTTCTAGAATTGATACGTTACAAAATATCCTAAAATGTTTAAGGGCCTGTTTAAACTTAAGTTTCTGGGTATTTTTTTGCGACCTTCATGTCTTCAAATATTGTACAGTCATTCCCTATTTGCCATTTTAAATAAAAGTGAGCAAGTATTGGCGTTCGGCGTTCTATTGCGGAGAACATCGGATATTATTGGATTTCGAAGTTTTCGCTGAAATATTCGTGGCCTAGTTTTTTTGGGTCGAGTGGGCTAAAGTGTTGCAAGTTAATTGACTTCTTGTAGTTTGCTCTTTTTGAGTGTGGCAACAATTATAATAATTCGAGATTTATTTCGTGTACTATCTGTGGAGAGCGCTCGTGATTAAGTAGGCCGTAGGTTGGCTCTGGAAGGAATCAGGTTCGATTCCCAGGCTATGAACCAATGAGACTTTTTATTTTTATATAGGGTGTAAAAAGAACAGTCACTATAACTTTGGGATATGAGGAAGGAGGAAAGGTAGTCATACCTTTCCTCATTTTGGAAATCAAATCATAAACATATTTTTTTTTCGCAAGAAAAACGCAAAAGCAAAAAAAAAATTATATTTTTGGAAAAAAATTTATATATAATAGATTTCTAGAATAAGAAAAGGTAGTATAATCATATCCCAAAGTGACTGTCCTTTTTACACTCGTTATAGTATACGGACGCTCCAACTGTGAAGGAGCCTGCACGTGACCCTAGACGTAATTGACCAGTGATTCCGTTATAATAATATAGCTAGCTATATTGTGATAGCGCCGTAATTTTTACGTAACATAATATGTCATTTAGGAGTGTCCCACAGTAGGCCAAGCAGGAACATTGCTTCGTGAACGTGAAGCTATATAATGATAATTGTTTGAAAAGCATGATAGCGCCAATACAATTGATATTCGATAATTTCACTTTTACAGACCTTTCAAATATTCTTGGCCTTTTTTTTAATTGTTGAGAAATGCTTTTAATCATTCCGTGGAGGATTGGGGATTCCCTCCACGGATACGTAGGACTGATATAAGCTTCGCTAAGTGACATACGAATTCGCTCGTCATAATATATTGAACACGGTCATGATTCAAGAAGTCATCGCTATCTATCGTTGACGAAGTTCGAAAACAAAATGTATGAAATTTGACATAAGCTTTAGTAAATAACATACGAATTGGTTCGTCATTTATCGAGCTTGAGTCAATATAATATTTTGTTTTTGAATCTGGGAAATTTACGTATAACGTACAGGACGTTATACGTAAACTGTCTTAAATCATTACCCTTTATTTTACTCCGCTGTAATCAATATGCAAATGCAACTTTTAGATAGACTTTCACGTAACGTAGAGTTAATTATCGCTCACTAAACGTGAACAAACGTAGGCCCGGGAAATGCATGAAAATAAAAGACATTGTGTGAGCACAATGCGAGTCAATAGACCAACTGTTTGTTACGGAATACGATATCACGAATGTCAACTTCGATATTGTGTTTTTTGTTGATCGTTTTAAAATTTGTAAACTACCTACCTTTTTATTAAAATCTTTTATTTATCCACTGTGCGTATGTTCGGATGGAATCTTGCGACTTTTTGAAGATATCTTCAACCGATTGAACTGAAATTTTGTATACACGGTTAGTTTGGTTACAATACGCTCTAAGTTGAGTGACGTCCTTTCTAATCCAATATGGTGGACCTTCTAAGATGGCGGACTATCCAAGATGGCGGAATAGTTGTTTTTAATTATGATATACGAAGATTAGCTACCAAAATCCGTATTCAAAGTTGAATACTAATTGAGACTGCATCCTCAAACTGCGATGAGTGTGGAAATATTAAGGATGTCTACAATATTCTGGTGGAATGTGTTCGGAACGAATCATTTAGGAGTTTTATATACAATAATTGAATGTTTAAAAACGTGAGAGGCTGTAATTGCATTGTCAGTGCCTAAGTCTTGAGATGCTATAATTTTATATAAATTAGTCATGATGTTAAGACATTAATTCGTATATAAGTACGTGGTCACTTCTCTTTGTGAGTCCAACCAAGCCCTTAATAAAGATAAAAAAAAGTTTCATGCAAACTTTCTCAAATAGGATGGAACAGGAAAAGGACACTAAACGTTACAAGTTGTAATTTATATATCTGCGTATCTTCCCTAATGGGAGTATCGGGTGTCAAAACAAACTCGCCATTAGGGGGGACCGTTAAGAAAAACACGGAATATTAAGAGTTACCAACAGGCTGGATGGCGCCGGCCTCAAAAATTAAAGGTGATTACGCACTCACTGAAACGCAACGCGACTGAGTAACGTTACTGAGGGTAACGTTTATCCGATGGCAAAGGGAAAGATTCCTCGGAATCTTTTCCATGGCCGTTCGGAAACATAAATGTATGGTGTTGACATAAGCATTGCGAAGTGACATAGGCTGCAAACGTGGTTGAGGTCCATATTCATCGCTGCTTAGCGATTTACCCCCGATTTCTAAACCGGGGGTTAAAAAATAGAAATGAATAATCGTATAGGTGGAAAACATGAAACTTATGACCAAATACTGAAACGCTAATTAAAGTTAAGAGTCCTCCTATTCGCAGGCTGTCACTGTCACTCTTTACGGATATTTCAAGGATAGCGTGTCTTTTAAGCGTCAATTAATTTAACTATCGTTTCAGTATTCGGCCGTTTGACTCTGCATCAATGTGAGTTGAGTCTTAAGGTGGTCTTAGGATCAGAGGCAGTTTGGCGCCAGGCTCGATAACTCAGGATAACTTCTCTTGTATAATTGTGGCCTGTATCTTTGTTTTGTTTTCGCTTGGCAAAAGAAAGAATAGTTGGCATGCCACTGGATCGCCCGTGCCAAGGTTTTGATATAGTGGGTCAGGTTTTATCGCGGTTAAAAATGGTATTTAAATTGTTTGATTGTTTTTTAATGTCCTGGTATGAGTTGGAAATCGATTGATCATTAGTTGAGGGAATAGAAATCTTCTTGGTCCAGGGCCTTAATTCTCAGACCTCGAACTTAGTTCCGAATATAAGTATATCCCGCTCGCGCGCGCGTAAATCTCATTTGCATGAGCGGGACAGACCGATAGTAAATACTAAGTTCGAGGCCTGAGAATTAGGGCCCAGGGGTTTAGATGTTGATTTTGTTTTTGGTTTGGTTTATTTACGAAGGTCATGTTCGATCCTAGAATTCAAACAAAAAAAATGTTTAAGTTATGAACATCCAGGCTGATCTCAAGCCCCTGATTCAAGTTGCCATGACTATAATACTTACAAGGTATATAAAATAAAAATATATGGGATTTGTCATAAGGTTTTCTAAATGACAAACGAATTTGCGTGTCACTTAGCGAACCTTATGTCAAATCCCATACATTTTGTTCGTAAGTGATAATAGCATTGGCATCATGAAACAGGGCTTGACGTAAGCTTCGTTAAGTGACACACATATTCGTATGCCACGTATCTTAAGTCCAATTTGTTTTCGAAGTTCATAAGTGATAATAGCGATCTATCATCGTCTTTAATTAGGGCTCCGGGCCTTTTTGTCTGATAAGAAAGGTGATGCTTCGGATGGCTTCATCTGTCTTGCGTCTGCACTAGTCTAGATCTAGCTAGTCTAGCTACGAGAGTAAAGCAACAGAGAGTGAGTGCGCACACACTTGGGCACTGTAAAATAATCTTTATTTCATCATAGCTCATTATGATCCAGTGCGGCATATTCATTGCAAGAATTTTTATATTACAATATTAGATACGTTAATACAAAATATCGTATCATGCCAATAAATCAAATTGTATGTTTGTTTCAGGTAACGAACACAAGTGTTAAGAGCTCGGGGCGAACTTTTAGTAGATTTCCCAAAAGATTGGGGTACAGTTTACACGCTTCCGCAGGTACGGTATTAAAATTCATTGCCTATTTACCCAAGTTTCGTATTATGGGTGAAACATTTTGAAAAAATTCAAATTACCCGCATTTTTATAGATTTTGTAAATTAAAAAATATTAAAAATCTATGGAAGCGTAATTAATTAAATGTATCCTCTTTATAATTAATTACGCTTGGTTTTCTAATTAAATACTAAATATATTAAACATAATACGATACAAAAATAACCGAATATCTGGGTGAAGCTACTCAAGCAAATACAACATAAGAATCGAATACAATTTCACAATAAAAAACGACGATTCCCGAGAGACATTGAAACATATAAAATGAAAATATAATACTCTATTCGCTTTTGATTTGTATTTGCTTAAGTGGCTTCAGATAGAAGTTAGTTGCGTTCTATATGCCTATTGTTTTATAATCTAAGAACAAACTTAATTAAATTTGAGATAAACTCATTGAATTGAGTGCTTCGCGAAACATTATTAGAGTGAAATTAATTAATTTAATATTAAAATTACGAACTAAAGCAATAATTACACCTCTCTGATTTTACAAAGGTATTAAAGTAGGTATATTATTTCTTATTTTCAACCGACGTAAAAAAGGAGGAATTTCCTCAATTCGGTTTTTTTAATGTATGTACACCGATTACACTGAGGTTAATGATCCGATTTTCGTGATTTTTTTTTATTCGACGCAGAATAGCTACCATTTGGTCGAATTACATTTTTTACATTGTTTGGCCATACAACAACATATTTCACCAAAATTTTTAACAAATAACTTTTATCACAAAATTTTTAACAATCACTTGTCGGTACATTTTTCATGTCAATGATTGAACAAATTCAAATTATTATTATACAATTCTTTATAAGAATTGTATACTAATAATTTGAATTTGTTGTAATAGGCGAATATTTAGGTCTAGTCATAGTAAAGGCAAAGCATCATTCATGTTGCAGTATCATTGGTAGAGCTGGTGTGCACTTTTTTTTGATGTCGCAAGGAAAATGCATTACACATTCCCCCGGGAGGGTCCCCTAGGGGTATGTGGGACTCCCGGCTCACTGCAGCCGGCTTACCCACTAAAGCCACTCGCAGATTGCTATCAGCTGATGAGATGGGAGGAGTGCCATGGATCTGGCAAACCTATCTACCTGTAACTAAAACATTAAACTTTTTTTAATGTCTTTATTCAAAACAAATTATTATTGTTACATAAAAGCAAATGATAATAATTATTCCCATTCAAAAATCATTTAGGTTTACCTGTATGGGGGAGACGCTCATGTACATAGATTTAATTAGTTTAAATTTTCACAGCGGAGACACCATATAAAAGGTGTAAAATGAATGAGCAATAATTCTTTAGGGTGTGTATGTGCCTCCTATGTAGAGTATTCTGTGAAAGTATCAGCGCTGGAAGACTTACTTTTGCTATCATGTATGTATGAGAAATGCTCCAACATCATACATTTTCCCATTCAATCATTTTAAATAAGTGCCTCTTTCAACGCTGGTACTTTCACAGTAAACTCTATATACGGGAACCACACCCTAAAGTATTATTAATCATTACAATTATGGCCTGTAGAATTCTAAATTAGTTTCATTCTGTCCGTTCGTTCGTTGAGTGTGCGTTCACCTTTAATCGGACATTATGAAATGGGGATTGGATTATATATTACTTTTAAATCGCCAATCTGACGAGGATTTGCTTAGGCCTTTACCCGCATCAGCCTTTTGTGGGTCTGAACACCGGTAACTGACATTTAAATAGTAGGTACGTGAAATTGTAAGATATAAATAGTATTATATACAATACACAGCTATGTTTACTTTACATATTTTTATTCATAATTTTGAATGCTATGGTAATAATATTTATTTGAATAACTACACTACTACAAACCGCTTAAACCTTCCCTGGACTTCCACGAACATTTCAAGATCAAAAATAGCCGAATTAGTTCAGCCGTTCTCGAGTTTTAGCGAGACTAACGAACATCAATTCATTTTTATATATAAAGAAGAAAGATAAGATTTATGATAATATAATTATTATAATTATGAATGATATCAGGTTATCTACACTAATATTAAAAGCTGAAGAGTCTGTTTGTTTGTTTCGACATGAAAATACTGATCAAATTGAAAAAAAAAAATTGGCCAAGTGCGAGTCGGACTCACGCACCGAGTGTTCCGTACAAACTTGTATACAAATAAAAGCGTTGATATGAAATATTGTTTTTTTTTTCAGTTTTTTAGGTATTATAATATGATTATTTTAAATAAATTTCAATTCAATACCGTATAGTAAGTATGAAATATAAAAATTTACGGTTTTTGTTTTTTTTCTTTTTGTGTTAAATTAAGACCTTGACTTGTACTAAAATTGAAGACTTTGAGTTCATGATATCCTGTAGGTATTGAATATATTGATGCCCTTAAAAGTACCGAAAATATCGAAAATTTGCGTCATAATGGGCTACACATTTGGATTGCGTAAACTTTACGTTTAATAGCATTAGAACTTAGTTTTTTCACAGCTCCAAGGGTCAAATAGATTATAGATATCTGAGTATTTAACATGAATTTCAACTGGATACCTGCATGTGTTGCTGATAAAAAGGGTCTTAGATAGACAGACGAAATATGGTGTACATAATAGGACTGTTACCCGCTAAGTCGGGTTTTTTTTAAATTTTATAATAGGTAGCGAACCCTAATGATTCAGTTTTGCTCAGCAGTCTCTTTGTAACGTCATATTTATTCCGTCACCCAGTAGTACCCTAATTCGCCGGATTTGGAGGTACACATAATAGTGTCCCTGTACCAGCTTTACCCTACTCATAGTGACAGGCTTGTCGGAAACTTAGCTACACATGGCTAAACGTGTTAAAATATGTTAATAGTCGTGCATAAAGTATTATCCGAATTAGGGTTGGACTGTACCGGTAAAAATAACAGTCACAGTTTGGGATATGATTATAATACCTTGTCTCAATAATAACACACAACTTTTTTACACTTTTCCACTTTTTATTACGTGTTAATAGGTTTTATATAAAAACACGAACGCTTTCGAATAAATCACATCAGGTGTTAAATCATAATTACACCTGCGGATGATTAAATTTTTAATAAGTACCTAATTACGATGACGCAGTTAGAAATCAAAAATGTACGGTGGTGATGTATCGTGTTATTAGCGCTGTCACTTAGCGACGTCGTTACGGCGTATATTTTAAATTTCTTTCAAATCAAATCAAATGAAATATTTTTATTCAGAGTAAATTTTACAAAAAAAAATATTTCTGAACGTCGTTTCTATATGATGCCTGCCACCGGTTCGGGAACTAGCCCAGCAAGAAGAACCGGCGTAAGAAACTCGCATGGGGCAATCTTTTACCAAAAAGATGGAAAATTTCTCTTAAAAAAAAGTATAATTTACATAGGTATAAATATTATGTCAATTATAAAATATTTATTAACCATGATATGTTTGCGAAGCCAAAGTTTTCAAGAATTTTCCGTTTGAATAAAATTACTAGAAATAAAAAAGGGGTAGGTTTTTCTGCTTAGACAATAAAATATACTGTTAAATATTTGTGTATTAGAATGTTGTAGGTAAATATCGTATTATGTGATGTTATATTTTATATATGTATGATTAATTATTATTTAAGCGCATAATATTTAAATAGCGTTAGAACCACTGGTTGTGTTATTTCTAAGTTGTTATAGATTCATATTATTTATTTAATCGTTTTTCTTTTTCATATGCCAAGGGTTTTTTACTGTATATTTATTCTGTGTGTGTTTTTTGTTTTGGACACAGTAAAGAATATTCATTCATTCACTCATAAAAAATACCTACACAAGAAAATGCACCATATTAGTAATGACTTATGAGGTACAAGCGATGTCACACTCATACCGTTCATTGTGGTGGGGACTTTTCACAATGCACGCAATTACATCCCGCTGTGTTGTGCCGCTTACTTCGTAATGCGGACCCGGTGCAAGTGATGAGCGGGAGAAGTTAGAGTCTATAAGGCTATGAAATAATATTTATATGAAGGAGTCAGGTCTCTTGTGGGCGTCACTTTGGATTGTCTGCGTCTTCAGGAAATAATAGGCCGCATATATAGTACCGGTATATTGTTCGAAATATAACAAGGTTGCACTCTAAAATATTAACTCAGGGCATGGATGCAAACGGATTAATTTCGAGACGCGACGAGGTCGGCTGACATCTTGGCTAACGTGCGGTTCTCACAGCGTCTTCTCCAGAAGAGTGTCCCGTCGACAATGTTATCGCCATCGTTGTCATAAGTGACAGCTGTCAAACGAGCTGTCATAGCCAAATATCACTGAACACGTCCAAGTTAGTTATACTTGACGTCTCGATTCCGTTCTCAGTTTTCGTTCTCCGATATATATTTTATTTCTTTTCTTTTACACATCTTTTGTTACATAAAATCGTTCTTCCGTAACTAAGCAATACAACTACAAGATATAAAAATAGGACATTAGTTACAAGTTAAATATTAGTACAACATTTGAACATAAGTTTCATGTAACAAAATAGTATGTGTGTGTGCATGAATAAATTTAATAAAAACCAAAAATATATATTGAGTGAACAAACAGTATTTTATAAATATTAATTAATTTTTTCATAGGCTATATAAAAATCAATTGCTGTTCGTAAATCTCGCTAAAACTAGAGATCAGCTGAACTGATTCGGCTTTTTTTGGTCTTGAAATATTTGTGGAAGTGCCGGGAAGGTTTACACGGTTTCCATGCTCAACGAAGTGGGCACGGGTCAGCTAGTATTTGATAAAGTATAGAACAATACCAACAAAATATAATCTGTTATATAAAAATAACAAACAAAACATTTTTAAATTTAGATCAAACACAACATTTAATCCTTTTTTGTACTTTTTGATAAAACTATTGGAGTAAGTGCATGATAGCTTATGAAAGGGATTTATCGCATTTTGTGCGATAGAGAGGTACAATAAGGCACGAGTGTAAGCATTATGTAATTATTATGAAATATATCCCTCTCTTTCTCTCTGATAAATGTTTCACCAATCAGCGTTCGACAAGGGTTGTTAATTTGAATGCCATATTCGTTGATCATACAATTATGATCCGTCCACCGAAGAAACCGGCCGTAAGGCTCGTTTCAGACACAGTGATACATTTTAGACACACAAAGAAAAAAAGTTTGTCTATGACTTATTCACTACATAAAAAGATGTACGTTTAATTGCCTTTGTCTATAACTTGTACCAAGTCCGCGCGCCCCCGTTTGCCTATCTACTACTACACTCGATGGCAGAATGTCATACGGCATACAGCATAGGAACTAGGTTGTGTTGCCTCTTGACGGAATTTTTCATTGATCTCAATGATGCGGGTAGGCTGACAAATGACAACGCATTCGATTTGAAACTGTACATGGCAAATTTTTTGATATTTTATATGTTTAAGTTAAAAAAGCGGGCAAGTGTGAGTCGGTCTCGCCCATAAATGGTTCCGTAGCAGCAAGATACATAATATAAGGGTTGTGTTGCCTCTTGACGGAATTTTTCATTGATTTCAACGAGGTGGGTAGGCTGACAAATGACAACGTATTCAATTTGTAACTGTACAAGTCGGCAAAATTTCGCTAAAACACGAGAATGACTGAACCGATTCGGCTATTTTTAGTCTTGAAATATTCGTGAAGTCCATGAAAGGTTTAAACGGTTCATCACAAACTGTTGCTATGCTCAACGAAGTAGGCACGGGTCAGCTAGTGTATGTTTATGAAAAGATCTGTTCATTACTCGAAATCAAATAAATACAAATAATTGGCTTAACTTTGTTTAGTGCCTTACTGCATACGTTATTGTTATTAGTGTAGCGGTACTACTAGCGCCAAAATCCTGCATCGCGCTATCGAAGTTTTCTAAGTCCAGCGCTATATATACGACATCTGAAAATCTAGTACAGTGGCCTTCGGCCTGACTGAGCATACCATCTCGCTAGGTCGGAGATGTCCCTTTGGGGCTTCCACTCGTACTCCCACATTAGGATCCAATTACACGTCCAATAATAAACACTTCTAGTTAATCGTATTTGGCTTTATTCACACGTAGATGATATATTATACAGTATCTTATATATAACTAGGTACAGAGATCTCACCTACTAGGGCTTCCCTAGAGGACTAATATTAATACTAAGTTAGGCATCAACGTCAATGTCATCTTTGACACAACGTTGTTTTAAAACTAATACATAAATGACACAGCATTATGTAACATCTCTCTTTTGCGAGAAACGCATACAATATATCAATGCATATAATATACATGATTACAAAATATAACTTACTAATTAAATTTCTCATGTAGCAACATTGTTTACAAATGGAAAATAAAAATTATAAAATGCTATAAATAACGTATTTACATAAGCTTAAACTATTTGGATTCATAAAACTTTTTTGATTAACAAAAATATTAATCCAAATAGTTTAAGCTGGTATAAATACGGTATATAAAGCATTTCATAATTTTTGTTTTCCATTTGTAAACAATGTTGCTACCATGACAACCATTAGACGTTATAGACGTTAAAGTGCATTTCCATTGACGCGGAGCGAGGCGGACAGGAGCTTGCGGTACCCGAATTCAATCAATAAATTATTTATTTGCTTTAAAAGTGGTACAAAAGATGTTCAATACATAGATTACATTAAGAGCTAGCACTTTTAGCTAAACATTAGCATGCAAAATATTCTTATTTTAACTTTAAGAAGTCTAATTTTAATAACATGAATTATAATAGCATAACATTTCATCATTTAGTTAAATAACAATAATTACTTATTCTAATGGAATCAATTACATAGTGATTAAAGTCAATATAATTTTAAAACAGATAACAGTACCTTCTCATATTATTTAATATTATTGATTATTTTGATTTAGATTATATAATTCATTTATCGAGTAGAAATTTTTAATTTTTAACCATTTAATTATTTCATTTTTAAATTTATTATACGGTAGTGATTTTATATGAAATGGAATAGCATTATATACTTTTATGCACATGCCATAGTATTGTCCCTGGTACAATGCATTTTTCGGGATGACGTCAAGCACTAGCCTATCAGGGTTTCTCTTATTCCTAGGGTATATGTCACGTGTCTTTTTAAACATGTAGTAATTTAATTTTACATAATTTGCCAATTCGTAGATATCTCTCTCGTACTCGGCAAAGTCATTATATTTAGTTTTTGGAAAAGTGGTTTACAGGACTCATGCGGTGGTTTACCACAAATTGCTCTTATACATTTCTTCTGTGCAATGAATACTTTGTTTATATCTGTGGAATTACCCCATAACAAGAGCCCATACTTAAGCACTGAAGCCACATATCCATGATAGGCCGAAAGGACTGTTTGCATCGATGAAACTTGTTTAAGTTTTCCAAGTGCAAACACAAATCTGTTTATTTTTCTACAGACAAATTCTAAGTGGGTCTTCCAGTTCAAGTTCTCATCAATGTACAATCCAAGGAACTTCGTGTGTGTCACTTTTCCGATACTCTCATTTGCGTACGTAATTTTATCACAGGTGCCGGGTTTTGTCCTATAATTTTTAAATTCAATAAAGCTAGTCTTAGCCAAATTTAGTTTTAAGTTATTATTAGTCATCCAGATAGTTACATTTTTTATTAAATTATGTATTTCAATGTCAGTATTAAGATTTTTATAATTTTTTATAAGTATGGATATGTCATCTGCAAAAAGGGTGCAATTATAATTCGTAATATCTGGAAAATCGTTAATATAGAACAGGAATAGGAGTGGACCCAAAACACTGCCTTGGGGCACTCCTACCCTATTGACTCTACATTTAGATTTCATGGCTTTTAAAATACTTTGTTTGGTAATAGTCAAAACTTCCGTATATTGTTCTCTATTCGATAAATAAGATTCTATCCAATTCAAAGCAGGACCTCTGATACCTAGATTGCCTAATTTCCTCAATAGTACGTTGTGGGATACATAGTCAAAAGCCCTTGACATATCAAAAAAAAACGCATGTTGTTGACTTTACATTATTTAAATGTTTTACAATATTCCCTACTAATGTAGATGCTGCTGCGGTCGTACTTTTATTACTTTGGAATCCGAACTGTTGTTGTTTAATTATGTTATGTTTATCTATGAATTTTACAAGTTGTTTATACATTACTTTTTCGAAAATTTTTGACAAAACGGGTATAATAGTTATAGGTCGATAATTTTGTAATACCGATTTATCCCCTTTCTTATATAATGGTTTTACAACCGATATTTTGAGACGTTCTGGAAATGTTCCTGTTTCCAGAGAAAGATTTATCAGATGAGTAATTATAGGTATTAATTCATTTTTGCAATACTTTATAACCTTAGTAGATACACCGTCATATCCTTCGGATTTAGTATCATTAAGTGAGCCAATTATACAATTAATTTCGGAGTAAGTACATGGAGTCAGAAAGATAGTATGTTTAATAAAGGTGTTGTTAGTATTAGGTAGGTTAGTCTTAATTGGTTTATTTGTTAAGTTTATTAAATAATTATTAAATTCATTAGCAATGTCAGTAGGATTACGGATAATGTAATTATTTTCATTTATGATTTGTTTAATAGGGTCAAAGTTATTTATTTTATCATTAATTTGATTATTAATGATTCTCCACGCTGCTTTACATTTGTTTTTCGCGGTTGCTAGTAAATCATTGTTCAATATTTTTTGTGAGATGTCGAGGCTTTTTCGTAGTATTTTTGAAAATGTTTGGTATTTAGATTTATTTTTGTAAGTTTTATTTTTATAATAAGTATATCTAAGTTTTCTTTTCGTTTTACAGCTAGTTTTTATACCATTTGTTATCCAGATAGGTTTTTTATACTTCATCGTCTTATTAATTTTTTTATAAGGGAAACATAATTTATAAAAAATAATAAATTCGTCATAAAAATAATCTAAAGCTTTGTGTACATTATCATAGTATTGAACGCGTCACTGAATGATAAGCAGCTAAGGCAGTAGCGGAATTTGTTCATATTTTCTTGACAATAATCTTTTATGTAAACATAGTATTTATCTGGTACATTTTCTCTATGGAGGTATGGAATATTAAGCATTTGAGCCGTGTTATGATCAGAGAGTTGCAGTTCATGCAAGGACCCTGAAGCATTTTTTAAATTGCTTATTATGTAGTCTATACAAGACCGCTGTCTAGTGGGCTCTGTTATATGAGATGTAAGATTGTAATTATATAAAATAGATTTTAATTTGTTTGACGGGATAGAGATTTTTAAAGTATCTATATTTAAGTCACCAGCTATAATTAATTTCTTTTTGCGATACTTAGAAAGATTAAATAGCATTGTGTCTAATTTGTCTAAAAATGTATTCACGTCAGAATTAGGAATTCTATATATACAAATAACTATTGAGTTGCAGGCTGGAACTTCAATTCCGCAGCATTCGAATAATTTATCTGTCCCAAATCTATTTTTTATATGAGTAAATTCTTTGAATTGCATGCCATTTTTTATAATTATACATACGCCACCTCTACTTTTATTATTCAATCTACAGTAGCTAGATGCAATGCGATACCCATGAAGTTTAACATTTTGCACGGTAATTAAGTTTAAAAATGTTTCTGTAAAGCAGAGTATGTCGGGTTGTTGGTTAATGTCATGTAATTCTGAAATTGCGACATTAATGAGATCTTGTTTTGAAAGAAGCCCTGCTATATTTTGATGTAATAATCGTATTGATTGTACTTCTTTTTTAATAAGGTTATTAGAAGTTGTTACTTTATTACTTAAACTATTTTCAAACGTTGTATTAGCACATGTATTATTTATTGTAGTTTTGGTGACGAAAAAACCGATTTGACATTTTAATAATGGGGAAATAATATGGTATTGTTCCTTTTGATGGCAAGATTGGTAAATTTGACGATGAGTCCTGTAATTTATTATATGAGTAACGATTATTTGTATACATTGAATAATTTTTCCAGTCATAAATGTCAACATCTTTGTTAATAAGATTTTTACGTATACGATATTTTCCATCATAGTCAAATTGATTAATAGCATAATTAATACATTGGCAATATACATAAGGGTTATAATAACAGTGATTATTAACAAACAATCTTTTATAAATATCTATGAATTTGCTCTTAGGTTCAAATAGTTAGAGATACCTTTTAACATACTATTCAATTTAATCACATTTAGTTGTTTATTCTCTACGACGCTCAGTATAAATGCCGGACATGGTAGACGCCTGAGAGCAGCACTAAGTTCTATCATCACTTCCGTAGGGTTTTTGTCATGCTCACCAATTGATAATATAACGCGGTCATCTTCAGTGAAGTTAAATTGTGAGCATGTATTTAAAATTTCTCGTGTTGTTGCACCAGGTTTGATAAATGACGTCACAGCATATTGATAAATACTCTTATTGTATCTCGATCGAATTAAATGTTCTGCTAATTTCTTACACTGCTCGCCTCCTATAATATATATATATTTTTGTTCTTTTTCTGATACCTTGTTTAGGCAGCTGGTAGGTACAGTTAAGTTTAGATTTTGGTTCATTGTTTCACCGCTAGTTGGCTGGATATTATTGTTTAGATTATAAGTACTATTTTGAATGCTTCCTGAAGAGCTTAGAATCATCTCGGGTACAGGTAAGACTGGGGCTGTAGTTGTTTCAGTATGATTTTGTAGCGACGAGTTTAGGACATTTTCCGCATTTTCAAAAAAAGATATTTCACTGGATTCAATGTTTAATTTTCTATAGTTGTCTTGGGTCGATCGTCTATTTTTTTTTTTTTTGACCATTGATTGATTGACGAGCATAGTGATTGGACCAATTGACCAATCACTATGCTCGAAATCTCCGCTCCGCTCCGCTTGGGCACAACTAAGTTCCTATGCGCCCCGCTCCGCGTCAGTGGAAACCTTGCCTTATAGACGGGCGAAGATCGGGGAGGTTTTCCAAATAGATACATCTATACAAATAAATAAAATTGAAGTGTCAGTTTGTAACTTTCAATTAGCAACGTTTTTCTAAATGCATATGACATTTTAAACGATATCTTCTTTTTTTTAGCATTGGCAACGATATCTACTGAAAACGAAAATGCAATTTAAAAAAAAAGTGTGTCTGTCTGTCAGCGTGTCTCTTTGCTCCGGCTAATCTCTGGAATGGCTAGACCGATTTTAACGAGACTTTCACTGATAGATAGCTAAAGTTATAAGGATTAATTGAGGCTACTTTTCATCATCATCATCATCGTCATCTAACTAATGATCACCGAATCGGCTGGACCGACTGTGACGGGAGCATTCACCGGGCGTTAGCTTATGTTAGTAGGAGTAATCTATACATATAATCAAGAACGGCTTTATCGATATGGCTGAAAATTGGTGAGGAAGTAGCTTAGAGCAAGTAGACGGACATAGGATACTATTTATTCCATTCAACAGCGTTTCCGTGAACGTTGCGGGTTCTGCGTTAGGGTTTCGCGTTGTGGGTTCCGCGTTGCGGGTTCCGGGTTCCCGCGTTCCGGGTTCCGGGTACCCGTGCAGTGGTTTCCGCGTTGCGGGTTCCGCGTTGCGGTTTCCGGGTTCACGCGTTGCGGGTTCCAGGTTCCCGCGTTGCGGGTACCGGGTACCCGTGCTGTGGTTTCCGCGTTGCGGTTTCCGGGTTCACGCGTTGCGGGTTCCAGGTTCCCGCGTTGCGGGTACCGGGTTCCCGCGTTGCGGGTTCCGGGTTCCCGCGTTGCGGGTTCCGGGTTCCCGCGTTGCGGGTTCCGGGTACCCGTGCTGTGATTTCCGCGTTGCGGGTTCCGCGTTGCGGTTTCCGGGTTCCGGGTTACCGCGTTGCGGGTTCCGGGTTTCCGCGTTGCGGGTTCCAGGTACCCGTGCTGTGGTTTTCACCCGTTTACACCGGGCGTTAGCTTATGTTAGTAGGAGTAATCTATACATATAATCAAGAACGGCTTTATCGATATGGCTGAAAATTGGTGAGGAAGTAGCTTAGAGCAAGTAGACGGACATAGGATACTATTTATTCCATTCAACAGCGTTTCCGTGAACGTTGCGGGTTCTGCGTTAGGGTTTCGCGTTGTGGGTTCCGTGTTGCGGGTTCCGCGTTGCGGGTTCCGCGTGGCGGGTTCCGCGTTGCGGGTTCCGCGTTGCGGGTTCCGCGTTGCGGGTTCCGCGTCGCGGGTTCCGCGTTGCGGGTTCCGCGTTGCGGGTTTCGCGTTGCGGGTTCCGGGTTCCCGCGTTGCGGGTTCCGGGTTCCCGCGTTGCGGGTTCCGGGTACCCGCGTTGCGGGTTCCGGGTACCCTCGTTGCGGGTTCCGGGTACCCGTGCTGTGTTGAATTTCATAATAATCTGTTTTTATGCTCAACGAAGTGGGCAAGGGTCAGCTAGTTCATTATATAGGTAAGTAAGAATTACACTTAATATTACTAAGTGTGTGTATGACGTATGGATATATGGATGTATGTGTGTACGAGAACGTGGTAGAACGAGAATGATAGTGTGTGTGGCTCCCTAGACCCACGATAAGAGCTTATTTAAAAAAAAAGTATTCTTTTAATAATTATTTATCAAATATTAACAATTCACTATTTGTGTTTCGTATTCACTGCATATTTCGAACTTAAAAATACAAAAGAATCTTTTATGTTCTAAAAAATATTCAAGAAACAATATATATTCATCTCGCCCATTAAAAAACCATCCATTTTGAGTATAATGTATCTTCGATATCGCCTCTCATTATTTCTAAGCTCTTGTTAAGATCACTAATAAGGACACAATTCTTTTGATATTTCATATACTTTTATCCCTGTATCTTCTCGGACTTTTTAATTATTATACTTAAAACATCTTTTCTCTTGTGTTTTTAAACGTCTTTTGTATTTTATACAATCTGTTGTGTTTCGCTGGTTTTCATTATGTCGATTTTCCACATCTTTTGTTTTCAATTTGGGCATCATGTTTTTTATCCATTTAAAAAAGAGGGCCTTAAAGAGAGGTCTAATAAAAAGACAGATTTATTCCTGGCAGTTGTTGAACAGCAGTTTTTTTTGTTTTGCGTTGAACAAAAAAACGAAAACCGCATTTTTGTGGGAAATAACCTTATAAACGCTATAATGAATGTAAAAGGCAAAAATATTGTGTAATCGTACACAAAAGTATATAAAATGTAATGTTTTTGTTTTCTCTGTAATGCTCAGAACAAAACATTAGCAGAAGACACGTCAATATTATAATGAACGTCTTAAATAACATGTATGATGATATAAAGTTTAAATATAACACAAGGTATAAAATAAATGCGTGATAATACTTTAGGGTGTATGTGTATGTGACCATACATAGGGGGTAGAGTTTACCGTGAAAATACCAGTGCTGAAAGACTTACTTTTGACTTTCATGTTTCTATGAGAAATGGCCTACCATAAATTTGCCCATACAATAATTGAAAAAATAACTCTTTCAGCGCTGGGGGCTGATTCAAGATGCCATCGCTAATTATCGCTTAAAAGTTCGATAACAAAATGTATGGGATTTGACATAAGCTACGCTAAATGATCGTGATTTTGCATGTCATTTAGCGTACCTTATGTCAAATCCCATACATTTTGTTCTCGAACTTTGTACTTTACCCAGGTACTTACACAGTAAACGCTACATACAGGACCCTAAAGTATTATCACTTATTGATATTACTACCTGAAGATATTATCTAGGCATTGCGTCGGCCATGTTGTAATAAAACTGTAAAATCTTACCCGCGTTTCATATATAAATTAAGTAGCAGAGTTTTTCCTGATCACTAAGCCAACGACCTGGCACTATCGATCGACTATTATTAGAATGTGAATAACTTCGGACAGTCCAGTCATATTCAAATCAGATTATGTTCAATCTCGTCTGCGGCTTCATTTGCATAGAATTACCCAATGTATTTGCATTCCTCTATTTCCTTCGTTTTGATGGATACTATTCCTATTGGAAATCAGCGGGCATAATTCGACCTTTTCGATAAATATACATATTGTGTTTCGATAAAGCACAATTTTAGCTTTGTCATAGTAATACAATATCTTTATAAGGTGTGTGTATCTGTTTAAGAAGGTGTTACATACTACTCGTATTTAGTGCATTGCCGTTATGATGGCATGCAAATATTTTGATTACAAACTACATTATTAATTATCATACATATAAAAATGAATTGCTGTTCGTTAGTCTCGCTAAAACTAGAGGAAGGCTGATCCGATTCGGTTATTTTTAGTCTTAAAATATTCGTGGAAGTCCAGGGAAGGTTTAGGTATAATATTATTAATAATATTATTATTTAAAAATAATATTATTACTAGGTATAGGTAGAAAATATGATTTAATTTTTAATGTATACACTATACATACCTACATACATTCATACATACATACATACATAGGTACATACATACATACATACATACATACATACATACAGACATACATCATTCTTCTTTTTGTAAAAAACTTGACATACGTCGCCGCCAAGTCTCGCCCGCGGCTGTGTATTGAATGGACGGCTCAATTTCCTTGGCCAAGTTGACTCAAATAATTCTTGCAGATCAATAACAGTGATGGCAAGGAAATCCCACGGGAACTGCAATTATTTATCTTCTACATGTTTCTACTTCGTACGTTCATAATCCTAGAACCGTACGTTTTGATGAAGTTCAAATAGCCTACCTGAAGACTTTGATGATTTTAGGTATTTAACTAATTGTATCAATAATCCCTGAATAAAACAAACTATCTCAGTTAATTATATAATAATAGCTCCCCTCACCGATTTCGGTGTCAGTAGCCGATTTCATTGAAACCAGGCCAGCTACGCAGGAGTTATTTTATAGTGCCCAAGTGTGTGCGCAATACACAGAAGCACTCTTTCTTCCTTTTACTCTCATAATCCAGTGGAACGGTAAACCGACACGACTAGCGAGAGAACAGGCGAAAGACTTTTTACATGCCCATCCGACGCGTGGATCATCTTTCTTGTCAGACAATCAGGTAATCGACCTGCATTGTCCTAACCAAACTTGAATACAACATTTTTTTTTGTTCCAACGCGGCAATCGAACCCACGACCTCCGGGTCGAGAGTGAAGAAATTCTCAGTTAATTGAAGATATGAGTCGACGAAGGTAATATGTCGCAAAAAAATTAATCAGAAAATTGAGTTATATTTAGTCACTTAAACATTTTTGGATATGTCTGTACTAATTACTTAACGATGTATTCTAAAGTGTTTAAGTAAAAGTTTGAACTTAATTTTCTCAAAATCATAATTATGCTATATAACTCAAACCAAAATCCGCTTTAATGCTTCTGGACCAAATTTGAGTTAGTGGCACTGTTGGAAACCTCATAAAATGCTTTAAAATGCTTGGCTAGTTTTGTACTAAGACCCTCTAAAACATACAGAAATATGTCCACCAAAATCAAAATCCCCTATAACTGTGCATACCAGTATCAAAATCCGATAAAACGATTTTTGTATCCTGTGATATTTTTGAAAATAATGTTTTAGTGGGTTTTGATACTCATAATTTGGGATAGCTAAACTATAAGCCCAGCGTAGTTGACAGACAGATATATTATAATGAAGAGATTATAATTAAGATAAAATACTAGAAGCCATTATCCCCAACCCCACCACAATGAGAGAGTTGTTAAGCTTTATAGCAGCGTAAACATTATCTCTAAACATAAAAAGGCTGTTCCAAATTACGACAATACTACGTTACATCGTAAAGTGTATGTATATTTAGTTACGGAGTTGCGGAGTTCAAAGAGAGAGGTACAGGGGGTGTGCACGCGATGATGCTATAATTTTGAGTACTTTGTAACCTTTTTTATCAATACTGGTCTTTATCGTGATCTACCATACCATACAATCTATCTTTAATAAAAAATTTGCAATAGATGTCACTACTATTAAAGTTTGTAAATTATAAAATGTAAATATGCCAAATTAAGTACAAATATTGACATTAAAATAAAGATAAGCACATTTTTATCAGTACTGTGTCTTTATCATGGCCTTCCATCCCATACAATCTATCTTTAATAAAAAAATGCAATAGATGTCACTACTATTGACGTTTGTAAATTATAAAATGTAAATATGCTGAATTAAGTATAAATATTGACATTAAAGTAAAGATAAGCATATTTTTATCAGTACTGTGTCTTTATCATGGCCTACCATCCCATACAATCTATCTTTAATAAAAAATTGCAATAGATGTCACTACTATTAACGTTTGTAAATTATAAAATGTAAATATGCCGAATTAAGTACAAATATTGACATTAAAATAAAGATAAGCATATTTTTTAGCATACCATCACACTAAGCTAAATTGAACTCCTCAATTAATAAGAAGAAGATACGAAACGAAATTAGTGATTTGTATTTTCCAATAGTGGCGCTAGATGGCGGTTTCCGGAAAGTGCTTGGAAATCAAAGAAAACAAGAATAGCCAGTCAAATTGCCATTTTCTAGTACTATGTCGTGTCTCTGTTATATATCTACTTTGTGTCTTTATTAAAGATTCCAAAACAATATAATTAAAGATATGAATGGATGAATGTGATAGGTAGCAAAATTATGATTTCGAGAAAATTGTGTTCAAACTGTTACTTAAACATTTTAGAATACGTCGTAAAGTATTATCATTAATCTTAAGATCCGTCTCTAGAAAAATGTACTTAATACGCTACTACATATCCTAAAATGTTTAAGTGACATTTTAGGATATGTAGTACAAACACAAGATTTTGGGTATTTTTTGCGACATATTATCCTTCATCGATTTTGTGTTCAATTATTAAAATATATTGCAGTGGATAGTCATTATACAGTGTGTCCCTGTTCCCACGCTTCATATACCAAGACGAATATAGTGTGAAGAGAATAACGCGTAGAGCATTTTTTGTTTTGGAACCTCATATATATAATACTTACCATAACGCGACAAATCACTCTTGACACTATATTCGGCTTAATATATGAAACATGAATCAAGCACCTTATGTGATATGTATTTCTTGGCCAAACGCTGATGTTGCCATATTAATTGAACGGTACCAACACTGGCCACTGTTGTGCGAAAACCAAAACTAAAACGATAAAGTAGTTAACCGTTATGCAGTCTGTGGCAAAATTTTCCCGGTAGTGCCTCCTGCCGAGTTAATAATTAAGCACTAATTAACACTTGTAGAATTATTGTCCTACATTATGCCTACCATCGGTTAATTAAGATCGTGATTTTACTGTAAAATTAGTACTTATTACAGTATTTTTTATAATCCTACTTATTTAAACGGCGTTTTAATAAAATTATTATCTTTAACAATAAAGGTCGTGACTATATTATAAAATTAGTACCAATAGTAGTATTTTTTAACTATCTTACTTATTATTCTACGTCCTTTTAGTAAATTTATATTTTAACAATAAAATAGCTAACAAGGCATTTTAAACTCGCTGCTAGTAATTTATTGGATGGAATGATGAAAATATACTTGGGCTGCCCTGCTACATCTAACTTGATTGGGTTGTATGTATGTACACAGTACAATACATACATACGTATTGGAATCATTGAGGATAATCTTCACCAATTTCCGGAAGTCTGATTAATTTGAAATTTCGCATGGACCGTATCAAGGACCAATGTGACAAAATTGTGTCATTTTATTTTAGACTAGCTGACCCTTGCCCACTTCGTTGAGCATAAAAACAGTTTATGATGAAATTCAACTAAAAAAAACAACCCCTAACTCGGGAACGCGGAACCCGCAACGCGGGAACCCGGAACCCGCAGCATGGGAACCCGAAACCCGCAACCCGCAACGCGGGAACGCGGAACCCGCAGCATGGGAACCCAAAACCCGCAACGCGGGAACCCGGAACCCGCAACGCGGGAACCCGGAACCCGCAACGCGGGAACCCGGAACCCGCAACGCGGGAACCCGGAACCCGCGACGCGGGAACCCGGAACCCGCAACGCGGGAACCCGGAACCCGCAACGCGGGAACCCGGAACCCGCAACGCGGGAACCCGGAACCCGCAACGCGGGAACGCGGAACCCGCAACGCGGAACCCGCAACCCGGAACCCGCAACGCGGTACCCGCAACGCGGAACCCGCAACGCGGGAACCCGGAACCCGCAACGCGGGAACCCGGAACCCGCAACGCGGGAACCCGGAACCCGCGACGCGGGAACCCGGAACCCGCAACGCGGGAACCCGGAACCCGCAACGCGGGAACCCGGAACCCGCAACGCGGGAACCCGGAACCCGCAACGCGGGAACCCGGAACCCGCAACGCGGGAACGCGGAACCCGCAACGCGGAACCCGCAACGCGGAACCCGCAACCCGAAACCCGCAACGCGGAACCCGCAACGCGGAACCCGCAACGCGGAACCCGCAACGCGGGAACGCGGAACCCGCAACGCGGGAACGCGGAACCCGCAACGCGGGAACCCGGAATCCGCACCATGGGAACCCGAAACCCGCAACGCGGAACCCGCTACGCGGGAACCCGGAACCCACAACGCGGGGACCCGGAACCCGCAACGCGGGAACCCGGAACCCGCAACGCGGAACCCGCAGCATGGGAACCCGAAACCCGCAACGCGGGAACCCGGAACCCGCAACGCGGGAACCCAGAACCCGCAACGCGGGAACCAGGAACCCGCAACGCGGAAACCCGGAACCCGCAACGCGGGAACCCGGAACCCGCAACGCGGGAACCCGGAACCCGCAACGCGGGAACCCGGAACCCGCAACGCGGGAACGCGGAACCCGCAACGCGGAACCCGCAACTTGCAACACGGGAACCCTGAACCCGCGACGCGGAACCCGGAACCCGCAACACGGGAACCCGGAACCCGCAACGCGGAACCCACAACGCCAAACCCTTCCGTGAACGTTGCTGGTTCTGCGCTGTCAAATGGAATAAATAGTATCCTATGTCCGTCTACTGGCTCTAAGTTACTTCCTCACCAATTTTCAACCATATCGATAAAGCGGTTCTCGAGTTATAAATAATTCATTTAACTAACACGACTTACTTTAATACAAAAAGCTGATGTAAAGATGAAACTAAGATAAGCTAACGCCCGGTGAATGCTCCCGTCACAGTCGGTCCAGCCGATTCGGTGATCATTAGTTAGATAACGATGATGATGATGAAAAGAAGCCTAAATTAATCCTTATAACTTTAGCTTAACCAGTGAAAGTCTCGTTAAAATCGGTCCAGCCGTTCCAGAGATTAGCCGGAGCAAAGAGACACGCTAACAGACAGACAGACTTTTTTTTTAATTGCATTTTCGTTTTCAGTAGCAAGAAAAAAAAAGACAGAACAGACAGACGTTAACTTCGCACAAAGACAAATGACGACATAGTGGCGTCATATCATGACTTATGACCATGGATCTAACTCCTTCGATCTGATTTTTAAATTAACATTTATAATATATTCTTATTACAACTTATAAGTTAAGTACTTTTTTTAAATAGGTATATTTATAGTTGTTAAAAGATTAATCGATTTTTTGAGTAAGTCTCTAGTGTTTAATAAGAAAAAGTGTTAACTGACGTAACATTATCACGACGTTTATTTCATTAAATCATAATTTGTATAATATTATATTTAAGATCGTTTATCAGTGAAAGCAAATCGTAAAAAAACTCATATTGGTTATGTTGACAATAAATATCTAATAATTATTAAATAAAGTTTAGTAAATTCTGCAGTTTTAACAAAAAGAAAATATTTATTTTATTATGTCGTCGTTACAACGTTACGTCGCTCATTTTTGATAAACTGTCAAATGTTACCTATTAAAATGACCCGACTATTTATTAGTGGTGGACAAATAGTTTAAAAAATCCAAATAGTTTAAGTTTATGTTAATACGTTATTTATAGTATTTCATAATTTTTATTTTCCATTTGTAAACAATGTCGTTACCATGACACCAGTGTCATATAAACTGGCAACGACGTGAATCGATTGAGCCCAGGTTCAAACCCCGCGTGACCATCACGTATTTTCTTCTTTTTTCTAATTTTCTGCTTATTTTTTTCAACATTTTCTTTCCCTTAAATAACCTTTTACTAATAACCTTTTCGTGACAATAACGAACATACCGTAAAAAAAATTGCGAAATTGGTCAAGCCGTTGTCGAAGCGCACACGAGCGACGTAAGAAATTTTGGACTATAGAATATAGCCTATGTTCAGCGCTAGGAATGTAGCTTTCCAACGGTGAAAGAATTTTTCATATTGGTTCAATGGTTTCAGAGCCTATTCCATTCAAACAAACAAACAAACAATCAAACATTACCTCTTTATAATATTAGTATAGATTAACAATTACTTATTTCTATTATTGTAAATACCTGTGTAATTATTACAAGTGAAATGAATAAATTATTGTAATAATTGAAGACATGAATCGACGAAGGTGATATGTCACAAAAAATAATTACCCAGAAAATTTAGTTTAAACTGTCACTTTTACGATATGTAGTAACGTATGAAGTACATTGAATCTAGAGACGGATCTTTAGATTAATATACTTTACGACGTATTCTAAAATGTTGAAGTGACAGTTTGAATCAAATTTTCTCAAAATTATAATTTTGCTACATAATATAACCTTCATCTAGTCATGTCTTCAATTATTATTATGTTTGTGTATAGCATTCCTTCCTGACGGGCAATTAAGTCCCGGACCTTTAGAAGGCGTGGGGCCGAAGCCAAGACGCAGAGGCCCCGTTACACTTATTTTTTTAAATATTATAAATTGTAATTTAAATGTTATTATTATCATTATTCTTATTAACATTGTATAGTCCATTCCGTTTCAATGTAAGAAAGAAATTAAATTCGACCACATTTATGTATCATTGTTTTTTGTTTTGTTCATAGCGCCGTCAGTAAGTAGTAACGTTTATACTGGAATAATTATAATTTTCCCATACCGGATTATATGTAAATAATATACACTGAATCGAAATCGGTATAAAATATTCTTGCACATAATAATATTATGTTGAAAAATCCAAACATTTATTTGAAACTATAGTATAAAAAATTGTAGTCTCTTTTTTAAATATTTTTCATTTTACTCTTTACCGATATTCAATTTTAGAAATCCACAGATAAGAAAATGTTAGCCAGCAAAAATAGATAAATAAAATTATTTCAAATGGCTGCAGTCTGAAATCCAGACTGATTCAGACACGGAATACTTACGATCTAGACAAAGATTGAAAATACATCCACTGGTTTTACAAATGACAAACTAAAAACACCAATTCTGAGTAATTTTCTGTGGCAAATTGACATGTTAGTTGTATAACTCCCCGATTTCGGTGTCGGTGGCTAATTTCGTTGAAACAGTCATTTTCATAGTTCCCAAGTGTGTGGGCAGTACACAATGGTACTCTCTCTTATACTCTCAAAACCCAGTGGGACGGTTAACCGACACGACTAGCTAGAGAACAGGTGCAGGACCGTTTCGGCAGACATTGTTATTATCTATCTGCAAACGATCGCCTACCAAGCGTGGCAAGTATATTCAACTCTCCATAAAGTACTTAGAGGGAGGATAATATAATATCTATAGACCCTTCACACCACGTCACTCTGGCCCCGTGATAAGTATCCGAAGAACTTGTGTACATGACAGACAACAGAAATATATTTAGTATTTTTATACTATACACATAATATTTAAGATATTTGTTATAATATACACAAATTTAATATACATCCATGACCCAGGAACTTTTTGTTCCCTCGGCAGGATTCGAACCCGCGACCTCTCGCTCGAGCACCAACGCGCTCAACGACTGCGCTACGGAGGTCGATGATGTTACATTTTAGCGAAGTAAAATACATCGAAAATCTTCATGCTATGTTAAATTAATATGCCATGTTAACCGGAGCATTAATAGTTAACCTTATCCCGAGGTTTACGACGGAGGCTTCTAATGAAAACGGTTTTGATTTACGACAGTTATCTAATAAATAATAGATTACGCTGATATGTTAGAGGCATTTAATTCGGCCGGTATTCGTAAGATGTTATACAATTAGGAAAAAATTTTAGAAGTTTAGCCTAAATTTTATTTCTATTTACTTGAATATTAGGTTATTGTTAGAACGTTAAATTTATTGACTTTTGGACTCATTACGCAGTAAATTGAAATGATCCAAAATCTGAAATAAAAATTAAGATAAGCTTTATAACATTTAAGTTTTATGCCATTAAACAAAAACTTTAGTTTTACACTGTTACTTACCTTATTGTTTACCAGAGGGCTAATAATACCATAAATGAAAAAAAAAACCTTCAAAGTCTAATTCCAAAATTTGGGCAGAAGATTTGCTGCTTACATCCGTAAGATGAATCAGCAGAGCATGCAAATGACCTACATTTTATATGTTTCTCGTCTTTGAAATTGTTTTCTCTCTTTACTACGACATTAGCGCCAGAAACAAAATTTTTAGCTATATAGTCAGGGTTCCCCCATACATTGTTTTCACTTGATTAGTATCAAGCAAATTTTTGGTGAGTACCTTCAATTTGATAAGCCGCCCCAGAATTTCTTGGACGACACTCTTGTTTGTGGCTAACAGAGTTAGCAAGGATAAAAAAAAATCTCAACTTTCGAGCGTGGGACTGGGATAACGTCCCACGAAATTTGTAGGACAATTATGTCTGTTGAATTACATTAATATTAACTAAGTAATAAAAACAAAATCAGCTGGTTACTAATAATGTACGATTACCTCGTTATCGATACAAGTTGGCAAGAGGGAACTCTATGATCAAACCATAGATTTTCTAGGACAAATTGTTTTTATATAGCTAAGAACACTCTCGACTGCCTGCAATGCAATATACCTTTCATCATCCGTTTGGGAGCTACGATGCTACGTACCCCTCGTTTTTTCGTCGGGGGTTAAAACTACTTTAGATGCAAAGTAGTTTTCAATAAAGAACCAATTATCCAGGCCAGCGCAGGAGTCATGTTTATTTTGCCCAACGATATGTGCAAAAGGACACTCTCTTTCTTTATTCTCAAAACCCAGTGGGACAGATAACCGATAAGACTGGCAAGACTTTTAACATGGATTGCATGAGTCATCTTTTTGACGACCTCCGTATCGCAGTGGTTGAGCGCGTTGGAGCTCGAACGAGAGGTCGCGGGTTCGAATCCCGCCGAGGGAACTAAAAGTTTTCAATGTTCCTGCGTCATGGATGTGTATAAATTTGTGTATAATATAATAAAAATCTTAAATATGTGTATAGTATAAAGTATTAAATATATTTTCGTTATCTGATACCTGTAACACAAGTTCTTCGGATACTTAGCACAGGGCCAGATTGTCGTGGTGTGAAGCATACATTGATATTATTATATTATTATCTTTCTTGTCAATCAGGTGATCAGCCTGCCTCTTAATCAAACTGGATAAAAACTTTTTACTTTAAAATGTTTTAATGTTTTTTCCCGTGAAAAAATTATAACCTGCAAGAAAATGAGTGTATGCTATCGATTTATATAATGATATGGATTTATATGATGATGGAAGTAACGTCTGATTCCATTAACTTTTTAGTTATTCCAACGCGAAAATCTAGTCGAGAGCTGTGTTCTAACCACAGGAGGCATTATACCAGACGCTGGCCTTATTCTTAGGCTCTGAAGGCTATATTTTGCAGAGAATCAATACTGTCTGTTGTGCCACTTGTGTCGTATTAAATCGCAATTAGCGCCGCGCCAATTCGAGAGAGTTATTTGCCAGTTACTAACTATACCAAGAGTTTGATCCATCATCCAAATATTGTAGGAAACGACGAACGTATTCTTTTAAAACGATTAAAGAGGCGATTCTACTATTTTTATATTACCAGTCGACACAGTCTAAAAATGTTTTACATATTAAAACTATAATAATATTAATTTTGCAGCGCAATGACAATGCAATTTTTGAAGTGAAAACTTAGTTTGCAGCTTTTTTTATATACTTAGGATTTTTTTTTATTTAAATATGTAATAATGTTTAGCTCACATCAGGACACGTGACCTGATCGAAGATTCGTAAGACGGAGAGAGAGTCACGGAATTATTGGTCGAGTAAGTTGAGGGATATTGGTAATATCCACTCTTTTACTACCGCCCGGCGTAAATGCATGCTGTTTCGTTTTTCACTTCTGCCACCCCAGAAGTGCTGTCTTTCGAATGTGAACTTTTGTATATGAGCATGATAATTATAGTATCACAGACTAGCGTGGTTTTACTAAAAATCCCCTCTCAATGAAACGGCGGAGGTGCAAAGGTACTTTTAGAGGAAGGCTTCAGCTTGGGCACCCAAAAACGTCACTGTTCCATAAGGCCGCGGAAACGCTTTTGTTTGCGAAGTCATGGCAAAACCATAATATTTTCTCTAGCGAAATTACATAGCCACTAAGTCGCCCTAAATGTTGTCAATGTTGTCAACATGTTGGAAATTCTTATACGATTCATATTTATTAACTTTATATATTACTAAGTGCGATATTGAGAAACGGCATTATAAACTCCTTCTCTATTTTTTTAGATATCATATGTCAGGCTTTTTATCCCACACGCCTTGAAAACGCAAAGGAGCCATTTAAAAAACCAAAATGGTCTTACGTTCAGACAAAACGTTAATCGAATTAAACCCCAAAATGGCGTCCCCGCAGACTAAACGATAAAAAGTCACGGCATTAAGCTCGTTTATTAATAGGATATGACAATGAAATCAATTTTATTAAACAAAGCGACGAAATGGAATTTCCCGAGGGACGATAGATAGCATTGATCATTCGTCAGGGGAAATCAGCGATCAATCATGTAATGAATAAATAAAAATTGTAAGGAATTTTGGAGTCTTCTTAACGGTTAATGTAATGACGGGTTCTGCTAATTTAAATTGCGTATCTTTATAAAAGTTACGCTATATAATCTTTTTCACCTAACTACGGTAAATCCAAAAGGTTATCATTTTCGCAGCCTGTACATGGTGTAAAAAGAGCAGTCACTATGACTTTGGGATAGGATTATAGGACCTTGACTGATTCTAGAAATGATTTATTTTCATTATTTATTTTTAAAAAAAAAAATTTTTTTTTTGCAATTTATTATTTTAGTCGCAAGGCTGAACTGTTTAGAACAACGTTCTGCATTAAATTCTTAAATTTTATAATTTTTGCCCTTGTACGTAATGAACGTCTTACGCGTGCTATTGACCTCTCAGCGTAATCAGCTGATCGCTGTGTTGTGCACGTTGTACATTGCCTATTGAAAATTTTTTAATTTTTACAACATGGATTAAAAGCAAATGACTAGTACCAATGGATATATCTCTTGCCTAGTTATTACCCCACGAAGTTATAGTGACTGCTCTTTTTACACCCGGTATAGGCTGCGAAAATGATTCCGTATATAAAGTTTACTGTGAAAGTACCAGCGCTGAAAGAGGTACTTTTTTTACTTCTTGTATGGGCAAATTCATGATGTTGGAGCATTTCTCATAGTAACATGAAAGTTAAAAGTAGTTAATATTTCAGTTCTAGTACTTTCACAGTATACTCCACATAGGATGCACACACACACCCTAGAGTACTGTCACTCATTTATTTTTCACTTTGTATAACGGGTGTAAAAATAACAGTCACTATAACTTTGGGATATAATACTACCTTTTCTCATTCTAGAAATGTATATTTTTTTACAAAAATTAAATACCCGTTGCAGTTATTATACTTACATTACATTTTAAAATACATGCCTATATATAGACTGGCTAACCATTACTACCCTTTACATATTTTGTACCTTACCACTATAACAATGAAGTTGAATATGCTATAGGTAAAAAAAATTCGATATCATCTGCAGCAATGTAAGTATAATGAACCACCGGTTTCCGAAAGGCTGATCAAACCGTCGCTCAGCTAACATGTGAGAAACCATTCTGAAAGCTCATTGGTGAATATGTTTCGCACCAACTTCACTTGCTACGTTCACCAATGAGCGTTCAGAATGGCTTGATAACTGAAATATTCTATATTGACAATTTAATCAGCCTTTTAAACCCTGGGAGTAAGTAAGGCTCTCAACCCGCGATCCGAATGAGTTCATAAAAAACTCCGAGCATATTAGTTCCACTTTTGTTGAAGTTGCAAGCTCGCATTAACTCCTGGCAATATTTTACATTAAAAAGCAATAAATGTCTTACTTTAAAACCAGTGGTTCCTAAGCCACGGCGGTCATGATTTGGTCAACAGTTTTAGGATTCAACATTATTCCCAGTATTGATGAATGACTGAAGACGCAAACTGTAATATCATTTTATGAATTATTTTAATCTCGTTCAAGTTTTTTTCTATGAAAATACTGACAATTCCTACTACCAGCTCGCCAAATGACTGAGTATTATTTTTATCACTCGTACGGGACTCCTTGAGTACGCTCACATACCCGCCGAAGATCTACTATGATTTGTATCGACAGCAAACGATGATCGTTTCCACGCCGGTGCGGTATGATATGCCGGCGCGGTGCCTATGTCTACACCGATTTAGAAGAAGATTTTAGTGCGTTAAGATTATTTATTATTCTAAGGGACATCTTTCACCAACGCATTTAGTGACAACGGCTTGTTAAATTACCATGTCTTCTCATTCATTGATAGGAATTACGAGAGGAACATGATATTTAACGAAGGATTAACTTTAACATTGCTTGGTGAAACACGCCCTTAACGTCTTAGCCATTAGCAATACATTAAGAAATTCATCTCGGCGAATATCAGCTCACTTGTAAAGTGGGCTGATATTTCATTTAGTTCGCATGGAACACTGCTAACGTCAACACGTGTCACAATGCCGCAATAAGTGTTTAAATTTGAATGATTTCGAATCAAGAAATCAACTTTGAAATGTTTTAAAACTTTTGTCTCAGTTGTTAAACAAATGTAGCTCTAATGGCATACACCACGTGGACAGATTTTAGCCTTATTTTTGTATGGGACACGATAAATTATATATTGTTGATCGAAGGTCTTAGCGGAACAATGGAACGCTTACAAAAATCAAAATAGTCCCTGGAGTATTTTGATTTTTGTTAGCATTCCTCTGACTGGTATGACTGGTATGTGACTTGATAACTACTATTCACGCTGACATCTAAGAGAAAATCCAAAAATGCCACTACAGTAACATAAAATGCAATTTAAAACAAGATTTCCAATAAAACGAGGAATTTCAATCGTTTTTTAATTTACAAATGGAAAGTTTTTTATGTAGCTTAATTAAATGTTTGTTTTATTGGCGATAGTTTAAAATAAATTATAACCTGAAAAATATATATCTACCACTGACCACAATATTAGGAAGTTAGAAGCTTATTTTTATTAATAATATAATATAATTTTATTAAATTGAATTCGATTAAAAATACTTACTTACCTCCATGTCAAAGTAACGCTACGCTTTTACGCTTTAAATAAAGCACAGTCAACCAACACTTATTTTTTGTCATTTAAAAGCTCAATAAAGTAACGTTAACTAATAGCAATTGTATGAAAAGCATAACAGCGCCCATACGATTGACAATCGATTACTTTAATTTACAGAACTTTTAAATGTTACTTGTGTTATCTTAATAATTGTGCTACTTGAGTCTACCCGAAAAATATACTGAGAATACAGAATATGTATATTTTTTACAATAGACACATTCAAGCAAAGCAGTAAAGTTTAAGCAAAGAAACTGGCCAGCCAGCGCCGAGTTATTATTATATGAACCACTTGGTAGAGTCAAAAGTGTGACTCTTCTATAACTCAAAATCTGTTTAATATAAATACAAAACTATGTGTGTTTAATAATATCTTAAACATTTAATATACATCCATGACCTAAAAATATGGAATACTTTTTTGTTCTCTCAGCGGGATTCGAATACGTGGCTTGAGCTAACCACTGAACCATAGGTCTAATATGAGTCAAATATGGACAAATAAGTGTGTACACTTCAGAACATAGTTTCAAAAACCAGTCGACAAACTTCCTGAAACTTATGAATTATCCGTGGGATATTATATGAGAAGAAACCGATCTTATTCGGATCTATTAAGATGGCGACTGGCGTAACCAAAAAATAATAAGAACTTACAACTTGTGAGTTATTGTTCCTTTATTTATGGCCGAAACTTTGTATCTCCATTGATATCTTTGACTTTCGACAAGTAATGAATAAATATATATCTTAATAACTAAACAATTCACATTACATACATACTAGGTACATTTCGCGTAAATATTTTACAATTCCAAATTCGAACACCAAACGTGACACTTTTACTTTTTTATTTTCGATGCGCGGTAATTAATTTAAGCAATGAAATACAAAGCCTATAAAATGCACTTAAACTACCTTTAAATAAAAAAAAAACCAATTTAATTAGATTACTTTGTGAGACCTGTAAGCGATACTATATAATAAAATAAGTATTACCATATTATTTTGTCTCTTGCGATTTCAGAATCCGAAATGTGTAAGGTTTTTTTGGAGTTATGATTTATTTGGTCGTAACCTGTACCAGCCCGAGATGTTACGGGGTTTGAGTTACGAATATTCTGTTTATTTGAGTACATTGGCCATGAAACACTGGTTTAAGGCTATGTAATGTTCATGTTATATACATGAGAATATAAAATAATATACATAGAGCGATGAAAAACGACAATTACCAAAAGAGAGATAAAAACGTAGCTTTACTGTATTTTATTAAAATTTAAAATCTTAATGTCTTTCGGGAATCGTGTTTTTTTTATGTTGCATTCGTTTTTGATTTGTATTTGCTTCAGTGACTTCACCCAGATACTATCGCTTTACCGGCCTATTGATTTATAATCCGAATAACCAATATAATATAATATAATTAATTATGTCAAGATTAAATCAATGGATATAATATTATTATGTATAATTTTTCAAAAAATTACTGCTATTTAATACTTATAATCTAGAACCAATGTTAAGACTTAAGAGTTATTAAAATGATTGATTACTAAAATGAATCTGTGTTTTAGATTGTTTTGGCGAGATGAGAAATAAATTAAGAATGATTTTCAAATTTTCTACTCGCTAAGAATATAATACAATGTAAAGTTATCATACCTCTAACGAAATTTACAGGTATTTTTGTTGAATTCACAAAAAAAGCTGTTAACTTTCGAACAAAATAAGTTTGATTTTGACTAATAGTATATACCTACTTGTTGACGCCATCGCCATAATCACTTACAAAGTTCGAAAACAAAAACGTATGGGATTTGACATAATGTTCGCTAAATGTCGAGCAAATTCGAATGTCACTTAGCTTATGTCAAATTCCATACATTTTGCTTTTGAACTTCGTAAGATAAACTATGGCATCTTGAATCAGGACCCTGTACTTTAACTACAATATTACAATTTAAGTATATTGTAGTTACAAAATGTATTACAAAGTACCAGGACCACATACCAACATAAGCAGTAAGTCTAAATTGTGCATGTAATAAAATCCCTGTTTGCGCGGTGGATTATGAGGCTGTGTCCGGGGAATCCCGCATGCCGCGCAATCCAATATCCCGGTAATAACGGAATCCCGGATGATTATTACCCGTGTCAGGCTATGGTAATGTATAGTCTGTAAATAAATCTTTGCTCGGTATGATAAGGAGTACGGATAGCGGAACTTGTTCGATACTCGAAAACTATAATATCATGTTATTATTATTATTATTATTATTATAAGGCTAAACTGTCCCACTGCTGGGCAAAGGCCATAATATCATGTAATAATATTATTTGCTTCTTCTATATTTGATGTTTCTATCAGAACACTAGGCCATGCATGGACATTTGAAAGATCCCTAAAGTAACGTTAACCAATAATAATTGCATGACAGCACCAACATAATTGACAAACGATTTTTTTTCTTTACGGAACTCTCAAATGTTCCTGCTGGGCTCCTGGAAACCAAAATATTGTTATAAAGTATTTATTTTCATATTCAAGTAGACTTTCAGACTTGTTCAAAATGAATATTAAAATTTTTTCAACGCTAAAATAACACTCAAAATCTCACCGGGATTTGAATCAGTGAACATAACGGGATTCGCGATCGCTCAAATATTTTCATTATAAACACCGAAATTCCGCAAATTATCGCGATGAAATGAATTTTGTAATATTGGGTTTCGGTATTCACAACGATACTGAATATTTTAGTGGTGATATAATTAACTAGTCTGCCTCGCTGGCTTTTTAGAATCAATAGCGCCGCCCCCGAAATAGGGGCACCATCTGTTTTAGTCGTAGCTATGGTGGCAGTGTCTTTGTGTGAGACAGAAAATCCCGGTAAATCCGTACTTTTTTCCGCCGTACGTAGCAGTATGTAAATCCCTAAGTATACTCTATATCTTTGCATTTTTTTAAATTAGTTCTAGTCTCAAAGCCTATTAAATACATAGAGACCAATAATAAAATCTCTCCTTATAACATTAGTCGGTATACTACGTTCGTAATCATCTAGACTATTGATTGCATCTGTGTTCGGCTTTTAGGGTTTCTAAATGTGTAACTGTGATTGACTTTGTAAATAATTATAATAACTGTACGGAACATTTAAATGTCCTGAGCAATTTAATAATTGAAGACATGAATCGATGAATGTCTAAAAAAAATTTACTTAGAAATTAAGTTTAAGACATATCCATGATATGTAACAAATTAATTATTTACATTACGACATAATATTATCTTGTACTTAATACGGTAGGACGTATTCTTAAATGTTTTAGTAACAGTTTGAACTCAATTTTCTCAAAATCATAATTTTGCTACATGTTTTTGGCCTGTACCAAGTTTGTTATTATAGTTCTAAAAACTGCGCTGGCCAACCCGCCTGCATAGCGTGTTGAGTATAGGGAGCTACCCTCTATGAAATACTTTGGGGGACGCTTTACCCCAGTAGTGGAAACAGCTATGTTGATGATGCTTGTACACGTAGGCAGCAATTCCCTAATGCCTACAGCGTGAAAGTACTAAATATAAACATTGACAAAACTTGGTCCATACAGGAGAACTTTCTACTTATAGAAAGTGAATTATTTGAGGGGCGGATCGTGTCTCGTTATGGCTTCCATTAGCTGATGACATCGACGCCATATTATCATAATTATTCATATAAGGAAACATAAGAACAGCTTTTGGCGAATTTTCGAACTGTCCGATTATTGTGGGCTGGCAAACAAGCGCTTAATGGCTATAGACGGATGTTTCGTACCTTTTTTTATTTTACTTATTACATAATACTAGATGAGAGATAGAGAGAAAAAGTGCAAGTATTTAGTGTATTATTACTAAATAATACTAGATGTCATTCCGTGTTCGAAATTTATTCATAACTAGCTGACCCATGCCCACTTAGTTGAGCATAGAAACCGTTTAAAACTTCACTGGACTTCCACAAATATTTCAAGACTAAAAATAGCCGAATCGGTTCAGCCGCTCTCGAGTTTTAGCGAGACTAACGAACAGCAATAATTTTTTTATATAATATAAGAAAGACTAGCTGACCCGTGCCCACTTCGTCGAGCATACAAACCGTTTAAACCTTCAATGGACTTCCACAAATATTTCAAAACTAAAAATAGCAGAATCGGTTCAGCCGCTCTCGAGTTTCTGCGAGACTAACGAATAGCAATTCATTTTTATATATAACACTAGCTGTCCCTGCGAACCTTAGAATTAGGTTGAGCACTAACAACAGCGCCACCTACCGCAGTCTAATTAAAAATCTAAACACTCGACAAATCGCACAAAAAATTCATTCAAATCGGTTCAGCCATATTATATGAGGAGTTTAATGTCAACACACGTAGATAGGAATAATTATATATAACAGGTGTAAAAAGAATAGTCACCATAACTTTTGTATATGATTGAACTACCTTTTCTAATTCTAGAAATGTATTTTTTTATATAAAAATTAAAAAAAATTTTTTTTGATAAAACAAACATTTCCAAAGAAAGGTAGTCTCGCTAATCGTTTCTGAAAGTTATAGTGACTGTTCTTTTTACACACTGTATAAAGATTATGTACAAATATAAAATTTACATATTATTTTTACATAATTTACATAATGTGCCACGCCAATTATAGTGGATCATATTCAAAAGAATATATTCTATAGAACATATTAAATATATAATGGATCAAAAACCTTTTGCATTCAATAGTTTCCATCGTTGACAGCCCTAGTTGCAAGATAAATTAGTTTTGCCTGTAAATTGAATAAAAATGGCGAAACTCATAAACAACAATTAATCATGTCCAAAACAATCGCAGAGGTGCGCGTTGACCATTCATCTTGGCGCGACTTAAAAATATTTTAACTCCAATTTGTTATTTAGGGTTGCCAAAAAATATTTTTTATAAATGGTTATCACTAAATACGCTTTCTAATTTTCAAGGCTATGCATTGCCATAATACCTTAATTTAAAACATTTTTTCTTTCTTTCATAAAAGAAATAAGCCAAGCACGACTCGCTTATGATCTCATATGGAGCCCTTAAATATTTACTTTATTCACTTTCGACGACCTCCGTAGCGCAGTGGTTCAGGGCGTTGGGGTTCGACCGAGAGGTTGCGGGTTCGAATCCCGCCGAGGGAACAAAAAGTTTTCAATGTTCCTGGGTCATGGATGTGTGTGTACTAAACTTGTGTGTTAATATAATAAAAATCTTAAATATGTGTATAGTATAAAAGTATTAAATATATTATATTTCCGTTGTTCGGATTCTTTGGATACTTAGCACAGGGCCAGATTGACGTGGTGTGAAGCGTCTATGGATATTATTATTATATTATTATACTTTTTAAACGACTTCACAGTAACTGTTATTATGGCAGCATGTAACTGTTGAATTGGCTAAAAGTAGACAAACTCCCAGTCCCTGTCAATGAAGCAAAAAAAAAAAAAACTTGTCATCACTTCCCGCCTGAGGGCGCCCTGTTGTCATTGTCGTTGTCTCTCACAAAACGCCGCGTTTTGCATCTTTTGTAACAAATTGTTAATTCTTTATATATTAATAAACCAGTTTATTGAAAAGCCTACCACTATTTATTTCTACATGGTAGCAGAGCGTGGTTGGTGGGCTGTTGTTTTTTGTTATTGAAGTATATTTTAAAAGAAAAACAATTCCGAGTTCAAAAACCGGCACGCGGCATGGCATCGAATAACCTCCAAATTGAAAAATTGTCGGGAAGAGACAATTACAATACGTGGAGATTCGCCGTTAGAACGTATTTGGAGCACGAGGAGCTGTGGGAATGTGTTGATCCGAGTACCGAATCAGTAGATACAAAAAAGGATGTAAAGGCAAAGTCGAAAATTATATTGCTGGTTGACCCCGTGAATTATGTTCATATTGAGAATGCTAAGACGGCTCGAGAAGTATGGGAGCAGCTACGCAAGGTTTTTGAAGACTCCGGCCTATCGAGGAAAGTAGGGCTACTGAAAGATCTAATCAACACATCATTAGATAATTGTGCAAATATTGAGGAATATGTCACTAAGATAATGAGTACAGCACACAAATTAAGGAATATTGGTTTCAGAGTAGACGATGAATGGCTTGGCACTCTAATGCTAGCAGGTCTGCCAGACCAATATAAACCAATGATCATGGGTATAGAGAGCTCCGGAGTGAACATTTCATCAGACTTCATAAAGACTAAACTGTTACAAGAGGTTAAAGTATCAGAATCTTCGTCCGTTTTTTACACAAAGTACAAGAACAACAAACAAAATAGCCAGCCTAAGCCTAAAGGAAAAGGACCTAGATGCTTCAATTGCAATAAATATGGGCATTTTAAGTCCCAGTGCTCATTTAAGAAAAACACTAATAATAATGTTTTTTCAGCCATTTTTTCAGCTTCTAGCAAATTAAATAGTGATGATTGGTATATAGATTCGGGAGCAACAATGCATATGACCAGGAATGCGGATTGGATTTATGATTTGCAACCACCTCCGATCAAAAAGATAATGGTGGCCAATAATGACTCGGTAACTGTACAGCAGATGGGTAATGTAAATATCAAAACTATTATTGGAAATAGGACACATCAAATTCAGGTGAGAAATGTCTTACTTATTCCTGAACTTAGTGCGAATTTATTATCAGTCAGCCAGTTAACAAAAAATGGTTGTAAAGTACAGTTTACTGACACTAGCTGTCTTATATTCAATTCAAAGAATGAACTTATTGCTATGGCAAAACTATCAAACAACATGTATATACTGAATAAAGGCACTCATAATGCATGTGCACTCCTTACTCGTGAAAGCAATGCTGATATTGATACCTGGCATAGGAGAATGGCTCATTTAAATATGACAGATGTCAAAAAGTTAGAAAAATGTACTGTAGGTGTAAAAATAACAAGAGGCAGTGAAAATACTATTTGTATTCCGTGCTGTGAAGGAAAACAAACTCGACTTCCGTTTCCACACTCAGGTTCTAGAGCTAAAGGTTTGTTAGAAATAATACATTCCGATCTATGTGGTCCGATGGAGACTGTATCTGCCGGAGGGGCAAAATACTTCATAACATTCATAGATGATTATTCAAGAAAAATTTATGTTTATTTCTTAAAGAATAAGTTGGATATAAAGTCAGTGTTTGAGAGATTTAAAAATGAAGTTGAAAATGAAACAAGTATGAAAATAAAAATACTTAGAACAGACAATGGAAAAGAATATTGCAATAATACATTTTTAAAATTCTTAGCAGATTCTGGGATCAAGCATCAGACAACAACTCCATACACTCCGGAGCAAAATGGTCTAGCAGAACGAAGAAATAGGATCCTGGTGGAGCGAGCTAAGGCAATGTTGTTTGATGCAAACCTTGATAAGAGGTACTGGGCTGAGGCGGTGGCAACTGCAGCTTATTTAGTCAATCGGTCACCAACAAGAGTGCTTGATGAGGTAACACCGTATGAAAAATGGTCCGGTAAAAAACCGAATATGTCACATTTGAAAGTTTTTGGCTCCAGGGCGATGGTACACATCCCAAAACAAAATCGTTTGAAATGGGATCGAAAATCACGACAATTAGTTTTTACTGGCTATTGTGAGAATACAAAGGGATACCGTCTATATGATCCCAAAAGTAGACAAACTATAATTAGCAGAGATGTGATTTTTATTGAAAATTCTAAGGAAAAATTGGAGTCTGTAATATCGCCTCAATTTGTTTCAATACCTCTTAGTCCTCAAAATAATACCTTGGAGCAAAACAACTGTGAACAAGACAATGAGGATTCCATAAATGTTACTCACAGCTCAGATAATTCATTTGACAGTTGTGTCATGAATAGAGATAACAGTGATGAGACTTATCATCCGAATACAAGTGATGAGCCTGACAATAATGACATTTTTACGAGAAACATCACATTGAGACCTCGCCCCCGGAGAAATAACTGTGAAAATAATAATAATTTTCTATATATGGCACGGTTTACCGATCCACAAACTGTAGAAGAAGCCCTGTCCAGCACCAATGCACAGAAATGGAAAGCTGCTATGGATGAGGAATACAAGTCGTTGAAGGACAATAATACATGGCAACTGACTACCTTACCACGTGACAAGCATGCCATTCCCTGCAAGTGGGTGTTCAAAACCAAAACAAATGAAAAGGGTGAAATAGTCAAATATAAAGCACGGTTGGTTATAAAAGGATGTTCACAAAGATTTGGCATAGACTATAATGAAGTTTTTTCACCTGTGGTAAGATTTTCATCTCTACGGTATTTATTGGCCTTAGCAGTAAAATATGACCTGGACATTTTTCAAATGGATGCTGTTTCTGCTTTCCTACAAGGGGACATAGAGGAGGAAATATACATGAAACAACCCCCACTTTACGAGGAAGGAGAGCAAGTGTGTTTATTAAAAAAGTCATTATATGGTCTAAAACAGGCAAGTCGCCAATGGAATAAGAAATTAGACTCCACATTGAAAGGCATGGGCCTTAAACAATCTAAATTGGATCCTTGCATTTATCATAATATTGTTGATAAGGACAATATGTTATTTGTAGCCATTTATGTGGACGATTTGATTTTATTTACAAATAATGAAGTTTCAAAGGATTACATAAAGAAAGAATTAAAAAAAACATTTGAAATGAAGGATCTGGGAGAGCTACATTACTGCATTGGGATAAATGTGAAAAGAGATAGAAAAAGGGGAATAATTTATTTAGATCAAAGAAAATACATTCAAGAAGTTTTACATAAATTCGGAATGTTAGATTGCAAACCGGCAAAATTACCCCTAGAAGTTAATTTGAAATTACAAGAGAATACTGATGTAAATAAAATCTTACATGACATTCCTTATCAAGAGGTGATTGGATGTCTTTTATATATTTCCCAAGTTACAAGACCAGACATATGTTTTGTTGTAAACTTATTGAGTAAGTTTAATAATAAACCAGAGATGCAACATTGGCAAGCATTGAAGAGAGTCTTGAGATACCTTAAGGGCACACAAGATTATAGACTTTCATATAAGAGGAATCCCGAAGAGAATTTGACTCATGGCTACTGTGACGCTGATTGGGCCAATGCGCAGGAAGATAGACGGTCATGCACTGGCTATATATTCTTGTTTCAGGGAGGATCAATGACATGGAATTCCAGACGTCAACCTACTGTGGCTCTATCAACCACAGAAGCAGAGTACATGTCTCTATCAGCTTGTGTACAAGAGGCTATGTGGCTAAAACAATTTCAGGAAGATATATGGCCACATCTGAAGAGTGAACCCCTCATAATTTATAATGACAATCAAAGTTGTATTAAACTTTCAGGTGCTGACGGTTATCACTCCAGAACAAAACACATAGATGTGAGGCATCATTATGTTCGTGAGAAAATACTTACAAAATCTATTGAAGTCAGATACATTCAAACGGAGCGAAATGTTGCGGATACTCTAACAAAGGCTACGTCGCAACAGAAGCTGCAATTCTGTTCATCTATGATGGGAGTATGCCTAAGGGAGGATGTTGAATTGGCTAAAAGTAGACAAACTCCCAGTCCCTGTCAATGAAGCAAAAAAAAAAAAAACTTGTCATCACTTCCCGCCTGAGGGCGCCCTGTTGTCATTGTCGTTGTCTCTCACAAAACGCCGCGTTTTGCATCTTTTGTAACAAATTGTTAATTCTTTATATATTAATAAACCAGTTTATTGAAAAGCCTACCACTATTTATTTCTACAGTAACAGTTGCTGTTCCTGTTATAAATATCAATTCATCATCTAACTATAAACGGTTGACAGATCGATAGTGAAATCTCAAAAATTGGTTGCCGTTTCTACCCGTTACGTACAAAACCTTTAAAGTTAGTCTCTATATTTAGTAGTTTTATTCTGGAGCAAGATAAAGCCTTTAAAATACCCACCATCGCTCACGTGTTACATGACTCTTTTGTGCCATATATTTAAGTCTTTTTATCTCCTAACTCAGACCACGTACCGAACATTTATAAAGTCAATAAGAATTGTGGAAAACAAACTATCCTTCCCTTCACGTAGCAACAATTTATAAACCGAGGTGAGTACATTGATCTATCTAAATTCATCGTTTAATATCTGACAGTTAGGTCTATCCTAGGATCTCAAGTCTTAAAGTTACATCAGTTGCATCTATCCTAGGATCACAAGTAGTGAGCCTTAAAATTAAATTTTCAAGATCTTAAAATACTTTTGGGCACAATACCAGCCGTCTCCGATTTAGATATTATAGTTTTTTACTCATAATCTTTTTTAAAACTTATTTAATTTATAGTTTAGATAATAATAATTTACTTTAAATAGTTTTTAATTTTTATGTTACTTTAAAAAATATATTATTTGAATAAACCTTTATATACAGGGTGTAAAAAGAGCAGTCACTATAACATCGTGAGGTAAAAGCCAGGCAAGAGATATATCCATTGGTACTAGTCATTTGCTTTTAATCCACTGTTTTAAAAATTTAAAATTTTTCAATAGGCAATGTACAACGTGCACAACACAGCGATCAGCTGATTACGCTCAGAGGTCAATAGCACGCGTAAGACGTTCATTACGTACTAGGGCAAAAATTATAAAATTTAAAAATTTAATGTAGAATGTTGTTCCAAACAGTTCAGCCTTGCGACTAAAATAATAAATTGCAAATTTTTTTTTTTTTTTTTTTTTTAAATAAATAACGAAAAAAATTCATTTCTAGAATCAGTCAGGTCCTATAATCCTATCCCAATGTTATAGTGACTGCTCTTTTAACACCCTTTATAGTATTGTCGACAATCTGTGTGTGTAATTTCATCCAGCTTAGCAAGTGCGAGCGTGATTTAATTATAAAATATATGTCCCTTCCTTTCTCTCTGAAAAATGTTCCACAAATTGGCTTTTATAGGTTTTTAATTCGAATGTCATGTTGATTGATCATACATTTGAATGGCGTACCAAAAACCTGCCCTCAATGACTTATCTATCTACTGTTAAAAGAAAAAAGTTTTCCTTTAACGGGGATCACTTTAATAGGTGAATGTTTCTACCGTTTAATAACTAAACGGTAAATGAAGCTAGGCATTAAAACCTTCCGCTTGTAATTTCATACGGACCGTTTGGATTTGAATGTATTTTGACTGTTAGTTATACATAGATAGGTCATCAAAAAGGCCCGTAAGTTGAAATAAAATTTAGAACTCGTAGTAAAATAGTAATAAGGTCAGTGTTTGTGACATATTATTATCATATTTAATATTATCTAAGCACAAACACTGACCTCAGTCAATAGTATTAAATAATATTCTCAAGGGACAAGCAATAATTGAGATTGACCTTGAGCCTGATCTCCATTAGAATAAGTAAAATAAACAAGGAAATAAATTATTTATGTCCCCAGAAATGACATACGAATGAGGATGACCTTATTTATGTATGAGACATTATTTTTATTTGCTTTGGGATTGGGCATTTTGGCCAAGGCTTTCCTTGACCGTCCAAAAGACATTTTGTTTTTACTAAAACTAAAATTATTATTATAATGAGAATTCAATAATAATAAATAAATACTGAATGATGTTTTGTATTTATTTAAGACTAGCTGACCCTTGCCCACTTCGTTGAGCATAAAAACAGTTTATGATGAAATTCAACTAAAAAAAACAACCCCTAACTCGGGAACGCGGAACCCGCAACGCGGGAACCCGGAACCCGCAGCATGGGAACCCGAAACCCGCAACCCGCAACGCGGGAACGCGGAACCCGCAGCATGGGAACCCGAAACCCGCAACGCGGGAACCCGGTACCCGCAACGCGGGAACCCGGAACCCGCAACGCGGGAACCCGGAACCCGCAACGCGGGAACCCGGAACCCGCAACGCGGGAACCCGGAACCCGCAACGCGGGAACCCGGAACCCGCAACGCGGGAACGCGGAACCCGCAACGCGGGAACCCGGAAACCGCATCATGGGAACCCAAAACCCGCAACGCGGGAACCCGGAACCCGCAACGCGGGAACCCGGAACCCGCAGCATGGGAACCCAAAACCCGCAACGCGGGAACCCGGAACCCGCAACGCGGGAACCATGAACCCGCAACGCGGGAACCCGGAACCCGCAACGCGGGAACCCGGAACCCGCAACGCGGGAACCCGGAACCCGCAACGCGGGAACCCGGAACCCGCAACGCGGGAACCCGGAACCCGCAACGCGGGAACCCGGAACCCGCAACGCGGGAACGCGGAACTCGCAACGCAGAACCCGCAACGCGGAACCCGCAACGCGGAACCCGCAACGCGGAACCCGCAACGCGGAACCCGCAACGCGGGAACGCGGAACCCGCAACGCGGGAACCCGGAACCCGCAACGCGGGAACCCGGAACCCGCAACGCGGGAACCTGGAACACGCAACGCGGGAACCCGGAACCCGCAACGCGGGAACCCGGAACCCGCAACGCGGAACCCGCAACGCAGAACCCGCAACGCGGAACCCGCAACGCGGAACCCGCAACGCGGAACCCGCAACGCGGAACCCGCAACGCGGAACCCGCAACGCGGAACCCGCAACGCGGAACCCGCAACGCGGAACCCGCAACGCGGAACCCGCAACGCGGAACCCGCAACGCGGAACCCGCAACGCGGAACCCGCAACGCGGAACCCGCAACGCGGAACCCGCAACGCGGAACCCGCAACGCGGAACCCGCAACGCGGAACCCGCTACGCGGGAACCCGGAACCGACAACGCGGGGACCCGGAACCCGCATCGCGGGAACCCGGAACCCACAACGCGGAACCCGCAGCATGGGAACCCGAAACCCGCAACGCGGAACCCGGAACTTGCAACACGGGAACCCTGAACCCGCGACGCGGAACCCGGAACCCGCAACACGGGAACCGGGAACCCGGAACCCGCAACGCGGAACCCACAACGCCAAACCCTTCCGTGAACGTTGCTGGTTCTGCGCTGTCAAATGGAATAAATAGTATCCTATGTCCGTCTACTGGCTCTAAGTTACTTCCTCACCAATTTTCAACCATATCGATAAAGCCGTTCATGAGTTATAAATAATTTAACTAACACGACTTACTTTAATACAAATAGCTGATGTATAGATGGAACTAACATAAGCTAACGCCCGGTGAATGCTCCCGTCACAGTCGGTCCAGCCGATTCGGTGATCATTAGTTAGATAACGATGATGATGATGAAAAGAAGCCTAAATTAATCCTTATAACTTTAGCTATCTACCAGTGAAAGTCTCGTTAAAATCGGTCCAGCCGTTCCAGAGACAGACAGACATTTTTTTTTAATTGCATTTTCGTTTTCAGTAGCAAGAAAAAAAAAAGACAGAACAGACAGACGTTAACTTCGCACAAAGACAAATGACGACAAAAGACATAGTAGCGTCATAACGTGACGTTTTCGATTTTTTTTTAAATTGTTCGTGAATTATGACCATGGATCTAACTCCTTCGATCTGATTTTTAAATTAACATTTTTATTATATTCTTATTACAACTTATAAGTTAAGTACTTTTTTTAAATAGGTATATTTATACATAGTTGTTAAAAGATTAATCGATTTTTTGAGTAAGTCTCTAGTGTTTAATAAGAAAAAGTGTTAACTGACGTAACATTATCACGACGTTTATTTCATTAAATCATAATTTGTATATTATATTTAAGATCGTTTATCAGTGAAAGCAAATCGTTAAAAAACTCATATTGGTTATGTTGACAATAAATATCTAATAATTATTAAATAAAGTTTAGTAAATTCTGCAGTTTTAACAAAAAGAAAATATTTATTTTATTATGTCGTCGTTACAACGTTACGTCGCTCATTTTTGATAAACTGTCAAATGTTACCTATTAAAATGACCCGACTATTTATTAGTGGTGGACAAATAGTTTAATGAATCCAAATAGTTTAAGTTTATGTTAATACGTTATTTATAGCATTTCATAATTTTTATTTTCCATTTGTAAACAATGTCGTTACCATGACACCCGTGTCATATAAACTGGCAACGACGTGAATCGATGGAGCCCAGGTTCAAACCCCGCGTGACCATCACGTATTTTCTTCTTTTTTCTAATTTTCTGCTTATTTTTTTCAACATTTTCTTTCATAATAACCTTTTCGTAACAATAACGAACATACCGTAAAAAAAAATTGCGAAATTGGTCAAGCCGTTGTCGAAGCGCACACGACGTAACAAATTTTGGAGGTCGTTTTTTTACACTTTGGGCTACATTTTTGGGGTTTTAGTAAGGAACCCTACTTTTTTTAAACATATAATATAGCCTATGTTCAGCGCTAGGAATGTAGCTTTCCAACGGTGAAAGAATTTTTCATATTGGTTCAGTGGTTTCAGAGCCTATTCCATTCAAACAAACAAACAAACAAACAAACAATCAAACGTTACCTCTTTATAATATTCGTATAGATAATCTTTAGACATCCACAGAAAGCTTACACACAATTACAGATTAAAATCTATAGTCATTGACACCTATCAAGCAGTCGAGACTAGAATTTTTTAAATTTAATAGTAATCCCATTAAAAACATAACTTGTAAAAAGTGCCAAGTCTCGCTACCTAGTTCTTCTACCGTAAAAAGTTGTGAGATACATGTTATGCCAAGTACGGGTAAATAAGTAGGTAACGATATTTTATAGTGATCATGTTATTAATATTATTAAAAATATTTCATGTTTTAAATAAATAAGTAGATTGACTTGGCAATCGCATGAAAACACAATATACGTAATATGAGATAAATCATAAGTAATACCTACATATTAAAACAGATCGTTTAGTTTACTTGGCATAACATGTATCTCACACCATTAAAAATAATACGGTACAAGAACAAAGAAGCGAGACTTGGCACTTCAAGTTACGTTTTTGATGGGATTTCAGTTCTTGTATAAAATTTACTTAAACTAATATTTTGTCGGAAATTGCAAATATAACTTTGTAATCCTACACATTTATATTATGCAGTTAGCGTATGTAGACTAGACGGAAATTTCAGAATGTATAAGTTTTCTTGCATTTATACAAGAAAACTTATACATTAATAACTATATATACACTACTTGTATTCCAAATTTGAAGCCTCTATGTTTGTTATAAGTGTCTAATATATTTGATGATCGGTCAGTGAGTGCGTGAGTAAGTCAATGACAAAATTAAGAAATTTTGACAAGTTACAATTCTAAAACTTCTTTAAGAAATTGAATGAAATCTATACTAATATTATAAAGCGGAAGAGTTTGTTTGATTCTTTAAACGCGCTAATCTTAGAAACTACTAGTCCGATTTGAAAAACTATTTTTTTGTTGAATTGTCCATTTATAGAGAAAGGCTTTAGGCTATATAACATTACGCTGCGACCAATAGGAGCGAAGCGTCAGTGAGAAATGTTGCCAAAACGGGGAAAATTATTCACATTTAGGGATTTTCGTTGCGTGCGCTGGATAAACGGATTAAGTCATTCAAAAACCACGCGAAGGAAGTCGCGGGAACAGCTAGTTTTAAATATACCGTGTATATACAACGCCTGCTTAGTTTCTAAAAATACAGGCTTCTAGTTTTATCCACAACCAAGTTATAGGATAGAGAGTCGAAAATGGCCTGAACTGTTTCGAGAAAGGATGTTACGGCTGTGCTTAACTTCGCCCCCAGATTTCGTAAAATAAAACGAAAATTATATAATCCGTTTTTAATCAAAAATTCCGTATGATTGTGTATCCTGGGGGCCTATTACAAGCTCTAAATTCCAGCCAGTTTACGCCATACAACATGGCTGCCTGGAATATTACGATCACATGACAACTGCATGATGACAGCTAGTAAGCGGACACGTGACACTTGACTTGCTTCCGAATGTCACTTTCAGACAACCAAACTAGGGTGGATCCATTCGTTTAACAAGTCGCTGTAATATGAAAAAGAACAAGGCAGTTTAAGACCGTATTATTGAATTTCCTAGAACCAGGCTAGTATTGTAAAAGATCATAATACGACCCCTTTTTGGATGTTAGCTTTTCAGTACCCCCGTACTGAAAAGCTAACATCCAAAAACTTGTAACGTCAACACAACGAATATACTTAAATCCATTTATATCTATCGGTTATCTCTCGACGGAGGAGCGTATCTATGAATAACAAATGACAAACAACCTGACAGGAGTTCTCCGCGAAATTACGATTCAAGTGTTCAGTGGCATTATTTTCATTTCTTTTGTTTTGTTTACGGCGAATCCAAAAGGAAGAGTTATAAATAATATAATAGCTCCCCTCACCGATTTCGATGTCGGTAGCCGATTTCATTGAAACCGGGCCAGCTAAGCAGGAGTTATTTTATAGTGCCCAAGTGTGTGCGCAATACATAAATACACTCCCTCTCTTCTTTTTACTCTCATGACCCAGTGGGACGGTAAACCGACACTACTGGAGAGAACAGGCGCAGGACCGACTTTTTACATGCCCATCCGACGCATGGACCATATTTCTTGTCAGACAATCGGGTGATCAGCCTGCATTGTCCTAACCAAACTTAAAAACAACATTTTTTGTCATTCCAATGCGGGAATCGAACCCACGACCGGTAGTGGTCCGGGTCGAGAGCGAAGCTCTGAACCACTAGACCACGGAGGCGTTTTTATTACGAGTATAATATATCCGTACGTACGAGTAATATAGCCTAAGTATAAATAAGAGTAAAATGATTTATTTATACATAGGCTATATTATGTTTGTAACGGGGGAATGAGACTTCTGATTTAAGGCCTACAATTAGTTGTTCAAGGTCATTGGAGTTTTTTTTTAATGTAAATTGTACTAAATAAATAAAAAAATGGATAGAAAAAAACTAAAAAGTTTACCAGGAATAGTACTCTATAAAACTTTTTAGTTTAAGCGTTTTTTTCAAAGTAACGGATTAATAGTTTTTCAGTTACTTTCAGTTAGTAACAATAACCATCCTTTTTTTATAAAAAAAAGTCGTTGTCACAGCGCACACGATGTCAAAAATGTAGGAGCAATTTTTTTCTATACCTTGGGTTACATTATTAAATTTTAGTAAGGATCCCTAATTTATAATATAGCCTATGTTCACCGCTGATAGTGTAGCTTTTTAACGGAGAAAGAATTTTCATATTAGTTCAATGGTTACGGAGCCTATTCAATACAAACAAACAATAAAAATATGTTTCTTTTTGATAATATTATGGCACATGCAAGACTACCTCAATGTACTTTATGTACTCTGAGATTTGTTATAACATATAGATTTAGTTATTACATTGTAAACATATTATGTATACACTTTTTAAAAGAACAATTTTCCATATTTTTGCTAAAAGATGGCCCCGTCCGAGATTCTAGCACCGGGTCTTCTCGGAACCTTTCGAAAATAGCTTGTTAAGTTTCATATTATGAAAACAATATATTTTGATTTGATTTGCAAATTATATAGTTATGTTAGACGCCTTCGTGGTCTATTTCAGATCTTAGCTCTCGACTAGGGCCCTGATTGAAGATGCCATCGCTAATATCATTTACGAAGTAAGAAAACAAAATTTACGGGATTTGACATAAGCTTCGCTAAGTGACATACGAATTCGCTTGTCATTCAGAGAACCCTAAATCACATATATTTTTGTTTTCGAACGTCGTAAGATCATAGTGATGGTATGTCGACGACCTCCGTAGCGCAGTGGTGGAGCGCGTTGGTCTTCGAACGGGAGGTCCCAGGTTCGAATCCTGCCGAAGGAACAAAAAGCTTTCTGTGTTCCTGGGTCATGGATGTGTATTAAATTTGTGTACAAATATAATAAAAATATATGTGTATAGTATAAAAGTATTGAATATATTTCCGTTGTCTGGTACCTGTAACACAAGTTCTTCGGATATTTTGCATATTATTATTATCTTAAATAATCCGAGAGTTCATCAAAAAAAATAGTTCTGTCTATTGCGCTCACACTTGGACACAATAAAAATAGCTCATGACTAGGTGTCCGTCCTTGAAATAGGTGTGGGAGCGTTTATTATGTTCCTGGCCTTTACCCGGTTTCCAATCCGATGCGTAATTGGTGCACCATATTACACTACCCGTTAGCTGAAAATAGTCGCCTCTATTTTATAATATACGTGTACTATTATTATACTGACTTTATTTTATACTTTCCAAGAAGACATTTTTCCGTATTCGGACATCTGAACGCATGGAATCAGTAGAAAATATGTCGCAGTCATCTGATTGAATCCGCTATTTAATTGAATGACTAGCGCGTTCATTGAATCCTGTTTTTACCAACAAATTTTAGAATCCGAGACTAGGACAGCCATTTAACATTTTAGTTTTAAACTTCGAAATTTCCGAATGAGTACTAATAAAACGAACATTAAAGTAAATTAATCAAAAAATATATCAACACATTGCTAGCTGTACGAGCTGTTTGACGCCATTTTATAACCGCCTAGTGATTAAATTAAATAACCAGATTCAATAAGATGACTGCGACAATTACATTAACTGTCGCACACGTTTTCCGAACGGAATAAATTCCGCGCGTACGTTTCGTGTGCAAGACTAATGACCTAATGACGTCATGCGGAACGCAGCGCTTGCCTACATTTTGTTTGTGCCGGCGCACACGTTCGGAAATTTCTATTCGGATTTGCGCCGGCGCCGCGCACATCTGACGTATTCTCTGTATTGGTTACGCATAAATTGTACTAACATCAATACGTTAATACTGTGAATGAAAAAAAACGTACGTTTGCGCTAGTCTCACGGAATTCCAATTCGAAATTACGCATTCGGAAAACGTATGTATGCGGCCGGCTTTAGTGAGTTGAGTTTTATAAGTCTAGTTGGCTAAGGTTTTTAACCCCCGACGCAAAAACGACGGGGTGTTATAAGTTTGACGTGTCTGTGTAAACGTGTATGTGTCTGTCCGTGGCATCGTAGCTCCCAAACGGACGATCCGATTTAAATGCGGTTTCGGTTTGAAAGGTATATCAGTCGAGAGTGTTATTAGCTATGTTTGGTGGAAATCGGTTCAGGTCTTCAAGGCCATCAGGTCGTTTGTTAGGTGTGATAGGAATGTTACACGCTAAGTCGTGCTTTTTTTTATTTAGTTTTATATTATACTAGCTGACCTTTGCCCACTTCGCAACACGGAACCCGAAACGCGGAACCCGCAACCCGGAACCCGCAACACGAAACCCGCAACCCGGGAACTAAATTTGCGAAATCGGTCAAGCCGTTGTCGAAGCGCACACGATGTAAGAAATTTTGAAGGTCGTTTTTTACACTTTGGGCTACATTTTTGGGGTTTAGTAAGGAACCCTATTTTTGTTGAAAATATAATATAGCCTATGTTCAGCGCTAGGAATGTAGCTTTCCAACGGCGAAAGAATTTTTCATATTGGTTCAGTGGTTTCAGAGCCTATTTCATTCAAACAAACAAACAATCAAATGTTAGCTCTTTATAATATTAGTATATATAGCTTACATCGTAGATATAGCTTGCCCATGTCGTGGTATCGCAATTCTGCATCAACCATCTCTCCTAGGTGTTGTAAAAGGCTATCTTCCTTCGGTCTCGTAACCCAGTGAGACGTGGAACGAACTCAGAATCGACAAAATATAACGACAAAAATGTTTGTGACTTGCAACTAATTTAAAAAATAATAAAATATTATGTTCCTGTTTACATAACATTTACTGTTTGTTATTTGTTATTACTCAATATTGTTAGCAGCAGCCCAATCACAGACATTTGAAAGTTCCGTAAAGTAAAGTAATCGATTGTCAGTTCTATTGAAAACCTGAAAGCACCTATTTGTGCTGTCATGCTTTTCATACAATTATTATTCGTTAACGTAACATTATAGAGGTTTCAAATGTTCCTGCTTAGATTACTGAAGCTGTATGTAACAGTAAAGTTATTTTTATCTAAAAAACTAAACTAATGAATAAACTGTAAGAGTATGAACCTAATTCATTACTATCGATAATCTACTTTGTGCTAACGAGAAAGTATTTCAATACAAATAATAAATTTAATTTAATCTACTATTAATTTAATCTAATAATTTAATATAAATATTGGGCACTTAACTGAATAACTTCTGTTCGCTGATCCCGGCCCGAAACTTCGCAACAAATTATTTACAAAACTTCGTATTTACTTTCAACATTTCGAGATTATTGCTCATCTTCGCTGTTTCGTGTTTTTATCTTAAATTTTAACTTTTTCCGAAGTTTTTGTTAATATATTAATGTACTCTGCGTATTACATCAAAATTTTACATCTATATTACAATCTATCACTCAAGAATTATTATGCCTATGGATGGGTTCTCAATCATCCGAAAAGTAATTTTAAAAATTTGCAAATCATACGATATTGAGAAAACTGAATTTGAAGCATTGCAAAAAATATTTGAATTAGTCCTATTAAAACCTTCGTTCAACTAGTTTGCAACGATCATTCCAATCAGAAAAATGGATAGTTAAAGTCAATTTTTTTTATTCAGAATAAATTTTCCAAAAATATTTTCTGAACGTTGTTTCTATATGATGCCTACCACCGGTTCGGGAACTAGCCCAGCGAGAAGAACCCGCGTAAGAAACTCGCAATTAACCGATTAGTTAGCGGCATGTCTCAGACTTAATCTTATGGTCAGCGGCATGCGTAAATAAAGTAATCCCAGTGTTGCTCCTTTCACAGTCAACTCTTTATAACTCATTGAATATACTGTTGGTTCTTGATGGAAATTCATGCTCACAATAATAACACACAAGTTTAATTTACAGTTTTCCACTTTTTTTTAATGTGTTTTTACAAAAACGTAATAAAAAGTGAAAAGTATAAATAAAATGTGTGTGTTATTATTTTGAACTCTGTACAACTAATATATCTATATAAGTATCAGTCATCTATTTTACACGTTGTGTATACGCGGATGATGATGATGTTGGCTGTGGTGATGTCAGATTAATTACTAAGCGCAGGTGACAGGCCTCACCCGGACCCTTACCCAACAGACCGCAACACAGCTTTGGCACATGCCCATAACATCAGGTCTTACCCGACTGCGGTGAAACCAGAAGGAAGGTAATAAGTCATTTTAGCAGTACCTTATGATTAGTATTATATTTATTTTCTTTTTAACGCCTTGGACCTCGACGCTGAGGTCGTGGGTTCGATTTCTACGTTGGAACAACAAAAAATGTTGTTTTTGGTAAGACAATTCAGACTGAGGACAGGTCCTCAGTCTGAATTGTTTAATAAGAAAGATAAGCATGTAATAAGAAAGATAAGCGTCGGATAAGCATGTAAAAATTCGGTCCTGCGCCTGATCTCCTTGCTTTTAAGTCGGTTATCCGTCACACTGGGCTACGAGAGTGAAGGAAGAGAAAGTGCTTCTGTGTATTGCGCACACACTTGGGCACTGTAAAATAACTCCTGTGTAGCTGGCCTTGTTTTCAATGAAAACGGTAACCGTCACCGAAATCGGTGTGGGAGGCATTATTGCATTATTTTTTTTTAGATAAAATTACATAAAAATTAGATTTGAATTTTATTGTGTCTATAGTGTCATAATAGCCTGGCATTGGGATTATTTTTGCAAAAGCCCACGTGGTTAGCCCAGACCACAAAGTATAGTATAAAACAGAGACACGACGTAGTACTAGAAAATGGCATCATCTAATACTGGCAATTCGACTGGCTATTTTTGTTTTCTTCAATTTCCGGGCAGATTCCGGGAACCGCCATCTAGCGCCACTATTGGAAAATCCTAATTACTAATTTCGTTTCGTATCTTTTTCTTAATTAAGGAGTTGAATTTAGCATAATGTGATGTTATGCTTAAAATATGCTTATCTTTATTTTAATGTCAATATTTGTACTTAATTCGGTATATTTACATTTAATATTAAACAAAATTGTATGGGATGGTAGCCCGTGCCTAGACATACCAGTCATTACTCTGGACAAGGCCGACTATTTTCTGAGAATAAAGTATGTGCTGGGAAACCATTCGACATTTAAAACCGCCTATCCCAGACGAATAGTGGTTAGTGGTTACTCCGCTCGTAGAATACTTTATACATCATCCAGTAACGGATGCAAATTACTTTTTAAACACTACGAAATAACAAAAATAAGTATTTTGATGGATTAGGAATGTGTATTAAGTTGAATGAATGTTATAATTGTTAAATATTTTAATTACAATTGCTGTAGCGAAATTTGGATGAACACAACTGTAATTAATTAACGTACTCGTACGTATGTAACCTAAATTTTTAGAAAGTTATTTTAAATGCTGTTTATTACTTAATTTATTTTATTTTATTAGGAAAAAACTTACAGCATGTGGAACATCATAAAATTACTTATTAAAAAACTAAATTCCAATTACAAGTTTCCACTAGTAGGAAGACAAATTAAATTAACTTAAGCACGTCATGCTAAGCATCTAATCATACTAAATACTAACACAAACTGCTATAGATGGCAGTTTGTGTTAGAAAGTAAAACTTAAAACTATAATAATAACTAACATAATGCATGCTCAAACCACAAGAAAAGGATCACCAATAATTGAATATATAGGTAGTGTCATATTTACATCTGTTTAATATTATAATAATAATAAGAATAGCTCCCCTCACCGAGTTCGATGTCGGTAGCCGATTTCATTGAAACCAGGCCAGCTACGCAGGAGTTATTTTATAGTGCCCAAGTGTGTGCGCAATACACAGAAGCACTCTCTCTTCCTTTTACTCTCATAACCCAGTGGGACGGTAAACCGACACGACTAGCGAGAGATCAGGTGCAGGACCGACTTTTTACATGCCCATCCGACGCATGCATCATCTTTCTTGTCAGACAATCAGGTGATCAGCCTGAATTGTCCTAACCAAACTTGAAAACAACATTATTTGTTGTTCCAACGCGGGAATCGAACCCACGACCTCCGGGTCGAGAGCGAAGCTCTGAACCACTAGACTACGGAGGCGATTGCCTTAATATTATAATACTGCCCCAAGCTGAGTTTTCAAACCAATCAGAAAACCCTTGACGTACTTTGTTTGACGTTTATACTGCATTGTAACTGTATTGTAGGATTTAATTAGTAGAATAGCCCTGCGGAGTACTAACAGCCTATTAGTTCGGGGTTCCGATTAAGACACAATAAGACGGCCCGTTAATAGTCGGCGTGACTTGAATAGTTTGTACATCAACCCAATACAAATTGTAGTATATCATAATTAACCTACTTACTAATAAAAGTATTTACACACTGTGTATGGAATACAAAGTTTTATTATAACGCCTCCGTGATCTAGTTGTTTAGAGCCCTCGACTCAGATGTCATGGGTTCGATTCCCGCGTTGGAACAACAAAAAAATGTTGTTTTGAAGTTTGGTTAGGACAATGAAGGCTGATCTCTGATTGTCTGACAAGAAAGGTGATCCATGTGTCGGATGGGCATGTAAGAATGTCGGTCCTGCAGACAAATATTAAACATTGTAAGCAGAATTTATTTTGTAGTGCCCAAGTGTGTTCGCAATTCACAGAAAACACACCAAGAGAAAAGATTACGAATTTGCTAACCTTTATAAAGCTTCGACCCAAACTATGCCAGCTGAATACTTCGTGTGTATAATAATATATGGAATTTAGTATTAGCATGGCGTACCATCCCATACATTGAATTTTTCATACAAAAAAATTGCAATAGATGTCACTACTATGGAGGTTTATAAATTTTAAAATGTAAATATGCCGAATTAAGTACAAATATTGACATTAAAATAAAGATAAGCATATTTTTAAGCATAACATCACATTAAGCTAAATTCAACCCCTTAATTAAGAAGAAGATACGAAACGAAATTAGTAATTAGTATTTTCCAATAGTGGCGCTAGATGGCGGTTTCCGGAATTTCTAAGGAAGACCCTTTGCCAGTCGCATTGCCAGTATTAGGGTGATACCATTTTCTAGTACTAGGTCGTGTCTCTGTTATATATGTACTTTGTGGTATTAGTATGTATTTTCAACAATAACCTCTATATTGTAAACCTTGCTCATGTAAAATTATCAATACTGTACAGTCTATACAGTATGCGGCGTACCCGCAGCCCCGCAGGATGTGAGCGCCAACTGGGAAATTCATTTTCAAGTAGCTTTTTAGCTGTATTTCAATTTCGATAGGATCGCCATTTGTTACAATTTACAAGTTATATTGAAAAGTGCGGTGACAAGAATCGTTGAATATATTTCGTTATTATATTACCCAATTACTTTTGTTGAAGCGAGGATCTTCTTTTAGAATAGCTAAGACTAAATTGCTAAACATGCATGAATATAATAATAAAAATCGAAATATAATAGCTTTTATTGCTGTGTAATAAGTTGATTTATAATTAACAGATAGACGATAAAATAAGTTAAATTAAATTAGTTACTTACAGCATCTTGTCTTTCAAAAAAAGCCTCGTCTAAGGTTTTCCATTTTTTCTGTCTTTTCCTATGCCTTCCTTTCTTTTCTTCCTTTTCTACATAAAATAATATTTTGATGAAATTTTACACTTTGGGATATATTAGTACTACCTTTTTTTAATTCTAGAAACGCTTGTTCGTTAACATTTTTTTACTTATAATTTATAATAGTCACAAGAATAACAAAAATGTAAGAAAAATACATTTCTTGAAGGCGATAATGACTGTTATTTTTACATCCTGTATTTATATACGGTCTACTTGCATAAGCGGAGACATCATAATAATATTCAATTTTTACCACGGAAACCTAAATATACTTCATAATTCCCGCAGTAATGTTACGTAATTTATGATATTGAAATTGTCCGTATTTTAGTGGAGCGTGTGGTTACTGCAAGCTAACAAGCGGCAGATTGCTCGCAAGTGCGGTTTTCGTGAAATTTGTTAACAAAACTCACTCGATTATCTGCCATTGTTCATATTTTAAAGCCTTTGTACTTAAAAAAAACTTGTCATGCAGTATTTTAAATGAGACTAGCAAAAGAGCAAATTATTGCCATATTATGTAAGCAATTTCCACGACCATTATTATCTACATCAGAGGTGTAATGCGTTGCTAGACTTGAAAACTTTAGCATCATATTTGTCCTCCAAAAATCCATTTTTTTATTTCCATATAGGTTCTTAAATAACACTTATAGACGTGTCCTAAATGATGCCTACCACTGGTTGGAAACTAGCCCGGAGAGAAGACCAGTGTAAGGTGCTTCGATACAGTCACCAATTGATCTGGTAGATAAATCAAAGAGACTAACCCCTAGTTTACCGAACGCTATTCAAATGAATGATCAACTAACATGGCATTCAAATCAACGACCCATATTGATCGTTGATTGGTAGAATATTATCAGATAGAAAGGAACAGATAGATTTAGGTATTATAATTAACACATGTTATTGAATGTAGGTACTGTTGTTTCTTGGTCGAAATTCATGTTATATATAGTAAAACACAAACTACTTGCACTTTTTTCCACTTTATTTGATATTTTACATTAATAATTACTTAAAATACATGACCAGTTTCGACAAAGTCATCATCATCTGATGATATAGCGTAAACAACTGCTCTTTCACTCATCTTGGTGCGGTCAGTAACTCTGAATAAAATACATTTTCAACCGACATAGTGCAAGAAAACGTTTAGAAACTAATACAGCTAGAACTTCGTAGATATTGCGGCTGTTCTTCAAAGAAAATGTAAATATCTTCAACCTAAATGTTTTCTCGAAATTACGTAGGCACCAGCTATGTAATTCTAGGTCTAGGCTCTGGGTACGATACGAATGCGATCTGGGTTAAATCTGATCCACAGTGAATGCAATTTCCAGATGTAGAGCCAGGAAATTACCAGATGAACTCCATATCCTAGACTCGAACAAGAAAACATTGCGAGATCAGGCTTGTACGGAATACGTCTTATTCTTCATCATAATAAAGAAATTTATTATCAATAACACAAATGACTCTTCAAAAATAACATAAATAAATTAAAAACATTTAAGGTAAATTTAATAATAATAATATCTATGGACGCCCCTCACACCACGTCAATCTGGCCCCATGCTAAGTATCCGAAGAACTTGTTTTACATGTACCAGACAACGGAAATATATTTAATACTTTTTAACTATACATATTTTTATTACTTTTATTACAATATACACAAATTTAATACACATTCAGGAACATTTGAAAAAATTTTTGGTCCTCGGCGAGATTCTAACCCGCGACCTCTCGCTCGAGCACCAACGCGCTCAACCGCTTCGCTACGGAGGTCGTCATATATGTAAAATGCATCTTTAGGCCCATACTGCACCGTACCGACAAAAAAATAAGAAATGGTGAAAATTAATTTTTTTTAGTTTTTGACAAAAAAAAATACTTTTCCAAAATGAGGAAAGGTAGTATAATCGTATCCCAAAGTTATAGTGACTGCTCTTTTTACACCCTGTATAATATACAGTATAAAAGTATTAAATATGTTTCAGTTGTCTGGTCCCTGAAGCACAAGTTCTTCTATTACTTACCACGGGGCCAGATTGACGTGGTGTGAAGCGTTCATAGATAATTGTATTGTATGTAACTAACTCACGCAAAGTATCGTATCTCATCTATATTATATTATGAAATAAAAGTTTCAAAGCAAGTTCAGAAAAGTTGGTTGGTTCACAGATGTTTCTTGGAGTTGCATAAATGCAGATTAAGAGATGAATTTTCAATTTTACTTCATCTCCTCTCTGGAATATATTTTATTTGCGAAAACTTGTATTCCAATTGAAATAATATTCAATTTTTCGTTGTTGACCAAATAATTCTGGATTCATTTAACTAATTGAACATCATTTATGGACATAAAGAAAAGTACATAGAGTAACATTTTACTTTCAAAGCATTGTAATGGATTAAATGAAAAAGTACCTCTTTCACCTTCAAAATTAGAGGGTAACAATACTGCTAACTCGTGATTTCGTTAGTGCAGAAATAATGTGGCATTCCATGTATTTTACTGCATGAAAAATATATTGGTCTCTTATATATTTTGTTTGCCTATATTATAGGCAATTAAATTTATAATTCTTTCCACCGGTGCTTGGTTCCAAGGGTAATAATAAATAATAGCTGCCCTCACCGATTTCGGTGTCGGTAGCTGATTTCATTTAACCGGACCAGCTACGCAGGAGTTATTTTGTAGTGCCCAAGTGTGTGCGCAAAACACAAAGACACTCTCTCTCCCTTTTACTCTCATAACTCAGAGGGATGGTAAACTGACACAGCTGGCGAGAGAACAGGCGCAGGACCGACTTTTTACATCCCCATCCGGCGCTTGGATCATCTTTCTTGTCAGACAATCAGGTGATCAGGCTGCATTGTTCTAACCAAATTTAAAAAACCCACGACCTCCGGGCGAGAGCGAAGCTCTTTACCACTAGACCACGGAGGATAATAGACATAACTATCTCTTTCTCATACGTCGTCACAAATATTCATGGGAATATGTTTCATGAAAATTCAACAAAACCAGCCAGTTGCTAGTTGGACTCGTGCATAAAGAGCCTTACGACGCATAAAAATCCCATCTGCTATACGGGTGTTAAATATTTATTTTAATTCGTTTTTAGTGTAAATTGTTTATACATGCTGTAAAAAGATGACCTACTCGCGTTGGTGAGCAAGAGGTCGCAGGTTAGAATCCCGCCGACGAAACAAAAAGTTTTCAATGATTTTGGTAATGGATGTGTATTAAATTTGTGTATAATATAATAAAAAATTTAATATGTATAAGTAGTATATAAGTATCAACCAGATACCCCCATTATTTATATTGAAATGTGCTAAGGCACTCACACACCCATTATGCATTTTGTTTAGAAGATCTTTATGTGAAGGTTTCGTTCCTCCTATTTGGAAATCAGCCTTCATCACTCCAATTTTCAAAGGCGGTGATAAAAATGATATAAAAAACTATCGTCCTATCTCAAAACAGTGTTTGTTTGCTAAAATATTTGAACGAATTATACATAAACAAGTTTATTATTCGCTTACAAATTACTTTATTCAAGAACAACACGGGTTTCTTAAAAATCGCTCAACTAATTCTAACCTAATTACCTTTACCGAATTAACAACGCCTGCTATGGACTAGGGATGGCAGGTAGACGCCATTTTTACCGATTTTAGCAAGGCTTTCGACCTAATAGACCATACTTTGCTATTACAGAAACTTTATTTGGCCGGTATACACGGCAATCTATTTCGCTGGTTTACCTCCTACATAAAAAATCGATCTCAGGCAGTAGTTCTTGATGGCTATTCATCCAGATGGAACATCGTTCCCTCCGGGGTGCCACAGGGATCTTTATTAAGTCCCATGCTTTTCAATATTTTCATCAATGACGTAAGCTCCAGTTTCAAGAATTCCAAATTTCTCCTTTATGCAGATGACATGAAAATATACAAGAAAATCAACAATCTTGCTGATTGCTATCTCCTACAACGCGACCTAGAGGATTTTACTAAATACTGTCTCACAAATAAGATATGTTTGAATATAACAAAGTGTCAGGCTATATCTTTTACACGAAAACATTTTACCCTAGAATTTGATTACACTCTTAGAGGCGTTAACTTGAATAGAGTAAACCAAATAAAGGACCTAGGTATCATTCACGACTGTAAAATGAGCTATGAACCTCATATAGATACAATCACTAAAAAAGCCTATAAGGCACTAGGTTTTATAATGAGAGCGTCCTCCCAATTTAGCAGCTTAAAAATAATTAAAGTACTATACTGCTCATATGTGCGTAGTATCCTAGAGTATTGCTCCCAGGTTTGGAATCCTCAGTACAAGGTTCACATTAATAGATTGGAATCGATACAGCGAAAATTTGTCAGATACTTGCAGTATAAATGTAATGATAATAATGCCAATTACGTATACATTTGTAAAAAACAGCACTTTTTGCCCCTGGAAGAGAGACGTCGACTAGCTGACATCTCTCTCTCTCTCCATTACTACTGTCGAAAATCAACATACGCGTTCCTTTTAAACTAACTCACATGCGACATCGCCCGATCCTCTCCACGGTTATTCATACATCTAACTACCGACAAAATTCGTTTTTTATTAGACCGATAAATACATTTAACCACTGTCTCGATCGGTCGGCTGATGGCTCCGTACTGGATCTTTTTGCCTCAACACCTAACCTTTTTAGAAATACTCTTTCCAGGAGCTGGTTTTCCGACGGTCAGAGAAGAAATACCAGTTCTTGATAAGCAGATGTATGTAACGAATTTGTTATAACTAAGTTTGTAATTTCTCTTTATATAAGTCTAAAATTAATCTATATGCGAAAACGATGTAAGTGTGTATAATTTTTACTATGTACATTACTCATATTAAGATTTAATTTACCATTTCGTTTTCCGAATAAAATAAAATAAAATAAATCAAATATATTTCCGATGTATGGTACCCGTAACACCAGTTCTTCGGCATGGGGTCAGATTGACGTGGTATGAAAAAAAATAGAGCAATCACTATACGTTTGGAATATGATTATACCTTTTCTTTTTTTACAAATGTTTTTTTTTTATTTTGTTTTGTCAAATAAGTCATTAGGTACTTTAACTATTTATGTATTTTTAGAAGTTAGAATATTAAAAAAGCATGAGATAGCAAATTTGGTCATAATATGACCTAATATAAGCTCAATTTTTTGGGACATATCACATTCATGTCTTCAATTATGTATGTGTTTGGTTTTACTATGATAACCATCGCTCTCAAGCTCAAATGAATTTTACATGCCTACAGGGTGTAAAAAAAACAATCACTATAAATTTAACATAATATGTCAAACTGTCACTTAAACATTTTTAGGATATGTAGTAACGTATTAAGTACATTCATTCTATTATTATTATTATTATTAAAACACTTTATTGCTCACATATAACACAGTAAATAAACAACATGACAATAAAAACGATATTACAAAACGTGGGCAAAGGCGGTCTTATCGCTAAAAGCGATCTCTTCCAGACAACCTTTGTGTCAAAGGATAGCTTGATTTGTAAGCGGGAGTAGTTTAATAGGATACTAAACATAAAATACAAGTACCATACCTACAAGCTGTACATGTGTACATAATCTAAGTAGATACAATATCTTTATATAATAAATATATATATATATATACATATAATAAATACACAGATACATACATACTATTAGTGCATAATAAATAGATAAGTCAACTATTTGTCATTTTGTAGAAGATACTTATGCAGTTTTGACTTAAAAATCCCGAGTGATTTGGAGTGCCGGATGTCGGCTGGCAGTGAGTTCCACAGAATTGTGGCCTTTATTGTAAAGGAATTATAATAATAACCAGACCGAGCAAGAGGTGTTTCCAAAGTATTATCCCCATCAGATCGAAGACAAAGGTTGTGGCTTGCGCCAAGGAATTTGAAACGCTCTTTGAGGTACACTGGTGCACGAGGGTCGTACAGAGTTTTGTAAAGGAGAGTTAAAGTATGCTCCTCGCGACGTAGCTTGATGGGCAGCCACTTAAGTTGTCGCCTGAACTCAGATACTCTGTCATACTTGCGTAAGCCGTAAATAAATCTAACGCAGAGGTTTTGGATACGTTGAAGTTTATCGATCAGATTCTCGTTTAGATCAATAAGACAGACGTCCGCGTAGTCAAGGATCGGCAGGAGTAGTGACTGCGCAAGCTCGATCTTTGTTTTTATTGGGAGTACATTTTTTAGTCTCCTGAGTGACCCAGATGCAGCGTAAACCTTCCGGCTAATTTCAGTTATGTGAGGTGCCCAAGACAAGGAGGAGTCAAAGCAGACACCAAGGTTTTTAACGACAGTGGTTAACTTTAACTGTACATTATTTAAAACGATTTGAGGAACTTTATGTTCTTTGAGCTTATCCATCTGTTTAACTCCACCAATGATAATTGCCTGAGATTTGTTGGGGTTAATGGTTAGACCATGAGACGAACTCCAACTGTAAATTTTAGACAGGTTAACATTTATTTTGCTAATAAGTACATCTATTTCATTAACATCGGCTTGGAGGTAGATCTGGAGGTCATCCGCATATAAGTGGAATTGACACGAAAGCATGGGAGTTATGAAGTTAATAAAAATCGAAAAAAGAAGAGGAGAGAGTACTCCGCCTTGTGGCAATCCGGCAATCACATCACACAACCCAGAGGCTCCACCATCCACGCGGACGCACTGCTGCCGACCAACGAGATAACTGCTGAACCATGCTATCTCTTTATCAGAGCCAAACACATTACGAAGCATAGCCAATAATATATCACTGTCGACAGTACAAAAGGCGTTGCTAAAGTCCAAGAGTACTAATGCAGTCACAAGTTGGTTGGACATCCCCAGTCTAATATCATCTGAAACATTGATTAGAGCCGTCGTGGTACTATGCCCTGGGCAGAAACCAGACTGATATATATTTAAAAAATTTATAGAGTTAATAAATGAATTGAGCTGGTTTGAAACAAGACGTTCGAGAACTTTGGAAAGATATGGGAGAATTGAGATGGGTCGGAAATGGGAGGGTAGTGTAGGATCATTAGTTTTTGGAATAGGGACAACTACTGCTGTGCGCCAACAACTCGGGAAAGAACCAGTACTCAGAGAGAAGTTAAAAATATGGCAGAGTATTGGTATAAGCGTCACTGAACCAATATCGATCATTTGGCGGCTAATGCCGTCAATGCCCTCTGCATTAGATTTAATAGCGTTCATGCTTATTTCAACTTCTCGTTCAGTTACAGACCTAAAAGAGAAAGTAGATCTTTCAGAGATTCTGGACGCAATTAAATCGTGCAAAGTAGTTCGTTTTAAATCATTGGCAATAGAGGGGACTGTAGTGAAGTGACGGTTTAGCGTGTCAAGATTAATCTTTATTTGAGGAGAGGAGAGGAGTTGAATTCAAGCCGATTCCTAGTGATTTTAAAAATGACCAAACCTTGCTAGGGTCTCCGTTTTCAACTGATCGATGTATATGACGGCGTTGTGCATCTCTGCACATCCTACTACAACGATTACGCAATTCTTTATATCTGTTACAATTATCTTGTGATGGATTGTGTTTATATTTAATCCTTGCAGAATTTCGCTTCGCCATCATGACCTTGATTTCACTCGAGAGCCAAGGAGCGGGGAGGTGCTTAAGGCGAACAGGTCGAAGTGGAGCATGAACATCAAATAGATTAACTAAAATACTGTTAAAGTTCTCTAACTTTAAGTCTATTGTTGTAGCATTAAGCACCGCGTCCCAGTTAGAACTGCTAAGGTCCGACAAAAACTTTTCCCTGTCAATACAGTCTAATTTCCGTCTTAAAATAGTTCGGGGTTTAGGCTTAGGACATCTGATTTTATAGGACAGGAAGATAAGGTCATGGTAGGAAAAGGACTCTGCAGGAATCTGGCCGTGGTTGGCGACATGATCAAGAGAAGACACAATACTAAGATCCAATAATGACGGTAGACAGTGAGGTGCTTGATGGGTTGCGGCTGAAGGTAGAATATTAAGGTTTGTACTCTCAACTAAAGAAGTCAATCTCCTGGAACGAGTGTCCGCTTTGAGGAGACAAGTATTAAAATCACCCATAATTAATGTATGGTCAAACACCGGAACCAATGACTCGAGCATAGATTCAAAAGAACTGAAGTAATCAATATGCAGGTTAGGGCTGTAAAATACACCTAGTAGAACTTTCCTACAACCAAGAAGAACCTCTAGGAATAAATGTTCAGATGACTCAGAGTATAGGGATGGAGACGCACTGACGATACTGTAGGGAATATGGCTTTTAAGGTATATAGCTACTCCACCTCCACCCTTGCCCGTTCTGTCATTACGGATTAGGCGAAAACCGGGTAGGGAGTATGAATAGGAAGAAAGACATGGTTTCAAAAAGGATTCAGACACCAGGATAGCATGTAAATGTGGTATGTCGGAAAAAGTACTTAGGAAATCCGGATAGTGCGCAGGAATGCTTTGCGCATTTACATGCACCACATTGAAGTTTTTGGGAAACACAGAAAAGGTGGAGGTCAGCAGTGAGTCTAAGGATGGGGGCAAACTGTGGAAACTACCATCTGACGACAACGACGCATATTCTAAACTATTATCAGACAAAAAACTATCATCATTAGCCGAATGTGACATAAAGTAATGCAAAATATATAACAGATAAATATAAAAAATATATATATATGAAAATAAAGTAAATAACTTAAATAATATATAATAATTTAAAATGTATAATATAAAGATGATTTTGTTAAATATTAAATAATTAAAAGTATTTACGTATATTATTATCTAGTATTTTATTGAAATATATGTATTAACATAGTTCACACGCCGGCAGTGTAGAAGAGGACCGCTGAAATAAATATTAGGCACAAGAAGTTATATTTTAATCACACAACTCAAACAACACCATGCTTATCAGCTAAAAGCATAGGTATTATGCAGAGGGGTCAAAGCCAATAATTCAAACAGAAGATTAGATGTATTTTAAACTGTTAAACGATAATGCAGTACCCAGTAATAGTATAGCATAATAATATCTTACTCCTAAACATTCATATAAAACATATGGTGCAATTATACAAGATTGTTGACAGATATTACAGTTCTTGGATTACCTAATGAAAGAATATATATATATATATACACAGGATAAATTATATCGTACATTATTTTAACCCATTAATTGGGTTTGTAACAATTGGTGTACTTATTAGAAATAAGTACAATTGCAGACATAAATAAAAATAAATGTTAGATGTTTATAGAAATAACAGAGTTATTTTGTACTGCATATTATTATTACTTTTTTAATACAAATAACGCGTAAGGTTACAAGGTAAAACATAAACTAAAAACATTATAATTGCACATAGTTCAATTCAAATAGATAATTAGGTAATATATTTATCACTAGGATCAATAACAATCCCAAAGAACCGGTTACTTAGGTACTGTGACCGCGTCGCTCCCGCACGAATCGCTTAATTAGTTGCAATTAGTGTCACCAATAAGCAATACGTGTGAGTCGCGAGGTGCAATGGAATATTAATACTAAATTATCATAAACCGAATCTAGTGTTGAGTTGTGTGTAATTGTGTGAACAAGAGTTTTGAATAACTAAGGAACACAGTGCAGTTATTCGTTATCAGTGCTTAAGGTGATTGAATTGAGTTCGGTCATGGCTTCTAGCTTGTGTACTTTACCGTCCGGAGTTTTAACCCGGATCACACCGTCCAGGGTCCAGCAATTTGAAACGCCGAACTTTTGTCTTGCTGCCATGAACACTTCGTGCCGCGGTTTTGTTAGGAATTCAGACAGTGTAATTTTGGAACCTTTGAGAGCTACTTTATTTTTCCATAGTGCTTCGCGAACAGGGGAGTTTGTGAATTTCACAACAATGGGCCTCGGCTTGCTGTTTTTGTCTCCTTTTCCCATCCGGTAGCAAGCGGCTATGGAGCTGGCGGTCAGTAATGGCACTTTGCACTTATTGGCAAGACTGGAGATGATCTTGGCATTAGTGTCTTCACCGGGTTGCTCCGGGACTCCGTGTACAAGTAACATTTTGCCACGGAATCTCGTCTCGATGCGATCCATGCCAAGCCTTAAAGCATCAACTTCGGCGCGCAGCACAAAAAGGCCATTACAGACGAATGTTTTGAATGCTAAAAACTCAGCATTGAGCGCAGCAATGGTGGGACTCTTACGGTTCGAAGAAGTAGCCAGTGTTAGCTCGGCCTGGAATTCAGCCATCTTAGTCTCAAACATCCGGGTCATATCACTGATGTTGTCTTCCAACTGTGTATGATGAGAAGTCATGTTGTGCAGCGACGAGAGAAAGGATAACAAGTAGGAAAAATACACTGCAGGCGAGTGACACTTATTATTTTTTAAAAGATTGCATATAAACAATAACTATTTACGTTAATTTACTAATTTAATTATAATATTTAAGAAGAGTTAAAAATTTTACGTGCTTTCTCTCTACTACCCACTTTTCTTTTTTTTTTTTTTCTAGAGACTATTCTAAAATGTTTAAGGCCAGCCGTTTACAAACGTTTTCCGTATTAGTTTTCCGAATGAATTATTTTGAATTGTAATTCCGTGAGACTAGCGCAAACGTTCGGTTTTTTTTCATTCGGAATGTATTCACGTCAGTACAATTTATGCGTAACCAATACAGATAATACGTCAGATGCGCGCGGCGCGGGCGCGAAACTGAATAGAAATTTCCGAACGTGTGCGCCGGCACAAACAAAATGTAGGCAAGCGCTGCGTTCCGCATGACGTCATTAGGTTTTTCGAGTAGGTTTCTCCGGACGCGCCGGCTTGCACACGAAACGTACGTGCGGAATTTATTCCGTCCGGAAACAAAACGATATTGTGCGTCAGTTAATGTATTTTCTACTGATTCCATGCGTTCAGATATCCGAATACGGAAAACAAATTCGGAAAACGTATGTATGCGGCCGGCCTAAGTTACAGTTTGAACTCAATTTTCTCAAAATCATGATTTTGCTACATATCATCTTCATCTCTTCAATTCCTATATGTTTACATGTTGTGAAGTAGCAACAGAACTTACAGAGTTTCAGAACTATAGAGGCTTTGTACCTTGTGATTTTTGTGTCGTAGTGTTGGCAGCCTGCCACTTGCCTGGTATGGACAGATATAAAATGTATAAACTGCCCCATTTGTTCTTGTTGGTAAATGTATATACAGAACACTGTTTTAGATGTTTCAGAAGACAACCTTTAGTTCAGTGGTGGTAGTTTGTGTTTCTGAGTTATGAATGAGTTTTAACGAGCGGACCAACCTCAAAACCCCTTTGATATATTAGAGGTGCTTCTAGAGACATGCTAGATCTGCCCTGGGACCTGCAACGAAATTAAACAGAAGAATGAAGTAGTAGGAAGTATTCCAGTATGAATTTGTATTAAGTATACATAATATACAAGGTGTAAAATAAATTTATGATACTAATTTAGGGTGTGTATGTAGAGTTTACTGTGAAAGTACCAGCGCTCAAAGACTTACTTTTGACTTTCATGTTTGTATGAGAACTGCCCCAACATCATAAATTTTCCCATACAATAAATTTAAAAAAAGTACCTCTTACAGCGCTGGTAGTTTCACAATAAACTCCATATACGGGACCTATGCTTAAAGTATTTTCACTCATTAATATTATAGCCTGAATATATTATAATGAAAATCTTAAATGTATAGTATTAAATATATTTCTGTTGTAACCCCATACTGAAAGTTCTTCGATAAATCACGGAGCCAGTTTGATGTGGTGTGGCGTCATATTATTTCGTACCTCCTAACCCCTCTTTGAGAAAGTCGGTTAGTAAGCCGCTTTATTTATAAGGCTTTGCGAACATAAATCTTCTGTAACAAGCTTAATGCTATTCTTAATTAATCATAATATGCTTAGGTATGTTAAGCGTCTGTTTCACTTATCGGGAAAATTGTATTATATAATCCTTAGTACAATATAATGATACATCATAATGGTTAAGAGATCAGTTGTCTCTAGAGGTCGTAGGTTCAATACCCGGCGTTGTTTTTTTTTTTAATCTGGTTAGGACAAGGTTCATGCGTCGTTCAAGGATGAGTATGTAAAAAGTAGGTCCTGTAGAATAAAAGTATTTTATTTCCAAATTAAACTTAACAAGCTTTTTTCGGATAGTCAACAAAAAAGCTACCACTGGTCTAACCATGACCCGCCGAGGGGAACCGGCATAAGAATCTCGCACTTTTAGCAAAAAGATGGAAAAATTTTACTACAAAAATATAAAAAGTAACTGGTAAAACATTTTTTTTGACGAAACAAAGACATTTATTTGTAGAATAAAGCAATATAAAGCATTGTTACTACTTCTGTAGATTCTAGTAACTAGATGTTAAATGAAAAACCTTTTTGCACAAGTTCGCATTTATTCCGCGTCAGTGACCATCCCGTGTCACTGCGCATAAGACACTGCCATAATAGACAATAATATGTCCCCACAATATTCCCCCCCTTTTTTTTTAACAAAAAAAAAATTATTAAATCAAAGGAACAAAATATAAGTAACAAAAAAAAATTGATAACAATTTTGAAACATGGTTATACAATATAAACAGTTATATGTATTTCACAATTTAAATCTGATATTTCATAAACAATTTTTCACTTAATTTTTAGCATAATAATGCCTTTGCACAAACAAAAAATCACACTCACAAACACTTTACACATAATTAGCCGCTGACACAGTCGGAATAGCCGCTGCGGCGCCGGCGCCAGGCGCGGCCGGCGCGGCGCGCATTTGCAAACTCTGGTTTGCCTTAAGGGTTTCCTTGCGCAACCACAATCTTATTTTCTGATGTAAAAAGTATTTAAAACCAAATACTATACAAATAGTCAGGACTGCACCCAAAGCTATGATCATGTAACCATAGTTGTCCAATTTATTTTGCACCTCTGCAACTTGACTTTGGTGGGCCACTACAGTAGCTACAGCCACATTGTCTTGGTTCTTGGTAGATTGGTTGCCCATTATAATGATAATAATGGAAAATACAAGGTAACTACTTATGCTTATCTTCAAACACGTAACTTGAATGTAATTCTAAATAATAATGTATCGTTTTAATACCTTCGAAATTGTGATTGCGCAACTTACAATAATATGCTATATTGCTAAAATACAAAAAACACATGTACATAATATTTAAACAGTTAGGTCCAGTTTCACCAACGTATGATAACGCTAATCATTTGTTTCAACTCAATATGTCTTTTATTTAATAAGTACAAAAAGTGGATGTTACACAACATGAGTTTTAATCCACCGTTAACTTAAACTTGCTTTGGTGAAACTGGTACTTGCAATTTAATTAACAAAACATTTAATTAACAAAACGTACAGGTCCGCGTAACACGACCTGAGCGTGTCGTCACACGTAAGTCGGTGTCATATTCCTTGTCATCTTTTACTGTTGGTAAGAAATATGCAGGTTTTAATCGGTCAATAGATATTTTAACTTTCCTGTTCGGAAACTCAATTTTGTAAACCTTAGGGTTACGACTAAACACACGGTACGGACCATCGTAAGTAGGCTTTAATGGTTTATGCACCTCGTTACGAACGAAAACATATTCACAGTCTTTTAAATCAGAATGAACAAAAAAAGATTTATTACTGTGAGACTTAGGATGAGGTCTGAAACTGTTCAAAATGCCACGCAACTTTTGTACGTATGTGAAATCGTCACCTGTTGTGATTTCCTCTTTATTAAAAATATCGGACGGCAGGCGAAGTGTTCGACCGTACGTCATCTCGGCTGCACTCAGCTTACTGTCCGTGCGAATAGCTGCTCTAAGTCCAAATAATACGGTTGATAATTCATTAACCCACGATGATGATTTTTGAGTTAGACGCGCTGTTAACGAAACTTTTAAACATCTGTGCCATCTTTCTATGGCGCCATTGCTTTGTGGGTGATATGGAGTCGTTCGGATTTTATTAATACCTAGCAACACCATAAGCTTAGAAAACAAGTCGCTCTCAAACTGGCGTCCTTGATCGCTCGTTAATCTTAAAGGACAGCCAAAACGCGATATCCAACCATCATACACATACTTAGCTACAGTTTCCGCTGTGATGTCCTTGAGAGGAAATGCTTCCGGCCAATGCGTACGTCTGTCAATCATAGTCAGGCAATATCTGAAACCTTCTGACGTCTTAGGGAGAGGCCCTACAAGATCTATGTGAACGTGTTCGAACCTTTCAAATGATGGAAAAGCTTGCACGACTGAATTAGTATGTCTAACTACCTTAGTGCGCTGACATGCTAAACAATTTTTTGACCAAATCCCAACGTCACGATTCATACACGGCCAAAAAAATTTACTTGACACCATTTTTCTAGATGAGCGTATGCCGGGATGTCCTAAATTATGTATAGTATCGAAAGCTAATTTACGATAATCCTTAGGTAAATACGGCCTAATATTATTCGTCGAAACTTCACAGAAAATAGGTTTGCTACACATGGGCATAACTATTTTCTTAAATTGCGTTTTACTATTAGTGTCACTTACAAGCTGTGAGAGTTCCTCATCAGCGCATTGAGAGTCTGCCAGCTCATCATAATTAAGAGAGGTAGGACAATCTATCGTTTCTAAGCGTGATAATGAATCTGCTACCACGTTGTCGCTCCCTGTAATATGCCTAACGTCGGTAGTGTACTCACTGATAAATGCTAATTGTCTTATCCGCCTAGGTGTTTCTTTTTCGCACCTGGTCTTTTTAAAAGCGTAAACTAAGGGTTTATGATCGGTATAAATATGTAATTGACGGCCTTCTATTAAATCTTTAAAATGACGAATCGCTAAATAGATTGCCAATAACTCGCGATCATAAGTGGAATATTTGGTTTGTGCATCTGAAATTTTCTGAGAAAAATATCCGAGTGGTTGCCACTTATTATTTACGTATTGCTGCAATACCGCCCCGACGCATGAATTTGATGCATCAGTCATTAATGAAATCGGAACGTCACAACGTGGGGCCGACAACGTGACCGCGTCTTGTAAACCCGCCTTGCAACGTACAAACGCTTCGTCAGCACTAGGAGTCCATAATATTACAGTTTTATCTTTCTTTTTCGCGCCTCGCAAATAACTATTTAAAATTATTTGATGCCTAACCGCGTTTGGAATGTGAGAACGGTAAAAATTTACCATTCCTAAGAAGCGACGTAACTCGTCTACTGTTTTAGGCTTAGGATAGTTCTTTATAATTTCGATTTTACTATCCAAAGGTCGAATGCCATCCTTAGATACTTCGTGTCCTAAATATTCAATTTTTGTTTCTCCGAAACAACATTTACTAAGATTTATAGAAATTCCGAATTGACTAAAACGTTCAAAAACTTTGTGTAAATGTTCCTTATGTTGTTCTACCGACTCTGAGGCTATGATGACGTCATCGATAAAAGTAAATAAAAAATCAAAACCTTGAAGTACCGAATGGTCCATAAAACGTTGATAAGTTTGACTCGCGTTCCGTAAACCAAAACTCATCATCGGAAATTCAAAAAGTCCAAACGGTGTCGTAATCGCGGTTTTTTCGATGTCATCTGGAAATATAGGTATGCAATGGTATGCTCTTATAACGTCAAGTCGGGTAAAAATAGTCTTGCCTTCCAACAGATAAGTAAAATCGTGTAGTCGCGGCACGGGATAGCGATCCGGTATCGTGATTGCATTTAACCGCCTATAGTCTCCGCACGGTCTTATTTCGCCGTTCTTCTTTGGCACCACATGGAGCGGACTAGACCATGGGCTCTTCGAAGGTCGACATATGCCGATCTCTTGCATGACCTTAAATTCATCTTTGACGCGTTTATACTTATCTGGTGGAAGCTGCCGAGCTCTAGCGTGAACTGGAGGACCTGTCGTTTCAATGTGGTGATACACATTATGCTTAGGACTATTCTTAAAATTAACAGGCTTAGTAATATCCGGGTACCTACAAATTATACTCCAGTATGGATGACTTTTGTCAATGGTATTTACAGTGGCTACGGTACAGTTAACAACAGAAGCTGAAATATTTAAATTAGTTATCTTATCTATTAACTTGCGAGACTTTAAATCCACTAACAATCCATATGCAGTTGAAAAATCGGCTCCGAGAATGGGCTGCTTTACATCGGCTATTATAAAATCCCATCGATACGGACGACGCAAATGTAAATTGATCTCTAATGACTTTGTACCGAAGGTCCGAATTTCAGTGCCGTTAGCTGCATAGAGTTTGTAATCGGATATCTTAGAACTATAACAATAACGTTTTCTTACCGGAATTACAGAAACGTTTGCACCTGTGTCCACTAAAAAATTGTAACCACTGTTGTAGTCCATGACACGAAGGCGATGCGTTGGTGAAATTGCACAGATATCCGCCTCACGTACCTGCGCACGTTCTAGTTTCCCTTCTTCCAGGAACAGGGCTGCACACACTTGTTGGCGCGCTCCTTGAACCGGAAGTGGTAGAAACACAGCCAATCTTCACTTTCAGGGTTGCGGCGCTGCTGACTGGGATTGCGAGAGCGGGAACGTTGGCGAAAACGACTAGAGTCTCTTCCTCTGGAAATGCTGCGAGATCTCTCTATATTCGCTATTCTAGCACTCAATTTTGCAATTTCTGCCAAAATTTTTTCATCTCCTCTAATGGGCTGAGACGTGGATAATTCGGAAATCTGTGGCTGCTGCGAAGTCTCCATGATTTTATCGGCCACGGTGGCTAAATTATCCATGTCTCTGGCATCCGTGACAGCCAGTACCGCTCGCACTGCAGTGGGGAGATGACTCTGCCATAGTATTCTGAGTGTGTCATCAGGTATCTTCTCCCTTCCCAGATCACGCATTCGGCGAAGAAGTTGCGACGGCTTTTGGTCGCCCAGCTCCATTTCGCCAATGAGTTTCTGAATTTGGCGATTCTCTGACTCTTCGTAAATAGTCAGCAGCCTACTTTTCAGAGCTTCATATTTTTTCGTGTCAGGAGGCTTAATCAGTAAATCAGTCACCTGCTGTATAGCCTCTTTACCCAATTTCGAGACAACAATTTGAAATTGTGTTTCGTCAGCAACTTTTTGTGGACCTAATACTGCTTCCGCTCTGATGAACCACACCCTAGGTTGATCGGTCCAAAATTCGGGTATACGATTAGTCACAGATATCGCCGACACTTCACTGTACTCCGGCTTGACTTGGTGCGCCGGTCCCTGCTGGGAGGCGGGCTGAGACGGTCCAGGTATCGGATTCATACCGCACTAATTACTGTTTTATACTGTTCACTAACAAAAGTCACTCACACGCAAAAAAAAAATGTTTTCGGGGTCACCAATGTTACTACTTCTGTAGATTCTAGTAACTAGATGTTAAATGAAAAACCTTTTTGCACAAGTTCGCATTTATTCCGCGTCAGTGACCATCCCGTGTCACTGCGCATAAGACACTGCCATAATAGACAATAATATGTCCCCACAGCATTATACCCCCAAAGATATAGTAACTGCTCTTTTTACACTGTGTAATAACTGATTGACTGTTAGTTGTGACTGGAAATTCATGTTTACAATAATCCTGATGATGATTTAATCGAAATCGGTCGTGTTATTTCGTAAAACGCATAAAATCGTTATATAGTACAATAGTTTAAATAAAAATTTGAGTGTTATTATTATATTTCCATAGTAAGTTTATTTAAAAATAGCATTCAATGACACGCAAGTTTGCTACTGTTTTTGTTATTCACCAATCTACAGTTTTAGAACAACCACAACAATTAAAACTTAAGTAAATGGGGGTTAATAAAACCATTAGAGTTGGCAAAAGGGAAATGACCTAAACAAAACCCTGCGATATTTATAAAACAAAATGAGAGGCAATTATAAACATTTAAGTTGGATTGTGGCGTTGATATTTGATATAATATAGACACAGATAGAACAATAATAAAATATCGTAGTTACGGGGTTTTTATAAGATAAATACTAACCCCTGGTTTCTGAAAGGCAAATCAACGATCAAATCAATTAATCAGTGTGCGAGTCTCTTGAGAGTTGTCAAAATCAGTACTAAATTTTAACTTGCCAAGAGATTTGAACACTGATTAGTTGATTTGCCTATCTGAAACTGGTTAAGTTTTATGACATTTCTTCAGTTGCAATCGTACCTACTCTTTACCCGTGGTCTATGCTATGGCAAATGATCAAAACCAGTCCAGTAAATCCAGAGACAATTCAATGCAAACAAAAATTTAAAGCAAGCAAAGTAAGTAAGATTTTCATTGTTACTAGTGAATTAGCTAGTTAAAAGTACAATGTTTCATGCAATGTAATAGTTATCAAAAGAAAACTTAGTAACCAGGTACAGAAATACAAAGCAAGGTTTAACAAAGCTTCAGAAAACTTAAATGAAAGGAAATCGGTATTATTTTTTAATTTAAAACCTTAATATTAAGTCCAATTAACCAAATAGAAATGTTTTCAAATTTGATTAGAACAATTCAGGCGGATCACCTGACTGTCTAATAAAAAAGATGATTAATGCATTAGATGGCCTTGTAAAAAACCGGTCCTACACCTGATCCTGTCGAAAGGAGAGATTCTATTGCGCATTTGGGAATAATAAAATAACTCCTGCTCTACCTTACATGGGAAACCTCATCAAAATCGGTGAATTATAATATGCCGTCGATTCACAACCTTGTATCTATAAAAATCTTGAGTCAAAAAAAGTAATAATTTTAGATTTTATTATGCCATGGATTTAAGACAAACAAAAAACATATATACGGTCGAATTGAGAAACCTCCTTCTTTTTTGGAAGTCGGTTAAAAATCCATGACGTCATAATAAAATTATTTAGTTTTTTGACTCTACTGAAAAGTTGTAGTTTTATAGATACGAGGTTGTGAAGGTAAAGTGATTGCATATTATAATTCACCGATTTTGGTGAGGCTTCATGGAGGTAGAGCAGGAGTTATTTTATAATGTTGGGCTTTTGGGTTGTGTGCAATAGAAGCTCTTCTTTTGACACGACTGGGAGATCAGGCACACGACCGGCTTTATACAAGCCCATCTTATGCATTAATCACCTTTTTTATTAGACAATCAGATGATTCGCCTGAATTGTTCTAATCAGAGACGATGCAATAAAAATATTTGTATTCCTAAGGTATCTTCAAGGAGTTCAGGCCATGAAATGAAAATCAGTATAACATCATGGCAATCACATTATACTTAGCATCGCCGACACTGAAAACTTCGCTCACAAACTTGTTTACATAAACAGATGCAAAATTAATTCAATGCCCGCAGGTAGCTGAAAGTCAAATTGCAAATAGTGTTTCCTTTAATTCAGGTCATGGCTAGCTTTTTCGGTAACATTTTCCATTTTGAGAAAAGAGAAGGGTACACATTTAAAGAGATTTGAGGATAAAAAATGCTTGTAATTTTAAGAGTATGACTGTGTTTTCCTATCTGTATTTCTTTAAGTAAAAATTACTTTTAAAAACTTCAAAATTAATTAATATATTAAATTGTGTTTATGTAAAATTTAAATACATAAATAAACGTTTATTAAACAATACGGACATTGCACTACAGAAAATTCATATTATTATTACATATACCAAGACTTAATAGAGACATAATTAAATAATAACAACAGAAAAAAGCAGAAAATAAAATAAATTTAAGGAGGTAAGTATAATATATACATTATACTTACTTACTAAAAAAATATTCTCCACTCGTGTATAATAGAAGAGTGTATGATGCTAATATTTCTTAAACTCGCACTTATATGTAGGAGAATATAATAAAATATAATCTAAGATCATACTTAATTCACATAACTAATTTGTAATAATAACTATAGTATTGTACCTTACCCAATCGAACCTTACTCAATACATTATTCCTTATTCCTTTTATTACAATAATTATTTTTACTATAAAAACTAGGACAGTTCAGAGCAATGTCTTGCCGTGTCCAGAATTAAACATCTTCTGATATGTCGATAGGGAATCAGCCCCTTTTGTAAAGTTCAAGAAACAAGTTGTTGTTGTTATTGTAGATGGCACGTGCCAGGTGGGTACTGCAGGTGTGTGACGAATCAATTGACAATCTAAATTATTACAATGACATTTGAAGACATGAATGGATAAGTCGCAAACAATTTTTAACCAAAAAAATGTGTTTCAACTGCCACTTAAACATTTTAGGATACATTTTAGGATATAATAACGTATTAAGTACATTGATTCTAGAGACGGGCCTTTAGATTAATGTACTTTACGACGTATTTTAAAATGTTTAAGTGACAGTTTGAACTCAAGTTTCTCGAAATCAGAATTTTGCTATATATCACTTTCATCCATTTATGTCTTCATTTATTAGTTGATTTTGTAGAAATTGTTTTACACTCCGACATATAAGTACATAAAATGAATAATTAAACAAATACTACCTCACTCGCTCTACCATTTTTTTACGTTTGTATAACTGTAGTTTTGACACTTAGTTTTAATTCGTAGCCATTTTTAAATGTGTATCTAAGAGGAGAAATAATGCTTAAAAATAAGTTAGAGTAGAATCATGGTTGACTTTCTAATATAATTATCTCTAGTTTATTTAATTACCTATTTAGTTTATAACATTTTAAATGATTTTAGGCAAGCTTACGAAAATCTTGAAACTGCCAATACAATTGCAATCGATATCGATCGATAAATTCACTTTTACTTTGCTTTCAAATGTAATTGACCTTTTGTAGGTATTGCTCATGTACAAAATGTATTTCGTAAATCCTTCAGCAATCACACAATATTTTGTTGTGCGATCGCCGTTTTATGACGCGTCGCGACGCCTTGTATCGGCTATAAATTCACAATACTTATAGCCCTATAAAATAAAACATAGCTTTAGAATATCTCAATAAGGAGTTTTGTAAGTACGCGCTACATGTAGACCTGTGAGAGGTCGAGGGCCCATATAACGAGTGTAAAAAGAACAGTCACTCAATCACATAGGATATGATTATACTACCTTTGTCATTCTAGAAATGTATTTTTTTATTAAAATGTTTTTTTTTGCTTTTCCATTATTCTTGTGACAAAAAAATAAGAAATGGTGAAAAGTAAAAAAAAGTTTTTAGTTTTTGATTAAAAAAAAAAAAAATCCAAAATAAGGAAAGGTAGTTTAATAGTTTATCAAAGTTAGAGTGACTATTAATTTTACACCCCGTATGTATATTAAATAGTCAGGGTTCCCCCAAACATTGTTTTCAATTGATTAATATCAAGCAAATTTTTCTTGGGTAGGTTCATTTTGATGAGACGTCAAATAACTTCTTGGATGGAACTCTCGATTGCGGTAGCTAACTAACACAGTTAGCAAGGATAAAAAAAACTCAACTTTCGAGCGTAGGAGCGGGATAACGTACCACGAAATTTGTAGGACAATTATGTCTTCTGAATTACATTAATATTAAATTAAATACCATTTATTACAGGCTGCATAGGCCCATATTATAAATACCTTAAAGACTAACATACATAATATTTAAAATACTTAAAAACTACACTACACGTGTTGACGGCGACGTGTAGCGCGCTTCATTCCGGAGTCTCCCCCGGAACTTCCGGTAGACCACACCCGTCGGCCAGAACTCCTCCGCCTCAAAGGTCGATAGAAGATGCGTCGGTACTCTCACCACAAAGGAACTGAAGTTGACCTTGTGGCGAGACTCCAGACGCTCAACCCTCAAGGGGAGGGACGTCTTCTTCCGGATGTAGTCCACGACGTCCTTAACCTCCATGGACCAGTGCAGGCGAGACACGTACAGCGGCGTGGAGCGCACTTCACACCGCAGGCGCTGCTCGGGTCCACAGGGTGCGGTGCCGCGATGGTTGCGGACGGCGGGCTTCTTCTTCCTTCTCTCCACCAGTATGAAGCCCTCCTCATCGCACCTCCTGCTCTCGTCCTTGTCAGGTTGCGGTGGCTGAGCCTTGCGGCTTTCTGTAGCCTTGCGGCTCTCTTTCTTCCCCTTTGTCTTCGCCCGCGGGGGAGGTGCGGGGTGAGCGGCGATACTCGCAAAAAACAAAATCAGCTGGTTACTAATAATGTAAGTTGACGTCGTTATCGATACAAGTAGGCAAGTCATCTCTTGGATCAGACCATAGATTTTGTAGGACAAATATTTTTTCGGATAATTTAGATCATTAATTATCTTGAGATTTATAAAAAAAAAATTTAGTATCATCAAATCCACAAACTATATTCTTGCTATCTCTGTTAGCTACCACAAACCCCCTACCATTCAATTCTTGGGAGACTCATCAAAATGAAGGTACTCACAAAAAATGTGTTTGCCTATACACGACACGCTTGGCAGGCGGGTGGGCGAGCACAGTTTTCAGATGTTCACGAATACGCTGCCACCTATTTCCGGGTATTTTCCCTCTGTCGCTTTTTACGTTGATGAGTTGAGTTCAAGTGGTGGTGTGATATAAATCTAAGCTTACTCTAGATATTATTTAATATCGGCGGGTATTTATGTAGTTTAACTTTTAGTGGTCCGCTGTGGGCACTTCGGCGCGAGCAAATTACTAAACTAATAAAGCTCGTTCCGGATTGTGTATCATGACGCATGCCGCATGCGTCAGTTTTATTCTGATTTTATATATCGTTGTTTGTTTTAAGCCCCCGACGAAAACAGACGGATGATAAGTTTGATATGATCCGATTTTGGTCTAGGTTTTTTCAAAATCTGACGTGATCGAGAGTATTTTTAGTTGGATCTAGTTTATTTGTTCAAAAGTTGGTCTGGAGCCGTATTAAGATCTTTAACAATACCAGCCTGGTTCTAAGCAATTCAATAATACGGTCATAAACTGCCTTCTTATTTTTCGTATTACAGCGACATGTTAAATTGAATGGATCCACCCTAGTTTGGTAGTCTAAAAATGACATTCGGAAGCAAGTCAAGTGTCACGTGTCCGTCAACTAGCTGTCATCATGCAGTTATTATGTGATCGTAATACGAAAATTCCAGGCAGCCATGTTGTATGGCGTAAACTGCCTGGAATTAAGAGCTTGTAATAGCCTGATCGGGGTGTTCTCAGCTCTAATTCATCATCATCACTGATCGAACGAACTGATGATTCATCAGTTCGCTTGCTGCTTGACAAGTGGGGGTTTCCTAATTTTGTTTATAGTAGTAATGTTATTGATAGTTTTTATAATGCTGATGCCCTGTGATCTAGTGTAGAGTTTGTACAGAGATTCGGACTGCGTTGAAACCAGCGATATTAGGGAGCTCAAACGTAAAAAAATATCCGTAACCGTAACTGACTCCGAAATGAAGGTTTTGCTAGTGTAAAAAGAAAACCAAAATTTTATATCCGTGACCGAAAAAAACGGATAATCCGTAATAATTTAATATCCGTATCCGAAATTTCATATCCATTTCATCTCTGGATAGAACAAAAAACATTTTTTTTTCATGTTTTCTGTTTTTTTTTATCGCTGACACTGAAATATGTCCCACACAGTTCTTTAATAATTTAGCTATACATTTTTTGTTTTGTTTTTACAATGAAATTTATAACATTTTCTATCTGGTATTTTGTTAGTACTAATTAGGTATTCAGAAGTCGCGCGACAAAAATTGCGCGAGGTAGGTACTATAATTTGCAGTTACGTAAACAAAAACAGGAAATTCTAGTAACAAAAGCGACAATTACGTTTCTATTCATGTTGATTATGTATCGCTAAGATACAACAAAATAGACTGACTCACATATTAGCTGGGTTCAGTAGCGACAATAATATAACTTATTTACATTCTAGAAGATAAAATTTTTCCCAAGTAACAATTTGATCGGAGAAAAATTCTAAGCTCCTACCATTCCCGTGGTGCTTTCCCTTAATTTTTTGGCCTTTTGAGTAAAAACAAATTTTGTACTGTACTCCCACTTTACTTGGGGAGGGAAACTAGAATACTTCGTACTCCTCCTTTTTTTTCTTCTGATTAGTTTTGTTGTGGGTTCCAAGACAGATGAAATGAAATGAATGAAATTCAAATAGATCGCGTAACCCGCAACGCGGAACCAGTAACACGGAACCCGCAACGTGGAACCCGCGAAGTATTTTCTCACCTTCAAACCTTCTCTGGACCACTAATATTTCAAGATTAAAAATAGCCGAATCGGTTCAGCCGTTCTCGAGTTTTAGCAAGGCTAACGAACAGCAATTTATTTTTATAAAGAACAGTCACCAAATTATTTTTTAATGATAAAAAATACATTTCTAAAATGAGGAAAGGTATATTCGTATCTCTAAGTTATAGTGACATCTTTTTTACACACTGCTTATGAGAAGATAGATCAGAGCATAGAGCTATGATGCCAATATTTATGAAAGTAAATGTTATGAAAAAATATCAAAAGTCATGTTTGTTCCAGATTATGAAGCCCGGTGCCGGGCGCAGGCGGGCGCTATGTGGACCGTCGCCGTACTCGTGCTCACCCAGATAGTCTCATGCCAGTTTACCACGGGTACGTATACACTTTTCCCATGACAAATATAATATACGGAATACATAATTATTGTGGGACCGATAAAAAGGCAAACTTTTGTTCCATATAAGTGTCGATTGACTTTATGTGTGACGTGTGAGTTGAACATAATAAAATCTTAGGCGCAGAAAAAACGGAGCGCAGTGGAGAGGATTTTATTACCGCATTTGATAATAAACTTTAAAATTATTACAATAAAGTGCATAAATACTTAAACCTGACAAAAAATGCCCGCACGTTTTCGAAAATACGCGGGATTATTGTAATAAGTTTATTTTCGAGTGCGGTAATAAAATCCTCTCATCATCATCATCAGCCTGAAGACGTCCACTGCTGAACATAGGCCTCCCCCAAGGACTTCCACAACGACCGGTCGTGCGCTGTCTGCATCCAACGGCTGCCCGCGGCTTGGACCAGATCGTCGGTACATCTTGTGTGTGGCCGCCCTACGCTGCGTCTTCCAATTCGTGGTCGCCACTCCAGAACTTTCCTTCCCCACCTGGTGTCTGTTCTCCGAGCGATGTGGCTTACCCATTGCCACTTCAACTGACTGATTCTACGAGCTATGTCGGTTACTTTAGTTCTACTGCGAATATCCTCGTGACTTGGAGTTATCGGTCACCGATGATTATAGCTCATGTTGCATCCCTTATCTGTATAAACCGATTTGGTATCGGCCGACTTAACTATTCGGCGATAGGTCTGCGAACTGCGAAGGCTCTATATTTAGTTAATAATTTTAATATTGACCTTCGTCAACGATTTCAATTTAAAACATAGATTTTGCTTGCAACTGCTGATGCGAAGTAAGACGTCCTATTGCCGCGATAAGAGGACTATATTATCCTTCTTATGTCTGTCCAAAATATAATCAAATCGGCCCTGTAATTTTGGTTCCTGTTTAGTACAAACACACAACCAAAGAGACAAATATTTTAACTTTACCCATTAAATTAGTGTAGATTAATAAATATATTATGTAGACTATGTATGGTCCTAATCTATTCCTACAAAGAAATACAATATACCGTATTGAAGTTTATTGTTAATTTCACCAAAATTAGTTTAAGGTATTGTAGATAGACGAATAGAATGTTACTTTTGCTTGGGAAAATTCAGAAATAACTGAAAAATGTAAACCTATATCGGCCTTCGATTTAGATCGACGATTCAAAGAATGATTTATATTACGATTGGCGTAACGGAGGTGAGGTCTCTTGAGGTAAACTTCAATCCGAGATCTGCAATATTGCATAACCTTCTAGGAAAATATCTTCAACAAAAATAATGTAAGTTTCATACATATTGCTTTAAACTATTAATAAAGTGACAGTAACGTTTGTGTGTAAATATTATGGTAACCAATTTATAATATTTTATTTTAATCAGTCTTAAATAAGAATCATTAATGACGCATTTGTATAAAATAAAATAAATAATTCAATAAAAAAATATTGAAACACGCCACTCAAACTGTAGAAGTCCTTTTCTTAACTGTCGCTCACTGCCTGCGATTTATGCGCGCCTAGTACTTCGCTGATTTTGTCAAGCCAATATTTTGAAATGAAATGAAATGAAAATATACTTTATTGTGCACAATCAGAAGTTACACATATACACTGAGATAAACAACACAAAAAAATGTAATATGTAAGGATTTAAAAAGAGCAGTCACTTTAACTTTGAGATGATTATACTACCCACTATAACTTTGAGATGATTTACTACCTTTTTCTATAAATGTATTTTTTTTTTGTATTTTTTTTATTTTTACAATTTATGTTTGTTTAGCCGCAATAAAAAAATACATTTCATGAATAACAAAAGGAAGTATTAGGTCCTTACATAATATGTAATTTGCACACTGCGATCATGTTCAGGGTCTAGAAAGTAGAGAAATTGTTTTAAAACTGTTAATGAAACCAAACCTTTATTTCTAGAAAATCCATCATCATCAACAGCAGACACAGTAACGCCATACTACGCACTCAGCACGGCCCTGTCTCCATCACCTGTAATGCTGAAACTCGGCAACTCGACCATAGATAGTACTAAAGCTTTCAAAGTACCACAGCCAACCCGAGACCCAGATGGTACCAACACGTACCCACCAACAGAGGTGCTGAACATGGTACCACATGTGGTGAACGTGAAGAACACGTACTTCGACCATGATCGACGATACGGTCCAACGTTCGAAGACACACCGGTGGGGAACATCACTAAAATCACTGTACAGTTAGGAGATGATGCTCATTTGAACTGTCGGATTAGTCTGCTGCAGGATAAGACGGTAAGAGTTATAGAAATTTATAGCTGAAATTAAGCTGAGTACGTTTATTATATTATGATCTATACAGGTTGTAAAAATTTATAATACCATTTGTAGTACCAGTACCATTTCTTATTCTAGGAATGTCATTTTTTACAATATTTTTTTAATATTAATAATAAAAGGCAATTAATAGTAATAAGTTTTTATAAACAAATTAAAAAGACATTTCTAGAATGAGAAAAGGTAGTATATTCAAATTACAGATATAGTGACTGGTTTTTTAACCCCCGATGCAAAATCGATGGGGTGTTATAAGTTTGACGTGTCTATGTAAATCTGTATGTGCATGTCTGTGCCATCGTAGCTCCCAAACTGATGACCCGATTTTAATGCGGTTTTGTTTTGTTTGAAAGGTATATTAGTCGAGAGTGTTCTTAGCTATGTTTAGTGGAAATTGGTCAAGGTCGTTTGTTAGGTGTGATAGAAATGTTACACGCTAAATCGGCGGTTTTTTTTGTTATTTTATTACATTCAGTATTATTTATATACACCCGGGCCATTATTACAAAAAAATATATAAGACTTTTTCATTAAAATCGTACATTTTAGACGTTATGTTGGAATAAACATGGAATGCCAAAATCATTTCGTTCCTTTTAGCTTAGTTGCAGTCGAATAGCAACTAGAAAGTACCAATAACCTTAATATCAAAACAGTTTTGAGCTTCATTTCAGTTGACCTGATAACCATAATAATTATAATGGAGATAAAATTTTCAAAATAGTATTTATAAGAACCAACGTATCTTATATTTATAGCAGAATAATTTATATTTCTAAGTATGTTAATCGTGATGAGTTCAGTAAGAGAGTACCTGCTTTACATTTAGACGTTATAATCAAGCCGCTTGCGGTGGAAATGTCTTGGGATCTACATAATTTTAATATTTTCCGAGACTATAAATCTAGCACTATCCCACCGTACCTAGGCAGATTATCCAGGCCGACTTCCATTTGACCTCAGTGCAGCTCGGAAAATGAATGGACGGATAGCAATCTTAAGTTGAAGTAAAAAAATATACATTCCCCGCCATAAAGTTATTTAATGCTCATCTTATATTCTTTATTATATTAAAAAAGTTTCTTTGCGGACAGAATATACTTTAAGATGCTTTTAATATTATCAACCGTGCTTTGAGGTGGCTTGTGACTATTAAAGTTTGTTTTATTGGCAGACATTCAAACAGAACTGCAAAGTAGTACAATTTGCTACCTCAAGATAAAAGTTATTATTAATTCAAGCGGAGTATTTGTCTATAAATATGCAGTAGATTACGGTGATTGTTTCATAAATAATTAATAAAGTAATAATATAAATATCCCGATTCATTATAACAGTAATAACAAAATTATGATATGAATAAAGAAAATGTTTATAATGGTACCGATTATGATAAACTTCAAAATATTTTATAAGCACAATTTGATGTTTTGTTCAATCATCAATGAAAGATATAATTTTAGGTATCCTGGGTTCGTCGCAGAGGCAGAGATGAGATGCCAGAACTGCTCACAGTGGGAGCTGTGACGTACGCCGCTGACAACAGAGTGTCAGTTGGCAAGAGATACCCTGGCAATTGGAGGCTGCTCATCCGAGAAGTGAAGCCTGATGATGAAGGAGTCTATGAATGTCAAATATCAACACATCCGCCTAGAGTTAGCAGAACGTATTTACATGTTAATAGTAAGTTATGATAAATATAGTACAGTTAGTTATGATTATAATTATACTCGCAATCATTATTTTATAAGCGTTTTAAGTTATAGTTGTTTTAATTATGATGTAAAAAAGTTAATATAATACAAAGAAAGATTTATAAAGCTTCATAACATTGAAGCTAATATTTTGTAAAATGATATTACAAATTGGAAATTCTTTGTAACCCACTAACCTATTTAACTCGTGAAAGAGAATCCAGTGTACATTTTAGTATCATCAAGTTCACTTTGTATTATCCTCAACAACTTTGAACTATAATTTGTAAACAGTGACGCAACAAAAGTCAACTTTGTTAACTATCTACAACTGGGAAAAGAAACAAAATTCTAAGCTTCAAATACCAGACGAGGATTACTCGGCAAAGCTATTCTTGGCTCTAACTGCGAACTCGTATGTACAGAAATGGAATACAAATGTGTTCATACAACATGAAATCTTATTTTAAATTAGTTTATATACAACGGAGGTTTGTAAAACACTATTCGAATAGAATTGGACGCACAAATCTTTTTAATTTTAAGCCTTGGTAAATTTAGTCTTTATTAATTTTCATCGTCCATAAATATTACGATTCGGAAGACATGATTAGGTATCTAACTAAAGGATTAAGGGAAGAACTGTAAAGGCTGCGTCAGTGTCAATTAATGAGCAACTTAGTAGAGATTTTAAGAGAAAATATCAAATTTTTATTTTAGAATATCTACTTAAATAGGCATTAAATGTCTCTGAGTACGGCCTTAGTCATAAATCTGGAGCTTTTATTGATATACTTTTAACTGTAATGGGCTTAAAAGTGTCATTAATTTAATTCAAAGACATACTGATATTTCGAATGGATATGCTCACGCTCTTTACAATTCTGAGCCACACATTCAAGTAGCCAGCCGAATAAAATTGTACTCACTTTGTGGTATTAGCAACACTAACGAATGGTGCAATGATGCAGATTGTATTTTTTGGTCACCAACTGGTTCGATTCTCCACTGAAGATATTTTTTTAAAAAGTGAACAGAAAATCGTGCCTAGACAATGGTTGCCATAGAAAAAGTAGTACTGCAGTTTAACTTCCTGTGCAAACTATCACAATCTTTTTTCGTAGGCTGGCTAATTATATTTGTGGCCCAAAATGAACCTTGTCCTTTGTACAGTCAATACCAACATAAAAATATTTTCAGCACCCCAAGTTTGGGTTGTCGATGAAGCTGGGGGTCCTCTCCTGGAGAAGTACTATGAGGCTGAGTCGACCCTGGCGCTGGTGTGCAGGGCTCGCCACGTGGACACGCCGGCTGTGCTGACCTGGTTGCATGAGGGTCGAGCACTGAATTCTGACACCTCGAGAGGTGGAATCAGGTAATAGTTGCTATCTATTTTTAACCCCCATAATAATAATTAATAATAGCTCCCCTCACCGACTTCGGTGTTGGTAGCCGATTTTATCCAAAAACGATACTTCGACGTGTCTGTGTAATGTATGTCTGTGGCATCGTAGCTCCCAAACGGATCATCCGATTTTAATGCGGTTTTTTTATTTGAAAGATATATCAGTCGAGGGTGTTCTTAGCTAAAGTTGCTAAAGCCTAGTTTGGTGAAAATCGGTTCAGGTTTTGAAGGTCATTCGTCATCAGGTCGTTAGGTGTGATAGGAATGTTACGAGCTAAGTCGGGGCAAAGCTTTTAAAAATTTTTAATTTAGTTTTTACTTAAATACTTGGGAATGGATTGCTAAAATAAAATATAAGAACTATCCATAATAATAATGACGTAACTAGAAAGCTTAGTGGCAGTCTTCAGTAACCTCGTTTGAGTCTTTTTTCATATTACTTAATGAAGGAATTTTAATTTTAAATAAAATCTTATGCAATATTTGACCTAGATCGCGCAAATCTAATACAATATTTGACCCACATGTAAGTATTACAACAAAAAGAAATCTCATCTGAATTGCAAAATGTATTACATTTCTCCTAAACACAACGCTTGCACATTAAGATATTGCTCGGAACAGCTAGAGGTCCCCGGACACCGCACGATGTAGGTCGCGATTGTTCATTACACTGTGCAAATTATTGGATTCGTTCAGAATATCTGAAGTATTGTTCCGTGCTCAATCCCGTATTTACCTGACTACGCCAGGAGGGTTATGTTTTTTTGAGTTTATGTAAGCAAATCACCCTGTGGCAACCAAGAGACGGCAATATAGAGGGTCATTCAATCGGGCGATAGGAAAATGGGAAGATGAAAATGAAAAGTCTTTTACCAAATAGGTTAGAAACTCACACTTTTAGGATTGTCCTACATGATGACCTACCAGTTCAGAGACTAACCCGGCGAGAAGAACCGACGTAAGAAACTCTTGCGGGGCTACCGTTTAGCAAAAAGATGGAAAAAATATAGCGGGAACATTCTGGTTGAGGTAGTAAAGGAAAGAATTGAATTGTATTATTTAGTGAAAACGAATATTAATAACGTAATAGAGTGGAAAAGTCTAACGTCACATTTCAGGCTTTTGTTTAAAAGGTGTTAGATTTGTATTGACTTGACACCGATACTGGGTTCATCAAAATACACTATCAAATAACATTAACATTATGGTGCCAAATTAAAATTTTTAGTTGAGTATTTTAAACTACACAGAAATGCAGTCGGGTCCTTTACATTTTTATATAAATTACCTGGTCCTCACAACGGAAAATCCAGGGTTTGAACACCAAATAATCCGATTTGACTTACACCAGCTCATTAATGCGTTAACGAAATCCTAAGCGCCACTTAGGATATTCAAATGAAGCCACAAAATCTATGTCACTTTGAAATTTGATAAGTCACGTAAAGATAGCGGTGCGTGCCCGGAATAAATGAGGTCGGGATCTTTTTATTGGTCTCTCACGTGCTTCATCCGACCTTCCGACGATGTTCGTATGACACGCCGGCACGCATGCTGAATTGAATACTTCCGCGCAAAGGTCGTATACTGATTTGGGTCGATCATATTTCCATAGGTTGTCAGGCAGCAAATATTTTGTATATTGCCAGACATGTGACCTTGAATATGAAATACATCAGACATTTATATTATTCGTTGTATTGTTCTGTTGATTTCAATATAAATATCTGTTTCGAGTAGCAGACATTTAAATAATACTATTTTGGTGATACACGGAATTTAATTATTGCAAAAAATATTAATTGTACAGCCTAATTAGAATAATTAAATATAGTATAATATAGATTGGATCGTTTAACTAGTTAGTACCGTATCATACTATATGATAGTACGTATTATTATTATAATATATCGTATCGTATCGTATCGTATCCTACTTTTTCACATAACCTATCACTCTCCGCATGTTTCTTTCGTATGTCAAAAATCCAAAGGGTTGCCTGGAAGAAATTGCTTTCAAGTAATAAGGCCGCCCTTGTGTGCATGTCTGATTTAATGTATTGTTGTATTTTTAATATGTAATGTTATGTAAACAATAAAGTATATTTGTAGTTAGTAGCCATTAAAATTTACCTCTCAATAATAAAAAAAAAGATAATATAATGGACTGATTAATTAGCAGCATGCCGGTGATTAAGGTATATTTGACACAGTGACATGCGTAAATAAAAGAAGCTTTCAGCTTAGCTACTTAAATACAGTGAAGTCTATAAAAGTATAGTAGTAACTTACCTGCTGAATATAAGCCTCCCCAAGTATTTCATGGAACTAGTTGCCTATTCTCACCACGCTAAGCGTGTTTGTGTAACAATCCCCCGGTTTTTCAAACGCTATTCAAATAAATGATAAACTAACATGTCAATCAAATCAACAACCCATATTGAAAGCTTATTGATGGAATAAGATTTTATTCCACAGATAAGGTTAATTCACCAAAGACACCGATTAGTTGACATACAATTTGAATCAACCTTATCTGAGGAATCTTAGCCAATTTTGCAAGTGCGACCGTGATGTAATTATAAAATACCTATCTTTTTATTTCTGTCTGATAATATTCTACCGATCAGCGTTCAATGTGGGTTATTGATTTGAATGCTACGTTATTTAAATAGCGTTCGAGAAACTGGTGGATATCTGCGAAAAATCTGCAGCCCATTCCCGGATCTATTTATTTATTTATTGCTAATTAAAACCGCGCCGCCGGGTACGGGTACCCCAATTACATTTATTAACTCAATTATATATATAATATATTCTTGGCAGAAGGAAGCCTTTTACGATCAAAATAAAAGATGGTGAGGTGTTTTTCTCAGGCACCTCACATTTTTTATTTTGATCGTAAAAGGCAATATTTTCGCTTATTTTACACTTTGTATACTCCATAGATTTTTGCCCGTATTTGTAAATCTATCTCAACATCAACCTGGGGGCTGATTACGCAACTTGCGTGGCTTTCACGACCGTGGGCTTCAACTGTCATTGTGACGTTAAATCTTTTTAAAACACGTTTGAATATGATTTTTTCAATGATTTTTTCAAATTAAAAGTGTTTTAAAAAAATGTACGTCACAATGACGGTAAAATGCTGTCTTCAGCGGCCTGATTACGCAACTTGCGTGGCTTTCACGGCCGTGGACATCAACCGTTGATGTCCACGGCCGTGAAAGCCACGCAAGTTGCGTAATCAGGCCGCTGAAGACAGCATTTGAGATGACAGTTGAATTAATAGAGAATATTTAAGCACATGTCTTAAGGCAGGTGTCTCAACTGAGACGAGCGTTGTCAACATCTGTCAAACTGCTACTTGCGCAGCTGACCTTTCATGAGTAACTGTGACTTTAGACTTGCTTTATAAGGGAGGCCATTTTGTTTCTAAACAAAAATGTAATAATATTAGCGAATGCGAGATTATGTTTGGTTATTATACTACAAAATATGTTACATGTATGTAATATATTATTTTTTTTTTATTCAGTTTTCAAAGGCTGAGATGACGTTCATACGGCATTGAGACGGCGCTTCTAAGCCCGTTTCGGCTGATACACTCTTGAAATCAGACTATAAATCAAAAACCATATTTAGTATCTTGAGCTTGCTAATCGCAGTTTGGTCGTATCAACTAAGACCTGCCTTGAGACGTAGTTTGAGACTTCTTTATTAACACAGGCCTAATTTTTTTTTTGCAGCGTGAAGACCGAGCAGGTCCCCGGCGGCGCGGACAGCGTGCTGCGTCTCGCTCGCGTCAACGGTACCGACGCCGGCAACTACACGTGCGCGGTGCGTGGCGCGCGGCCCCACACCGTCTCCGTGCACGTGCTCAACGGTAACTAGCGTTGTATCGACCAGGGATACGACACACACAGCTGATACAACTGGCATCTTGAATCAGCCCCCAGTCGTATCAGCTGTGACGGTCCACTGCTACACATAGGCCTCCTCTAAAGTATTTCATTATGTCGCCTATACATACCATTGGGGCTTTTAAACGCCAACGTGTAGACAGTCTATTTGCCTTGCCTTGTCATCGCTCGGCATCGCTCGCCTAGCTGGCCGAGTGAGGGCACGCCGGCAACGTGTGGACGGCTTATTTGCCGCCACTTGTCTACGCGGGCCGTCGCTCGTGACTACTCGCGACCACTCGCCTCACTTTGGATCGGTGTCGGTTTTAGTGTCGCTTAAAAGCATCCACACGTTTGTATAGCCGCCATTGTATAATGTGACATTTATCGCTGTAAAGCCACAGTGTAGGCAGCTCTACAAACGTTCGTCTACATATTTTGCCACTTGTGTGCACTAATTGCCGAATGTGTGGACGGTAGCACTCGCCTTGTACCTATTTGCCGACGCTCGCGTTGGCCTAAGCTCGGCCTATATTATGTGTAGCTGACTTTAGAGGTATACTCGTGTGAGAATACGAGTGGAAAAGCCCCAAGGGGAGATCTCAGACCTCACGATGGTATGCTCGGTCAGGCTGAAGAAGATTTTTTTTGTTAACCTTTGACTGTGTTATGTCCCTTTATGTGTTTAATACAGATATATATTTTTTTATTTCTTTTTTATTTTAAGTTCTGCAGATACTTAGTATGGGGCTAGATTGAAATGGCGTACTGGATTGTGGCGCTAGGCCACAATCCTACCACCAGTACTAGGCAGGATTGTAGCCTGGCGCCACAATCCTGCCTCATACTATCGAAGCTTTCTAAGTTCGGCACTGTACATACATCCGAAAACTAGTACAGTGGGCTTCGGCCTGACCGAGCATACCGCTTCGTGAGGTCGGAGATCTCCCTTTGGGACTTTCACTATTACACCCACATTGGTGACCCCGATGTGAAGCGTCCATAGATATTGTAATTATTTCTGAATGATTATTAATAATTAGTTGATGAGGAGATGCTATTCTTACTCTGGTACCCCACGGACGGTTGTGATGAGTAATTGCTTCCATTGACGGCAACGGTGACAACCAGATATTATGTCTGGTACGCTTCCACGGCTACTATTGTTATAGTTATATGCATTAAGTGCTTGCGCGTACGGGGGACAGATTTGTCTTTGTCGCTCACTATCGTGGCTGTACAGGAAAACTTGCATGTTTTGTAGAGAAGTAGTCTCTATTTGGCGGAAGCTAAGGTCAATAATGGGATGCAGATGGTGAACGCAAAGACAATTTTTTCAACCGTGTGTGCTAGCCATAATGGTGTCAATAAGGTATGACTGCCCAAACAAAGTTCGAAAACAAAAATGTATGTTATTTGGCATAAAGTTCGCTAAATGACAAGCGAATTTGTATGATGATATTCGTATACGATCAGTTGTATTGCCTTAAGCGTGATTTCGACGGGTGCAAAGTAAAATGAGTCATCTACAAAACAGCTACTTTTCAGGAGAGCGCATAATAGGAAAAAATGCTCCCATTTTGTTAATTTATAACCTAATTTATTGAAATTTTCATCATTGCTTAATTATTTATTAATATATCCACATGTATATTTCATTTCTTATATATATGTTTAATTTACGAGATATTGTAGTTGTCTGCATCTACATTGCTCCTAAAATATCTTACTCTGTTGTCAAACAGAGTTAACTACCACTTGGTCGTTTCTACGTGGGAATTTAAGAAAATAGATTCTTAAAAAATACTATTAGTGTAATACATCAGCAAATACGTAAAGTGTAACACTTTATAAGTATTGTTAAATAAATTTAATGTCCGTTTTACATTTTAAAGAGACCAATTTCAGAACATAATTGCACAGATATCTTTTTCTACGTCGTCGATTCGGTGCAAGGTACAGGATTTAGAAGGAGGTTTAATTAAATATTTACTTAGGAGTCATTATTAAGTATTTGTACTTGGCACTTGTGATCGTGCCGGCCGGCGAAGCACATGTCATCTGCCTGATGACTCAATATGACTGCCCGCCGGCCCTCCGCGCGTCCCGCGTATAGGCGACCAGCGGTAGTTATTCGCATCTACGTTGTGTAATTTCACAAAACAGGTGTAGAAGTCTTCTTTTACGTGAGAAAATTGCCAAAAATAAGGTGATATTTTAATTTTTGTTTTTGCTATGTTGCAGAATATGATATTTTAATCTAGTTTCTACTACTAAACACAAAAATGCAGATAACTTTTTTTACTTTGCACCCGTCGATTTATTACTTGCATTAACGGTAAAGACTATACTTGTACGGTTGTGTGCGACCCATATTGTTCTAAGTTGAGCTACTTATAACAATATGCAGTCTACAGTCAAAGGCTTATCTCGTTAGTGATGCACCAGTAAAAAGGCTCTTAAACAAGGGCATAGTCTCGAAAGTATGCGTCAAAGCCTCCGCATTCTACAAAGCAACATTTAAATGAAAGAAATGTATTACAAAACGTGAAATAATATACGAAATCAGCGGAAAATAAAGTGAAAATTGTACGGAAAAATGAGGATGTCAGGTGAAATAACCGTCGCGGGTGTCACCGGACAGACAACGTACAAAAATTCACGCTTTGCCGGGTATGAGTTGCAAAAAGTTTTTGTATGAATTGCGGTTGTATTTTATTTCAGCTGCGAAAATTTAACTAAGCGGGTACATTTAAACAATGTTAATATCACTGAATTTTTTTAACAATTATCACAGTATTTTTTGCGTCAAATAATTATGTAACATCTATGAACGCTTCACACCACGTCAATATAGCCCCGTGATATCCGAAGGACTTTTGTTACAGGAACCAGACAACGGAAATATATTCAAGGTTTTATACACGCGATAAGTTGAAAATTGCAGTACCTTCCACCCTTTCTCTCAATACTGGTCTAAGCTTATGTCATATCCCATATATTTTTCTTTTCAAATTTCATAAGTGATAATAGCGATCTTTAATCATGCCCCAGATTCGACAACTTCCCTGAGCAACAGCCTAAACGCATGGAGCGATAAGTCTATACAGCATTACCAATAACCAAGCGGTAAGATTTCGGAACGTAAACGGAATTTTAAATAATCCCCCTAATCTAAGTTTATAAATCCTAATTAGTATTAGGAACACTAAATACAGAACTAAGCCGAGAAAGGAGAAATTTCAAAGCATTTTCACTTAAGCTTAAGCTAATGAGTTTTTATGAGCTGGTCCATTTTCCGCTACTTTATAACCGTAATCCTAAGACTTTTCTACGTTACTGACTAACATTTTAAATGCAACTAACGTCACACCCAAACCACTGGCTACTTTTAACCCATATTATTATTATCCCAAGATGTTAAAACACAGTCTGTCTTAAACTGACAAAAATATTTTTTGTAATTTTTACATATTATTTATGAATGAATTCCAGAACCGCAATTTTTCTGAAAAAACTGACTATAGTTTGAATTAATTATCTTCAGATAGTATAATAATAATAGCTCACCTCACCGATTTCGATGTCGGTAGCCGATTTCATTGAAACCAGGCCAGCTACGCAGTAGTTATTTTATAGTGTCCAAGTGTGTGCGCAATACACAGAAGCACTCTCTCTTCCTTTTACTCTCATAACCCAGTGGGATGGTAAACCGACACGACTAGCGAGAGAACAGGCGCAGGTCCGACTTTTTACATGCCCATCCGACGCATGGATCATCTTTCTTGTCAGACAATCAGGTGATCAGCCTGAATTGTCCTAACCAAACTTTAAAACAACATTATTTGTTGTTCCAACGCGGGAATCGAACCCACGACCTCCAGGTCGAGAGCGAAGCTCTGAACCACTAGACCACGAAGGCGGTTCAGATAGTATGCCACAAACTCATCTAGATAATGTGATTTTTTATTTTCTTACATAATATAATTAAATATTAGATGTTTTACTCCAAAATGTTAGTGCACCTTAACGCCCCATGCGTTAGGATAATATGGGTTAAACTGGGATAAATTCACAGCTTTCGTGCCAGGTTATTGAAGCCAAAAAGCAGGGTAATGATTTTGGCAGCATATAAACATGTTTTGTTTATTCTGTCGTCAACTTTCTCATTATCTTTATTCTCAGAAAATCAGATCAGTCTGCTTGTTCGTAATAAGTCACAAAAACTAAATTATACTTGTTCCACGCGGTATCGAACTCACTACCTCCGGAATATATCTTGCACTGGACCACAGACCCTATAGTAACATCTGTTAGTCCCTTTAAATAATTAAATCCTCGATCGTACATAAAAGTCCATATTCGCTTACGCATTATACATTTGGAAAACCGAGGTGGAATTTAAAGGGTCGGTTTCTAAAAGGCTAATCAAATCTATGATTTGATTTGCCTTTCATTAACCGGTAAAAAACTATTTCTACTCTAGAGGATGTAAGGAAAAGGAAAAACAAATATTTCGAGTTATACAATATACATTATACATTTCGATTAAAAATAATATAGTGAAATATGTCCATAGCGACAAGTCGTTTACAATAATAGCACGTTATAAATAATATTTGAAATACTATTTTATGAATCTTGTACATTAAAATAAAGAGGAAAAATCTGTTTGGTTGTGTGCATTGATATGCTTCAAAACGACTTGTTCGATTTCAATGACATTGGCACAAATATAGAGTAGACCACGAGATGAAAACAGCCATTACCACTACTTTTGATCCCGAATTAGTACAGTGTTAGTGAAATATTATATTTACACCTGCAAAAGCTAATGTAAAACTCAGGTGTTTTTGCAAAATTCTAAGCGCTGAAATCACTTAAACAAACTAATGCAATTACAGCGTAGGTGTTTTGTAGTTCAATCAACATTCAACATGGCCGCCCGGCAAACACTACAAACTTCCTTCGTTAATGTTCTGTGGTGCGAGTCAGGTGACTGCGATGTACAGTGTGTAAAAAGAGCAGTCACTATAACTTTGAGAAACGATTATACTACCTTTCCCCACTTCGGAAATGTATTTTTTCTATACATCTTTTTTTCTTTTTACCATTTCTTATTTTTTTGTCGCAAAAATAATAATAAATCCAAAAAAAAAATTGTAAAAAAAACATTTCTATAATGAGAAAAGGTAGTATAACCATATCCCAAAGTTATAGTGACTGCTCTTTTTATACCAGTTATAATGTATTATATGGTGTAAATTTTTCACATGGGACATATTTAACTATCGAACGCCTCCGTGGTCTAGTGATTCAGAGCTTCGCTCTCGACCCGGAGGTCATGGGTTCGATTCCTGCGTTGGAACAACAAATAATGTTGTTTTCAAGTACAATGCAGGCTGATCACCAGATGTCTGAAAACAAAGATGATAGTAATAGTGAAGGAAGAGAGAGTCCGTCTGTGTATTGCGCACACACTTGGGCACAATAAGTAAGATTACATCATATGGTGATACAGTTTAGAATTGTGTGAGAAAACGCTCAATAGAGTTCGTCTGTCCTGCTGCTGGTATTTCTAACAATGGACATTTTATTATCCATCATAGCCAGAGAAACGTAACTCCCTGTTAACCATCTCTCCGTAGGCTTTGTAAAAGGCGAGAGGGAATATATTATATGCAGAAATGGCTAACAGCATTTCCGTTGGAAATTGATTGCGTTTCGAGTATAGGCAACTTCCCCTCGTGACTTACTTTGGGTGTGGCTTACGTCCAGCAGTGGCAGTCACAGCGTAAAGTGACTGCCACTGCTGGACGTGGCAGTCACTTTACGCTGTGACTGCTTACGCTTTACGTGTATTCCCACAACATAATATAATATATTGTGGGAATACAAGTGGAAGCCCCAAAATGAGATCTTCGACCGAGCGAGATGATGTTTTCAGTCATGCCGAAGCCCACTAGTTTTCAGATCGATGTAAAGGGCTCCCACACAAAACCGCGAAGTCACATCGCATCGCATATATTTGGGATCGGATCGATGTAAAAGACTCCCACACAAAACCGCGAATTCACATCGCATCGCATATATTTGGGATCGGATCGATGTAAAAGACTCCCACACAAAACCGCGAAGTCACATCGCATCGCATATATTTGGGATCGGATCGATGTAAAAGACTCCCACACAAAACCGCGAAGTCACATCGCATCGCGTATATTTGGGATCGGATCGATGTAAAAGACTCCCACACAAAACCGCGAATTCACATCGCATCGCATATATTTGGGATCGGATCGATGTAAAAGACTCCCACACAAAACCGCGAAGTCACATCGCATCGCATATATTTGGGATCGGATCGATGTAAAAGACTCCCACACAAAACCGCGAAGTCACATCGCATCGCATATATTTGGGATCGGATCGATGTAAAAGACTCCCACACAAAACCGCGAAGTCACATCGCATCGCATATATTTGGGATCGGATCGATGTAAAAGACTCCCACACAAAACCGCGAATTCACATCGCATCGCGTATATTTGGGATCGGATCGATGTAAAAGACTCCCACACAAAACCGCGAAGTCACATCGCATCGCATATATTTGGGATCGGATCGATGTAAAAGACTCCCACACAAAACCGCGAAGTCACATCGCATCGCGTATATTTGGGATCGGATCGATGTAAAAGACTCCCACACAAAACCGCGAATTCACATCGCATCGCATATATTTGGGATCGGATCGATGTAAAAGACTCCCACACAAAACCGCGAAGTCACATCGCATCGCATATATTTGGGATCGGATCGATGTAAAAGACTCCCACACAAAACCGCGAAGTCACATCGCATCGCATATATTTGGGATCGGATCGATGTAAAAGACTCCCACACAAAACCGCGAAGTCACATCGCATCGCATATATTTGGGATCGGATCGATGTAAAAGACTCCCACACAAAACCGCGAATTCACATCGCATCGCGTATATTTGGGATCGGATCGATGTAAAAGACTCCCACACAAAACCGCGAAGTCACATCGCATCGCATATATTTGGGATCGGATCGATGTAAAAGACTCCCACACAAAACCGCGAAGTCACATCGCATCGCGTATATTTGGGATTGGATCGATGTAAAAGACTCCCACACAAAACCGCGAATTCACATCGCATCGCATATATTTGGGATCGGATCGATGTAAAAGACTCCCACACAAAACCGCGAAGTCACATCGCATCGCATATATTTGGGATCGGATCGATGTAAAAGACTCCCACACAAAACCGCGAAGTCACATCGCATCGCATATATTTGGGATCGATGTTAAATGAGTGTAAAGATAACAGATGCGGGATTGTATCGCATCGCATCGTGGATTTGTGTGGGAGCCCTTATGATATATTTAAGTCAAGTGTAAGCTAATACCCGCCCCTTGTTCCAGAAGAAAGCCTCGCGGAGCTGCACGCGGGCGGCGCCTCCCTCACCCCCTCGTCGATCACGCTGGCGGTGGTCATCATCAACCCGCTGCTCTCCGCCGTGGTCATAATCGCCCACGCAGCGGACACGCTCGTGTCCGTGCTGCCCACGTGATGTATATACTGTTTTAAATTATAATAGTCACATGAAATAAAGTTTTATTAATTATGGGTTTGTTTTATTCTATTATCCTATTCATCAGCCTCGTAAATACTAACCCACGAGGTAAGTAATACAATAGCAACCGACACCAAATCCTACCGATTCAATTAAACTTGTTTAACACAGAAGTTTATAGTGCCCAAATAAGAAATGTTTCGTTTTCTTTACACACAATGGGACAGATGGCCGATAGAACTGGAGATATATTATATGATGTATCAGTCATATCTACTATATCTACTCTATCTACTTGTCATGTCAGTTGTTACAAAATCTACAGTCCTCTACAAAGTTACAAAGTTAGGGCCTTATCATACTAGCGGTTCGAATGCGGTTGCGGAGCGGAGCTGGCGCGCGGCGAATGCGTTTCGAACACGCCGCGGCTGCGCAGCGGATCCGTTGCGGACGCGCGGCAGATTTGCAACGTTTTCATCGCGTATTTGTAGCGGGTTAACGACGTCAGTCAGTAACAAAATGGATTCCGACGAGGAATCTCTGCTATTAGTTTTGTTACATCGAAGACGCCACAGAAGAAAACGAAAACATCAAAGGGTTTGGGAGGATTGGTATCAATTAATCAAAAGCAAGAGAGCGACTACTGTGTGTTGTTTTGCAAATGAATAAAAAATAATACAAATCTCAATCAAATCCATTTGAACGAGACTGTACAAAATGGAGTCCACGTTGCTATTTGCAGCGGATACGTTGAGCGTCCGCGGCGTATTCATTACGCGTCCGCATCGCATTGGCCGCGCGCCCGCTCCGCTCCGCAACCGCTCCCAAACCGCTAGTATTATAAGGCCCTAACTATGCGGGCTACGGCGTAGATTGCTACGATCGGCGTAGAACGAGCTACGGCGCCGTCTAAGGCGTATATAGGCAGGCTTTTACATTTTAATGTTTTGGCAAAACCGTACTTTTGAGTTAAAATCCGTACCTTTTTACAGAACCAGTCGTACTTTTTTGGAAAATCCTACTGGCAACACTGATTATGTTTTCTGTATAATGTTTCGAAAAGAGCAGAAGACATGACTTTCTTGAACACTTCATGTTATTCAAATGAATATTTACAACAAAACATTGTATTCTAACTTGAACTTCTTCGTTAGCCAGTTAGCGTGACATGTAATATTCAGCGCGCCGACAGCACTCCCGCGAGATGATACGTTCAAACAAACCACTTCGCAGGCTCCAAATTGTATCTTTTAATGTTATTTTGTAAGAGGTGAGTTTTTTTTATATTTAAAATACGTTCAAATACGTAGACGGTAATTGTTCCTGCTAGCCCCGCAGATATTCTGTAATTGGTTTTACTAAACCTTATGATGGATAGCGTCAATAATAAATATTAAATTTAACCTCTTTATTAATTTATACTTTAGTCAAGCGTCACACGTCTTTCGTCCTCCACATTTCCGCCATTTCCCTCCCGTCTCGCTCACACATACATCCTATCCCTTTCACTCATTACGCTCCTTTTTCCCTACACTTATATTATAGAAAATATTCTCAGCAAGAAAAATGTGCGCTTGCGTGTGCTCATTAACTACCGGCATTCTTGAGCAAACTTGGTGCAGCCTTTTGTAGTTTTATAGGACAATTAAAAGTTCTACTGAATCGCGATAACATCTGTGTTACGGTATAGAATTGGACAAAGAATTATATTTGAAGTATTTTCAATTATTGAGGTCATAATAGTAAAACATTCGTATAAGTATAATCATTACGAAATCCTTCCTTTATTCTTAAAATGGTAAAAGACAATTAAAGACATGAATGTATAAATAAAGGTATGTAGCAAAATACTGATATCGAGAAAATTGAGTTCAAACTGTCACTTAGATATTTTAGAATATGTCGTAACGTATTAAGAACATTAATCTAAGAACCGTCTCTAGAATCAAGATATAAATAATAATATATATGTTACATCATATCCTAAAATGTTTGAGTGACAGTTTAAACTCAATTTTCTGGATAATTTTTTTTTGCGAAATATACCTTAATCCAATTCACGTCTTCAATTATCTTAATTGAAAATTGACCTTAAAAAAATGCTTGACGTTTTTATTTTGAATACAATATTTTTTATTCGTTTGTCTGAGCCGTTGGAACGTAGAGCTAGAGTGAAATTTTCCGTCGATATTAATTACAACAAATACTTGAAACATAAAAAAAAGTATTAAGAGAGGATCCTATAAAAGAAACGCATTTTTCTGTTTTGTACGGAATCGGTCGTACGAGAGTCCAACTAGCGGTTTTTTGTTACGTTGTAAATGTAATTACTTATAAGTGCTATTAGACAGCGGTTTTCTATGAGGCCTTGGTACCGTACGGCTTATGCATCAAAAGTCCCCATAGTAAATTTTAATAGTTTTAAAAGTATTTATTATAAAACATACCGTTCAAATTTTACCATAATAATATTCTCATACAATAGAAACGAATAACTTTTGTGCTTTTGCGACGTAATGTGGCACACGCAATAATATTTCAACACTTTTAACCTTTTCAAATATATTTTACTCTTTTCGGAATGATAATAAAACACGATTAAAATCTTAGCAAGAATAATGCTAGAATTAAAGCGGATACTTTAGCGGATTTGAGTTCTAAAAATGCTCCAGAAACATTTCATTTTCTATTCTAAAGGAAAAATCAAACGGCATTATTGTATTAAGACAAAGGAGCGATTGCAGCGAATGTTTTCGAATGAAACTTAAGAAAGTGTTTCGAAGAAAAGCTAAAACAATTGCTTAAGTGTCTACAATTATTTTTATTATCATCGAAAATGTTCAACTAAATTACGTAGCGTAATACCAAAAAAAAACAGAACCATTTTAGGATCACTTTGTTGTCCTGTCTGTCTCTGGATCCTTTTTATCTAGAATGCGTAAAGGTATAAGCTGAAATTTATATTAAATACAAAGGTCTACTGTCCCTAGAGTAAACTCATATTAATATACCTTTAAGCATAGAAACAGTTTGTGATGAACCGTCTAAACCTTCCCGGGACTTCCACAAATATTTCAAGACTAAAAATAGCCGAATCGGTTCAGCCGTTTTTGAGTGTTAGCGAGACTAACGAACAGTAATTCATTTTTATATAAATATATAGCTAGGTCACATATCTATTTATATACCCACTTCGTTGAGCATAGAAACCGTTTAAGCCTTCCCTGGACTTCCACGAACATATTCAGAGTTTTAGCGAGACTAACGAACAGCAATTCATTTTCATATAAGAATAGCATATTTACAGCTAAATTAAACATATGTTTTCTTGATATAATAAAAAAAAAATAGTGAAAATAAACATGTATTTATCGTCCACTCAGCTTAGTTGAAAATTAAACTAAATTAAATAAATATTCACCACCAAGGGGCACAGCACCGCGATTTTAAATTTGATCTGTCTTGCACTGACGCGGAACCCGCATTCATAAGTTGTATTTCTCCTATGCTAGCCTCACTTGTTGTGTGTGTAAACGATACGAAATTAAATTTGCTCGTGTTGGATTCCCGGTAAACTGAATTAAACCGTCAAATAAGATCTGTAATCCAATAGAAGTTGTAAATATTGTTATGTAAAAATAAGTAAAAACTTGATAAGGTACAAAGATTTGTTTTATTTACATATTACAATAAAAAAATTTTGATGGGTTTCATAAATACGAAAAGAGTGTTGTCTGTCATCACCGTATGGTGATGATTTTAGAAATATTATAATATAAGCCTATGGAAGCTTCACACCACGTCGAACTGGCCCCGTGCTAACTATCCGAAGAACTTGTGTTACAGACATGACAACGGAAATATATTTAATACTTTTATATACCTAATACATATTACATTACTAGCTGACCCGTGCCCACTTCGTTGAGCATACAAACCGTTCAAACCTTCCCTGGACTTCCACCAATATTTTAAGACCAAAAATAACAATATCGGTTCAGTCGTTCTTGAGTTTTGCGCTTACCAACACATTTTGCGATCAATTTTATATTTATAGATACACAACTTTAACACGCATCCATGAAAACATTTTGTTCCTTCGACGGTTTTCGAACTCGTGACCTCCAGCTTAAGCATTAAACGCTCAACCACTGCGTTGCAAAGGTCGTACAGAGTGAGTTAATAAAAATTATAGCAAGTACATCTCTTATTATCCCCAAGCCTGTACATAAGAGTAGTATTAAAAGTAAATAGGTATCAGTTTCTTGTGTTCTTTCTTATGATCAGAACACAAGAACTGCCCGCAGACTCATTTTATTGTAGTTATTTAAACTACAAATAGTTTGAACAACTACAACAAGTAAATCACCTGTCGCACCAGTCCTCGGGTGACCTTTTTTGTCCCCAGCGTCCGCGTGTCAGGGACAAAAAAGGTGAACCGCAACACATCATGGGTCATGTATGTGTATTAAATTTGTGTATAATATAATAAAAATCTTAAATATTATGTGTATAGTATAAAAGTATTGAATATATTTCCGTTGTCTGGTACCTATAACACAAGTTCTTCGGATACTTAGCACGGGGCCAGACTGATGCCGCTTGAAGCGTCCATAAATATAATTATTATTAGGACCTACTTTTTACATGCCCATCCGTCACATGGATCATCTTTCTTGTTAAACAATCGGTGATCAGATTGTCCTAACCAAACTAGTAAACACAATTTTTTGTTGTTCCAACGCGGAATTGAATTCACGGTCGAGAGCGAAGCTGAACCACTAGACCACGGAGGCGATATCTACAAAATCATACTTAATTTTACTGAGAACTAGCTAAGTCAGGCAAGGAAAAATATGTAAATATTTTTATTGATAAGGACTAATAAAAAACCAGATAGTTTTTAGTTTTAGTTCAAAACACGCATGAAATTGTTACAGTAAGTAAAGCAGTCAAATAATCGGATCAGTACAATTGAACGATTATCACTAGTTTCATCCATGGCTAGAGCGGAAAATTGAGGCTTAAATCCAACTCAAATCGGCATTACCAGTGCCGAGTACTCGTGATCAATGGGTTTTTAAACTGGATTTGGCTTCTATATTTTTGGATGGTTGGTGATTTCTATGGACTGTATTGTGTACAGCTGGTGATCAACTAGTATTAACGAAATAGGTAAAATATATTAATTTTGGCACCTCATATAAATCTATATTAAAACTAATATTATAAAGCGGAAGAGTTTGTTTGTTTTTTTGTTTGTGTTTGTTTGTTTAAACGCGCTAATCTCAGGAACTACTGGTCCCGATTTGAAAAATTATTGTTTTTGTTGGATAGTCCATTTATAGAGGAAGGCTTTAAGCTATATAACATTACGTTGTGACCAATAGGAGCGAAGCGTCAGTGAGAAATGTTGCAAAAACGGGAAAAATTATTTGTCAAAAAAAAATTCAAACGTCTAAAATTACCACCACTAGTCTATACACACGAACGCACTGGTGGTTGACCTTAGCCCTAATCAGGATTAAAACACATCTATTTTCTGACTTTTATGGAGATCTTTAATCGTGATTTGTCGCGTTACGGTAAGTAATTTATATGAGATGCCAAAACAAAAAATGCTCTACGCGTCCTTCTCTTCACACTATATTCAACTTGATATATGAACCATGAACCACCCTGTGTATAATTATATTACATTTAGAGCAAACATTAGGTGCTTTCAAACGCGAGCTTTAAGAACCAGGAATTCTGTACAGACAGTGTACTCTGTACATACTCAAGGGCGCCGCGCTTTGTCTATATCCAAAAACGCGCATCAGCATAGCGCGCGTCAAGGTTTCTTCCTAATGTGTACCAGCTCTTACTATAAGCAATTGTTTTTCTAGTAAGTACACGCATTGTTCTTAATCTGAGTGCAAGGCGATGTCGTTACGATAAATAAATCGCAGCGAAATCGTGGCGTTCTCACTGTGAGCTCTCGCATGCTCGCATCGTCTAGAAAATGCAAATGCGAATTTGCTCTTAGACGACAGAAAAGTTTAAAATTAAAACTTATATTATGCAAAATAATTATCGTCAAACTTCGACCATAGCGACCTCTAAGATATTAAATATTAATAATAATAATAATAAAACCTTTATTTGGACATTTTAGACAACACATTCTCAGATACATAATTGTAATGCAAAATAAGACACCAGATAACAAAATAAAACAAACAATGAAAATGGATAGTTGGAACGAATTATGTAAAGTTAGTAATATATGCGTCTATTATTAATCGACTTAAAAAAATGGAGGAGGTTAAAATTCGGCCTTAATTGTGCCATGAATTTAAACAAAACCTTTGCTTCCGCATCATTCGGTTGCGTCAAAATTTTATGAAATGTGCCTATATCAGTTCTATTCAAATTCATGGCACTCAGTAGATTATGACGCGCTGGCTCATATCTGACACACTCCATCAATAGATGATATAAACCTTCAACAACTCCACATTCCTCACAATTGGGCAACTTTTTTCATCATGAAGGCAAATTTTTTACACAGTATGTGTCCAGATCTGAGCCTGTGCGCAGTTACAACTAACTTACGGCTAAAATTACACTTCATTATCCAGGGTACACGAAGAGGTTGAATTTTCGACGTTATCGACACTCAAGGGAATCAAACCTATTATTTATTAAAGGTACTTCCCGTGAATTTAGAATCTGGAAGTTTAGTACGAAGTCTTATAGTAGAGTTATAGAAATAGTTGCGAAAATCGTAAATATTTTGTTTATTATTAAAATATTTTTAATTTCACTACCGTCTTCCTCATAAACGCTTAACGCGAGCGAGGTTTATAACGGGTGTAAAAAGAACAGTCACTTTAACTTTTCAATATGATTATATTCTCATTTTAGCATTGTATTTTTATTTTATATTTTTGTAAAAATTTTTTTTTTGCTTTTTCGTTATTCTTGCTTAATAAGAAATGGTGAAAAGTGACAATATATATTTTTTTATATATTTCCAAAAAGAGGAACGGTAGTATAATCGTATATCAAAGTTATAGTGACTGTTATTTTTACACACGGTATACTAAATACTCAGGTCTATAATACTTTTAAGCTGTAACAAAGTCTAAATTCTATGTCCACGCTTTACTTACACATGCAAGTTTATACGCCCTCACTGCGTGAGTCAAACTCGCTCTTTTCCGGTTTTTACGAACGTATCGTACCAGGCTACCATAAATGGCATAGAAGCTAAACGCACGCAATTCGTCTGTCTGTACAAGGTCTAGGCGGGATCAAATGACACAATAGACAGATTTGGCCTAGCATAATCCTTGTCCTAGTTCTCATTATCTTTCAGCGTCTGTGCCGTCACACACTCAGTTCAAAAACGGGCCGGTGTCTGAAACGCTATTCAAATGCATGATCAACTAACACCGCATTCAAATTAACAACGCTGAAGGAGGAACATTATCAGAGAGAAAGAAAGGGAAGAAAAGAAGAAAGAAAGAAAGAAGGAAAGAAGGAAAAATATACATAATTACATCACGCTCGCACTTGCAAGGCTGGTTAAAATTCCACAAAAATGGTTAATTCACCAAAGACACCGATTAGTTAACATAATATTTGAATCAACCTTATCTAAGGAATTTTAACCAGTCCAGGCCGGTTTCTAAAACGCCATTCAAATGTATGATCAACTAACGTGGCTATCAAATTAACAATCTATATTGAACGCTGATTGGTGGAAGCTAAACGCTTTTAATCGCATAACAGAAGCCCGCTTACTATTGCAAACCCATTATTTCCCGGTTTCTGAAACAATATTAAAATGTATGATCAACTAACATGGTTTTCAAATTAACAACCTATATTGAACGCTGATTAGTGGAAATTATCAGAGAGAAAGGAAGGGACAGCTTTTATTATTACATCACGCTGTACTTGCAAAGCCGGTTAAATTCTTCAGATAAAGTTAATTCACCAAAGACATCGATTAGTTAACATACAATTTAAATCAACCTTATCTAAGGAATTTTAAGCCAGCATTGCAAGTGCGAGAGTGATGTTATTATAAAATGTCTGTCCCTTCTTTTCTCTCTGACAAATGTTCCGCCAATCGGCGTTTAATATGGGTTGTTAATTTGAATGCCATGTTAGTTGATCATACATTTGAATAGATTTTCTGAAACCGGGGAATAATGGGTTTGCAGTAGTAAGGGGGCTTCTGTCAGGCGATTAAAAGCATTTAGCTTTCGGTTTCAATAAGAAGTGGGGGTTAAGCTGGAGCAATTGCTATCTGCGTATTCGTAATTTTAGGTCACGTCAATTGTATAAATCGGAAGGATGACCTCTGTGGCTGAGCACGTTGAGAGGGCGGTACCGGTTTCGAATCCCGTCGAAGAAACAAAATGAAGAAAGTGTATTAAATTTGTGTATGTAATAAAAATCTTAAATATGTGTATAGCATAAAAGTAGTCGAACGAAAAAAAATTTTTTTTAAACGTGGGAATCGAACCCCTCCCAAACCACTGGACCACAAACGTCAACGTTACTTAATACATGTCATCACCACACAAAAGGTAATACGTAAAGAGAACTTATCCCAACATGATGGATACTTTACGCGCCCACAAGGAAATTTGATAATAAAATTACTTTTCTCACGCTATTCTCAACGGTTTTTTCCAGGCTCGAGCGCTGAGCACCTTCTAATGGATTAGGCATCACGCCTGACTTAGAAATTTAGTTTTGACACGAATACGACAAAGCCTAAATTAAGGGTCATGATTTTGGCAGTATATTTCTGTGTTCTTATTTACTGTGACTATCTATATTTAACCGTAGCGCCTAAAGTACTAATTCGATTTAATAAAAGGTGTTATAATGATAGCTTACTTGTTTCAAATTTGGAGCTAATTTGAAACAACTAAGGCAATACACACACATTACCGCGCACCGCTGCGGCGCCGTATCAGCGGATCCAATAGAGGCCAATGATATATAATAATATAAAATCAGCGTCACCGCCTACCGCGGCGGTGCGCGGTGTCGAGTGTGAATCGTCTAACGCTTGGCATCTACAATCTTTATCAAAACTTAACCGATTTATGATTTTTTTCATTATAAACTACAATAAGGCTTGAGCTATGTTCCTGTTTGGATTTTACTGTAGTACTCAAATTTTTTCCTGGACGTTTAAGCACAGCCGTAAATCTGGCCATGTTTTTTAGGTTCTTGAACGTCAATATCTCTTTTGATAATTATTATTTATTTATGAAAAAAGGAAAAAAGGGACGTACTAATTAACATAGATACTCAGAAAAAAAATACTCTAGTGGCATTATTCAGCAAGGAAACAGGCATAACGTAGACCTCAAATTTCGGTGGATAAACGGCCGTTGTGTTTCCTCGTAAGATCCATGCAGTCATATACAAGGTGTAAAATAAATGAGTAATAATAATAATATAATATATATAGACGCTTCACACCACGTCAATCTGGCCCTGTGCTAAGTATCCGAAGAACTTGTGTTACAGGTCCAGACAACGGAAATATATATTTAATACTTTTATACTATACACATATTTAAGATTTTTATTAATTTAATACACAAAGGAGAAAGCCCACTCTGCATAGTGTCTCAGGCCCAATGTGGACATCAAAAAATCGCATTAAAAATGAGTGTTCTAAAATGTTAATAGTATTAGATATCTGAGAAAAAAACTTAAAATGCCGCCATTATTGTAGAAATATATATTTTTTTACTTTTTGTTTATTTTATTTTCAAGGCCTTTTCCGATTTTTAAATAATTTATAATAGTAAGATATAATAAGATAGCCCTTGTTGTAGTGCAAGACTTTCAGTTATTGCTACCCAGCAATTGTGGCAAACAAGATTATCGCCTGACACCTAAAACATATTAACAATTTTCAACCGTAAAAGATTTAACGATTAAACCATAATGAAAGAAATAATAGAAACATTTTATTATAATATTATGATTACCTGCTGCCTTGGAACCCACTGCTGTATGACACTTAATTCTTCGGGCTCTAAAATACGGTTCTCGGTAACATTATTACCACAACATATACAATGTTCTTCAGACATTTTGGTATGCACAATCAAATAGCGTAATCCTTTAATCCAGGGCTAAGTAATCGTAGAAGGAGAGAACAAAACTAGTAAAACAATGCCAAAGTCGTAAGTGAAAAGCCGAAACAAGTTCAGGCGAGAAAGAGTGAAAAAAATCGAAAACAAAACAAAACGCATCTTTGAGCAACAAGCGAACGGTCGAGATCATTCGTTTGAAAAATGACATTTCAGTCATCAGTGTTGCCGCTTGTCGCAAAAAAATGGAATCGATAAATCGATTACGTAAAAAATAATCGATATAATATGACTTTTTATTAATCTTTATCGTTTATAGTAACAAACGTATACATTGGTTTTAAGATAAATGTTTTTTTTGATTAATTCTTTACCGAATTACCAACAGTGACCCGTTATTTGTATTTTACATGAGTTTATTTTATTTGTTTATAAATCGATATTCAGATTGATTGATTAGTGTTTTATCATCGGGTAACATTTCACCTCAACGTTCTACTTAGGTTCCAATTAATCCAATAAAATTCCTTTTTTTATTGGATTATACTGGCGGTTATTTGAATGTTATCAAAAATCATGTCTCTTTATGGTACATTTCTGGAGAAATTAAGTCTTCTTATGACGGCTGTCCGCTCTGGGCCTGAAATGGGCTTTCTCCTTTAATACACACATCCATGACCCAGGAACATTGAAAACTTTTTGTTCCCTCGGCGGGATTCGAACCCGCAACCTCTCGGTCGAGCACCAACGCGCTGAACCACTGCGCTACGGAGGTCGTCAAAATAAATGAGTGATAATGCTTTAGGGTGCGTGAATATGAATGTCCATTTGTTTGTTACGTTTTCACGTAAAAATTTAAAATTACTTAGCAGATAATCATGTAACTTTGTACACATACTTTTGGAGGTATTAGAAGTAATATAGTATAATTTTTAAGCTAGTAAAATATCCGGAAGTAACCAAAGTCCAAAGGTCATTGGTGAAATGACATAATATATGATCTGATAGGCACATAAATAAGACATACAGTCATTTATTACAGTTAGGTATAATTTATAGAGCTTAGCGAACAAACAACAAACACGTTACTGTTGTTTCAACGTTCATAATTATTATTTACAGGAAAAGAATGTAAATATAACGTTTATTTGTTTTATCGACTATTTTTTAAGTATTCTTTAAACAAAATTAAATTTATTTTCATAAAAAATGTTGATGTTTATTGTATTACGATTTCTGAACGTCAAAAAATAATGCTAATCACTCGCTGTTGTGTTTTAAAAATGGCTTCGGCCGCCATAATATAGCGATCAAAACGCTATAATATGGCGGCAATCATATGAAATTATAGCTTAAAATAGCTACTACCCATTAAAATCTATAAAATATTTTATTAACAACAAGAAAACGGTAATTTGAAATCTAAAAATACCAACTGCGTTTCTGTGTGATAAAAAAAACACAAACATTTTAATTTGGCGCCAAAAATCCGCCATTTTGTTTTTTTAATTTTAATATTATGTCTCTCTGATGACAACTTTACATCTAAAAGCCATGGAGCCGTTCAATCAAACATACTTACATACTCTCGATAAACATAACTCTCTTTTCGCGAAGATTACTTACTTTATGTATAGCTGAACGTATTAACAGCTTTGAGGCATGAAAGATTTATTAGTCTTAGGGACGACTTGTAGTACACAGTAAATACTAGGCACAGATACAGGGCGAATGACCTTTTCTTCGTCGAGTATAACTTTTGTTCTCTTTCGAAGAATTTTATTGCTTGTACAAAAATAACTCGTTTAATTATAGTGTTTATCGTGCTCCGCTTCAATTTGTGTATTTAATAAGTGCTATAATAGTCTTATTAGGTATTTGGTACTATAGTTCATGTAGATGTTGTCTCGTCTAGTAGACGTTCAAAATTTTTATGCTGATGTTAACCAAAAAGTGTGCTAAAACCATTCTTTTATCGGCTCTAAATCTCCAACTTTGTCCAAACTTAAAAATATCACTTTCATAGTTTAGTTGAGAGCAGATCAATTGCATCTTTTATTGTATGCTTTTGTTATAGTAGTAATAAAATGATAATGCCTTCCACATTGATTTCTATGACGGTGGTTTCATTGAAACCAAGCAAGCTACGCAGGTGTTATTTTATAGTGCTCGCTACGGCCGGTTTACCCACTAAACCACTTGAGGATTGCCATCAGCCGCTACGTTGAGAGGAGTGCCCTGGATCTATCAAACACAGGCCACGCCTCCCACGATCGGGCGGTCTACCTCATATTAAGACCAGACTTCCATCACAATAAGAGAGTCCGGCGAACCAAATCAACCTACTGTAACATCTGATAAGTCCACATTCTACTCCTGGTATAAAATTGAAGAACTATCTATGAATACTGCATAGTATTTATATACACTTCAGTATTTATAGGTATAAATACAACATAGTATTTATAGATACTTCACTTTAACGACAAGCAGCGAGTGACTTGTCGCCTCGTAATTTACAGTCGTAAGAAATTTTACGTTTCATTTTCACGTTAACAGTAATAACATTTATGCAAAATAAACCTACCGTACTAACGACGTTGTAAATTGTGCCATGGACGTAGTATAGGGAAGTGACATCCATGTACCGACCAGTACCTGTGACTTTTTCGTGTGAAATTGTGAAATAGAACCTCCGATTTTGAAGCTTCTTCTTTAGTGTTCTACTTTTATTGATCTTATTGTAAAGATATATTTTATAGTCTTCATCGTCAAATAGGCTGTCTATAACAAAATTTTTAAATCTGACATGTTGTTTGTAATATTAGGGAACAAACAAATGAACTCTTAAATTTTAGTAAAAGGCCGTATTTTTGGCACACTATGGAACACAAAAGGTACACTTAAGGGTGGTGACTAGTATAAACTAAAAATACACTCGTATTTTTAGTGTATATGACTTAAAAATCACAACATGGCCGTTACAAATTAAGCCACAACCTATAAACTTAACTCTTAAGTTGCGATTATCTATGATGGTTGACCACAAAGTGGCAGTAGGCATTCTTGCTAAGTCTGGGACTAAATATATTCTGGAAGCGATAGAGTTGAAATTTGAATCGACGCTAGTGCGTTTGATTTTCAACTCTATTGAAGTTTTTCGAGACCAAAAACAATTATTGTGTCCATTTCTATGTTCTAATTTGTATCTGTGCTAAATTTCATATTTCATCACAGTTATTTATGAGCCAATGAAAATTAAAACTCTAATCTCTGTTTTTTGAACATAAATGTAGAACTGTCCGTGTTTCAACTATGTACTTTATATAGCATGCAACATCCCTAGATTGTACGTCAATTTGCATAAAAATAAAGTCTCGTTCCAACATATTGGCCCCAATATGCCTCGTATTCTGCCCCCAACGGGCTCGGAAGCCCCCAATATGCAGTACGCTGTACTAAAGGATCAGTTAAGTCTCGCGGCTAGCTGAGACAATACAAATACAATGGGATGTTTGTGCACTGCGGGCTTCGAACGCGCGTTTCAGACCAAATAAAGCAGTGAAAATTGATTAAACAAAAACTGGCTGTTTTATGTTTGTTGTTAGGCTGACTGAGCTTAAACCAAATAAAAAAATATACAGCTTTGTCATACAAAAACTGAAGGCAGTTTTTATGTTTGTAGTACAAGCACTACTCGTAACTCGAAAGGTCGCTTTACAAGGTAAGGTGTAATTACATTTCTGTGCGTGCTTAGTATCTATGGCGAGAGGTAGACACATCTTGCTCTAGTTATAATATTATTATATTATATTATAAAACATATTATATAGGCTGCTAAACCTTACATTTATGTGAAAAAAGCCTATGTAGTAATCCAGCATGTAAACTACTGTCACACGCAATTTAATCAAAATGCGTTCAGTAGTTTTTGCGTGAAAGAGTATTAAACATACATACACTTACAAACTTCCGCATTTATAATATTATTAGATTCACATATATGAACAGCAACAGCGCTTAATTTAAGTGTATTGGAGTGGAGATTTCGAGCATAGTGATCGGCCAATTCGGGCACCGCATGCTCCTCTCCGCCCCGCTCCGTGTCAGTGGAAACGCAGCCTCATAATCGAGTCCAGCAGTGCTATTCTCTAAGAATGAAGAAAAAAATGAGGAGCCAAATGAGCGGCCAATTCGGACACCGGAAGGTGTCCGAATTGGCCGATCACTATGCTCGAAATCTCCGCTTTCCACGGAAACAGCACGAGCATAGTGATTGGTCAATTTGGCCACCGCTAAGCTCCTCTCCGCCCCGCTCTGCGTCAGTGGAAACGCAGCCTGAGATATGTATTATCTCACGAGAGAATACATATCTCATAATCAATTGTGGCACCGCAGTGCGCGCGGGCGCCACAGAGCGACATTTTCATAAGCCCGCATGTAATCACGGCCCGCGGTAAAAGCTGTGCAATATGGAACATAAATCCGCCCACTCACGGTATTGGAACTGCAGCGAATAGGTCTACACACTAGACCTAAGAAACAGGTAGAAGTGGCATATAGATCTATTCTTAAAAATATGGTTGTCTAAAAAGTCGGTTTATGAACGATATTTTATGTGCTAGCACAAACAGTTTTCGTGTAGTTTTTGTGTTTCATATGTCTTACTTTAAAAACATTACCGGCCGGTGGAACGCTAATCAAATGTATGATCAACTAACATGGTTGAACGAAGATAAAACATTTATGAGAGAGAAAGAAAGGGACATATTTTGAATTGAATTAACCTTGTCTGTGGATTTTTAACCAGCCTTGTGCGAGCGTGATGTCATTATAAATGTGTCTTTTTTTACGACCTCCGTAGCGCAGTGGTTCAGCGTATTGGTGCTCGAGCGAGAGGTTGCAGGTTTGAATCCCGCCGAGAGAACAAAAAAAAGGTTTTCAATGTTCCTGTGTCAAGGATGTGTATTAAATTCGTGTATATTCATAATAAAAATCTTAAATATGTGTATAGTATAAAAGTATTAAATATATTTCCTTTTGACGTGGTGTGAAGCGTCCACAGATATTATAATTAATATTCACATTAGCATAAAGTTATATTAGCGCAATGAATTTTCTCCAGCTTAAGACGTGAATCGTCTTAACTTTACGTAGAAGCCACATCTGTAAGGTTCTACATGACTAATACTAAAGTAAATCCGAACTATCGAAGCTGAATTAATTGTGACTGTTTGTCGACTTGTCTGTACCTACACGTGGGCTCCTTATTTTACTGTTTGTATTTATTTAACATTGCCTATGTGATTTCTGTGCTATTTAGTTTGATACAAACCATATGCTCACGGCCTTACTTGGCTTTTATTTATTCAATATTTCTGTGTAGTGTTGCAAATTAAATAACCCGCAAGTTTTGAATTCAAGAGTGATAATTTAGTACATTTTACATTCCTTAAAAGAGATCTTGTTACCTAATTTTGGTGTTAAAAGATCTTAATTATCTTATATATCTTAGACTAGCTAACCCGTGCCCACTTCGTTGAGCATAAAAGAAAATAAAAAAACCGTTTAAACATTCCCTGGACTTCGACGAATATTTCAAGACCAAACATAGCCGAATCGGTTCAGCCATTCCCGAGCTTTAGCGAGACTAACGAACAGCAATTTTTATATAGCCTATGTTACTCAGTGATAATGTAGCATTCTAATGAAAAAATAATTATTACAATCGGTCCAGTACTTTTTGAGTTAATTCGTTACATACAAAAATACAAATCTTTCCTCTTTATAATCTTAATGTAGATAAGGCCGGCTCATTATGATACTTAATGTATACTTAATAAATAAAGAATATAATCTTTTTGCTGAGCTAGTTAAATAATGCGATTTTTAAAGCATCGATTTCACTCATTACTGGTGGAAATACACCCTTATAACAATATAATGCCTCCCACACTGATTTCGATGATGGTGCTACGCAGGAGTTATTTTATAGTGCCCAAGTGTGTGCGCAATTCACAGAAGCACTCTATCTTCCTTCACTGTACACGGCCCTCGACCCGAAGGTCGTGGGTACGATCCCCACGTTCAAACAACAAAAATTTTTGTTTTCAAGTTTGATTAGGATGCAGGCTGATTATTACCTGATTGTCTGACAAGAAAGATGATCCATGCGTCGGATGGCCATGTAAAAAGTCGGCTCTGCACCTGATCTCCCGCCAGACGTGTTAGTTATCCGTCCCACTGGGTTATAGAATACAGGAAGAGAGAGTGCTTATGTGTATTGCGCACACACTTCGACACTATAAAATAACTCCTTCGTTTGGTTTTTCATATTACAACGACATGTTATTCTGAATAGATCCACCCTAGTTTGGTTGTCTGAAAGTGACATTCGGAAGCAAGTCAAGTGTCACAGTGACCGCTGACTGGCTGTCAATAAATGATCGTAATACGAAAATTCCAGGCAGCCATGTTGTATGGCGTAGACTGGCTGGAATTAAGACCCTATAATAGGCCCCCTGGTTTTAATGAAACCAGCCACTGTGACTGAAATCGGTGTGGAAGGCATTACTATTCGTTAGCGAGTTTTAGTTGTGTAATACTGATTGTGTTGAGCAAATACGTGTCTGTACATTGTACAAACTAGCTTCATTAGAATTATTGTACAGTGGAGCTGCAGTACAGGTGTAGGTAATTTCATTCTGAAATTAGTTGACTAAACTATAATCCTTTATCTTAATCCTGATACCGTGCGGATTCATAATACTTCGAATATCATTTTAACAAATAACATTTTAATCTATTGAAATATAATAATAATATCTATGGACGCTTCACACCACGCCAATCTGGTTCCGTGCTAACTATCCGAAGAACTTGTGTTACAGGTACGTTAATACTTTTACGTATTTAAGATTTTTATTATAATACACAAATTTAATACAAATCCATGACCCAGGAACATTGATCTTCTCGTTTGAGCACCAACGTGCTCAACCACTGCGCTACGTAGATCGTCATCATAAAAGGCTGAAGAGTTATTTGAACACTTATCCTAGGAACTACTGGATCTAGTCATGCCTGTGTTGTGTCGCTTAATCTACAACATCCTTACAGGCTTCTGGTCCCCTCACTTGGCAAAACAAAAAGCGTAATTTCAGGTGCTGACCTGACCTCGTCAGCCTTATATGATGATGACCTCCGTAGCGCAGTGGTTGAGCAAACCTCCGTAGCGCAGTACTTAAATGTTTGGGATTTGAGATAAGGTTCGCTTAATGACAAGCGAATTCGTGTGTCACTACCAATATATAGGTTGTAAAAAGAGCAGTCACTATAACTTTGATATACGATTATACTACCTTTCTTCATTTTGGAAATGGAATTTTTTGTCAAACCCAAAAAAAATGTTTACTTTTTGTAGAGTTTAATGTTGGAGAGATAAATGAAACGTGGAGTCCCGATTATAGTGTTATATTGTCTTTACAAATATAAACTAGTTACACGTTTCATTAATAACAAATTCTGTTTAACCATTCTAGTCGGAGGTTAGGACGAGACTAACTTACAGTCGTTATAAATATAATAATGAGAATGCTTGGAACCAAAGGTGCAAGCATGCACTCTTGTGTGGTCCCTACATCATCCTCCCTCCCAATAAAACAAAAAAATAATAATAAAAATGTCTAAATATAACAATACAAATTATTACATTAATTAAATGAATTTCTGATATAAAAATGAAAATAGTACACAACATTGACATTCCCAAAATATTTACTGTAAGTGTTTATTTAACTTAATTACAATATTTATTAGATATTTAAATATGAAAATTCATTAGTCTGCACTTAGGCACAACAATTATTATTAAAAACTTATAACCTATAGGTACACCTCAAAATATAATAAGTACTTGCTTGCTTGCATATTCAATATCTTTTAAAAATTATGCTCAATAATATTAAAGGTACAAAAATAATGTGGTAGCAACCCTAGAAAATCTACAGGTATCCCTGCTGCTGGGCGGGCTGCGGCGCGGCAGGGGCGGCGGGGGCGCGCACCATGACGGTGGGCAGCACGCTGCTGGCCAGCATCTCCTTGCGTAGCCAGCTCCGGGCCCGGCGGTGGCATTGTGAACGAATGCCATAGAGCAGAGCGCCGATGATGATGACCGCCAAAAAAATTACAACCAAAACCATGGTATTCACTTTATCGTGCAGTTCTCCAGCTGCACCAGAATTAACTTGAGCTTGTGCCACTACCGCGTTGTCTTTAGCTTGGTAATTTCCCATTATGATAAAAAAAATACAAAATAAAAGTAAAAGTAAAAGTGGACACGAGTTTATACTGCAGCGACTTCCACTTGTTAATGACTGTAAAGTTAAAATTGGAAACTTAGTACAATTTAAAAATAAGTTATTTATTTAAGTTGAATATGCAAGCTAGCGGATTACATGGAATAAGTTGCGCCATATCCTATATTTAACTCGATGCTACAGCTTACATGTCATCGATATAAAACATGCTTTCCTAGATAAACAATAAATGTTCACATAAAACATAAATGAAATCTATAATTTTTTTAAACAATAATAAAAATAAAAATAAACCGTATAATTAATATTCTTTATAAAATATAAAAAATAAAGACCAATAGGTACATAGTAAAAATAATAAAAAATAAAAATGTATATAATGTAGAAAAAATTACAGTATTTTCATCATAAAAAAAAAAAAAACATCTTTCCTGAAAATCATCCATACCTATGAGTATATTAGTCTAACACGCAATTTTTGAGCTTAACATTCCAATACCTTATTTACCGTGAGTCTAGTATGAACGCTATTTTATATCAAAGACTTCACGTTACTAATGCAAATTGCAACTCCATATCAAATTTCAAATAGTGCTAAAACGTAATAAAAGCAAAACTAATTCCACGACTTATTATCTACGAACGTGACAATTACTATAAACTAAAATGTAATGTATCCTAAGTCTTACCTACAGCTACAGCAAAAATCTCACGGGTCTCTTAACTACTCTCCCGGTTCTAGTAATTCGCTGGCTCTCCGGTTGGCGTTTCTCCGACTCCGGCGTTACATCATTATTTATTATAACAGGTTCACTAGTGACTAATTTCGACGATTCATCATCATCGTCGTCCGTTAGCATGAAAGCTGGTTTCAATCTGTCAATTGAGATACGAGCCTCACGACCGGGCAATTGAATTTTGAAAACTTTAGAATCTCGCTCTAACACTCGAAATGGACCATCGTACGGCGGCTTTAACGACTTATGCACCGCGTCATCCCTAATGAAAACGAATTTGCAATCTTTTAACTCCGAGTTTACGAAAATTTTGCGCGAGCTTTTGTTATCTCTAGTAGGCCGTAGCTATTTATAGTCTCGCGGATTTTCTCGACCAAACTATAGGGATCGTTTGTATCGACATCGCCTGTGTTATCATAGAACTGCCCCGGTAAACGTAAAGTTTTGCCGAAGGCCAGCTCTGCGGCGCTAGTCCCGCTGTCGGTGCGTACCGCCGCGCGGAGGCCCAGCAGCACGGTAGGCAATTCGTCTACCCAATTTATACCCGTTGTACTTTCTAACCGGGCCATAAGCGCTACTTTCAGCGACCTATGCCATTGTTCTACCGCACCATTGCTCTGAGGGTGGTACGGGGTAGTACGATTCTTACTAATACCCAAAAATGTCATTAATTTTAAAAATAAATTAGACTCAAATTGACGTCCTTGATCCGATGTAATCCTACTAGGGCAACCGTATCTCACTATCCATCCTTCATAAATGGCCTTAGCTACTGCGTCAGCTGTAATTTCTTTTAACGGAAAAGCTTCGGGAAACCGGGAACACCTATCTACTATAGTAACTAAATATCTAAATCCTTGTGGAGATATTGGTAACGGACCAACGATATCCACATGAATATGTTCGAAACGTTTAGCTTTTGGAAATTCCCCCAAATCTGAAACTACATGTCGGCTAATCTTCGATCTTTGACATTGCACACATGCCTTAGCCCATCTTCTTACATCTAAATTCATATTAGGCCAGAAATAACGCTTCGCTACCATTGTTCTGGTAGACCTAACACCCGGATGACTCAAACTATGTACGCTGTGAAAAGCTAATTTCCTAAATTTTTCCGGTAAGTATGGTCTGATGCTGCCATTGGAAATTTCGCAATAAATTGGCTTACTAGCATTAGGTAATAAAATTTTCTTTAATATAATGTTGTTATTGCGACTTGAACAATGCATCAATTGCGCAATGTACTCGTCTTGCATTTGAGCGTCAGCGATTTTGTCGACTTCGAGTACAGTCGGACATAAAATTGTTTCGATTTCTGACCGCGACAATGTGTCGGCTACAATATTATCTTTACCCGAAATATGTCGAATATCAACTGTAAATTCACTAATGAAAAGAAGATGGCGCGTCCTTCGTGGAGTTTCCCGATCCTCTTTACCTATTTTTGTAAAAGCGTGGCATAAAGGCTTATGGTCGGTATACACTGTCAAAGATCGACCTTCAAATAATTTTCTAAAATATTGTATGGATTTATAAATAGCTAATAATTCGCGATCAAACGTAGAATACTTCTGTTCAGTTGTCGATAACTTTCTAGAGAAATATCCTAGAGGTTTCCATGTACCGTTAACTCTCTGTTGTAATACTGCTCCTAAGCATGTATTAGAGGCGTCGGTCATTAACGCGAGTGGAACTTCTGGTAAAGGATGAGATAACATAGCGGCTTGTTGAAGGCCGTTTTTACACTTTAAAAATGCTTCCTCGGCAACTTTTGTCCATGCTATTTGTGTCTTATCATTTTTCTTCGCGTTAACTAAATATTTATTAAGTTCACTCTGATACAAAGCTAAATTCGGTAAATGAGGCCTATAAAAATTTAACATTCCTAAAAATCTTCTTAAATCGTTAACCGTTTCAGGTTTGGGAAAATTAACAATCGCTTCGACCTTTTCATTGAGTGGCTTAATACCGTCCACGCTAACTTCGTGACCTAAGAATTCTATGCGCGACTGTCCAAAGCTACATTTACTTAAGTTGATAGTGATACCGAACGTATTAAATCGTTCAAAAATGATCCTTAAATGCTCCGTATGCATGGTTGCATTTTCACTAGCGATAATTACGTCATCTAAATAATTAAATAGAAAATCTAAGCCCTGTAAAACGGTGTTATTCATCTTTATGAAGCGTAGGAATGTCTGTGCTGCATTCCTCAAACCAAATGTCATGCGGGGAAACTCAAATAACCCAAAAGGGGTAATAATTGCAGTTTTCTCTATATCACCGGGAGCCACACTGATACAATGATATGCTATATTTATATCTAATTTTGAAAAAATCTTTTTATTAGCCAAAATATACGTAAAATCGTGCAACCTAGGAATTGGATATCTGTCGGGCTTCGTAATCGCGTTTAGCTGGCGATAGTCGCCGCAAGGCCGTAGTTCACCGTTCTTTTTGGGAACGACGTGCAGTGGACTAGCCCATGCGCTTTTAGAAGGCCTACAGATACCCATTTCCTGCATAATTCTAAATTCCTCCTTAATTTTTTTATATCTATCGGGAGGCAGAGGGCGGGCCCGTGCGTAAACGGGGGGGCCAGTCGTCTCAATATGATGTAACACATTATGAGGAGGCGTTTCCCTAAATTACACTGGTTTAGTCAAATCAGGATATTTACTCAATATATTAAAATATGGATGAGTCTCGACGATCGATGTTATGGAAGGCTGGCCAATTTTTACAACAGGTGCTAATATATTCATATCGGTAATTTTATCTATAAGTCTATGATGGTGCATATCAACTAAAATTTTGTGGTGAGCTAAAAAATCTGCACCCAATATTGGTTGCTTAACTCCAGCTATAATAAAATCCCAGCGATATGGGCGCCTCAAATTTAAATCTAAAACTAAAGTTTTAACACCATACGTTTTGATTTCTGTACCATTAGCAGCGTACAATTTATAATTGGTTGGCTGTAAACATTTAAAAATATTTTTGCTCACCGGAAGCACGGAAACGTTGGCACCTGTGTCTATGAGGAATCGTAGTCCAGAGTTGCGATCGCTGATTGATAGGCGGCTGTGGGGGACGATGGTACAGGCCTCCGCCGGGGGCTGCACGTCCTCAGCTAGTTTTCCGACCCGGCGTGACTGCTGGTGAACTTGTAGTGGTACCTGCATAACCACTGCGTAGATCCTGGGTTGCGGCCTCTTGAGCTGGAACGTGGGCGCACGAACTGACGATTCTGGCTGCTACTTCGTTGGCCTCTTGATCGCTCGTTCTCGATGTTGGACAAACGTACATTTATTTTGGCCAATTCTGCTGCGATGCTCTCGATCCCCTGGTCTTCGCAACGATCCATAGCTCTTGGCTTGTGTGACACCTCTGCCAAATGTGACGTCCGCGTGGCATCAGCGACATTGTCGGCGATGACCGCCAGGTTGTCGAGTGCCTTTGTGTCGGCGACAGCTAATACCGCACGGACCGTTTGTGGCAGATGTCCCTGCCAGAGCACCCTGAGAGTATCGTCAGGAATCTTATCGCGAGCTAAATCTCGCATGCGGTGCAGATGTTGTGAGGGTTTTTGATCACCCAGCTCCATTTCACCGATTAACTTCTCTATCTGCCTGGCCATAGAAACCTCGAAAATGCCCAGCAATTTTAACTTGAGTGCCTCGAACTTCCCAGTATCCGGCGGCTTCGCTAGGAAATCTGTGATTTGCATGATAACCTCCATTGGCAGCTTCGATACCACCAGGTCGAAACGACTATCGTCACTCAACTTCTGCGGAGCCAATATGGCTTGCACGCGGATAAACCAAACCCGCGGCTGGTCAACCCAGAATTCCGGCATTCTCGAAGAAACCGATACGGACATCATGTCTGCTGGCGGCACTGTGTAGCTGGCTGTTGGCACTGGATATCCGGCTGGCTTGTCAGTATTCATTGTAGACGTTCCGTTTAGTTAGCTGATAACACTCACGTTAGCACAGAAATACTGTTCAGTTTCTATTCACCAAAACTACAATTTAAGTTCACCAATTCAGTGTTCTCGGGGTCACCAATGTAGAGTTTAATGTTGGAGAGATAAATGAAACGTGGAGTCCCGATTATAGTGTTATATTGTCTTTACAAATATAAACTAGTTACACGTTTCATTAATTACAAATTCTGTTTAACCATTCTAGTCGGAGGTTAGGACGAGACTAACTTACAGTCGTTATAAATATAATAATGAGAATGGAACCAAAGGTGCAAGCATGCACTCTTGTGTGGTCCCTACACTTTTCACCATTTCTTTTTTTTTTGTCGCAAAAATAACAAAAAAGCAAAACAATTTTTTTTTAATTTATGTAAAAAAAATGAAAAAAAAAATACATTTATAGAAAAAGAGAAGGTAGTATAATCATATCCCTAAGTTATAGTGACTGCTCTTTTTACATCCGTTATATACAGCTATGAACCCAAAATTAGATACTTAACATAAAAGAGAGCTATCAGGCATTTAAAATTTGTTTTGGTAGTGACACACGTATTCGTTCGTCACTAAGCGAACCTTATCTCAAATTCCATACATTTTTTTTCGAACTTCGTAAGCGATAAATAACGATGGCATCTTGAATCAGGGCCCTATTTCGTTTTGTATTCGTATATATACCAACCCAAATTTTAATAATAGCCTAATAGCTAGCTCTCTTTTATATTAAGTGTCTAATTTTGGGTCCATTATACCAAATGGGTCTAAGCTATGGCAATTTTCCATTTTACTCGTTGACCAACCAATGGACAGTGATATAATGACTGAGAAAGTAGCTATTAATTATAAGACTAGACGCCCAGTGACAGTCTGATAGTTGTCTGCTTTTTTAAAAAAACTCTGAGTTTATTATTTAATAATACTTTTATGCTACATATTTAAGAACTGAATTATATTGATATACATCTATGACGCAAAACACAGAAGACCGTTTTGTTTCTTCGGCGCGATTCGAATCCGCGTGCTTGAGTACTGCGCCAAAGTACCAGTAATATGGTAGTTTTATTAATTATGGACTAGTACCTAAAATTAGTGATGTAAGAATGGTTGTTGAGAGACAAATTAAAAATGTAACTAGTTTACTGAATAGATTTTTTGTATGTTACTCGTATGTAATGAGTGATTACATACTTATATACTAAGACAACATAATATAACTACATATCACTACAGTCGCCCTTTCGTAGACAAAGCCATTCATTTGTAAGTTAATTATAGACATGGTTCTTCTTGAATCTTAAGGTTCGCTTCAAAAACTCTGTACAACTATTTTCACATTCAAAATTGTAAGACACTGGAGGCCTTGGTTTTAATGATTATGAAGACGGCAGCTGGCGAGACAAGAGCGGCCATTATAACTACTAACGATCCTCGGGAACTGAAGATAACCTCAAAATGGAGGCTGGCTTATGTATTATGTAATATTTGTCGCGTTAACGATTTGCTGCTTGGGTATTTATTGTTTTGTATACTGAAATAAAGAGGAAAGATTTGTTTGTTTGTATTGAATAGGCTACAAATGTAATTTTGATTAAATTCGTCTGGTAATAAGCGTAAGCACTTTTTGCTAGAAATGGATGTATAGATATTATACAGAGTATTTATGGTTCTAGTAAAGAGAATGACGCGTAGAGCATTTTTTGTTTTGGCAAAATTACTTAATATTTTATGTATAAATTCAAAGGTCTAAAATGACCACAAGGAGTGAATCTAATATACTGGGGCTCGCTGACTTCTAGTATACACACGAACGCAATGACCATTGACCTAAGACCTGTTCAGGATTAAAACTTATCTGTTTTGTGGTTTTTATTGCGATTTGTCGCGTTATGGTAAGTAATTTATATGCGGTACCAAAACAAAATACGCTCTACGCGTCCTTCTCTTCACACTAAATTCGGTTTGATATATTATGAATTCATCATCCTGTATTGATATTTGTTACTCTTTTATTATAGTGTAGATTCTGGCTGACACATTCTTGATCTGGCTTTTTATGCCGAGAGAGTACATTCACTCAAACAAAAGTATCATAAACAAAACAATAATAATTAGTAACGTTGTACAAACTATTATATTAAATTGAAAAAACACAAAAACAAAGAAGCTACAACAAAATAAAGTAGTTGCACAAAGTTCTACACCGTGTTCACAATTAGTGCAAATAGAACCGTGGCGCAGTGTAATGGATTACTTCAATACTTTAGCGATTGTTACTTAGTGTATTGAATGGACGTATTAGTGCTAGTCTCATCCAGACTTCTAACCGACTTGGAAAGAAAAATGTTGAATAAATGTTGTCGGTAATGTTGGCATGAATAAAATGTTTAAAATTCGTATAGGATCTTATTAGCTTCACCACAAAATAGTTTGAGATTTCAGATACATAGACCTTTTTATTGATTTGATTTTTTTTATTATGATTTCAGAAACATACGGCAGCTAAGCGCGATACGCGCGTAGTATAAGGCTGCGTTTCCACTGACGCGGAGCGGGGCGGAGAGGAGTTGCGGTGCTCGAATTGACCAATCCTATGCTCGAAATCTCTGCTCCGTTTCCACGGAAACAGCACGAGCATAGTGATTGGTCAATTTGGGCACCGCTAAGCTCCTCTCCACCCGCTCCGCGTCAGTAGGAACGCAGCCTAATCTAGTGTAGCGTCGCGTAGCTAGACAGGAAAGTAGCGCATAGCTGCATAGTATAGCATAACGTAACTCCGTAGTGATAAAGCACGTAGCTCCATAGTGTAGCATCGCGTAGCTTAATAGTGCAGCATCGCGTAGCTCCGTAGTGAAGTAGTGTAAAGCTCTATAGTGTAGCATCGCGTATCTCCGTAGTGAAGTGGAAAGTAGCTCCATAGTGTAGCATCGCGTAGCTCCGTAGTGAAGTAGCGTGTTGCTCCATAGTGTGGCATCGCGTAACTACGTAGTGATGTAGCGTGTTCCTCCATAGTGTAGCATCGCGTAGCTCCGTGGTGAAGTAGCGTGTAGCTCCATAGTGTAGCATCGCGTAGTCTCGTAGAGAAGTAGCGTGTTGCTCCATAGTGTGGCATCGCGTAACTACGTAGTGATGTAGCGTGTTCCTCCATAGTGTAGCATCGCGTAGCTCCGTGGTGAAGTAGCGAGTAGCTCCATAGTGTAGCATCGCGTAGTCTCGTAGAGTAGTAGCGTGTTGCTCCATAGTGTGGCATCGCGTAACTACGTAGTGATGTAGCGTGTTCCTCCATAGTGTAGCATCGCGTAGCTCCGTGGTGAAGTAGCGTGTAGCTCCATAGTGTAGCATCGCGTAGTCTCGTAGAGAAGTAGCGTGTTGCTCCATAGTGTGGCATCGCGTAACTACGTAGTGTTGTAGCGTGTTCCTCCATAGTGTAGCATCGCGTAGCTCCATGGTGAAGTAGCGTGTAGCTCCATAGTGTAGCATCGCGTAGCTCAGTAGAGAAGCTCCGTAGAGAATCGCGAAGCTCCGTAGAGAAGTAGCGTGTAGCTCCATATTGTAGCATCGCGTAGTTTCGTTGAGAAATAGCGCGTAGCTGCATACTATGCACTCCATAAGCATTGCGTAGCTCTGTAGTGAGGTAGTCTATAAAAAATAATTACGCTAATTGAGGTATTAAACTGTGGATGTAAACCGCCACCATCTTGAGGTAATTCTGCTGGCAATCGAAATTCCATGACTACTAATCCTGTTTTCTTACTCGAACTAAATCTACAATACACCACTGATTGCTCTAACCCAGATAATCGCGTATTGCTGTCGTATCCAATACGTAGATTTATTTGTCACAACACAAGAACACATGAAACACGGCAGATAAATTAGATTTATGCATAGAATATATTATCATTCATCACACAATTTGTTATTCATAGCTTTATAAGTTCGCTAATGCTGTTGAACTTATAAGTGCCTAGTAGGTTTGTAGCGTGCTTGTTAAAGTTAAGAAAGTTAAGTAGCAAAGCAAATAAAATAGTTAGCAATCTTCTAGAACTGTAAAGAAATAATTTAATGACTAGTAATATAACAAATTAAATAGTTCGTTCAGTTTTAAATAACTGTGTAAATTGTGTTTAAATTATAGTTTTGTATCTATACTTTATACTCAGCTCCAATTAATCGTGACCTACCTATATCAGCTAGCATTTAAGTTAACATACCATAATAATAATAGCTCCTCTCACCGATTTTGGTGTCGGTAACCGATTTCATTGAAACCAGGCGAGCTACGCGGGAATTATTTTTATAGTGCCCAAGGGTGTGCGCAATACACAAAGACACTACTTCCTTTTACTCTCATAATCCAGTGAGGCGATAAACCGACACGACAGAACAACAAACCATACTGAAATCTCATTGGTGGACGGAGCGAGTGAGCCAATGAACGTTCAGAATACCTTGTTAACTCAAATGTTAGCTAATCGACGATTTGATCAGCATTTCAGAAACCGGGGGTGAATGAAGTAACATTAATTACAGAAAATTCATTCAATATTTTTCTTCTCTAAACGTCAAGTTTAACTTTAAAATGAAATTTTCACAATAATTTACTGTTTATTATTTTCAGATTTTTTGTAGTTTATTTTATCAAACCTTAAATAAATTAGATCCTATTCACACTATATAAAGGTTTTATAGGTTTGTCATATTTCACATTTATTCGTATTTCATAATTAACATTAATCTTATATAAATATTTCTATTGCGACTCTAACATGCAAAATAATATGAAAACTTATTTTTTAACACTATCAATAATGGTCCAATCACGAATGCATACCTCTAATAAAAATAAACCTTCACCCTCAAAATCCCGTACACCGACAGAGCAAATTTTACATTTCCTCTATCTAAAGCCGGGGAATCACAAACTCCTCAGGAGTCAGGACTCCCGTCAAATAAATATCCATTATTCCCTCATGAGGCTTTGAATATTCGGGGAGTGTCGCTCCTCGGAACTCCTCGCTAAAACAAGCTGAAGATTTGTAAAAACATACGATTTCGCGCTGCATTATTTGCGAGTACGAAACTGGAACTTATTTTTGCAACCGTGACTGGAATTTGGTTGAAAATAAGTTTCATTTTAGAATACTGTAGTAGTTTCTGGATTGTTTTAGTGAGTTTGTTTATAGGCTAACTAGATTTTGCCCGAGGCTTGGCCCGCGTGAAATAAAGATTATTATTATTATTAAAACACTTTATTGCTCACATATTACACAAAAAAAAATAAACAAACATTACAATAAAAACGATTTTACAAAACGTGGGCAAAGGCGGTCTTATCGCTAAAAGTGATCTCTTCCAGACAACATTTGTGTCAAAGGATAGCTTGATTTGTAAGCGGGAGTAGTTTAATAGGATACTAAACATAAAATACAAATACCATACCTACAAGCTGTACATGTGTACATTAACTAAGTAGATACAACATCTATATGTTATAAATAAATATTATAATAAATAATATATATATATATTATCTATACATATAATATATACACAGATACATACATACCTACTATTAGTGCATAATAAATAGATAAGTCAACTATTTGTCATTTTGTAGAAGATGCTTATGCAGTTTTGACTTAAAAATCCCGAGTGATTTGGAGTGCCGGATGTCGGCTGGCAGTGAGTTCCACAGAATTGTGGCCTTTATTGTAAAGGAATTATAATAATAACCAGACCGGGCAAGAGGTGTTTCCAAAGTATTATCCCCATCAGATCGAAGACAAAGGTTGTGGCTTGCACCAAGGAATTTGAAACGCTCCTTGAGATACACTGGTGCACGAGGATCATACAGAGTTTTGTATAGGAGAGTTAAAGTATGCTCCTCGCGACGTAGCTTGATAGGCAGCCACTTAAGTTGTCTTCTGAACTCAGACACTCTGTCATACTTGCGTAAGCCGTAAATGAATCTAACGCAGAGGTTTTGGATACGTTGAAGTTTATCGATCAGATTCTCGTTTAGATCAATGAGACAGACGTCCGCTTAGTCAAGGATCGGTAGGAGTAGTGACTGCGCTAGCTCGATCTTCGTTTTTATTGGGAGTACATTTTTTAGTCTCTTGAGTGATCCAAATGCAGCGTAAACCTTCCGGCTAATTTCAGTTATGTGAGGTGCCCAGGACAAGGAGGAGTCAAAGCAGACACCAAGGTTTTTAACGACAGTGGTTAAATTTAACTGTACATTATTTAAAATAATTTGAGGAACATTATGTTGTTTGAGCTTATCCATCTGTTTAACTCCACCAATGATAATTGCCTGAGATTTGTTGGGGTTAATGGTTAGACCATGAGACGAACTCCAACTGTAAATTTCAGACAGGTTATCATTTATTTTGCTAATAAGTGCATCTATTTCATTAACATCGGCTTGGAGGTAGATCTGGAGGTCATCTGCATATAAGTGGTATTGACACGAAAGCAAGGGAGTTATGAAGTTAATAAAAATTGAAAAAAGAAGAGGAGAGAGTACTCCGTCTTGTGGCAATCCGGCAACAACATCACACAACCCAGATTCTCTACCATCCACCCGGACGCACTGCTGCCGACCAACGAGATAACTGCTGAACCACGCTATCTCCTTGGCAGAGCCAAAAACATTACGAAGCATAGCCAATAATATATCACTGTCGACAGTACAAAAAGCGTTGCTAAAGTCCAAGAGTACTAATGCAGTCACAAGTTGGTTGGACAGCCCCCATCGAATATCATCTGAAACATTTATTAGAGCCGTCGTGGTACTATGGCCTGGGCAGAAACCAGACTGATATATATTTAAAAAGTTAATAGAATTAATAAATTAATTGAGCTGGTTTGAAACAAGACGTTCGAGAACTTTGGAAAGATATGGGAGAATTGAGATGGGACGAAAATGAGAGGGTAGTGTAGGATCATTACTTTTTGGAATAGGGACAACTACTGCTGTGCGCCAACAATTCGGAAAAGAACCAGTACTCAGAGAGAAATTGAAAATATGGCAGAGTATTGGAATAAGCGTCACTGAACCAATATCGACCATTTGACGGCTAATGCCATCAATGCCCTCTGCATTGGATTTAATAGCGTTCATGCTTATTTCAACTTCACGTTCAGTTACAGACCTAAAAGAGAAAGAAGATCTTTCAGAGATTCTGGTCGCAATTAAATTGTGCAGTGTGGTTCGTTTCAAATCATTGGCAATAGGAGTGACTGTAGTGAAGTGACGGTTAAGCGTGTCAAGATTAATCTTAATTTGAGGAGTTGAATTAAATTTACCGATTCCTAATGATTTTAAAAATGACCAAACCTTGGTAGGGTCTCCATTTTCAACTGATCGATGTATATGACGGCGTTGTGCATCTCTGCACATCCTACTACATCGATTACGCAATTCTTTATATCTATTAAAATTATCTTGTGATGGGTTTGTGTTATCTTGTGATGGGGTGAAAGATTGTTTTGGTTTTAATATTATCCTATACTTTCTGGACGAAATCTATTATATATTCTTTAACTGATATATATATTAAGGCCCATATTAAAAAAAAACTAAGCCTCTACTTGCGATCCTATTTGACAGATAAAAATATATTTCGTTTCACTTTTAAAAGTGAACAACTTTATTAATGTTACGAGTACATTGTACTTTAATTTCTTTTCTTTTTGAACCGTAATAATTATAATATTATATTTTAGAAAAACATTAAAATAAGGATAATCTTTATTTTTACGTTTGTAACAGAAAAAAATGAAAGTGTGTAACATAACTAAAGTTCTTTATTTATATATAAAAAAAAAAAAAAAAAAAAAAAAAAAACATACAGACGAATTGAGAACCTCCTCCTTTTTTTGGAAGTCGGTTAAAAAGTGATACGAAACGTTTTTTTTTTATCTGTCAAATAGGATCTCAAGTAGAGGTTTCAATTGAGATAGTTTTATTAACACAGCCTTAATAGAGTCCAGGAAAAGAATATATATATATAATACTAGCTGTGCCCGCGACTTCGTACGCGTGGAAAAGTGATTTAGGGCAGTGTTATAATAAATCTGTTTGAAAAATATTTTTAGTTATAAAAACTGTCGTTGAGGTATTTAAAAAACTACTTTATGTTGACAATTCCTACTACCAGCTTGACAAACGACCGTGTACAATTACTATAATGCGAACGGGACTACTTTATAGTACGCTCACATACACGACCAACATCTAGTACTAAGATTTGTATGGATTTTGCGCCGCAGCGACTGCAGACGATGATCGTTTCCACGCCGACTCTGCTGGTGTGGCGAGGTGGTGTGGTTCATTTCATTTCATTTCATTTCATTTCATTTCATTTCATTTCAAACCTAAGTTGTACCTAATATAAAAACCATTCGGTCCATGATAAAAACTAAGAAATAAAAATATCAAGAAAAATATAAATCTAACTTATATTGACATAACTTTTTTAGTTTAACTGTAAACACAATACTTATGTTAATAAAAATTCTATATATTATGCAGTTATCGAATACATAATTTGGACAAAGAAAACTATAAAAATGTACAGTAATAGTAGGCTGTAGTATGAATTTTAACGGACGGAATGAGAACTATAATATAGAATGCAAAATAATATTATACATTGCTAATGATGCACGCTGAGTATAACTCTCGGATAACGTATTGTATAAATGTAGGTACCTACTCAACTTTGCAATAATTGTATTAAAAGTTCGGCATTTGGCCTATAGATAGATTTGTATAAGAGAATACTCTATCAATATTATGATATTTGACAAAAAACCCATAATAATCACACTGTTAACACATATCCAGGGCAGGCCGCAAAAGGCTAGAATTTCAAAAGGTATCTCGATTGGAATCGAGTTGTATCAACAGTTTTCCCCTGTAACACAGTTTAGTAACTATCGAGATGTTTTTAACGTCTATCTTATTAAAAAGAAAAAACAAAAAAATGAAGCAATATATTTATGAAAATCTTAAAACTGTTTTTACGATTCCGTACCTCAAAAGGAAAAAACGACTGTCTGTCAAGACCCTTTTACTCAGAAACCCGTGTTGTGATGAAAATTATATAAAATACTCAGGAACAGTGAAAAAATCAGACTTCTTAGCCAATGCAATCAAAAGCAGTCGCTTATGTCGCTAAATTTCGTCATTTTCGACACTCGTAAGGGTATCAAAACCTAAAGGGTACTTCCCGTGAACTCAAAATCATAAAATTTGAAACCAAGCAACGTCTAAAACCATACGTTTTTAGTAACATTATATAGATAGTAAAAAAAATTTGATTTTTTTAAACTAAGTACCGTTTGTCATGAATGTGTTTAATTGAAACTTATAACAAATACTTAGGTCTCTAATATATTCAAGCTGTAACCAAATCAAAATTCTATGTCAATCAGGTTTGTATGGAACTCTCGGTGTGCAAGTCCAACTCGCACTTGGCCGGTTTTTATTTATTTACTTATTACTAACCTACGCTAACAAATATGTATAATACAGTACCTACTTATCACAAAGGACTGTACAGTAAAAGTACTAACTATTTTTATACAAATAACTTTCGTAATAAACTCAAGAAAAAAAATCTTAGATTGTTCCTACCTAGCAAGCCTAAAACTAACAAATAAAGGTCACCCCCGCGGCCCCGGTGCGTTTGCTGCTAATACAATTTGAAGCGGCGCGCGCGCGCGGCGGCGCACGGCTCCCGGGCCCGGCGCGCGCTTCCTACAAACGTCCAGCAAAAACGACATGATCTTTTAATATTGTCATAACTTTTTTATTTATGAACCGATTTACATAAAACAAACACTAAATGTTAAGTGAAGCTTGCCGCAATATATTAGTGAAAAGTACATCTTAATCGGATAAGCCGTTTCTGAGATTAGCGTGCACAAACCCACAGACAAACAGACAAACAGACAAACAGACAAACAGACAAACAGACAAAAATTTTAAAAATCATAGTTTTGGGTACTATTGCGTAAATAAAGGTCCCCTATCATATTTTTTTTCAAATATCTTCAATGTACAGACACGACTCCTCTACAGATTTATTATATGTATAGATTCTTTACCTGCAACAAGCAACAAGCAAAATGTAGGTTTTCCGAGATTTTCTTCTGCGCAGACGAAGTCGTGGGCAACATATAGTATATATAATACAGGAAATAACCTGCATGCAAGAGCTTAACTTATTTGTAGAGTAAACATATACCTATCTCTTTCGCTCTGATGAGAAATCCTTTCATCAGAGCGAAAGAGATAAGTATGTTCCCGGGAACCTCGTTACGGAGACCATGTTGATTCTTTTTATCAATTCCATTATTTGTCTTAGGTGAGTTCTGTGTGTTTTGTCCTTTGTGAATTGAACTTACGGGGTAGGAAGGGTTGTATAAATATAATTTCCTCGGGCACTTATTGTTATACAGTATTCGGAAATAAATAACATTCGTTCTTTTTGTTGTTATATATGATGTTAAGATAATAATTGAAGACTTAAATCGATGGAGGTGTCACAAAAAAAATTAACCAGAAAATTGAGTTTAAAAAGTCACTTAAACACTTTAGGATATGTAGTAACGTATCAAGTACATTGATTCTAGAGACGGATCTTTAGATTAATGTACTTTATACTTTACGACGTATTCTAAAACGTTAAAGTGACAGTTTGAACTCAATTTTCTCAAAATCATAATTTTTTTACATATCAACTTCATCCATTCATGTCTTCAATTTGAATACAATAACTGTTGGTCCTTTGACACACAATTTTTAACTTACACTTTTCAACGTTATTATGTATTTAATAGTTTTTACGATCCTGATGATGATTTAATGGAAACCGGTTGTATTATTTTTTTTAAACTAATAAAAACGTAAAAAGTTGTGTGTTGTAATTGCTATTTGCAAGTGAGTAAATAATTATTTATTGCGGTCTTTAAAGGTCAAAATATGAAGAAATATGTACAACATAGATAGGTACACTATGGTATTAAATTTTGGCCCGAATAAGCCAAAAAGAAGGGTATCGGGGATATGTATTAATTGAATTAGTCTATGTAACATACATAAACACCCACAATATGTTTGTTCCATTGTAGCGTCTAAACTACGCATCGTATTTTAACAAAAGTATACCCGTAATGTAATTTATAATACAATTGAAGATTCGTTCGCTAATTAACATAGGAAATCGCTTGTCATTTAGAAAACCTTATGTCAAATGTAGATTTTGATTTTGAACTTCGTAAGTCATAATACCGATGGCATCTTGAATAAGGGTCCAAGTATTTTTTTAAAGTGTGTTTTTTTACTACAGAAGTAGTGTTGTTGGTTATTATTAATAGGATTTTATCATACTATTTCTTATTTAAATAATATTGAAGTTCAGACCATTTCTTTGGATTCGTTAAATCAACTCGATTTTAATACTTTCAAAGAAGAAATTAATACGAGTACTTTAAGATTATTGTAAATGCACTTTAAATCATTCTACGATTTCTGTAGTTTTTGTAACCAACACGATTTCCAGAAATTACTTTTCGAAATCCACTTCAAATCTATCTCTGTTAATCTAATTTTCATTACTCGGAACCAACCTCTTGATTGAACAGTTTCAGAACTCATTCTCTCCATCAATCATAAAATCAATGAGAAGCTCTCGGTTCGATTTCTCAGATATCCGCTTACCAATCAAACTATCCCTCAGGAGACATATCGGGTTCCGGAAACGAGAAGAACAATTCCGGAATAAACGGGGAGCAATCCCGGAACAAGCGAGAGTTGCGGACGAATTTCGGATTGTTTATTGGATCGACTTGAGGACTGTGGATTTTATAAATTAAATTATATTAAATACCATTTATTTCAGGCTATAATTTAGGCCCATATTATAAATATATTAAAGACTAACATACATTTTTTGATGAAATAAATAAAGTGAGCGAGCCGGATTACGTCAGGTTCGGACTGGTTTTCGAAGCCTTCACCGAAATCGGTGTGAAGGCTGTTAAGCTGGGTCAACCTGGAACAAATAACGAGGAACTACGAAAACAGCACATAATGGAGAATGGTAATTGGTAAACCAAACTGTCCTAGTAGAGCGTGTATCTATGTTTATTTCATTGAAAAAGACCATGAATTAATTAATTAACAGACATTTCAAATTCTTATAAATTATGCGAAAAATGAAGTCATTGCCTCGAGAATTTGAAGGTAAAAATCTTGAAATTTACAGAACGTATCGTAATATTTTTTTCAATCTTATTATTTATTTTCAACAAAGCTTACGGAGGGCTGACAATTAAATTTTGTGCACATTTTCCATTATTATAAGCTAAGATTAAACTATTATATTTAAAAGCTAACTAAGGGTTTTCACCAAGACGTGATTACATAAGAGAGAGCATTTTTAAGGATTGGACCTAATTCAATTCAATGCTCAACTTTTGCGATGAAACTTGAATCTTTTGATGTAGTTAGTAAAGTTTATTTTAAAAACACAGTCTCGGTGGGAACGCTTACGGTACGACAAAGATTAAACAGCCATTAGTTAATACTCAGCACACACGTCTTGTAAGACTAGTTGAATCTACGTAAATGGTACCTACACGGTACAGCTGTGTAAGCTAACACAGCATTTGATGTACGAGGCAACTCATGTACTAACTCAAATTTACATTGCAGATATGCGGATATGATTATAGGGATAAATTATGATTCAAATCAAAATCTTATGAATATATTCAACACAAAAATCAGTATAGCTGTAGACCAAATAGATGTTGCAAAATTGATTACAAATAAAAATATATATTATAGGTATATCTAATTACTACGTACCATAAGCAAATGTTACTAGGTAACAACTGAATTGAACTGAACTGGCCAGCGGTGGCACAGGAAAGAAATACCTGGAGGACATTGGGGGAGGCCTTTGCCCAGCAGTGGGACAGTTTTAGCTAATAATAATAATATGGTGCGTATAGGGAGATTCACCGACAGGTGTCACATTACATTTAAATTAAAATTGTGTGTGGGGCTTCGGCCCCACGCATGCCTTCCAAAGTTCCGGGATTTAATTGCCCGTGAGCAAGGAAAGCTATTATTTTTTTTATATATATTTAAGGACCAATAAACAGCTAATACATAAATTTTAAAATGCAAAATTTGTTAATTATTCCAATTTTGTATAGCCAACGACATTAGTCTCAGCTTTCAACAATAACTTTTGATAATTATAATAAGCTATACACAATCATAATAATAATAATATGTTTGTTTGTTGTTTGTTATCTGCTCATATTACTAAGTGTCAGAAGATTCGTAATAATAACCATTATGTATACAGGCTGTAATATTAATGAGTGATAATACTTAAGGGTGTGTTTGGGTCCCGTATGTAGAGTTTACTGTGAAAGTAACAGCGCTGAAACTGTTACTTTTTTTTATTATTGTACGGGCAAATTTATGATGTTGGTCCATTTCTCAAGAGAAATGAAAGTCAAAAGTAAGTCTTTCAGCGCTGGTACTTTCACAGTAGGCACATACACACCATAAAGTATTATCACATTTTTTTTTTACACGATGTACATTGTACAATATGTAATCAAAAAATTGTAAAATCGATTTCACGCTCTTGGGTTGAATCCTATCCTAGTAATATTATAAACGCAAAAGTCTGTGAATATAGAAATATGGAAGTCTGTTAACCTTTCACACAAAAAACACTAAACGGATTTTGATGTATTTTTCCTGGTAGCAGTTTCCCTGCTGGATTAACTCACAGGCTACTTTCTACCGCAGAAAAATACACAGATCTGACAAGATTTTATTTTACGTGTATGAAGTAGCAGGAAACATTTAGTTTTGTTTAATCCTTCCTTAGTGCTAAGATATCTTCGTCATGTGAGCATTGAAAAATACGTGTTTGAAATTTTAAGTTTCTAGAAACTTAAGGCTAGCCTTAAGGCCTTTACGTTAATAGAAAACAGTCAATCAATTTTTTGCCTTATACAGACAGGGTGTCAGTCACTAAAACTTTGGGATTAATATTACTTTTTCTCGTTCTATGTATTTGAAATGAAAAGATATACATGTTTATTAAACTTATTTTCGCATTAAACTTAAAATAAGAATTATTACATTTTACAATTTATTATTTCCTATAAAATAAAAACGTTTTATTTCCAAATAAAACTTAACAAGCTATTTTCGGAAAGTCAAAAAGAAAAACAAGCTACCACCGGTTCAACCCTAACCCGCCTAGTCACAAGAATAACAAAAGCAAAAAAATATATTATGAATTATAATGTGTACATTGTGTTTTCATGCGATCACCAAGTCAATCTACTAATCTATTTTAAACATGAAAGATTTTTAATAATATTGATAATATGATGTTAGTAGACCGACTGATTTATCCCGGCTTAGCATAACAAAGATCTTACAACTTTTTACGGCAAAAGAACTAATTAGTGATACTTAGCATTTTCTCCAATATAACATATTTTGATAGGACCTGGGAGAACGGAACGTGCCCCGCCAAGACGAACAAAGCCTACTTTTTCTCGAAAGGTATCGTTATTTTTTTGAATTCTCATAACTTTGCTTTGGATGATGCTAAATAGTTGAAAATTGCAACATATAATGACATCTGTAAAAACGTGAATAACTATAATGTTTCTAATAATATTTTGTAAATTCATAATTCAGATTCAGATTATAATTTTACCTCTCCTCTCACCATTACATGGAAGGCTGAGTGTAACATTAATTTAACATAATTTTTCCGTTGACTGCGGCTGACGTTTGAAATTGAACCCACAGCTTCGGGTCCGGATCCATATATCACATTACAATATTCACATTATAAAGTGTGGATTAAACGAGTAAATGGGGTAAGCTTCATTTAACGGTGAGACGATTTGCCTCGGCTTTGTGGTTACTTCAAAAGACCATTTAATAATAGCTCCCCACACCGATTTATTATCAGTATACGATTTCGTTGAAACAAGGCCAGCTACGCAGGAGACGTTTTACGGTACATAAGGGTTTGCGCAATACACAAGGACACTCTCTCTTCCTTTTACTCTGTATATCTTATACCCCAGTATGATGAGACCCCATGATGAGAGTAATAATAAAGAAGAATGTCCGGGACGGTTAACTGACACGACTGGTAAAAGAACAGGTGCAGAACCGACTTTTACATGCCCATCGGAATGCATAGATCATCTTTCATATCAGACAATCAGATGATCAGCCTGCATTATCCTAATTAAACTTGAAAACAACATTTTATTGTTGTTTCCTCTGACCTTCGGGTCGAGAGTTCTGCTCTGAACCACTAGACCATGAAGGCAATAGAAAGAGCGTAATAGAAGATAGAAGAAGATAGAATAAAGAGCATTCATATCGCCAACCCGTCCATAGTCCAATGATATTACATTGCTTGGGTTAAAGCAGGGTACAGGTGGGATGCCAGCCTGCCATGACTGCGGCGCTGCGGAGGACATAGCCCAGCATACCCTGGAGGTGTGCGATTGTTGAGCCGTGCAGTGCCATGACCTCATTGCGGTGCTTGGGTGAGACTTCTCGCTCTCGACCATGGTGTGCTGCATGTTTGAGAGTTATGAGGCCTGGCAGGCGGTGGTCTCCTTCTGCGAATTCGTCATTTCGTAGAAGGAGGCCTTGGAGCGGGACAGAGAGATGGATCCATCTTCTGTTCCGCTTCGCCGGCGTTGGACGCGGGTGCGGAGGCGTCGTTTATGACGGGGGTAATCTCCCCTGATTTGTTAGTCTCGGCGCTGAGAAGAGCGCTTCAGTTTGCCGAAGTGCTCTTTTAATCTGATGGAAGTCCGGTCCCTGATGAGGTAGATCTGCCGGTCGTAGGAGGAGTGGTATTTAGTGAGTAAATCAGCCGTAGTGAGCCGGGAATCCCATATACCCCTTGGGGATGCGTAACGTATTTCCCTTGCGAAAAAAAGGCGGTTCAGGTGGGATCGCTCATTCATAATATGTACACTAGGTGTATCTAAAACAAAATAGATATTTAAAGAGAATCATCAGTCATCAGAATTGTATTTTAATTTTTAATGTACAAATTTGAAACAAAATAAGATAGTGATCATCGACACGCCTGTATTTATCACACGTTTGTAGCTATCGATAGCACAAAGATCCTTCGTCTGTCAGTATGTTTTTTACAATCCAATAGCGTAGTTACCGAATTCGTTACGAATTGCCTAAAAGTGATGTTGGTGAAAAATATCGCATACAAAATTCGAATCCAAACAGTGCGGAATTAAATCCGTTATGCTCGAACAAACATATCGCGCTAACGAGCTATGACAAGTTGTGTCATAACGAAGCACACTTTAAACACCCGAACTTTCACACGCTTCCACACGCTTCTACACGCTAACACGCCTGCACACGCTTACACGCTTCCACATGCCTCCATAAGAGGGATGCACAGCAATGTAGGATCGTAATGGTTTTGCTTCGCGGTTTATCGCCAATTTGATTTGCAAAAATCTATCCAATTCAAATATTACAGACAGATAATTTGTATTAATTAAAAAATAATATATAGTTTTTGCAGCCCTTCGCTTATAATAATGTAGTTCTAGTAGATAAGGATAACTGATTTGCTTAAAAATATATACTATGTCACTCAGAGATAGTGTACCCATTTGAAAGAGTTTTTCAAATTGCATTTTGAAACTGATGAAAGATTATTTCATCTTATTAAGTACTAGCAGACCCGTGCCCACTTCGTCGAGCATGGAAACAGTGTAAACCTTCCCGGGACTTCCACGAATATTTCAAGACAAAAATAGCCGAATCAGTTCAGCTGATCTCGAGTTTTGGCGCGATTAACGAACAGCAATTGATTTTTATATAGCCTATGTTACTCAGTGATAATGTAGCTGTCTAATGAAAAAACAATTATTAAAATCGGTCCAATACTTTTTGAGTTAAGTCGTTACATACAAAAATACAAATCTTTCCACTTTATAATATTAGTGTAGATAGACAGGTGAAATAACATATAATATTGAATAGAATACTAATTGAAGATAAAGTTAAAGTCAAAGCCACAAAAGAAACAATTATACTTGTAATGTTTTAATTCATGAAATTCTGTATTATAGAGTCCATTCCGTAAAAGAATTTCCAAAGCAATTACTGGAACTAAATCTCATCTAGATAAATTAGAGATCAGTATTAAACTATTTGCTTCACTAACTGGTAAATACCAACTCTCCAAATTGTTATGTATGTAAACGAGGATCTCTTTCACATATTGATGGAATGTCCGCGACGCACCTAAAAGAAACAAAATTGTAAAAGAACTTGGCTTAAAATTGTATGATGTAGGCGCTTTTCACGGTCTACTGACCGAGCCAACCTCAATTGCAGAAAATATGTTATTCTCGTTATATAGTAAACTTAGATAGTACATAATGTAAAACTTATGATGGGAATGACATATTCACGTTGTGAAAAAAGTCCCTTAAATAAATTTGAATGATTAAAAAAAACCCGTTAATGAAAATACGCGATCTTAGTCAATACTCTTTTCCTTTTTTTGTTTGGTGATCTATTAAAGGATAGTTTCACTTACGAAGTTCGAAAACTAAATTTGACACAAGGTTCGCTAATGATAAGCAAATTCGCACTTAGCGAAGTTTATGTCAAATCTTATACGTTTTCAAGGAATTCTACACCCTTAATTCGTGTTATCTACATTCGTTTTCAAATCGTTTGCTCTCGATCCGATTTTCCAGAAGATTGGATGGGTGCATCCCTTTACCGCCACTCGCTGACAAACTAATCACAAACTATCTCTATCAAATTCACTTTACAGACATTTTTCGAACCCGCGTCTAGTGTTTATTAATTGCTTAATTACAAACTTATCCAATCAATGCAGAACAAAAAAATTCATAGAAGGTTTTTGTGTTTTTAGGCAATGTAATTGAGATAGCATTATCATGCTGCTCACCAGCTGCTGCTAGCCAATTTATAATAATAATTATTATTACTATTTTTTGCGATACATCGCGAAATGATAATTACAATTAATCTTCATTCAACTTCTTATACTACAAAGTTTTATGAATGCCATTAGAAATATAGTTAGAAACGCATATTATCTATTTTGTTCTCCTCCATACAAACTATACTCTGAAAACTATACTGAAAACGTTCATTCGCGTATTAATATTATAATAATGGCCGTGCTTCCTCTTTACTTCTCTAACGTTTTGGTCCTGTCTACTGCGTGGCTGGAAAGGAAAATGGAATACTATTTACTCCTCCTACCTTTTTCCTAATTAATTTCGTTGCGTTACTTTAGACACCTTTGGGCATCATTATGGTTACAGCTTAGACCTCTATCTTCCAAAAAAAAATTTGGGGGTGGTTTATGTCCAACATGACCAAAGTTAGTGAGACCGGTCGATCGCGGCCTGCATTCACCATGTAACCTTCAAGTTTGTCTGTCAATGCTCGGTAATAACTACGAACAAAATAAAAACTTAACAGACAATGATAAATTACAGCTTAAAACATTGATGATTGTTGACGACAGCTTTAAGCAAGAATAAGTAGATCAAAATCGATGAGCCGGAAGCTATGATGCACATGTGCATACCGATGGAAGCACATACACACACATGCACACACGCACGCACGTATGCACGCACGCACGCACGCACGCACGCACGCACGCACGCACGCACGCACGCACGCACGCACGCACGCACACACGCACACACGCACACACGCCCGCACGCATGCACGCACGCATGCACATGAAGCTCGCAAGCATGTACATACATACGCACGCAAGCACACTTGCATGCACGCACTCTCGAAAGTTCGCAAGCACAGTTAGAGCATGCACATTGCACACACATACGCACGCAACCACGCTCGCATGCACGCACGCATACACACACGCACGCACGCATGCTCTCTCGCAAGCTCGCAAGCATGTACATACATACGCACGCAAGCACACTTGCATGCACGCACTCATACACACACGCACGTACCTACGTAATCACGCTCACATGCACCCACGGCACACGCTCACACGTAGAACTTATAACTGCACCCGTCCAATTTCCGTCGAAAAAAAATGTAAAACATTTCCGCATTTCACCTTGTTAATTGTAAAATGTCGCTCAATCTCTTCGAAACGGCGCAGTCACTTTCACCGAAGTCGTTAGTTTAAAGTGGGACGAAAAATTTACGGGCGTTTTAATTGACGTGATCGATGGAGCCGCTGATGGATGACCCGGACTCAAGCAGTTCATTAATTTATGAAATATCACTGTACCTGTTAAGCTTGCTATTTGCTGATGCCCGCGACAAGTGTTGATCAACCTCGTAAACAAATTGAATCGCTTAATTGATCCCCAGATTTTCAAGTAGCAACAGCCGTGACTATGTCAGTTTTTTTTTATTTCAACAATTTATTGTACAACTATTACTATACAAGCTGTAATATTAATGAGTGATAATACTTTAGGGTGTATATGGGTCCCGTATATAGAGTTTACTGTGAAAGTACAAGCGCATTCAGTTACAGTATACAGTTACTTTTTTTAAATTATATGGGCAAATTTTTGATGTTGGGGCATTTTTCGTAGAAACATGAAAGTCAAAAGTAAGTATTTCAGCGCGGGTTCTTTAATACTTAGACTCGTTATAGGTTATACAATGTACATACACTCCCTAAAGTATTATCAGTTCAGTAATTTTTGGGTAAATTACAAATATCCCCACGAACTCACACTGATTTGTTCGATAATATCAACCGAGGATAAACTTAAACCGTTTCTGCATAACGCTCGCCGACGATTTAAGTCTAGCCGTAAACTTCGGAGTTCTGATCTGGATTGTGAGACAGTATCGATGACAGGAGCGGACTTGGACTATCTTGGATGTTATTAGCTGAACAGCAGGCTTACTCCCGACACAATCTAGAATCGAATCAGTTTGGAGGATAAGGATCAGGGGGCCTACTCAAGATGCCATCGCTAATTATCGCTTACAAAGTTCGATAACAAAATGTATGGGACTTGACATATGGTCGCGTCGGTCGGTCTAAATGATCGCGATTTGGTATGTCATTTAGCATACCTTTTACCTTACCTTTACTCCAAACTGACTCGATTTTGATTCAGATTCAATCGTGCCGCGTGTTACTGAATAAATTGACGTTTTTTATTTTTATTCTTAGTCGATTGATAAGTCGATTGATATGGTCGGGAGTACAAAAATTTACAATGTAACGATTTTCTTTATCCTAGTTAGTTTCAACGGCCCCAGATCAGGGGCATTAATCTGCGGGCCTACTCCCGACACAATCGAGTACCGAATCCGTTCGATATCAGTGGTTTTTCGTATTTTATTTGGTGAATTACCTATACTTTGAAACTAATCAGGATAAAGAAAATTTTTAGATCGTAACTTTTTGCACTCCCGACCATATCGATCGACTGAGAATCAAAATAAACAAATGTCAATTTATTAGGAAGTACGCGGCATGATCGTATCTAAATCAAAATCAAATCAGTTTGGAGAGTAAGGCCCCTGATTCGAATTCGATTCAGATTCGTTCGTGCCGTGTGCTCTTGAACAAATTGACGTGTGTTTATTTAGATTCCCAGTCGATTGATATGGTTGGGAGTACAAAAAGTTACAAAATATTTACGATCTAACGATTTTCTTCATCCTGGTTAGTTTCAAAGCCAAATAAAATACCAAAAGCCGTTGAGATCGAACTGATTCGATTCTCGATTGTGTCGGGAGTAAGCGTGCTGGATTGTGAGACAGTATCGATGACAGGGACGGACTTGGACTATCTTGGATCTTATTAGCTGAACAGTTTGGTCGTAGGGAAAATTGTTTTGTTTTGTTACGGTTTTTGCTTTAATGTGTCTATAAAGTTGTGAAGTTTCGATAAGTTAATTGGATGTTTGCCAATGTTTTTTTTAGTATAGTAAACTTGCTTACTGGTTTGTTTGTATAAAGTAAAAATGTTCAAAGCATAAATGAACTAGTCATGGAAAAAGATTTTAGAAATCGAATCTTAGTTCTGAGATTTGGGCGTTAATTAAAACAAATAAAATATGTATATTTGAAAGACAGAAATTAGTTGATTTGGATAAACACAATGTGTATATTTATTGTTGGCAAACGTAATGGATGAACCGATTTTGATCGAAATTTTCTGTTTGGAAGCAGACGTGAATTGAATAACACTGTAAAATAAAACTGCCCGTCATACATAAGGTCACTGTAGAGTGACCTTATGTATGACGGGCAGTAATTAATCATTATCGACAGCTTGCTGACTGCTTGACAATGATGGACATTCTTTGTATTTTTTAAGATAATAAGCATCTTAAAAGTTGCTTTCATATGGGTGCAATTATGTTAATGATATTGATGATATCAAAATCAGTGATAATAATGATGCCAAAATAGCAGACAGTAAAACATAATCTGTTATCCCTGTTCAAACTTATTTAAGTTTACACCACAAATATGTAAAGTAAATTGTACCTATTTACCATATTTTGTACTAAATTTAGTATTTAGTTCTGTACCATACTAGTTGTTTAACTATGTTTTATGTTTATTTTTCTTTTCTAGGCACATATGCACGATATTGTACTACTTACTAAATATTCTCATGTACTTAAGTGACTTTGGTCTTTTTGAGAAATAAAGTTCTTTAAACCTAAAGTATCAAATTTATTACGCAAGAGCAATATTGACGTCCAACAAACGGAATGTACATAACACATCTCTTTTTTTCATACTTAAAATACATAATTAACCGACTCCAGTAAAACTATTAGGTTGTGCCTCTAATTACTGCCCGTCATAATATTCCACCCTCCTCATTAGCACTAAGTCCTCTAATTAGAAAGCCAATTACTGGTATGATGTGTAAAGGTTCTATTCAATGCTGCAAATAGTTCTAAAAGCGGCAATAAATTGTAATTATAGAAGTGTGTGGCTGTGTTGTGAACACGGCCGACTGTTGTATGTGAATACGTTCTTCCGTAGCGTAATAACTCTTAGGCCCGTATAAATAAAACAATCTCAAACCCAACCTCACCCTGAGAGCATATTTGACAGATAAAACGATGTTTCGTTTCACTTTTAAAAGTGAACATCATTATTAATGTTACATAGTATTTTAAATTATTTTCTTTTTATACCTTTATATTCATATTATAGATTACAGGAAACAATAAAATAAGAATTATATATATATTTTTATAATCTTTATTTTTACGTTTTAAGAAAGAAAAAAATTAAAGTATGTAACATAAGGAAAATTCTTCATTTTTAAAAGTGAAACGAAACGTGGTTTTATCTGTCAAATAGGTTCTCAAGGTGAGGTTGGGTTTGGGATTCTTCAGCTATTTAGTGTAATTGAAATTCAGATGGAGACAATAAATGCTGTGCTGCAACACTAAAATGCCCTACTGTCCCATATTTTTTGGAAAAAAATAAATTAAGAAAATACGTCTTGAATCAGAAAAGGTAGTAACTATTTCATTTTAGTTCCCAAACTCTTTTGTTTCATAGACCACTTTCAAAATTTTGCTGGATTCGGTGGATGACATACCAAATCGCGATCATTTAGCGTACCTTATGTCAAATCCCATACATTTTGTTATCGAACTTTGTAAGCGATAATTAAATTATCGATGGCATCTTGAATCAGCCCCCTGTAGCTATACATTATTACTACAAGCTTCTTAGTCTCGAAAAAAAATTAAGATTGCGATGCATTATCACTACAAGCTTCTTAGTCTCGAAAAAAAAATGAAGATTGTTTTTCGAGATTAATCATTCTTCATGACTTAAGGTACGACTTGAAATGACAGCCCTAATTGTATAGTATGTGATCGATATGAAGATTTATACCATGTACTAATAGAATGCAACAGAAACGAATCGCTAAGAAATGAACTTATGTTTGATACCAAATGTAACAGAATTAATTTTTATTTTTTTTTACATAATATTGCAAGTTCTGATTTCAAGATAGAATACAGTGATAGATTAATAAGTTATGTAATACATTCCTTACATTTAAGAGACCTAGATAATATTGTTAACTAATTTGTAATGTTTAATTTAATTTAATTTAATGTGTAATGTTGTTATAAGGCCGGCTTAATCTTAATGATGTATGGCCTTAATAAAATAAAAGATAAAAAAAAGGTACGACTTCACCAAAATAGTGTTTAGAACATTTGTTAGCCAACATTTTTTGAACACTATTTTGGTGGAATCGTACCTTTACGCACAATGTTCGCAACAGTTCAGAACGCCGGTGGAATCGCACCTTAAGACTAATGTCACACAGACACGTAGCGTTTAAATTCCTGGAATAAACATCTTAATATTTCATATATTCTATTTATACAACAAAGGGTTGCTACGTAATAATATACGAGCCCTTCAGTAATCACAGGGCTTTCTGTAAATTAGCTAACAATTAGAGCTCAGGTGCTGCCAATTATGAATAATTACCCTTTGAATATACGACACATATCATAAAGGTATGTGAATCTGATATAAATCCTTTAATACTACAGTTATACCCACTTACGCCAAATAAATCTGGGTTAATTTGTTAAATATCGAATTATAATCTGTTGCTAGTGCGCCTAAAGTTTTAAAGGATTAACTATTAAACAGTTTGTAGGATAGGAAAAGTATCATATTGTTATTTGATCATTTAATTCCTTTCAAAATAATAATAACAACAATAAAGCCTCTTTATTTATTTTTTTGTTTTACACAGTTTGGATAAAAAAATTACATGCCATTTAAGTGAAGGCACCTGTCCACCTGTCGGGTATAGGTCTCCTCCAATATATTTCAGTTGTTTCCAGCATATTTTTTTACTTCGTCTACCCAGCGCTCAAAATAATACTCATATATTATTATTTTAATTTCCGGGTCCATAAGCAATCGTTTTGACAATAATTATAATAATATTGAGAACAAAACAGCATGAAAGTTCAACACTGATCTCCGACACTGTAGAAATTATACGTAACATTGAAAGTTTGGAAATAATGGGTAAATAATTATACCCCTTCTTAGAATTTTCATCGCTTTAATGATCAGATGTTTCGATTTAAACCTAGTGTGAAATAAGCCTTATTGACTAATGAAATTTCAAATTAATATAAATATACAAAGTTGAATATTCCCGATACCAAACTCAATCAGAGCTCGAGGACGTTTGGAAAGTTTAATAAACTCCATAACAACTGACATATTCGTCGAACTTTTGACTTTTATAAAGTGTGGTTTTTCATATTCGACTAATATATTAAAGATATTATCATTAGGATAGGCACTATGAAAGCATTAAAATGACTCCAACATGAGTGCCCCATTGAGTTGTAGTGTGCGGGCGGGCGTGCAATGTGACTTGACAAAGTATATCAAATAACTTTTACATTACACCTGAATAATAGAAATGAAAATAACTTTATTCGAAACCCATACCAATATTTACATACTGGATAAGCTATGAAATGATTCATCATTGTCTGTCAAGTGACTTTTCTAACGTATCAGACTTGAAAAGAAGATCGTTTAACTAATACAGTATGTAATTTGTTTTTATTTCAACATGTATATTTTTGGTAATCGACAAATCGTCTGTCATTATTGTAGTATTCGTTTTTTATTATATATATAGGTTGCCAACGTATCATCACGGGCTAGGTGTTCTAAGGTGCTAAGCTAAGCTAAGCTGATGGCTCTAACTCGAATGCCGTCATATTTCCTGAATCTCATGACCATACGCTCGAGACACTGTCAACTGTGATAGTGACATACACTACAATTGTAATGATGATAGTCTAGACACATTAGAAAGTTTACACAACATGTTCCTTAGGGCTCATCCTTACTGTCAAAATCATTGATGTTTGAGGAAGTGTGTGGAGTTTGAAGGGTGGTTGTCGAAATTGTTGTGTCGTGTTTCATACGCGTAATGGCCGGGAGCTTCCAATATGTTATTTTGTTAAACAGGAAGTATATTATAACATCGTGAAGATAAATGGTATATGAAATTTTGTTTTTTCTTTATTTGCAAGAGAAATATATAATATGTGATCGTACACTTCCTAAACAACTCACGTTTGTCTAAAGTGTGTTGATAAATTAACAATAATGTTTGGAACCATGGTTAGAACATTTACATTATGACGTAATATGACGACATCATAAATTTTTACAAAAAATAATATTAAATATAAATGAAAAGCCATGTATAAATATTAAGTGAAGGACGGTAAGATATCAGTTGTATTATCATAGTTTGTCGATATTTACTATAGAATTCCCATTTACGTGCCTATAGTCACGTCTATAATCTAGTTATGAATAAATGCAAAACATAATACTAATCACTGGAAAAAAAAAACAAAGAACAAAATGTTAAAAATTATCCTAACACCCTTAAACAAAAAGATAAGAACATCAAGAATTTACGTTCTATTATCCAACTAATATCCTAAATTAACTGGACCCAAGGCAAAAAACACAAACTTTCGGCTGTAAATCACAGAGGCCGTTCAATTTAAAATAATTGTATCATGTATGCGCGTAATTTGCAGAACAACGTTCCCGGACAAAAGGATGACGTTAAAAAACGCATTACATTTATCCCATGTAACAACGACCCTTGTGTACGAGTCATAGATTAAGATATAGAGGGTGATTTGCTAACATCGCTTTAATGTGAGTGGGAATTGATGTTGCCTACTTAGGATTTAAGATGTAGTTCTTATTTTTTTAAACTTGTTATCACTTTTAAGGCAAATAAATAATTTAATTGCGGTTTCCTTTTAAAATAATATGACTCTTTAAATATAACATAGTAAATTAAAAACTATTTAAGGTAAATTATTATTATCTAAACTTTAAACTAAACATTGTAATAAAAATGCTATAAGTATAAAACTATATCTAAATCGGAGGTCGCTGGTAATGTACTCAAAAGGCTGGCAGGGAAGGAATATTATGATTTGGTTATGCCAATGTGAGTTTAGTCTCAAAACAAATATTTTAATGTCAATCTGATGAGGCAATATCACGCGTCATTACGCTTCGCCATATACAAGTAATATTCCATGCCTCACATATCAATCAGCAACCTTATTCTTGTATTTATTATTCCAATGAAACCGGCCATTGTCACCGAAACCAATGTGGGATACATTGTTATTTTTACGATTCTATATAGCATTGCTTGTTCACGGGTAATTAAGTCCCGGATCTTTGGAAGGCATGCGTGAGGCTGAAGCCAATATGTACCCCGTTACACAATTTTTGTTACTATTTTTTTACATGGCCAATAGCGTAAACAGCTTGACGACTTTAGTATTATCATCACACCCATCTGAATTATCGGTAAAAAAAACTTTTTTTTGAATTAATTACTGTAGCGTCTGCTAACAATTATTCTTTGTCAGGACAAAATGGCGTGTTTTACATAAAGGATGTAAAATGATATATCATTATGGCGTCAAAGTAACGTTCACAGCTCGTCGGCTCTCTCGCTTGACTTTGTTGATTATCATCGTGTCAACATAAATAAATAAAAAATTCTCTTTTCACTAGTCTACTAGTAGTATATTAACCATTAGTTAACGCCACCGTGGTCTAGTGATTCAGAGCTTCGCTCTCGACCCGGAGGTCGTGGGCTTGATTGCCGCGTTGGAACAACAAAAAAATGTTGTTTTCAAGTTTGGTTAGGACAATGCAGGCTGATCAACTGATTGTCTGACAATAAAGATGATCCATGCGTCGGATAGGCATGTAATAAGGAGGTCGTGCGCCTGTCCTCTCGCCAGTCGTGTCGGATAACCGTCCCACTGAATTATGAGAGTGTATGTGTGTATTGCGCACACACTTTATACATAACATGTATGTATACATTATTTTCATGCGATTGACCCAAATTTTTCGCCATATTAATTATAAATATTCGTTTCAGACCTAGTCTCAAGTAAAAACTAGCGGACATTTATATTTGTAATATTAGTAATATTTCGATTAAGAGATTGTCTTCTACAACATGTAGAAATACCAGTTATAATAATTTGGGATATGATTATACTACCTTTTTTATTATAGAAATGTATTTTCGTTTAATTAAAATACTTTTCTTTTTGTTATTCTTGAAACTAAAAAATACTAAATGGTGAGTATAAACAAAAAGAAATACTTTTCCACTATAAGAATATAGAAGCACAAAGAAGATATAATATATATTATATTTATATGTTGTATTATAACAGAGACACGAGCTAGTTTAAAAAATGGTATCACCCTAAAACTGGCAATTCGACTAGCTATTTTAGTTTTCTTCGATTTTCAGGCACTTTCAGGAAACCGCCATCTAGCGCCACTATTGGAAAATACTAATTTAAAAATTTAAAAAAATTAAAAAAATGCTATTTTTTTTGTATTAAGGATAGAAGATTGTATGGGATGGTAGGCCATGGTACTAGGTATTACTTGTAAGAGAACAGTCCAAAATATAATGTAAGATCACATTTAATTTATATAACAAATTTGTAATAATGATTATAGTATTGTACCTTACCCAAATTAACCTTACCCAATACATTATTTACATTATTATTCCATGTTTACTTGTAATAATTCCTTATTTCCTTTCCTTTCCTTCCTTATTTCCATTCCTTTTCTATTTTATGAATTTCTTTATATAAACTAGGACAGTTCAGAGCAATGTCTTGCCGTGCCCAAAGTTGAACAGCGTCTGATCTGTCGATATTGAATCAGGCCCCTTTTATAAACTTGAACAAACAACTTGTTATCGATGCAGGTGCACTGTAGGTGCAGGTGGGACCATTAGTATTCGTCATAGCTGTGACGAATCAATTGGCAATCTAAATTATTACATTGACATTTATTTGTTGATTTTGTTAAAATTGTTTTACACTCCGACACGGCCATTCTGACGAGCAGCTATTAAAGCTCGCGAACAGCAATTTTTTATAAAACCCAATTACAATATTGGTCAAATCACATGATCACACGTACCAAATCATATTGCATCTGAAAATATTGGCCAAATCACATGACTCCATACCAATTCACAGGGTATGTATTTAAAATATTGGTTAAATCACATAACCACACATACCAAATAACATGGTATTTTAAAATATTGGCCAAATCACATGACCACTCTTACCAAATCACATTGTATCTGAAAATATTCGCCAAGTCACATGACTCCATACCAATTCACATGGTATGTATTTAAAAATATTGGTTAAATCACATAACTACTTACCAATTCACATGGTGTGTATTTAAAATATTGGTTAAATCATATAACCACACATACCAAATCACATGGTATTTTAAAATATTGGCCAAATCACATGACCACACTTACCAAATCACATTGTATCTGAAAATATTGGCCAAATCACATGACCACACTTACCAAATCACATTGTATCTGAAAATATTGGCCAAATCACATGACCACACTTACCAAATTACATTGTATCTGAAAATATTGGCCAAATGACCACACTTACCAAATACCAATTCACATGGTATTTAAAATATTGGTTCAAATCACATGACCATATACCAATTCACATGGTATTTAAAATATTGGTTCAAATCACATGACCATATACCAATTCACATGGTATTTAAAATATTGGTTCAAATCACATGACCATATACCAATTCGCATGGTATTTAAAATAGTGGTTCAAATCACATGACCACATACCAATTCACATGGTATTTAAAATATTGGTTCAAATCACATGACCATATACCAATTCACATGGTATTTAAAATATTGGTTCAAATCACATGACCATATACCAATTCACATGGTATTTAAAATAGTGGTTCAAATCACATGACCACATACCAATTCACGTGGTATTTAAAATATTGGTTCAAATCACATGACCATATACCAATTCACATGGTATTTAAAATATTGGTTCAAATCACATGACCATATACCAATTCACATGGTATTTAAAATAGTGGTTCAAATCACATGACCACATACCAACTCACATGGTATTTAAAATATTGGTTATTGGTTCAATTCACATGACCACATACCAATTTCACATACCAATTCACATGGTATTTTAAAAAAAAAAATATATATATATATATAACTTACACTGTGTAAGTAACATTAAAAATAATTCAAGGCCAGCTGGGATTATGGTTGTTGGCCAAGCAACCACAATCACGCCAGTCACTGAATTACAAACAATATTTTATTTTTATTTTATTAATTTTGAAAACCAACAGCTTACTAATTACAGATTTGCTTACTATGTTTAGAAAGATAAAATCCAATTACAGGTAATAAAATATAGATTAATGCATACTTGACACTTGTATTAATTTATACAATAAAAATAGTCACACATATTATTAGATATAGGAGAATGTGTTTAAACATGTAACATAAAGAAAATAGGATACGTTGAAACGCTGAAACTTACTTTTCGCTCATTAATTTAAAAAAAATAAGTATTTATGATTGAGCATATCTCTTGCATTAGGTATTGCTATGTAGTTTGTATGAATGGCAAACTTTTTTTCAAATATTATTGAAGTCAATGATCACCCGCACTAAACACGAGTTACGTCTATAGTTTGAATTGTATCGCGGAATCGCCAGGGGTTATACCTACGTTGTCTAGTAGGAACATACAATTTTATTTGATTAACAGATCAGGACAGTCAATATTAATAATTAATAATTTTCAATCCTAAAATATTTATAGTCATCATTAAAGATTTATAACATTAATCAGTTCAAATTCTGCTAAATCACGTCCTATTTCCGGACTAACAACATTCGAAGATTATAATGTAAAACTTATAGTTCATTACATTTTTATGTACCTTAATTATTACACATGGACCTGTTGTACTTGCTAGGTATATATTTTATCGACAGCGGATTTTGTTTTACAATCCTATCTTATATTGTAGATTAAAATATGAGAATGCCTATTAATGTATGGAACTCCGTTTCAAATTTTATTTTAATATAACGTGACGTCGCAAACCTCATTTTGTAGGGTTTATAACGCTTGTTTAAGTACTGAAAACAATAAGTCAAATTCGCCGAAATTTTTAGTAAAACAGTATATGTTGACATCTTTTAGTGTTTACACCCAACTAATCTGCGTTGGGGATATCCAGACTCGTAGTAACATCCTGCATATAATAAAATTGTTCACATTAACTCACGAACGAACTCAACGCACGATACAAACAAAGAAATAAAAAAAAAAAACAATACAACCAAATTCAAAGCTAACGCAAGTCGCAACTTCTTCTTCTTCTTTTGTTTATGGCGGCCTCAGTGAGCTGCCAAAGTCGCAACTTGTAACAAACGTCAGTGAAATGTATAAAAATCGCCACTTGTCAAATTGACTTTTAGATATCGATCGTAAAAAGGCTACAAACAATCGGTTTTGTTTTTAAATTATTTTAGTCTATTAAATTATTTATGTATTTATAATTTATTATTCATTCTTTAATTTTTTGTTATGCTAGATAGTAAAAGTATAGTTGTTTATACGAAATCTTTATCCAGTGCTTTAGAGCTTAGCTCTTGACTCGGAGATCGTGAAGTCGATATCCACGTTGAAACAACTAAAATGTTTTTCTAAATTATTAATAAATAATTATGTTCAGAAAATATCGACTTTGCAGCGCAATCGTTTTTTTTTTACTAGCAACTAATGAAAACACGTCATATAATAAAAAGTAACGGGATAACGTTCAGTGACTTATTTATAGTATTTTTATTTTAACCGGCGAAATTCGGACTTGAAACTTTTAGGATTTTTGTTTTAATACAAGTATTAATTTTTAACATGACCGTTCTAGAACAAAATGAAACCATAAATGGACAATCTCCTTTTATCAAAAAAATGAATTTTATTTAATTTTAATTAGTACTCGATTCTTCATTTTGAATTTAGAAATCTGACAACACGCAGACGCAATATTGTTTATCAAAGCCGTTAGCAGTTCGACTTTCGAGCCAAGTAACTAATTCTTAATCTGTGGTTCGAGCCTGACATAATAGGGGCCTCACTCTCCAAACTGATTTGATTTTGATTCAGATACGATCATGCCGCGTACTTCCTAATAAATTGACATTTGTTTATTTTGATTCTCAGTCGATTGATATGGTCGAGAGTAGATAAAGTTACTATCAAACAATTGTCTTTATCCTGATTAGTTTTAACTAATTCACCAAATAAAATACGAAAAACCACTGATATCGAACGGATTCGGTTCTCGATTGTGTCGGGAGTAAGCCCGCTGATCAGAACCTTTATGGAGTTGGACAGGTGTGCAACCAGTGCAAAATCTCTTTAATATGTTTACCAAAAGATAAACAATAATAATAATAACTGAACTTCTGAACAACAGCGTCTTTCCAATTTCTTCTTTAGATTTATTTAAAACTAGCTGTGCCCGCGACTCCGTACGCGTGGAAAAGTAATTTAGGGCAGTGTTATAATAAATCTGTTTTAAAAATATTTTTAGTTATTAAAACTGTCGTCGAGGTATTTAAAAAACTACTTTATGTTGACAATTCCTACTACCAGCTTGACAAACGACCGTGTATAATTACTATAATGCGAATGGGACTACTTGATAGTACGCTCACATACACGACGAACATCTAGTACTAAGATTTGTATGGATTTTGCGCCGCAGCGACTGCAGACGATGATCGTTTCCACGCCGACGCTGCTGGTGTGGCGACAAAGATATTAAGCCAGCGCGCCGCAAAATTTTGCGGTATTTTAGCCTTTAGGTGCGTAAGTCCGACTCGCACTTGCCCGGTTTTTTATTTATTAATAACCAAACATGTCAACCAACTGATTATTAATCACTTCACTGTTAAAGTACTGATTTTATAGATTTTACTAAAGTCCCAAAAGAAAGAAAACAAACCTAAGTTGTACCTAACATAAAAACCATTCGGTCCATAATAAAAACTAAGAAATAAAAATATCAAGAAAAACATAAATCTAACTTATATTGACATAACTTTTTTAGTTTAACTGTAAACACAATACTTATGTTAATCAAAATTCTATGTATTATGCAGTTATCGAATACATAATTTGGACAAAGAAGACTATAAAATGTACAGTAATAGTAGGCTGTAGTATGAATTTTAACGGACGGAATGAGAACTATTATAATATACAATGCATAATAATATTATACATTGCTAATGATGCACGCTGAGTTTAACTCTCGGATAACGTATTGTATAAATGTAGGTACCTACTCAACTTTGCTATAATTGTATTAAAAGTACGGCATTTGGCGTATAGATGTCGCTATTATGGTCTGTATGTCGCGCTATCGCTTGTAAGATAGATTTGTATATGAGAATACTCTATCAATATTATGATATTTGGCAAAAAAACCCATAATAATCTGATAACACATATCCAGGACAGGCCGCAAAAGGCTAGAATTTCAAAAGGTATCTCGATTGGAATCGAGTTGTATCAACAGTTTTCCCCTGTAACACAGTTTAGTAACTATCAAGATGTTTTTTAACGTATGTATATATATTATAAAATAGAAAAAACAAAATAAAGAGCAATATATTTATGAAAATCTTAAAATTGTTTTTAAAATTCCGTACCTCAAAAGGAAAAAACGAAACACATATTATAAGATCATTTCCATGTCCGTCTGTCTGTCAAGACCCTTTTACTCAGAAACGCGTGTAGGTATCAAGATGAAAATTATATAAAATACTCAGGATACCTACTGTTCCTTGAAGCAGTGAAAAAATCAGACCTCTTAGCCAATGCAACCAAAAGCAGTTGCTTAGGTATGTCGCTAAATTTCGTCATTTTCGACACTCGTAAGGGAATCAAAACCTAAAGGGTACTTCCCGTGAACTCAAAATCATAAAATTTGAAACCAAGCAACGTCTAAAACCATACGTTTTTAGTATCTAACATTATATAGATAGTAAAAATATTTTGATTTTTTTAAACTTAGTACCGTTTGTCATGAATGTGTATAATTGAAACTTATAACAAATACTTAGGTCTCTAATATATTCAAGCTGTAATCAAATCAAAATTCTATGTCAATCAGGTTTGTATGGAGCTCTCGGTGCGCAAGTCCAACTCGCATTTGGCCGGTTTTTATTTATTTACTTATTACTAACCTACGCTAACAAATATGTATACAGTACCTACTTATCACAAAGGACTTTACAGTAAAAGTACTAACTGATTTTATACAAATAACTTTCGTAATAAACTCAAGAAAAAAAATCTTAGATTGTCCCTACCTAGCAAGCCTAAAACTAACAAATAAAAGTCACCCCCGCGGGGCCCCGCGGCCCCGGTGCGTTTGCTGCGAATACAATTTGAAGCGGCGCGGCGCGGCGGCGCGCGGCTCCCGGGCCCGCCGCGCGCTTCCTACAAACGTCCAGCAAAAACGACACGATCTTTTAAAATTGTCATAACTTTTTTATTTATGAACCGATTTACATAAAACAAACACTAAATGTTAAGTGAAGCTTGCCGCAATATATTAGTGAAAAGTACATCTTAATCGGATAAGCCGTTTCTAAGATTAGCGTGCACAAACCCACAGACAAACAGACAAACAGACAAACAGACAAACAGACAAACAGACAAAAATTTCAAAAATCATAGTTTTGGGTACTATTGCGTAAATAAAGGTCCCCTATCATATTTTTTTTCAAATATCTTCAATGTACAGACACGACTCCTCTACAGATTTATTATATGTATAGATAATCGTAAAACAATTAGTAAATATTTTCACATGGATTCACACCACTAGATAAAAAATGTAGCTTTATTGAGCAATGCTCACAAAATCTTAAAAATTCACTAGCCGTGTAAATAGCAGCTTTTCAGAACAGACGTTTCAAAACACAAATAGTGAATTGTTCGGGGCTTGTTTCCTATATATATTTGTTATTTTCTATGTAATAGATGAAAACATTGTTCAAACGTATGCCCTTTACTACAAAAGTTACAATAGATTGGATTTGAGTTTCTTATATTATTATGACTTTTCGAATTATTTATGACAGGAGTAAAACTTTTTCGAAGATTATAATTGATCTGGCTTGGCGACAATCTTTTTGTATATTCAGACTCAGTGACATTTGTGACATCGGTTCACTACAATATATGGATCACTTGTTTTTGTAAGTCGTAAGAAATCGGAACGAATACGAAAATTTGACATACCAGATATAACAGCTTCTTAGATGAGTCAAAAAGTCAACTCCACACAGTTGGCTTTTTATGCTAATTCCCATTTAAGAGTGGCATACTCCTTAAGACTGACAGCTTGCTCGCTGGTAAACTCCATGAATTGTATCAAATCCTTGTAATAACGTGACACATTTTGAGTCTCCTTGCTGATTTGATCCAAGAAACCACCACAACCAATTAGTATATTTCGTCCACTTTAATTCTGACAGAAGAGCAAACAAATTGTAAACACCAAATCAATGCCACCCATTGTGAGCACTTATCAACACCCGTACCAAAATCTTGAAGAGTCTTACATTATCAAAACGGTTAAACTATTAATAATGTAGGTATTTCAAATAAAAAAAACCCTTTGCAATAAAAGCATACCATTTTTATAAACTTTTGTCATCAGTAGTTCCTAAAATCAAAAATTAGTGGGCGTAGTTTTTGTTAACATCTCGCTTCTGATGTAAGAGCACAATCCAAAATATAATGTAAGATCACATTTAATTTATATAACAAATTTGTAATAATGATTATAGTATTGTACCTTACCCAAATTAACCTTACCCAATACATTATTTACATTATTATTCCATGTTTACTTGTAATAATTCCTTATTTCCTTTCCTTTCCTTCCTTATTTCCATTCCTTTTCTATTTTATGAATTTCTTTATATAAACTAGGACAGTTCAGAGCAATGTCTTGCCGTGCCCAAAGTTGAACAGCGTCTGATCTGTCGATATTGAATCAGGCCCCTTTTATAAACTTGAACAAACAACTTGTTATCGATGCAGGTGCACTGTAGGTGCAGGTGGGACCATTAGTATTCGTCATAGCTGTGACGAATCAATTGGCAATCTAAATTATTACATTGACATTTATTTGTTGATTTTGTTAAAATTGTTTTACACTCCGACATACTACCCCTTAGTTATTATAATTAGTATTTTACACCCTGTATTTTACAAGACATCGATAAGCTTATAATACAGATCACATAACAGAACTTTAGTGCTAAACCAGCGCTTTGAGACAAAGCTACGTACTTTATCCCGTAGCACTGCTACGGCGTTGATCCAATTTCGTAGCGGATGACGTCATCTCGTAGCACTCAATATCTTGTAGCCGCATGGAACAGCTCGATCAAAGGCAAATGGAAATAAAATATTAATTTTGTTCTTCAGTGAACATTAAATACAATAAAATGTTTCATTTTTAAATTTTAAAAATAATTACAGCCGTGCTTCGGGGGCTCGTTACCCGAGAGATGTAAAAGTCACGGAGAAATCTGGCATATTTAAGTTGTGGTCTGTTTCGCTTTCGTGGGAAAAATTACCGGCGATACAATAGGGTAAAAAATGTTAAATTATAGTAGTCGGCGTTGACTGGATTCATTAAAACCAGGCCAGCTTCGCAGGAGTTTTTTTTGTGCCCAGGTGTGTGCGCAATATGCAGAAGCACTCTCTCTTCAATCACTCTCGTAACCCAGTTGAACGTATAACCGACACGATTGGAGGGAGATCAGGAGTAGGACCGACTTTTTCCCATCCGATGCATGAATCATCTTTCTTGTCAAACAATCAGGTGATCAAACTGCGTTATCGTAACCAAACTTGAAAACAACATTTTGTTGTTTCAACGCGGGAATCAAACCCGTGAAGTCGAGTCGAGAGCCAAGCTCCAAACTAGACCACAGAGGCGTTACCTGGATAATAGCTTAAAAAGCATATATTTTAATTAAAAACTGAACTATGCATAATATCTATTCCAATGCAAACAGCTTATAACCAGCATAATATGATCTTTAATTAACCAGTTAACCATCGAAGTTCAACAATAGGAAGTCTCAAACTCCGTGCGGTTGTAATATACTATACCGTGGTTGCCAGCTCAGCCAGCGATCAGTCGAGTAGAGCCCCGAGCATTGATATCTTATATATAAAAATGAATTGCTGTTTGTTAGTATCGCTTAAACTCGAGAACGGCTGAACCGATTCGGCTATTTTAAGTCTTAAAATATTTGTGGAAGTCCAGGAAAGGTTTAAACGGTTTTTTTATGCTCAACGAAGTGAACACGGCTAGTATATTATAAAAATTTATTGCTATTCGTTATCGCTGTTCGTTAGTCTCGCTAAAACTCGAGAACGGCTGAACCGATTCGGCTGTTTTTGGTCTTGAAATATTTGTGGAAGTCCAGTAAATGTTTAAACGGTTTTTAAGCTCAACGAAGTAGGCACGGGTCAGCTAGTTTAACATTAAAAAATATCGTGTGAAAATAAATGTAATGATTTCATGTAGTAAAATAAATAATGGAATTATTATTCATACCCCATCTCTAATGTTGTAAAAAGTTATCGCTCACCTTGTTATATCAATAAACTGGAAAGGGCTGAACAAATATTTCGATCACTCACTGTCAAGTGTCATACATACCGTTTTTTTAACGAATTACAAATATAACGTATTTTTTTATTGAAATAATATCATTTCTTACGTAGACTTGTAGGATAGACAGACATGTAAAACATTTATAACTTTTGCTTTCGGTAAATGTAATATCCTACGGGAACTGTGTATTTTTGGGACAAGAGTAGCCTTAATCCAGTAGCCCATGTCAGTCTGCATACAATTTTTTTACGCTTTTGTTGTTTTTTTATTCTATCCTAAATAATATAATAACAATAAAAGTTTGTGAGTAAGAGTGTACATTTGTTAATTTTTCTCTTGCGCTGATTTTATCGCGGCGACCGAATCAAGAAATTCTGTAACGAAAATAAAAGCTAACACTCCGCTTACCATGTAGCACGGCCAAACTTTCGCTTAAAATGTATGTATATGGTACGACTGCTAGCATAGCCAAGCGTTCGCTTAGAATGTATGTATATGGTACGACAGTTAGCACGGCCAAGCGTTCGCTTAAAATGTATGTATATGGTACGACTGTCAGCATGGCCAAGCGTTCGTTTAAAATGTACGTATATGGTACGACTGTTAGCACGGCTAAGCGTTTGCTTAAAATGTATGTATATGGTACGACTGTTAGCACGGCCAAGCGTTTACTTAAAATGTATGTATATGGTACGACTGTTAACACGGCCAAGCATACACTTAGATTGTATGTTAGCACGACTAAGCGTTCGCTTAAAATGTATGTATATGGTACGACTGTTAGCACGGCTAAGCGTTCGCTTAAAATGTATGTATATGGTACGACTGTTAGCACGGCCAAGCGTTCGCTTAAAATGTATGTATATGGTACGACTGTTAGCACGGCCAAGTGTTCGTTTAAAATGTACGTATATGGTACGACTGTTAGCACGGCTAAGCGTTCGCTTAAAATGTATGTATATGGTACGACTGTTAGACGGCTAAGCGTTCGCTTGAAATGTATGTATATGGTACGACTGTTAGCACGGCCAAGCGTTCGCTTAAAATGTATGTATATGGTACGACTGTTAGCACGGCCAAGCGTTCGTTTAAAATGTACGTATATGGTACGACTGTTAGCACGGCCAAGCGTTCGCTTAAAATGTATGTATATGGTACGACTGTTAGCACGGCCAAGCGTTCGTTTAAAATGTACGTATATGGTACGACTGTTAGCACGGCCAAGCGTTCGCTTAAAATGTATGTATATGGTACGACTATTAGCACGGCCAAGCGTTCGCTTAAAATGTATGTATACGGTACGACTGTATGCATAAGTTACTAAAAAATGATATGCTTACAACTTTATATCGATATTTGTCTCGATAATCAAATCTTTCTTGTTCCAACCCTATAGTACAAAAACCAAAAGGAATAGATGCCGACATTTTTTCTGTGGATAACGGATACACATAATAATATTTCCTGTTGATCTTCTGTGGACTATCAGGACCGTTACTTTTTATGAAACCAGTCGTTTTCAGCTTTGTTCGGGGTCGGACTTTACTGGAGGTGGGAAGTAAAAGGTTTAATGACAAAAGGTTTAAGTAACACCTTGATCTTCTTATAAATAAAAATTAATTGCTGTTCGTTAGTCTCGCTAAAACTCGAGAACGACTGAACCGATCTGGCTATTTTTAGTCATGAAATATTTGTGTAAGTCCCGTGAAGGTTTAAACGGTTTGTATGCTCAACGAAGTGGTCACGGTTCAGCTATCTTCTTGTCTTCTTCTTCTTATCTCATATATAAAAATTAATTGCTGTGCGTTAGTCTGGCTAAAACTAGACAACGGCTGAACTGATTCGGCTATTTTTAGTCTCGAAATATTCGTGGAAGTCCCGGGAAGGTTTAAACGGTTTGTATGCTCTACGAAGTGGGCACGGGTCAGCTAGTCTTATATATAAAAATGATTTGCTGTTCGTTAGTATCGCTAAAACTCGAGAACGGCTGAACCGATTCGGCTATTTTTAGTCTTAAAATATTTGTGGAAGTCTCGGGAAGGTTTAAACGTTCATCACAAACTGTTTATATGGTAAATTTTTTTAATAGTTTTTGCTAAATTAAATTAAAAAAATTACATTTCCAAAATGAGGAAAGGTAGTATTACTCGTATCTCAAAGTTATAGTAACTGTTCTTTTACACCCTGTATTCTGTGTTGTTTTAATGCTCTCACTGATCATTAAAACACACTCCGTTTATTTCTTTATTTTCCTTATATCAGCTTATTGTTTTATAATCTAAACGGGGCGATATGTTTTTAATCAGTGTAATATAATAGAATATGGTAATGCTAGGCGAAATTGAGTCGCCTAAACAAACAGCTTGTTACAGATGACACGTAACACAAACATAATGTTGTCTTAGGATTGAAAACAAACCTCATTACTTGTTTGTGCGTCACCAAGACCCGAGCAGGATGAGGTTTCAGGCTGGCTCTTCGACCACTACCAGAGTCTATGCGCAGCGCCTCGTATGCTAGAGTTTAGGATAGAAAACCAACTTCATTACTTATTTGTGCCTGACGGGGGCTTGCTGAGCACTATCGTCTAGACTATGCAACTGTGCATGCTAGTATTTTATACCAGGTGTAAAAAGAGCAGTCACTATAACTTTGAGGTACGATTATACTACCTTTCCTCATTTTGGAAATGTATTTTTTTTATTATTTTTTTGTCAAAAAATAAAAAAAAACAATTTTTTACTTTTCACCATTTCTTATTTTTTGTCGCAAAAATAACAATCAAAAAAAAAATTTTTTTTTGAAATTTTTGTTAAAAAAAAAATTTCAAAAAATATTCCTAGAATGAGAAAAGGTAGTATAATCATATCCCAAAGTTATAGTGACTGCTCTTTTTACACCAGTTATATTTTAGAATTTTAGGATTTTTTTTTTAATAAAGAGTATCTACGTGATTACGATATCGGCGCAGACAGCTACGAGTCAGTGGGACTGAATTAAAAAAAACTACTAGTCGACCAATGCGTTGACAATCAGGTCTATCTATTGTCCTAACTGGACTTCCTCATCTGTAGTTTGAACGCCAGGATCAGGATCGTACTTACTCTAGAATCGAGTGGGCTCTTGGACGTGGACTCAATTAGTACTTCGCATCCTGGCCTTTTTTCCTACACGCTGGGAACAATCCTCATGTAAACTCACAATGTGGGTTGCAGAAAGTGATGCGGGAATTACTGTCTAAAATACCCAGCGAAGTTCTCACACTACGGAACCAGCAGTGCCATGGGTACACTTTAGCATTCTACAACAGCACTCTATGCTGAGCTACAAAACCCAGCGGAGACACGACGAAATCAGCAGTTCCATGGCTACGCTTTACCATTCTATGCTGACTCATTTCCTGGGTGCCAATCTTTGGTTCACTGGGCAAGTCCTGGGTGCCAATCTTTGGTTCACTGGGCAAGTCCTGGGTGCCAATCTTTGGTTCACTGGGCAAGTCCTGGGTGCCAATCTTCGGTTCACTGGGCAAGTTACTGGCATAGAAGTGACAAGAATTTCAAGCGCTACTATTAGCGTTACATCGTTACATTTACCATATTATTATGGCTTTTATGTGGGCATATTATCATTAACGCCATAAGCCCATCTTCTACACCCAAATAGTATTGTGAATTTTTTTTTTATTGATGTTATTATAAAAAAAACATTACGTTCATAACATTATACTACACATACTACATAGATTAACAAAAAATACTAAAACACAGTAATTTAACAGCATTTTTAATGTATATTATATGAGAGAAATTATACAGTAAACGAATACAGGAAAAAGACAAACTTGACGTAATGTGGCCAGTGATCGTAGGGTAGTGTAATGCTAACCGTCAAAAAGGAGACCACTCAGACATAACACTGCAGCGTAAATAACATTACCTGGTATTATAGTCCCCTGGTAAACAAATAATGTAAAATTGATAGTTAAACATAATGTGTAAATAACTCCACATAGACATTACAGCAACCTGCGTACAAATATCGTTTGCGAAAAAGAGATAGATAGTTTTCATGAATATCACATGCATTAAAATGTGTTTAAAATTAAAAATAATATAATATGTTTATGATAAAAGTATTCAATATACTTTCCGTAATCTAGTCACCGTACATACGTACCTCGAATGCTTACCACGATCTCAGATTGAAGTAGTGTGAAGCGACCACAATTGAAGACACGAGTGGATGAAGGTATATATTATGTCGAAAAAAATGTATATCCAGAAAATTTACTTTAAACTTCCATTTAAATATTTTATGATATGTTGTAACGTATTAAATACATTTATCCTAGACGGATCTTTACACTAATGTACTCGATACGTTACGAAATATTTAAGTGACAGTTTGATCTCAATTTTCTCGAAATCAGTACATTGCATATATCACTTTCGTCCACTCATGTCTTCAATTATTATAGATATTATTTTAGCATGCTTATATTATTGCTAATTTATCTTGAACAATCTACTCATTTAAATCACAATAAAATGAAACAAAACATTTGAACAGTTCTCAATTTCACCGTTTGTAGAGGGCGCGGTGAATCAGATAGTGTTGACACAATCACGCGTTCAAACACAACGCGTAGCTGTTCACACTAGTGGATTTTAGTCGCATGCTATATACGCTATGAAGTGAGACCGATAAGCCACGGATCTCATGTAACTACTGGTTGTCAAATTACGTCATTATTTAAGTAAGTTAATAATTCACTGAGAATTTTCCTTTGATTTTGATCAATGTAATCTCACTGTTTTCTAGTTTCGTAAGGTTTAGGATTTAAATAAAAAATACACAGGACACAGCTACCAATGTTCTAATGATTATTATGATTATTAAAAATAATGTCCTATTTAATCCGTATATGATGACCACTTCCTATAAGCAAAATTTTATCAAATTAGTTCAAATGCTTACTCGTAAATAAGTAACATACACATACACCCAACTTTTTGCCCTAATAATAATAATATTCACCTCACCACTATAGCTCAGGGGCCTTACTCTCCAAACTGATTTGGTTTTGATTTAGATACGATCATGCCGCGTACTTCCTAATAAATTGACATATTTTGTTTATTTTGATTCTCAGTCGATTGATATGGTCGGGAGTACAAAAAGTTACGATCTAACAATTTTCTTTATCCTGATTAGTTTCAAAGTAATTCACCAAATAAAATACGAATAACCACTGATATCGAACGGATTCGGTTCACGATTGTGTCGGGAGTAGGCCCGCAGTATCATTTCTTTAACCATTCCCTGCAATCCTACACTAACCGTTTGTTCTCCATGGGTGGTGCACTCCCATGGTGCGTACAGGGAGCTACCGGTTAGTGTCGCATTAAATTTAAATTTAAATTTAAATAATGTAACGGGGCCTCTGCGTGTTGGCTTCGGTCCCACGCATGCCTTTTAAAGGTCCAGGACTTAATTGCCAGTGGGATGCTGTACACAAACAAAAATTAATAAAGAATCACTTCCTTGATATTTAAGTGTCAACCCTTATTATTGTTATTTATATATTTTTTACTCAGCAATTAGTATAGTAGTAGTAAGTAGTAGACCGTGTATAGTATGCTATATTGTATGTATTATTTATTATATTATATTATTATTGATATATATGTATTAGTATATAATTTAATTATTATTTTTTATTTCATTTTAAATTATTATATTTTAATATACTTTTGCACATCACCTGCAATTCTGTGCTTCATGCTTTCTACTATCTCAGAAATCCAAAGGGTTGCCTGGAAGAAATTGCTTTAAAGTAATAAGGCCGCCTTTGTGCATGTCTGATTTAATGTAGTTGTCTGTATGTTTATTATAATTATTTTTGCACAATAAAGTATATTTGATTTGATTTGAATAATAATAATTTTACATACTTCGTTGATATTTATTGGTATAATAATATATTTTGTACAAAATTCTTGTTTTACTTTCGCACTACGCGTTACATATTTAACGATCGTGTGACTCTGAGCTTACTCGTGTGTTATTGGAATTGAGATAAAGGGCATTACGGGGAAACCAGGAAAAAGGGACAGATTAGACCAGCTGACAGGCACAAGATGCAGTGATGGATTTACACAAATACAGGATTTTATTTACGAAAACCAACAACGATGTACCATCAACGTATGTCGCGTTTTTACCCGAAGGCACAAAGTAAAAATATAACCTCTGTTATATATCTACTTTATGCCTTCGAGTAAAAACGCGACCTAGTACTAGAAAATGGTCCCCTATCATCCTAATACTGGTAATGTGACTGGCAAAGGGCGAAGTCCAGGCACATTCCGGAAACCGCCCTCTAGCGCCACTATTGGAAAATACTAATTACTAACTTCGTCTCGTATCTTCTTCTTAATTAAGGAGTTGAATGTAGCTTAATGTGATGTTATGCTTAAAAATATGTTTATTTTTATTTTAATGTCAATATTTGTACTTAATTCGGCATATTTTCATTTTATAATTTATAAACGTTAATAGTAGTGACATCTATTGCACTTTTTTGTATAATTAAACAAATATTGTAAAGCCATGCCAAAGGGTATTTTCAGTAAGTTTGAAACTGATATTACCGTGATTATTACGCCGTTCGTTGGTGCGTCTTACGTCGCAACTATTATATAGAAGTAACCTATTTATAAATAAAAAAATATATATATACAGGATGTAAAAAGAGCAGTCACTATAACTTCGTGGGATAATAACCAGGCAAGAGATATATCCCATTGGTACTAGTCATCTGCTTTTAATCCACTGTTTTCAAAATTAAAAAATTTTCAATAGGCAATGTACAACGTGCACAACACAGCGATCAGCTGATTACGCCGAGAGGTCAATAGCACGCGTAAGACGTTCATTACGTACTAGGGCAAAAATTATAAAATTTAAGAATTTAATGCAGAACGTTGTTCCAAACAGTTCAGCTTTGCGACTAAAATAATAAATTCCAAAAAAAAAATTTTTTTTCAAAAATTAAATAATGAAAAAATTTCATTTCTAGAATGAGAAAAGGTCCTTTAATCATATCCCAAAGTTATAGTGACTGCTCTTTTTACACCGTGTATAATACCACGGCCTCATGGAAATAATGCTTCGAACTTCGAAACTAAAGTTTACGCGTAATCGTATTGTATTAATAACAAACTAAAAGTAAGACATCTAATGTATGTTACGTCCATGACGAAGAGTGTTATTTTATGTATTGTGTCAATGTTCAGCGCCAGATTTCCTTACATCGGTAATAAATCACTTTTTGTACGCCGCCTTTTTATGAAAGCTCAGTCGGCTTTAAATGGGTTGGAAGACTGGCTTTACTGAAGTTAGCTTAAACGCTAACGAATGAAAGGGAATGTAATGGGATGGAGTGAGTGTATATTAAATGCAGGATGAATTAACAAACTACTTGAACGACCTATTTGACGATCTCTGTGGTTTAGTGGTTCAACGCTTCGGTAATCAAGCCGGAGATCCCGCCGATCTTAAATATGTGTATAGTATCAAATTATTAAATATATTTCCGTTGTCTGATATCTGTAACACAATTGCTTCGGATACTTATGTGTGTGCCCAAGTGTATGCGCAATGCTCAAGGTGAAGAGAGTGTCTCTATACCCAGTGGGTTAACCGGCACGACTGGCGAGAAACCAGGCGCAGGACCGACTTTTACATGCCCTTCTGACGCATGGATCATCTTTCTTATCAGACAATCAAGTTATCAGCATACATTGTCCTAGCCAAACTTGGAAACAACATTTTTTTGTTCCAATGCGAATGCGAAATCGAACCCACGACCTCCGTCGAGAGGGAAGCTCTGAACCATTTTGACGACCTCCGTAGCGCAGTGGTTGAGCGCGTTGATGCTCGAACGAGAGGTTGCAGGTTCGAATCCCGCCGAACTTAGCACGGGCTCAGATTGACGTGGTGTGAAGCGTCCATAGATATTATTATTATTACTAGACCACGGAGGCGTCTCATCTCGGTGCGAACTGACGCTTAGGAATAATTTATTCCAACAAGTAAGCCGAGTCTACGATAACATACTTTTTGCTTCCGCCTCATTATGAATGGTCTTATTATACGGAAAAGTCTTTTTATACGCCGATAACTTCTTCTCATTTGAAAAGTAAAGTGTGGTCCAAAGGACAAGGATCATTTTGGGCCACTAGGTCTAGTAGCCGGTCAAAAAAAGTGAGTCGAAGGACCAAAATCTGATGGAGTACCAGTATGGTGTAAATGAGACAAGTGGACTGTATATGTAAGCTATATTATTTAACTAAAACTTTTTTTCTGACTTTGTTTATTGTATTATTTCTCACATTTCATGTTAAAATTCTTGTTATGTTTTTTGTGTAATCCTTTGTATAATGTGTAGTATAATGTAGTTAACGAGTCAACTAAACGACGACGCTCGGCATTGGGTTTTCTCGGTCGGCCGGTGTATTCCACCGTGCGCCAACAGTAAGTATACTTATATCATCTTCCTATCAATTGTAATGCTTGTAGTTGGTACGGTAGAAATAAAAGTTGCGCACATAACATATTTTAATTAGACTCCCAGTAAGTTAATATGCTGTTTTTCTAACTGTAACCTAAAAGGACACCTTTGAGCACTTTTCGCTTAAACTCTTTATTAGGTTTTGAAATATAAGTCCTCGTAAAAACATTCACCCCGTATGTTTTTCAAACTAGTGATCTTATAGAATAGTTGTCATAGTAAGAAATATTCAATTTGTCTTCCTCTATTTTCGTTGACCGGCTACATGAACTCGTGGCCCAATTTTGTATGGAGCATGATCCATGTCCTATCGCGAAATTATGTAAATAAACTTCCCGAGGAAATTCGATATAAATGTAGATTGGAGAACTTGTAACGCGCTTTTAAAAGGTTCCGAACTTCTCGGCCCCATGCGTGACAGTGGGCCAAATATTAAATATGTCGCCCGCAAAGTTTTAACGAAGTAACCTCAAAATATACTGAAATTTACGAACAGTGACAATGTATTAACCCGGAAGGGATCAGCAGATACGATTTGAGCAGTAGAATATTGCTTGGATAGATTTAAGAAACAATGACAATTTTTATTTTTAAAAACTATGCAAGGTCAGGTTTCTTTTCATTCTTAGATAAGATTGTCTTTATTTCCAAGAAATTGGTATACATAATTGGTTTTAAGTCTAGTGAGTTCACAATTTTTTACCTCATAGAGGTGTGGAGATATTGCAATTAAAAGGAGTAAAATAAATGAGTGATAATATTTTAGGGTGTGATATGGGCAGAGGAATCCCAGAGGACAGATGCTGGCGGACTTTATGGAGAGAGAAGGACTCTTCATGATGAATTCTTTCTTCCAAAAGCCGCCGCAGAGAAAATGGACCTGGTTGAGTCCCGACGGTGTAACTAGAAACGAGATTGACTTCATTATGAGCACAAAGCGGCAGATATTCAACGATGTCTCTGTGATCAACATGGTTAAGACCGGAAGTGATCACCGAATCGTCAGAGGCATGTTGAATATCAACGTCAAACTTGAAAGATCGCGTCTGATGTAGTCTACGCTCCGACCGTCGAATGCCCATATACAACCAATGTGTGTTACCAGTGATGACTTACGGTTCTGAGACGTGGTGCTTCACGAAGGATCTTTTCTAAAGGCTCAATGTCGCTCAGCGAGCTATGGAAAGGGCAATGCTCGGTATTTCTCTACGTGATCGAATCAGAAATGAGGAGATCCGTAGAAGAACTAAGGTTGCTGACATTGCCCGTAGGATCAGTCAGCTGAAGTGGCAATGGGCCGGCCACATAGCACGAAGATTGGACGGTCGATGGGGCAAAAAGATTCTAGAGTGGAGGCCACGTACTGGCAAGCGCAGTGTGAGACGGCTACCTACCAGATGGACCGACGACCTGGTGAAAACTGCCGGGTCACGTTGGATGCAGATGGCAATGGACCGGTCGCACTGGAAATGTGTTGGAGAGGCCTATGTTCAGCAGTGGACAGTAAAAGGCTGAAACGACGACCTCTTTCAGCGCTGGTACTTTCACAGTAAACTCTATATACGGCACCTATGATCATTGCACACCCTTAAATATTATCACTCATTAATATAGCCTGTATAATATGAATTATGTTCACAGGTATATTGTGTCTTCTTGTATGAATATCCATTTATTGATGTCGTTATTTGTAGTTCACTCATGCTAGTATCTTCTTAATTTTGAATCGTGAATCCTTGGCGAGATAACCATGGCGAGGCTACAAGGAAGTAATACTTTTAAAGACAAACATACATGTATTTTGCACCACACCATGGCGCCAAAACTTCTGAACAAATAATGCACGATGTGTCTATAGAATCGTAATAATAAATAGGGTAACATAAGCTATACAAATAATCTACGTCAGGTTACATTTTTTACTCTAATGGCGTGTTTCACCAAGCAATGTTAAAGTTCACGCCATTTTAAAATACCATGCCTTTTCATTGATTGACAAGAAATATGAGAGGGATAACATGATGTTTAACGAAGGATTAACTTTAACATTGCTTGGTAAAACACGCCCTAAATCTCATTATTGAACTATCCCAACAAACCTGTAAAAATATCTGGCGATTCTCAAAGTGTGCATTCCCGTATTTGAAAGCATTTGTGCCCGGACCGTGTAAAGCTATTCAACTATTTCACACTGAAGAATAGTTTATCGACATTCCCGGACAGCTACACAAAATGTTTGTATGAATAATGACCGTGTTGTAGGAATGTGGACCTAAAAGAAAAATCTTACTTTGCGTGACAAACATATTATGAACTATGTTGTAAAAAAAACAAGGGCGTGGAGGACATCTATATCTATACAAATAAATAAAATTGAAGTGTCTGTTTGTAACTTTCAATAAGCAACGTTTTTAAACAACTTTTTTTGACATTTTAAAGGATACAATTTAAATATATTATATCTAGCAATATCCCGCGAAACAATTATAACTACAACCTGCAAGCAGATGAGTGAGTGTACGCATAGGCATGCGTTTGATGCACCTCCCTCCTCCCACACTGCTTATGCGTACACTCGCAAGCAAAAAACATGAAAACACCACCACCACACAAGCAATAATGTTAACACGATCGTGCAAAGTCCCACCACCATGCAGGTTGTATTGTACACTCACTCATCTGCTTGCAGGTTGTGGTTATAATTGTTTCGCGGGATATTGCTAGATATAATATATTTAAATTGTATGCTATGGATTTCCGCAAAGTAACGCCTGATTCCATTAACTATTTTAAAGGATACTGAAAACGAAAATGCAATTTAAAAATTTTTTGTCTGTATGTCGGCATGTCGGTTTGTTCCGGCTAATCTCTGGAACGGCTAGACCGATTTCAACGAGATTTTCACTAGTAGATATCTAAAGTTATAAGGAGTAACATAGGCTACTTTCCATCATCATCATCATCATCGTCATCAAACTAATGATCTCCGAATCGGCTGGACCGACTTTGACGGGAGCATTCACCGGCCGTTAGCTTATGTTAGTAGGAGTAATCTATACATCTATAACTATACAAATAAATAAAATTGAAGTGTCTGTTTGTAACTTTCAATTAGCAACGTTTTTAAACAACTTTTTTTTTTACTGTCTGTCTGCCGGTATGTCAGTTTGTTCCGGCTAATCTCTGGAACGGCTGGACCGATTTCGACGAGGTTTTCACTGGTAAAGCTAAAGTTATAAGGGGTAGTTCGGAAAAGCAATAGCCCTCATGACACAAACCGATATCTCTTCTCTGGCTACTATAGTTACACTATTAAGGCGAGGAATAATATAATATAACTTCGCTTCCCACACCTTGTTCGTAATCCCGTTTAACATTCAAAGCTTTTAGCATGTAAGCTTTATTAACTTAACAGGCTAGAGTTTTTTTAATTAGGTGCTCATGCCGTCATACTCAGAACGTTCCTTTGTATCAGAAACCGAGTATGAGGTTACAATTATCTGTAAATTCATATCATATCCCGGAAAGTCAACAAAAAGGCTACCACCGGTCCAACCCTAGCCCGCCGAGAAGAACCGGCGTAAAAAACTCGGACGGGCCATCTTTTAGCAAAAAGATTCAATTTTTTTCTTTTTTAAATAGTGTATACAGAATATTATGTTCACAATGTAATAAGTAATCTGCGTAGCTGGCCTGGTTTCAATGAACTCACCGATTTCAGTGTCGGTAGCCCAGTAGGGGAGCTATTATATAACAAAAATAAGAGTACCTAGAGTGCATTGAGGTAGCCTTGCATGTGGCCATCTTATTCCCAAGGTGTGCAATCGTCAATAAAATCATTGACCATAATATAATAAGCTTTAGCACACAAACGTTCTTTAACTTCATTTTTAAATTTATTGATAGGGAGGCTCTGAACGTTATTTGGGATTATATTGTTAAGGCGTATACTTTAAATGATTTACTAACTTTACTCAGTCTGATCACCGGTTCTGGTGTTCCTTCTGTAATTGTCACTTTTCATTTTAAAATTACTAAACGCATTGAAAAAAAACTGATTGGCCACGGGCTAGCTAGTAATGAAATAAAATAGAACAAATTTATTTCCACTTCAAAATAAACATACGAAATGCACACTAAAGTTTGAAAGGAAATGTAATATTTTTATCAATTTGTAAACTCTAGTACTGGTCCGAAGGTGTCAATAGGTTCACCGGTGATGGATGGCCAGCAGTGGGCAATTTATCAAACCTATTTATAGGCAAATAAGGCTTTGTAAAAGTTTGAACACGTTCAGGCTATTGTTGCCCGGCACACAATGTGTTGATAGAACATTCGCGAGGTATTATGTTAGGCATTGATTAGCTCACGTACAATACAAATTCTACATTCACTACATAAGCTGCCTACTAAAATATTGTAATGACCGCTTTGCAAATCTGGCGAAAATCAGTAGATAAGTGGGGTGGGGTTTATTTATGTTATTTGAACATTTCCATTAAAATGCTTACCTATTTTTTTATTATTATATAACTGGTGTTAAAAGAACAGTCACTATTACTTTGGGATATGATATAATTGATTATACTACCTTTTCTCATTCTAGAATATATTTTTTTAAAAAATATAGAAAGAAAATATTTTTTTGGCTTTTTTATTCTTGCGACAAAATAATAATAATATTATCCTCACCGATTTCGGCGTCGGTAGCCAATTTCATTAAACTAGGAAAACTACGCATGAGTTATTTTTATAGTGCCCAAGTAATGAGTTATTTTTATAGTACACAAAGACACTCTCTCTTCCTTTTACTCTCATAACCCAGAGGGGCGGTAAACCGACACGACTAGCGAGAGAACAGATGCAGGACCGACTTTTTACATGCCCATCCGACGCATGGATCATCTTTCTTGTCAGACAATCAGGTGATCGGCCTGCATTGTCCTAACCAAACTTGAAAACAACATTTTTTTGTTGTTCCAACGCGGGTAAGGAACCCACGCCCTCCGGGTCGAGGGCAAAGCTCAGAACCACTAGACAACGAATGCGCTAGGTGTAGGTTAGTTACTTATCGAAACCGGTCTTATATTTTAATAAATTTAATGCTAAATAGTTATTTAGCATTAACTTATTTTCAAGTTAAGTCAAATTAAGTTTCATGCACTTTTAGTTTAAACTGCATGAAACTTGTTTATTATTACACAGTAAATCAAATTATTACTTAAGTAACAAACTACATTAGTAAAGGTGTTAGTGAATTGGCACCGTAATAATCAAGTACCTTAAACCCTTCCAAACTACTACGGTTGATGCTAATTTTATTGTTCTTAACTACAACAGCCCTCAGCCCTTAGCCATTTAAATCAATTCACTTTGGACTGATGGCATTCACCTAGCGATCCTGTTCTTTATTGTTTTTCTATTCAATCTCTAATTAGGTGAATATGTCGCAGTCATCCAATTGAAATAGCTATTTTATTGAGTGACTACCGTTTTTATCGAATGACGATATTAAATTGAAAGACTAGGCCGAACATTGATTGAACAATCTTCAGTAAACGTTCAATTAGTTAGCGGATTGTAATGTTGTATTGTCAGTCAGGTGATTCAATTTTTTCTCACTGCGGCGCTAGTAGTCACCAAAACAAATATGGCGTCAAACAGCTGTCACTGATAGTATTTTAATGTATGTCGGCATTCTTTACATAATATTATTATTATTATTAGCCTAAACTGTCCCACTGCTGGGCAAAGGCCTCCCCCAGTCCTAGTGTAATCCAGGTATTTCTTTCCTGCGCCACCGTTGGTCAGCCTGGGTGGTATGCGTCCAGCTCGCGCTATCTTGTTCTGGGCCGGCCTCGGCGACGTCGTCCATCCTCTGGTAGCCAATTGGTTCACATTTTTGCCCAGCACCCTGCATATACAAGGTGTAAAATAAATAAGTTTTAATACTTTAGGGTCTGTACGTGTCTCCTATGTAGAGTGTGGAAATCCCAGCGCTGAAACACTTACTTTTGACATTCATGTTTATATGAGAAATTCCCCAACATCATAAATTCGCCCATACAATAATTATAAAAAAGTAATTGTTTCAGCGCTGTTACCACAGAAATAAATCAAGATTTTTATTTCTGTGGCTGTTACTTTCTCAGTAAACTCTACATACTTGACATTTACACAACATAATTTATCACTCATTTATTTTACACCTTGTAAAGGTAGACTTTAGTGACTCTCGTCTTTCTATCAAAGAAAAAATACTTCCGATTAAAAAGTCCCGATAGATTTTAATAGCATTAATATATTTTTTATTTTATAAAGAACATAGGTATTTTTGAGACATTTATTTTATTAAAGTTAATTTTAAATCATAGAACACGGGTAATCTATAAAATTCCTAGTATATATTATCTAGGTAAAGTAAAGGACAATAATTTTCATAATATTTTATAGACTACCTGGACGCCGCAAGTATTCTATACATTACCTAGGTATTGTATGGAATTCCGGAATGAAGCGCGCTACACGTCGCCGACAACACGAGTTAAAGTGTAGTATTAAAGAATTTAAATATAATGTATGTTAGTCTTCAAGGTATTTATAATATGGGCCTGTGCAGCCTCAAATAAATAGTATTAAATTTATTTAACATTTCCACTTTGCCATACAACACAATACTAACCTATAGTTATGGTATGCTTTGTGAAGACAAACAGGTAAATACCTATTTGACGTTACAAAGCATACCATAATATAACAACGACGGCAATGCCTTTCCTATTACTAATAGGGAACAATAGATCCCCCATATAATTAAACTTTCCCCTAACTATTCAATGAAGCGTGACGTCACACATGAACTTAGTTCCAAACAGTTTATGAGCCATGGTATGGCCCATACGTACATTCTAACGTGTTGCCGCTCGGGCAGGCATAAGGCCAAAATCGCTTGGCAACACATAATCGAATGCGGACTTCAAGCTATGCGGTCACGTCTTCTGTGTTATGTTTTGAGGCAGTTTTGTTGAAATGAAATAAGGGACATTTCACGTCAAGCGGACCAGAGAAAAAAAAGGCAGATCTTGGATTTTGTTCATAATTGGATCAATTGCACTTTCATAAGACCTGAATAAATGTACGTCCTAATTTTGCTTATTTTAAGCCTAGTTACGAATTAATGCGCTTTCAAAGAATCATCAAAATTTGAAAAGCTGATTTTTCGAAAGCTGTTAATGAAAGTAATGAGGTGGAATAAAGAATAAGTAAATAGAGTTTGTTTGTGTATCTTCATTGATTTTATAGAAATTAGAATAAAATATTTTTTTTCGTGTAGTAAACCGTAAGTTAATATAATATTAAACTTCGTTTTTTTTCAATTGGGTGATTTTTATTATTTTTATTTTTTATTTCAACCGCTAAACATGCTCGATGGTATGAATAATAAGTACCTAAAAAATATGAGAATCGTTGCTCGAATAGTTTAGAAGATACAAGAACTAAAGTGTGTGGGTGGTAGAAGTACCTACTACAGATTATTGTTAGTGCGTCGTAGTGCGATTATTAGCGCTATAATTTTTATTAAAAAATTTTACCATAAACATTTCTTCAAAAATATCTAGTAAGTGAGAACAACAAAAAACTCACTGCTGAGTTTTAGTTACGTAACAGAAAAACGTGACGATTTAAATTTGTCTCATCGAACACTGTCAACTAAAGTTTGACATCAATAAACTTATTGATACTTATTTTTATTTTGGTGTTTTTAATTTTTGTAGATTTTAGTATTTAGTATTCATCCATCTGTCTTATGTTTATATTATTTTTTAATTGTTTTTTAAATAACTAAAAAGAAGGAAATGAATTAATCGAATCAACAAGCAAAGCGATGATTTTATATTGAAGTGAGGGATTCCGTGAAATCTTTTGATATTACGGTTTAAAAGCTAAAGGTGGTCAAATTAAGTATGCTCGGTGAACAGATTTAAAGATACCGGCCGAGGAGGAAGAACATTTTGAAGTTTTATACAGAGATGAGCTCAAATCAGGTCACTGATTTATATGAGCGAAAAATATGCAATTTGTTGAGGAGTTCTTTGTTGTTATTTCGGCTGCAGACGAGTATATCATTATAGAAATTTTACTACAATATAATGGGTGTAAAAAGAGCAGTCACTATAACCTTGGGATATGATTAAACTACCTTTTCTCATTATAGAAATGTATTTTTTTTTATTTTTTTACAAAAATTAAAAAAATAAAATATTTTTGCTTTATTGTTATTTTTGCTACAAAAAAAAAGAAACGGTGAAAAGTAAAAAAAAAAAAATTGTTTTTGACAAGCAAAAATCTAAAAAAAATACATTTCCGAAATGAGGAAAGGTAGTATAATCGTATCTCAAAGTTATAGTGACTGCTCTTTTTATACCCTGTATATAAAAATGAATTGCTGTTCGTTAGTATCGCCAATCCTCGAGAACGGCTGAACCGATTCGACTATTTTTAGTATTAAAATATTTGTGGAGGTCCTGGGAAGGTTTAAACGGTTAGTTTGCTCAACGAACTGGGCACGGGTCCGCTAGTCTTATATATAAAAAAGAATTGCTGTTCGTTCGTCGCTAAAACTCGAGAACGGCTGAACCGATTTGGCTATTTTTGGTCTTTAAATATTCGTGGAAGTCCAGGGAATGTTTAAACGGTTTTTTTCTGCTCAACGAAGTGGGCACGGGGCAGCTAGTTTTATTTATAGAAATTATACTACACTATATAATACTACACACAAATAGAGGGTAGTTGTCTAACCAATTGACATCTACAAAGTGTTAATTAAAAGAGTGATAATACTTTAAGCTGTGTATGAGCCTCTCATGTAGAATATTATGAAAGTACCAGCGCTGAAAGACTTACTTTTGACATTATAGTTTGTAAGGGAAATGCCCCAACTGCCCCATAAATTTTCCCATACAATAATTTTAAAAATTAAAAAAAATAAAATATTGTAAGGTACATTTAATGTACCTCTTTCAGCGCTGGTACTTTTTTAATAAACTCTATATACGGGACCCATACACACCCTAAAGTATTATCACTTATCTGGGGGCACGGTCGTGCCCCCGTCAAGACGAGCCAAGCGAAGCGCAAGCTCGAAAGGTTTCGTCGTTTTTTTGAACTCCCATAACTTTGCTTTGGATGATGCTAAATAGTTGAAAATTTCAACATATAATGACACCAGTAAATACATGAATTATACAAAGTTTAAATGTCGTAGCTATTATACTTTAGATTTTATCGATGTCTAAAAACCCCAGGGGGCCTATTTACAAGCTCTTAATTCCAGCCAGTTTACGCCATACAACATGGCTGCCTGGAATTATCGTATTACGATCACATAATATCTGCATGATGACAGCTAGTTAGCGGACACGTGATACTTGACTTGCTTCCGAATGACACTATCAGGCAACCAAACTTGGGTGGATCGATTCAGAATAGCATGTCGTTGAAATATGAAAAAGAACAAGGCAGTTTAAGGCCGTATTATTGAATTGCCTGGAACCAGGATGATATTGCAAAAGATCATAATACGGCCCCTGATTTCGTCACTGACTCATTTATAGATCATCAAAATTCTTAGGTTACTTCCGGAAATCTTAGAAAGCTGAAGTTATGTATGTAAGCTGTTATTGCTACAAAACCAACAAAAAAATTATCAAAAAATGCCGCCATTTTGAATCCAATATGGTGGACCACCATATTGGATCCAATATGGTGGACCACCATATTGGATTCAAAAGGATGTTTATTATAAGGATCTGATGATCTTTAAGGCAGGCGTCGCGGCGCTCGGCGTCGCGGCGCTGGGCGTCGCGGCGCTGGGCGTCGCGGCGCTGGGCGTTGGCAGGCTTCGCGGCACTCGGCGTCGCGGCGCTAGACGTTGGCAGGCGTCGCGGCGCTTGGCGTCGGCAGGCGTCGCGGCGCTGGGCGTCGGCAGGCGTCACGGCGCTGGTCGTCGCGACGTTGGGCGTCGGCAGGCGTCGCGGCGCTTGGCGTCGGCAGGCGTCGCGGCGCTGGGCGTCGCGACGCTGGGTGTCGGCAGGCTTCGCGGCACTCGGCGTCGTGGCGCTGGGCGTAGGCAGGCGTCGCGGCGCTGGGCGTCAACAGACGTCGCGGCGCTGGGCGTCGGCAGGCGTCGCGGCGCTGGGCGTCGGCAGGCGTCGCGGCGCTGGGCTTTTGAATCCAATATGGTGGACCACCACCATTCATTTTCACACTTCTTCATCACGTTTTAACTAAAATGTAGAGTAAGTGAAGCTAAGCCTAGTAAAGTAAGGGCGCATAGATCAAGAACTTTGGTTCTACATGAGATTTGTCCACTTTTTGATGACATGATAATGTTTTTGGTGGGATATATATTATAGCCTGTATACAGTATGTAAAAGACCAATCACTTTGACATAATATGATTATACTAGCTTTCTTCATTCTAGAAATGTACTTTCGTATATTTTTTTTACCAAAACAAAATAAAAATTGTTGTGAGGTGTGTAATTATCTTAACTAATAAAGAAGTTATTAGAGAACATCCATAGCCACATACATACAGGCCAAAATCATAACCCTCCCTTTTCCTTCGCCGTAATCGGATAACTATAAATAGACATAGCTGGTTTCCTCAACATCGCCACTGAATCCACATGTTTACATTTCCTAATCTTGTGTAATCGCTCGTAAGTAAATTCGCTACTTGACCCCACTACATTATGAACAGTCGCAAATACCCGCTGTGTGCACATAATGAGCCGTATTCCTCTAGTAATAAGGCTGAGATGTGAAGAATTTGTGGACGATCGTACCCACCGCCACCGCGGCGCCAACAGAACATATTATTTTAATAAAGCATAAAACAACAATACATTTTTGTGTATTGTTCATTTGTGAGCCATCCAAGTTTGGGCAGATAAAAATATTTTTATGTGCGGGTCCACTAATTATTAAAACAGATGAAAAAAAATAGAAACAAAATAACAAAATCGCAAACAAATATTATTATTTTAACGAGTTGTCTTTGCACGGTATACCAAAGGTTTATTATCTATTTTGTGGCAAAGGTTACATGTTATAGGTTACAGTTCTTGGACCGTGTGTATGTGTCTGTATTTCTTTGTAACTTTAACTAAATTAGTGTAATAGATTTTAATTTCTTCTCAGTTGTTACAGTCATAATTACATTATATTTTTATAAAATTCTAGGAATCCAATGGCCAAATAATGATAATTGAAAGCTCCGTTATCGAATGTCAATTGTATTGGCACTGCCATGCTTTTCATACAATTATCATTCGATAACGTTACTTTTACGCAGCTGTCGAATGTTCCTGATTGGCCATACCTGTCATAATGTCATGTCTGGCTAAAAACTTTATGGGCTTAAGTATAGTTTGTTTAAATAATAAAAAAACAAGTTAAATCAATTTGCACTAGTCAATATTCTCAAATAATACTATACGGTTCTTATACTGTAGAGACCGAAAATCAAACTAGAGCCTAGGTGAAAGCTCTGGAAATTCAATTTCCACAGACAAACGGCCCAAGATTTCTAGGATCTAACTTGACACCAAATTGACTGAAAACTGACCAGATTCGGACATCAAAGGCTGTATTTGCAATCTGACTGACTTTGAGAACGCCCGGGCGGTATTGAAATTGCGCTGATTGGCTAAAAGACTTACTCGATGGTTATGGGTGCAATATAAGCATCATCTGTCGTCATCATCATCATCATCGTCCGTCCTCGCTATTAGGAAGACTAATTTAATGAAGACGAAACGAAGCTAATTGCTGAAGCCAATGGCTAGCGTAAAAACAGTATTTTTACAATAAAGTTACAGTAAATTTAGTATGGCAATGTTTTGGAATAGTAAATTTTATTTAAAAAAACAGCTAAAAATTATAAATTTTTCCAGGCTAACATCATCAAATCCTTACCTGATGACTATGGGACCACCTGGAAAGTATACCCTGTCAAAGAAAAAAATATTTTAGAAATCAGTCTAGGCGTCTTTGATTTATCGGTGAACATACAAAAAAAATATTCCGACGAATTGACAAATAATTTTAAAATCTATGTTCCGCATCTAATAACACTTTTTATAATTAAATTCAGAGCAATAGTTTTAGGGGCTACGTTACAAATATACACCTCCCAAAAAATAGAACCATTGGATTATTGAGTGGGTAGCCTGTGTTGTGCCTGTGTTTTCATCAAAATGTTATCACAAATCTCTATCTTAAAAAATACTAGATGACCCGTGCCCACTTCGTTGAGCATACAAACCGTGTAAACCTTCCCGGGACTGCCACGAATATTTCAAGACTAAAAATATCCAAATTGGTTCATCCGTTCTCGAGTTTTAGCGAGACTAACGAACAGCATTTCATTTTTATATATAAGAGAAGACGATATAAAATAACGCTAATGATTCAATTGGGTTATTGAATAAATATTAAATTTATTTACTTTTGGACTCATTACACAGAAAATAAAAAAAATTAACATAATCTAAAATAAGAATTATGTAGGTCATTCAAATGTTATCCCCGTAGTCATCAGTAGGACTACGGGCAAACTTTATTGTCCGTGGTTCTACTAACCCTAGATTACTACTCTACGTCGCGAAGGCGCTCGCATTTTCGATATATTGCTCTCTCTTTTTACCCTTCGCGCGTATGGCATTCGCGTTCAAGGACATCTCAGTCATCGCCAGCACATGTCGTAAGACGGTGGTTGCGTTACGGTAAGTGTGCTTATTTTTTTGATATTACTACCCTTGGCGCTCCAAAGACGTATAAGTAGTATCAAAGTATCGAAATCATGTGTGTATGGGATGGGATTTTTTTTGTTTTTTGTTAGTTTTTTTAGTTAACAACTTTATAATTTACCAATTTTTAAGATAATTGTATATTTTTAGGTGTTATTTTTTATTTTAATGAGAAGATTGTTTAATTGCCTAAGTTCCTAAAAATTGTTCCTAAGATTTATTTGATAAAAGATTTTATAATAAAAATACCTATATGAATATTAATTAAAAAATTGTATTGTTTTTAATTTAAGCAATATACACAATTATGTAAATAGTCAAACCATGTCAATCATACCTATAGTTTTTAAATAAAATCATTAGTCAATATGATGCGCCTCGCGGGCGTATTAGTGGTTTCTTTGAACGTCGCAACATGAGTAGTAGTAATGTAGGGCTAAGTAAAATAATACCTACCTATTGCTGTAACACACTCCTGGCCACACACAAATCACGACCAGGGGCATGAGCCCCTCCCTCTACGTGAGGTCTGGCGTCCAGTATTGAAGATACCTGACGCCGAAACTATTTCCAGTTTTTCCTTTAAAACCCCCCGCTGCAGAATGCATGGGAGAACTACGGCGCTAAGGGAAAAAGCCATGGAAGGCTTAGACCTGAATGGCGAGACAACAGGCAGCGCGTGGGGGCCCCGGTCCTGAGACCGAAGAGCGTGTTGAAATAATACCTACATCATATTAATAACTCTTTATATATTTTCCAAAGAAACTTATACTCCTTCAGGGGCGGAATTTTTTAAAATACTTATATGGCTTTGCTAGCATCTTCAGGCTGTAATATTAATGAGTGATAATACTTTAGGGTGTGTATGCGTCCCGTATCTATATACGGGACCTATAGTTTACTGTGAAAGTACCAGCGCAGAAAGAGATACTTTTTTTAAAATTAATGTATGGGCAAATTTTTGATGTTGGGGCATTTCTCATGAAAATGAAAAATGAAAGACTTATCTTTATTTACCACTCATTTATTATATACCTTGTATAGTTCTTATAGTAGGGAAGCAGAAGAACTTTAGTAACTGAAGTGCATCAGTTTAAGATAGTATAGGTGTCCCACAAGCCTCTTGTAATCTTGACGTATAATAATAATGTAATATCTATAGACGCTTCACATCACGTCAATCTGGCCTTGTGCTAAGTATCCGAAGAACCCTTGTGTTACAGGTACCAGACAACGGAAATATGTTTAATACTTTTAAACCAATACACATATTTAAGATTTTTATTATATTAATACACAAATTTAATACACATCCATGACCCAGGAACATTGAAAACTTTTTGTTCCCTCGGCGGGATTCAAACCCGCAATGCGCTGATACTACAGCGCTACAGAGGTTAGATATGTTAAGTAGGTTTCAAACTAAAGCACTGACATGAAAGTCGGGTAAGCTTTTAGGAACTGATAGATTATATTTTACTGTGAATAAGTATGTAAAAGTATGTAACCGTACTTTAAGTTTCCCTGAAATATTATATACAAATCACAAACAAAACAAGAAAACTCGTAAAAGCTGTTCACAACGAGCTTTACAAACTACTTTCTACTATTTAAAGCCTTTGAAAGCTAAGCATTTTGTTTCCCGTCTACTAAACACCATTATTATTATAATAAATATTTCAAAGCTCTTTGAATAGTATACATTATCTCAAGTTTATACAACATTATGGAATCTGGATTGTGAATTTTATACTCTGTTCAAACAACACTGTTTATTATTGCAATGCGTTAACTTTTATATTCAGAATAAATCTTTCTAGCTGACTGCGCGACCCAAAAGGAGTAGGAATATTGTGTTTAATTAAGAGGAAACACCACGGTTGAGAGAAATACAAAATAGGTATTTATAAAATCTATTGCTGTCTCGCAGTGCCTTAGCTAGCCAGCGCGATAGAGACAACTGCAACTTGGACTGAAATTACCTTTTAAAAGTACCAGAAATCGACGTTTAGGGGATTCCTGTTTCCTCCTCCAAAACTTAACCGATTTAAATATTTTTTTCTGTATTAGCTAAAAAAAGAATTGAGCTAGGTTCCTATTTTTTGCTTTTGTTGTTTATTGTAGTCAAATCTGTTTCCTAGATATTTAAACATAGCGGAGAGTCTGGCCATTTTTTTTAGGTTTTTAAACGTCCATATCTCTTTAAATAATTAATTTATTAAAAAAAGGAAAAAATAGGGACGTACAAACAATATCCATTAATATTCAGGAAAAAAATTGTTACTCTAGAGGTGTTATCCAGGGAGGAAATAGAAATCCCCTAGACCCCTATTTTTGTATGGAAAAAATTTCGTGGTGTTTCCTCTTAACAGGCTATTAATGTCTGTATGCATGTTCCATTTTTTATTTTTAATAATAATACTAGTTATAAAAATAACAAAACTAGTTGCCCCGTGCCCGCTTCGTTGAGCATAGAAACCGTTTAAGCCTTCCCGGGACTTCCACGAATATTTCAAGATGAAAAATAGCCAAAAAAATATCACGTAAATCGGTTCATTAACCTCAGAGTAATGGTTGTACATATATTACAAAAAAATAGGCCGAATTGAGAACCTCCTCCTTTTTTAGAACTCGGTTAAAATTTGATTAAATTATAATAATATGATCACGCTTCACACCACATCAATTTGCACCTGTGCTAAGGTATCTAAAAAAGTTGTGTTACTGGCACCAGATAGCGGAAATTTATATAATACTTTTATACTAAACATATCCAAGGAACATAACTTTTGGCTCTCGGAATTCGAACCAGCGACCTCTCAAGCGCCAATTACTGAGCCACGAAGACATCATGTAATTACGCTACTTCAGAACGAATTTTGGAAGTTAATTGAATTTTGAACAGACCACTTCAGACCAAAGGTAATAACTTAAAGCCCCAAAGGCCTACCAAGTCAGGCATTAAAGGATGTTCTTTACTATGTGATAAGGGGTAGAAAATAGGCACTTAAATAATTCTTTAGAGTATTAACTGACCTTCTCACTAAACTTTTTTCTTAAAAACGTTTGTTGCATTTTCAACCTTCTTGTTAGCTCGTTATAGATTAATTTCATTTGTGTTATCCAAATTGTCGTTTTATTCGTGAAAAAGACATTACTTTCGAATAAAGCGCCATTTGGAATACTTTAAAATGAACGAGGCAACTTTGTTTTTCCATAAGAAATTTTTCCAGCGAAATATCAATCGTCTACAATTATATTTCAATAGTGATAAAAATATAATTATATTATCTAAGGCTTTGTATAAAGCTAATGACCTTGAACGACTATTTGTATGGGAGGAAAAGGGTATCGCGCCGACCAGAGCACGACAAAATTCGATAAAAAAAAGTAAACAAAATTTTCAAATACTAAAACGACAGTCCCCTGAGTCTTGCCATAAAATACTGAAGTAATTTTTTACACTTGTGCCACTAATTTATAAAAAAAGTATAAAAAAGTACGTTAAAAAAAGGGTGAACTTTGCATATTTTTAAACAAAAATATGAATTTCTAAAACGACTATCCTCTGGTGAATATAATTCATTATATAATATATATAGGGATAGGAATATTCTTCAGAAAATTAAATATGTGTTTTAGGATTTTTCGATAAGACCAGTATGGAGAAAAAAGGTTTCAAATTAGTCAAATTTTCAGCTTATCGCTTGCACGCAGCCTCAACTCGATGTTGCCCGCGACTTAGTCCACTGGTAACCGTACACTTTAACGCGATAAAAAGCTAGTTTTCCTACCAGCTTCTACTCTATAAGTGCCTTTCATCAAAATAGCTCTAGTAGTTTTAGAGTGCAAACAGTACAGAAATAAATTCAGTGCAAACAAATAAATATTTTACATCTTTATAATTAGTAGATATACCTCATCATCTGTCACCGAACCGTTGATGATGATGCTAAGGACATACCTTTTATTACATTTTATTTGAAATGTTAAAATTTGTCAAAAAACATAATTATTTATTTGAGAACAATAGTTTAAGTGACAGGCAAATAAGAAAAAACAAATTAATTATCCCCATACAAAAAAAGAATATATATTCTACTAGTGCATACTGTATGGCAATAAAAATATTTAATAAATTACCAGAAGAATACAAGAATACTAATTATACATACTTTAATAAAATGACATTCAAACTATTAATTAGGAAATGTTATTATACAATTGATGAATATTTTAATGATAAATGTATATGTAATTGTATAGAATAAAATGATTATCTGGATAAAATACACATATTACAATTATAGACAATTTAGTATGATAGCAGATGAATAATGAAAAAAGATATATTATGTATGTAAGTAGTTAATTAACTTTTCTTTTGCAATTTAATTTTGACTCACCTATAAAATGTGTAAGGATTATTATTATTATTAGTGACTTATTATTATAATAACATTGACAAATCAGTAATTGTAATTTTTTAAAATCATGTAAACAAAACAACAATAATCACAAAAAATAACACCTAATGCATGAACGAAATTTTAATAAATTGTATTTTAATAAAAATTTGCACGCCACTCAAAGGCAAAATAAGAGAGCGATTTACCAAACCTGTAACACCATATTGTACCTTATTTAAGCAAATAAATGATTTTGATTTGATTTGATTACCCGATCGCGTCAGCTTTCAAACAAAAAAACTATATCAAAATCTGTTTATCCGTTTGGGACCTACACATACATACAGTCACGTGAAACTAATATCTTCCCTCTGTTTTCACGGGGGTTCAAATTGAGCATAATAAAATTTCCAAATCTTATTCCAAACTAAGGCCGTGTTTCACCAAGAAATGTTAAAGTTAACGCCATGCCATCTCATTCATTGACAGGAAATACGAGAGGGATAACATGATATTTAACATGGCGTCAACTCTAACATTGCTTGGTGAAACACGGCCTTAGCGGCTTACATATAAACGTATTCCTTTAATATCTCAGTCCAAAAACAAAGTTCCCGGGTTCATTTATCACGCTTCCCAGTGCTATAAAAACTCCATTTATAAGCAATAAAAACTTAGATCTGGGCTATCACATAAAGAAATGAGTTTATTCGCTCGCTAATTTGAATAAAATGCGTATAATACATACATCATCAGTGGCCTCAGCATACACAATTGTCAACAACGTGCTCGTATGAGTATGAATTATCTGGAAATCATACAGTGGTTGTACATTTTATGTGTGAACACGCTTTTATATGCTTGGGATATATACAACATGTAAAATAAAGTGATAATACTTGGGGGAAAATTAGGGTGTGTATGTGCCTACTATGTACAGTTTACTTTGAAAGTACCAGCGCTGAAAGACTTACTTTTGACTTTCATGTTTCTATTAGAAATGCCCCAACTTTAAAAATTTATATACAACAAGTAAAAAAACTAACTCGTTCAGCGCTGGTACTTTCATACGAGACTCATACACACCCTAAAGTATTATCACTCATTAATATTACAGCCTTTATATGTATGTAACGGAATCTTTGAGCGTATTTTTCACTAATTTCCAAAAGGCTGATTTATTTGAAATTTTGCATACGTAGGTAAAATAAAAAAACAAAATTAAAACATAAAATTAGTTTTGTGAGGGTTAAGTTTGATAATAAAATATAATCACCAGTTATAACCAGTTCGGAACCCTAACCCGACGAGAAGAAACTCGCACGAGTGCCACCTTTTATCAAAAAGAATAGCCAAAATTGTTCTTTTTTAAAATTATACAATAAGACGTAAGTATCATGAACCAGTAACAATGCAATTAGGTTTTTTTTTATATTATTTATTTATTATGTAACTAATACGTTGTTTTCAAGTGTTCTTACTAAGTTCAATGAACTATAATGGTATTGTCGTATCGTACCACGGTAAACAGTCGAAATATTATGCTCCATTTGCTAGTAAACTACGTGGCACAGAATTTCAAAGTCCTAGCCTAGCTGCTAGTTCTATGAATCTGTGCTAGCTAGTTGACATTGCTATTACAGGCTACATTTTCAGATGTAGGTAATATATACTAAATCCGGCCAAGAGCGAGTTGGACTCGTGCACGGGCCTTGAAACTCGAAACGGCGGAAAAAGTCACGTTTAATGTATTGGCTCCCGTTATATTTATTTGATTATATTTTTGTAGCGTCAACAGAAACACATAATTCATGAAAATACTATCAAGCTTCATTTCGATGACAGACTGAAAAGTCTCAATAATAGGATTTTTTTAGCGTGTACAACTTTTCGATACCCACAAAAACGGCCAAGTGCGAGTTGAACTCGTGCAAAAAAAAACGTAAAAAAACCTAATATTAGATTTCGTTCAAACCAATTTTCGGTGGAAGTTTGCGTGGCAATGTACATCATATATTATTTTAACATTTATTACTTCATTTTAGAAGTTACAGGGAGAACATATTTTTCCACTTTGGTAAATATTTAGTTTCGAAAAAATATATATTAGAAACCTCAATATCATTTTTAAAGACCTATCCATAGATACCCCACATGTATGGGTTTGATGAAAAATATTAGTTTCAGTTGTAATTATTGGGAGCCCCAAAATTTTTTTTTTCTATTTTTGTCTGAAAATCTTTATAATGCGGTTGACCGAATGGATCTACTTACCAAGTTTCAACAGTATAGTTCATAAAATTCGGAAAAAAATGGCTGTGACACACTGACAGACGGAAAGACATGAGGAATCCATTTTACTTTTTTGTCATTTGAGAACCCTAAAAACAAGTAAATATTTACAGTAATGACTAACAAGCAACCACTAAGTTCGAGTGATGACAAGTGAAGTGAGTCCAATTAGATAAAAGAACGTGATCACTTTACGCCATTCGCCGCTAATAAAGTCGTTCATCGTTCAATAGTGCGTTACTGATAATTGTGAGTGCCATTTGTCTACGTCGACATTGTCTACGGTTACATTGTCTATATTGTCTACGCTGTCTACGCTGATAACCACACAAAGGAATGTCTTTTGAAGAAAGAAAAAGGTAATGCTGAAAGCTCGTCAAGGTATGAATGGGGTGATTAAACTCGACGTTATTGAAGAAATGATATTTATTGGGTTGGATATTGTTATGAATTTTTTTTTTAATCTTCATCTATACTAATATTATAAAGAGGTAACATTTGATTGTTTGTTTGAATGGAATAGGCTCTGAAACCACTGAAACAATATGAAAAATTATTTCGCCGTAGGAAAGCTAGACATCCATGCGTCGGATGGGCATATAAAAACCGACTTCAAAAAAAAACACAAACGACAAAAACTTTTACCAAACAAAAACAGTACCTACATACTACAGTAACTAAAAAGCGATAAATAACCTAATTTATCTACTTAATGCATATTATATATCTACAACTATTTAAATATTTACTACTAAATACCTAATACTTTAACAAAGTCATCTTTAACTATTTATTATATTTATTTTAACAAATAAATTTAATTAAGAAAACTGGCCGACACAAAATTTTTTCAAATTTTCCAAAAATAATTTTTCAAATTGGACCAGTGGTTCTTGAGATTGGCGCGTTTAAACTAACAAACAAACCCTTCCGCATTATAATTTATTAGTATAAATTGTATTTTGCCGTGTGTGTGGCTTTGCGTTTGCCGGCCGCGCGCGTCAAACAACACAACAGACTACGTTACCTAGGCAGCAGGCTGGCACCGACTTCAAAAATAAGTGATAACTGTAAATATTTAAATAGTTAAAGATGACTTTGTTAAAGTATTAGGTATTTAGTAGTAAATATTTAAATAGTTGTAGATATATAATATGCATTAAGTAGATAAATTAGGTTATTTATCGCTTTTTAGTTATGTAGGTACTGTTTTTGTTTGGTTAAAGTTTTTGTCGTTTGTGTTTTTTTTTTTGAAGTCGGATTAATTTTTTTTTTAAAAGTCAGTTTATTTCTCGATTTTTAGTTGTGCTAATGCGTTGTGAACTTAAATAGATGCTAGTTCATTTACTCAAGGGTTTCAGTTTATTTAATATATACCTATAGTCACTAATTACAACGTCCGTTTGACGAATTGTTCATATTTTTAGGAAGCTATAATTATTATTAATAGGTACTTACTTGAAAGAGTTTGATATTACTTATTAGGTATTTATATTTTTTATTATCATAGGTAGACCCAACGACATTGACAAAGTTATAATATGCAATGGCATACAGAGCCAAACCTGCTGCAGTTTCAATTTCGTCAATGTCGTCCATACTGCATAGGAAACAGATCTCAAATGAGAGTGTGAATAAAATGCTTGTTCTCCGAGAAGGCCCGGCGAGACTTCTCTGTGAGATTTCTCGCCGTGAGTCTGGATGGTATATTACAAATATCACGTTAGCCCTACATATTAAGTCCTTACTTATGAAATTGGCGTTTTGTATTGGAGGAACATAAAGGCGATTTTTTCATATTAAAATATATTTTATTAATCAAAATATGTACTATTGCGATCTATACACTTTTGCCATCTTATAGGTAGTTCATTGATCCCTTTACTAAAAAAAACCATTCGGACGAGAACCAATGAAATCTTTGAAAGGGGTTTGGACTACCTCATCGGAATTGAATTTTTTTCCTTGCAAGAAGTTCGAAAAAAAATGGTAATATGTTGGAGCAAGGTCCGGAGAGTACGGTGGATGTCTTAGACATTGCAATTGAAGCTCCTCTAATTTGGTAGCCGTCTGTTGGGCCGTGTGGTCTAGCGTTGTCTTGAAGCAGCAGTGGCGTAGAGCGATTGACAAGTCTCGGTTGTTTAACGACGAGCTTTTCCATCATGGTTTGCAGTTGCTGACAACATCAGTCATATTCGTCTGACCAGATTTAAGAAAGCTATAGTGTACGACACCGGCACTAGTCCATCAAACGCTTACAAGTAACTTTATTTGAGTCTATTTTCGCTTGGGGCAAGACTTTGCTGGTTCACCAGGGTTCAGCCATTGCGATGAGCGTTTACGATTATCGTACAGTATCCACTTTTCATCACATGTAATGATCCGATTTAAAATTCCTTCATTCTTGTGCCGGTTGAGCAATGTAACGCAGCAGTCGACGCGCGTTTGTCGGTTTGCTTCGCTTAATTCATGAGGTTGAGGACCTTTCAAGATTTTTCACCTTCCCAATTTGCTTGAAGTGGATTAAAACGGTTTTGTCACTAACACCGCAGCCTGTAGCTAACTCTGATGTGGTTTGCGATGGATCTGCTTCCACAATAGCCTTCAATTCATCATTATCGACCTTGGTCTCCGTCCGTCCACAGGGCTTGTTCTGCAGGTCGAAATTTCGAGAACGAAAGCGTTGAAACCAAAAATGCACCGTGTTTTCTATTGCGACACCACCCCCATACACATAATTAATTCTTCGAGCCGTTTCTGCAGCACTGGTGCCACGGTGCTCGTACTCGTAAATAATGCGATATTTTAAGTTATCCATTTTGTGAAATGAGTGACGTAGAAAAAAAAGCAAAAGAGAATAAAACAAATGAATTACGGTGTTCAAAACACAAATGCATGAGTAAATAGCTGTTTAAATTTTAATTTGGCATTCCTAACTAAACAGGATATATTTAAGATCAAAGTGGCCAGTACGACAAAACGCCAATTTCATATGTAACCTAATACATTCGATCGACCAATTACAGTACTGCTCCCAACTCTTAACCGTTAAGGAGTACTGTAGCTTCATCGTCAGCACAGCAGCATCAGATGTTGATTCAAGCATACCTCACAAGCAACATGTTAGCCCTACATACTACAAAATAGTTTACATCGACCAATTGCAGTACTGCCTCCCAACTCCTAACCGTTAAGGAGTACTGTAGCTTCATAATCAGCGCAGCAGCATCAGATGTTAATTCAAGCATACCTCACAAGCAACATGTTAGCCCTACATACTACTAAATAGTTTCCATCGACCAATTGCAGTACTGCCTTCCAACTCCTAACCGTTAAGGAGTACTGTAGCTTCATCATCAGCACAGCAGCATCAGATGTTGACACCCTGAAGCATATACCTGAGTAAGACATAATTACGTAACAAAAACACCATACGAGCATACAATTTTCGGTGGTTGCCCTCGATTTCTCATGGATCCCATCATCAGATCCTGACCTGGTGAAAATGGGACCACCCCAGAAGTGAACTCAATCCAACAAAAAAAAATTTTTGAAATCCGTCAATAATTGACGAAAATATCGGTGAACATACATAAAAAAAAAAAAAAAAAAATTATACATACAGACGAATTGAGAACCTCCTCCTTTTTTTGAAGTCAGTTAAAAAGTCAGTCCTGCGCCTTTTCTTTCGCCAGTCGTGTCGGTTTACCGTCCCACTGGGTCGTGGAAGTAAAAGAAAGGGTGTCTTTGTGTATTGCGCACACACTTGGGCAGTATAAACCAACTCTTGTGTAGTTTGCCTGGTTTCAATGAAATCAGCTACCGACACCGAAATCGGTGAGGGGAGCTATTATTATTATATTTCGACATATTATTCAAAACATAAGCTTTGTTAGTGAAAATTTAAGAAGCCCTAGTTTTAAAGTAACACTCTAACTTGGCATACAATATTATCTAACCCTACAGAAATCTACAGAAAGTTTTCACTTTTGAAAACCAATTATTCAAACTTGTAATAATATTAACTAAGTAATTCTCATTCACTTGAAAATTTGTTTAACATATAAAAGAGTGTTGTAATTTATATTATGTACTTATAATTAGCTATTAAATATTAGCAAAATAACCGCAATCTTTATTTTAAAAAAAACAGAAATACGACTACGAAAATCTGTCACCTAAGCTGTTAAGAATTTATCGACAACATATTTATATAAACAAATATGATATTAAAGAGGCGTTCAGGCTCAGTTCAGTTCAGGCGGTACAGTGGAACAAACATACATACTGACTGCCGTTATCGTTCATTTTGGTTTCGCTGTTGTTAGTTAATAACTTTAGATACAGTCCACATGACCCTTACTATCTTGACACTAAGAGGTTGTAGGGCTGTTGAAACTACACTTATGTACAAGATACTTAAAGATACTAATGAGGAGTACTGGAAGAGTGGGGGAGTTAGTGGAAGTTAGGAGTAGGGGGAGTTAGGTGGAGGGGGTCTTAGAGAGTAGTAAGAGGAATTTAGCAAGGAGTTTGTTTAATCGCGAGAAACTAAATTTTATGTTTTTATGTTATAGACTTAATGATGACTTTAAAAATTATCAATAATTTTCAAAAGTAAAGTTCAACTTTTAGTTTTTACCGTGTTTTTTGTTTAACGCCGTGACGCCGATGCCCGACGCCGCAACGCCCGACGCCGCGACGCCCGACGACGTGACGCCCGACGACGTGATGCCGACGCCGCGACGCCGACGCCGCGACGTCGACACCGACGACCGACGCTCGACGCCGCGACGCCGACGCCCGATGCCGCAACGCCCGACGCCGATTTTTATGTCATGTCGCTTTTCACAGGATTTTAATGTCATTCATTGGTTGAAAATGATCACGAGAAAAAAATCTAAAAATGCAGTGCGCATTTCATTGTTTTGTTCATGCGTAATGTTTTGTGTGCGTAATTGTAATTTCAGAACTAATTATTTGTAGTTAATAATTTTATGAAAAATAATACCTAGTTTCTTGTCATACAATATGCGTGGGGTTCCTACTTCCTACCTACCAGCATTCGCGGTCCGGGCTCAGACGCGAGTCACACGTCACACGCGGGCCCGGTCGAATCGCGGCGAAACAATCTTAATTTTGCTATATCTCCTAAAGTATTCATTGTATTTGCATGTTTTAAAGGGCAAATAATATAGTCTTCATGAAATGCTTTAGCCAACTAACGTATTTTAAAATGATAAGAATTAATACCGTGATAGTATAAATATTTTTCCAAAAACCGCTTTTGATCCTTCGTTATTTTACTATACTTAAGTTTAAGTTTAGTTAAACTTACTAAGAGAGTGAAGGAAGAGAGAGTGCTTCTGTGTATTAACACTTGGGCACTGTTTGGAAGGGCCTACTGGTGACCCGATAACACAGTTGTAGAACCATTCTCTAGTACTTCTAAGTACATACTTTACATATAGTTATTTAAGTGTGTGAGGGAGAAGGATATTATTATTTTTGTGACTAGTAATTTTATACCATATTTGAATGATGTACTAAAATAATTATACTATACTTGAACTCTAGCCAACCGCATAAAAAAACCAACAAACCACCCCGCAGTTTCTTGACAAATAAAACGACAAGTTTACAGACTTGACCTCTTCTAACCTCTTGTAGAATGGGCCAGTGTCAAGTGCCCGAAAAGAGTGTCGGATTTTGTTGTTTCGTTGTTTCATTAATTCCGGCCAGTGTTAGATAATCAAGTTCTCCTGAAAACAATTTTCTTCGGGAAACAATTATTATGAATGGTTGAATGTTATACTAAAAATATGAAATTGTTTTTATTAATTAATGATTAGGTAATTAAATTCGTCGTGCGTGACCACTTTTTGCTTTGGCGAGGTTTAAAGGGTAATTTAGCAGAATACCTAGGCATGTAGGTAGGGCAAAAAATACACAGGGAACCGTACATTTTTCCGGCTACATGCAGGGTGTAAAAAGACCAGTTATAATAACTTTGAGGATATCGTTATACTATCAGAATTCTTATCTCCTTTTGAAAATGTCATTTTTAAACAATTTTAGAAAAAAATTACTCTGTGTTGTGTTCTCGTAACATTATGCCGAGTGCGCACCAGTAATAATAATAATCTCGTATTCTAAGTTTTTTATTGTTTTCTTGTTCATTATTTATCAAATAAATATTATTCGTATCCGTGGGATACCGAAGAAAGAATAGCACCCCATCAATAACCTTTTAGCGGGTTTCGTGAAATGTGACAGAGTGAATATATAGTATATATGTATATATCCGGTTATAATTTATGTACATATATCCGGAAATACGCAGACGAACACCACGCTCGCCAACCCACCTGCCAAAAGAGGCCATGAAATACTTTGGGGGGAAGCTTATGTCCACATGGAGGTAGTAGATATCACAACTGAAACGATGAAATATTTTTCTATTCTATTCTTAGTGTAGATAATATTCATCTTGTAATCCACCAACAAGTCAGTTCATCGTCTTGATTGACTGTATTGAGCCCAATTATATTAGTTACACGAAACTTACTCATTCATCAGGCTTACTATGATTTATTACCAACTCGTGATATTAAATATATATTATTATCTGACCCGTGCCCACTTCGTTGAGCAAGGAAACAGTTTAAACCTTCCCGGGACTTGCACGAATATTTCAAGACCAAAAATAGCAGAATCAGTTCAGCTGATCTCGAGTTTTAGCGAGACTAACGAACAGCAAACATTTTATGGCTAATTTTTTTACACATTCAGTTGGTTTTAATAGGAATTTCTAAAGATTTCTATAGTAATCTAGTACTAAATATAGCCTATGTTACTCAGTGATAATGAAGCTTTCTAATGAAAAAAGAGTTATTAGAATCGGTCCAGAAAGTACTTTTTGAGTTTATTCGTTACATACAAGAATACAAACCTTTCCTCTTTATAATGTTAGTGTAGAAAACCTGTTAGAGATATAAAGAAATGGAGTAAGAGAAAGGCTATTAAGACTCTTTTTGCGAAGTCGGGTTATAATTTTTTTATTTACACGTTGTATATTCCGAGCGTGGTTAATTATCTTCTTATATATAAAAATGAATTGCTGTTCGTTATTCTCGCTAAACCTCGAGAACGGCTTAACCGATTGGGATATGTTTGGTCTTGAAATATTCGTGGAAGTCCAGGGAAGGCTTATACGGTTTGTATGCTCAACGAAGTGAGCACGGGTCAGCTAGTCTTATATATAAAAATGAATTGCTGTTCGTTAGTCTCGCTAAAACTCAAGAACGGCTAAACCAATTCGGCTATTTTAATCTTGAAATATTAGTGGAAGTCCAGGGAATGTTTAAACGTTTTTTTTTTAATTTTTATGCTCTACGAAGTGGGCACGGGTCAGCTAGTTCTAACTAAATACACAATGTAGTATTCTCACACCATTTCGTTCTAGAAAAATGTAATGAACGCAATAAATACTGCTGCCCAGTATTTATAACTCTTAATTAGTTGAGTTTTTGTGCAATTTCTTGACGAGAAAATGAGAAATATTTTATTATCTCGCTTAGTTTAAGTTAGTATAGTGAATAATTGTTTAATATTCCGCACATATTTAATGGTACATCAGAATTAAATTTCGGAAATCTCATAATTAGTTACTATTTTGATTTTTTTGAATTTGTGAATGTTAGTGAATATTAGCATATTTTGTGTTCTTTTGGACCATTGATTAGCACTCGAAAGGGCATGTGCCAATGGCTATTGCCAACAAACTGTGGCAGTTGGGCAATTTGAATTTAACTGTGAATTAAAATAAATAAACAAAATTTTAATGTTACGAAATACAAGGACATAAATTTTTATAAGCCTTTTACAAGCGCTTGCAAAAATATAATATGAAGATTATTTAAATGGACTTATTTTTTTTATTCACAAACAAAACAAAAACAAATAAAACAGCAATTACAATCATATTGTGAACGTACGAACTAAAACAAACAAAAATAAAAAAATATTCACAATAAACGAAATTTTAAAAAATCTGACGAATGCTCTAACGGTAAAGGAAAATATATATAGCCTACATAAAAATATATTTGGGAGTTTACAAAACATGCAAACTTTATCACTTATTTTTTTATGTTTGCAGAAGCCTGTATCAAACTGTATCAATATATCGTATTTTATTTGCGTTATTTACGGAGAACACTTTAGGTGCTTAAATTTTATACCCGCGAAGGTTTGGGGTGTAAAATAAGTGGGATTTCCCCCAGGAGCACCCCACTTGCCGCGATTGAGTTCACCGCTTATACGATACTCATAGAATATAAGTGCCTAGTGTTACTAAGTATTTTTGTATGCGTGTAGGGGAAGGGCCTACCACAGTAATGTTTTACATCTTAAAACTGAAATCCCACCACATACATTTTCATGTAAAAATGTTGCCAAGACGATGCAACTTTCCCAGTGAAAAAAAATTGAATAGAATAGAAATCATTTATTTAATTAAATAAGGTACAATATGGTGGTACACATTTGGTAAATCGTTCTCTTGTCTTTGTGTGGCGTGCAACTTTTTACTAACAAACTATCTATTATTAAAATCCTTTTAATTTCGGTCATGCATTAGGTATAATGTTAAAAGTTATAAGATAATGTATAAAGCCAAGCGTAGGCTTGGCTTTATACATTATCTTATAACTTTTAACAGACTACATGCTCTAAACCTACAAGATCTACACTTTAATCAAAATCTATGAAAGAGTGGTCAGATCTTATGTAGAGCCAAGATTCGGGATCTATGCGCCCTTACTTTTTACCAGGTCTAACTTCACACACTTCGGTAAAAACGTGATACTTGGTCGTTTTGCTACCGTTACGAAGATATCATAGGCATTCCTGAAGGTGTCGAACGTGAAATAATACGGCTGTGCCCTTGCGCTCCGCTTGGCTCCTCTTGGCGGGGGCACTCCCGTGACTCCGGATGTGGGGCGTCCTGACAATGCTGGCAGCCTAGTCCAGAAAAAGAAAGAATGACATGTCAATATGTCTAGGGCCAACCATGTGCGGGTCGCGATGTCTTAATTTTATTTACCTCTAACGATGGCTAAATTAAGGCTTTGTATAACTTTTTTAATTCGTAATTAATTTTAGAAAAATGTTTTCTAAACGTTTCGGGAACTAACCCAGCGACAAGAACCGGCGTAAGAAACTGGTATGGCACCACCTCTATGACCTTGGACGACTTTGTATGACAAGAAAGGATACCGCGCCGACCGGGGCGCGTTGAAATGTTATAAAAAGTCTTTTTAAATTTTTGAGACAAAATATGCGATAACTTTTATTAATATTCCCGAGTCAAGGGACTCAGTAAAATATTGAAATAATTTTAGTGTAGACTGTACCTATATAAAAAGAAAACATGTGAAAACGTAAATTATAATGTGAATTGCTTTAAGCCATATTAAAACAAAAAACGATAATCCTCTGGTTAATATAATGGAGATTTTTTTAGGGATTTTTCCATAAGACCAGTATCGAAAAAAAAGTACTCCAATTTCCAGCTAATCGCAGCCTTAACGGCCGGAACACGACGTTGGTGATGATGATGATGGCCCGCCGAGTACATGGCTAACACACTTCCAATCCTGTCTATAATTGGACACCCGCAAACATGCGATCAATTAACGGTATTACTCTCAACACTCGATTATTTGCCTTGTATCCGGGGATTGTTATACAAACATACACAAACAAACAATCAGGTACCATTGAAAGGAAAATGAAAATGAAAAATAAAATTGTAAAGTTTTATTTCCAAATAAAACTTTACAAGTTATTCTCGGAATGTCAACACAAAATACTACCACCATCAACTCTAACCCGTCGACAGGCGTAAGAAACTCGCAGAACTGGCGTAAGAAACTCGCAGAACTGGCGTAAGAAACTCGCAGAACTGGCGTAAGAAACTCGCAGAACTGGCGTAAGAAACTCGCAGAACTGGCGTAAGAAACTCGCAGAACTGGCGTAAGAAACTCGCGGAACCGGCGTTTCATCATTCATTCATTCATTCTTCATTGATGTTTTGCTTATCGGATATATCTTAGCGGATCATGTACGAAACTATAGGAGAAGCACAAAATGCTAAAAGGATCTTGCGTGACAAAAACAAAAACAATTATTATTAAATATTTTTGATAATATTGATTAAAAATCAAGCATAAGATATGAAGCCAATTTTTGAAAAGAAGACGAAGCATGTTCGAAATTAGTCCAGTCTTGACACGATTTCATTTGTCCACTTAAACGTTTATCAGTCGATTAAAACTTACAAAATTGGATCAGCTCGGGAGGTCCACCTGTCGAACCGATTTGCACGAACATTTCGTACTAATTCCCATTAATGGAAACGTTCAGCCGAAATAGAATGGAATGATTGGCGATTAGAGCAATATTAGAGGCACATCAATCGCTAATTTAGATGATTATTCTAATAACGTGTTCTGTAATAACTGAGCTCAGAAATAAAAATTAAATGTGTTAACTTTATAAGGCTTCTTTTGCCTCTTAGAAAAAAATGTGGCTTCCTCACACCGATTCCGGTGTCGGTGGACGATTTCGTTGAAACCAGGCCAGCTACTCAGGAGTCGTTTTATAGTGTCGAAATATGTGCGCAACACACAAGAATCTCTCTCTTCCTTTTACTCTCATAACCCAGTGGGAGGGTTAACCGACTGGCGAGAGAACAGGCGCAGGACGGAATTTTTAACATCCGACGCGTGAATCATCTTTCTTGTCAGACAATCAGGTGATCAGCCTGCATATCCTAACCAAACATGGAAACAACCTTTTTTGTTGTTCCAACGGGAATCGAACTCAAAACCAATCGAGAGGTAAGCTCTTTATTATTGGACCACGAATAACATAGAATGTTGTGTTGCATTTCGTTGTAAGCATTGTTAAAAAAATTGCAAATCTTTCTCCGCATGTTTACAGTGCCAAATTTCATACTATTCCGTTTGCATAATTCTCATAAAACTGAAACTTTTTTTTCACGCTGAAGATGTATAACCAGGCCGTAACAATAAAAATTATGCAAATTGATAAACAAACAAAATATGGACCATAAGCCAAATTGTACCAAATCATGTTTCCGCCATTACCAAAAAGATATATATTTTTAAACAAAATACGTGTTTCATTTATTTAACCAAAAAGAGCTCATTTTTCTCAATTAAATACAATCTCGAAAGGTTAACAAGATACCATGATACACGAAATTCCCAAAATAAATTCGGGGAAAATTCCCATATCATTTTTAACCCCGCGTCGGCTTCCTCAGGAACTCGCCTTTGGGATTTATAGACGCGATATGTTAGTAGTACACACGCGGGGACTGTTTACATGAAAAAATCACATCTGTGACGCCGTAAATTGTGTTTTAAATCGTGCGTAGAGACGGTACGAGTACTGAATATAACGTTATCATTAATGTATGGATGGCTCACTAATTTGTGGAGAGGCTTGAACATAGCCTTTTATATTTTGCAGTCATCTTATTGAATCTGCTTATTTAATTTAATGACTAGCGTGGTTATACAGCCTGACTGATGAGACATGTGCAATACTTACGGAGAGTACTCGGTACTCGATTTCCATAATAAATATGCAATAAAATTAGGTACTTAATTTTTTACCAAATTTTCCTTTCAATACTTAAGAGGAAACACCACGGTTGAGAGAAATACAAAATAGGTATTTATAAAATCTATTGCTGTCTCGCAGTGCCTTAGCTAGCCAGCACTAGCGCGATAGAGACAACTGCAGCTTGGACTGAAATTACCTGTTAAAAGTACCAGAAATCGACGTTTAGGGGATTCCTGTTTCCTCCTCCAAAACTTAACCGATTTAAATATTTTTTTCTGTATTAGCTAAAAAAAGAATTGAGCTAGGTTCCTATTTTTTGCTTTTGGTGTTTATTGTAGTCAAATTTGTTTCCTAGATATTTAAACATAGCGGAGAGTCTGGCCATTTTTTTTAGGTTTTTAAACGTCCATATCTCTTTAAATAATTAATTTATTAAAAAAAGGAAAAAATAGGGACGTACAAACAATATCCATAAATATTCAGAAAAAAAATTGTTACTCTAGAGATGTTATCCAGGGAGGAAATAGAAATCCCCTAGACCCCTATTTTTGTATGGAAAAAATTTCGTGGTGTTTCCTCTTAAATGAATCGTGGATATTATGAAAATCAGGCGGCTAGGCAAGTAGGTATACCGGCGATGGCTATGCGACGTACGACATCAACGTAGGTAGTACGGGCGCGTAACGACGCGCGGTGTCATGCGTTGGGTAAATAATTATTTAAGTTTAAGCTACATTTACTCGGTGATTAATTTATATTTTTTTTATATATTTTTTTTTTCATTTCATATAATATCACGTCCTCAAGTATTGCTCATGTCTCACCAGTCACACTTTATTATGGCGTCAAACAGCTGGTACAGCTAGCAATGTGTTTATATATTTTTTGTTTAATTTACTTTAATGTGCGTTATAAATAGTACACATTCGGAACTTTGAAGTTTACAAATAAAATATTAAATGGCTGTCCTAGTCTCGGATTCATTGAATTTGTTAGTAAAAATAGAATTCAAAGAACGCGCTAGTCATTCAATTAAATAGCGGATTCAATGAGGTGACTGCGACATAAATATAGAGGTATATTTAAGCTAATTTTTTTTAATTTTTATTCATGGACCAATCAACAGCTAGTATGTTCATAATTTAGAAACTAAAATACGTTATATTAATACAATATTTGTATAGCCAACATTAGTCTCAACTGATAACAAAAATTAATATCGAGAGTCATGTCCAAACAGAAAACAAAATTTAAAATGATGAAACAAAACCAATGTACCTACTACACCCAACTTAAAACGAAATTAAAGTAAAAAATAGAGTTATCTTACTCGTTATATTTTAACCTCACTTCGGTGAAGCCAAAAAGGTAATTTTGACAGTCTACTTATGTAAGTAATAAATATGTTTGTTTCTTCCCTCGCAGTGGCTAAACTCCTAGTCCGATTTTAATAAATGAGATGACAATCGATTTGTAATGGTCCCGCGAGTAACATAGGCTATATAGTTTTTTGAAAAATTTTGGATTTTGTTGATTTTAAAGACTTTATTACTAAAGGAACTAGGATGATTATTGAAAGTTTTAGCATAATTTTCCATAATTCTAAACATTAGCGCTTGCTTTCCAGCATTTGTTTTGCATCGGGGCTGAGTGAATGTGTGGAAGGGCACTTACCCTCTCATCTGGGGAATCGGAAAAAGGAATCCTTTAACAACAACATCAGTGTTATACTTTAAAAACAAACAGGCGAGTGAAAAGATTAAATTAAATATAACCGCAATTTATTTAAAAGTTAAAATATTATTACAAATCTATTAACACATTTTTTCACCGCATCAAAAATTGGATCAGTGGTTTTGGCGCTACGGTAGAACATACACACAAGCCCTTCCCCACTGCCGGTTCATCTCGACGCGCTGGGCTAGTTCCGATGGTAGGCATTATCACAAAGTAGATAATAAAGCATTATACCTATATATTATGTAGACACGGCGACGTTTAAATTTTACTTTTAATCAATTCTGAATAAAGTAATTAATTTTAATGTTCATATTTTAAAGAGAATATTACGAAATGGTTTTGATACGAGTGTTGAGTACATAATACTTTTTATTTTGACGACCTTTTTTTTAAGCGCAGTGGCAGGGCGCGTTGGTGCTCAAGCTCGAGGTCGCGGGTTCGAATCCCGCCGAAGGAACAAAAAGTTTTCTGTGGCATGGATGTATATCAAATTTAATAAAAAATCTTGAATATATATGTAGTATGAAAGTATTAAATATATTACCGTTGTCTAGTATATGTAACACAAGTTATTCGGATACTAAGCACGGGGCTAGATTGACGTGGTGTGAGGCGTTCATAGATGTTTTTTTTTTTTTTTATAGAGACAGTCTACTCGTAACAACAGAATCCGTCGATTATATATTTCCTTTAACTTTAAGCGCGTATTTTAACCCCCGACGCAAAAACGATGAAGTTGGACGTGTCTGTGTAAATGTGTATGTGTCTGTCTGTGGCATCGTAGCTACCAAATGGTTGATCCGATTTTAATGCGGTTTTTTTGTTTGAAAGGTATATCAGTCGAGAGTGTTCTTAGCTATGTTTGGTGGAAATTAGTTCAGGTCTTCAAGGTTATCAAGTGTGATAGGAATGTTACGGAATGTCACGCTAAGTCGGAGGTTTGTTATTAAATGTTTAATTAAGTTTTATTACTAGTAACTATTCTAAATGTAAATTAATGAAATTAATTTATCTTGACAACATATTATCATTGATAGTCAGCTGTCATTTACTGACCAACTCAGTTGGTCTGTTATCAGAGCCCTTTGAATCAACCCAGCCTATTCTTATCATGATCCTCCATGTGAGTTTAAATACGAAATGAATTGGCAATCAATAGGCCACATCAGTGATTTACCGCAATGCTGCTTTTTGTTTTGCATATTTTTTATGACTGATAAGTATATATATAGTGATAAGTATAAGATTTTACATAATATCAACGGGACATAATTTATACAAATCTCAATATAAGTACTTTATGCATAAACTTAATGCTTACCATGTTGTAGCCGACCTTGAGATAAAAAAAGACTCGGTGAAGCTATCGTCTTTTCTTAAACATAAAAATTAATTGCTGTTCGTTAGTCTCGAGAACGGCTGAACCAATCCGGCTATTTTTGGTCTTGAAATATTCGTGGAAGTCCAGGGAAGGTTTAAACGGTTTCTGTGCTCAACGAAGGGCACGAGTCACATAGTATAGATATAGTTATAACTTTTATCACTTCATTAGATTTTTTTATACCAAATATTTACATTCGATTCGACGACCTCCGTAGCGCAGTTGGTTGAGCGCGTTGGTGCTCGAACGAGAGGTCGCGGGTTCGAATCCCACCGAGGGAACAAAAAGTTTTCCATGTTCCTGGGTCATGGATGTGTATTAAATTTGTGTATAATATAATAAAAATCTTAAATATGTGGGAAGTTTAAAAGTATTAAATATATTTTCGTTGGCTGGTACCTGCAACACAAGTTCTTCGGATAATTAGCACAGGGCCAGATTGACGTGTTGTTAAGCGTCCACAGATATTATTATTATATTATATTATTTCTAGAAATAGAGTTTTATCATTTGCGTGCGAAATTCTAAAAAACAGCCACGTTCGTTGCCCAACACCACGTATTTCTCCATTCGCATCGTATATCTAGAATAAAGTTAAGATATTAAAGTAAAATACAGAGGAAGATGTTATTTTACCGTAGCATCTGAAAGCACCAGGTAAAGTGGGTTCTCTCCACAGTCCAAGTCGCAGAGTAAAGAACTGAGCTAAGCCTGACGATGGCTACGAAGTGTGGATATGGCAATAGATACTTCGTTATATAAGCAATAAGTTTGAGTAAAATTTTACGAGAGCTGTGCAATAGGTACAGTTGATTTAAGTGGAGTTTAAGTGCGATTTTTGAAAACTTATAAAAACAACAATAAAAATTTACAGCAATCAATACACACTCAGCAGGCTTACTCCCGACTAAATTGAAAATCCAATCAGTTCGATCGGCCTATTTGGTGGTTTGCTTTGAAACTAACCAGAATAAAGAAAATCGTTACATCGTTACTTTTTGTACTCCTGACCACATATATATCGAATGTAAATCAAAATAAACAAACGTCAATTTATTAGGGAGCACGCGGCACAATCGAATCTGAATCAAATTCGAATCAGTTTGAAAGTAAGGCCCCAGGTTGTTAATTAAATAATATCAAAATTGGTTGTAGTGATTTTTATTTGACCTTGCATAAATACCCCTGTAATAAAAACGATTTATAAAACAGTGATTGAGAAATGTACTGCCCTGTGTAATAAAGTGTAATATATCTTAAACCAATTCCAAAAAATATGCTCTGAAGGCACTCTTAGCAAGAACCAATAAGTGTCTAAGTTTGAAAAATTTCAAAATATCAAAATTGTGAAGATCATAAAAATTGTAAGAAAGACACGAGAGCATCGAACAACATTTTCCGACGGCGGCGTGTCAGATCATGGTTGGCGCGGCAGCGCCGCGTCGGCGTGGAAGAGGTCATCGTGTGCAGTCGCTGCGGCGCAAAATCCATACAAATCTTAGTTCAGAGATCGTCGGTGCGTATGTGAGCGTACCATTAAGTAGCCCCGTTCGAGTAACAGAAATAAAACACGGTCATTTGATGAGCTAGTAGTAGAAATAGTCACCATTTTCATGGTGCCGCCGGGCCGCGTTGGATCCTCGGCGGCGGCGGCGCTGGCCAAAATATGCACAGCACCCATGTCTATTAGGAAGTGCGAAATTTCATACAGAAGCAAAGTCCGGGGACTTAAAAAAGAACCCAGGATTTTTCCGAAAAACCAACTTTTTAAATAATAGAATAGTATAGTTAACAAACCAGACGGACTCGCGGGTAACAGCTAGTTATAAAGCGGTGATGGATACATTTTTCATCGTTTAACATATTTTTAATTCATTTTGAATTTATACAACATCGAGCGATTCATCTTCGTGTCAAACGCGACGGCCATGATACATTGTGTACTATAACAGCTTTGTCCAGTTTTACTATCAAAAGCATTTGCATTATTCAATTACCTCAGTATTATTTTAAAATATTTTCTGAAGTATGTGAGAGTGCTATAATATTAATGAGTGATGAGGGCGTATGGGTCCCGTATGAAGAGTTTATTGTGAAAGTACCAGCGCTGAAAGAGATACGTTTATAAAATTATTTTATGGGAAAATTTATGATGTTGGGGCATTTATCATACAAACATGAAAGTCAAAAGTAAGTTTCAGCGCTGGTACTTTCACAGTATACTCTAGAGGCAAATACGCACCCTAAAGTATTATAACTCATTTATTTTACACCATGTATAAAGGGAGATCTCAGACCGAGCTTGCTTGCTTGCCGCGCATAAAACTTATCAAATACTTCTAAAAGGAACGCTACAGTCGACTCCGTGCATTAAACTAAACAATATTAATATTAAACGTAAACAGTCACTGTGTTATCTCGGATTCTTTTTAGAAAATAAATTTACCTTCTTAGACCACATTATTCAGACAGGTGAAAAAGCAAAGCGAAATTTCTATTCCTTTACAAGAATATCGACGTCGTCATGGGGACTTTCATATAAAACCCTAAAATTAATTTATTCTGCTACATATCTAGGTAGTATATGCTACGGTGCCCCCGTGTGGGCCGACAGGGCAACAATCGGTGCTGCCAGACGCAAGCTATTACAAAGCCAACGTCTCGCGTTAATATTCCTATGCAAGGCTTACCGTACCGTCAGTACGGAAGCTCTGCCAGTACTCGCTGGGGTCTTACCCGTCGACCTTGAAATACAGCGTCGGGCAGCCATGTATTATCGTAATAAAAGTTTAATGGGCCCGTATTTCTTAAACGCACGCGACAGAAACAAAATATTAAGATTATTCGAACCAATAGATATTTCAATACAACACCTAATCTCCGAATGGCAGACGCGATGGGAACACTCCACAAAAGGGCGCCACCTGTACAACTTTTTCCCATGTGTACGCGAACGGCTGTCCATGCACTGGCTAAATATTGATCACTGCGTCTCACAATTCCTGACCGGTCAAGGTAATTTTAAAGCGAAACTATACGGATTCAAATTGGTGGTATCTCCTCTATGCGAGTGTTCGACCGAAGGCAACATTTCCGAACAAACGGCGCATCACATTCTATGGGAGTGTGATCTCTGGCGAGATGAAAGAACTACAATGCTTAACAGCCTAATTTGTAAATCTGGAGTCGTATATTACGGTGACCTCGTGGACAGCGCTAGGAATTTCCGTGCTTTCAAGCGTTTCTGCCATAATTATTATTGGAAACATTTATCAACATCATAATAAATCCCCAATAATGGCATATTAAACTCGTATATAGATTACAATGACATAATAATATAATAATATATATTCCCGTGGTGCTTTCCCTTAATTTTTGGCATTTTGTGTCATTACAATTTTGTACTGTCTCCCACTTTGCTTGGGGAGGGAAACTGGAATACTTCCTACTCCTCCTTTTTTCTTCTGATTAATTTCGTTGCGGGTCCCAAGACAGATTTAGCTTGTCCCTCGGGCTCCCTGAGATCATATCAAAGGGTTTGTCGTGGTTGGTTACCGCTGTCGATCCTGGCTCACAGGAGTTGCAGTGGTGGGAATGTGAGGTGGGCCAATGCCCGTAAAAAAAAAAAAAAAAAAAAGACCTAGCTTGCTGGTATGCTCGGTCAAGCTGAAACCCACTGTAGTGGTTTTCATTTGTTGTATATGTCATGTATATTATATAAATAATACACTAGATATCGTGTCAGCACAACCGTCTCGGCGAATATCAGCTCACTTGAAAACTTATTTCATTTAGTTCGCTTGGAACACTGCCAACGTCAACACGTGTCACAATGCCGCAATCCGTGTTTAAATTTAGATTTTTTAAATTTCTAGCGACTTAATTAGCAATTTCAACTCACCAACAAATGTTTTAAACTATCAAAAACAACAAATGTTTCATATAATTTTTTCCATTTCATATTTTTTTTTAGTTTGCTTCGAACACTGTTAACTGTTAGTGTTGTCCGTACGTGTCTTAATGCTCGAAATCACTAATTATGTCACTTTAGTTTTAATGTTTAAAACTCTAGGTATACGCCTTTATTGATAATAAATATCTTTAAACCTATAGGTTTAAAGATATTTATTATCAATAAATAAATAAATCTTTATTGATAATAAATATCTTTAAACCTATAGGTTTAAAGATATAGGTTTAAAGATATTTATTATCAATAAAGGCGAGATGCCACTTACGTGATAACATTGTGACATAATCAGCATTCAAACTCAAACTCTTTATTAGCAACCAAGTACATACATAATAAATCAAAATACATTGAAAAATATATAAAAACTTAGTGCCTTGTTCGGGCGTTTGCTAAATGATAGTACATATTTTACTTCTCTATGTACCTATCTATTTATTTTAAATGAAGTATTACATAATATGGATACTTACATTAAAATACTTACTATAAAGAAAAATATTTTATGAACAATATTTATGTTCTTTTGAAAAGTATTCTTCTAATGAATAGAAACACTTTTTTATTAAATATGTTTTTAGTTTTCGGTTAAATATTATTAGTTGGGTTTCATTTTTTATGGTGTCCGGTAGTTGGTTATATATTTTTACTGCCATGTAGTATGGACTTTCATTTAGCATTTTTATTCTTGAGTAGGGTAAGTGTAATCTGTCTTTATCTCTTGTAATTATATTATGTGTATCTTTAATTTTACTAAAGTAATCTCATTTCAAATCACCAAATCAACTTTAAAATGTTTAAAAACTTTTGTCTTAGTTAAACTATGTAGCTCTATTGGCATATACCACGCGGACAGATTTTAGCCATGTTTTCGTATGGGACACGTTATGTTGTGATGATCGAAGATAATAATTACGGATCGGAGAAAACTTCAATAGCGATCACCCTACATACAAACATTGTACATAAATTGTACTTTTACTTTGAAAAGATAAGATACTGTGGCAATCCAATTAGCGCTACATTGGGAAATCGTCAAGATTGTGGCGCTGTTGTGCATCGTCACAGCAACGTATAATAAATTCCATCAATGTTATAGTTTAAGTAGAATAGTACCATGGAATTTTATATAATTTGAAATAATGATTGCATTATGTTAAATTGTGTTTAATAACTGGAACGAATAAATATTTTGACTACAAAAAAAATGTGAAACATAATCGAAGACATGAATGGATGAAGGTGATATTTGCAAAAAAGCCAGAAAATTAAGTTTAAACCGTCACTTAAACATTTTAGGATAATATGTAGTAATGTATTAAGTACATCGATTATAGAGACGGATCTTTAGATTAATGCGTACTTAATACGTTACGACGTATTCTAAAATCTTTAAGTGACAGTTTGAACCTAATTTTCTCGAAATCTGTATTTTGATTTTATCGCTTTCATCAATTCATGTCTTCAATCATAATTGTGTATACGCACTCACAAGGGAGTCGATATCAGCGGCATCATGCATAGTGTCATGCCGTTTTCCGTCACGGCATTCCAGACAATTTTACTGCCAAGCCACACCAATAGACACATCACATCACATATTATAAAAATTTCCCTATTTTCATTAGAAATTGGAGAAGTCGGGTAATAAAATGCCTCATCTACTCGTCCATGCTCGCCGACGAAGACGCAGGTGTTGTCGCACCTGCCCGGCTGACATTGTCACAGTTACAGCGCGTTTTATCCCAGATCAATAGGGTGTGTACATTTACATATTCAAAAGGCACACAGATATTATGTATTTTAGGGTTTCATATTATTGTGCATCACAATATATAGACAGAAAAAAAACTACTCGTACATCGAGACGATTCCTTATATATACTAGTCCGCCGCGGTGGCCAGTCAATAAAAGTCATAACCAATTTAATTACATTGGATTATCTTGGAAGCGCATTGTATAGTTTATATTATATAGTAGGCATAATTCCTGTCTCGGATCGTTATAGTTTTTCTTGTCCATCTTTCATTTACCGTCCAAACGATTAATGTTATAAACATAAAATTTTGTCTGGTTAATGCATAATATATATTGTAAAAAGAACAGTTACTTTAACTAACTGAGATATTATGATTTTTTTTACCTTTTCCCATTCTATCAGTCAGTTGTTTTTCTCAGTCTGTCTCAATTTTTTTGTCACGAAAAAAACATGTTTAACTTTTTACCATTGACTATATTCTATTTTTAAGTCGCAAGAAAAAAAAAGCTGAAATATTTTTTTTTTCTGGGTTATTTTACATCCCTACAAATAAATTGTTGATGGTTTTTTGCTCGCCCCCCCCCCCTGTGTAATTCAATAGGTATTTTACAAAATTTTAAAAGTTGCTACGATTTTAGATTAAGATATCCATTTTCGACACATTCAATTATTTTAAAACTTAAATCTTCTGCGTACCATACCCAGCTCCATACTTTTTAAAACGGGCATTGGCCCACCTCACATTCCCACCACTGAAACTCCTGTAACCCAGGATCGTCAGCGGTAACCAACCACGACAAACCCTTTGATATGATCTCAGGGGTGCCCGAGGGACAAGCTAAATCTGTCTTGGGACCCACAACATCAGCAGAAAAAAAAGGAGGAGTAGGAAGTAACCCAGCTCCATACTGCTGAACTGAACGAGGTTGAGGTTGCTACTGCAAATTTCTTCTACGGTAGAGTCCTTCTCTTTTACCTCTTACAGTTCTGATGCTAATGCACTTCAATAGGACTGAAACAGGTAATAAAGAATATTAACCCATACTGCTACAGGAGTAGGTAATTTATATTTTATTCAATAGCAATAGGTTCACTATATGTTGACGCTCGCGCTAACTTCCTGGTCAACGATCTACGGCAAACTTCACTCATTATTCTTCCTCCTCCTGCATTTTTCTGGTTAATTTCATTGAGGGTCCCAAGACAGATTTAGTTTGTCCTTAGGGCACCCCTGAGATCATTTCACGTGGTCGGTTACCGCTGTTGATCCTGGCTTCCATGAGTTGCAGTAGTGGATGTGGGCCCATGCCCGTTTAAAAAAAATGAACTTCACTCCTTATGTCATTCACAGAGCTTCTTTCAACATCTTACTAAACAAGCGCCATTTTTATTTTCCATAAAATATAAACCAGAGTTGAAAATCAGTCTACAAATCCATTATTTCAGACGCTCATTCAAGCTACCAGGGGGCCTATTACAAGCTCTTAATTCCAGCCAGCTTACGCCATACAACATGGCTGCCTGGAATTTTCGTATTACGATCACATAATAACTGCATGATGACAGCTAGTTAGCGGACACGTGACACTTGACTTGCTTCCGAATGTCAATTTCAGACAACCAAACTAGGGTGGATCCATTCAGTTTAACATGTCGCTGTAATATGAATAAGAACAAGGCAGTTTAAGACCCTATTGAATTGCCTGGAACCAGGCTGGTATTATAAAAGATCATAATACGGCCCCTGCGCAACAACACTTTAAACAACACTAGTAAATTGAGACACATTACTAATATTCAAATAACCCTAAATCTATTATTAAATACCTGGGTTTGTACAAAACATAATTAAATTACAAGTTCTACGGTTTCACGATTTGTGTTCATTTATTCGTTGGGGCTAAATGGAAAATATTTACATGGAAACTGTGTGTCTGTGAATCACTGATATTTAATTTTAGGAGAACTATTTGATCAAAAGCTCAGCATTTTGTGACATTCTACTCTGAGGCTGTATCTACAACATACGGAATCCTAAAGACCGGGAAGAATTCTGCAGGCTTACTCCCTACACAGTCGAGAATCGAATTAGTTCCATATCTACGGCTTTCGGTGTCTCGTTTGGTGGATTACTTTGAAACTAACCAGGATAAAGAAAATCGTTAGATCGTAACTTTTTGTACTACCGGCCATATCAATCGACTGAAAATCAAAATAAACAAATGTCAATTTATTCGGGAGTTCGCGGCACGATCACATAATAATCTGATCGAATCTGCATCAAAATCAAATCAGTTTGGAGAGTAAGGCCCCAGAGCACTGAGCATAAAACTCTGAGTCTGATAGTAGCTCCTCGAACTTAGTTTTGAATTTCAGTCTATCCTCTCTATCTGAACGGGTGTAAAAAGAGCAGTCACTATAACTTTGGTATATGATTACACTACCTTTTCTCATTCTAGAAATGTATTTCTTTTTTTGTACAAAATTTTTTGTTAATCTTGAGACAAAAAATAACAAATGGTAAAACGCAAATATATAGAGTTGAACAGAGTTTCTTACGCCGGTTCTTCTCGGCGGTCTAGGGTTGAACTGGTGGTAGCATTTTTGTTGACTTTCCGAAAATAGCTTATTAAGTTTTATTTGGAAATAAAATATTTTGAATTTTGAGACAAAGTCACGTCCGTTACCTGACCAAATACTGTGAGCAATATAAATACTAATTACATTTGAATAGCACGGGCTATAGCTCAACCTAGTTATAACTTTATTGGATGTACAGTGTACACATCCATTATTGGATGTGATTGCTCGTTTCACTTGTTATTTACAAAGCTTAAATGTTTAGTTGTAATTAACTGGGCAGTTTAGAGTATTTTAGTAGAGATTAATTTGAATTTTACCAATTGTGAAACAGAATTATTTTTAGCATTTCGAAATAATTTGAATAGTATCTATTTCACCCGAATACGGCGAAAACAAGAAGGGTCAAGATTTTGGCTTTATGAACGTTTGTTTTTATAAAGCGCCCAAACTATTGATCTGATTTAAAAAAAAAGATTGACAGATTCGTAGCATTAGTTCGGAAGACATAGGCTATATTTACGTAGTCGGCTTAAAGTTTTTTTTTTAATAAATATTCTGGCGGTACAACTAGCGCCACAATCCAACATCGCGCTATTGAAGTTTTCTATGCCCGGCGCTATATCGGGTGTAAAAATAGCAGTCCCTATAACTTTGGGATACGATTGTTCTAGAAATGTATTTTTTGGTTTCTCGTCCCTACATGGATGACCACGACGTGATTTGAACCCACATTAAATAAAATATTAAGGACCTAAATCTTATAGCCCCAAATTGTTATCCATAAACTATAATAGTTTAAAATATTCATTCAAATACCTCCGTAGCGCAGTGGTTTCATCCCGCCGAGGGAACAAAATGTTTTCAATGTTCCCGAGTCATGGATGTGTATTAAATTTGTGTATTAATATAATAAAAATCTTAAATATGTGTATAGTATGAAAGTATTAAATCTATACTAATATTAAGCGGAAGAGTTTTTTTTTTTTGTTTAAACGCGCTAATATCAGAAACTCCTGGTGCGTTTTAAAATATATTTTTTGTTGGATAGTCCATTTATAGAGGAAGGCTTTAAGCTGTATAACATTACGCTGCGACCAATAGGAGCGAAACGTCAGTGAGAAATGTTGCAAAAACGGGGAAAATTATTCACATTTGGGGACTTTCGTTGCGTGCGCTGCATAAACGGCTCAAGTCACTCAAAAACCACGCGAACGAAGTCGCGGGCACAGCTAGTATATATGTTTCCGTAATCTGGTACCTGTAACACAAGTTCTTCGGCACAGGGCCGTGACGTGGTGTGAAGCGTCTATAGATAGAATAATAGGTCTTTCTGACCATTACTTTTTACTTGTTTGTTTCAAGACGAAGAAGAAACTGAATAAACTTCAATCCCTAATAAAACAACACAATCGAATCCCAAGGAAAACATTTTAAACTAACTTTATTTTAGACTCAATTGAGTACTAGATCTTTATTGTGGATTCCCAGTGCTGTAGTTAAATAAACATGGCAGTAAACTGTATAATGCTCGTGTATTTAGTATTGGCAGCGACGAAAAAATACTTAAATTGTACGGGAATGTTTTACTTGCTATTCAGATTTTGATTGTTAAGTAGACAGTATAACTATTATTGAGTACTTAATACTCGTAGTTTAAAGATATTTCTTTTTAAATGGCACAGCTTATTAATTAATATTGACTTCCTTTTTTGTCATACAATTCAATTATCATATTGTAATTAGTTAAGGACTATAACTAGAATGTTGTATATTTTGTTAGAAAGATTAAAAATTTTGCATGCTGAAATGTGTTAGTAAATTGTGTTGGTACCTCATAATCAATTAATGTCACCCCTCTACCCACATTTCTAACAAATAAAAATATTGATTATGGTCATACATTACGCATGGAGCATGGGTATTATTATATACATTTAAACTCTACAACTTCGTGTCGTTGTTTTACAACCATTTGCTACGGTGCCATACAGGGTGTAAAAAGACCAGTTATAATTTTGGGATATGATTATGTTACATACTTTCATTTTTTATTTTTGAAACGTAATATTCATAATATAGATCATATGCAGATATTTAAATCGTTGGGATACAATTATACTACCTTTTCTCATTCTAGAATAGAGATGTTTAGATGATATATATATAGATGTATATATATAAAAATTAAAACTTACATTTCTAAAATGAGAAAATGTAGTATAGTCACATCCCAAAGTTATAATGACTAATAATTTACATCCTGTAAAAGTATAGTGCTAAGTTTCAGTACATGATATGCGGCATACTATATTTCCATGCCTACATAAGTTGATGTAGCACTGCTGTTAAATTATGTGGCTCTTATAAGCTCCACCGACCAAAGCTCTTAAGTTAGACACTCAAGATCTTCGGTCGGTGGAGCTTTCTTGATTCCTCTCTGCACTCTTCTTTTGACCTCCTGACACGACCATCACTGTCCCCTTCACCAGCTCCATAAAAGTTTTTCTCAGCCTTCCACGTTTTCTTTTACCTTCTATCTTACCTTATAAGCTACATAACTATAAAAATGATGCAATCAAAAATGTTTTCCAAATGTTAAAAAGTAACTGAGTTTTATTATAGGTCAAATTCAAATTAATCGCCACTAAAATACCCCGAACCGTCGAGTTAATTACAACTCAAAAGAAAACCAGACGAGTTCATCGGTTAATTAAATTAAAAAAACACCAGCAGAATGCTAAATCCTCGGCCAATTCATAATTCTTTCTTTATTTTATTCATTAAATTCTAGTGGTGTTCCACTTCGCAACCTCGCTTCAAATTAACTTAGAAGTCTTCCTTATTTAAATATAACCCATTCACTTCATGGATTATGTTTATTCTAGACATGTTTATTGGTGCATAAGCTGGACCGATTTTGTCGAAATTTGGTTCAAATAATAACACCTCCTCTGCTCTGTAAATGTTGCCGCCTTGGTGCACGAGCGACGGTTTTAGAGGCCCATTTCAATGATTTGGCAAATTACCGTCTACTGACTTTACGATACATGTCACCATATCTGGCAGACGCCATTGTCCTTCCATAGTCCTAGATACATATGGAATCTCTCTTTTTTCACTTTCGAAATCCAGTGGCAAGCCACTCATATTGGGGATCCCTTTCTCCTCCTATTATCTTGATAATAGGTGCAGAACTTACTTTCCCAAGCCAATCTGACGTATGGATCACCTTTCACCTCAGACATATGATCAGACTGTATTATCATTACTAAACTAGAAAACTATTTTTTTTGTTCCAATGCAAGAATCGAAACCACGACTTCCGGGTCCAAACTTTGAGTCAATCAACCACGAAGGCTTTGAAATTTTAGGATATATAACAGATGTAGCATAGACAAGGAAATAAAAGTCTACTCACGTTATACTGTGTTTATTAGTTACACCAGTTTACCACACTGTTAAGTCACTGTTTCCATAAAATATAGAGTAGAACATTGGGCTATCTTTAATTGCAGCAAAAAAAACGATTCCTGTGGGATTTATCTTTTGCGAGCGATTTTAAAACTTTGTTTTTATTTATTTATATTAATTTATTTTTATGAAGTGCCAAATAAAAAATGCTCTACGCGTTATTCTTTTCACACTATATTCGGGTTAATATGTGAACCACGAATCACCCTGTATAATCGTAGCTTCTGTGTATAACAAGTAAGAACTTTTAATTTAAGTAGGAACACTAAATTCGAAAGGTTTCGAGTTCCTAGTCCCAGTATGGTCTTGGGGAGAATAAACAAACCCTGTAAATGACAAATGAAATCCGAATTTCTCACAAAGTTTTTTCCCGCAAATAAATAATGTAGACGAAATAAAATACGCAATACGTCGCCGATCTAGAGATTTCTTTCACTGTCTATGTTAGTACTACCATATGGACTGATTTAGAGGGATTCGTTTTTTTTATAATGTATTTTTTGTAAAAAAAAAATTCTTTTTATAATGTATTCTTTTTTATTCGCAAGAATAATAAATAAGCCAAAAGAATCGTTATTCAAAAAGAAAATTTAAATAAGAAAAGGTAGTATAAAAAAAAGTTATCATAACTGTTATTTTTACATCCTGTACAAGCATCATCCCTAGAATTGCATGGCAAAAGTCTAATTGTTTAAATTTATTCATTTTATACTTATTTATCATAAAAAGAATACATCAATGTAATATAACGTAATATATCTATACTAAACTATACTAATATTATAAAGCAAAAGAGTCCGATTTGAAAAATAATTCTTTTTGTTGGATAGTCCATTTATAGAGGAAGGCTTTAGGCTATATAATATTACGCTGCGACCAATAGGAGCGAAGCGTCAGTGATAAATGTTGCAAAAACGGGGAAAATTAATTACATTTGGGGACTTTCATTGCGTGCGCTGCATAAACAGCTTCAGTCACTCAAAAACCACGCGAACGAATTTTTATTTTATTTTTATTTTTATCAAGGACTAATGAAAATGCAATTAAACGTGATTTTTTTTTAATATTACTATTTGTTCGTTTATAATCATTCTGATATTTTTCTTTCTTAACGACTTTACTTAAGCACTAAATTCTGTGCCCAAACGTTCTGTAATCGTTTTTACTAAACCTGACATGAGAAACATTGCTTTTTAAGGTTCCGTGCCTCAAAAGGCAAAAACAGAACCTTTATAGGATCACTTTGTTGTCCGTCTGTTTGCCAAGCCCTTGTATTCCAGAAACGCGCGGAGGTATTAAGCTGAAAATAATATCAAATACAATAACAGTTATATAATACGTTAGGTCCCGATTTCACCAACGCATGTTAGTGTTAACGGAATGTTAAAATACCATGCCTTCTCATTCATTGATAGGAATTACGAGAGGAACAACATGATATTTGACGAAGGATTAACTTTTACCCCGGCTCCACACTACTCGCGAAGTTGAACGAAGTTAGACGAATAGGATAGTGTAGAGATGCACTTCGGACTACCTCGTCAAACTTTACTAGTACTTCGCCGTACTTCGCCGAGGAACTTCGCGAGTAGTGTGGAGCCGGAGTAACATTGCTTAGTGAAACTCGCTCTAAAGCTGTAAGAAAATGAAAATTCTACAACAGGTTTGCACAGAACCCAAGTTCCGTCCGACTCGCACATGGCCGTTTTTGCCTACTAAAGAAGTTTGTTTCTTATTTCAGAGATTACGCTTATTTATTATGTCTGCTTTTATGCTCAAGAATAATAATTTATGTGACAAATTCATAATTAAAATAATTAATTCGAAAAGAACCCGAGCGTTCCTTGCAAATGTAAATTAACGACATTAATTATGCTTAGTCTTTGTTCCTAATGTCATTCCAGTATGGTCACTCTATTTCGTGAATTTATTTAGAATTCGTAGACAAAACATGTTATTTAGAGAATGAAGTTATTTTCTTTATATTATGAAGGCGTTTATTAAAATGTTACACCTTATTTAATTTTAAAGATTTTTTTTGTTACTTTATTAAAAAAACGAAGACACATGCGCCCAATAACTCAGAGTTAAAGTGATAATTATCAAACAGTAATTATAAGTAGGTAATCTATAATGTGTTTATAAATTATTGTTTATGTTTAATTCAATGTCATGATTAATTTGTACTTTTGTCATACATGTACATCTATAAAACTACACGTATCAGAAATATTGTGTTTAATAATAATGTACATTTAATGTGTCGTTACACAACATTCACCGCTAGTGTCCTGTTGAAATAAAATAAACTTTAATTTAATTTTAAATCATGGACAGCATAATATTTTACGTGATTTTTTTAGCCGACTATAAAAATGGAAGAGCTTCTCAATACTGTCTATCTTGTTTTATGTAAGTACACTGATTACTCTGAGGTTAATGATCCGATTTGCGTGATTCTTTTTAAGCACCTCATTTGATTAGTAGCTGTTCGTCCATCTTCACTGTAATAGAAAAATTACTCCAGATTTTAATTTACTTTACAATTTTTTATGTAGTTTTAAGGATTGTCTGTTACAAAGTTCAAAAATATTATGTATTGAAAATACTAGATAGCCTGCTATACGAGTTTTTTCTTACAAATGATTTCCAAAATTCATCCAAATCTATAAAGTGGTTCAGGAGTTTAACAAACAGACAGCCAGAGTTAATTCATGAGTATGATTAGAAGGGCCGGTTTCTGAAAGGCTATTCAGATGTATGATATTTTATACACATTGACCAATGAATACACTAATATTCTGGAACTGAAAGAAAACCTTTCACCCCAACTAACCTTAGTTCATTAGTTGTCATAAGCCTCTTTTAACGAACGAAGATAACTCTCGTTCATTTGCGGAACGGAATTGGTTTGCAAAGTCGAGCGGATTTCGGAGCAATTATGATAAAAATGGATTAAACTATTATTAAAAAATATTCCGGAATATCGTGTCCGAGGTCGGACAATATTCTGTTGGTGATTTGATTTTCCTGTTATTACGTGCCCTAATGATCTTACTATGTATTAAAATATTAAAATTCAATTTTTTTCCGTTTTTCGGAAAGTCAACAACAAGGACTACCACCGGTTCAACCCTATAATGATCTTTGCAAAAAGCAATTCTTTGATTATGACATAAAATTTCGCCTAACGATTTTTACAATGTTCGCGAAATTTTGTAATTATTCTACGACATACATAGTGTATGTTGTATTATGTACTATACCCTAGAATTTGTCCAGAATTCTGGGTAGATCGTATCCAATAAATAAACTAGCTTCGGGCCTTGTGAAATTCCTTTACATAATTTTGTACTTGTTCGAATTATTCAGCTCGTATAAACTAAACGCACATATTAGTGATAGTATTTGCCCCAATTTACATTCCAAGATAAAGGCTATACTACCAACTAATAATAATATTTACACAACCCTTACTCTCCAAACTGATTTTGATTCAGATTCGATCGTGCCGTGTGGAGTACACGTGCCGTGTACTCCTGAATAAATTGACGTTTGATTTTTTTGATTCTCGGTTGATTGATATGGTCGGGAGTGCAAAAAACTAATGATTTTCTTTATCCTGGCTAGTTTCAAAGTAATCTTACATATATATAAAAAAAGACCTCCGCCGCGTCTATCTGTCTGTTCGTTATAAAATAAAAAGCTAAGGGCGTGTTTCAACTGACATGTCATACAAAGAATCGGTCAGAAATAGAAGGACATGGCACGAAAAATCTGCCCGATTCTCGATCCTACAAAAAGTAGGTCATGAACCCTTATTGCGATTCTGGTTATCACCGCTTTTATATAATAAACATACTGTTCAGTTAAGATATACCGGTGATCAGACTGAGTAAAGTTAATAAATCATTTAAAGGTTCCTTTACAATAAAATCCCAAATAACGTTCAGCCTTCCTATTAATAAATTTAAAAATGTAGTTAAAGAACGTTTGTGTGCTATAGCTTATTATAAGGTCAATGATTGACGATTACAGACCTTGAGAATAAGATGGCCACATGCAAGGCTACCTCAATGTACTTTATGTATTTTGACTTTTGTTGTAATATATATAACGGCGGGGGATATTTTGTGGGCGTCTGTTGATTGTCTTGTATCGTCAGGAAATAAAAAGCCGTACAAACAGTACCGGTATATTCATGTCAACTAACATAGTTTCACTCTACAATATTAACTCAGGTCGCGGATGCAAACGGATTCATATCAAGACGTGACGAGGTCAGCTGACATGTTGTCTAACGTGCGTGAACGTGCGGTCTTCCTAAAAGGTGTCTCCCCAGAGAATTTCCTCACCACCTTTCAGGTGTCCCCTCGACAATCCATCTGTCATCGCTGTCATAAGTGACACTTGTCAAACGATCTGTCATAGCCAACTGTCACTGAACACGTCCAGGCGTGATCCTGTCGCCAAGAGATTCTTCCTCCTTCTTCGATCGATCCTATTCTTAGTTTTCCTCCGACACGGCCATTCTGACCAGTCACACGTCCTCGTGTGCTGCTCCTGTAAAAGAAAAAACCAGCTGCAATATCACAAGCCTTTTGCTCGGCCTAACCTGACTCTACAATTTTAGGCCAATTTGCTAGTTTAATCTCTAATAGTAATCTCAACAGATACTTTAACTTCTTTAATGCACAACAATAAACTACGCAAAGTCTCAGGTAATGCCTATATGACCAGGGCTCTTTAGTCGAAATACGTTAGCCGCGTAACACGACGTGTTCTCCCCACGGCTAACACGTGTGCATCACTCATTGACTACACATCATGTGGTCTGTGTAGACCCCAACCTTCCAGCATCACACGCCAGCTGCGCTCCGCGTCCTACTTGAGTTGCCCCAAGAGATACCGACTTTTAATGGTTGCTGCTGCGAAATGATGCCTGGTAGGTCAAATATTGTCATCAGAATTTGACTTCTATGACACGGCTCCATCGCCGACATACGTCAACCGCTTAACACATTTGTGTTAACCGCGGCTACCCGTGTGCTTCACATGCACAGCGTATGGTCTGTGAAGACCCCGACTCCGCCAGTATCACACTACAGTCAGTAGATAAACAATTACGCTCACCAAATAATTTTGGTTTCGAATGTGATACTTCAACGAAGTACAGACGCCGCCGCGCCACCGCGCTGCGCTGCATCGCTCGCCGCGATAAATAAGCTATTACTTTAGAGTCACCCAATAACAAGTGATCAGATTGCACTGTCCTCACTAAACTTGACAAAATAAACATTTTTAGTTGTACTATCGCGGGAATCGAACCCACAAAGTCGAGTACTAGGTTCTAAACCTCTGGACCCCAGAGTCGTTCATAATAATAATAACAGCTCCCTTCACCGATTTCGGTGTCGGTAGCCAATTTCATTGAAACCAGGCCAGCTACGCAAGAGTTATTTTATAGTGCCCAAGTGTGTGCGCAATACACAGAAGCACTCTCCCTTCCTTTTACTTTCATAACCCAGCGGAACGGTAAGTTGTCGGTAGCCAATTTCATTGAAACCAGGCCAGCTACGCAAGAGTTATTTTATAGTGCCCAAGTGTGTGCGCAATACACAGAAGGACTCTCTTCCCTTCACTGTCACAACCCAGCGGAACGGTAAGTCGACACGTCTGGCTAGAGAGAATAGGCACAGGACCGACCCTTTACATGCCCATCCGACGCATGGATCATCTTTCCTGTCAGACAATCAGATGATCAGTCTGAATTGTCCTAACCAATCCTAAAAACAACCTTTTTTGTTGTTTCAACGTGGGAATCGAACCCACGAATCCGGGTCAAGAGCTAAGCTCTGAACCACTAGACCACGGAGGCAATTCATTCGTCATTCATAATACCTGAAGACTCGCTAGTGCGTTTACAACCTTTTACAAAATCACCAAGTTGGTCGAAGCTAACTGAAGTCACTCAATGAACTTTCTGATCTTCCACCGCATCAGTGGACTGCCACGGCCTCTGAGACTCTTGGACCGTTGAGTGTGTGATGCCTTGTTCACCATTAGTACCAGCTTACATACAGTAACTTCTGAAACATGACATTAAAATGTGTTAATTCCATAAAACTCATATCACAAACAATATTATCCTGTTGGACGAATTTTAAACTATTCCATATTGCATAATGTTCTAAAAAGTAAAAGTCTGTTAAATCTGTAGGTAATATGTATTCCAAATTTACTTTAACAGATATTTTTATAGCCAGCTTAGGAATAAATAATTAATAAATAATTAATTAATTTTAATATAATAAATACAAGACATTATTTAAAGATGCTCTTTTTTTTTTCTTTGTTTTAAACTCACCAATGAAAATTACATTTAAGTATGTAGTTTCAAACTACCTACTTATGTTAACCCTCAAGACCCCATGATCAATTTATTGATTTATTGACTACTCTTAAGATTTGTTGTAACTAGAGATTTGTCAAGCCCTCAGCACTTGACTTTAAAACGGACTTCACGTAAAAACTAAGGGATGACACATTAATTGCATCCCAAGATTAATTATGACCAAAGCTTTGTTTATTTAACACACATGTGTTGTTGTATTTTGTTTCAACTATTGTAAATGCTCCCGATGGGGACATTCGATTGTGGCATGAATTTCTGCTTGGTTGTGTCCCGACAGAAGATAACTTGTAAAAGCTCTGCATGTTAACCCTAATTAAGTTTTAAACTTTAATAAGTTGTAACTTTAAATAAATTTTTAATTCTTTTTGAATAGTCTTTCTCGCTCCTACAAACTTGTCTACCTACTTACTATCATGTAAACAATATTTACAAAGAACATGTCAATGTTATTGTATAAGCCTGTTTGTTTACAACTTGTGCTCACCTGCATAAGACCTTTACTTGTTGTGTAATAATAATTATTATCATTAAAATCAAACTTTGATTTCTTCTTTATTAACTGTGTTGATTTCACTCTATTAATAAGAATATTACCTAGTATAATAACAAGTTTTAAAACTCACATAATTTAATTATTAAAATACTGTAAGATCTTTTACTTTGAATCTCTTTTCTGTTACTAATACTGTGATTATAAAACCAGACTAATTCTGAACTTTACAATGAAATAAGTAATGATACTCATACAACCAGTTTACATCTTTGCGAAGCAAGTAGAATAGTCCATAAGATACACAATGCTCATCTGCGTTGGTTGGTTACCCAGCAAAGCTCGTTCTATGCATCGGGCAAGCATGCAAGCTATGCAAGGCTATGCATCGTCCAGTCAATCACTATCCCAGTGTATTGTCCATCTACAAATAAAACAAAACAGCAATACAAACGAACACTAAACTTTAAAGTTTATTTAGATTTTTGGGCAAGCAATTTCATGGAAACTTTGAAATTGTATTTACTTTGAAGGCTTCCAAATTATAACGAGGAATAAAAAGATTGCTACCACCTGTTACCAAAGCCACCAAGCTTATAACCAAGACCTGTCGTTGACTAGCCACGTCAATCTTGTCATATTATCGTGGTTCTATTGTAAATCGTCACGTTCCCATTGTCAATCGTCACATTCTCATTGTAAATCGTCACATTCCCATTGTCAGCACGTTACCATCGTCAGCAGCGCTGTAATCCCATCAATCGTCTTTCTGCTATGCATATACCATGCTGCCTTTAGTAGTGGAGGACGTAATATAATCTTTTCCGTCTCAACGTGATCTGAATATCCGCAAGGCCATATCCAATCCAACAATTTGTAGGTACCCGGTAACCATCTATCTTGATTTTGCGGGTAAATCCCACTTTCTGATAACGGCGGGGGATATTTTGTGGGCGTCTGTTGATTGTCTTGTATCGTCAGGAAATAAAAAGCCGTACCTACAAACAGTACCGGTATATTCATGTCAACTAACATAGTTTCACTCTACAATATTAACTCAGGTCGCGGATGCAAACGGATTCATCTCAAGACGTGACGAGGTCAGCTGACATGTTGGCTAACGTGCGTGAACGTGCGGTCTTCCTAAAAGGTGTCTCCCCAGAGAATCTCCTCACCACCTTTCAGGTGTCCCCTCGACAATCCATCTGTCATCGCTGTCATAAGTGACACTTGTCAAACGATCTGTCATAGCCAACTGTCACTGAACACGTCCAGGCGTGATCCTGTCGCCAAGAGATTCCTCCTCCTTCTTCGATCGATCCTATTCTTAGTTTTCTTCCGACATATAGATTAAGTTACTACTATGTAAACATATTCTGTATACACTTTTTAAAAACAACAATCCATCTCTTTGCTAAAAGATGGCTCCGTCCGAGTTTCTTACGCCGGTTCTTCTCGGCAAGCTAGAGTTGAACCGGCCTTTTTGTTGACTTTCCGAAAATAGCTTGTTAAGTTTTATTTGGAAATAATATTTTGATTTGAATGCTTCATCGACACAATATGGTAAAGTTAATCCATCATTAAATATCATGTTATCCCTCTCATAATTCCTGTCAATGAATGAGAAGGCATGGTATTTTAACATGCCGTTAAAATAACATGCCTTCTCTAACATGCGATGGTGAAATCGGGACTAAGTGCAATAATCATAATGCTTTCACCAATAGATGAAGTGGTTCTCAAGTTTATAAAAATCTAAGTTGTATGTATGTTACAAACATACATACAACTTAGATTTTTATAAATTTGAAATGACAAATTTAGCGATTTCAAATAACGGAAACAACTTTGAAATAAAATAAAAAAAATCACAGTGCGATATTGTAAATGTAGATCTATTGGCATATACTACGCGAACAGATTTAGGCCGTGTTTCACCAAGCAATGTTAAAGTTAACGCCATGTTAAAATACCATGCAATCTCATTCATTGACAGGAAATACGAGAGGGATAACATGATATTTAACATGGCGTTAACTTTAGCATTGCTTAGTGAAACACGCCCTTATCCTTGTTTTTGTATGAGACACGTTATGTAGTATATTTGAAATTCCACTTTATTGTTTGTGACGTAATTCGGCCGACGTTTACATAAAATTTCGATTATTTCTGTAATCATCGGGAATATTTTCGTCACGTCTTCAGGCACCCTAGGTCCCAAATTAACGCCCTATTTCACGACCTGCCCCGGGGCGCACGGTTTTATAAAATACCGACATTTTTATTAAATTCTTGTCCCCCTCCAAAGTTGTAGCGCCATTTTAATTGATTCTGGACTTTAAACAAGCATTGGTTCTTTAGTCGGTGATTTATTTGAACTAAAAGTATTGTGTATTCTTGTAAAAAAATAATTTACAGTTTGACTGTCCTAATAATTTCTTTTATCGACCTATATTTTATTTTACTGAACTGAACACTGAACTGAACATGGCATTCAAATCAACGACCCATTTTGCACCCTGATTGCTGGAATATTATCAGACAGAAAGGAACGGACAGATATTTTATAATTACATCACGCTCGCTCGCTGATTCGAATCGTATGTCAACTAATCGGTGTCTTTGGTAAATCAACCTTAGCTGTGGTATTTTAACAAATCTTGCGAGTGCGAGCTTGATGTAATTATAAAATATTTGTCCGTTCGACCTGTCTGTCTGATAATGTTCCACCAATCAGCGTTCTATATACGTTGTTGATTTGAATGCCATGTTAGTTGATCATTCATTTGAATAGCGTTTGGGAAACCGGAGGTTAGTGCCAATTTCACCAAACACATGTTAAAGTTAATCCTTCATTAAATATCATGTTATCCCTCTCGTATTTCCTATAAATAAATGCGAAGGTGTTTTAACAAGCCGTTAACACTAACAAGCGTTGGTGAACGAGAAGAACAAGAGGGATCGGGACTTAGGCCGTGTTTCACCAAGCAATGTTAAAGTTAACGCCATGTTAAAATACCATGCCATCTCATTCATTGACAGGATATACGAGAGCGATAACATGATATTTAACATGGCGTTAACTTTAACATTGCTTAGTGAAACACACCCTTAACCTCACGTCCATCAATCATCTTATAATCATTCAATTTATATACAGTAATTTTCAGTGTAAAACGTATATTATTCAAGTAATCCATTATCTCTTTCCTTATATTACGTTTCCTTAAGAAAATGAAGATCTTTTTAAGAGAGTTTCAATTTCATTGTCGAAACACAGGATACAAGAATAACATGATTCCGTATACAGAGTTACCGAGTCTCAGTTTCCAAGTTCTCTCGTACATGTAATAATATTGAGTCTAGCAGAAATTTGAACTGGGCTATATTTGAACTGGGCTATATTTGAGCTGGGCTATATTTTAGCTGTGCGAGTATAAATGAAGTCTTTGTTTTGGCGACACGGAAAAGGCGGGCTTTACCCGGATAACGATAACGGTACGATAGGCATCATTTTACACTCATCCGATTTGCAGATTGAGAAATTAATTTAACATTTATGAAGTGAAACTTCTTTATCGACATAATGAGAGGAATTTAAATCGTCACGTTTTTCAGTTACGCGCCATGTCCTATATACATGGTGTAAAAAGAGCAGCCACTATAACTTTGAGATACGATTATAATATTTACCTACCTACCTTGCCTACCTTGCCTCATTTTAGAGATGTATATTTTTTTTGTCAAAATCAAAAACTAATTTTTTTACTTTTTACGAGTACCATTTCTTATTTTTTTGTTGCAATAATAACAACAAAGCAAAAAAAATTTTTTTTTGAAATTTCTTGTAAAAAAATGAATAAAAATACATTTCTAGAATGAGACAAGGTAGTATAATCATATCCTAAAGTTATAGTGACTGCTCTTTTTACACCCGTTATAATTCAGCTTTTTTGTTGATTTGTGCACCTGTTCTTTCCTCTGATAGAGTAAATTAAACCATCGTTGGTTTCTTTTTATTTACATCTCCACAGCATACTGCGCATTTCAACACAATCGGCTACCGACACCGATTTTGGTGTCGGTAGCCGATTTCATTGAAATCGGGCCAGCTTAGCAGGAGTTATTTTATAGTGCCCAAGTGTGTGCGTAGTATACAAAGACACTCCCTCTTGCTTTTACGTTTTTTTTTTTGTTTGTTTTTGGCATTGACACTTGCGATTTGTATACTTTGGCATAGACAAGGTGTTGAATGAAGTTGTAAGTGATGTTGTCTTACTGACATTTGACAGGTGTTGTCTGCCAAACTGCCAAGCGTCTGTTAGAATTGCCAGTTAGTACAGTAAATCTGTCAAATTAGCTTTGAGAAAAAAAATCTAAATTTGATTATTTAAAAATAAAAGGGTAATATCGTGCATATTTTTACGTCAGTTTCATTTACCTCTAAAACAGAAATATATTTAAATTTCATAGGCTGTAAATAAATATTGTATGTCATGACATAATGTATGCTAAATCACGAAATTATAACGCAAAATATAATAAACTTTCGGCTGCTACGTAGCGATAATGGTTTGTTTATTGTTGTTTGTCGAAACAGTTGTTAAAAAATAATTCCAAGTACCCTATTTATACTTTTGCTTTTTAGGGTTCCATGTCCAAGGTGGGCGTGACCCTAAGAAGCAATATTACTAAGACTTCGCTGTCTTTTAATAACACGAATTTCAACAACTACACAGTTAAAAATTTGACAAATCTTCTTATTCTATATCTTCTATTTTTCTTATATCTTATATTTTATTATACATATTATATCTTATATAAAAATGAATTGCTGTTCGATATTCGCGCTAAAACTCGAGAACGGCTTAACCGATTCGTCTTTTTTTAGTCTTGAAATATTCGTGGAAGTCCCGAAAAGGTTTAAACGGTTTGTATGCTCAACGAAGTGGGCACGGGTCAGCTAGTTGTGTATATTTTCTGTTGCCGCTATAACATCAAATAGTAAAAACAACATAAAATAAATATTTAAGGGCGGCTACCATACAACAAACGCGTTTGTTTGAAGTATTGTACGGGACCCTCCACGCATTTGGCCGTTTTTTTTAACTACAAGATGCCATAGACAAACATGTTATAGCATAGAAGTCTAAAACAAAAATAACACATAGTTTATGTCCAAAATATGTGATTACTAGTTAAATCAAGAACAACTCCCCATTAAAGCAACAATGAAATATACACTCTAATATCAATATACACAGTCGATTTTCATCTGCAACAAAAGAATGTCACTAATATAATTGTGGGCCGAATTTGTTTTCCTTTTTCTCATCAGCCAGCCTTTATCTTATCTGCAGATCGTTTGTATTACGTCAATCTTTTCATTACGGAAAACCAAGGGTTCATTGCGTTAGAGCCAACCCTAAATCATTAGGGCGCATCCGACCAAACAAGATCAAAAGAAAAAAAGATTAGATGGCAGATGTCAATTTCAAATTGACAGAAAAATGCAAAAAAAAAACTATACTCTCGTTTAAATAATAAAATGAAAAACATTTTTTGACAGTGTATGTATGTACGTTAATGTGCTATCGTAGCGCCTAAATCACTAATTTAATTTAAATGAAAGAGGTGTGAACGGATTCTAACATGGCTATGAAATGTACGTAGGGTACTGCTGAGGTTTAGAAAAGAAATTTAGAAGGGCGTGTTCGTTTTTTTTTTGCTTTCTTGTTATTCTTGCGACAAAAAAATCTAAATAAATAAATATATATTTCTAAAATAAAAAAGTTTGTATATATCTCAAAGTTACATTTACTGCTCTTTTTACACCACCATAATATGCTGCTCTATAGGTCGCCCTACTAAATCTGAGTTTCATACCCTCAAATATTCCCCAAAGTTATGGGAACTGCTCTTTTACACCCTGTATTATGCAATCAAAAGTTAAAAGTGTTTTCCAACTAACATCAATTTAAAAGGTCGACTAAAAGTGAACCATTTCAAAACTCTACTCGCCTTTTTGTCGGTAATCCAATAAAATGTACATCAGTTAGATGATGATGAATTCTGGGGTTTGAACCCATGTCCTGAATGACCAGGGATCTGGGCTAATGTGGGTAATCTGGACGCAACGAGCCATTCGGCCAAACGACGCCAAACGACGTCCCGCTAGATTGTTTTGTAATGAACGCGAGGGAAAGCCCGCTTGTGCGTTGGTGCATATAAATAAAACTTCGATTAAAAAACCGATTTCAACAAATAAAACGTATACAGTGTGACTGGTGAGACATGAGCAATACTTGAGGACGTGATATTTGGCTATTATATGAGATGAAAAAAAAACAATTAATCACTAAGTAAATGTATCTTAAACTTGAATAATTATTTACCCAACGCATGGACACCGCGCGTAGGAACGCGCGTTGATGTCGCACGCCGCCGCGCCGTGCTGCGCCGGCTGCATAGGTATTAGGTATGGCTACTTGCCTAGCCGCGTAATATAGTATCCATGATTCATTTATTTAAAGCAAAATTTGGTAAAAAATTAATTACCTAATTTTATTACATATTTATAATGGGAATCGAGTACCAAGTACTCTCCGTAAGTATTGCACATGTCTCACCAGTCAGGCTGTGTAGGTATATATTTTTTATAATGTTAACTACATTATAAAAATAAATACATATATATACTTTTTAGAATTAATGTTATATTTGAAGTCGGTCAGCAAAGGTGAGTAACAACGTTACTTATAGGTGAGCAAGTTTAGGATGTTGTTATTTAACTGACACCGACTCCAAGAAGACTCCAAGTTTCATAAAACGAACATTATGTGTTCATTATAGTAGGCCTTTACATCCGTTTTTGGATGCTCTATACAGTATTCTCCGAACGAAGTAACCACTCTGTAAATACTGTTAGTGCCTAGAACAGGCGGTTTTAAATGTAGCATGGTTGCCCAGCACATACGGCATTCTCACAATACATAAAAGTTATCTGACAGTCGTTCAAGATCATTAGCGTTATACAAAGCCCGCAAAATGAAGGATACAATTACATATGAGTTTGGTAGAAATTATTTCTTTTCGTTTTTTTAATTGTGAACTAACGAAGTGCAGGTAACGGTCCGTTTGTAAATGAATTAAAACATTGCCAGGGAGAATATTTTTATGAATTGCTACCCGCTACCGTCTAAACGACTCTTTGTATTATTAGTGAGCTAATTAGCTGTGTTCATTTATTTTAATTACATTTTTCTCCTAACGGGTTCAGTTTTTCAAAGTGGAAAAATGAAATTTTATACTTAGGGCCCTTTGTCTTGTGCCTCGTTAATTTGTAGAACGTTTTTTATTCAAAACAAGTTATTGAAAAGTTTAATATTTATATTTCAATTACTTTCATGAATGCGATATTTTAAAGGTAGTTTATTTAATAGGGCTAAACTATGAATATTATAATAGCTCCCCTCATCGATTTCGGTGTCGGTAGCCGATTATATTGAAACCAATTATTTTTTATAGTGCCCAAGTCGCGCAATACACAAAGATACTCTCTCTTCCTTTTACTCTCATACCCCAGTGGGACGATAAACCGACACGACTGGCGAGAGAACAGGCGCAGGACCGACTTTTTACATGCCCATCCGACGCATGGATCATCTTTCTTGTCAGTCTTTAATGTCTGACAAGGAAGATGAGGGCTAAACTAGTTTCCGCGCCAATTCAGTGGTCGGTCAACACTTCTGAGAGACCGCCGTTTCTGTTTGGTAAGTACCTTAGTTTTGCTGTTAGAGCGATGCATTGCGCTCGGGAGGCGCATGTTTATCTTTTGTGTAACTTTCACCACTTTTATTGTGATTTTGTTTTTGTTATTTTTTACTTATATTTACTAATGTACGGTAAGTATGAATGTAAGTTTTTTTTTTAATTATGAACACTTATTGTAATTAATTGTTTTAGGAGCGTTTTAACATCATGGCGAATAGAAGAGTGTTGGATGAGAGAGAAATTGTTTCTTTATTGAATGAAGAAGATGAAGGCGCTGATGGCGAAGCTATCGAAGATGGTGTTTATGTTATCCTCGTGCGATGTCGGCGCCGTCATAAATTCTACAACTAGCAAATCAGAAATGATAATGTTCTACAATCAGACTGAAGGCGGCGTCGACACATTTGACCAAATATGTTCTTCGATGTCCTGTTCTAGAAAAACTAACAGAAGGCCAATGACAATGTTTTACGGCATGTTAAACATAGCCTTTGTCATTTTCTATGTGATTTACACTCACAATTTTTATCAAAAGGAGAATATAGTAACAATACTGTACTATCTCGCCAAACACATAACTATTTAACGGCGATAAAATGTACCATGTTTCTGTTTTTTTTTTCATTATCCCTGTTCATTGTACATTGCTTGTACAAAATATTTATATATTAATATAGGCAACATATTTTAGTCAATTGCGTACGTGTGGAATAAACAAATTTTATATTAACATAAGCGTCAGTTCACAAGCGACTCGGTACGCCATTTTTTGTTATTATTTTTCTACTATATGAAAAAAATTAATGATTTTGGATTTAATGTAGGTATGCGAAATTCCACCTCAATAGAAGTAGAAAGAATCAAATTAGACGTGCAGGATTTCATAGCACACACGGGGACAACTAAAATAAAATAAAAACTTGCAAAGTAAATTTTGATAACTCACTAGAAACAATTCTATTTAAAAATACTTAACTTGCTTTACTTCTGTGTATATAACTCTCTTACTTATTTTAAACGTGGCACGGCTCAGGGCTTAGAAATACACTCACCAAGTTCTTTCCCCATTTCTACCCATTTCCCGGTTCTTTTGTTCTGAGCGCGCCATAAACTACGAGTTATAGCGCCATCTAGCGGGCAATACATTATGAAGTTAAAAGTGAATGGAAATTATTCAAACTTATAGAACGGGGTGCTATAAGTTTGACGTGTCTGTGTAAATGTGTATGTCTGTGGCATCGTAGCTCCCAAACGGATGATCCGATTTTCATGTGGTTTTTTTTAAAGGTATATAAGTCGAGAGTGTTCTTAGCTATGTTTGGTGGAAATCGGTTCAGGTCTTCAAGGTCATCAGGTCGTTTGTTTGGTGTCATTCTTATGACACCTAACAAACGAAAGTGTTAGGTGTCATAGGAATGACACCTAACACACACGCTAAGTCGGGTTTACCGCTCTCATGCACAGTCGATATTTTAATGCATGTGCAATTGCAACAACTGATAGCACAGGCAGACATTTTTAAATCTATGGATGCTACACGCCACGTTAATCTAGCCCCGTGCTAAGTATCTCAAGAACTTGTGTTATAGGTACCGGACAACGGAAATATTTATATATTATGTACCTATATAAAAATTTATTGATGTTCGTTAGTCTCGCTAAAACTCGAGAACGGCTAAGCTGATCGGGCCAGGAAAGGTGAGGAAGTATTCCGCGGGTTTCACGTTGCGGGATCCGCGTTACTGGTTCCGCGATTTAATTGAATTTCATCACAAACTGCTTGTATGCTCAACGAAGTGGTCACTGATCAGCTAGTATTTAATAATTTTATACTGTTCACATATTTAAGATTCTTATTATATTAATACACAAATATAATACACATACGTGGACCAGGAACACAGAAAAATATTTGTTCCTTCGGCAGGATTTGAACCTGCGACGCGCCCTTTTCCGTTTCCGCACTTTTTGTCATACAACCCTACCACTACCGTACCTCAGTCAGCGAGGACCGTACCTTTTTCATACCTTATAAATTATACTAGTAATTCATGTTTTAATACATACTATAAAAGGGTTACTATGGGTAGACTATAGCATTTTAATATTTTGGCAAAACAGTACTTTTGAGTTAAAGTCTGTACCTTTTCCTCTGAAAAGGAACAGACTTTAACTCAAAAGTACGCAACATTACTCAAATCCAGTCGTACTTTTTTGGGAAATCAATCAAAATCATATATTTTTTTATTTCCAAATGAAACTTAACAAGCTACGTGCTGGCAACACACTAACACAAAATACATATTGTACACATTACATAACAAACATGAGGGTTCTGGCAATTACCAAGTACTTTTATGTGTACAGAGGGTCAGTGACTCTCGGGCTTGGCAGAACACTGGCTTTCCAGACCCCAGACGCGGTATTAATCTGACACAATGACGCGAGACAGACTAATGAGAAGAAATTACCGAGGACAGGGCTGGCGGATAATATTTATAAAAATATACGAGACTAGCTTTATCCCGCAGCTTCGCTCGCATAGAATAGGCATCCTGTGATAAATCCTCTTTTAGTATTTCGATATTTAAATTTATTCATGTCAAGTACGGATTGGAAGACGCAGCGTAGGGCGGCCCTCCACAAGATGTAGCGACGATCTGGTCCGAGCCGCGGGCAGCCGTTGGATGCAGACAGCGCACGACCAGTCGTTGTGGAAGTCCTTGGGGGAGGCCTATGTTCAGCAGTGGACGTCTTCAGGCTGATGATGATGATGATGATGATGTCAAGTTTATATCCCAGTAGTTTATATACCCGTTTGACGCAGGAAACATCTTGCTAACCTAACCTAACCTGACTTGAGCCCAAACCACTGGACCACGTAGGCGTACGTTTACAATTATAGAAGTATGAAGTAGGATAACTTAAGAGGAAACACAACGGCCGTTTTGACATACAGAAACAGGGGTATGTGTGACCGCTGTTTCCTGCCTGGATAGTGTGTGGTATAAATATGAAGAATGTATGGCATTAGCCATAATATTTTTTCTTGAATATAAATAAAAAAAATATCTTTATTAAACACATAGAGGGACATAACACATCCAAAGGATAACAAAACACTAACTTACACGTATTAAGACAAAAGAATAAAAAACAGAAAGTTTTGTTGTACAATTCAAACAAGGCTATGCATTGCCCACGCCATCAATGTATACTATTAATACATCCCTATTTTTCACCTCTTATTCATAAACTAATTATAAAAAAGAAGAAAACCTACAAAAAAACATTTGGGAAACAAATTGGAGTACATATTTTTATGACAAAATCGAAACTTAGGAAAAGTACAGTCGGCTGCACTAACATGGATACATCTACAAATTTGCAAAAATATGTCTACGTTTAATTTTCAAAAATATCGTCACCTTATTGCATTCAAAGCGATGTAACCAGCAAAGTGTTTCAAAATTATAAATACATTATTTTCATAATGAAGTAAACAGCAGTATTTCAGTGAATAGTATACACACTTAAATTCATAATTATGAATGCGCGACAAATTTCAGTAGCATGTAACCATTGTTTATTTCATTAATAATGTAAACGTTAATTTTGTGTTTCAGAAAAGGCTGGTCAAAATTTCATTACATTGCAATATATACAATAATGAATTCTATAAATAATAGAGGTGATATATTGACGGGTATTATTATTGACGGTTATTTAAAAATCACACATACATTAGAATATTGATTATATTCTTTAGTGTAATAGGTATAACTCTGATACACGCGAACGTAAATATTTCAAAGATACTTTCATCGGTTTTTATAGTCTACCCTCAAACTATAATATGATCAAAACTAAATAATGTTAATATCGTTCTATATTAGTAATATTGTAAATATAAATAATATAAACTAACACGGGCAAACATCGAACATGAAAAACATCCCATATTTTAAAATAATAAAAATTGTAGTTTTAAATGATTCCATTTGGATTACCTAAACTTAAAAACAAAAAACAGACCAAAAAAATAATAATTACTGAATAATGAATATTGCGAAGTGTGAACGATGACTGTAAATTAACTCTGTTGTACAAACTCGTGAAATTCTTTAAATATTTCTGGTTTCGTTTTCATCATATTATGTATAGTTTGAGGGTAGAAGTAAAAACCTGATAAAAACAGTCTCTGAAATATAATATTATGTTCGCGTAAAATTTCTGATCGATTGCAATAAATTGGATAATTCTTGGCTTTTCTTGTTTTTTTTTTGGTCAGTAAAGCAAAATTATTTTTTTAACTAGCCCCTGAATAGTCAAACAGTGAATGAACTGATGACGAATTATTGCGATCTCATCAGCTTTGAATAAAAATAAAAAAAGTATATCAAAATCGGTCCATCTATTTAGTAGTTACGATGCCACAAGCAAACAGACGAACATACATATATAAACGTCAAACTTATATCATAGTGTAAGTTTATGTAGTTTGCAGACACGCAAGCTAACATTTTGTATGATAAACAAAATTAATATAATATTAAAAAATCATAGATATAGTTTGAGGGTAGAAGTAAAAACCTAACAAAAATAGTTTCTGAAATATATGTTTAGGTAAAATGCCTGATTGACTGTAATAAACTTCATCATTCTTTTCTTTTTGTGTTTTTTCTAGTCATAAAAGTAAAATTATTTTTTAAGTAATACTCAAATTGTTCAGCAGTCAGCAAATTTATTTTGTTGAATCATAGCTTTAGTGTTTTAACATGACCACGTCAGCTTTCAAACAAAAAAAACTACATCAAAATCGGTTCATCCGTTTGGGAGCTACGATGACAGACATACAGACAGACTCGAAAAATTCCTCTGTTTTTGTCGGCAAAAAGGGATTTTTTACGAATTCAGTAGTCCAAATTTCATATTTCTACCATTTGTAGTTACGGCTGTGCGAAAAGAAAAAGAAAAAATGAATGTATACATCTTATTGGAACATACCACGAGTACATTTTTGTGGCATTTAAAACATATTTGCAGAAAAGTGAAAAATGCTAAAATTTTATAAGTGTATCCATATTATTGATACAATTAATGTTTACATTGTAATGAAGTAAACAATGTTTACATATTATTGAAACATACTACGAGTACATTTTTGTGGCATTTAAAACATATTTGCAGAAAAGTGAAAAATGCTAAAATTTTATAAGTGTATCCATATTATTGATACAATTAATGTTTACATTGTAATGAAGTAAACAATGTTTACATATTATTGAAACATACCACGAGTACATTTTTGTGGCATTTAAAACATATTTGCAGAAAAGTGAAAAATGCTAAAATTTTATAAGTGTATCCATATTATTGATACAATTAATGTTTACATTGTAATGAAGTAAACAATGTTTACATATTATTGAAATTTGTCGCGTATTCATAATTATGAATTTAAGCGTGCATACTATTCACTGAAATACTGCTGTTTACTTCATTATGGAAATAATGTATTCATAATTTTGAAACACTTTGAATGCAATAAGGTGACGATGTTTTTGAAAAACTAACGTAGACATATTTTTGCAAATTTGTAGATGTATCCATGTTAGTGCAGCCGACTGTACCTAAATCGGTTAAATTTTGGAGGAGGAAACAAGTTTGTCCTAATCGTTGATTTCTCGTACCGGTAATTTCAGTTCAAGCTGCAGTTGTCTCTATCGGTTTAATTGGGCAGTTACGGGACAGCAATAGACTTTACAAATACCTATTTTGCATTTCTCTCATGGCGTTTCCTCTTAATACCCGGTATAAAAATAAGCGTAATCCATTTTGTACACAAACTAATGTCATACAAGCTATAAGTTATGAGCACCTGGTAGCCCTGCGACCCTCGTCATCAATTCGGAGACATTTGTCTTGTCCGAGATGAATCAGCACAATGTATACACTGTATACATATTACTCGCCCGATTCATCAACGTCATGTGAAGGGTTATTATTAAGTGTGACATAGCAAACAATGTGAAAATTTTCGCGTAAAGATATTAAAAATATATTTGCGAACAATTTAGGTATTTTCATGTAAGAAGATGAACGATAGCCCTGAAGACCTATCGTTTTTGGCCTCATCAGGTGGCACTGTAGATGCTGGGCAGTCCTTATCGACTATCAAAGGTTGTAATTATAGTTGTTATAATGAAAATTTACCTTTATTTCATACTTGCTGTGCCCGCGACTTCGTTGGACTTAAACCGTTGCACGCAACGAAAGTCCCCAAATATAAATAATCTTCTCCGTTTTTGCAACATTTCTTGCTGACGCTTCGCTTCTATTGGTCGCAGCGTAATGTTATATAGCTTAAAAAGCTATAAATGGACTATCCAACAAAAAAAATATTTTTCAAATCGGACCAGTAGTTCATTAGCGCGTTTAAACAAACAAACTCTTTCGCTTTATAATATTAGTATAGATAATTATCATTATACTACCAAGATATTTATAAGGTGTAAAATGAATGATAATACTTTGGGATGTCTATGTGCCTACTATGTAGAGTTTACTGTGTACTAGAGCTGAAAGACTTACTTTTGATTTTCATGTTTCTATGAGATCTATCAACATCATAAATTTGCCCATACAATAATTGAAAAACCAGTAACTGTTCCAGCGCTGGCACCTTCACAGTAAACCCTATATACGGGATCCATGCACACCCTAAAGTATTATCACTCAATAACATTACAACCTGTATTAGAACCATGCCACAGTTTTTTTAGTCCCGTTTTGTTCGACTTTACACATATCCTGGAGTAAATACAGCGACACTCATTTTAATCAAGTGTCTGATAATCATGAGAACTGCTTGCATTGTTCCAACAAGACAACAAAATTTTCCTGTTCCAACTCAGGAATCAAACCCAGAGCGTAGAACCAAGCTCCAAAACTCTGGACACAGGTGTTCACTGCCCTAATTACTTACTTAAAAGTAAAGGAAAATACAATACAATTCAGCAAAAGGTACAAAATATAAAATGAAATCTGCTTACTTGCCGAGTGTATGTACAACTATACATTACACTTGAGTGCGATTTGCTCAAATTAAATTGCTCCTTGCCTCACCTAACGGCCGGAGTGGAGTGAATTCCTGATGAATGGGAGTTTTAAAATATTTCAACCTTAATAGCTACTTGCCTTTAGAACAGTAATAGTGTTTCGCAGAGTGCCTTTGCTGGACCAATGGCGTCTAGTGGCTTACTCAGCTTCAAAGGTTGTAGGTTCGATGACTTTTTTTTTCTTATTCCCCTAACATTGTCTTGTTCGTTACCTTTTATTTTTTGTCTTTATTTATCTCTTTTCTTTTCTTTTATTTCTTTTTATGTTTCGGTTCATTTTGTTATCTATTATAAATAGTTTACATATTTGTTTACAATAATCATAATTTACATTTTTACAAATTTTCCATTCATTCAACAGTACAATAATGAAATTTTATGAAATATTATTTCAAGGTTAGGTCAAAGCAGGACGATCTATTGTCTCAAAAGAAAGATGATATATGCATTGGAGAGGGTATGATTAAGACAATGCAGGCTGATCACATAGTGAAATCCCCAAAGGAGGATCTCCGACCTAACGAGGTTTTATGCTCAGTCAGGCCAAACCCCGCTGCAGTAGTTATCAGATGTTGTATTAAAATATATATCTTCAAACTAAAAAAAAATACAATAGTGACACTATTTGTTCTGTCAATGTAAAAATAACAGTCAGTATAAATTTGGGATACATTTCTAGGATGAAAAAGGTAGTAGGAATACACTCTCACATGCCAAAGTTATAGTGACTGTTACTTTTACACCCTGCATAATATAGAACTAGTTAAAATTGGGTTTACGTTACATTATTTTACCTTTCCCAGTCGCTTATAGGCTTATAACAATTGATTGAACACATAATAGGGGTAGTAGTACAAAAACATTAGAATGATAAAAGTTTTTCTATGTTGTATTTTTTCCAAATGTGTTTGATTCCTTCAGGGATGAGTGGCGAGTCTTTCTGGGGATCGCAATTAGTGACAAGTTCATTACTTTTTCTACAAAAAGTACAGTTTGTTAAATACTGTTCTTAGTTATGGATATCTCACTTGTGTTGTACTAACAAATAAGTATGACTAGCCCGCAGGAATAGAGATTTCTTTAGGAAACCTACAGCTTATAAGTAAATTTAAACAAACAAATAGTTAAGATGAAGCCAGTAACAAGTTTCCACTAATAGTTATTACATACTAGCTGACCTTTGCCCACTTCGTTGAACATAGAAACAGTTTGTCATGAACCGTTTAAACCTTCCCGGGACTACCACGAATATTTCAAGACCAAAAATAACCGAATCGGGCTGTTCGCGAGTTTTAGCGAGGCTAACGTACAGAAACTTATTTTTATGTATAAGAAGAAAAAGAGAAGATAAGAAGAAGAAGATAAGATAGGTAATAGAATTAATGCTAAACTTAATTGTGGTACTCGTACAACATAAACAATAAACTTAATTTTAATTTATTATGTATATGAAATTTTATCATTAGTTGTAATAATAATAATAAACTTCTTTTTTTTTCGCAAGGGAAATGCATTACGCATTTCCCCGAGGGGTATGTGGGAATCCCGGCTCGCTACGGCCGGTTTACCCACTAAAACCACTTGCGGATTGCCATCAGCCGTTATGTTGGGTGGAGTGCCTGGATCTGTCTAAACACAGGCTACTCCTCCCTCGACCGGCCGGTTCACCTCTATAGGGACCGGACTTCCATCAAATTAAGACAGCGCTCCGGCAAACTGAAGCGCTCTCCTCGGCGCCGAGACTGACAAACCCGGAGCCCCGTACTAGACGTGAGATGGGAGGGCCGCAAAGCGACGCCTCCGCACCCCCGTCCTGCGCCGGCGAAGCGGAAGAGAGAGAGGATCAGTCTCTCTGTCCCGCTCCGACGCCTCCTTCTGCGACATGACGAATTCGCAAAAGGAGACCACCGCCTGCCAGGCCTCATCACTCTCGAGCATGCAGCGAACCACACTCGAGAGCGAGAGGTCCCTCCCAATAATAATAATTAACTTGGACTAATCCAATACATCAGCTATTAACCTCAAAAAATCCTAGTATTGTTCATCTCGGGGGGGAAGTGCCTCAAACGCATGCCTATGCGTACACTCACTCATTTGCTTGCATGTTGTGGTTATCATTTTTTCGCGGAATAAGATATACAAGGTATATAATAAATGAGTGATAATACTTTATGGTGTGTATTGATCCCGTATAAAGGGTTTACTGAGAAAGTAGCAGTGCTGAAACAGTTACTTTTTTTTAATTATTATAGGGGCAAATTTGTAACTCTAGGATATTTCGCATAGAAACAAGTCAAAAGTAAGTCTTTCAGCGCTTGTACTTTCACATTAAACTCTACACAGTAAAGTAATGCACACCGTAAAGTATTATCACTCGTTTATTTTACACCTTGTATTATATTTAAATTTTATATTATTTTCGCAAAGCACCGCCGGATTCCATTAACTACTCATTAAGCATATAGTTAATTAGAAGTAGTTAAGCCGTTAACTGTCGCAGCCTCTTGATAAAGTTGTAAACTGCAGAACTTGCGATTAGATACTAACTCGTCTAACTATTCCTTGGAGGTTCGATGTTTTGTGTTTAGCAGTCTAGTGGTTATAGCAGAGCTAAGAGTCACGGGATCAAAGAAGTAGGCCTTTATTGGATGATTAATACAGTACTAGCTGTGACCGCGACTTCGTTCGCGTGGTTTTTGAGTGACTTAAACTGTTTATGCAGCGCACGCAACGAAAGTCCCCAAATGTGAGTAATTTTCCCCGTTTTTGTAACACTTAACACTGACGCTTCGCTTCTAGTCACAGCGTAATGTTATAATGTAGGCCTAAAGCCTTCCACTATAAATGGACTATCCAACAAGAAAATAATTTTTCAAATCGGACCAGTAGTTTCTTAGATTAGCGCGTTTGAACAAACAAACTTTTCCGCTTTATAATATTAGTATAAAAATACTGTAGTGCTTGGGACAGGTGGTTTTAAATGTCGCATGGTTGCCCAGCACATACGGCATTCTCACAACATAGTCGGAACGGACAGAGGAACGACTGGTCAATACGTCTGGGAACAACATTGTGCTTCCTCAGGATGTTTTCCTTCGCCGTTCTCACGGGATCAAAACATACTAGTTTAATAACCACATTTATTATTATCAAAATTAAAATGATTAAATAACCACATTGATTATCCGTTGGGTGCGTGGGAGAAAGAATAGCAACTCCCCATCAACCATGGGTGCATAAGGTAACAGGGGGAATATATCCGGAAATTGACAGTATTGGCAGCAGCGTTTCCGCGATTATATTATATTATATTATATTGTATTGTATTGTATTGTATTGTATTGTATTGTATTGTATTGTATTGTATTGTATTGTATTGTATTGTATTGTATTGTATTGTATTGTATTGTATTGTATTGTATTGTATTGTATTGTATTGTATTGTATTGTATTGTATTGTATTGTATTGTATTGTATTGTATTGTATTGTATTGTATTGTATTGTATTGTATTGTATTGTATTGTATTGTATTGTATTGTATTATATTAGGTATATTTTATTATAAATATTATATACGATCTGTGGTAGCTTCGTACAGTCGTACCATATACATACGAGCTACATGGTAGGCGGAGTGGGGTGAGTTAGTTATTTCCATTACGGAATTTCTTTATTCGGTCACCGCGCTCAATACCCGCGATAGAAGCCATGTAATAGCTTAAAAACTAGATCAAAATTGGTTTATTCGTTTAGAAGCTACACTGCCACAGGCACTGTGTTTGTGTAAGTTTGACGTCTATCTCAGATTAATACCACAATAACCGAGAACTCTTGTTCTTAGAATAGATTTCATTAAGTCTGACTAATTTACTGTAAATTGGTAAGTGTAAATTTTCAGTTAGTGGTTACGGAGAATTTGTAATGTCATTCTATTTAAATGTTTTCAATTGAGGCTTCTTTCGGTATATCTAAATAAAAATACATTCGAATTATTTTAAACATCTTTATTTAGTAAGTTGGCTATAAATAGGTTAAAGTCTACTCAGCAATACCAAAACATCACAATTTTTTGGTAATAATAATCATATTGTATAGCTAATACATCTAGCTAGAAAATAATCTATACTAATATTGTAAAGTTGAATAGTTTGATCCAACGCGCTATTCTCAGAAACTAACGGTCCAATAAAAAAATCTGTGCTATATCGAAAAAGGCACTATTTCACTCTTATATGAGACTAGCTATGTCTGCGACTTCGTTCTCGTGGTTTTTGAGTAACTTAAACCGTTTATGCAGCACACGCAACGAAAGTCTCCAAATGTGAATAATTTTCCCCGTTTTCGCAACATTTCTCACTGACCCTTCGCTCCTATTATTCGCAATGCCTTCCTCTATAAATGGATTATCCAGCAAAAAAAGATTTTTTAAAATGGGCCAGTAGTTCCGGAGATTAGCGCGTTTACACAAACAAATTTGTCTTCCGCTTTATAATATTAGTATATCTAAGATACGTAATATGAAAATGATTACAGATTTATTTAACGATAGTTACAAACCATCTATCTATACATATAATAAATCTGTAGAGGGGTCATGTCTGTACATTAAGAATATTTAAGTGAAAATTAAAAAAAGGGGGTCTATATAAGCCACAGAACCTAAAAATAACATTTTTGAAAAAAATGTCTGTCTGTCTGTCTGTCTGTCTGTCTGTCTGTCTGTCTGTCTGTCTGTCTGTCTGTCTGTCTGTCTGTCTGTCTGTCTGTCTGTCTGTCTGTCTGTCTGTCTGTCTGTCTGTCTGTCTGTCTGTCTGTCCATATGGGAATGTTTGTCGTCGCATCACGCTAAAACCACTGTATGGAATGAAATGAAATTTGGCAGGCAGGTAGCTTACGACCTGAAGAGCATTATTGGAAATTATTATCCCGAAAAACGAAAGGGTTCCCGTGGGATCTTCAAAAAATTGTAGCTACCTATTTGACAGTATTTCAGCCAAACTACTCAACGTATTTAAATGCAATTTGGCAGGCAGGTAGCTTATGACCTGAAGAGCATTATTGGAAATTATTATCCGGAAAAACGAAAGAGTTCCCGTGGGATCTTCAAAAAATTGTAGTTACCTATTTGACGGTATTTCAGCCAAACTACTCAACGTATTTAAATGCAATTTGGCAGGCAGGTAGCTTATAATCTGAAGAGCATTATTGGAAATTGTTATCCCGAAAAACGAAAGGGTTCCCGTGGGATCTTCAAAAAATTGTAGCTACCTATTTGACGGTATTTCAGCCAAACTACTCAACGTATTTAAATGCAATTTGGCAGGCAGGTAGCTTATGACTGAAGAGCATTATTAGAAATTATTATCCGGAAAAACGAAAGAGTTCCCGTGGGATCTTCAAAAAATTGTAGCTACCTATTTGAAGGTATTTCAGCCAAACTACTCAACATATTTAAATTAAATTTGGCAGGCAGGTAGCTTATGACCTGAAGATCATTATTGGAAATTATTATCCCGAAAAACGAAAGGGTTCCTGTGGGATCTTTAAAAAATTGTAACTACCTATTTGACGGTATTTCAGCCAAACTACTCAACGTACTTAAATAAAACTTGGCACAAAGGTAGATTGTAACATGAAATAATCAACATAATATTTTTAACCGCCTTCCAAAATAGGAGGTGGTTTCTCAATTCGTAAATATATGTTTTTTTTTATGTTTGTTCGTGGATATCTTCGTCGTTTATGAACCGATTATAAATATTTGTTAATGTAATACCACTACTACTTAGTCTTTGAAGATATACGTTTGGAAATTTCGACATCGTTTATACTGCAAGCATATGGTAATTAATAAATAAAAAACCGGGCAAGTGCGAGTTGGAATTGCGCACCGAGAGTAGACCGCCAACGCCGAAAAATTTGGCGGTCGGATTGAAAGTCGGCGTCGGGCGTCGGCGTCGCAACGTTAGGCGTCGCGCCGTAGGGCGTCGGCCGTCGTGACGTTGGGCGTCGCGGCGTCAAGCGTCGCGGCGTCGGGCGTCGCGGCGTCGGGCGTTGCGCCGTCGGGAGTCACGCCGTCGGGCGTCGTCGTCGCGACGCCCAACATCGCGACGCCAACGTCGGGCGTCGCGGCGTCGGGCGTAAGCGTCGCGGCGTCAGGCGTCGCGGCGTTCGGCGTGACGACGTTGGGCGTCGCGGCGTCGGGCGTCGGCGTCGCGGCGTCGGGCGTCGGCGTCGCGGCGTCGGGCATCGGGCGTCGGCGTCACGACGTTGGGCGTCGCGGCGTCCGTCAGAGTCACGACGTTGGGCGACGGCGTCGCGGCGTTGGGCGTCGGCGTCGCGACGTTGGGTGTCGCGGCGTCAGGCGTTGGCGTCGCGACGTTGGGCGTCGCGGCGTCGGGCGTTGCGCCGTCGGGAGTCACGCCGTCGGGCGTCGTCGTCGCGACGCCCAACATCGCGACGCCAACGTCGGGCGTCGCGGCGTCGGGCGTAAGCGTCGCGGCGTCAGGCGTCGCGGCGTTCGGCGTGACGACGTTGGGCGTCGCGGCGTCGGGCGTCGGCGTCGCGGCGTCGGGCGTCGGCGTCGCGGCGTCGGGCATCGGGCGTCGGCGTCACGACGTTGGGCGTCGCGGCGTCCGTCAGAGTCACGACGTTGGGCGACGGCGTCGCGGCGTTGGGCGTCGGCGTCGCGACGTTGGGTGTCGCGGCGTCAGGCGTTGGCGTCGCGACGTTGGGCGTCGCTGCGTCGGGCGTCGCGGCGTCGGGCGTCGCAGCGTCGGGCGTCGCGCCGTCGGACGTCGTCATTGCGACGTTGGGCGTCGCAGCGTCGGGCGTCGGGCGTCGCGGCGTCAGGGGTCACGGCGGCGGGCACCGCGGCGTCGGGCGTCGCGGCAGCGGGCACCGCGACGTCGGGCGTCACGGCGTCGCGGCGTCGGGCGTCGCGGCGTCAGCGTCGCTACGTCGGGCGTCGGCTCCACGACGTTGGACGTTGCGGCGTCGGGCGTCGCGGCGTCGGTCGTCGCGGCGTCGGTCGTCGCGGCGTTGGGCGTCATATACGGGACATGAGCGCGTTTAAACAAACAAACAATTTACATTTGGGGACTTTCTTTGCATGCGCTGCATAAACGGTTTAAGTCAAACAAACACCACGCGAACGAAGTCGCGGGCACAGCTAGTACAGAATATAAACATAGATAGGCCTTACTGAAACTGTAACTGTAAAAACGCGACTAAGACTACACTGCATTTATACTTACGAGGAATAAAATCGATAATTGGCCTTTCGAATGTGTAAGCCTTTTTGAGGCCCTCATGAACATCCAAATACAAAACCTAATATTGATTATGTGATATTGATAAATTGCTATTTGCACAGTTTTTCTTATTGTTAATATCTTAAGATGTCTTAGCTCGATATGAGATATTTAATATGCACTCGAAATGCCCTTGAGAGCCTGATTAATATGGGTTATATCAACTAATATTAATATTTTCCCGCGTACAATGTACATATAATGATGTGTGTTTCAATCTGTATTTACTATTTACTTCTATATTTGTAGTAAGCCACGGGGTTAGAGATTTTTTTTGGGTGACCCACATTAATTGCATGTGTCAAAAGGGGAAAGAAAATATAATAAAATTAAAGGAAGCTAAATTATGATAAAGTAGAATGGCCAAAAGTTAACTGTAAAAATATATTAAAGTGTAGATTTACTAAAATCAAAATTCAAAGTAAAGCGATAAACCAATGTATTTATAAGTTTTATTGTATAACACTACTTATATTTTAATTACAAGAAATTAATACAATTAGCAACACACCATTTTATATACTACAATGGAATAAAATAAAATGTATTTAATAGCCTGGTAATTTACTTTTATTTAAAAGTACCAATCACATGATACTTTAGCAAATTAGACTATTTTTACAATATACCAATAATTTATCATCAAAATATATTTCCAAGTAAATAATAATAAATTATTTACTTATTTACTTATTTAAACACTATAATAAAACGAGACATAATAATATTACTTAGCTACAACATAATATAGAGGCTTTTAGAAAATATGGTACTTATCTTAAATTTGTTCACTTAATATCTGGTTCAGAACTGAAGCCATTCTAGCGGACACATACTTTTATAAGTATAATTTGGCGCCATTTACACCGGAAGATATAACACAATGACAATATTATTTTAAAGCGGAAGTTCTAAGAATAATTTACAATATGAAATACTGAAATTGACATACAAAAATGTTTACAATGAATGTTCAATTATTTTCACATTATTTCAGAATTTAACCTTAATAATTACATTTTTATGAAACATCTCAAATTATCAAATTCTAGAACCGGAAATAATATTAGCACTGACAAATGTCAAAGTGACTTAAAAACTACTTTGTTAAGAATGAATTATTTGTGTTTATTATATTATTCACAAAATAATAAATTTATAGTTAGGTACAATTTAAATTTGTTACAAATTGACATATTAATAATCAAATCTGACACATGCTGGAATTTAAAGTTTTTTGTAACTTTGTTCTTTCAAAACTGGTCTTATTGAAAATCCCTTAAAAAGAAACTACGTGTGAAAACTGACTTCTAAAAGTATTAAGCATAAAATAATACTTTTATAATGTTCTTTTCGAAGTCAGTGTCACCAAAGCTCACCTCAGTCACCAAGTCAGCAAGCCTTGGTGACTGAGGTGAGCGTTGGTGTTTTTTTTTAAGCCGGTTTTTTAACGTAGTTTCAATTAATTTTTTAATTTTTAGTGTCTCTAAGTCAAAGTAAAAGATAAATCCGTTCGGTAGCTACGATGCTACAGAAAGACTGACAGACATCATATTATTTTATAATTTCCACCTCCTTTTTGTGTCGAGAGTCAAAACCTCTCAAAACTAAATCGTACTTGACGATACATTTTTTTATGTAGATACATAAAAAAATGTATCGTCAAGTACTAAAACTATATGTATCAAATTGGTGAAACATGTTTATATAGTAAAAAGTACATGGCCAAATTATATGAAATTTATGGGACTAAATGGCAGCAATTCTGCGTCGAATAAAATAAGAATCATGGAAATCACGGATGATCAACCTCAGAGTAGGTAATCATAAAAAACCCGTTGAATTGAGAACCTCCTTTCTTGGATGTCGGTTAAAAATAGCTTAACACTATGTTAAGCTATTTTCAACCGACATCCAAGAAAATACAAATACACTAGTTTTCATAATTTCAATAATAATTTCAATAGCTTAGACACACATACTATGGTCCCAGTACCTGTACTGGGACCATAGTATTTGTATGCACTGTATTTATATAGATACATCCTGATGAAAACTAGTGTATTTGTATGCACTGTATATTATATTTATAAAGATACATCCTGATGTATCTATAGGTATATAAATACAGTGCACACAAATACACTAGTTTTCATTTCATTTAGATCACCAAGTATTGATGAATTTACTGACATTTCAAGTTCTTGTAAGTTTGTTCCGGCCCGTAACAGGCGTTGTGCATACTTTTATTTTCAACAGACTATAGTACGGACAGATAAAATAAAAATTTGTCTATATTCTTCATTCAGATTTTTGTCACCTACATAGATTTCTCAGTACACAATATTCAACGCGTTAATTATACTAGGAATCAATACTGGGTTGGAAATCAATGAGTAATTATACTGGGTAATTATTAACTGCAATTAGATACCTAACCTAATAATTATAACGACTAATAAGTATGTTTCGCCGTAAACCTAAATAGCCGAATGTCCATTATTATATTAATACGTGAGGCTAAAATTACGAGTGCTTTTTTTACGAGAATTGAGCAAACGGAGCGGGCTAAACTACAAAGATATAACCCAACCTGCGTAGAAATATTGTTTAGCGAGAAAGAGATATATATTTATATTTAATTGTCTAAAACTTAAAAAGACTTATCCTAATTCTTATTTTAGATTTTACTTATCTTTTTGATTTGCTGCGAGTCCAAAAGTAAATAAAGTTATTATTCATTGAATAACCCAATTGGACAATTTTGACCACTGGACTATCAGTAATTTTAATTCAATAAAAGTATATCAACCATTGCAAAACTTACTATTGAGCTTTCTTGTTACTAACCACGACCGCTTGTTTAGCGCACAACACTCGGGACTTGTTATACACGCGTCCTTATACCGTACGACTTGTCGCTACGGTCGCCGACCGGTCGGTGTAATTTTCCCCATAACATAATATTCAAGTCTAATTTCTAATTATTAAGATTTCAGCAACAAATTATGATTATGCATAACCCATGTTACGGTAGCGATCATCGCATTGCGATTCGTGGCATTCAAACGAGCTATGTTTTTCTAGTGAAGTGCTGTTTTCTTGTAGAATAAAGACGCGTCGCGGCCTTACGTCTCTGCGCCAGTGTTATTTGTCTAAAACTCAAACTCGTCGCATCAAAGTATTTAAAATATTCTAAACTACAGTATAAAAATATTTTAAAGATGGTGAGATCGAGTCGGATAGTCGGTCCAGCGCCTGCTCTCCCGTCAGACGTGTCAGTTATATCCGACTGTTTTATAAGAAGAGAACATGTCCACATACTAAAGTTATTACATTTTCCAACTAACCATAAATTCTGAACAGTCGATACAGTTGATATTTCAACCAATTAAGTAATAGAATAATATTTCCATGCTAACAAAATTGCGTACAAGAGATAAATAATACAAACATGTCGTACGATATATCGTACATTATAAAATACGAACTTCAGCTAGTATTTTGTTCTTTTAACCATCTAACGTAGACGATTGCTTCTAAGTTACCGAGACCCCGAGGTACCGAAAGCGTTTTATCTCCAGTTGAGGTTTACAAACTTTATGTGTCCAATTTATAAGAGTCCAGCACTTGCAACTGTCAGGGGTAAAATTGTGACAATAAATGAAAATAGTTTGAGTGGAAAAACTTATGAAATCTGATTCTCACTTAACAACACTGAGGGGGTGCAGGATTAACTATTAGAAGTAGTAGTCGCACGTTGATCGAAATTCAAAAATATACAGCTTTTAGCAAATCTTCACTGTAATCTTATATAGGTATATAAAAATGAATTGCTGTTCGTTAGTCTCGCTAAAACTCCAGAACGGCTAAACCGATTTGGCTATTTTTGGTCTTGAAATATTCGTGGAAGTCCATGGAATGTTTAAACGGTTTTTTAAATATTTTTTATGCACAACGAGTCAGCTAGTTACTATATAAATAGATTATTAAGTTTCATTTGGAAATAATTAATTTGATTTGATTTGTACATATAATTTTTCCTTCACGTATTTACGTATGAGAGATAGTAAAACTAAAGCTGGGAATATAATAATACTATTCGGAATCTCTTTTTGTTGTCACGTTTGAAAACCTTATACAACTCGACACGTGATTCGCTTTTAACCTCTATTGTAATAATACAGAGTTCTATTTACAGTATTCTAAATTCTCTCTGTCCTTTCGGATTCCGGATCATATACTTCCTAACCAAGTTAGCCAATCGTTTTAAGAGTATTTTTAAATGTAATATACTCGCCTCAGCCTCTTTAAGGGAAGGTTACATAAAAAGCTCAACGTGGAAAAACGGCAAAAAATCGAGCATCTCAAGGTATTAAATTTTTAAGCAAACTTTAATTTCGCGGAGTATACAGTACCTGTAAAAGTGGGTGAAAACCGGGAGTGAATTGGGGAAAAAGTGCCAAATTGTTTACCCTGTTAATACAAATTAAGTGGCCGGTTTGCCCGCTCAAAAAATTACATTTGCCTTTGCGGGGAAAAGCTTTCTTGTTGAAGGCTGTGTAATTAATTGGATGAGTGCTACAGATATTCTCGCCGGGGATTGTATTACCTTGTTTGTGTGAAGCCTTACAACTGTGGAAGTCATATGAAATATCTACGATATTCGATGTGTGAAGTATAGATGAGATGGTGGTTTTAAAACATACATTTCATTTTGAACGTTACGTACGTTATATAAGCTTAATTTATGTATCTGTGTATAACGGAATCTTTGGGCATCATTTTCACCAATTTCCAGAAGTCTGATTAATTTGAAATTATACTAATACCATTGCTATAATTTATTATTATTATTTATAAGCATACTTCGAAAATGCATATCTATACATATAATAAATCTGTAGAGGGGTCATGTCTGTACATTAAGAATATTTAAGTGAAAATCAAAAAAAGGGGGTCTATAAGAGCCACAGAACCTAAAAATAACATTTTTGAAAAAAATGTCTGTCTGTCTGTCTGTCTGTCTGTCCATATGGGAATGTTTGTCGTCGCATCACGCTAAGACCACTGTATAGAATGAAATGAAATTTGGCAGGCAGGTAGCTTATGACCTGAAGAGCATTATAGGAAATTATTATCCCGAAAAACGAAAGGGTTCCCGTGGGATCTTCAAAAAATTGTAGCTATCTATTTGACAGTATTTCAGCCAAACTACTTAACGTATTTAAATGAAATTTGGCAGGCAGGTAGCTTATGACCTGAAGAGCATTATTGGAAATTATTATCCCGAAAAACGAAAGGGTTCCCGGGGGATCTTAAAAAATTGTAGCTATCTATTTGACAGTATTTCAGCCAAAGTACTTAACGTATTTAAATGAAATTTGGCAGGCAGGTAGCTTATGACCTGAAGAGCATTATAGGAAATTATTATCCCGAAAAACGAAAGGGTTACCGTGGGATCTTCAAAAAATTGTAGCTATCTATTTGACAGTATTTCAGCCAAACTACTTAACGTATTTAAATGAAATTTGGCAGGCAGGTAGCTTATGACCTGAAGAGCATTATTGGAAATTATTATCCCGAAAAACGAAAGGGTTCCCGGGGGATCTTAAAAAAATTGTAGCTATCTATTTGACGGTATTTCAGCCAAACTACTCAACGTATTTAAATTAAAATTTGGCAGGCAGGTAGCTTATGACCTGAAGAGCATTATTGGAAATTATTATCCCGAAAAACGAAAGGGTTCCCGTGGGATCTTCAAAAAATTGTAACTACCTATTTGACGGTATTTCAGCCAAACTACTCAACGTACTTAAATGAAACTTGGCACAAAGGTAGATTGTAACATGAAATAATCAACATAATATTTTTAACCGACTTCCAAAATAGGAGGTGGTTTCTCAATACGTAAATATATTATGTTTTTTTTATATTTGTTCGTGGATATTTTCGTCGTTTATGAATCGATTTTAAATATTAATGTTATACCACTACTACTTAGTCTTTGAAGATATACGTTGGGCGTCGCGGCGTTGGGCGCCGCGACGTTGGGCGTCAGCGTCGCGGCGTCGGGCGTCACGGCGTCGGGCATCGGGCGTCGGCGTCGCGACGTTGGGCGTCGGCGTCGCGACGTTGGGCGTCAGCGTCACGACGTTGGGCGTCGGCGTCGCGACGTTGGGCGTCGCGGCGTCAGGCGTCGGCGTCACGACGTTGGGCATCGCGGCGTCGGGTGTCGCGGCGTCGGGCGTCGGCGTCGCGACGGCGGGCGTCGCGGCGTCGGGCGTCGGCGTCGCGATGTTGGGCGTCGCGGCGTTGGGCGTCGGCGTCGGGCGTCGCGGTGTCGGGCGTCGCGGTGTCGGGCGTCGCGCGTCGGCGTTGCGACGTTGGGCGTCGGCGTCGCGACGTTGGGCGTCGCGGCGTCAGGCGTCGGCGTCACGACGTTGGGCATCGCGGCGTCGGGTGTCGCGGCGTCGGGCGTCGGCGTCGCGACGGCGGGCGTCGCGACGTCGGGCGTCGGCGTCGCGATGTTGGGCGTCGCGGCGTTGGGCGTCGGCGTCGGGCGTCGCGGTGTCGGGCGTCGCGCCGTCGGGCGTCGCGCCGTCGGGCGTCGCGCCGTCGGGCGTCGCGCCGTCGGGCGTCGCGCCGTCGGGCGTCGCGCCGTCGGGCGTCGCGCCGTCGGGCGTCGCGCCGTCGGGCGTCGCGCCGTCGGGCGTCGCGCCGTCGGGCGTCGCGCCGTCGGGCGTCGCGCCGTCGGGCGTCGCGCCGTCGGGCGTCGCGGCGTCGGGCGTCGCGGCGTCGGGCGTCGCGGCGTCGGGCGTCGACTCCACGACGTTGGGCGTTGCGGCGTCGGGCGTCGCGGCGTCGGTCGTCGCGGCGTTGGGCATCATATACGGGACATTATAGTCGCGGCGTCGGGCGTCGGCGTCGCGATGTTGGGCGTCGCGGCGTTGGGCGTCGGCGTCGGGCGTCGCGGTGTCGGGCGTCGCGCGTCGGCGTCGCGACGTTGGGCGTCGCGGCGTCAGGCGTCGGCGTCACGACGTTGGGCATCGCGGCGTCGGGTGTCGCGGCGTCGGGCGTCGGCGTCGCGACGGCGGGCGTCGCGACGTCGGGCGTCGGCGTCGCGATGTTGGGCGTCGCGGCGTTGGGAGTCGGCGTCGGGCGTCGCGGTGTCGGGCGTCGCGGTGTCGGGCGTCGCGCCGTCGGGCGTCGCGCCGTCGGGCGTCGCGCCGTCGGGCGTCGCGCCGTCGGGCGTCGCGCCGTCGGGCGTCGCGCCGTCGGGCGTCGCGCCATCGGGCGTCGCGCCGTCGGGCATCGCGCTGTCGGGCGTTGCGCCGTCGGGCGTCGCGGCGTCGGGCGTCCTTGCGTCGGGCGTCGCGGCGTCGGGCGTCGACTCCACGACGTTGGGCGTTGCGGCGTCAGGCGTCGCGGCGTCGGTCGTCGCGGCGTTGGGCATCATATACGGGACATTAGTGCGTTTAAACAAACAAACAATTTACATTTGGGGACTTTCGTTGCATGCGCTGCATAAACGGTTTAAGTCAAACAAACACCACGCGAACGAAGTCGCGGGCACAGCTAGTTATTTAAATAAGCATGAACATTTAAATAAACCTGTTTTAATTCATCTGTCTTTATAATAAATACACAACTTCTGTAACTGATTATATTGAAACCGGGATAACAAATCGATTTGTGGCCAGCGAAATATAATATCGTTAAAAAGACATTGTCCGGGGGAGGCTGGGCCAATTTAGCTGCCCGTCGGATTGACGAAGGTGAGGTTTGATGAGGGCGATGTTTTTTACGGACTCATCCCCTAAATACTTGGCCTCTTTAATGTAAGCTTATGTTTACCAATCTATAGTAAGGACAAATTGAGGGATTTTGGTATATAAACTTATATGCAAGCAACAAATTGTAAAATTATGGCGTATGAACCGATATGCAAGCAAACAATAAAATTGTGGTATTTTGGCGTATAAAGTTATATGCAAGCAACAATTGCAGTATTTTTTTTTTTGGAGTATAAACGTATAAGCATTCAAGAATTGTAAAATTATGACGTACCTATAAACGCAACAAATTGTATAATTTGGCGTATAAACTTATAAGCAAGCAACCAATTGCAGTATTTTGGAGTATAAACTTATGAGCAAGCAAGAATTGTAAAATTATGACGTATAAACACAACAAATTGTATAAATTTATAAGCAAGCAACAGATTGTAAATTTTTAAGTATATAAACCTATATGAAAGCAATATATTATAGAATTTTGGCGTATAAACAAGCGACAATAAAATGGAATTTTGATGTTAAAACTATAATATTCTAGTGACAAATAGTATAAATTTGGCAAATGAATCTTTATGCTAAGGACAAATTGTATAATTTTAGCATTTATTCAATTATGTAATTTATTTCATTTTCCATTTGTCAAAGTGTTAGTATAGTATATCTTACACAACTATATTAATATAATATTATTGTGACCTTTAAAAATGTTACTTTCATTAGCTATCACTATCAAATGTTATTAAATTACTTACGCGATATCACAACGTCCTCTATTGAAATTCCAAATTTTATTTTCCGTAATTTCATTTCGGACTAGTGATAATGGCTTCAAATAGACTTTAAAATTGCATCGAAATTGAATAAAAAGTTTCAGTATCGCTCGCAAAATGGCGTTTAGGAGTGGCTTTTATCTGAGTATTTGGTTTTAATATGTTTTTATTCGGGTATAATAAAAATAGCAGCGTTTTCCAAATTACATAATATCTATTAACTATGCCGTAATATTATATTATTATAACACATAGTTTGCAACATAGTTAAATAAGACAAAGTTACAAATCGAAGTTCAGAAAACAAGTAGAGTAGTTTTAAACTTTCTTCAAGATTTGTATTAACTACCATGATACAAAATTAGCTTTTTAAGGGCGTGTTTCACTACGCAATGTCAAAGTTAGCCCTTCGTTAAATATCATGTTATCCCTCATAATGCACTAGCACTGAATAAGAAGGCATAGTGTTTTAACAAGCCGTTAACACTAACATGCGTTGGTGAAAACGGGACTAATATAAGTCCCGTAACATTGTTTGGTGAAACACGCCCTAAGTCCTGATTTTACCAACGCATGTTAGTGTTAACGGCGTGTTAAATTATCATGCCTTCTCATTCATTGATAGGAATTACGAGAGGTATAACATGATATTTAACGAAGGATTAACTTTAACATTGCTTGGTGAAACACGCCCTTAGCCTTCTTGCGCCAACTCCTATGCCAACGATATTAATTTAACCTGCGGTGGTAGCCTTTTCTGTTGACTTTCAGAAAAAACATAAGTTTTTTTTGGAAATAAAATATTTTGACGAATTTGTATTAAAACTCATTGTACATTGATAACGATATTTTCCCGTAAAGATAAAATATGCACATCCAATTCTCGTGTAAACAAAGAAGAAAAAATATGGGAGTTTCAAGTTAACGAAATATTATATTATGAGAAATTACGCAAATTCAGAAACAATACTCGAAGGGAATTACGACATAAATGCTCTTTATATTGATACATTATATTGAAAAAGCGTCCTCTCATTTTATAGCGCAACTCACACTGACTGGTAAAGTATTTTCTACTATACGTATTTTCGACGACCTCCGTAGCGCAGTGGTTGAGCGCGTTGGTGCTCGAACGAGAGGTTGCGGGTTTGAATCCCGCCGAGGGAACAAAAAGTATTCAATGTTCCTGGGTCATGGATGCGTATTAAATTTGTGTATAATATAATAAAAATCTTAAATATGTGTATGAAATAAAAGTATTAAATATATTTCCGTTGTCCGGTACCTGTAACACAAGTTCTTCGTATACGTAGCACAGGACCAGATTGACGTGGTGTGAAGCGTCCATAGATATTTATTTATTTATTTATAGATAATATAGTATAGTACATTTTTTTTTAATACGGAAGCGAGCGTGGGCTTGTCTACGTTAGATGAATATTGTGCTACAAGTTAAAAAAAATCGTGGGGTACCCAAGTAAGAATAGCTCCTTCCAATCTTAATTCTAAAAACGGCGACAGGGGGAATATATTATATCCGGAAATGGACAGCAACGTTTAAACCCCCCCCCCCCCCCCCCGAAATGCTTGGGGGAGGCTTATGTCCAACAGCAAAAACAACACTGTAAATAGATCTACAGGGTATATACGACCATTTATAATAACTTTCCTACAAAGGTTTTTTTTACTTCTTTTTATTTGCTTTTTTGTTATTCTTGCGACTAAAAATAATTAATAGTCTTAAGTAAAGGATATTTTATATTTTAAAAAGCATTAATAATACTTTTGTAATGTATTTACAATTAATTTTCTTTTTGGAGTCGGTGTCAGCAAAAAGAACAAAATCCTATAGTTGCTGACTTGAATCTCACCTTTGCTGACACCGACTTCAATAAGAACAATAATTGTAAATACATTATGATTACAAACTATATATTATGCTAATAGAGTAAATTTAGTTTAAGAAATCACCTTTAAGCTAATAAAAGCTTAACTGTGATCTAGAATTTTTATTTATAAATAAATAAGTAAATACCATTTATTTCAGGCTGCATAGGCCCATTTTATAAATACGTTACAGACTAACATACATATATATACATATATATTTGAAAAAATCAGACTTCTAAGTACAGTTTTTGCGATAAGTGAGCTAATAAGTAACAATAGGTAAATTTCCCTCGTTTATCGTCTCTCCTCAAAAGTTGTCATGTGGCCTTACGCTTATCTGGTTCTTAACCCACACACTATCAAACATCGCACACCCGAAGCAAACACCATCTATCTATACATATAATAAATCTGTAGAGGGGTCATGTCTGTACATTAAGAATATTTAAGTGAAAATTAAAAAAAGGGGGTCTATATAAGCTACAGAACCTAAAAATAACATTTTTGAAAAAAATGTCTGTCTGTCTGTCTGTCTGTCTGTCTGTCTGTCTGTCTGTCTGTCTGTCTGTCCATATGGGAATGTTTGTCGTCGCATCACGCTAAGACCACTGTATAGAATGAAATGAAATTTGGCAGGCAGGTAGCTTATGACCTGAAGAGCATTATAGGAAATTATTATCCCGAAAAACGAAAGGGTTCCCGTGGGATCTTCAAAAAATTGTAGCTATCTATTTGACAGTATTTCAGCCAAACTACTTAACGTATTTAAATGAAATTTGGCAGGCAGGTAGCTTATGACCTGAAGAGCATTATTGGAAATTATTATCCCGAAAAACGAAAGGGTTCCCGGGGGATCTTAAAAAATTGTAGCTATCTATTTGACAGTATTTCAGCCAAAGTACTTAACGTATTTAAATGAAATTTGGCAGGCAGGTAGCTTATGACCTGAAGAGCATTATAGGAAATTATTATCCCGAAAAACGAAAGGGTTCCCGTGGGATCTTCAAAAAATTGTAGCTATCTATTTGACAGTATTTCAGCCAAACTACTCAACGTACTTAAATGAAACTTGGCACAAAGGTAGATTGTAACATGAAATAATCAACATAATATTTTTAACCGACTTCCAAAATAGGAGGTGGTTTCTCAATACGTAAATATATTATGTTTTTTTTATATTTGTTCGTGGATATCTTCGTCGTTTATGAATCGATTTTAAATATTAATGTTATACCACTACTACTTAGTCTTTGAAGATATACGTTGGGCGTCGCGGCGTTGGGCGCCGCGACGTTGGGCGTCACGGCGTCGGGCGTCAGCGTCGCGGCGTCGGGCGTCACGGCGTCGGGCATCGGGCGTCGGCGTCGCGACGTTGGGCGTCGCGGCGTCAGGCGTCGGCGTCACGACGTTGGGCATCGCGGCGTCGGGTGTCGCGGCGTCGGGCGTCGGCGTCGCGACGGCGGGCGTCGCGGCGTCGGGCGTCGGCGTCGCGATGTTGGGCGTCGCGGCGTTTGGCGTCGGCGTCGGGCGTCGCGGTGTCGGGCGTCGCGGTGTCGGGCGTCGCGCGTCGGCGTCGCGACGTTGGGCGTCGGCGTCGCGACGTTGGGCGTCGCGGCGTCAGGCGTCGGCGTCACGACGTCGGGCATCGCGGCGTCGGGTGTCGCGGCGTCGGGCGTCGGCGTCGCGATGTTGGGCGTCGCGGCGTTGGGCGTCGGCGTCGGGCGTCGCGGTGTCGGGCGTCGCGGTGTCGGGCGTCGCGCCGTCGGGCGTCGCGCCGTCAGGCGTCGCGCCGTCGGGCGTCGCGCCGTCGGGCGTCGCGCCGTCGGGCGTCGCGCCGTCGGGCGACGCGCCGTCGGGCGTCGCGCCGTCGGGCGTCGCGGCGTCGGGCGTCCCGGCGTCGGGCGTCGCGGCGTCGGGCGTCGACTCCACGACGTTGGGCGTTGCGGCGTCGGGCGTCGCGGCGTCGGTCGTCGCGGCGTTGGGCATCATATACGGGACATTATAGTCGCGGCGTCGGGCGTCGGCGTCGCGATGTTGGGCGTCGCGGCGTTGGGCGTCGGCGTCGGGCGTCGCGGTGTCGGGCGTCGCGCGTCGGCGTCACGACGTTGGGCGTTGCGGCGTCGGGCGTCGCGGCGTCGGTCGTCGCGGCGTTGGGCATCATTTACGGGACATTATAGTCGCGGCGTCGGGCGTCGGCGTCGCGATGTTGGGCGTCGCGGCGTTGGGCGTCGGCGTCGGGCGTCGCGGTGTCGGGCGTCGCGCGTCGGCGTCACGACGTTGGGCGTCGCGGCGTCAGGCGTCGGCGTCACGACGTTGGGCATCGCGGCGTCGGGTGTTGCGGCGTCGGGCGTCGGCGTCGCGACGGCGGGCGTCGCGACGTCGGGCGTCGGCGTCGCGATGTTGGGCGTCGCGGCGTTGGGAGTCGGCGTCGGGCGTCGCGGTGTCGGGCGTCGCGGTGTCGGGCGTCGCGCCGTCGGGCGTCGCGCCGTCGGGCGTCGCGCCGTCGGGCGTCGCGCCGTCGGGCGTCGCGCCGTCGGGCGTCGCGCCGTCGGGCGTCGCGCCGTCGGGCGTCGCGCCGTCGGGCGTCGCGCCGTCGGGCATCGCGCCGTCGGGCGTCGACTCCACGACGTTGGGCTTTGCGGCGTCGGGCGTCGCGGCGTCGGTCGTCGCGGCGTTGGGCATCATATACGGGACATTAGTGCGTTTAAACAAACAAACAATTTACATTTGGGGACTTTCGTTGCATGCGCTGCATAAACGGTTTGAGTCAAACAAACACCACGCGAACGAAGTCGCGGGCACAGCTAGTTAATAATAAAACTTCTACAACAAACAAAATTACCAAAATCAAGAAAAATAAAAGAATACATCAAAGAAATTTGTAGCAAGCTCATAAACCAGAGCAAATGTTAGACAAGGCGGAGTATGAATTTATTTCGACCTTCTTGATTTATTCATGAATTAAGGGCCACAGAGTACCAATGTATACTAACCTACACTAGGTGTAACAACTGACTTTGTCTTTTTAACCGACTTCGAAGAAGGAGGTTTCTCCTTATACAGGCTGTAATATTAATGAGTAATACCTATAATAATTATATTAGCTCCTCTCACCAATTTCGATGTTGGTAGCCGATTTCATTGAAACCAGGCCAGCTACGCAGGAGTTATTTTATAGTGCCCAAGTATGTGCGCAATATACAAAGACACTCTCTCTTCCTTTTACTCTCATAGCCCAATGGGCCAGTAAACCGACACGACTGGCGAGAGAACAGGCGCAGGACCGACTTTTTACATGCCCATCCGACGCATGGATCATCATTATTTTCAGACAATCAGGTGATCAGTTTGTAGGAATAGGAATAAACTAAATTATGGATCTCTTCTCACTGTTTTGAATATGCTTAATAGTTGCTTATGAAAATGTTTGAGGCCTAGACGTACTGCGATCAACATGTTAAATCAAAATATGTCTAAATGGTACATCGTTCATAAGCAATAGACACAATAGTCCACAGACAGGGTTTATTTAGTTCTTTTTTAACATCCCAATTATCCCACCGCTTTTACCAACATTCACATTCGCGCTATCGAGTTCAATTACAATTAAATGTTCAATTGATGTTTTGGAATAAGAAACAAGTGAAATGTTTCAATTTCCTTACATTTTTCAGTTCCAGAAGCAAATGAAATAATACATTTAAACTTCAGATCAGGCTTTTTTATGAAAATTATATACACTGTATTAATTTTAAAATCAAATACACACTAATAAAGACTTAAATGAAGTAAAAAAAAATTTGACATAGCTATCAAAAATTTCAATTTTTAATATTTTCTATCTCAATCCGTAGGCAGAAAAAATTTAAATAATTTGTCACAACTTCACGTATCAATAATCTACGCTATTTAGCACCTTTTTGATGCTAGGCCTGTACAAAAACTAAAAAAAAATTTTTTTGACCCACCCTACTGATCAGCCTGCATTGTTCTAACCATATTTGAAAACAACATTTTTTGTTGTTCCAACGCGGTAATCGAACCCGCGACCGCCGTGTCGAGGGCGAAGCTCTAAATCGCTCGACCACGGAGGTTGTATATTATTGAGTGATTATACTTTAGGGTGTGTATGAGTCCCGTAAAATGGGTTTAAAAAGAACAGTCACTATAACTCTAGGATATGATTATACTATCTTTTCTTATTCTATAAATGTATATGAGGAAAGGTAGTATAATCGTATCTCAAAGTTATAGTGACTGTTCATTTTACAACCTGTATAGAGTTTACTTTCTACAAGAGACAGATACACATCCTAAAGTATTATCACTCATTTCTTTACAGCTTAAAGATGCTTTATCATGTTTGTTCTAGGATAACTCCATCGTTTAAAAACCGATTTTGATGATTCTTTTTTTGTTGGAAAAAAATATATTTCATGATAAGGAAATACTTTTGCTCTTACGAAGTCGTGGGCACCATCTAGTAGTATAAAACAATATCGATACTTCAAATGTGCTATAAATAAGCCTTTAGTAACAAACAAACTCACATACTTACCTTAGTTAGAAGAAAATTCAATGTTTGTGAGTGAAATAAAAGTGCAAGTAGTTGAAATGTTTTCCTAACAATTACAGTTCAAAGCAGACATTTTAAACTAGCAAATATAATCCGTTTTAATTTACCAAAGTGCCCTATAAAGTTAAATAAGTAGTAATAAAGTTTAATTTACTTAAAACTTAAACTGAAATTGCTAAATATAAATCTACGGGAGGAGAGTACGGTGCTGTTTTATTTACGTTAAGTGATTTCTGTTTAACGGAAAATATTGTATTATACAGCTCTGAAAGGAAATAGAGAAGTTGCTATTAATATCAGCTGTTGTTTTTATATAAACATCATCATCAATAACCAAATTATACGACCTGCGTAGCGCAGTAGTTGAGCGCGTTGGTACTCGAGCGACAGGTTGCGGGTTCGAATCCCGCCGAGGGAACAAAAAGTTCTCAATGTTCCTTGGCCATGGATGTATTAAATTTGTGTATAATATAACAAAAATCTTAAATATGTGTATAGTATAAAAGTATTAAATATATTTCCGTCGTCTGGTATCTGTAACACGAGTTCTTCGGAACTTAGCACGGGGCCAGATTGACGTTGTGTGAAGCGTCCATAGATATTATAATTATTTTTATTTTGGCATATTTCCATTTTATAATTTGCAAACGTTAATAGTAGTGACATCTATTGCTATTTGTTTGTATTGATCATAGATTGTATGGGATGATAGGCCATGGTATTGTTGAATAAACGTATATTTATTTATATTGAGATCTCGCGGACTTGCATCGGGCAGCCCCTTTCGGAGGCGGATTCCAGAGATCCAGCCCCAGCGGATTGCTCGCGAGGGCAATATACTGCACAGACCTAATAGTAACGAAGCCTGTCGGACATGTAGGCCTGAGGGCATGTCCGTCTTGAGAATCCCCCGTCAATTAAGTACAAATATTGACATTAAAATAAAGTTAAGCATTTTTTTTAAGCAACATCATATTAAGCTAAATTCAACTCCTTAATAATTAAGAAGAAGATACGAAACGAAATTAGCTATTAGTATTTTCCAATAGTGGCGTTAGATGGCGATTTCCGTATTAAATATAATGTGAGAACGAGATGGGAACAACCGATTGTGACGTCACACCAACTTGCGTACAAATATCGTTTTGCGAAAAAGAGATAATATGTAACTTAAACGTTTTAAATATTATGCATGCATATCTTTTTCGTTGCGTTATGAATTCAAAAGTAAATGAATTTATTATTCATGCAATAACCCAATACCCCGCTTTAATCTTTACCATGTTTTCTTTTAACTTTCAAAAGTTCTATCAATGTACTTTAGATTGTCGAATTACGTGCGTAGAGATTCGATGCTTGGCTAGTACAATACACGTTGAAAAAATACGTGCGTAGCTTCTGGACTGTATGAGGGAGTAATGTTACTAGATTACTGATAGAGACTGCGCGTACGAGTGACGTGGGGTTCATGAATCTCCATTCCTATCTGCCTTCTTTACTACCTCATCTAAATTCATACTTCCGCTATGGCTTCATGTTACAGGAAAATCAGCCTTCGCCAATGGTACATGCATTAAGTGCATAGCATTTTGCAGTAAATCGCGGTTTCTAGACAGATTACCGGTTTTTGAAAGACTGATCAAATTCTCGATCAACAAATCTGAACGCTTGGTGAACATAGCGTGCGCGAACGTTGTTGCGAGTGATGTTCATCAATCAGTGTCGATCAGCCTTTCAGAAACCTGGCGATAGTCTATCTTTGACACGTGTCACCCGGTATCAAACCGATTCTGGTTTGATACCGAATGACAAACCAGGATCGGTTTGATACCTTCTTAGGAAAAACTGGGCTCTTTCATTGGACCAGAGCGTTGTTGACCGCCGAGAGTCAACAACGCTCTGGTCCAATGAAAGAGCCATAAAAAAGCCAATAAAGAGAAAATAAGTAGCGAAATATCCGCTATAGACGGCAAATGAAAAACTGCACAGTTTGGTCTGAGTAGACACATACACAGTAATATATCTGACGCGATCATCCAGTGGCTTAGAACTTGACTCTGAACTTCGGAGGTCGTAGGATTCTCGCATTGTAACAACAAAAATGTTGTTTCCAAGTCCACTTAATGTTACTTAGTTCGGCCACAGTAGACACATATAGGACCGGTTTCCGAATTTAAATGTATGATCGACTAACATAGCATTCAAGTTAACATATTGAACGCTGATTGGTTGAACATTTATCACAGAGAAAGGGAAGGGAAGATATTATATAATTACATAAGGTTAATTAAAATTGTAGAAACAATTCGATCACAACTGTTTTTGGTATTTTATTTAGTGGATTACTTTGAAATTAACCAGGATATAAATATAAATCGTTTGATCGTAACTTTTTCAACTCCCGACAATATCAATCGACTGAGAATGAAAATAAACAAACGTCAATTTATTAGGAAGTACGTGGCACGATCGAATCAGAATCAGAATCGAATCAGTTTGGAGAGTAACCCCCAGTTTCCCGAACGCTATTCAAAAGAACGATCAACTTACACAGCATTCAAATCAACGGACCCATATTGAACGCTGATTGGTGGAATATTATCAGACAGAAAGGAACAGACAGATATTTTATAATAACATCACGTTCTACCAATCAGCGTTCAATATGGGTCGTTGATTTGAATGCTATGTTAGTTGATCATTCATTTGAATAGCGTTCGAGAAACTGGGTGTCTCCTGTATACAGTCTTATTAGCAATTATAAACTAAATACCGTCGCTGTCGTCTATTCAGGGCTTAAGAAACGCCGTAATTATGTAGCTTGAAAGAAAATATCTCGAAACGTGAGGTGCGTAGCAAGATCGTAATCTATAAAGTATATTTATTATCAATCTCCGAGAGAGGGGGGGCGATTCGAGTGGGGAGACGGATTCGCAAACAGCTCTATTGTCTCTGGATGGCTCATTTCGGGGACGTTTTTTATTGGATCTTATATAAGGCAGACGATAATGCCAGTAAGGCTTTACCGAAAAAATGTTTTAAAGGTATTTTTGGTTAGATTTGCTAGTTAACGCTTATAACAGACAACAACATCAATGACTGCCACTGCTTATTATTGAAGACATGAATGGATGAAGGTGATATGTAGCAGGGATATTAAAAAATATCCATAACCGTAACCGAATCCGAAATTAAAGTTTTGCTACTGTAAAAATGTGATATCCGTAACCGACATTATCCGAAACAAATGGATAACCCGAAATAGTTTAATATCTATATCCGTATCCGAAATTACATATCCATTTCATCCCTGATATGTAGCTAAATGATGATTTCGAGTAAATTGAGTTCAAACTGTCACTTAAACATTTTAGAATAGGTTGTAAAGTGTTAAGTATATTAATCTAAAGATCCATCTCTAGAATCAATGTACATAATAAGTTAATACATATCCCAAAATGTTTTAGTGAAAGTTTAAACTCAAATTTTTTGGATATTTTTTTAGCGACATATCACCTTCATCGATTCAATTATTTCCTAAGTTTTTCAAGTGGTGTTTAGACCATGACATAAATATATATTATTCATATGAATTTATTTTTATCTTTGTCCTCTTATTATCCATATCACAGTCCTAAAACAGGTGTAATAACGATGCACAAAATTACTATTTTGAATTAACCCATGATTAAAAAAGTTAAGCTGATGATGATGAATATATAGATCAGGTCGAACAAAAATTTTATGAAAATCACTTCATAGAATTTAATGTCCGTATTGAATCTTTTTTCGAGATTTTTCTAAATTTGAAAGCTGACACTTCCTGTTTCTACTTTGGAAATCGGTTTTAACCAAACAACCCAAATTCTTTAAGAAATTTACAAAGCAAATACCACATAATTAAAATTGATTTTACATGATAAAGGAAGCAGATATTTCCTTATACCGCTAAAGCAAAATATCAACGTAGAAAGAATATCAAAGGAACGCATGCTGGGAATTTTTCCTCACAACAAAAATAGCGGAGGCTGGATTATATGATCACAAAACTGAAAATCTGTAGAAAATTCAGAGATCTCACATAACTCCGTCCCGATTCAATCTGTACTAATATTATAAATCGGAAGAGTTTGTTTGTTTGTTTAAACGCACCAATCTCAAGAACTACTGGTCCGATTTGAAAAAAAATTTCTGTTTGATAGTCCATTTATAGAGGAAGGCTTTAGGCTATATTACATTATGCTGGGACCAATAGGAGCGAAGCGTCAGTGACAAATGTTGCAAAAACCGGGAAAATTATTCACATTTCGGGACTTTCGTTGCGTGCGCTGCATAAACGATTTAAGTCACTCAAAAACCACGCGAACGAAGTCGCGGACACAGCTAGTGTTGTATAAAAGGATTTTTTATTGCGCGAGTAATGGCGTTTAGGCCTGAATTAATAAAACAATCTTAAACTCGGTCTCAAGAATTGAGATCGCAACCTTTACTTGAGAGAAAATATTTGAACACAAACAACTCTAACTTTTAACAATAACCAAATTTACTTATCTTACATACTTTCATTTTTGTTCTTATTGAAACATAGGGACCGTGTATGTGTGATTGTGCGAGTGTCAGTGGTTTTGTGTCTGTAAGATATATACAATATACATAGATGTATGTATGTTTGCGACGACGGCCAGTCACTGCGTGAGGCCTAGTCGGTATGTAGGAATTTAGTTTCAGTATAATAAAAGGTCATATAAATTGACAAATCGTCGCGTTACACACACAACCTCGTCTATAAAACTACAACTTTTCAGTAGAATAAAAAACTTAATAATTTCAAATTGTATTATGACATGGATTTTTTCTTATGAGGTTCAGTTATGTATTATATCTAGCTTTTACTGACCTAAAGTATATAAAAATTAAGTTTATAGTATCGAGAAAACTTTTTTTCAGATCCGAGATTCAGATTTTTTTAACGACTTTTTTTGGTTTTAAGAAATTTATTATCATTAAAGACAAAATTTTGCCACTTATGTGATAACATAATTCAACTTAAAGTTAGGTACTTAATTATAGTCATTCGTTGTTGCCATTACTTATTTAACATTTTAAATTCACAAACATAATAATTATTATACACAATTTGTTGAACTCACAGAATAAGCACTTACTTAGTAGGAATACGACACCAAAAACCAATTCCCATAGTACAAAATTATTGAGAAGGTAAATCGACGAAATAAAGTTTCAATTGAGTGACCAGCAAAAGGTGTAATGAACATTTAGTAAAGTGCAAGAGTAAAAATCCACGCAATATTCCTATTATAATGTAGGTACCTATATTTTTAAACGCTTTAACGTTTCAAAGAGAAAAAAAAATGTGTCTCTGTTAACTTTTCAAAGTGACGTTTTATCTGTCAAATAGGTTCTCAAGTAGAGGTCACGATCGTTTTTCTTGAGACCGAGCTTGAAACTTGTTTATTAATGCGGCCTTTAAATTGGAAGCATTATAGCCGTCCATATTGAGCTTTTTTCACAACATATTACATCGGAACAAGGAATAGTAACTCTGGGCTAATGTATTAGAGTTGAAAATCGAACAACAAGTATCGGTTTCTCAAAGACATTGACATTTGACTCGACACTCGTGTATTCGATTTTGAACTCTACTGTATTAGCGCAGAGTTCTATTTTCTGCGGTCTGAATTTTCTCCGGATCTTAGCTTCCGTCACAATTAGCTTAGAACCGAGCAACGGTAATTAGGTAATAGGTATTTGGTGCAAAGTAATAGGCAATATATTGCGTTATTGAATATATCTACTGTAGGTTATTGGTAGAAATTCAGTATAATATATATTCACAGTAGATGTATTCACACACAGTAATAGTGCATAAAGTACACCTCTGCTAGTGTCACTTCTTACATTAAAATTTGTATAATGGGGCATCTGCGTGTTGGCTTTGACCCATGCCTTCAAAGGTACTTCCAAAGATACAGGGACTTATATTGAAACTGGATGGTGTCCCTGACTGTGTACGTGTAAAAGAAAATCCCGAAGCAAACGAACATTTTGGTGCAATAAATAGTTGCCTATGTCCATCTCTGTGGTTCATATCTCAACTTTAGGTCTGTTTAAAATTTAAAAAAATTGGTTAGATACTTATGTAGTGTACTCCATGCATATAACCATCCACTATATTTTCAGTATATAAGGAATTGAAATATAGTACGAGTGTACTGAAACCCTGGATTTCGAAATTCATTAACTGCAAATATAAACTACGTAAGTACGAATACAAATACAATTAAACTCGCACAGATATGACCTACAAAAGAGGAATTTAAGGCCACTTTGCCCGGGAAACGTTGCCGAAATAACAATGGCAGAAGTACGGAGTGATCAAAGACATGACATCTGGGGCGTCCTAATATGTCAGGGGCTCATCGCGCAAAAATGTTTCGTACATCTGCCGCGAGTTTCGGCAATGACATTTGTATTTTGAAATTGGAACGTTGTTTTTTTAATATTTTCCAATAACGCTCATGACATTTTGTTGGTTGATGCATAAAAATGTTGCTGTTATTAAGTTGATATGGTTTTTATAATATTTAAAAACGCATGGAAGAGAGATATAAGTAATTTAAAATATCATAATGATAATATTATCTACTTTGTAGTTGTAAATTTGATCACTTATCTTGTCTAGTTCCAGTATAAAAATGATTTATAAAAGTAACTAGCTGACCCTTGCCCACTTCGTTGAGCATAAAAACAGTTTAAGATGAAATTCAACTAAAAAAAACCCGGTACCCGTAACGCGGGAACCCGAAACCCGCAACGCGGGAACCCGGAACCCGCAACGCGGGAACCCGGAACCCGCAACGCGGGAACCCGGAACCCGCAACGTGGAACCCGGAACCCGCAACGCGGGAACCCGGAACCCGCAACGCGGGAACCCGTAACGCGGGAACCCGGAACCCGCAACGCGGGAACCCGGAACCCGCAACGCGGAACCCGGAACCCGCAACCCGCAACCCGCAACGCGGAACCCGGAAATTTCAGCCATATCGATAAAGCCGTTCTTGAGTTATAAATAATTTAACTAACACGACTTACTTTTATACTTATAGATGTATAGATTACTCCTACTAACATAAGCTAACGCCCGGTGTATACTCCCGTGCACAGTCGGTCCAGCCGATTCGGTGACCATTACTTAGATGACGATGATGGTGATGATGATGATGAAAAGTAGCCTAAATTAATCCTTATAACTTTAGCTATCTACCAGTAAAAGTCTCGTTAAAATCGGTCCAGCGGTTCCAGAGATTAGCCGGAGCAAAGAGACATGCCAAAAGACAGACAGACAATTTTTTTTTTAAATTGCATTTTCGTTTTCAGTAAATATCGTTTAATGCATATGCATTTAGAAAAATGTTGCTAATTGAAAGTTACAAACTGACACTTCAATTTTATTTATTTGTAGGTATAGATGTATAGATTTGGAACACCGTCCCGATGCGTCTATAGGGCTGCGTTTCCACTGACGCGGAGGAGCTTAGCGGTGCCCAAGCGAAGTGGAGCGGAGATTTCGAGCATAGTGATTGGTCAATTCGGGTACCGCAAGCTCCCGTCCGCCTCGCTCCGCGTCAGTGGAAACGCAGCCTAACGTCTATAACGTCTAACAGTCGTCATGGTAACAACGTTGTTTACAAATGGAAAACAAAAATTATGAAATGCTATAAATACCGTATTTCATTATCAGCTTAAACTATTTGGATTCATATTTTTGTTAATCCAAATAGTTTTATTAATCCAAATAGTTTAAGCTGATATAAAAACGATATTTATAGCATTTCATAATTTTTATTTTCCATTTGTAAACAATGTTGTTACCATGACACCCGTGTCATATAGACTGGCAACGACGCGAATCGATTGAGCCCAGGTTCAGCTTCAAATTTTGAAGGTCGTTTTTTTACACTTTGGGCAAAATTTTTGGGGTTTTAGTAAGAAACCTTACTTTTATTAACATATAATATAGCCTATGTTCAGCGCTAGGAATGTAGCTTTCCAACGGTGAAAGAATTTTTCATATTGGTTCAGTGGTTTCAGAGCCTATTCCATTCAAACAAACAAACAAACAAACAAACAAACAAACAAACAATCAAATGTTACCTCTTTATAATATTAGTATAGATATAGATAAGCGAAACTCTTATTAAAAGTTGTCCAAAAAAATTATTAAAAATTTGGAACAGGAAAAACTGTCGTAAGGAGGTCAATGAATTTACAGCAGAACAGAAATTATTACAGTCAAGTTACAATTTGATATTAATAAGTTTATTAATTTTTATAATATTACCTATAACTGGAACATGGTCATTCTATAACCTAAACTAATAAAAAAAGAAATTGCAACGTTGCCTTTAAAAAAATAACAATCTCAATTCAGTGGAAGCGGGAAAAATCTCCTTCTAAGGAGGTCAACGAATTTGCGCGGGAACCGCAATAAAGTTACAAAATGGACCTCGTGTAATAACTTTATCCAGTAACTACTTTCTAGTTTATTGTCTCCATAATAAAAATATTGTTAATTAGACCTCTGTGTACACAAAGGTCTAATTAAGATTACCACATGGACAAGAGATAAATTATATAGTGAAACATAATAGAGGCGATGTGCATGATTTCCTTTTTTTTATATAATTTAAGTTCAAAAATACTTTTAAAAACGCTAGTCTATTTGCATTGTCATTGGTAATTGATAAGTCTTCTGGAAATTAGTGTTAATTATGCTGAATAATTCCGTAACATACCTACATACATACATTACAACCCAAGTTTATAATAGCGTTTCAAAAATACAACGCTAATTTAGACATCATAAATTTACATTTGTCGGGTTAGTAAGTGGATACATATTACGAGTAAATAAACGTAATTCCTAATACAGACTACACTAATTGTAGCGGAAGAACAGGCACCAAGATTGTGCATCGCACTTTCGAAAATTTGCGTTACATAATTGAAGACATGAATGGATGAAGGTGATATTATTATGTAGCAAAATTCTTATTTCAAGAAAATTTAGTTCAAACTGTCACTTAAACATTTTAGAAAACGTCGTATGTAAGGTAAGGTAATTCAAGATCCGTCTCTACTTAATACGTTTCTACATCCAAAAATGTTTGAGTGACAGTTTAACTATAAATTCAGCCCACTTTCACTTGCACATTTTCCTGTAATAATGCAGACTAAACAATTTAAACATTATATATTGCGGGTTTGAGTTACTATAATGGCATGACTGTTCTTTTTATCACCCTGTAGGTATACAGGGTGTTAAAAGAACAGTCACTATTACTTTGAGATACCATTATACTACCTCTCTTCATTTTGAAAATGTATTTTATTTTGTCAGAAAGAAAAAAAAATCTTCAATGTTTTGTAGCAAGAAATCCAAAAGGCAAAAAAAATATATATATTTTTAATTTTTGTAAGTATATAAAAATAATAAAAATTTAGTGACTGTTCTTTTTATACTTACACTGTATATAATAATATTAAACTCAATTTTCTGGGTATTTTTCTTCTTCTTCATCTTTTCTTTCTTCATCCATTCATGTCTTCAATTATATAAATATGGAAACCACTAAAGTGGACCTCAGCCTAAGTTTTCTCTAAACTAGTCGTTTTTTAAATTATACTTTTACTTTTTCAATCTTTAAAAATGAATAATAATTCTTATTTTGAATAACCATCGTCGCAATGCGGCTAAATAAATAGTTAAAACCATCCCAACCAAAATCTGGCAAACTCAATTTAAAATGGAATTTCCAATTAAAACAATAATTTCAGCGTGTAGTGGTAAACCTCATTAAGAGGCTGTTTTAACAATGAACCTATTTTACTATTGTTGCCACCATTCAGAACGCACAATAGTTTGGAACGGACTCAATTTTGCCAAATAATTCTCTTTCATCTTGACTTCAAATCTGCTTCGTCATTATGTTTGTTTAAGATTTAAATGAATTGTAGATATATATCGGTAGTTAGTTATATATAATGGAGTGAGGTATTCTGTGGGCGTCACTTTATAGGATCAGGAAATAATAACACCAAGCTGAACGTGTTTATATTATGAACTTTCAATTAATTATCAAACACACTGTAAATGAGAGCTGACATTAATAACTATGGAACTATGGAACGTAAGCGAATTTAGTCTATCTCAGATCTCTTCTTCAAGGCCCGCCATGATGATCTGCCCGAGTCCGACATCTGTCGTCGCTGTCATAGGTGACAGATGTCTTCTACTTCTTCTTTTGTTTATGGCAATCGAAATAGCTCCCTTGTCAAAGGTCTTACAGAAAACCAGCTATATAACGCTAATATTGCGGTACGCACCTATTGGCGTTGTATTATATAATCTAAATTCAAACATATACCGGTCTTTAATGCAGTCTGTGCATACAGAAGAGATAAAAAAGTACGGTATAGACTTGAATTTAAGAGAGCTTTTTTGGAGTCCCACATATTATTATCTTTACAATCCATTGGCTTAAATAATTGAAGACATGAACGGATGAAGGTGATATTTATTTATTTATTTTATTTAAAGCCTTTTTTATTCCTTATAATAAAGTATTAATAGACATGTTTTTTATTAATATTTAAATATTAATAAAAAACATTATTACACCTTTTATGAAATTTTTACAAAATTGTGCGATATTAAAAAATTTACATGTTACATTTTTATTTTAATTATTGATCATATTTTGATGTTTTTTATTTTGTATTTGATTAATTATAATTATTATATTGTTTTATACATAATAATATAACAATATATTAATCTGTAATAATTATACTTCATTTTTATTTTTAAGGACCTCTCAAAGAGTATAGGCCTCCTCCATCTCTCTCCACTTTTTCCTGTCTTGGGCTTGTATCATCCAGTTTTTGGTTGCAAACTTTATAAGGTGATATGTCGCAAAAAAATTACCCAGAAAAGTAAGTTTAAACTGTCACTTAAGCATTTTAGGATATGTAGTAACGTATTAAGTACATTAATTCTAGAGACGGGATTAATGTAGATACTTAATACATTACGATGTATTCTAAAATGTTTAAGTGACAGTTATAACAAAATTTTCTCAAAATAAAAATTTCATTGCTACATAATATCACCTTCATCCATTCATGTCTTCAAATATACTCAAAACAGTATTATACTTGCATTTAAAATAATGCTTAAACCTATTTCGATAATTGACAAAGTTTGGGCTTACAAAATGTTTCATTCTTGTCGCTATGTTTCACTTTTTCTCTTCACAATTTCGACGTAAAACTGAATTGGGTCACAACACGCGTATCCGGAACATTTCAATGTCAATCAAAATGTCCCGACCGGTCGCGACAACAAATGACGACCATTTTTATAGTTAGCATAGTTATTTCATACAAGTCTTACGCTCTGGAACTGTACATTTTGTCCAATATAATATGAAGCCAATATCCTTTCTCAAGGTGTAAACAAATGACAAACATTGTAGTTAGCATGTAAAAGCTATAAAATATCTTCAGCGTAGCTGGTGTGGTTTCAATGAAACTGGCCACCGTCACCGAAATGGGTGTGGGAGGTATTAGCCATGGCCTACCATCCTATACAATCTATCTTTAATACAAAACAATTCCAATAGATGTCACTACTATTAACGTTTGTAAATTATAAAATGTAAATATGCCGAATTAAGTACAAATATTGACATTAAAATAAAGATAAGCATATTTTTAAGCATAACGTCACATTAAGCTAAATTCAACTCTTTAATTAAGAAGAAGATACGAGACGAAATTAGTAATTAGTATTTTCCAATAGTGACGCTAGATGGCGGTATCCGGAATGTGCCTGGAAATCGAAGAAAACAAAAATAGCCCGTCGAATTGCCAGTAATAGGGTGATACCATTTTCTAGTACTAGGTCGTGTCTCTGTTATATATCTACTTTTTGGCGAAACCAACCAGATACAGAAGCTTCCAGGAAGTAATCAATATAGACATTTCTAGAACAAGGCTAAAGCATGTTTTGGCCGAGAACACCACGACCGACATCTTTATCGGATCTTATTTGACAATTCAGGGGTTAATAGGTAACCCAACGGCCGTTTGTAACCCCCGACGCACAAAACGACGGGGTGTTATAAGTTTGACGTGTCTGTGTAGATGTGTATGTGGCATCGCAGCTCCCAAACGGATGATCCGATTTAAATGCGTTTTTGTTTTGTTTGAAAGGTATATCAGCCGAGAGTGTTCTTAGATATTTTGGTGGAAATCGGTTCAGGTATTCAAGGTCATCAGATCGTTTGTTAGGTGTGATTGGAATGTTACACGAGAAGGGCGTGTTTCATCAAGCAATAATAAAGTTAATCCGTCGTTAACGACTGATAATTAAAATATTAAATATCATCTTCTTCCTTTCCTATCATTGAATGAGATACTAACATGCATTGGTGAAATCAGGGTCTAAGTCTAAGTCGGGGAGTTTTTTTTAATTTTTATTTTAGTACTAGCTGTGCCCGCGACTTCGTACGCGTGGAAAAGTGATTTAGGACACTTTTATATTTTTAAATATATTTTTAGTTTATTGGCGCAACCGCTGAAAACTTTCGCCAATAGGTACTTCCCAGTGTATCCCAGTGTTGATCCCTATCCAGCAAGTCACGTACCCGGCAAGCCTCTTGGTATGCAGGGTATAATAATAATATAGTACCATCCTTTCGGAGCTCGGCAAAAGAAGTAGGCCTTCGAACAATATGTAGAAGTCAGCAAAGGTATTCGAAGTTAGGATAATATTATTCGAATGCACCGTATAGACCCAGCCAATTTTTCACGTTAATTTAGTAAATTATTTAACTTCGATGTCCGTCTGTCTATCTGTCTGGTTGTCAAAATTTTAACACGTGTAGGTATCAAGCTAACAATCCTATTAAATACTCAGGATCTTCTGTCCCTTCTGGCTTTGAAAAAAACAGACTCCTTAGCCACATCTACCCAAAGATTCAGCCGTATCTCTCTAATTTTCGACACTCCAAAGGGAACCAAAACCTAAATTTGATACGAAGCAACGTCTTAATAGTGCCGACATAGGATAAATTACGAAACCATAAAATTATTTTCAATTTTTTTGAACTTACTACCGTTTTTATCATTAATATTTTGAGATATTAAATTGAAACATAATATATTGCAATTATTAAGGTATTTAAAACGAAACTCTCGGTTAGACATGGGCACAGCGGCACGCCCCGTCGAGGATCCAGCAGGCATACTCTCGACACAACCAAGAATCGAATCAGTTCGATATCAACGGATTTGGTGTTTTATTTGGTAGATTACTTTGGAACTAATTAGGATAAAGAAAACCTTTGGAACGTAACTTTTTGTACACCCGACGATATCAATCGACATAGAACAAAAATAAACCAACGTCAATTTTTTCGGGAGTATGCGGCACGATCGAATCTGAATCAAAATCGAATCAGTTTGGAAAGTTAGGCCCCAGCTCGGCGCGCCGATCGGTTTTAGTAGCGTTTTTTTATTAACCTACCCTAAGTATAACAATAATATAAATAAATTAAATTTAGTTTTAAAGAAAATATAAAATAAAAAAAGATTAAATTTGAATGTTTGCAGCGCGGTTCCTGCCGCGCTTCATACAAACGTCCAGCATTTGTTTTTTAATTGTCATAAGTTTTTTTATTTATGAACCGATTGATATGAAATAAATGTTAAGTCAAGATTACTACAAATATGAACAAATATGATTGAACCACATCTAAATCGGATAACCGTTTCTGAGATTAGCGTGCACAAATGCACCGACAAACAGACAAAAATAAAAAAATATATTGTTTTGGGTACTATTGCATAAATAAAAGTCTCCTATAATAACACAGGCACAGTTAGCACATTTTAATAGTATTTTTTACCCAGCAGTCTACACTACACCAGCCCGGCTCGGACGTAAGACGTCACGCAGCAGCCTGCATTACGCGGCGCCCGGTCGAATCACGGCGAAACGATTTTAATTTTGCTATATTTCCTAAACTACTCATTATATTTGCATGGTATAAAGGGCAAATATTATAGTCTTCATGGAATGCTTAAGCCAACTAACATATTAAAAATGATAAGGATTAATACCATGATGGTATAAATAGCTTTCCAAAAACCGCTTAATTGCCCGTTTTTTAGTTTATCGAGAAAGGCTTTCTTTTAATTAAACAGTTAATTAAGTTGATTTTATACAATAAATGATAATTTATTTCAATTTGTGAAGCAAGTTCAAAAATACAATTTTTATATTATTATGACACTGTGAAAACACTGTTTTCCCAGAAAAAAAATCCTGATAGTTAGGTACTTATTTGATCTTCTAATCTACGTTAGTGCCACGTTCTATTGCTTCGCGTCACTGTGTAAGCGATCCCCCCGCGCCCCCCGCACGAACCGTTCGACCGCAGACCGCGCGCGCGAAATTCATCCGACTTGCTTCAAATTTATCGTCACTGCTCGGCTCCTATGTATCGTAGCGTTATGTTATATAGCCTATAACCTGCTCAGGAATATGGGCTACAATCGTACCAAGTTTGGTTAAAATCCCTTCAGTAGTTTTTGTTCCCATCGTGCACATACAGACAGACAGACAGACAGACAGACAAAAATTTTACTAATTGCATTTTTGGCATCAGTATCGATCGCCAATCATCCTCCAACATGTATTTTGAAAAAATATTCAATGTACAGAATTGACCTCTCTACAGTTTTATTATAAGTATAGATATAGATTATTCCATACGGAAAAAGGGGTCTACGCGACCCCCGTTTCCTTACTCGATAGTGCCGCTAGAGTGACAATTTTTTTTCAGAATATCTATGTATGCTATGTACGTCACTATTCTTTCCTGTTTTTCACAAATTGATTATTAGAAGAATTATAGACGTTCAAAAACCTAAAAAATTTGGCCAAATTTTCGGCTGTGTTTAAGCATCCAGGTAACAAATTGGCATACATTTTATAATTATTAAAACATAGCTCAAGCCTTTTTTAAGTTTATAATGAAAATACTTTAAAAAATACGAAAGTACCTAAATCGGTTCAGTTTTGGAGAAGTAAACAGGGGTGTCCTAATCGTCTATTTCTCGTACTTTTAATAGGTAATTTCAGTTCAAGCTGCAGTTGTCTCTTTCGTTTCGATGGCGCAGTTGCGGGACAGCAATAGATTTTATACAAATACCTATTTATTTTGCACTAGCCGGTGGTATTTCATATTATTTGATAGATGTCATTATTCACCAACGCATGTTAGTGTTAACGGCTTGTTAAAATACCATGCCTTCTCATTCATTGATATTCATTACGAGAGGAACCACATGATATTTAACGAAGGATTAACATTAACATTTCTTGGTGAAACAGGACCTAATGTAATTATTTATTAGTTATGCCTTAATGTTAATAGACGCTGTTTCCTCGCACATAAACACATATTCAATGATATTATTACAACAATCCATTGTGGACATTATAGTAAGCTACAGTAAATTGCCGTGAGATTTCAGCTGACACAAATAGGTTGTTAAACGGAGAGGAATATGTAACTAATGTAAATTAAGATATTTAGTTGTATGTTATTAGATTTTATTATACTGTTTAAATATAGGGTGCTGTTTAAAAATGTAGTATATTATATCTATACAAAGTAAAATAAATGAATGAAGTAATACTTTAGGATATGTGTGTACCTCCTATGTAGAGTATACTGTGAAAGTACCATCGCTGAAAGACTTACTTTTCATCATCATCATCCAATTTTTCCATATAATAATAAAAAAGTACCTCTTTCAGCGCTGGTACTTTTACAGTAAACTCTATATACGGGACCCTTACACACCCTAAAGTAATATCATTAATTAATATTATAGGCTACAGGCTATACAAGCGAAAGGTCTCTGATTCATCGACTCATCACGAAATCTCAGAAACTGCAAGTGCTAGGAGCCTCAAATTTTTTATGGGGGTTGCTTTTAGGACGTTGGTGCCCATTAAGGGAAGTTTTGTTAAATTCAACCCCTGAGGGTGTAAAACGGGGTTGCAAAGATAGTGTGAAATTTTGCCGTTTTTTTAATTATTCGAGTTTGATATTTAGAGTTCACTATGAAAGTACCAACGCTGAAAGAGGTACTATTAAAATAAAATATTGTATCGAAAAATTTTGAGGCATTTTTCATACAAACATGAAAGTCAAAAGTCTTTCAGTGCTGGTACTTTCACATGTATATTATATCTAACTCTACTATCGAAGACGCGACACGACATATATGTTGAGGATGCGCCGACAAAGAAGTTTTGTCTCGCCGCATTTAATAATATGTTTACTGGATGTATGAACATAGCCGAAAATCTGGACATAATATTTTGTAGATTTTTCGAAAGTCCAGTATTCGTGGAAGTCTAGGGAAGGTTAAAAGGGTTTCTATGCTCAACAAAGTGAGCACGGGTCAGCTAGTTGTCATATATTTTTATCTCATGTAGGCGACGGGAGGAGGAAGCAATGATTGCAACTGGATGTACGATGAAAATTTGTTTATTATATCACACACTAAGTAGTCCAAGTTTACAATTTAAAGCCAAATATATTAACACAGTTGAACTATATTAAAACTAGACAAAAAGTGGTAGGTATGCACAAATGCAACCTACGCGACCGATCGTGAGTGTAGACTGTCGGCCGCTTGGCGCGCTATACGGCGCGCGCGCGGCACAAAAAGCGCGGTAAAATCCAAAGACAATAATACGTATATTTACATTATTTTTTTTTTTTACTAAAATAAGTGGCAAAAACAGTGCGGCGCTAAGTATAGCAAATCGCGTCGCTAACATTCCCCACCCCAGTGCTGAAACAGCACTCCTAACCCATGGGTATACGTGCGACGCGGGTCGCAGAGCGTCTTAAGATTCCAGCCCTAGTTTGAATGTCTACCACTCTCACCCGGTCATCTTTTCCGGGCATAACTGACTCTACCGTTCCTCGCAACCACAAGTTTCGCGGGGAGTTTGGGTCCACGACCACAACAAAATCGCCTACTTTCAAAGGTGTCTCTTCCTGGGTCCACTTACTCCTAGGGATCAGCTGCGGCAGCATCTCCTTTACCCAGCGAGACCAAAACATATCAGCAGGGCGTTGCGCTATACGCCACTGCTTACGTAAAAATAAATCGGAGTCATCGAACTCTCCTAAAATTGGTAAATTTGACGACGACCCTAAAAGAAAATGATTAGGTGTAAGAGCCTCCTCAGATCCTGGCTCCACGCTCACGTGAGTCAACGGGCGACCATTCACAATCTGTTCGACCTCAGCCATCAGTGTGAGTAAGACTTCCTCACGGGGAGCGCGCTCATTTAATATAACCTTCAGTGAACTTTTTACAGTCCGAATGAGGCGCTCCCATGCCCCACCCCAGTGCGGACTGGAGGGAGGTATAAAGGTCCAGGTTGTGCCATAATTAATCGCGGTGGACTGTAACGTGTCGTAACTTAAATTATGAATCGACTTTTTAATTTCGGTATTTGCTCCCCTCAAGTTAGTTCCGTTATCAGAATACAAGTGTAGCGGCCATCCTCGTCTAGAGGCCATTCTACGGAGAGCCATTATCAACGAGTCCGTCGTCAAATATGAAACGATTTCAATATGAATAGCTCTAACAGTCAAACACGTGAAAAGTACTCCGTATCTTTTTTCCCTTCTTCTAGCGACTGAAATTTCGATAGGACCGAACAGATCGAGCCCGCAGTATGTAAACGGTCTCTGATGGTGCGCCAGACGTGCCTCCGGTAAGTCACCCATTCTAGGTGGTCTGGGTTGTGCTTTCCTAATTCTACAAAGCATACAATCCATAGCTACACGCTTGACTGTCGGCCTAATGTGTAATACCCAATACTTTTGTTTTAAATTATTTACCACTGTCTCGTGGTTACCGTGCGCGGCGCGAACATGAAAATGTTTGACAATAAGACGCGTGACGTGGTGCCTACCGTCAAGTATGACGGGACGTTTCACATCGAACGGGACATCACGAGCGGCATCAATGCGGCCACCAGCGCGGAGTATTCCGTGTTCGTCCATAAATGGAGACAAGGTAAGTAATCTACTTTTTTTATTTACAAAATTATTATTTTTTAGACTATGTATATATCTTCGGAGAAGCTCTGTGACTGCGCGTATTTAATTAGCAGCCTTTCAGCCTTCGACATCATATCACCGTCTATAGTACCGGTTAGTTTCATACACTTTTTATATACAAAAGAAATAACTATACATGTGGACTTGAGTAACCGTAGCCACGATGAGAAACGCAACGGATCGGGTACTGCAGGTAAATTTTCGATAACTATATTGTGGACTGTATTTACAAACTCAAGGTCATCATTACTAACTTTAGGTACTAAAAAATCCGTCGGCCATAACGACTCATCGGTATATAAATAATTCGGGCCACGAAACCACTCGCTATCTAAATTAAAAACAGAAAAATCACAAACATCTCTTGTAGCAAGATCAGCGACGTTTAGCTTAGTAGGTACGTATCTCCATTCATTCATATTCGACAGCTCATCTATCTCTCCTAAGCGATGAGCGATAAATGATTTGTAGCAGCGCGCGTCATTTCTAATCCAATGTAACACCGTACTAGAATCACACCAAAAATACCTTTTTACGGGTTTCATATTGTGCTCCTTTCTTATAGTATCAGCGAGCCTGGCCGCGAGAAGCGCCGCTTGTAATTCCAAGCGTGGCACCGATGTAAGTTTTAAAGGAGCAACTCGACACTTACTGGCAATAAACGCAACGCGAATATTATTATTAGACATCCAGCGCCAGTAAGCAACGGCACACATAGCCTTTGTAGACGCATCGCAAAATATGTGCAATTCTAAATTATTATAACCGCCTGAAACATAGGTACACGCGTCAGCTGTTTCGCTATCGCATGTCTTTGACCTCTCGGGCGACGGGTGCGCGCGGGCGCACGACGCCGGCGGGGGGCGACAGAGGGGAGCGCGCGCGGGCGCAGGCGGGGGGCACTCGCTATTCGGTGCGTCGAGTGCATTCCCGCTTCGTTTACTTACATTTTGAAAATAACGCGGCAAACGTATTGTATCGACGCGTTTTAAAATTTGTAACCACTCGTTCCACTTAATATATGTACAATCTGTTACTTCGTCATCCCATTGAATATTACTCCGCCATGTATCTTGAAGTAATATTTTACCTTTTATTGTAAAAGGTGACAAAAATCCGTAAACATCAAATACAGACATAATAACCCGTAACATTTCGCGTTTTGTAGGTATTTTAATTCCGCTTATAATATTTATAGGTATACGTTTAAAAGATACGTCAAAACCTAAACTATCCTCTTTCGGATGCCAAATTAAACCTAAAGTTCGTTCACCTTCGTCCAGCTGGTCTAAACTGAACTTAACCGCGGACGCACCTAATAATTCCTTCGGCAAACTATTTAATACGGCTGTACTATTACTAGTCCAGTTCCTAATTTCAAAACCGCCTTGACTATGAATATGACTAATGTTTTTTACGAGTTTTATTGCGGTTTCTTCGTTTTCTACGCTATCTATGTAATCGTCCGCATAATGTTGTTGACAAATCGCGTGGACCGCGTCCGGCATACTAGACTGAAACTGAATTGCGTTTTTATTTTTGATAAATTGAGCTATGAATGGGGAACAATTCGCGCCGAAAATCAACGACGTCATAACAAAAGTTTTAATACATTTACTAGCGCGATCTCGCCATAGAAACCGTAGCGCGTCTTGATCTTCGGGTATAATTTTTATTCTAAGAAACTGATCTTTTATATCAGCTGACACGGCAATCTTGTTTTCTCTAAAACGTAACATAATACCGAATAAAGACATTAAGAGGTCCGGCCCCTGTAGAAGGTAGTCGTTGAGACAAACTCCGTGACTTTTAGCGGCTGCATCAAACACTAAGCGCAGCTTCTTTTTATTAGGGTTGTCAACGCCAAAGTGTGGTAGATACCACGTTCGTGGTGCCGGCGTATCGGTGGGTAATAATTCTTGAGCAAAATCGTTATCGAGCAAGTGTTGAATTCTATCAGTATACCTAGCAGCGAATTCGGAATTACGTTTTATTTTCTTTTCGACATTAATTAATCTATTTACAGCGTGCGGTAGCGACTCCGGCATTTTACTATTTACATTTTTCCACGGCAGCCCTACGTACCATCTCCCGTCTATCAATGTAGATGTCTGCTCCAGATGGGCGACTGCCCGAGCGTCTTCAGCATTCTCACGCGGTTTGGTACTGATTCCCATCGACTCTAGAGTGAAAGAACGACGAACGTCTTCGTGAATCTCGCGCAAGGTAAGTTCGCTAGCTGAGGGTACGCGGACGGTAGGATGTTCGCAGACTAGCAGCGCAGAATGAGGCACGTAAGGTAAGTTAGACAATAGACCATGAATACACCAACCTAGGGGGGTAAGTGTAGCGTAAGGCTCGTTCGGTTTGCCTTTAATAATTTTTAGCGGCAATAATAAATTATAATTATCTTGACCTATTAAAATGTCCGGTTTGCACATTCCTCTAGTAAACCTATTTTGAATTTGACTTAAATGTTTATATTTACAAAAATCTATAGACGTTATGTTTTGTACCGGTAGGTTCAACTCGTCTATGCTGCGCGCGGTGAATTCGAACTCGTGACCGTCGACGCTCGATATCCCCATACGTACCACCGCACTGTTACACTCTAACGCGGTGTTATTCCACGCGCCACATACTTTTAAACTTTGTTTATAACCACACAAACCTAACTTATTTGACAATTCACTACTTATTAACGAAATACTAGATCCATCATCTAACATAGCAATACAATTAATAATACCTTTCGGGCCGTGAACATTAACACGGACAACTTTTAGTAAACATTGTGAAGTACTGCAGGTATTCACAGTAGACACATTTTGTTCCTGCGATCTACAGGTGTTAACATTTTTGACATTTTGTACCTGAGATTCAAAATTAGACAATTGTGCAGTACTCACATTATGCTGCGGCAAGGTGAAATGTAACAACCTGTGATGCGACTCGTTGCAGCCGTCGACGTCACACGCTGGTGCTGGGCAGGTCTCCCGGCTGTGTCGACCGTTTATGCACTTGTAGCATAAACCGACACGCTTTACGTACTGCCACCTATCTTTGCGCAGCGATTTCAAAAACATTTTACAATCCGGCAAACTATGCACGGATAAATTACAGTATTTACACTTACTACTACTTACAGTTTTATGAACTAACAAAACTTTAGAGTCACTACACTTACGGTTCTTAATATCGTCATTTGGCAAACAGAGGGACACTGAGGTTTTGGAGACTTTAATGGCTTCTTTACTTAGGAATTCGGACAGGATTTCGAGTCTACACTTTGAACTATTTACACTTAATATGGGGTAACTATAATCACTCCACTTGGACAACAATATGGGGGGCAATTTGGACAGAATTAGAGACGTTATATTTACACCGCGTAGGTACTCCTCCTGGGACAGACACCTCACTGCAGCTACATAGTTTTTAACTTTAATTGAAAAACTTACAATGTCTTTGTGGTATTCCAGACTCACAGGGTGCAGCTTTCGTATTTCGCGCAGAATCTTCGGCAAAATAACGTCCGGTTGGCCGAACTGCAGCTCTAAAGTTGACATGACGGCCTCCGGGTCAGCAGCACTGATGAGGAGCGCGGTGACGGACTCTCTTGCCGCTCCTTTGAGACACTTCCGTAGGCGCCACATGTTTTCTTTCGCGCTAAATTGGCACACCTCCGTAGACTCCTCGTACGCTTGCTTAAAGGCGAGCCACTCCATGGGGTCCCCGAAGTAGGTAGGCAGTTCTTTTGGGGTGCACAATCTACTTATCATTCCCGCATTTGCGCTGTTAGTAGTTGCGGCCACAGCAACATCCTTAAGCGCTTGCGCTAATTTTTCAAATTCCGACTGAGGCGGTGCGCACGAGTTTGGCGGGAAACACGAGACTTCGATCCGGCGCGCCGTTGCCGACATGGCGGGACTCGATGCGCGCGGTGACAAGATGGCGTCTTGTTGAATATTATTATTTACAATATTTACATTCTGTGTATGTTGTTCGCCGTTTTCTATCCACTCTTCCACTCTTTTCGATAGAAACGAACATTCTGAGCCTAGACTTTTGCATGAAAACTGTTCCCTTAGCGCTGCAATTTTTGCCGCCATTTTTCGTTCGATGAGTCCTTCTTGTATCTTGGCTAGGGCTTCAGCGGCTTCTAACTCGACGAGTTTCTTTTGGGCTTCAAATTCGAATCTCTTGGACGACATTCTGGACTTAGTTTGTGACTTATTCACTGATTTTATGGATCCACGACAGTCAGGCTCCGACCTATGACTGATTTCGTGGTCCCCGGTAGTTCGTACATCCCCATACGGTTCCTCCCGCGCCGATTGCGTTTGCAATATCCTCTGCCTCGCGCCACGAGTTTGTACCATATCGTGTGGCGGAGTATTAAACATCGCGTGCTGGTATAGACGGTAAATTGTAGACGATGCGGCTCGAAGACCAGCTTTTGTAGGCGACGGGAGGAGGAAGCAATGATTGCAACTGGATGTACGATGAAAATTTGTTTATTATATCACACACTAAGTAGTCCAAGTTTACAATTTAAAGCCAAATATATTAACACAGTTGAACTATATTAAAACTAGACAAAAAGTGGTAGGTATGCACAAATGCAACCTACGCGACCGATCGTGAGTGTAGACTGTCGGCCGCTTGGCGCGCTATACGGCGCGCGCGCGGCACAAAAAGCGCGGTAAAATCCAAAGACAATAATACGTATATTTACATTATTATTTTTTTTACTAAAATAAGTGGCAAAAACAGTGCGGCGCTAAGTATAGCAAATCGCGTCGCTAACATCTCATTTGTTATGAATTTCGTAATTAATTTTAGTTTTATCATAAATACATTAATATTGCTATCGTTTAACAATCGGAATCCGATGATTTCGTTTTAAAACTGGCATTCACTTATCACTTTATACTTGGACGATTCTTCGGGACGTTTGCCAGCGATTATCGCCGAGGACGTGGTAATGTGAGGCTGAACCAATGATATTTAGGATGCTGTATGTAATAGGGAACCAATATGTTCGTAATAAGTTAATTGATACACATGTAGTGAAATCCAGCACGTATTTTGAGGCCCGTATTAATAAACAAGCTATTAATAATTAAATAATTGCGATCAAAGAAGGTCTCAAGAATTGCGATCGCAAGCTCTACTTGAGATTTGAGAACATATTTAACAGAAAAAACAATTATGTTTCACTTTTAAAAATTGATGTTTATTTTTGTTATGGGAAAAAACTTCACTGACAAGAGCGAAGCTCTTAAGTTAGATGAAGATTTATAATAAATGAATGTACGTAAAAGAATAGACTTAACGATCATTATCGAGTCTACATCCTTTTGCAACCTGCATGGTGATGTGGGGCTTTGCACGATCGTGTTAACATTAGTGCTTGTGTGGCGCTCCTAGTACTTGTAGTTTCTGAGATTTCGTGATGAGTCAATGAGTCAGTGCCCTTTCGCTTTTATAGCCTAACGTATAATATAATTAGTTATAATAGAGTTTAATGTGAAAGTACCAGCGCTAAAATACTTACTTTTGACTTTCATGTTTGTTTGAGAAAAATCCTCAACATCATAAATTTTCCCATACAAGAATTAAAAAATGTACATCTTTCAGCGCTGGTACTTTCACATTAAACTCTACACACGGGACCCAAACACACCCTAAGGTATTATCACTCACTAATATAGTACTTATATGCTACCATTTCTTCTACATCACGGTTCTAACATCTTTACATTTTATTTCACAAATCCCCAAATTAAAAAAGGACCCGAGACATCTAATTTCTTCTCGAATCTTCCTCAAATTAAATACTCATGGATTCCTCGACACCCGAAACGAAAAATTACAAAGACAATACTGTTCAGGTAAACGGTTGTGATTTCTTTTGATGATCGGCCAACGAAAAGTGGACTCTTCCGCGTCGCGACAGAGTTTATATTGGAGTGAGCGAAAACATTCCAGATCTCAATTATCTGGATGCCCGATTGAAACGTATTTTAATAAATCTTCGTTACGACTTTATTTTTCATCATTATCATCGGCGTCAGAATGAGCGATTTTCATCTTACATAACGAAAATAAATGAATGTTTTTATTGGTACAAGATTTATGTACCTTGAGAAAAAATATTAATATATTGTATTTTCGCATTATTTGTAGATTTTCCAAAACTACTACAAACATAGCTAAATATTAGCCAATCTTTGGGGTTTTTCATACTGATGCTAAATATTTTCCCATACAGTTTCGAATCCAGGCCAAAGTAATCTAAACTACGTAACCACCGTTTAAGGCTAAACAGTTAAAGTTGAACGCACAACTAACCGAAGACTGACATATGACACGAGTTCAATAAACCGCAGATCCACGGGTGTGTGGTAAACACAGGTTACATACATAGGTATTAAATTAATGTCCAATACTAGCTTAGAATAATTGCATTGTGTATAAATAATTAGAATTTTCAAAACGTTTACTATTATTGAGTAATTGTAGAGTGCCAAAAAAAAAGAGTAGCAATCAGCCTTCTTTCCTGTAGGTGTCGTCAAATAGAGGGAATATTATATATTCCGCAGTGTTATTACCAGTGCCGGATTAACCACGTAGCAAGTAGCAATTGCTACGGGCCCCGCGCGAAAGGGGCGCATTTCACGCACATCTTTGCCTGAGCGTATTTTTTTAACGTGAAACTTATTAATATATTATACAAAAACGTGAAACGTTACTACTTTTCATTGAGACAATCCACGCCAGACACTAGGTACCCGACTATTTCCTTGGCGTAAATAAATTCATACCGTAAACGCATAGGTTCTACGAAAAGTTGATTGTATAAACGCGTAGACATTCAGTCGGCCTGATAATCAGGGCCCTAATTCTCAGTCCTCGAACTTAGTTTTTACTATCGGTCTGTACCGCTCATGCAAATGAGATTTAGCGCGCGTGCGAGCGGGATATACTAATATTCGAACATTTTTCCACTACCCGAGAATCGTGCTCCAGCTTACAAAATATATGCCGTAGGTCAGAGAATTTGCTACGGGCCCCGCGCTTGCTTAATCCGGCACTGGTTATAACGAATATCTTGCGAGGTGCATCAAACGCATGCCTATGGGTACACTCACTCATCTTCTAGCAGGTTGTGGTTATATTTTTTTCGCAGGATATTGGTAGATATAATATATTTAAATTTTAACACCTTTCAAACAAAACCTAAGGGCTCAGGCAAGATCTAAGATACTGCTCATCCGCACGATACATTGCTGTACATTTAAAACCTTACTCAAGTAAATTTGTGCCCTGGCCCCTGGGGCAGTCAGGGGCACTGGGCACTCGGGGCATTGTTTAACAGAACATGGCCCGAATTTATGGCGTCCGCTTCCACTTTTAAAAATTCCCGCGGGAGCGGCCATTGTGCGGGGTAAAATATGATATTACGATTATGCTAGGCTGGGTTTAATCCTTTTAGGGTGCAAACTAGACCTAGATACGGATGAATATTAACTTTCTTTTTAGGGTCCCGGAGCTCAAAAGGAATAAAAGTTTAAAAAACTATAACCCGACTTCGCAAAAAAGGGGTCTAAAAAGGCTGAAACAAGAAAATAATTCAATTTGAAATCCAGATATGCATAGGTACAGATATGGTCAAGGTAGAGCCGTGGTCGTACCCGCTATTGGGATTGTATATTACAACAGCAGACGAATATTATACTTAGATTTGTTTAGCGGGTACGACCACGGCTCTACCTTGACCATATCTGTACCTATGCATATCTGGATTTCAAATTGAATTATTTTCTTGTTTCAGCCTTTTTAGACCCCTTTTTTGCGAAGTCGGGTTATAGTTTTTTAAACTTTTATTTTATTTTACATTTTTCTGTTTCCACATGAACTATAACATTATATGTTCACTAAACTAACGTTAAACATAGAAAGTAACTAAACAACTCCTAGATACAATTTGTACGACCGCATTTTAAACCCTTATTTTGAATTTAACAACAAAATATAATAACTAATTAAAATTTAAAATACATATTTGTAATGTGCTTGCCAATACCTATCTTTGGATACCAAACACGATACAATTATCTTAATTTAATTTTTTTTGGAGATAGTTTATGACCTATAATTTTCAAAATCCAAATTTTTTCGAAAAATTATATAGCCTATGTTACTCGCGGGACCACTACGAATCGATTGACACCTTATTTATTAAAATCGGACCAGTAGTTTAACCGCTACGAGGGAACATATCTAATACATACAAACATACATACATACATACATACATAGACTGCCAAAATCATTACCCTTCCTTTTGGCTTCGCCGAAGTCGGGTAAAAAGGAACACTTATCACTTTGTTGTCTAGTCAGACAACAAAGTGATAAGTGTTCCTTTTTTAGGTATGTCTGTTTGTCCGTTCGTCTGTCTGTCGCGTGCAGGTATCGTGCTGAAATTCATATTAAATACTCAGGTCTGCTTTTGGAGCTGTGAAAAAGTCAAACTTTTTAACCAACACAATCTAAAGATACTCGTACAACTATTTATGCCGCAAATTTTCGATATTTTCGACACACGCAAGGGAATCAAAAACTAGTTAAATATATTTTTTTATTATTATTTTTAACTTACTGCCCCTTTAAACGCGTAGTTGTATTATAACACAAAAAAAGTAAAGTCAGTTGAAACCTTTAGGTTTTGATTCCCTTGCGAGTGTCGAAAATATCGAAAACTTGCGTCATAAATGGTTGTATCTTTTTGCTCTTCATGTGTATGTACACATAACACAACTAATATCTATGTTTATAGTCGCGTAATATGTATAATATAACACACAGGTTTGTACGGAACCCTACGTACTAGACACTTATTATATTATACACGTACTATAACAACTGTGTAACAACCATGACCCAGTAACATTGAAAATGTTTGTAGCCTCGGCGGGATTCGAACCCGCAACCTCCTTGGGCGCCAACGCGCTCAACCAATTCGCTACAGAGGTATACAAAATCAATGCCCTTACCCTTTTTTGCAAAGCAATTGTGTAGTCTCAAGCTGATGATGATGCTGGTACTTATGGTAATATAAGGGTAGGTTGGGCCAAATGATGCAGGTAATTACGCTAACGACCGTCCCCAGTCAGCTGTGAACAGATAGCGTGCGTTTATCTCGCGACACATACATCATACATTCATACCGACTCATACACACAAATACTTTACATGCGACGTTGTTTTGACACTAGTTTGCCTAGCAAAATTCTATGGCCTAGCGAATAAACATTTAACTATCACCTTAATTATCACATAATATTTTTTAGATACCCCCGATTTGTTAAGCACTTAACTACTCTCGACTCGGAAGTCGTGGGTTCGATTCCCACGTTGGAACAACAAAAAATGTTGTTTTCAAGTTTGGTTAGGACAATGCGGGCTAATCACCTGATTGTCTGACAAGAAAGATGATCCATGCGTCGGATGGGCAAGTAAAAAGTCGGTTCTGCGCCTGATCTCCCGTTAGTCGTCTCAGTTATCCGTCCCACTGGGCTATGAGAGTAAAAGAAGTGCTTCTGTGTATTGCGCACACACTTTGGCACTTTAAAATAAATCCTGCGTAGCTGGCCTGATTTCAATGAAACCGGGCCATTATTATTATTACACTATAGTCATTAGTAAAACTAGAGTTAAACCTCAGTCTTTTTAGTGTATTTTAAAAATAAACAGAGTTTATAAACTAAAAATACCGCGTTCAGTTAAGTCTCAGTCTAGACCAAACGTCTCTCGGGAGAGCACAAGTTTCGTAACTTCCTGTTATAACAAAGGCTATCTAGGAAAGCACTTTTGTAATTCAACCCGTAGGGGCCAAAATGAAAGATTTCAGTCCAAATGATAAAATCATCTTAGAATAGAATATTTTTTACAAACATAACACAATACAGTCAGTTCTATTTAGTAAAAACTAGAATAGTATATTTAATAATATAGTTAAAAGAGGTAGTGCCTGTAGCTAAACTATAGCACTTGGCGTCGAAAGAGATTTAAAAAATGTATACCTGAGATACTCGAATGTATTTTGCTGTCTTTGTCTGTCAAACGGCTTCTCCAACGTGTCAAACAAAGACAGTAACTAAAAATCAGCTGCTAATGTAAATTCAGGTAACTTGAAGTGCATGCACTGATTGGGACGGTCTAGTATGAAGATATACTGTACAGTATACATAATGTAAAAAATCACTATAATTTTGGGACAAGATTATACTACCTTTTCTTCTTCTGTATCGTTTATTGCTTATACAAGACAAAAAATTAAAAATAATATAAAAAAAAAACATTTATAGAATGCGAAAAGGTAGTATAATCATACCCCAAAGTTATAATGACTGTTATTTTTACACCCAGTATTTAAGACATCAGTAAAATTCGAATTTAGTAAGAAGCTTAGTTCTCAGAATAATCTAGATGCCTTGAGTCTAGATTCTATTGAATTGTCCGTATACAGAGCGTTTGTCTTTGTAAGATGTTCTTCAGTTAATGAAGACCAAATATGTTTAACTGCGGTGTAGTGCAGAATGCATCTTGAATTCTAAGTTGTTTGTTACCAGAAATTTCACTACCTTTAACAATGATTTCAATGTAGGAACCATATACGACACCACAAGATAGAAATGGTATATAAGCCGAGACGCTCATAAGACTACATAGCCTATGATTAGGTCCTTACATATGAAATTGGCGTTTTGTCGTACTGGCCACTTTGATCTTAAATATATCCTCTTTGGTTAGGAATTCCAAATTCAAATTTAAACAGCTATTTACTCATGCATTTGTGTTTTGAAAACCGTAATTCATTTGTTTTTTCTCTTTTGCTTTTTTTTCTGCGTCACTCATTTCACAAAATGGAAAACTTAAAATATCGCATTATTTACGTGTACGAGTTCTACCGTGGCACCAGTGCTGCAGAAACGGCTCGAAGGATTAATAATGTGTACGGGGGTGGTGTCGCAAAAGAAAACACGGTGAGTTTTTGGTTTCAACGCTTTCGTTCTCGAAATTTCGACCTGCAAAACAAGCCCCGTGGACGACCGGAGATCAAGGTCGATCATGATGAATTGAAGGCTATTGTGGAAGCAGATCCATCGCAAACCACATCAGAGTGACAAAACCGTTTTAATCCACTTAAAGCAAATTGGGAAGGTGAAAAAGCTTGAAAGATGGATACCTCGTGAATTGAGTGAAGCAAACCGACAAACGCGCGTCGACTGCTGCGTTACATTGCTCAACCGGCACAATAATGAAGGAATTTATATCGGATCATTATATGTGATGAAAAGTAGATCCTGTACGATAATCGTAAACGCTCATCGCAATGGCTGAACCCTGGTGAACCAGCAAAGTCTTGCCCCAAGCGAAAATTGACTCAAAAAAAGTTATTTGTTAGCGTTTGGTGGACTAGTGCCGGTGTCGTACATTATAGCTTTCTTAAATCTGGTCAGAGATTACGGCTGATGTCTATTGTCAGCAACTGCAAACCATGATCGAAAAGCTCGCCGTTAAACAACCGAGACTTGTCAATCGCTCTACGCCACTGCTGCTTCAAGACAACGCTAGACCACACACGGCCCAACAGACGGCTACCAAATTAGAGGAGCTTCAATTGGAATGTCTAAGACATCCACCGTACTCTCCGGACCTTGCTCCAACAGATTACCATTTTTTTCAAAATTTGGATAACTTCTTGCAAGGAAAAAAATTCAATTCCGATCTTTCAAAATTTGAATAACTTCTTGCAAGGAAAAAAAAATCAAAGATTTCATTGATTCCCGTCCGAATGTTTTTTTAGTAAAGGGATCAATGAACTACCTATAAGATGGCAAAAGTGTATAGATAGCAATGGTAATACTTTGATTAATAAAATATATTTTAATATTAAAAAATCGACTTTATGTTCCTCCCATACAAAACGCCAATTTCATATGTAAGGACCTAATACTTTAATTTCAAACCTTAGTCCGCAACTGACCGTCAATAAGTAATCATCGTTGTCTTTGTGGTCATACACGGTTTATTTTAGTGTTTATAATACAATATAGACTTTAAAAGGTATCTGCCTACAATTTGCTAGTAAAAGGATAATATTAAATACTAACCTACACCTGTCGTAAAAGATAGTATTTGGATATATCCAATAAGATCGTTATTTGTTGATTCTATAACATGTACGTGAATTCGAAAAAAATGCGACCTTAAAATGGCGTTCATTTTATTTAGTAATAATAATTGAATTTTTATCACACTTTGATCAAAAAATGTTTTTTAAGTAGCGGTAAAAACTTATAGTTATTTTAATCCAAACAAAGTACACAACAATATTTTTAGCTCACTGATCTATAACGTGTCAAATCGGAACATGTGAGCTCTAATCCGTTACGCAGTGGGACGAAATGTCCCTTGCGTAACGCGTGAATAGTTCCAGCATCTTTGTCCGGGTGTATTGTTCAGGAATCTAGGAATTGTGTTATTGTACCGTGAACGAGTGGGTTTTGTTTTATTTAGATGAATTCATGTCGGATGGAATCTGCCAAATATAGGCGGAATGGAATGGAGGCATTTACCCATAGACTAAAGCAAATAAACTTCGTTTCAAAAACTTCACATTACACCAATATTTTCCAAAAAATTCCAAAAAATTTTAAACCAATATTCAAGCTTCCTCGAGACGAGTTTTATGCATTGATGAAAAATCCAACGGATTGAGCGGTCAATGGCTATCCAGGAAGGTTTTAATGTATTATTTGGACCCATTAGGAGGGTGTCTGTGCGTCAAAATACTTAATTTTATCGGGGCATCTTGTGCCATTATTAAAAGCTTCAATGTATATTTTGCTCACTTTTTTTTCATTTCATTTAAGCTATAATAGTGCTGGGGTCATAACTACTAATGAAAACGCCGTGTTTAAAGCTAGAACGCGATATTGCTGTATTCACCCTTATGCCGTTACGAAACTGGACCAATATAACAAAATATTTGAGCTTTTGATTAAAAATAATAAAGTATTATTTATTATTACTTATGCCGTTACGAAACTGGACCAATATAACAAAATATTTGAGCTTTTGATTAAAAATAATAAAGTATTTATTCATTTTCTATAAAGGCTTCAATTTCGTTTTACCGTATCAGAGATTACTTTTTATGAAAAGTCGATATTATGTAGTCGCCGGTTTGCGAGCCACGCAAAAGGCTTGTACACAAAACCATGAAACCGCAACGCTCGACGCGATTTGCTGCGGGGAAAGTTTATGCTGCAAGTTATATATTTTCAAACACTTTTAACCATATCAAAGGTATGGCGTAAACTATGTTAATCGCAAGAAAAACAAAATACAGGGAAATCAAGAATAAAATATTTTGTTATCGCAATCATAACGCAGTTATAACAATACAAAAAATCACTCATTTCGCCATATTCATACTAAATACTATCGTGACAGCAAACAGTTGAAAACCTATATTTTACCTTGACCAAGAACTAAGATAAAAACAATTCAAAGTTGCAATACGAAAGAAAATAAATTTGTTCGACACTAAATTACCCTATTTGTGTCGCGTTTTTCTGCGTTGCGAATCGCGCCGTTTCGCAGTGTTATGTGTAACACACTGAAAACCGGCGTATTATGCCCTTAATCTGAGGATGTTGAACATTCAAAATTATTCTCTGTAACAAAAGATGTTTGGAGGCTACAAAATTATTTTGAGTTCCAATATTTTATATTATACACTTCATTTCACATTTTCGTGATCATTTTATAAATGAATTTCTAATTATGGCATAAGCTATGAATTGAAATATTATTAACTAGCTGTAGCCGTGACTTCGTTCGCGTGGTTTTTGAGTGACTTAACCGTTTATACAGCGCACGCAACTAAAGTCCCCAAATGTGAATATTTTCCCCCGTTTTGCAACATTTCTCACTGACGCTTCGCTCCTATTGGCCGCAGCATAATGTCATATAGTTTAAAACCTTCCTCTATAAATTTATTATGAAACAAAAAAATATTTTTTCAAATCGGACAAGTAGTTCCTGAGATAAGCGTGTTCAAACAAAGAAACAAGCTCTTCCGCTTTATAATATAAGTAATAGATATTTTAAAAAAAAACAGGAAATGTTCACTAAGATTTGTTATCGTTCTCCCTTTTTGGGATGCTTTAATATACTTTTTATTGCTCAACCACCTCTAGCGCGTTGGAGCGTATAAACATAATGTGACTTATTGAACATTGTTCGTAGAGTCTACATCCTGAGGATGCTCCGGGGTCGGAGCAAAACGCGCGTCGAGTTTTGCTGACGTCATTGCTTATGTGGTGGAGGTGTTTTAACGTTCTTGCTTGAGTGTACACATAAGCATTATGGGAAAGAGGGAGGAGCTTTAAACAAATGCCTATACGTACACTCAATAATTTTCTTGCAGATTTTATGTTTCTATGTTTTAGCGTGATATTACTGTGGATTTTTGTAAAGTAACGCCTGATTCCATTAACTATCGAAGCGTCATGTTTTTTTACTTATAGTATAATATTTGTGTCTATTATTTCCTTCATTAAAGTACAAACGTTTATCGTTGAAATATTGGTGATAACAAACGTAGATACTCGTGATCCTCGCTATCATATTTTCATAATACAAATTGGTACCTTAATATTGTAAAAAATTAAGATATAGGTAAGCTGGGCCAGTAAGCTAAGCCTAATAGTTTCATTTTTAGTATTTATTTTTATAAATTCAATATCAAATAGTGAAAAGCTAAGCGGATATTAAAAGCAATTCGAAGAGATGCTCACGCATTTCCACATCTGTACACAATAACATAAAACTTTATTATGCAATACCAAAACCACCATAGTCTATGGGATACTTTCACAGAAGCATTTCCGGTTATGTTATAGAAATAATGAACCGAGCAAGTATTACTTTGTTATTATTTCCAATGCTTAGATTTTTACCCTCTTACTTATAAAGTATCAACACGGATATGGTTTTAATGCCGCTGTCTTTGTGTGTCAAGTGACAGTTGTAATGCGTTGCAGGTTACGAGTTGCGCGTTTTACGTTGCACGTTGCGCGTTGCAGTTAGCGGTTTGCAGGTTGCGGGTAGCGCGTTTCGTTTTGCAGGTTGCACGATGCTCATTGTGTGTTGCGCGTTGCGGGTTGCACCCTGTCCGCTCAACGAAGTGGACAGGGGTTAACTAGTATTATTTATAAAACCTATCAAGCCTTTACGCTAGTAAATAAATATTACTTTCTAACGAAAAACACAAAACAAGATGTTTTATTTTTTTATTTTGACGACCTCGTAGCGCAGTAGTAGACCGCGGTGAAGCTCGAGCGGGACGACGGGAGATCGAATCCTGCCGAAGGAACAAAAAATTTTCTTTTTTCCTGGGTCATGGATGTATATTAAATTCGTGTATTAATATAATAAAATGTGTGTATAGTATAAAAATTACATATATTTCCAGTGTCTATTACCGGTAGCGCAAGTTCTTCGGATACTTAGCACGGAGCTAGATTGACGTGGTGTTACACACATACATAGATATTATTATTTATATCATTTAATGTATATACGAGCCCTAATATGTCTGCACAAAAGATAAAGGCAAACGACTAACTTACAAAGGATTTTCACAATAGAACAAGGCGTTAATATTCTAAAGAAACAAATTGATATGAAATTACATGCTACCGCTCAAACAAGATTATTTTGTTTCGTTTGAAAACTAATATACCTCAGGCTAGTAATTCTGTCTGGCTGGGGGTTCAAGGATATTTTTACAGGATTGTGTTTAAATTACAGCTTTTATTTAAATACTAGATCTCCCCCGCGACTTCAACGTGCGAAAATTTCGCTGACCTTCATGGGGCCTATTACAGCTTTCCCATTATCAAATTTCATCAGAAGTGTCGGAGCATATTCAATGCAAACAAACTTAGAAACAAATATATAAATCATTAAGGGGCGATTCACCAATGCTCGTTACGTTGAACTCGCTTTACGCGTTTAAACGCACTTAAAATCCGGAATTGCATTTTACCAACAAAAACTAAACGCGGCTCTAGTTAAGCCGAGTTTAAAGTTCTGAACTTGGGATTTCATTGGCTTAACTTCGTTGAGCGAGCTCGAGAGCTGTCAATTATCAAATCTCATGAGATAACAGTTGTGATGGTTGTGTTTTAAAATTCTGAATTAATTTGTGTATATTATTGCAATAGGTAGCTCACTACACGTAAATAAGTAGTTCAAAAACACTTGTGTAAGGGTATTTTACATGTATACTATTTGAACTCGATTTTCGTAAGCCAAGCTTCGCTTAAAAACATGGTGAAATCGGTTTGATATAAAACGAGAGTTATAGCGCTTAGTGAGAGCTGAGTTTAATAAAGCCGAGTTTTCGTTTTGGATGGTGAAATCGCACCTACATTTTAAATATTAAGCTTACTTAACTACACTACAACATTCCTTTTTTACTTGACCATAATCCACAAGGAAAGGTAGTTTTGACAGTCTACGTAAGTTTGTTCCACCGTAGAGCCTAAACTGATCCGATTTTAATTAAAGTAATGTCAATATATTCGTAATAATAGCCCGGTGTCAGGTTAAAGTTAAAAAAAAATTGTTACTGTTTAGAGATATCTCCAAAATATCATTCCCAAGCAACAACACAGCGTCTATAAAAAAACCCTGTTTATTGTAACGGCCGCGTTGTTTTTACACCGTTTGTCGAACTTTATGTGCTGGAAAATGTGCAAATAGGCGCTGTTTCACGAATACAAATTCGAATTGTATATTGTGTGTCGCTATTTGAACTTATATTTTATAAATTCAGAAATTAATTGTAATAAAACAAGATCATTTCTAAAAGCTAGTAATCAAAATGTACCGCAAAACTACCTGCCAAAACTATGGAATCAGTCATTTCTGTTTTTTTTTTTAAGAAATTTATGAATCAAAACAAAACTGCATTCCGAAGGAATACTCAAATGTTTTTTGTATTGTTGATATATTTTTTTGTGATTTCCATTTTTGTAGATAAATCCCTCGTTTTTTATTTTTCTTATGTTCTTCTTCTTCTTATATATAAAATGAATTGCTGTTCCTTAGTCTCGCTAAAACTCAAAAACAGCCGAACCGATCTGGCTATTTTTAGTCTTCAAACATTTGTGGCAGTCCCGGGAAGGTTTAAACGGTTCCTCACAAACTCAACGAAGTGGGCACGGGTCAGCTAGTTATTCATAAAATATTATTAAAAATAACCTCATTTGATTAATATCTTATTATATGTAGAAGATTTTATTGTTTATAATATGTATTGAGTAGCCTTCGACTTATATAGTCAAGTATCTGGAGAATATCAATTTCCTATAGTTAATTAATAATAATGTTCTAAACTTATAGTAGAGAACCGAGTTAAATGCCGACAAGAGCTAAGGCTATGCTACTGCACCGATTTTGATGAAGTTTGACACAGATAGAGAAGACCACGGTGTTTTTTAGAGGTTCCGAAACTACAAAATCAATTTTTATGCAATGTGAGTATAAATTTGACAGTTATTTTGCTACTTTTTATGACAGAAATTTAAGGTTATTTTCTTTTAATCATAATGTCCTAATCCTAACTAATATCACTAGGAAAATTACAACTAATTCCAAGAGAGAAAGCCACTATCAAAACCTAGTAAATTATAATTGGGCCAACAAAATTTCGGATACACTAAACACAGCCTCCCCGGGAACAGAAATCGGATATCTTAGGGCTGAGATAACACACAATGAGCGGTAGTTTTCAATTGCGTCAAAGGACCTTTGATCTACACAACGAAATAATAGGATTTGGGGAATTTTAGTTTATGACACAATGTCCTATTGTGTGTTTTGTTGTTCGATCGGAGCCTTGGATATTTGCGTCGTTATTATCCTCGTATCATCGGTTTGAGTAGTGATTAAAAGGCAAGTAATATCATTATTACTTTGCTTTTTAAACAGGCCTAACACTATCATAAGCGTCCTATAAATTTATATGGGATTTTTTTCAATGTTGTTTTTGAATTGGCGTGTCTATAGATCTAGACAGAAACTCTAAAACGTTTAAGTTTTTCCTTTATTTATACACTAAATACTACTTGTAATCCAAATTTAAAAATTCTATGTCTGCTAGAAGTGCCTAATACTTTTGATGATCAGTAAGTGAGTGAGTGAGTCAGTGACAAAATTAAGAAACTTTCAGAAGTTATTTATATCAAATTGCAAGTGGCGTTTGAGAATTCAACCGTTAACTTAGTTTATTACAGTAACACCTTTGTCGGTCAGACACTAATTACGAATTTCTAATTATACACTTCACAAAAATAGCTGGCACTTTATAGCTTTCAGCGTGTTGTAAAAGGGATTTTTTTTATCAAAAATGTCCGTCAAATATTTTCTGGAGATCTTCAATTTAACTGAATGTATGGAGGCGTGTAATGGCGAATAATCTTAGTTTTAATGAAGCAGTAATTAATTTAATTTGCGGAAACTGTAGCGTTCGTGAACCGTGAGTAGTTCTCCTATATTAAAGTTGGTATATTTTAATAATTTAAAGTTGTTTTCTTTTTTTATGTTTATGCGTGGATATAGCCTTCAAGCTCATTTCTTTTTGAAAGGTCGACAACTCACTTGCAATTTCTCCGGTGTTATTATATCAGGCAAAAGTAAAGCAATTGCAAACATTTTTGCTCTCGAACTTTATCGACGGTTTAAAGGTAATATAATAAGCGCCAAAAATCAAACTAAACTAGGGAGCAGTTAATTTTGAAATTCAGAAAAATAAATTTGGCGACGACATTTATTTGACGTGAAATTCCATTTAAAGTTCCAATGATTGCCACAATTTTTTTGACGCTAATATCGTAGCAAAAAAAAAACAAAAAATGCATTCAAACACAACAGCGAGCGATTATCACATTTTTTTGACGTTCTGCAATTGATTGCGCGTCTGTCGCGCGATTTTTTCTAATCGCTATTTTTACGTAATCAGCCGGCGGCCGAACAGCGTAGACATGCTACGCAAGACATTGCTACGTCGTAGGCGCTCTACGAAATGTAGTAAGATTTTGTTACAGGCCACAAAACAGGATTATTTTTTTAATATTCTGTACTCTACAGTTTCACTCTAGTCGCTCATCTGTATGTCTGTCTGTTTGTCTGCCTGCCCCTCTGTATATAATTTTGATCAATATTATTTTCTGGCGAGCGATGGATTGAGACAGCAAAAAATAGGGAAACATGGAAATCTCTTGAGGAGGCCTTCACCTCCGAGAACGAGGGGTTCTTATAAATAAAACAAATTGAAATATTTAACTAGTAAATACTATTTATGTTTTGTAAGAAATAAAAGGCTTTTTTATTTTTTATTTATTTATTATCATTTTAAGATAAATCAGACAATTACTTTTGTAGCTCTTTACCATAACACGATGTAAATATAATATTCTATCTATAATATACAACCAATAAGGAAGGAAAAACATATAAAAAGAAAATGTTAATAACTCTTAAAGGATTTTTAAGGGAGGATTACGAAAAAAGTATATTGATCAAGAAAAGGCTCAACGTGTAGATAAAAAAGGTGTTGTAGGTCCGAGGGCCGGACCTTAAGGGCGGAAAGCCTGCGATAAGTTTGATGGAGTGTTCTGTTGTAGCGTGAAAACTAACGGACGCGTTAACTCTGTACCTTAGAGCCCTGATTCAAGATGCTATCGCTATTTGTCGCTTACGAAGTTACCGAATAATGTTTTGTGAATAAATAAATAAAATAAAAATAGTTTTATCACTTACTAGTGCTGCCACTTCTTTACAAACGTATTATTATCATTACACCAAGACATAAAAAGACATGTTAAGCAATAACAACAAAAAACAGGATATGTAAAAAAAATTTTTCAGAAAATGTTATTGTAGTGTTATTTTAGATGAAGTTCACATCTTAAAATATTGAAAGTTACCAAGCAGACAGAAAGAAAATAAAGATCTTTACAGACAGATTGATGAACAAATATTTTATTACTATGTTTTTTTTTAATAAACTATTATCTTCCAGACTTATATTTGGATAATATAATAGACAACATATCCAATGAATATAAATATGAATGAACAAAAATGTGATTATTATAATTTTTACAAAGTACTAGCTGACTCGTGTCTACTTCGTTAAGCATATAAACAGCATATTTTCTCACCTTTTAAATCGTCCCTGGACTTCCACATTATTTCAAGACCAAAAATAGCCGAATCGGTTCAGCCGTTCTCGAGTTTAAGCGAGACTAACGAACAATTGCAATTAATTTTTAAATATACCTATAGATAGACCTAGGTGTATATTATATTATACAAACATAAGTTTTTAAACAACATACTCATACAAACATGAAAGTCAAAAGAATGTCTTTCAGCGCTGGTACTTTCACAGTATACTTTACATAGGAGGCACATACACATCCTTAAGCATTATCACTAATTTATTTTACACCTTGTAGATACAAGCCGTACTGGGACAACAGTTTTATGTTATTTTGAACCTAGTAACGTTATCCATTATAATAAAAGCACGACTCGACGACCTCAGTAGCACAGTGGTTGAGGGCGTTGGTGCTCGAGTGGGAGGTTCGAATCCTGTAGACGGAACAAAAAGTTTTCTGTGTTCCTGGGTCTTGGATGTGTATTAAATTTGTATATTAATATAATAAAATCAAATATGTTTATAGTATAAAAGTATTGAATATATTTCCGTTGTCTGGTACCTGTAACACAAGTTCTTCGGATACTTGGCACGTGGCTAGATTGACGTGGTGTGAAGCGTCCATAGATATTTACTATTATTACTTGTAGCCACAACACAAGCCCACTCCTCTCACTACAACAATTGGCAGCAATATTTCTGTCAGTATTCTTGATCGCCTCTCGTTCGTCAAATTTCACGGTCTAACAGGCTTCGATACGAGCGGGGATTTATAAAAGGGTTTCGTACGATAGCAATACTTATATAAAGATACGGTCAAGATAGAGAGAGCTTGCAATAGTCTAGTCTTACAATAATAATATTATTATCATTATAATATTTAATAATTATTTATTAATTATTAATCTTATACCTATATCCCGGCGAGGATGTGGAGGGGTCAATTTGACCCCAACATTTTTTAGTTGAGTGTATTTCTTTTTTCCGCGTCGGTAATAGTTTGGACGTCTTAGTAGCTGTAGGTAAAGTACCCACCTGCACGCCGCACATCGTCGCTCAATCGGCCGACGCCTGCGATGGCAGACAGACGTGCGCAAAGTCAAAAAGGGTAAATATGACCCTACCACAACCGCGATGTAATACTTTTGTGCATCGTATCAAAAGTATTTTTAATTAAATATATTGTGTTTTCAGGTCCTTTTAGGCACAATGAATAACCAGGCTAAGCTCATACATCAAATTTTATTAGAACCACATAGTGAAGATGACTTATTGTCCGACAGCAGTGAATAAGAAGATCATGTGAGTGCTCGCAGTCAAGATAGTAGCACGGAACAGGATTGAAGTAGCAATTATGATAGCGAGTAATGCACTTATCTATTCATTACTACAGAAACGTCGCAACTTTATCAAAATATTTGGCCGTATGCTTACTACCGAGCACGAAAAGAAATACCCCAATTACTGAGACAGCTACGTAATATAATCCAATAAATCAGTGAAGAACCTCATGAAGAACCGTCTACCAGAGTTGCAGGAGTGCTAAAAAGGTGCCAAGTTTGTCTATATGCTCGACATCGTAAGACTAGCATCATTTCCGAAGATTGCCACAATTATATATTTCCAGAACACACTTTTCCGTTCTGCCAAGAATGTGCTACAACAGCAACAAAAAATAGCATGTAGTATATAAAAATTGATATTTTTTATTAGTGAAATAAATTGATCTCTCATATTATTATACCAAATTATCCTAATAAATAGAAGAAGTTTTGATTATTTTTATTTTTGAAGGTAAGAACGAAAGGCCTTGTTAAAGTTGATTGTTTTTTAGTCTTTTACAATAGTTGAAAAAAAATTAAAACATTTCCTATGTATACCATTGTTTTTAATGAATATCCAATAAATAATATATAATCGATCCATTCATTATCATAGTTACGTTAAATAAGGTGAATTTAGGCAATAAAATGGTAATAGCAATACAGGGTCAAATATACCCTCCACAACCTCCACGTAAGTATTTTCACCATTCACCACATCTTCGCCTTCATAAAAAATTATTGCTGTTCGTTAGTCTCGCTAACTCGAGAACGGCTGAACCGATTCGGCTATTTTTGGTCTTGCGGAAGTCCAGGGAAGGTTTAAACGGTGTGTATGCTCAACGGGTCAGCTAGTATATAATAAAAAAAATGTGTTATAGTGCCAATGTTTCACTGTATTTTATATGTAATAGTCAATATGTAATGTCTAAATCAAATCATCTGAATAAAGAGTTTATTTATTTATTGAATAAAAACATTTATTTAACAAACACGTTTGTTTACAATACACTGCATCGTCGTAATAGTTATTTACTAATACTATAATACTCCAATAAAGAATATTTAGTGAAACAAAAATCTTATTTAGGTAAAATAAGATTTTGTTTTACTAAATATCGCGATTTATTTTAATCCCTACGGTAAACCCACATACATACTCACCAAACATATAAAACTATAGCTCCTAAACGGATAAACCAATTTTGATATAGTTCTTTTTGTTTAGAACTTTCGATCTCATCGAAAGTTTTCTTAGTTATATTGATGACATGAATGGATGAAGGTGATATGTAGCAAAATTCTGATTTCGAGAAAATTGAGTTCAAACCGTCACTTAAACATTTTAGAGTACGTGGTAACGTATTAGTACAGTGTGGGATAAATGTTATGTAAAGATCTATTTATTACTAGCTGTGCCCGCGACTTCGTACGCGTGGAAAAGTGATTTAGGGCACTTTAGTATTTTTAAATATATTTTTAGTTTATTGGCGCAACCGCTGAGAACTTTCGCTAATAGGTACTTCCCAGTGCATCCCAGTGTTGATCCCGATCCAGCAAGACACGTACCCGGCAAGCCTCTTGGTATGCAGGGTATAATAATAATATATTACTATCCTTTCGGAGCTCGGCAAAAGAAGTAGGCCTTCGAACAATATGTAGAAGTCAGCAAAGGTATTCGAAGTTAGGATAATATTATTCGAATGCACCGTATAGACCCAGACAATTTTTCACGTTAATTTAGTAAAGTATTTAACTTCGATGTCCGTCTGTCTGTCTGGGTGTCAAAACTTTAACACGTGTAGGTATCAAGCTAAAAATCATATTAAAAACTCAGCTCTACTGTCCCTTCTGGCTGTGAAAAGAAACAGGCATCTTGGCCACATCTACCCAAAGATTCAGCCGTTTATATCGCTAATTTTCGCAATTTTCGACACGCCAAAGGGAACCAAAACCTAAAGGGTACTACCCGGGAATAGAAATTTGATATGAAGCAACATCTTAATGCACTATTAAAATGTTGCTTCATATCAAATTTAAACGACATAGGATAAATTGCGAAACCATAAAAATATTTTCAATTTTTTCAACTTATTACCGTTTTTGTCATTAATGTTTTGAAGTATTATTAAATTTAAACTTATATTGCAATTACTAAGGTCTTTAAAACGGAACTCTCGGTTAGACATGGGCGCAGCGGCACGCCCCGCCGAGGATCCAGCAGGCTTACTCTCGACACAACTGAGAATCGAATCAGTTCGATCTTAACGGTTTTTGGTGTTTTATTTGGTAGATTACTTTGAAATTAATTAGGTTAAAGAAAACCGTTAGAACGTAACTTTTTGTACACCAGACCATATCAATCGACAGAGAATAAAAATAAACAAACGTCAATTTCTTCGGGAGTATGCGGCACGATCGACTCTGAATTAAAATCGAATCAGTTTGGAGAGTTAGGCCACAGCTCGGCGCGCCGCGCCGATCGGCTTTAGTAGCGTTTTTTATAACCTACCCTAAGATTAAAAATAATAATAATATAAATAAATGAAATTTTGTTTTAAACAAAATATAAAATAAAAAAAGAATAAAGGAGAAAGCCCATTTCAGGCCCAGAGTGGACAGCCGTCTTAAGAAGACTTAATTTCTCCAGAAATGTACCATAAAGTGACATGATTTTTGATAACATTCAAATAACCGCCACTATAATCAGTAATGTTCCAATAAAAAAAGGAATTTTATTGGATTATTTGGAACCTAAGTAGAATGTTGAGGTGAAATGTTACCCGATGATAAAACTCTAATCAATCAATCCGAATATCGATTTATAAACAAATAAAATAAAGTCATGTAAAATACAAATAACGGGTCACTGTTGGTAATTCTATAAAGAATTAATCAAAAGAAAACATTTATCTTAAAACCAATGTTTACGTTTGTTACTACGATAAAGAAAAGTAAAAAATCATATTATATCGATTATTTTTTACGTAATCGATTTATCGATTTCATTTTTTGCGACAAGCGGCAACACTGATGACTGAAATGTCATTTTTCAAACGAATGTTTTCGACCGTTCACTTGTTGCTCAAAGATGCGTTTTGTTTTGTTTTCGATTTTTTTCACCGCAATCTGGCTTTCTCGCCTGAACTTGCTTCGGCTTTTCACGTACGACTTTGGCACTGTTTTACTAGTTTTGTTCTCTCCTTCTACGATTACTTAGCCCTGGATTAAAGGATTACGCTATTTGATTGTGCATACCAAAATGTCTGAATAACATTGTTACATAATATGTTGTGGTAATAATTTACCGAGAACTGTATTTTAGAGCCCGAAGTGTCGTACAGCAGTGGGTTGCATTGCACGGCAGCAGGTAATCATAATATTATAATAAAATGTTTCTATTATTTCTTTCATTATGGTTTAATCGTTAAATCTTTTACGGTTGAAAATATTCATCATTAATGTTAATATGTTTTAGGTATCAGGCGATATTCTTGTTTGCCACAATTGCTGGGTAGCAATAACTGAAAGTCTTGCACTACAACAAGGGCTATCTTATTATATCTTAATTCTTACTATTATAAATTATTGAAAAGTCGGAAAAGGCCTTGAAAATAAAATAGACAAAAAGTAAAAATATATATATTTCTACAATAATGGCGGCATTTTAAGTTTTTTTCTCAGATATCTAATACTATTAACATTTTAGAACACTCATTTTTAATGCGATTTTTTGATGTCCACATTGGGCCTGAGACACTATGGAGAGTGGGCTTTCTCCTTTGAATGCTTGAAGCAGCGCGGTTCCCGCCGCGCTTCATACAAACGTCCAGTATTTTTTTTATTGTCATATATCTTCAAATCAAAGCGACATCTATATAAATTCATACTACCGGTACTGCCTGTTAGCACATTTTAATAGTATTTTTTACCCAGCAGTGGGGTGGAGTTCCTTTGGTTGACCTTCGCCAAAATTCCTACCTACCAGCATCTGATACCTACACTACACCCCGACTCGGATGTAAGACGTCACGCATCAGCCTGTATCGCGCGGCGCCGTGATGCGGCGGTCGAATCACGGCGAAACGATTTTAATTTTGCTATATTATCTCCTAAACTATTAATTATACTTGCTAGGTATAAAGGGCAAATATAGTCTTCATGAAATTCTTAAGCCAACTAACGTATTAAAAATGATGAGGATTAATACCGTGATGGTATAAATAGTTTACCAAAAACCGCTTAACTGCCCGTTTTTTTAGATTATCGCGAAAGGCTTTCTTTTAATAATACAGTTAATTAAGTTGATTTATACAATAAATGATAATTTATTTCAATTTGTGAAGCAAGTTCAAAAATACAATTTTTATATTATTATGACACTGTGGAAACTCTTCTCAGAAAAAAAAATCTGTTAGGTACTTATTTCAAGTTCTAATCTACTTTAGTGCCACATTCTATTGCTTCGCGTCACTGTGTAAGCGATCCCCCGCGCCCCCCGCATGAACCGTTCGTCCGCAGCCCGCGCGCGCGAAATTCCTCCGACTTGCTTCCAATTTATCGTCACTGCTCGGCTCCTATGTATCGTAGCGTTATGTTATATAGCCTATAACCTGCCCAGGAATATGGGCTACAATCGTACCAAGTTTGGTTAAAATCCCTTCAGTAGTTTTTGTTCCTATCGCGCACATACAGACAGACAGACAGACAGACAGACAGACAAAAATTTTACTAATTGCATTTTTGGCATCAGTATCGATCGCCAATCATCCTCCAATATGTATTTTGAAAAAATATTCAATGTACAGAATTGACCTCTCTACAGTTTTATTATAAGTATAGATATTATTCGGGGGTCACTTAAAATATAACGGGTGTAAAAAGAACTGTCACTATAACTTTGGAATATGATTTAACTTTTTCTCATTCTAGAAATGTATTTTTTTTAATTAAAAAAAAATTTTTTTTTTTTGCTTTTTCGTTATTCTTGCGACAAAAATTTTTTTTTTGGTTTTGTAACAAAAAAAATACATTTCCAAAATGTGGAAATGTAGTATAATCGTATCTCAAAGTAATAGTCACTGTTATTTTTACACACTGAATTTCAAACAAAATGGATGACAGTAGTGTACAAATGTTATTCAAAATTAATTACAGTCCCGTAGGAAGCAGGCACTACAATATGCAAAACATTCAAATACTGTTGAATACTGTAAAGTTAGCGCAGTGTGCATTTCACAAATTCCTCCTTCATTTGTATGTACTTATTTTAATTTACAAAGTGGAAACAAAAATTAGCATTTACAGTCTGTTCGAGTTGAGAATGCAGTAAACATGCGTACATATGTCAAAATGGCGTACTTTAATTAGTGTGAACACGCTTTATGCGTCATTTGTAATTTATGACTAAAATACGATAAACGCGAATAGTTTATTCAATTCGAATGTAATTTGTTAATAATTTACTGTAAATTCTATAGTTATGCTACATACGACAACAAAAAACGACGACGACCAAAAATAAATGCTAGAATGAAAGAATACTACCGGTTGATTCATGGTTCATATATTTAGTGTGAAGAGAATGACGCGTAGAGCATTTTTATTGGCACTTCATATAAATTACTTAGCACAATGCGACAAATCTCGATTAAAGATCTCCATAAAAGTCACAAAAAAGGTGAGTTTCAATCCTGGTCAGGTTTTAGGTCAACGACCAGTGCGTTCGTGTGTATAGACTAGGAGGATGCTTCGCTCCTATTGGTCGCAGCGTAATGTTATACAGCCTTCCTCTAGAAATGGACTATCCAACAAAAATATATTTTTTCAAATCAGACCAGTACTTCCTGATATTAGCGTGTTTAAACAAACAAATTCTTCCGCTTTATAATATTAGTATAGATAATAGAAAATTATTTATTTGTACATAAACAGATATTACTTTACTTTATTGCTGAGAGACTGTTGTACAGTCTCTTATAATTAATATTCCTATTACTTTACTTATTTCTACAACGACAACTCCCACTTCTGACCATGAAGCGATATTAATTCTCATCAATATGCATTGATGATTTAAATCCTACATTAAATAATAGATTCAATTAAGGCTAATCTGTTGTAGACTAAGGTCCCGGGGCCGACAGACTACCCTCTTGTATTCTTATTGATAAAATGTACCTGTGTAGTTTTGTAGTATTCGTGTTTATAATTGACATGCATACCTGCTAGTTTGTACTATGGGCATTTTTTGGTTGATTTGTTGATTTCAAGTTTGGTTAGGCTGATCACCTGATTGTCTGACAAGAAAGATGATCCATGCGTCGCTCGGATGGGCATGTAAAAAGTCGGTCCTGCGCCTGTTCTCTCGCCAGTCTGTTTACCGTCCCACTGGGTTATGAGAGTAAAAGGAAGAGGGAGTGTTTTTGTGTATTGCGCACACACTTGGGCACTATAAAATAATTTCTGCGTAGCTGGCCTGGTTTCAATGAAATCGGCTACCGACACCGAAATCAGTGAGGGGAGCTATTATTTTGTTATATTTTTGGTGCAAAAGAAGTTATACTATTACTTTGTCTTACAAACTTTGAAATTCGATACGTAATATATCGTATGTCCAATACAAGCACTTTGGACATACGATACATTACGTAGGAGCCATCGAAATATTTACAGCCTTGCGCTAAATAAGGTCTAATTAATACATTTTGTATGTGATAGTTGACAACTTCTGTATTAATTGAAGACATTAATGGATGAAGGTGATATTCGTAGCAAAATTCTGATTTCGTGAAAATTGAATTCAAACTGTCACACTTTTTAGAATACGGCGTAACGTATTAAGCACATTAATCTAAAGATCCGTTCTCTAGATTCAATGTACTTAATACATTACTACATATCCTGAAATGTTTAGGTGACAGTTTAAACTTAATTATTGGGTAAAAATTGTTTGCGACATATCACCTTCCATTCATGTCTTCAATTATGCTTATTTGTGTCTTTACATAAGGAGTAAATTAAAATGTCCTAAAAATATTTTAAATTGAGTTCTAACAATCTTTTATTACTGTAGTCCTTATCCTACGCCCTACTGCAGTAACCAGGGGCAACGACCTCACTAGTTCAACATGAGGGTACTTGAGATAAAGTGACAAAGGGCCTGATAAGCTCCCTTTTGAAGAAAACTTAGTTTTTCTCAAAAAATCTTAGGTATTAGTCTCTATGACCAATTAATTAGGATTTTCGTGATGAAAAACGACCAAGAATTTGAGACACTATATTACTAGATTATTAAACAACAGGCAGATGGTGCGTACCGAATATGTGGATGAAGAATAGAATAGAGAATTATATGTTTATACAAAATAATAAATTATAGTTTAAAAAAACTAAAAAACCACGCTTTTATAGCTAATCGAACTAAAAAGTAGAAAATAATTTTTAATTACAAAGAGTTTTAAATATTACCGTAGAAGAAGGTCGAACAATCAATCATAACTAATTACTTCAAAATAAAATTATAATAAAATTTAAGTTATTAGGAGAATAATTCAATTCAGAGTAAAAAGCAAAAAGGGGTGCGATTTTACTATATTTTCATAACTTTTTACTATGTTTTCATAACTCTCCGCTCATAGATAGTTGCATGTAGAATAATTGTTACATTTATATCAAGCACCCCAAGCTTTTTACTTTGAATTGAATTATTCTCCTAATAACTTAAATTTTATTATAATTTTATTTTGAAGTAATTAGTTATGATTGATTGTTTGACCTTCTACTACGGTAATATAAACTCTTTGTAATTAAAAATTATTTTCTACTTTTTAGTTCGATTAGCTATAAAAGCGTGGTTTTTTAGTTTTTTTAAACTCTAATTTTTATTTTTATTTTTTAGTTCGATGTTTCAATTAATTATTTGCGGACATGTGATAGTATTGAAATGCCTTATGAAGCAGGAAGGAACATTTCTCACAACCATTTTGCTCTCATTTAACAGAGTGATGAATGGACGACGCATGTTTGATTATTCTTCATAGGCATCATGATAAACGCTTTCCTCGGTATCACTAACCACTTTCGGAAAGTGAGGTTCAAACAACAGAGCAAACTCCGTAAGGCTCATGTTCACAAAATAATAGTCAGGATGATGTAAAGGACGATTTTCATATCTTTCAAAGATCTCGTATTGCTGTAGTAGCATTGAAAAAATCATATTATTGTACAAAACACGTGAGGTTGCTTGTTATGATATCCACAGATATAGTAAATTATTGATAAAATGTTTACCACAATCGAAATCAAGAAAATTACGTTAACGTATCTGCTTCCGTTGTGCTGTGCCGAGTGCCCGAGCGAAAGAGTAAGTCCGAAACTGCAGACACGCAATAGCTCTATCTTTCTTACTCCCTTACAGAGGATCCACAAAAGAATTTATTAATCCTGGTGGTCCTTATAAGGATATTGGGAAACTGTTATTAAATTATTGCATTGTCATCGGTCCTTGATACGTGTGCAAAGTTTCAAATTAATCAAACTTCTGGAAATCGGTCAAATTTATTCTTTACATACATATTCCATTACTTATATAGATACAACCGAAGCTAATAAAAGCGTGGTAAAAATAAAAAAGAAACTACGTTTAAAAACCGAATTCAATAAGTAAAAAACATAAAATAATACTTTTCTAATGTAGTTACAATTAATGTTCTTTTTGAAGTCGGTGTCAGCAAAGATGAGATTCAAGTCAGCAACCTTAGGATTTTGTTCTTTTACATACATAAAAAACAAGACGTACTGAGAACCTGCCCCTTTTTTGGAAGTCGGTTAAAACCACAAACAACGATCATAACTCAACAGAGAAAGTTAGGAACTGTATATAATAAGGTGATATTACTGCTTACAGCAGTCTCTTCCAGACAATAATAGAAGCCACTAAAGAAAAATTAATTTAACAAAAAAATCTACGTTTCCCGAAACAAAATTCGAGAATATAAATAGAATACAGTACCTAAAGCTACGTTTTAATGTATTTCAGGAATCGACGTTTTTCCTTGTAAAGTTTTATTCACTTTTCTACTGGTTTACTGTGTGTTGTTTACATTACAAGGTTCCAAATTTTAGATACTAAAGAACCCACGCCATGATAATTTTAAACTGAAAATCCACTGGTCAGTAAAATTTTGTAACAAGAAAGGTGCGGGCTAATTTTAAATTACTTACTTATTTTATTCCATCAGATCTAGTTTTCGTGTTACAGCTAGATACTATCCACAAAATAAAAAATTAACCATCTTGGTTTTGTTTTAATTTATATCAATATAGCATTAAATCATAATAATTACTTTTTGATTAAAAAAAATCTAAAATGGTATTTAAAAAAAACTATTCGTATTTGAAGCATTTTAATTTTGTTTCTAGTATCCTTAGAGCGTGTTTCACCAAGCAATGTTAAAGTTAATCCTTCGTTAGATATCATGGTGTTCCTCTCGTAATTCCTATCAATGAATGAGAAGGCATGATAATCTAACAAGCCGTTATCACTAACATGTGTTGAAATCGTGACTTATCGTTGTCCCAAACATAACCAGACAAAAGTTCTCATGTTACATGCAAAAATTGTTGTCTGTTGCTGACTATGAAGTAATTAATACAGTCTAAATGTCCGAAAGAGTTTCTATATAACTGACAATCAAATACAGAAATATTTTAAATCGGACCAACAGTTATTTCGTACAATACGAATAGACTTTATTGTTACAGATAACAAAAAAAATAAAAAAAACATTACAGAAATCAGACATGCATACAAAGGCGGCATTATACAATGTGTACAATAAATATAATATTTCAGGATGCGTATATTATGTTCCTTAGTGTTCACTGTGAAAATAGCAACACTGAAAGAGTTACTTTTTTTGCTTATAACGCCGTACAAGTATCCGTCAAGTATATATATATAATATGTGGAATACACAGGTATTAAATAATATACAATATTGTTAGAGGGATATCTTGGCAACACATAAAATTGTCAAACCGTCTGTCAATTTAGGACCTTTATAAGCCGTTACATTATGTCATTCGGTCTTTTTGCTCGTGCATCGACGTCCAGAGGCCAATCGCGCTATTGTACAACGTTTCATTTGAGGTTCAACTTAGTTTCGTTTGTGTTTCAACTGCGTCTCGTTTCCAATCCAGCTGAACATTTTTGGTCCTTTACACAATTTAGATTCAAAAACTTAACTTATATACGATCACTTTGTTAAAAACGTTCGAGCTGCGTGCGAGTTAAACTAGCTCCGTATGAACTTTTTGTTTGACATCGTTTGAGTTACAACTACGGTCCAGCTTCGTCTCACCTAGCTGTCAAAAGGATAGCGCGATACCGAATACGTCATAAAGTCGAGTAACGTTCACGTTTCGGTTGCGTTTCAGCTAAAGTTTTTTAGCGCAATTGCCCTGCTGGTGAGATTGGTAACCGTTAGTGTAGTGTGAATAGGACTTTGTAATTATTGTGAGCCATTTTTGTTATTTTAAAGTTAAATTAATTACCGTTATTATAAATTGTACTGTTGTAATCTTTGTTTTAAGCATAGTTGGGTAGATTTTATAACCGTTGTAATAATTATTAATTATTTCGTGTTAAAAAGTAATAGTTTAATAAAGTGATTATTTTTTTCTTTTCTTTCTTTGAATAAAGCTTTAGCTTAAGGCTTATAATATAATATCTGTGTATTCCGCCAACCAACCCGTCGAATATCTATATAATTTTTAACCCCCGACGCAAAAACTACGGGTGATATAAGTTTCACGTGTCTGTGTTAATGTGTATGTGTCTGTCTGTGTCTTGGAGCTATAATACAATGGATATTACGGATAAGAACTAGTCGAATGAAAGTCCACGCGTGTCATCGGCGTACAAACAAAAATTAAAATAAATTTTCCAATATTCATAATTCGATGAAACGGTGAGACAATACTGTTTATATCCTCAACAAAGTGGACACGGGTCATATAGTTGTTTATAAATGTTCGCAACTAATTTTCGTATAGAATACTCAATAATCACGCCAGTAAATTTTTATCACCCATTTCGGTTACACGTTACATATTAAATAAAGAAACTTTTTATCTCCATATAGGTTATTAAATAACACTTAATTTCTTCTATTAATTATTTAATTTCTATTACAAATAATCATTAATTACATCTAGATATTTTTAGTAAGTATAACCGGTTGACCGTTAAATGATTTAATTTTATGAGTGTGTGCTTTAATAGTGACAGGCAATTATCGGGTATTTTCATGTAAAATTCACAGAGTCTGTAATTTTTAAAATTCAACTCCTGAAGTGGTGAAAATTCGATTTAAATGCAATCGCAGGTAATTAATATTAACGTTTCGTGCATAACGATCACGTGAAGATAAATTTTAAACGCCAATAAAAAGAAACGAATTCACTCGACGCTGGCGGCCCGCCAACAGCCTCTCCACTTATTGAAGACCTTTGTTCGATACCAAACTTCACGTAATTAAGGAGGCAAATACTGAAAAAAATACAAATCTTTTTACGTCTATTACTGATAGAATTTGGGATAAATTGTAGGCCAGCGGGAACTTTGAATACTCCGTAAAAGTGAAGTTATCAAATAACAATTAATCTCTTGAATGTTTTTTTTATTGATGGTATTGTAGCCCCCTGGTAAACAAATAATGTTAAACTAAAATTTTTGTATCATTAAAAAGAATGAAGAAATTCAATTATTATAAATAATGTGCGAATAAGGAGGAATCAACCGATTGTGACGTCACGTTGTCAAACACATTACACCAACCTGCATACAAATATCGTTTTGCGAGATCTAGACAATGTTATTTAATTGCTTTTAAACTCAAATGATTTATATCCTAATTCTTATTTAAGATTTTGGTCATCGTATGAATTTTCTGTGTACTGAGACTAAAAGTAAATAAATTCAATATTCATTCAATAACCCAATTGTGTGAATAGCATATCAGCGCCAAAACAATTGAAGACATGAAAAGATGAAGGTATATGTCGCAAAAAATACCCAGAAAATTGAGTTTAAACTGTCTTTAAAACATTTTAGAATATGTACTAACGTATTAAGTACATTGATTCTAAAGACGGATCTTTAGATTTAAATATTTAGGTATTGTTAATGTACAATATCATTTATAGCTTTTAAGTACTTACTTATGTAATACTGAGCGGAGCGCCAACAAACTGCTATATCAGTTTGGCGTAATACATGACTGTGTATGAGGAGTAAATCATTAATTTAAAAAAAACTTAATACGTTACGACGTATTCTAAAAATTTTAGGTGACAGTTTGAACTGAATTTTCTTAAAATGAAAATTTTTCTACATAACTTCTTCACCCATTTGTGTCTTCAATTGACATTCGATAACCTCACTTTCACGGAGCCGTCAAATGAAGGTGTTTGGCCTACTGCAGGCCTCCATGGCTTCGTAAAAGTAGCGTCAAATGCTTTAAATGGTCCTGCTGAAGGTTGAAGCGTAGGTGGGGTGGGGTAAATACCCCGCACTACAGTTTGGACCACGAGAAATAGCGCAGTTCCAACCCGCGCTCCGAACGTGCTGCGCGTGGCATTCCGATATGTCATGCTGATTACAAGACATTTTCTACAGTTTTAACCGCAATAAGTCAAATTTTGTATGGGTTCTAAATATTTTATGATGGGTTATATTACTCGCCATGCTGGCGGGTTGGTGGGCGCCGTATTAAAATAAGAACATTTTTTTTTAATATAGCTTAAAACTGCGTTTTCAATTTGGAATCCAGTAATGCGTAGGCACAAAAATGGTCAAGGGAGAGCCGTGATCGGACCCGCTAACAAAATCTAAGCGTCAGCTCACACCAAAATATGGTAAAAAAAAGCTTGAAAATCATAATATTCGTCTGCTGTTGCAATATTCAATGCCAATAGAGGGCGTGACCACGGCTAGCTTGACCATTTTTGTACCTTGAATATCTGGATTTCAATTTTTTTTTCTTGTTTCAGCCTTTTTTGCGAAGTCGGGTTATAGTTTTTTAATTCTTTTTATATATTAGTCACGCGCTTGTAAAAATTACTTCAGTATTTTAAGTGAGGCAAGACTCAGGAGACAATCGTTTAATTTTTGTAAAGATACAATTTAAATATATTATATCTAGCAATATCCCGCGAAACAATTATAACCACAACCTGCAAGCAGATGAGTGAGTGTACGCATAGGCATGCGTTTGATGCACCTCCCTCCTCCCACACTGCTTATGCGTACACTCGCAAGCAAAAAACATGAAAACACCACCACCACACAAGCAATAATGTTAACACGATCGTGCAAAGTCCCACCACCATACAGGTTGCAAAACTCGACGCGCGTTTCGCTCCGACCCCGGAGCATCCTCAGGATGTTGACTCTGCGAACAATGTTCGTTAAGTGATGCCGCCCGCCAAAACACCGCCTTATATTCCCTACAGCTACTACCCCTACCAACTAGTACCCCCACCAAACAAGGTAATAAGAGGTGACGAAGTAAGGTTAGTTTGGTCATTCAACAATGCAATTCTATTGTTGTTCTTTACTTTAATTATTTCTAACTGTTCCAACACGCTCAGTCGAAAGCCTTTATCACATTTATGTAATATCTTATAGGAATGACCATCTGGTATATTGTGACTACTATCTAAAAGATGTTTGGCAAAATGTGATTTATCATGATGACCATTTCTATAAGCCGCGATATGTTCTTTATACCGAGTCTCAAAGTTACGTCCAGTCTGACCTACGTATACACTGTCGCATTCAGGACAATCGATTCTGTATACACCTGATTGATACTTTAAATCAATCCGGTCTTTATTATTACATAATTGATTTTTTAAAGTATTATTCGTCCTAAATGCGACATGCATATCGTTATTTTTCATTATTTTGGATAAACGTGCAGATACCTCACCCATGTAGGTCAAACGACTTATATCTAACCACTTCCTTATCAGAGGTCCCTGCGTACAAAAACTTAACCAATTCCTTTTTATTTTTAATATTTAACATATTATCAATTATTTTGGGATTGTACCCATTCGCCTCAGCAATTTGATAAATTATGTTTAACTCTTTTTGGTAATTTACTCTACTAAGAGGAACAGAAACTAATCTGTGAATATAACTATGAAAGGCCGCGTGTTTGTGTTGCCAAGGATGACATGAGGATGCATGAATAGTAGTATTAGTATACGTCGGTTTGCGAAAGATCCCAAAACTGTGTTTATTATCAACTCTAGTGATAGATAAATCTAGAAAATTGAGAGTATTATTATCTTCACATTCTAGTGTGAATTTTATTTTAATATGTTTTTTATTAAGATTTTTAAGAAATACGTCCAGTTGTCTCTGTGTACCCGTCCAACAAAGTATGCAGTCATCTACATATCTATAGTAATATAAAATGCTCTTATTATTAACAATATTTCTCTGTTCAAAATCGTCCATAAATATTTCAGCCAGCAAAGGACTCAGTGGTGAGCCCATTGCTAGACCGTCTTGTTGAACAAAGAACTGATTGTTAAATCTAAAGTAGTTTTGTTCCATGCAGACTTTAGTAAGGGAAAGCAGTTCATCTTCACCAGGAGGTAAACGTTGTTCCAATGCATTACCCAAAATACCCAACGTTTCCTCACACGGGATATTAGTGAATAAACTATCTACATCAAGCGAGACTAATTTGCAACGGGGTGGCAAAGTCACATTTTTAATATGATCTACTAATTGTAAGCTATTTTTTATAGCGTAAGGTGGTCTAAATGAAAGCTTTTGCTTAATAATGTAATTAAGTGACTTTGCTAAATCGTATGCTGGTGCACCTATGTATGAGACAACTGGACGCATAGGAATATCAGTTTTGTGAATCTTTGGCAAGCCGTAAAGTGATGGCGCGCGAGGATTCATTGGAATAAGTTTCCTCTTTGCTGATTCGGTTTGGAAAAAGTGTGAATTTTTGTTTATGGCTAATTTAACCTTAGCCACAAACTTATTTGTTGGGTCAGAAGATACCCTTAGAAATTGGTCACAACGAATCACGTTATTAACTTTCTCCGAGTAATCGTCGCGCCTCATCACCACTATTGTGTTACCCTTATCCGCTTTAGATACAACCAAGTCATTATTAGTTATTGTTTGTTTTAATGACTTCAATGCAACTTCTTCAGGGTTTATCGAAAAACCTTCCGGTTTTTCGATAAACCCTGAAGAAGTTGCTTGGAGTACCCTTGATTTCATTAGCTAGTAGACCCTTAACCATATTGTCCTTCTTATTAATCAAAACTGCCATTTCCGAATCTACCGCAAGCATTTCCAAGGCATTTTGATTAATCTTAGGAGAAATATTATATTTAAGACCCTTTTCCAGAAGTGTCATCTCATCCTTGGCAAACTGGACATTGGTTAAGTTTTTGACGCGAGGGTGGAAAGAAAAAGGTTCAGACTGTGATTCTGTATAGGATTGTACATTCCTCTTTTTATTTACTAAAGCCTGAAGCTTTTTCTTTCGACTAACATACTTAGCATGCACTTCGATTGATGCGAAACTACGTGCATGTATGCATGTCGCATTTAGGACGAATAATACTTTAAAAAATCAATTATGTAATAATAAAGACCGGATTGATTTAAAGTATCAATCAGGTGTATACAGAATCGATTGTCCTGAATGCGACAGTGTATACGTAGGTCAGACTGGACGTAACTTTGAGACTCGGTATAAAGAACATATCGCGGCTTATAGAAATGGTCATCATGATAAATCACATTTTGCCAAACATCTTTTAGATAGTAGTCACAATATACCAGATGGTCATTCCTATAAGATATTACATAAATGTGATAAAGGCTTTCGACTGAGCGTGTTGGAACAGTTAGAAATAATTAAAGTAAAGAACAACAATAGAATTGCATTGTTGAATGACCAAACTAACCTTACTTCGTCACCTCTTATTAACTTGTTTGGTGGGGGTACTAGTTGGTAGGGGTAGTAGCTGTAGGGAATATAAGGCGGTGTTTTGGCGGGCGGCATCACTTGCCCCCACCTTGTTAGGGCTTTGGTCCGCGGGACGATGAGAGGCGTGGGAGGAGTGGAACCACACACGTTCCCCGGTCCCAGGGCCGGGGCCTCACACGCCACTTGTCGTCTCGCCATTCAGGAATAAGCCTCTCAAGGCTTCATTTCCCTTAGCGCCATGGTTTTCCCCTGCGTTCTGCCGCGGGGGGTTTTCCCTAGAAAAACATAAAGTATAATACGGCTCGGTATCTTCAATACCGGGTCCTTCGACCCCACGTAGAGGGGCTCATTAGCCCCTGATCGTGGTTCCCCCGCTCCCGGCCACTCGGGCCAGGTGAGCGCGTGAAAAGCATTAGGTAGGTTAGGTAGGCGGCATCACTTAACGAACATTGTTCGCAGAGTCAACATCCTGAGGATGCTCCGGGGTCGAAGCGAAACGCGCGTCGAGTTTTGCAACCTGCATGGTGGTGGGACTTTGCACGATCGTGTTAACATTATTGCTTGGGTGGTGTTTTCATGTTTTTTGCTTGCGAGTGTACGCATAAGCAGTGTGGGAGGAGGGAGGTGCATCAAACGCATGCCTATGCGTACACTCACTCATCTGCTTGCAGGTTGTGGTTATAATTGTTTCGAGGGATATTGCTAGATATAATATATTTAAATTGTATGCTATGGATTTCCGCAAAGTAACGCCTGATTCCATTAACTATTTTGTAAAGATCTCAAATATTTTTAAATCGATATCTTGTACGATTTCACGCTCCGCTCGTCTCGATACCCCTTTCTCGCCTTTTAAATACTCGTTCAAGGTCATTGGCTTCATCGCTTTACCTTCACAGCCTCGTATCTATAAAACTACAGCTTTTCAGTAGGATCAGTAAAAACTTAATAATTTTAGATTTTGTTATGACATGGATTTTGGATACTGTACATAACTGGACCCCATTTAAAACAAAATCCATATCATAATCTAAAATTATTAAGTTTTTTGACTTTACTGAAAAGTTGTAGTTTTATGAATACGTGGTTGTAAAGGTAAAGCGATGATTTACGATAATCGATCTGTTAATAATGTTACCGACTGATATCCAATTGTAATAATTACGAACATCTTGCCCTATTTCAATATAGCCGTTTAATTCCTCGCCTTAACAAATACAGGGTGTTGACAGTGTCTTAACAAGACAACTGTAGCGACAAGTAACTTGATCACCCTCTATTATTACTGGTCTCTTGAACTGTGGAGCAAAATATATAGAGTAAGGTTAAGGGCTCCTACTTGCGCCTCTCTAGTGGTTCTGAGCTTCGCTATCGACCCGGAGGTCGCGGGTTCGATTCCCGCGTTGGAACAACAAAAATGTTGTTTTCAAGTTTGGTAAGGACAATGCAGACCGATCACCTGATTGTCTGACAAGAAAGATGATCCGTGCGTCGGATGGGCATGTAAAAGTAGTCTCGGGTCTGTTCTCCCGCCAGTCGTGTCGGGTTACCGTCCCACTGGGTTATGAGAGTAAAAGCAGGTGTGTCTTTCTGTATTGCACACACACTTGGGCACTATAAAATGACTCCTGCGTAGCTGGCCTGGTTTCAATGAAATAGGCTACCAACACCAATATCGGTGAGGGGATCTATTCTTACTTTTAGTCGGCCCATTTTTTTCACTATTAAAACCAGTGTGTTCCATTCTGACTTGGTAATTTTAATAGTAAGTCAGAACAGGTGGTTTCGAGAAAAATCTTTAAGTGCCATTTTCTCGAAACCGCCTTTTTTGACGACTTGCTTTTTGGTTTTCGTGAAAATTGCACTTATAGATTTTCATGTGCTATTCTCTCGAAACCGCCTTTTCCTCTTCCTCTCGTGATTCCTATCAATGAATGAGAAGGCATAGTATTTTAACAAGCCGTCAACACTAACATACGTTGGTGAAATTGGCACTTAATGTGTTTGTTAAATAAATTATATTTATTAATTATAAATGTAGTCATTTCTCGGTCCTTAGCTTTAAAACTGCCCTCAAACTTCCATTTCATAACTTATCGCAAAACTTCGCCTTTGCTCTTATTGCTCTATTAATACCTGGGCAGTATTTTTCACCTACAAATAGTCACAAAAAGTATGTATGCTAGCCGGAACGGACTATACAAGGACGTAGGAAGAACCCACATAGCGTTGCTGTCATCTTACTAGTGTGTCCTACGGAACCCTGAGAATGTTTAAATTCAATAATCAAAAAACATTTTTTCAACAGAAGCTAATAAATCCGCGACCTCGATAAAAAAAGGAACAATAAAGTTCGCAACGGGGCCATTTCAATTAATATTTGCGTTTATTAAATCGTTCTAGAAAGTTGCCCGGACATAATGGAACTTCGCTCGTTAACAAACTCCGGCCTGTGATAATATTTAATCTGTAATTTACTCATTTCCAATGGATTTTGCGATAAACGACATAAATTTTATCAATATTCGACCGAATTACGTAATGGCGTGATTTCGAAAGTGATGAGCCTCGGAACGATTTTATAAACCGAATCGTACGAGTTATGGCCAAATACTGGAACGCTAATTAAAGATAATACTCCTCCTATTCGCAGGCTGTCACTGTCACTCTTTGGGGATTTTTTTTTCTTTATTAGGGACAACCAACGGTGTTCACAATGTATCTTAATAACTAGGTCTTACATAATGTATTATTTATAGTGACACCAACAACGTCATCCACAAATTAAAGCCGCGGCATTACTCGAAATGTGTGTATGAGTGTAGTTATGTATTGGTGTGTATGTGTGTAGGGTTATACATTACATATTGTACATTTGCTCGAGACATTTAGATTTAAGTTACTGATTAATATCTCAAATGATGATTATAAGTGCAATCAAGTATTTCTAAAGTTAATTGAACATTTACATTGTATTGTATTGTATTATACATTGTACATAGTGACACCAACATTCACAGATTAAAGCCACAACGTCACGTCATGAGATGTGAGTATGAATGTAGGAAATGTAGGTAATGTAGGTGTGTTTGCGTGCATGTGTGTGATTGGAACCCTAGCCCTACGACCGAGGTCTTGGGATCAGTATATTGTTAATAGTTAATGGAATCAGGCGTCACTTTGCGGAAATCCATAGCATAAAATTTAAATATATTACATCTAGCAATATCCCGCGAAACAATTATAACCACAACCTGCAAGCAGATGAGTGAGTGTACGCATAGGCATGCGTTTGATGCACCATGTTTGCACGATCGTGTTAACATTATTGCTTGTGTGGTGGTGGTGTTTTCATGTTTTTTGCTTGCGAGTGTACGCATAAGCAGTGTGGGAGGAGGGAGGTGCATCAAACGCATGCCTATGCGTACACTCACTCATCTGCTTGCAGGTTGTGGTTATAATTGTTTCGCGGGATATTGCTAGATATAATATATTTAAATTTTATCAGTATATTGATAACCACTAGGGTGCAGAAATGTCAAGGATAGCGTGTCTTTTAAGCGTTAAATAATTTAACTATCGTTACAGTATTCGGCCGTTAGTTTGTTTCTGCGCGATCCCTGTTTCCTTCCTGGATAATGTCGCTAGAGTAACAATTTTTTTCCTTAATATCTATGTATATTATTTATACGTCCCTAATTTTTCCTTTTTCTAATAAATTATTTATTTAAGGAGATAATATGGACGTTCAAAAATCTAAAATAAAATACCAGACTTTTCGCTGTGTTTAAACATCCAGAAAACTAAGACTGCATCATGACTAGCTAAGGCACTGCGGGACAGCAATAGATTTTTTAAATACCTATTTTGTAGACACTTCTCTCTAGCGTGGAGTTTCCTTCGATTCGAGTTAGTTAACGTTACTCGCGTCATCTTTAATTGGACTCCCAAGCCTTTACTTTGCAGTAATAAGTTAAGGAGTAAGGTTCATGTCGACTTAAACGATTAAAGCAGTGTAGCCGCTTATATTGAGCTAAATTTACATTATATCGCCTCCGTGGTCTAGGGGTTCAGAGCTTCACTCTCGACCCGGAGGTCGTGGGTTCGATTCCCGCGTTGGAACAACAAAAAATTTTGTTTTCAAGTTTGGTTAAGACAATGCAGGCTCATAAACCTGATTGTCTGACAAGAAAGATGATCCATGCGTCGAATGGGCATGTAAAAAGTCGGTCCTGCGCCTGTTCTCTCGCCAGTCGTGTCGGTTTACCGTCCCACTGGGTTATGAGAGTAAAAGGAAGAGAGAGCGTGTCTTTGTGTATTGCGCACACACTTGGGTACTATAAAATAACTCCTGCGTAGCTGGCCTGGTTTCAATGAAATCGGCTACCGACACAGAAATCAGTGAGGGGAGATATTATTATATCGCATTGAATCGGAATAGAATATACTCGTACTTAAGTATAGCAAAATAAACCTTATTCAATGAAAAGGAAAAATCTTTTATTTCCAAATGGGTTAGAAACTAACACTTTTAAAATTGTCCTACATGTTGACCTACCAGTTCGGGGACTAATCCGGCATGAAGAACCGGCGTAAAAAACTCGCCTAAAATATATTAACATACTCTAAGCATCCCATTGTTATAATGATATTTATAAGGTATTCGAGATAAAAAACAAATGAATAAAATTATATGTCTCGGCGAGATTGTGTAAAATATGTGCGACTTTTCGCATAATTTGTTTACGGGGGCCGACATCAATTCACGAGACGTGACGTTATGTAAAACAATACGTTGGAGAATTCCGTAGAAGTTTAGGAAAAATTTGGAACGGCTTATAAGTAACACTGAATGCGGTTTTATCAGTTATGTAACTGCAAAATCGTTTACACACACAGATACAACATCACATTTGCACACAAAATACACAGACCGCGTACCTAATGTTTTTATTTTTGTTTTTGTTTCGTTTTAGTTTTAAAAACATTTTATATAGATACTAATATTGTAAACTTTTTAAATATATACCTAACATACTGTTAATTTTAAATATTTAGCTTTCTTATATTATATTTTATATAAAAAAACATAAAAAGTTTGGGTGATCTGCAGAGCAGGCCGAGCCTAGTGCAGGAATCAATTTAAAAACAATAATATGTATTTCTGTTATAATCTTATTTTTATTTACTGTGTTGTTATTTATATTGTTAACAGAAGCTGTTTGATACAATAAAATTATTGTTATTCTTATGTACGGAATGCAATCCTATCTTTTTAGCAAGATCTATTTTGGACGAAAAATGATCTTGCGAATTTAACGAGATTGCAAAAAGCCGTACTCAATCGTATCTCCAAAACAAATTAACACAAAAATCCACATCTCGCGAAATCTCGAAATTAGTGAGGAATATTAGTTTAAAAATTTCGGTGTCGTTAGTCATTCTCGTTGAAACCATATCAGACCGAGGGCTTACAGTGAACAAGTGTGTGCGCAATACACAATGACAGTCTCTCTTCCTTTACTCTGATAACCCAGTGGGACGAATAACCAACCGAGACAACAAGACCTACTTTTCACATGCTCATCCGACAGTCAGGTGATCGGCATTGTCCTAGACAAACTTGATAACATTTATTTCTTTAGTTCCAACGTGGCAAACCACGACCTCCAAATCGAGAAGAAAGCTCTGGCTCATGGAGGAATTAAAGGATTTTGAACCATCATCGCTTAAACCACGCTGTCGACAACTTTCCTTATTAATAAAAGGCTTAATTTTCCCAATATTGTTTATCAAAAGTTATAAACATGTATTAGGCTTGTTGAAAATATATCGATATATCGATAATGTTTTATATACTGACCACCTGATTGTCTGACAAGAAAGATGATCCATGCTGTAGTGTATGTGATTTACCTCTAAATAAATAATAATATACTTAATTATATTTATAATATAACATATACTAAACACATACAAACATACATACAAACAGACATAACACTGTCTTGAACGCACCACGTCAGAAGCACGAGAGTCATAGACGAGAGTGGACGTGGAATAGTTGTTAATACTAAGTGCGTGATCAAGCCTGTGATTCACACGAATACAGAGTATCACACATGCGTCATCATCCAACGCATGGATCATCTTTCTTTCATGTAAAAAGTCGGTCCTGGGCCTGATCTCTCGCCAGTCGTGTCGGTTTACCGTCCCACTGGGTTATGAGAGTAAAAGGAAGAGAGAGTGTCTTTGCGTATTGCGCGCACACTAGGGCACTATAAAAATGACTCCTGCGTAGCTGGCCTGGTTTCAATTAAATCGGCTACCGACACCAAAATCGGTGAGGGGAGCTATTAATATACAAATATCAATACTATCAGTATCAGACGTCTTCAGAAATATCGATACTATAGAGTGTGTCCCACGGTTCATAAATCAAGTCGAATATAGTGTGTAGAAAATGACGCGTCGAGCATTTTTTGGTCTGGCACCTAATATAAATTACTTACCATAACGATAACAAAAAATAAAATGGTCTAAAATGAATAAAAGAAGTGAATCTTACTCTGCTGGGGCTCGCGGGCTCCTTTACTATACACATGAACGCACTGGTCGTTCGCCTGATCCGGGTTGAAACTCATCTGTTTTGTGACTTTTCTGGAGGTATCAAGTCGCGTTACGGTAAGTAATTTATGTGAGGTGCCAAAACAAAAAATGCTCTACGCGTCCTTCTTTTCACACTCCATTTTTTTTTTTCAAAATTACAAAATTCACACTATCTAATCATTTCTAAGCCTAACAACAGATATGTACAAATTAACCATCGCCCAGCAAACCGGTTCTTCCGGATCCCGCGTCAGCCTCAAGCCTGCGTCGCTAGAACTCCACCCGGCAACACTGCAGCACTTGTCAACAGTATTTTCGCGGATCACCGTACCCTTGTTTCTACACAGAACCTACTCATAAAGCAGAGTCTTTGTCCACACACTCTGACACTGGCGACTCACTAAGGAGCCATAAATTAAAAAGAAGAAGAACACTCCAGCAAAGCATGGTACACATCTTCTCGCATATGACACTAACTTCTTTTGGGGGTAGGCGTGCAAAAAGTAAATACAAATTTTTAACTGCTCCTAATTAAAAAATATTAAATAATAGTTTTATTAAATAAATAATGTAACAAGTTTTACCTGTGCCTATCAGTGTCACTAACCTCTGTAATGGAAATATAAAACAACAACATTTCAACACTCAAGCATTTATTTCCACCATCTGCACTTTGTAACAACCACATCTCAACTTTTGGTAATTTATACACTTCCAATCAACTATGGAGTCCTTGAAGCAGTCTGTCGATCACATGAATGAGTTGTTTAACAACAAAATGATGAAATTCCAACAGGAGTTGAACTCTTGTCAAACATCAAGTACAGCATCAGTATTGGCTTCGGAATTCAGTGAATTCAAGTCCTTTGTGTTGAATGCTCTAAAGTCATTACAGTCACAAATAGAAATCTTGATGGACATTCAGGAGCAAACCGAGATGAGGCGAAGAAACAAGATTGTGCTACTTCATGGAGTTTCTGAGGCGAAAAAGGATGAGCTCGAAGTAGTATCATCTTTACTTTCTACACAGTTGCGAGTTGCAGGGGTTGATGTGTCTTCAGTTAAATACTGCCATCGCTTGGGTCGCATAAATGAGTCAAAGCCGAGACCAATCTTGATTAAATTCCATAATCGTACTGCCCGTAACAAGGTATGGGCTGCTAAGACTAATTTGAAAAACTCTGGGAACACTTTGTCAGAATTTCTTACTAAGAAGAGGCATGATGTGTTCTTGACAGCTAGACAACGTTTTGGAATTTCTAAATGCTGGACTCATAATGGCTCGGTAATTGTCATTGGATCTGACGGCTCCAAAGTCCCTGTTAATTGTATGGCTGACCTGGACGCCGTTCCAAATCCCTCTCCTACTAATATGCCAGCCGTAGTAACCGAACGATCCATTCCCACAACTAGAAGTGCAACTGGAATCAAGACAAAGAAGTCAGCAAAAAAGTAACAAACCTTAAATTATCTTGCTTTCATTATTACTTGTTGCTTTATATTTATTACCTGTACGTTTATAATATGTATTTATTTCGATTGTGCATTAGATACATTTATATTATTATTTAGTTTTTAATGGCATGTTGTTGTAGTTCATGTAGCAAATATTTGTTTGCTGGGTAAGCTATTACTTATTGTTGCACTTTCCTTTCTAATCTTCAACTTGCATACTTCTAGATATACTCGTATGGTGTAACAATGGATAATTTTACCCACATGGTTAAACTACTCAAAATTTTATAATGGACAAAGTAGTAACATAGATATTAGAAATTTCTTATTAGTAGTAAATAATTTAATACATTGGTTTTGACAGTTCTCAAAATTGACAGATGCCATGGTCAATTGTCAAAGTATGATAGCTGTCACTGTAATGTCAAATAATTGTGTTCCTTTTTGCGTACCGGTCTATTTCGTTTCTTTTTTATATTTTCTGGTGTTTTGTTTATTTTCATTAATTTCTTCTTGTCTTGTTAATGTTTTTTTTTTTTCTCTGTAATAGCGCTTAAATATTGCACGTCTAATTAAATAGACTAAAATACGTATGACACTGTGTAGGTATGAGGTGATTTTATAATATATTAATTATAAAACCGTTTCGTATTCACTTATTATAATAAATTTGTTATTCAATTGTATTGTTATATATATATTATATAGGTATATATGCATAATATAAATATTAACAAGCTGGACACTTCTTCAAGTGACTTTTTTTCGGTTTCTTCACACAGTGCCTGTAGTGATGAGAGTTTCTTAAGCGCTACGTATACTCCTTTAAGGGATACGATTTCCCACAATTTTGCCACAGTACAAAAATGCTTTAAAGCCGTTCATATAAATGCGCAGAGCATTCCGGCTCATTACTCCGATATGCTAACCTCCTTCGATCAAGTTAACGTTGACGCCATCTGTGTATCGGAAACATGGCTTAAGCCCTGCCTACCATCTACTTGTTATAGTCTGCCAGGTTATAAATTAATCCGTAACGATCGCACTGGAAAAGGCGGTGGAGGTGTTGCGATTTATCTGCGTTCTGACATACCCTTTTCTGTTGTTAGTTCGTCAACACAGCCTCCGCCGTCAGATTCACTGGAGTATCTGCTGATTGAGATTGAAGTATCTTTTTGTAACAAACTACTTGTGGGTGTTTTTTACTGCCCATCGATGCACCACAACTACTTCTCATCTTTCGAAAATATACTGGAATCCTACAGACCAGATTACACCCACTTAATAATAATGGGTGACTTTAATACCTGTTTACTTAAAGATGACAGTAGATCTAAAAGTTTAAAGTCTATTTTGGATTCGTACAATATGAATTTACTGCCACTTAGCCCTACACACTGTTCTCCTGGTTGTCGCCCTTCCTTGCTTGATCTCATCATAGTATCATCGTCAGGTCATGTTAAGAAGTACGGTCAGAGCTCGGCAGAAATTTTCTCATACCATGATCTGATTTACGTTGCATATAATGTTCGAACACCAAAACCGAAGCGAAAAATACTAATGCAACGTAATTTCTCTTCAATGGATGTTAATAGCTTAAGGGAAGACGGACGCCGCACTGATTGGTCAGTTATATACTCAGAAGTATCCGTCGATAGTAAGGTTGAGACGTTTAATGTTCTGATTAAATCTCTATACGACAAACATGCTCCTATTAAACCTGTTAGGATCAAATATCTGCCAGCGCCGTGGTTGTCAGATGATATTAAAACTTTAATTAACGCCAAACATGCAGCCAAAGCTAAATACAAAAAAACAGGCACCAATGAGCATCGCGACAAATATGTCAAATTACGAAACCGTTGTAACACTATGTGTCGTGATGCTCAAAGGCGACATATACATGCATCGGTAGAAAACGGTAGTCCGGGGAAGATTTGGAAATTCTTGAGGACACTAGGTGTAGGCAAAAGTTCCAACATAAATGACTGCAATATAGACATGGATTTAATTAACAGACATTTCACTTCTTCTATAGACCCTATAGACCCTACTACTAAACTCCAAACTCTAAATAACATTTCCTTATTGCCTATTTCTAACACTGAGCCTTTCGCATTCCTTCCATGTACAGAGATTGAAGTTAAAAAACATGTCATGGCAATAGCATCAAGTGCCGTTGGTAATGATGATATCAGCCGCAAAATGATTATCCCGATCCTAGACACAATTGCACCTGTCCTTTCACATATTTTTAATTCCTGTATTTCAACTTCTTCCTTTCCCGATGCTTGGAAGGCTGCCCATATAATCCCTTTACCTAAATCGTCTAGTCCTAAATCTGTTTCTGATTTCCGTCCTATATCAATCCTACCCTTCCTATCTAAAGTGTTTGAGCGAATTCTGCATCAGCAGCTGACTAATTATATTTCGTGTAACAGCCTTCTCAGCACATATCAATCTGGATTCCGGACGGGTCATAGTACTACTACGGCCTTAGTCAAGGTAACAGATGATATCCGGTCTGGTATGGACCATAAAAAGCTTACCATATTGACTTTACTCGACTTCAGTAATGCATTTAATTCTGTTGATCACGACATCTTGATCAGCCTGCTAGCTACATTTAATCTATCTACACCAGTAAGCTGCTTACTTAAAAGTTACCTAATAGGTCGACGTCAAAGAGTCAAGATAACTGAATCGTTTTCTGATTGGTCAGTTGCTGTTGCCGGCGTCCCCCAGGGCGGTGTCCTATCTCCTCTCTTATTTGCTCTTTTTATTAACTTCTTAACTTTATCCATTTGTATGCAGATGATCTGCAAATTTATACTCAGTCGAGTCTGGATACGCTGCCTGCGGCTATTGGTATTATGAATGGAGATTTATCGGCCATTTGTAGCTGGAGTAGGGAACACGGGCTTCTCATTAACCCTAGCAAGTCTCAGTTAATAATACTTGGAAGTCCGGGGCTGGTATCCAGAATTGACTGGGATACTTTACCTGGCGTACACATTAACGGAACAGCAATCCCATATAGTAAGGTGGTAAAGAATCTCGGTGTATATATTGATGAGCATCTTTCTTGGTCTCGGCAACTGAAAGAAATCAGCAGAAAGGTATACTCGACGTGGCATTCCTTAAAACGACTGCGCTATGTTTTGCCGATACCTACTAAGATAGCATTATCCGAGTCTTTGTTTCTTTCGATCTTGGATTACGCAGATGTCTGCTTTGTTAACTTGACCGAAGAGCAACTTAACAAACTTGAGCGCCTTCAAAATCTATCATTAAGGTTCATCTTTGGCTTGCGCAAATATGACCATGTCTCCGAGTTTCGTCACAAGCTCAAGTGGTTGCCAATCCGCCTTCGCCGAGATGTTCGCATACTTACGCTCCTTTTCACAATTTTGTTTGACCCCAACAGCCCTCCTTACTTGAAACAAATGTTTAATTTCCGCAGCTCTGACAGGCAGGAGTTGCGATCTTGTACAAATTTTCTCCTAGATATTCCCATTAATCACACTAAATATTTTAACTCTTCCTTTTCTATTCAATCTGTCCTTCTTTGGAACTCCCTTCCCACCTGTATAAAACAGGCTAAAACTTTAAATTCTTTTAAATCTCTGCTAAAAAAGCACTACCTTAGTATGACGTGTCCAGTGTAAATTTGTAAATTTGTATTATGCATTTATAGTATTAATTAGTAATATTTATTTTATTTTATTGTATTGTATTATATTATCTAGATATACTTTTAGCACAATACCTGATATTATCTAGTGATTTGATTCTTTCTTTCAAAGGTTGTCTGGAAGAAATTGCTATTGTAGTAATAAGGCCGCCTTTGTGTACTATCGTGTTTTCTATGTGTTGTTTATTTTTATGTGTGTGTGTGTAAATTCTGATTGTGCACAATAAAGTATATTTTCATTTCATTTCATTTCATTAACTTCAGTTTGGTGATCACTTTCATCATGTAACGGAATGCATTTAGTGGAACATGTACCGGAGCGCAGCCACATGATATTCAGCTTGATATATTAGCCATGAGACACGCTGTATATCGACATTTAATCGACAACATCCCTACCATGTATAACAATAGTCTACAGTGAACGTCGCAGTATTAGTCATTAGACTCAGTCTGCCGGCAGCTCGAGTTGGTGCCACATTATGCAACTTTAACTGGCCGCACGTAAACTTGTGCATACAGTTTGAATCATTTTAATGATTTTAAACACTAACTTTCAGTTGAATACAAATAATTATTACGTGAAGGTAAAATTTTAGGTAGGTGCAATTTATAATTTACATGTGCGAACATAGGAGTATGTTTGCCACAGTTAATGTTAATGTAAGGCAGTTAACTAATATTTACCTTAATCACAAAGTAGATAATACTTAATTAATGGTTAGAAATACTTACGTAATGTTAATAAATAATTAATGAAAATAACAAGAGTGTTCATCAAAAGAATAACAACAACTAACACACACTGAGACTTAGGTACAGTAGCTAGGTATTTTTTTTAATCTTTAATTTTTTTAATAAAAAAAAAATCTATGGACGCTTCACACGTCAATCTGGCCCTGTGCTAAGTATCCGAAGAACTTGTGTTACAGGTACCAGACAACGTAAATATATTTAATACTTTTATATTATACACATATTTAAGATTTTTATTATATTATACACAAATTTAATACTCATCCATGACCCAGGAACATTGAAAACTTTTTGTTCCCTCGGCGGGATTCGAACCCGCAACCTATCGTTCGAGCACCAAACGCGCTTGTTAGCTATATAAGAATATAGCTAACATAGGATGAGGAGATATATAAATATCATATATTTATTGCTATTTTACTAAAATAATTCAAAGCCAAGTTAAAATGTATCTAAAGTTTATTGTAACGGTTTACTTTCCACAATGTATATTCGAATGTAGATACTTACAAGAATATTAACCAGTTGCTACTATTAAATGTTATTATACAGAATACTATTACATTTTATTTAATAACTAATAATAATTTATTACCAGGAGTTTTGATATTTCGACTTAAATAGTTAACCATTACAGAAATACAATTATAGTAAACCTACCCTAAGCAATTCAAAATGTAAGGGAACTTATTGTAACAGTAAATTCTTAAAGAACCTTAACTGAACATAAGAATTATAATATCTTTTAATACTTTTAAAAGGTAATACCAAGAGATTACTTAAATACCGATTGTTAATTGGACATAACATAAGGCAATATGTGGGTAGATATAAAATTTAATAGGTGACCTAATTTCTATTTATAGAGCATATCTAATCGAATAACAATATAAACTATCGATATTATAATATACTTCTATAATTTCTACATTTACATAATACGGAATAATGATCCAAATTAATATGAAATAACTTTATAGCTATAAATACACTTTAACTACGAAAGATATCAAAACGAACTGTATTATAAGCTTTACAACATTACAGAAATATTAAATCATCAAAAGAATAACCAATATATACATCAAGGAATATTAAATTACAGAAATAAGAATTATATTACAGAAACAAGTACATCACCTGACTGTCTCAGCTTTCAGATCCAACAAGAGACTCTTGAAGGAGTGGCAGCCCTTTTTATAACATACCAGGGTTGCCACAAATGTTGGGCATAGATTATAAATACAAAATGTACTTAAATACATTTTGTATTTACAATTACAATTATTTAAAAATATAAATTTAAGTAATCACGAAACATTTAAATACATCAGCGACTTATAAACAATTATATACTTATTATCAATAACATTATAATATCTTAGTTTATAACGGAAGTCTAATTACGGAACCCTAACATATGGAAGTAGCTGACTCCGCAACTCTCCAAGTTTCCCATCAGCGGTGGCCAGCGAGTACCCGGAATCTTTAACAATAGTTTATTCTTTTAGGTCCCCATTGTTTTTAATTCCTGGTTTATAATTTTTAAAGTAATATTGGCACTTCATAATCCCACTTCGATTAGGACAGTCGCTTTTAGAATAATTAAATGTAATTAAAATAAGTTTAAGTTTAATAAATAATTAAACATTTTTTGGTTTTTTTTAAGTCCTCCGACTGTCGCAAACGTATTTGGCGCAGTCGGTAGGATACTCGCGGGCCGGTTCGCTTGAGTAATTATCGTAATTATCATCACGCCTCGTGCCGCCCGGGTGGCTATTAAGCACCAGTACGAGTACACCCAGAACCTACGTGTGGCAGTCAGAGGAGAAGAATCCAGCAATCGATTCGACCAGAGACCAGAAAATGCAGTATATGTGAGTACACTAGAATAGTTCTCGTGTTGCTCCTTTCTAGCCCTAAGTCTATTTTAAATTTCCACAATTTATCATCCTAGAGCTTCTAGTTCCCGAGAGCCTGAATCTTGGCAGGCGCGTCGGACGAAATTAGCAGATAGGTTTAGAAATACAGATAATATAGATTTAGATTTTAATATTTGTGATTTATTTAATTCATGTAATAAAATGGCACACGATCCAGATTCGATATTCAAGGCCCTTCGCCTAGTGCCGGAATTTAATGGTAATCCTAATATTCTTACACGATTTATTCAAATTTGCGATCAATTAGTAATTAAGTATGTTAGTAATGATCCTGGTAGTGAGTTTTCTAATCTTTGCTTATTAAATGGCATTTTAAATAAAATAACTGGTTCCGCAGCAAATACTATTAATTCTAACGGAATACCAGAAAGTTGGATAGGAATAAAAAATTTATTAATTAATAACTTTTCCGACCAAAGAGACGAAACAGCTCTTTATAGTGATCTCTCTTTAGCCGTTCAGGGGAACAAGTCACCCCAAGAATTTTATGATCATTGCCAAAATTTATTCAGCACGTTAATGACATATGTTTCATTACACGAACGACTTGCTACAACCGTAGAAGCTAAGCGCGACTTATATAAAAAGGTTACAATGCAGGCATATGTACGTGGCCTTAAGGAACCACTAGTATCCCGCATACGCTGCATGCGACCACCTACTATTGAAAAAGCCCTCGAATATGTACAGGAGGAGCTTAACACTATGTATATGCATAACCGAATTGATACAAAATCGTTTAAAATTTTATCTACACCGCATACATCTACACAACGTACAAATTTTGTCAATCAAAATTATTCTACACCTAGTAATAATAATAATTTTCCATTACAAGTAGGACAGAAGCCTTTTACACACATTCCACAGCCTTTTAAATTTAATGATCATCATCAGCACAGGCAACCCTCACATACACAAAGAATGTTCAGTGCACCACCACCGAATTATAACCCTCGCAGTCACATGTTTAGGATACAGCCTAAAAATAATTTTGCACAAAGACCATTTTATAATTCTAACTCACAGCCTAAACCAATGAGTGGTGTTAGCCACTTTGTGACACGACAGTTACCACCTACACAGCATACATTGACAGGACATAATTGGCAAAGGCAGGGAAACCCTCCCCCGACTAATTATTTTAAAAGCAGGGAAATGAATTTTAATGACTGTATGACTGACGACTATTCGACTGAAAACTATTCGACTGAAGACTATTCTGACTTTGATCCTAGTTATTATAATAGTGAATATATAGTAGAATATCCATGTGAACCTGAATATGAAAATCATGTTCAACCTTCCACTACGTCACCCTTACAAAATAATACTGAAAATACACGTGATCAGGATTTTCAGAAAATTTCGAAATCCGACACCTTAAAATAGAAATTAATTTGCACACACAACGCCAACTTCCTTATATACAGATTTTATCACCACCGTTAAAATTGTTAATTGACACCGGAGCTAACCAATCCTTTTTAAGCCCTTCAGCAGTAGAACATTATTTTGAAAATTACCCTTTGAACTATGATCCCTTTGAAGTAGTTAATGTACATGCTAAATCTAGATGCAACTATTCTATAACCATACCTAGTTTTAAAGAATTTAATAATCCAAATTCTGTAACATTTTATGTATATAAATTTCATGACTTTTTTGATGGACTCATAGGTACAGATCTATTAGATAAATGGGATGCGATTATAGATTATAAAAATAAAACCCTTATTACTAAAACAGCTTCCAACCCTATTCACGTTTACGATTCTCGTAATGCAAATTTATTTGAAGATATTATTCCAGCCGGTATGTCAAAATTGTTAAAAATTCCTATAAATTTTCATGATGGCGAAGCATTTATTGAAGAACAAAAACTTTCAGGTTGTATAATTAGGGAATGCCTTACTACTGTAAAAAATGGTAGAGGTATAGTTGAAATAGTTAATCCTAGTAAAAACGATATAATATTTTCAATGGATAGAGCAGCTTCAGCAGAATTAAATAATTTTGAAACTAATTTATCCAATCAGCCAAAAAGAGTTAAAGAAGTTTTATCACGTTTACGTACAGAGCACCTTAATTGCGAAGAAATAAAAAATTTAGAGTTACTTTGTTCACAATATGCTGACGTATTTTACTTAGAAGGAGAAAATCTTACTTTTACAAATAAACTTAAACATTCAATTAATACTACTGACGAAATTCCTATTCATACTAAGACCTATAGATACCCATATGTGCATAGAGAGGAAGTACAAGGACAGATAAATAAAATGTTAGAGCAGGGAATAATAAGACCTTCGAATTCGGCATGGAGCTCACCTATTTGGGTTGTTCCAAAAAAGGTAGACGCTTCAGGTAAGAAAAAATGGCGAATAGTAGTAGATTTCCGTAAGCTTAATGAAAAAACAATAGACGACAAATATCCGATCCCTAACATAAATGATGTACTAGATAAATTAGGCAAGTGTCAGTATTTTACAACTTTAGATTTAGCCAGTGGCTTTTACCAAGTAGAAATGAACCCTAAGGACACTCATAAGACAGCTTTCAATGTAGAACATGGACATTACGAATTTCTTCGAATGCCCATGGGATTAAAAAATTCCCCAGCAACTTTTCAGCGCGTAATGGACGACGTACTGAGAGGTCTACAAAACTCTATTTGCTTAGTTTATATAGATGACATTATCGTTTTTAGTACTTCACTCCAAGAACATATCATTAATTTACAAAAAGTGTTTCAAAGACTCCGTGAATCCAATTTTAAAATCCAAATGGATAAATCCGAATTTTTCAAAAAAGAAACAGCTTTCCTAGGTCACATAATTAGTTCAGATGGCGTAAAGCCTAACCCAGAAAAAATTTGTGCAATCAAAAAATATCCTATACCAAAAACCCCCAAAGAAATAAAACAATTTCTTGGTTTAATTGGCTATTACCGGAAATTTATTCCAGATTTCGCACAATTAACAAAACCCTTAACACAGTGCTTAAAAAAAGGTAGGAAAATTATTTTAAATGATGAATATGTAACATGTTTTGAAAAATGTAAAGTAGTGTTAACAAATGACCCAGTATTACAATATCCCGACTTTAATAAAGATTTTAACTTAACTACAGACGCTTCTAACGTAGCCATAGGTGCTATCCTATCTCAAGGCCCAATAGGATCCGATAGACCAATTTGCTATGCATCTCGGACACTTAATGAAAGTGAGCAAAATTATAGTACCATAGAGAAAGAGCTTTTAGCAATAGTCTGGGCTACTAAATATTTTAGGCCATATTTATTCGGAAGGAAATTTAAGATTATTACAGACCACAAACCATTACAGTGGATGATGAATTTAAAAGAGCCAAATTCACGTCTTACACGTTGGAGGTTACGTTTAAGTGAATACGATTATACTGTCATATATAAGAAAGGAAAATATAATACAAACGCAGATGCTCTCTCTAGAATAGAAATACATGCGGAAGAAACTAATTCATTAATGCAAGAAATAGACGAATTAAATTCTTTATTAGGAAATCCATCTAATACAATACGTAGGCCTTCAAATTCTTCAACAATAACCGCTAGTGAAAAATCAAACTCTTCAACAATATCTGCAATAGAAAAATCTAATTCTTCAACTATGACGGCACATAGCAGTAATGAAAATCCTATACTTACCATACCAACACTTGAAGAGCCCCTTAATAAATTTCACAGACAAATAATTTTTACATTAGTAGATGGAGTTAAAAGAAAACCAGTAGTAACTAAGCCATTCGAAACCCATACAAGAATTAGTATTCAGTTAGGTAGGTCAAATTTAGAAATAGATTTAATAAATGCCGTAAAAGAATATATTAGTCCTAAAATTAAAACAGCCATGTTAGTTAACCCTCTTTCAGAAATGTACACTATAATACCCATATTACAGAATAAGTTTAAAAGTTCTTCAATGAATCTTGTTTTAGTTAAAAAAGAAATAGAAAATGTAAAAGAATACCTTAGGCAGCAAGAAATAATTAAGCATTATCACGACGGAAAAACGAATCACCGTGGAATTAATGAAACTTATTTAGCTCTCTCTAGAAATTACTTTTGGCCAAAAATGAAAATTGAAATAACAAAATTTATATCAGAATGTGTAATATGTGGACAGGCAAAATATGATAGAAACCCCGTTAGACCCCAATTTAATGTTGTACCCCCAGCTACAAAACCCTTCGAAATTATTCATATGGACTTACTGACTATAGACAGTGTAAAATATGTAACATTTATTGATGTATTCACTAAATACGGACAAGCATATTACCTACGAGATGGTACCGCAATTAGTATATTACAAGCACTTTTACAATATTGCACACACCATGGAGTACCGCTAACTATAGTTACAGATAATGGAACAGAATTTACAAATCAGTTATTTAACGAATTTACTCGATTACACAAAATTAAACACCACAAAATTTTAGCACACTCACCTAATGATAACGGTAATATAGAAAGATTTCACTCAACACTTTTAGAACATATTAGACTTTTAAAATTACAACATAAAGATAGTCCAGTTGTTAACCTCATGCCTTATGCATTAATTGCTTACAATAGTTCTATTCATAGTTTTACCAGATGCAGACCTTTTGACCTTTTAAATGGACATTTTGACCCAAGGGACTGCCTAGACATAGACATAACTCAACAAATGTTACAACAGTACTTACAAATTCATAAAGAACAAATGCAAAAAGTATATGACATAGTTAATAGTTCATCTCTTAGCGATAGGCAAGCTTTAATAGATAATAGTAATAGAACACGCGAACCTGAAAAAGAATATGCACCCGGTCAGCAGATTTTTGTTAGAAACCCATTAGCCGCTAGACAAAAGACCGCCCCGCGTTACACACATGATACAGTTCTTGCAGATTTACCTATACACATATATACAAGAAAGAAACGAGGTCCCGTTGCAAAGTCTCGTTTAAAACGGATCCCTAAAGCAGCTAATTTGTTGCAGGATACTCACGCTGACGTTAATGACAATACCTCTGGCACATCCTCAAGAAATCAAAATTGAAAGTCTTGATGATGGACCTGGACTACTACCGTACAGACTTGGACAGATGAAAATTACTACCCATTATCATACATTTATTCAGTATATTAGACTTGACGACATAGAAGACAAAATTCATACTTTACAGGACCAATTACGAAACTTTGAAAACCAATTGACTAATGACACATATGCAGTATATGAAATTCAAGTAAAATACTTGCTAAATAAATTAGATGACATATTTAACCAAATAAAATCCTTGGAACCTTCCAGAGCTAAAAGAGGAATCATAGACGGTCTTGGATCAGTTATTAAAAGTATTACAGGAAATTTAGATTATACCGATGCTTTAAAATATAATGAAGCCATAAAACTTTTAGAGGAAAATCAAGATAAAATTAGTAATACAGTAAATAATCAATTAAGTATTAGCAAGGAATATATAACGAAATATAATAGCGTTTTAACGGAATTAGTAGACAACCAAAGTAAAATTAATAGTACGTTAATGTTAATTTTAGCTAGTAATAAGAATAATGATTTAAGTTTAATTAAATATGCCAAATTTGCACAGCTTCTGGTAATTTTAACAGAAAATGTAGACGATTTGTTAAATGAGTTATTAAGAATAGAAAATAGTATAGCGTTTGTTCATGCATCAAGCATGCATCATTCGATGATTAATATAGATATATTAGGTTTAATGGTTAATGAAATAAAATCAATTTATGGAGAAGACAAAATTATGAATTTAGAGTTAAGAAATTATTACGATATTATAAAACCCGGTTCCTATTATTCTAAGAGACAAGTAGTTTTTATATTCAAATTCCCTATTATTTCTAAGGATAGTTTTACATTATATAGATTAGCAGTAGTACCTAATAGGAAGGCTCAGGCTCTCATTCCGCCCTCTCCTTTCATTGCAACTAACGAGATGTTATTCATGTACATAGAGGCAGAATGCCCGAAGTATAATAACTGGTATCTCTGTGAAATGGAATTTAACCACCGTCTGCGAACAAAAACCGATTGCATCCACGACCTTCTCATCAATCAAGTTTTAAAGGAATCATGCCATCTAACTACTATCAACCTTCTACGAGATGCTATGGAAAAATTAGACGACATGCACTATTTAGTATCATTCCCACGTGAAGAAAAGGTACAGATTTCATGCAGCAACCACGAGTTCACCAAGCTGAAAGGAAGTTACTTATTATCTATCCCAGTAAAATGTAAAATTATAACTGAAGATTTCACCATAGTAAATGAAAACAATGAAATAAAAGGACAACCCCTGAAACTACTGAAGATTCCAGACGACACCGCTAGCTTGGATATTACTTTAAATATATCCTCAATAAATCTTCAAGGACTCCATACTATTCAAGACAAAATTATAATGCAGCAGCCACTGAAAATAGAAGATGGACAGAATACAGCAATATACCACACCACCATACCAGTATATTTGCTGTTATTAAGTACAGGTGTACTTATTATATTATATTATTACAAGACGAACAGAAAACAGAAATCAGTAAAACCGCATACAGAAGATAATGTTATAGAAGAAGACAATAGCAAAAGCATCCCGGCAACTTTCTCACTCAACGTTCTCAAATAGTTGCCTCTCTAGGGGTGGAGGAATTACGGAACCCTAACATATGGAAGTAGCTGACTCCGCAACTCTCCAAGTTTCCCATCAGCGGTGGCCAGCGAGTACCCGGAATCTTTAACAATAGTTTATTCTTTTAGGTCCCCATTGTTTTTAATTCCTGGTTTATAATTTTTAAAGTAATATTGGCACTTCATAATCCCACTTCGATTAGGACAGTCGCTTTTAGAATAATTAAATGTAATTAAAATAAGTTTAAGTTTAATAAATAATTAAACATTTTTTGGTTTTTTTTAAGTCCTCCGACTGTCGCAAACGTATTTGTCTTAATAATATTTACATCAATTGTTATTATAGATACCACATTAAACATTAGTCTATATTTTTATAATATAGACTGTTAGTATTTTACATTATACTTAAAATCATAATATCACATTAACATAGTTTTCATCTTATTAGAAACTATACAGCATTAATATTGGTGTTGGCATGACTCATGTGTTTTAGTACCGTATCAACAACAAATAATAATATCTTATTCGGGAACAGGAAATGACAACAGTCAAGTTTAATCTGAAACCGTCTAATTATATTTTAACTTTATTCATAATATTATATATACCTGTACGTATATAATCCTACCTATTACGCTCAACCACTGCGCTACGGAGGTCGTCAAAATACTAAAATACCGACATTGAATGGACAAATATCACTTTTGGTCGTAATACACTCGTTAGACTTTTAAACTCTGTCAGTTTTTTCTTTGGTTTGGTTTCAAATTAGTTTTTGGAAAGTAATTATTGAAAGATTATAATACCTGAAAATTCGTAATACCCGTACAGCGTTATAAAAAGGTTTTACTTACCACCATCCAGGAAAACTCACGAAATCATGAAATATTTTCAATCAGTATTTTCTTGTACTTTTTGCCGAATTACGCTCTAAGTCGGGGTTTTATCTTTCGTCGGCTTAATTACGGCTGTGACGACAGGAAAAAACATTAATGAGGCCCTACAGGAACTTGTTACAAGATAAATGCGGCCATCTTGTGACGTCACGCCTATTTAAATACACCTTTGATGAAAATGGGAGAATCTATGTGCCATTTTTACATTACCTGGGTAAGTTTTTTTTTAACTTCATAGCAATTTTGATATTGAATGAATATTAAATTTATTTACTTTAGGACTTATTACGAAGAAAATTAAAAAGATGAGCAAAATCTTAAATAATAATTAGAATAAGTTTTAAGCAATTAAATAGAATTATGCATCTCTTTTTCGCAAAACGATATTTACGTGACGTACCAATAGGTTGTTCCCTTCTCGTTCACACATTATATTGAATACTTTAATATCTTCATCAAACTAACCATTTTACTAATCCGCAGTGTAGTTATTAATTTTAAATCCTTAATTGATGTTTTTATGGACTTTCTGGTGTGAAATAAAGTTTATTTTTATTATATTTAAATAATTTTAGTTTTACATCCAACCACCAACCAGGGGGCTATAATAACATCAATTAAAAAAAGCTTCTCTTTGTTATCAATTCGCCGTGGAAGGAACTCTAAAGTTGTCAAAATGCAATAGTACGACGTACGAATTGCGACTTTGTTGGCATACAATATCTTTATATACCTTCCATAAACCTATATAAATCTTATATTCCTGTATATGTGATTAAACTCCTCATAGGCGACAGAACCGCTTTTAATTAATTTTTTGTATCTTTTCCAGAATATTCGGGAATGGTTTAGAATTAAGATTCACAATTGGACCAGACCTGTATATGTAACTCTGTTATCGAAATATTATATCGATACGAAGCTAGCCGAGACATCTAGTTGAAATATAATAATGAATTATTACACTAATTACCATGTTCCATCACACATAATATACACATACTCATTCCCATACAAACACACACACGCATACCACACACTCTTATTCGATTAATAAGCCGTATTTTAATTTAACACTTAAGTTTACAGTATGTAAAATCCAGAGGAAAAGGAAAAGTCTGTTAACCCTTACTACAGGTTCACTAACTTACCAAGGGTAACAGGGCTTCACCCATAGTGGAACTAGATTGTATTTTGGAATTTACCTATTTATAAGAAACATTATTTGTACCTACTTCTTTGTACTATCATCAATAAACTTTCATTATTAAAAAAATTAACTCAGAAGGCAAACCTAATAGAGTAACAAAATTAAACCTAGTTACAATATTATGGTATCGATTTCATCTTGTACATAATTAAAACTTTATTTAGTGGACAACAAACATACAGCTATTTTGATAATACAACCGCATTTTATTCATTCACTGTTCAATCGAATATTTATTACCGTTGAAACATTGGATGCATTCACAGACTTATAAATGCAAGAGACAGGACAAGCATGGTATGTCACCAATAGAAGTCACGCATATTATATTGAAGTAGCAACACATATACGCAAGTGTGCGTGCGCGTACCTATATCGAAGTCACACACACATCATATTATACTCAAGTCATACGGTGAAGCTAAAGGGTAATATTATGGCAGTATGCGAAGGTATGTACATTGTACATTAATAATGTGTCTTCCATGGTAGCGCTCAAACCACTGATCTGATTTGAATGAAGGAATTGACAATAGATTCGTAATAGTAGCCTGAGTAACATAGGATATGCAAATAGCAACGAAAGGGGACAAGTATGACAATGTTAAAAGATGTGTGATATGAAACACGACGCGATTGTACATAGTGTAAAAAGGGCAGTCACTACAACTTTGGAATGATATGATTCGTCAAAAACTACAACAGCAGCAACAGTAATAAGAAAAAAATACGTTTTTTGAATGAGAAAAGGTTTTTTTTAGCACTCATGCGGGATAAGTAGCATCTTGGCGCCCGCTGTTGCGGTTGAAAACGAGCCGTTTGCCCATTCTAAAATTTGAGTGCGAAAAGTTTACTTGGCGCACGCAAATGCGTGCGCCAAGTAAACTTTTCGCAAACAGCCCATTTTCAACCGCAACAGCAAGCGCCAAGATACCACTTACTTACTTATCCCGCATTTGTAATAAAAAATAGTATGTGCAAATCGTGCGACGTTGTCGATACCCACTCAAGCGAATGACCGCACTCGCTTCGCTCGTGCCTTCAACTTCGCTTTCGTGGGCAATCGACAACTTGTCGCACTTGTTGCACAATATACTATAACCTAACGCTATAGTGACTGCTCTTTTTACACCCTGTATATAATCTAGATATAGTCGCGTCGTGTCGTCTCTATTTCGATTGTGCTAGGGTCTATGGATTTATCGGCGGAATAATTCATCGGCCCGTCAACAGTTTCGATGGACTAATTTCCATAATCCGCTATTAGCGTGACATTGTCCGGAACTGTCCGGAATTGCTTTTAATCCCATTATTCCGGGAAACGTTTGTGACGGAACCAGGTAAAAATGGCAATTTAAATACGTTATACTAATTTGAATGGCAAATTGAGTGTCCATTTTACTCAATTTGGCTGGTTGGGCCCTATTAAAATGGCTGAAACGATGAAACCCCAATTGAATACAAAATATACAAATCACTTTGTTCATTTATAACGAATAAGATATTACTCCATGGTAATATCATAGACCAATAACATACATTGCATAATTGGTCCATGATATTACGATCCCACCAAAAACATTTTCATGTAAAAATGTTGCCAAGACGAGTCATATTTAGGTATACTATATAACTTCACCCACTCTACATTTCAGTCAAAACGTGATACTTGGGCGTTTTGCTACCGTTACGAAGAATTCTTAAGTATTCAATGAATCAATATGGCCAAGCATGTAAGGGCCAATGTATTAGATGTGTACATCATAATAAATATGAAAAAACCTGCGTTTTATTTTATTAGAGCTGGTACACATTAGTCGCTTATTGACGCGCGCTTTGCTAATGCGCGTTTTTGGATAACGACAAAGCGCGCGCTTGAGTATGTGCACTGAGCAGAGTACACTGTCTATATAGAACTCCTGGTTTTTAAAACGCACGTTGACAAAGCGCGCGTTTGGTAGCGCCTAATGTGTATCCGCTCTTAGTATTTGTTGTTGTAGCGTCAACAGAAATTCATAAGCTGTGACAATTTCAACCATCCATCCGACTAGCTCGGTTCATAAATCGGTTCATGAAACATAGCCTAGCGACAGAGGAACAGACAGCGATCCATTTACTAAGGGTTCGCTGTCGATCGTGGTGGTGTTCGGTTATTACTATAGAGTGGTGTTCGGTTATTACTATAGAGTCACGTTGTTTTTATTTATTTATTTTCATATTATTAGAAAAACTGACGTCGGCAGGAAAGCAGCTAGCCTGAAATGGAGTTGGGCAGGGGACGTGTCCCGCGTTTAGCGACGGAGTGGCTACCGACTGGTCGACGAAACAGAGGTCAGCCCAAGAAAATAAAAAGCTAGACGCGTTTCATAAAGAGTGGCCAGTCATAGCAACAGATCGTGACTTGTGGAAAGAGAGAGGGGAGGCCTTTGCCCAGCAGTGGGACAGTAACGGCTATTATTAATAATAATAATAGAAAAACTGTATGTACAGTAATTTCAAAGACAGACTTAAAAACTAAAAGCCGTTTTAAACGTTTTACATATTGTTTTACAGGTGAAATGAGTGATTACAAGTTTATAAGAAAGAAAAATGAAAAATATGATTTGATAAAGCCTAAACCGGCTAAATTTCTGAATAAAAATCTAGGATGATCATTGCAAACATCCAAGTAGCCACTTTCGGGCATACCGTACCTACATAAGTACCTAACTTAACGCTCCACTTGTCAGCCTATTTTAGTCCACCGCTTGTTATCTTTTGAGCCAGGCAACACAAAGAAGTTTTTAAAACAAGCACTATCTTCGTTGTATTGTTTGTACTTACCTACTCCAGGTTTTTGGCGACTAAAATAAGCTTCTATTATTTTAAGACCGCATATAGCAAGAGGCTTAACTACGTTGGGTTACATCTTATATCTTTCTCTTTCTTATGTATAAAAATCAATTGCTGTTCGTTAGTCTCGCTAAAACTCGAGAACGGCTGAACCGATTCGCCCATTTTTGTTATTGAAATGTTCGTGGAAGTTCAGGGAAGGTTTAAATGGTTTGCATGCTCAACGAAGATGGCACGAATCTATAAATGTGATCCATTTGTAAACAAATATTTGAAATATGACAACGTATTGCTTTGTTTACATCATATCGCATTGTATTAGAATGGAATTTAGTAAATCCATAATTAACAATGTGATAGAATTTTAAAGTAGTTAAGTTCATAATTCTTTAAAAAAAAGTTAAAACGTCAAAATTACAGTTGTTTTCAAATAATGCAAATCCACTAAAGTTGCGTAATAAGGACCCAGGGGTGTGATTCAAGATCCCATAACGTTTGTCGCTATCTAAGTACGCTAATCAAAAATGTATGGAATTGACTTCTGCGTACGACTATTAATGACGTCCTTAATCGTCATCGATATTTGTTGTGCTACTAAAACAACCATCTATACTTATAATAATAAAACTGTAGAGAGGTCAATTCTGTACATTGAATATTTTTTCAAAATACATATTGGAGGATGATTGGCGATCGATACTGATGCCAAAAATGCAATTAGTAAAATTTTTGTCTGTCTGTCTGTCTGTCTGTCTGTCTGTCTGTATGTGCACGATGGGAACAAAAACTACTGAAGGGATTTTAACCAAACTTGGTACGATTGTAGCCCATATTCCTGGGCAGGTTATAGGCTATATAACATAATGCTACGATACATAGGAGCCGAGCAGTGACGATAAATTTGAAGTAAGTCGGATGAATTTCGCGCGCGCGGCCTGCGGTCGAACGGTTCGTGCGGGGGGCGCGGGGGGATCGTTTACACAGTGACGCGAAGCAATAGAACGTGGCACTAAAGTAGATTAGAACATCAAAAAAGTACCTAACTATCAGGATTTTTTTTCTGGGAAAACAGTGTTTTCACAGTGTCATAATAATATAAAAATTGTATTTTTGAACTTGCTTCACAAATTGAAATAAATTATCATTTATTGTATAAAATCAACTTAATTAACTGTATAATTAAAAGAAAGCCTTTCGCGATAAACTAATGAAACGGGCAATTAAGCGGTTTTTGGAAAGCTAATTATACCATCACGGTATTAATCCTTATCATTTTTAATACGTTAGTTGGCTTAAGCATTCCATGAAGACTATAATATTTGCCCTTTATACCATGCAAATATAGTGAGTTCTTTAGGAAATATAGCAAAATTAAAATCGTTTCGCCGTGATTCGACCGGGCGCCGCGTAATGCAGGCTGCTGGGTGACGTCTAACGTCCGAGCCGGGCTGGTGTAGTGTAGACTGCTGGGTAAAAAATACTATTAAAATGTGCTAACTGTGTCTGTGTTATTATAGGAGACTTTTATTTATGCAATAGTACCCAAAACAATATTTTTTTTTTATTTTTGTTTGTCGGTGCATTTGTGCACGCTAATCTCAGAAACGGCTTATCCGATTTATTATACCTTATGTGGTTTAATCATATTTGTAGTGATCTTGACTTAACATTTATTTCATCTCAATCGGTTCATAAATAAAAAACTTATGACAATTAAAAAAAAATGCTGGACGTTTGTATGAAGCGCGGCAGGAACCGCGCTCCAAACATTCAAATTTAATCTTTTTTTATTTTATATTTTCTTTAAAACTAAATTTAATTTATTTATATTATTGTCATACTTAGGGTAGGTTAATAAAAAAACGCTACTAAAACCGATCGGCGCGCCGAGCTGGGGCCTAACTCTCCAAACTGATTCGATTTTGATTCAGATTCGATCGTGCCGCATACTCCCGAATAAATTGACGTTTGTTTATTTTTGTTCTATGTCGATTGATATCGTCGGGTGTACAAAAAGTTACGTTCCAAAGGTTTTCTTTATCCTAATTAGTTCCAAAGTAATCTACCAAATAAAACACCAAATCCGTTGAGATCGAGCTGATTCGATTCTCGGTTGTGCCGAGAGTAAGCCTGCTGGATCCTCGACGGGGCGTGCCGCTGCGCCCATGTCTAACCGAGAGTTTCGTTTTAAATACCTTAATAATTGCAATATATTATGTTTCAATTTAATATCTCAAAATATTAATGACAAAAACGGTAGTAAGTTCAAAAAAATTGAAAATAATTTTATGGTTTCGCAATTTATCCTATGTCGGCACTATTAAAACGTTGCTTCGTATCAAATTTAGGTTTTGGTTCCCTTTGGAGTGTCGAAAATTAGAGAAGGAGTCTGTTTTTTTCAAATCCAGAAGGGACAGAAGATCCTGAGTATTTAATAGGATTGTTAGCTTGATACCTACACGTGTTAAAGTTTTGACAACCAGACAGATAGACAGACGGACATCGAAATTAAATAATTTACTAAATTAACGTGAAAAATTGGCTGGGTCTATACGGTGCATTCGAATAATATTATCCTAACTTCGAATACCTTTGCTGACTTCTACATATTGTTCGAAGGCCTACTTCTTTTGCCGAGCTCCGAAAGGATGGTACTATACTATTATTATACCCTGCATACCAAGAGGCTTGCCGGGTACGTGACTTGCTGGATCGGGATCAACACTGGGATACACTGGGAAGTACCTATTGGCGAAAGTTGTCAGCGGTTGCGCCAATAAACTAAAAATATATTTAAAAATATAAAAGTGTCCTAAATCACTTTTCCACGCGTACGAAGTCGCGGGCACAGCTAGTTTTTATTAAATACGCTGACAAAAAACGTTTGCGTTTTCGAATTGAAGAATTCTATCTATGAAATGGCTAATCAAGTGGTACATTATGACATTAGGCCAAGCCCGATTGTGATCGATATCGTTTCTTCTTCTTCTAACTTAAGAGCTTCGCTCTTGTCGGTGGAGTTTTCTCCAGTCCTTACCTACGATACCTTGATACGACACGACCATCACTTTCTCCTTCACCAGGTCCATAAAAGTTCTTCTCGGCCTTCCACGTTATCGTTTAATAGCAACACTAAATAATGGTTTATTAATACAGGTTGTATTATTATAAATAATGGTTTATTAATACAGGTTGTATTAATAAACCATTATTTAGTGTTGCTTATAAGTAATCTGGAAACTAATGACATACAAACTAAAATCTTTTAAAACCACTTTAATTTCAATTTTCCTCACCGCAAACGGAAGTGTTGTTGATAGCTTCACAGTAGATGAATATTCATAATGTGTAGCGTAAAGCGGCCTCGTTATAGTTACAGGAACTTGTTTAAGTATTTAAAATATAGAGTGAACTTGTTTCGAAGAACCATTACGTCGCATAAGTTAGGTCAGGTTAAGTCTTCTTCATTTTTAAAATGGCTCATTGGCGCCGAAGACTCTTGTCTAATTTAATGAGCTGATAAATAAATATTCGAATTGTGCTAAGCCCACTTTTCGGCCCGTTTCAACAACTATTTCAATAATCTGTAAAAGTTAAGTTACCTTTTCATTTATCGACAGGAAATACAAGAGGGATAACATATTAAATGTTATTTAATGTAGGATTAACTTCAACATATTGTGTTGATGAAATTGGTACTGTTTTCAGCCTTCGATTATAATCGATAATATCAATATGAAAAGCCGAACATCAACTCAAATTTTATCTCGTGCATGAGCAATTTCCATCGTCTACGTTTCATATTTTACTTCTACCCTCAAGCTCATCACACTGGTTTACGATCCATTTAAATAACCTATCTAAAGGCAATAATTTTAATCCATACTATTATTATAAGGCGGAAGAGTTTGTTTGTTTGTTTGCTTAAACGCGCTAATCGCAGGAACTACTGATCTGATTAGAAAAAAAAAATTTTTGTTGGGTAGTCCATTTATAGAGGAAAGCTTTAGGCTTTATAACATTACGCTGCGACTAATAGGAGCGAAGCGTCGGTGAGAAATGTTGCAAAAACGGGAAAAATTATTCACATTTGAGGACTTTCGTTGCGTGCGCTGTATAAACAGTTTAAGTCAGTCAAAAACCACGCGAACGAAGTCGCGGACACAGCTAATAAGTGATAATACTTTAGGGTGTGTATGGGTCCTGTATATAGAGTTTACTGCAAATGTAACAGCGCTGAAAGAGATACATTTAAAAAAAAATATTGTATGGAAAAATGTATGATGTTGGAGCAATTCTCATACAAACATGAAAGTCAATAGTAAGTCTTTCAGCATTGTGACTTTCACAGTATACTCTACATAGGAGGTGCATACACACCCTAAAATATTATCACTCATTTATTTTACACCTCGTTTATACAAGTTTATTATCTACTTTGTGATACAACTAAGAGTTAAGTTCCATAATATGTGAAAACACGTTACATTAGGAGTAAGATTCTGTATTCGTGTTAATCACAGGCTTGATCACGCACTTAGTAATGACAACTATTTCACCTACGACTCTCGTGCCTCTCACGTGGGGCGTTGAAGACAGTGTCAGTTTGTATGTATGTTTGCATGTGTTTAGTATATTATAATAATAATAATAATAATATGTATAGACGCTTCACAACACGTCAATCTGGCCCTGTGCTAATTATCCGAAGAACTTGTGTTACAGGTACCAGACAACGGAAATATTATACTATACACATATTTAAGATTTTTATTATTATAATACACAAATTTAATACACATCCATGACCCAGGAACATTGAAAATTTTTGTTCCCTCGGCGGGATTTGAACCCGCAACCTCTCGGTCGAGCACCAACGCGCTGAACCATGACTGCGCTACGGACGTCGTCAAAATATGTTGTAATATAAATTCATTTAGAGGCAAAAGGTAAGCATCTAAATGTTTTCAGTCTTCGATTACTATCAATATTAAAAAGCCGAACGTCTACAGAAAACTCGAACTTTGTCTCGTAGCACGAACGCGGAGATCCCAATTTGCATCGCCGATGTTTAATATTTTAGTTCTACCCTCAAGCTCATCACAATTTCGTCAAAGTGGATAACTTCGGGAAGTCGTTTTTTAATAATTTCCAGAGATGCAGACTAATGCAAAAAGTTGTTTACAGATTACGTAAGATGAAAGACATCAGATTTTCAATGTTACTATTATACATTATGCCTTTCTTTATTCTGTGATTATACTAATCACTTTGGAAATTAGAGTTTCGGAAGCTCCGAGTTTCTTGCGCCGGTTCTTCTCGGCGAGCTAGGGTTGACCTAATACAGATCATCCTAATTTTATCTTACAGGTTGTATTACTCACACTAGCGTGCGTATTATACGGTCGATCGCTTTTCCATCTTTTTGCTAAAGGAGGCCATCCTTTGATTCGAAAACTGCTAACTATGCTCATTAACTAGCCGGCCAATGATGAAATTATTTTAGGACATTTCATTACACCCTCAGATTCATTGTTATATCAAATATAGAAGGGTCAGTTAAAACCATATTAACACACTCTTGAACCTTTGTGTATTTTTCGCACAAACCCTTTTGTGATTAGCTATCAGAACTTCGCGACCCTTTCCACAAGCCTGAACGTAATTAATACAACATTAATTAACTTCTGTTTGTTTGTCCAGCATTATCCCGAGAACAATGTGGAACGGGCAAGTACTGGGCTATGTTAAGGCAATTACATTTATATTAATTTATTCGTATTAGGTACCTATAATGACGCTAACGGTCGCTTACCGTCAAACGTCCCCAGTTCAGTGGTTTAGACTATTACCCCGGCTCTAGTGTTGAGTAGGACATACATGAGGCGCTTCATTTGTCCCGGACATGACGTCAAAATGTAAGAGTGCCTCGAAATTTAAAATTGTACTACTTCAATTTTACTGTCGCGGACCGCCGAGCGAGGCAGACAAACGACAAGCACGTCACGGTCGTCGGCTCGTCGCGACTCGCGTCTGACTTTTGAGCGAGAGAGAAATATTGTCTTTCATGCGAGGCGAGGCGCCAGCCAGGAGGCGCGTATTTAAAATTTAAATAATATTTTAACATTGTTTAGAGAGTCAGTGCCATTTAATTACTATTTTTTTTGGTATTTCTTTTGAAGTGGATAGATTAATAATCTTAATCAAAGGCCGGCTCCCCACTACTCGCGAAGTTGAAAGAAGTTAGACGAATGCCAATGCACTTCGGCTTACCTCGTCAAACTTTACTAGTACTTCGCCAAATATACTGTATTATCTATGACTTCGCCGTTCTTCGCCGAGGAACTCCGCGAGTAGTGTGGAGCCGACTTAAAGCTTGGCGACTGTAGGCTCAGAGCCTGGTTAGAACAATGCAGGCTGATCATCCAATTGTGGGTGTAAAAAGTCGGTCTGGCACCTTATCTCTTGTTACTAAACAGTCATGTTAACTCATACTGCCGTCCTTATCATAAACAACGCGTGATTGGAGATTACTTTCAAGTAAATCGCGATCAAAGTTTTTTCTGTATTTTATTGTCTCTGAGAAACTAATAGGAATATTATTATTCCAAATATTTTTGTTTTGTTTCGCGCCTTTCAATGTGGACTTTGCATGTGCGATATTGTATGTAACTATCTTTTGTTGTCTCTGTGAAACTAATAGGAATATTATTATTCCAAATATTTTTGTTTTGTTTCGCGCCTTTCAATGTGGACTTTGCATGTGCGATATTGTATGTAACTATCTTTTGTTATATCTGTGAAACTAATAGGAATATTATTATTCCAAATATTTTTGTTTTGTTTCGCGCCTTTCAATGTGGACTTTGCATGTGCGATATTGTATGTAACTATCTTTTGTTGTCTCTGTGAAACTAATAGGAATATTATTATTCCAAATATTTTTGTTTTGTTTCGCGCCTTTCAATGTGGACTTTGCATGTGCGATATTGTATGTAACTATCTTTTGTTATATCTGTGAAACTAATAGGAATATTATTATTCCAAATATTTTTGTTTTGTTTCGCGCCTTTCAATGTGGACTTTGCATGTGCGATATTGTATGTAACTATCTTTTGTTATATCTGTGAAACTAATAGGAATATTATTATTCCAAATATTTTTGTTTTGTTTCGCGCCTTTCAATGTGGACTTTGCATGTGCGATATTGTATGTAACTATCTTTTGTTGTCTCTGTGAAACTAATAGGAATATTATTATTCCAAATATTTTTGTTTTGTTTCGCGCCTTTTAATGTGGACTTTGCATGTGCGATATTGTATGTAACTATCTTTTGTTGTCTCTGTGAAACTAATAGGAATATTATTATTCCAAATATTTTTGTTTTGTTTCGCGCCTTTCAATGTGGACTTTGCATGTGCGATATTGTATGTAACTATCTTTTGTTATATCTGTGAAACTAATAGGAATATTATTATTCCAAATATTTTTGTTTTGTTTCGCGCCTTTCAATGTGGACTTTGCATGTGCGATATTGTATGTAACTATCTTTTGTTATATCTGTGAAACTAATAGGAATATTATTATTCCAAATATTTTTGTTTTGTTTCGCGCCTTTCAATGTGGACTTTGCATGTGCGATATTGTATGTAACTATCTTTTGTTGTCTCTGTGAAACTAATAGGAATATTATTATTCCAAATATTTTTGTTTTGTTTCGCGCCTTTTAATGTGGACTTTGCATGTGCGATATTGTATGTAACTATCTTTTGTTATATCTGTGAAACTAATAGTCCGAATATTATTATTCCAAATATTTTTGTTTTGTTTCGCGCCTTTCAATGTGGACTTTGCATGTGCGATATTGTATGTAACTATCTTTTGTTATATCTGTGAAACTAATAGGAATATTATCATTCCAAATATTTTTGTTTTGTTTCGCGCCTTTCAATGTGGACTTTGCATGTGCGATATTGTATGTAACTATCTTTTGTTATATCTGAGAAACTAATAGGAATATTATTATTCCAAATATTTTTGTTTTGTTTCGCGCCTTTCAATGTGGACTTTGCATGTGCGATATTGTATGTAACTATCTTTTGTTGTCTCTGTGAAACTAATAGGAATATTATTATTCCAAATATTTTTGTTTTGTTTCGCGCCTTTCAATGTGGACTTTGCATGTGCGATATTGTATGTAACTATCTTTTGTTATATCTGTGAAACTAATAGGAATATTATTATTCCAAATATTTTTGTTTTGTTTCGCGCCTTTCAATGTGGACTTTGCATGTGCGATATTGTATGTAACTATCTTTTGTTATATCTGTGAAACTAATAGGAATATTATTATTCCAAATATTTTTGTTTTGTTTCGCGCCTTTCAATGTGGACTTTGCATGTGCGATATTGTATGTAACTATCTTTTGTTATATCTGTGAAACTAATAGGAATATTATTATTCCAAATATTTTTGTTTTGTTTCGCGCCTTTCAATGTGGACTTTGCATGTGCGATATTGTATGTAACTATCTTTTGTTATATCTGTGAAACTAATAGGAATATTATTATTCCAAATATTTTTGTTTTGTTTCGCGCCTTTCAATGTGGACTTTGCATGTGCGATATTGTATGTAACTATCTTTTGTTATCTCTGTGAAACTAATAGGAATATTATTATTCCAAATATTTTTGTTTTGTTTCGCGCCTTTCAATGTGGACTTTGCATGTGCGATATTGTATGTAACTATCTTTTGTTATATCTGTGAAACTAATAGGAATATTATTATTCCAAATATTTTTGTTTTGTTTCGCGCCTTTCAATGTGGACTTTGCATGTGCGATATTGTATGTAACTATCTTTTGTTATATCTGTGAAACTAATAGGAATATTATTATTCCAAATATTTTTGTTTTGTTTCGCGCCTTTCAATGTGGACTTTGCATGTGCGATATTGTATGTAACTATCTTTTGTTATATCTGTGAAACTAATAGGAATATTATTATTCCAAATATTTTTGTTTTGTTTCGCGCCTTTCAATGTGGACTTTGCATGTGCGATATTGTATGTAACTATCTTTTGTTATATCTGTGAAACTAATAGGAATATTATTATTCCAAATATTTTTGTTTTGTTTCGCGCCTTTCAATGTGGACTTTGCATGTGCGATATTGTATGTAACTATCTTTTGTTATATCTGTGAAACTAATAGGAATATTATTATTCCAAATATTTTTGTTTTGTTTCGCGCCTTTCAATGTGGACTTTGCATGTGCGATATTGTATGTAACTATCTTTTGTTATATCTGTGAAACTAATAGGAATATTATTATTCCAAATATTTTTGTTTTGTTTCGCGCCTTTCAATGTGGACTTTGCATGTGCGATATTGTATGTAACTATCTTTTGTTATATCTGTGAAACTAATAGGAATATTATTATTCCAAATATTTTTGTTTTGTTTCGCGCCTTTCAATGTGGACTTTGCATGTGCGATATTGTATGTAACTATCTTTTGTTGTCTCTGTGAAACTAATAGGAATATTATTATTCCAAATATTTTTGTTTTGTTTCGCGCCTTTCAATGTGGACTTTGCATGTGCGATATTGTATGTAACTATCTTTTGTTATATCTGTGAAACTAATAGGAATATTATTATTCCAAATATTTTTGTTTTGTTTCGCGCCTTTCAATGTGGACTTTGCATGTGCGATATTGTATGTAACTATCTTTTGTTGTCTCTGTGAAACTAATAGGAATATTATTATTCCAAATATTTTTGTTTTGTTTCGCGCCTTTCAATGTGGACTTTGCATGTGCGATATTGTATGTAACTATCTTTTGTTATATCTGAGAAACTAATAGGAATATTATTATTCCAAATATTTTTGTTTTGTTTCGCGCCTTTCAATGTGGACTTTGCATGTGCGATATTATATTATGTATATACTATAATATCGTATACTAAATATACTGTAATATATATATTATATTATTTAGTTAATTTATGATATTTCTACGATGGTTATGACTTGATTTATTTCTGTGGTTATGACTAGTTATTAGTTTGTAATAGATTCACATCTTTAACAAAAACACGAAAAGTATAACCAGCTATTAAAAATTGAGATATTGATCCTGGTAGATCTCGTTGCGGCGATTCCGAATATATATCTGGGGGCACGGGAGTGCCCCCGTCAAGACGAGCCAAGCGAAGCGCAAGGGCACTACCTACCTTTTCTCGAAAGGTTTCGTCGTTTTTTTGAACTCTCATAACTTTGCTTTGGATAATGCTACATAGTTGAAAATTTCAACATATAATGACACCAGTAAAAACATGAAACATACAAAGTTTCAATGTTGTAGCTATTATACTTTAGATTTTATCAATGTCGAAAAACCCCAGATTTCGTCACTGACTCATTTATAGATCATCAAAATTCATAAGGTACTTCCTGACGTCCTAGTAAGCTGATATTATTTATGTAAGCTGTTATTGCTACAAAACCAACAAAAAAATTATTAAAATATAAATGCCACCATTTTGAATCCAACATGGTGGACGGTACAAAATGGATGTTTAATATGTTTATTATACGGATGATATTTAATACATAAAAGAAATATTATATTATACAATATTATACAAGTACATAAAAAAATAAGACCTACTTTTTGTAGGACCGCTAATCGGTCAGATTTTTGCTCCGTATTATTTCCAACCGACTTTATTTATTTGAGTGCGTTGCACTACAGCTGCAATCAGTATGTTCTATTTTATTCCGATTATTAATCGGTGACCGACTTTTTGTAAATGAAAAATATATCTATGAGAAAATGAGTTTTTTATCCACTTATTTAAAATTTAAAAAAGGTATTATTTATTTAGTAAGTAAAAATTTGGTAAGAATTAACAGGCAGCAAGTAGTAATTTGTTGTCATCATCAGAGTTTATTAACAAAATATTACGTCGATCACTTGAAATCGGTCCGGCTTATGTTCTCGCTGGTGTTACAGTAACGTTATTATTGAGTTTAGAGGGAATCTTATTTAAAAACCGTTCGACACTTCGATAGCGCGATTTAGGTAGCTAACAGCGCAATCTATGTTTGGAACTGTGAAACATCTAAACACACATATCAACACATTTAACAGACGGTAAGGTTATAATGATAACAATAAACGAAAACATTACACGATCAATGTATAAATAATTTTAGTGTTTAATCTTATGACTATTAACATAATATAATATATATAATATGATTTTTAACACGTCACGTCATGACGTTTAAAGATGGCCATAATCAAAAGAAAACCTTATAGCTATTTTTCAAAAATAAAAATAAATACATTTTTACATTTTTTTCCTTCAAAAAAAAATGCTAAGTTGCACTTAGGTGAATGCACTTCGCATAAGTTTATAAGAGCCGTACAAGAATTAGTACCTCTAGTGACCAACAGATGGCGGTGACCGTCGTCTACATACAATATTATTATAGACTACTGTATTATTTTAATAAGTATCAACATCCTTTATTAAAGGCAATCTCCCTCGTATTTATAAGTAATTCTCAAATTCTCGAATTATTAGTGTTGAATTTATATTAGTGGCATCCTAGAATATCCAAATAAGAAGTTTCACTCCAGCAATAAAATAATGTATATTTTATAATTTATATTTATATATAATATAATTATAACATAATAATATAACAAATAAAGAAATATGGACGAGGCATTTAATTGAAAATCCGCCTCTATCTCTTAAAAATTGCGGTGAAAGTTTATTAAGTACACGGTATAATATTGACGGTGCCATCACTGCCGTGGTATAACAAAAATGCCGTTAAGTGACATTTGGTCGATTTTCAAGTTTTGATGGTACCTGAATAAGAAAAAAAATCTCTATCGACCTATATACGCGGTTTTTTGATAAATTGAATAGTTTCAGAAATAACATTAATAAAAATGCCGTTATATTACCTTTTTTTGTGTATGTGATATGCATAAATGACGTTAAGTCACAATGCGAATCAATAAAGCCGCTAAAGCTTATTAACTTGTATTTTTGTAATATTTTTCTCTCGTGATTGCTTCACTAGATTGCCGTTATGCGGTATTTTGTACACTGTAAAGCGGTTAAAGTACTTTAACTATTTTATTGTTACTCTTTTTTAATACATGACTTTATGTTTGTAAAGCAATAATGCCGTTAAGTGAAAAAGCTAGACTAAAATGTGACTAACGAATCTTAACGGCATTATAGCTTAGCATTTGGTATACTTATATTTTGACTTTATGATCGCTACCAGCCAATAACGGCATTTCTAAAGTAAAATAAACAATGTTTTAAATTAAATATTAGATTTAAGTGTCGTTATTTCACAATAATACACTATAATGCCGTTAACTAATCTCGCCCGGTGACATCCTAGTTCCGCGGTCCTGGGTCGGGGGTGAAACTAGTGCGTTTGCCGGTGAAGGACGTGCGTCGCTCCGTGACAAAAATATGCCAACAAAAGAAAATGCACATGCTAGTTCAAGTTCTGTCATTAACAACAAAAATATTTAATGGAATCAGGCGTTATTTTGTGGAAATCCATAGCATACAATTTAAATATATTATATCTAGCAATATCCCGCGAAACAATTATAACCACAACCTGCAAGCAGATGAGTGAGTGTACGCATAGGCATGCGTTTGATGCACCTCCCTCCTCCCACACTGCTTATGCGTACACTCGCAAGCAAAAAACATGAAAACACCACCACCACACAAGCGAACAATGTTCGTCAAGTCAGACTTAACGAACATTGTTCGCAGAGTCTACATCCTGAGGATGCTCCGGGGTCGGAGTGAAACGCGCGTCGAGTTTTGCAATCTGCAAGGTGGTGGGGTTTTGCATGATCGTGTTAACATTATTGCTTGTGTGGTGGTGGTGTTTTCATGTTTTTTGCTTGCGAGTGTACGCATAAGTAGTGTGGGAGGAGGGAGGTGCATCAAACGCAAGCCTATGCGTACACTCACTCATCTGCTTGCAGGTTGTGGTTATAATTGTTTCGCGGGATATTGCTAGATATAATATATTTCAATTTTAAACAAAAATAGTAATAATGTAGGTTTCTCGAGACTGATTAAATATTTTTAAATTCTATTAGATGATAATGTTATTTTTATAGAGTATTGTTTTTATTTGATAAAGCTGCTGTTAAGTTTTTTGATACCAGGTTTTTTAAGATACTAAGTATTATAAGTAAGTAATATTAAGAACATTCAGAAACGAATTTTCTTTTTGGAAACTTTTTATGATTTTATGTTAAGGATAATATTTGACTTGATGTGTAGTTTTATAAAGTTTTACTTTATCAAGTTTTATTGTTTTTATTAATTATATAGAGAGACAGACTTAAAGACGGTCGTTGACTTTATGTTAAGGATAATATTTGACTTGATGTGTAGTTTTATAAAGTTTTACTTTATCAAGTTTTATTGTTTTTATTAATTATATAGAGAGACAGACTTAAAGACGGTCGTTGACTTTATGTTAAGGATAATATTTGACTTGATGTGTAGTTTTATAAAGTTTTATTTTATTCAGTTCTTTTGATTTTATTCATTATATAGAGACACAGAGGCTTGAAGACGGTCGTCTGAGTAGTAGTAATGTTATAATACTAAATTTTAATTAAGTGCCTTTTACCTACCTAATTAATGTGATATTTGTATTAAGTAGAGAGCTAAAACTTCCATACAAATCTAGTTGTAAGTGAAAATATCTATCTATGATGCTCAATGATTACACTTATAAGTGATAAATATTGTGATTTATTAACTTGGGTTTTTATTATTTACAAATGATATCTCTCATGTAATTTCTCTCTATGGGACTGCTGGAAGAAATTTCTTTTAGAAATAAGTAGTCCTTTTGTGTCTTTTTTCTTTATATTATGTAATCTGTTTATCGTTTAGTTTGCACAATAAATTGTTAAATAAATAAATAAATTATCCTTATTTAATTGTTTAACTACGAATGGTTGAATATCACATTTCAATATTGTTAGCTTATTTTTCGCTATAATGCCGTTAACGTTAAAAGTAAATAGTGTAACGGCGTTTTAGCGGAACAACATGTTGAGTTTTTCATAAACATTTATAGTTTACTAGACTAAAATGCGGTAAAACACCAATAACAGCACTAAAGATTAACACGAGTCAGTTGTGTGTCACCTGATGTTAAGCTAAATTAGGGTTATGTACTATAACGACATTTTAACTAAACATATCAGAAAATGTATGTAGTGTTTTGATAGACTACGTTTTTATAAGGAATAGAAACACTAAAATGCCGTTAAGTTATACCTAACGGCATTTTAGTAAATTTATACATAAGAAATTAGGAACATTGATGATGAACTAAAACGAAAATAACGTTTTTTTATTTAATTAAATAAATTTTACAATAATACAAAATAATAGATAATAAGTATATTTCTTGGTGTATGTGGTGGTGCTTTTCGATCTCAAATCTGTTTTGTCTTTGAGAAGTTACATAGCTTTTAATTTTTACCGCGTTTTTTGCTCATAACTCAAAATTAGGTTTTGGTAGTTAACGGCATTTTTGTTATACCACGGCAGATCAGTCGACGTCACTAGGCGTCACTAGGCTAAGGCGCTGACTGTTCTATTATAGTAAAGAAAAGGCCAGGGGTCAAAATAGTTTATCTTTAAATTAAAAAAAAGTCCATTAACCAGCTTACAAAAATAAATGAAATCCCACCAAAAACATTTTCATGTGCGAAACACGTTTCGCACACGATTAATGAATTCGTATGAAATGTTCGTAATGGTAGCAAAACGGCCAAGCATCACGTTTTAACTGCAATGTAGCGTAAGTGAAGTTAAGCCTGGTGAAGTAAGGGCGCATAGATCAAGAATTTTATTTCTACATGAGATCTAACCACTTTTTGATAGATTTTGATTAAGGTGTAGTGTAGAGCTTGGTTTTATACGATATCTGATAAGCTGTGTAGGCTTGTCTTGACAACATTTTTACATGAAAATGTTTTTGGTGGGATTAACTCATTTTCGCCAAAAATGTCGATTGCGTTGTCTATGATAAGGGCGGCAAAATTCTAGGTTATGTTAATCTTATGTAGTAGTAGGTAGGTGTATGTAGGTACATAGGTAGGTAAAAAAGAAAAATCAAATTGTATTTGACACTTTTTATTGAATTTAATAAAGTTACCTACGTAACTACTACTAACTCTAACTTAAAACAAAACTAAATTTAGATTTAAATTATAAAATTCGTACTCACTAAAGTACAACTATACCTATATTATGTATAATTATTACTAAAGATTATATTAATAACACACAACAAATTTCATATGAAACAGTTAGTAAATATTAAAGCCAAAACATATTTCCGATTTTAATGTAAAAAGTACTTACTAAATTACCAATAATTATCTATGAGATCTTATAGTTTTCTAGATATTAGGCTATTATTATTATTACTCAATCTTTACATTAGATACATTAGAATATTACTAATAATTTTACACCCGGTTTCTAAAAGGCTGACAAAATCGCCGATCAGCTAACATTTGATTTAACTAGTCTGAACGCTCGTTTGTGAACGTGTGAGCGAGTGAGCGAAATTGTTGCGAGTGACGTTCGCCAATGAGCGTTCAGAATGGCTTGATATGAGGAAACACAATGTCTGTTTTTCCATACAGAAATAGGGGCTTGCGTGACTCCTTGTTTCCTCCCTGGATAATGAATGCAGCTAAAGTAAAAAAAATCCTGAATTTATATGTATGTATATTATTTTTATACGTCCCTATTTTTTCCTTTTTTTAGTAAATTAATTATTTGAGGAGATATGGACGTTCAAAAATCTTATAAAAATGACCAGATTTTTCGCTGTGTTTAAACATCCAGGAAACAAATTCGAATGCATTTTACAATCAAATCCAAACATAGGAACCTAGCTCAAGCCTTTTTTTAGTTTATAATGAAAAAAAATATCCAAATCGGTTAAGTTTTGGAAGAGGAAACAGGTGCCCCCCAAACGTCGATTTCTTGTACTTTTAATAGGTAATTTCAGTTCCTTCTGCAGTTGTCTCTATCGCGCTAGTGCTGGCTAGCTAAGGCACTGCGAGACAGCTATAGATTGAGATCGACGATTTGCTTACCCTTCAGAAACCATGGGTTGATGACTTATACATAACACCTAGGTATTTAAGTAATAGTCACGCGTGCCACTAGTAGGCTGCCCGATCGCGCCGCGTTTTCGTCGTGTCGCGTCCGTGCCGACCACCTTCCACCGGAGCAGTTCCTGTGCCACCTTCTGAGGGCGATCGGCAATCCGCGCTTGGTTCTTGTGAACTGAGTGTGGATTGCCGCCTTGCCGGGAAGATGAACTGCCCGCCCGCCCCGCTGGGATTTTATCCCAGCGTTGTGGTCACGGGAGGCCAGTTCCCCCAAGCGCAAGCTTGGTGAGATGACCACCACCTGCAGAAGACCATGGCCGTCCGCGTCCTGCGACGTGGAAGACCGCCCTGCGCCGACCAGAAGGCGCGCCACCACCAAGACACCGAGCCTAGCTGTGACGGAGAGGACACCGTTCGCGCCGGGCCCCCGTCGGCATTCTCGCGGGGGGGGTTGTGGTAGCCCCCCGCCCCAATGTCCGGCCAAAACCTGCTGCGCGTCCCGGATCCCACCCCGTCCAGCCGAGAAGCGCTCGGGCTGACCGCAGCGCACAGAGCGCTGCCTCCAGGACTGCGCCTCGCACCGCAGCCCTGCACCGCCGCCCTCAGGCACCCTGCCTGAGCCTGCCCACCACCCGGCAGTCACACCTGCCGCACCTGCCGCCGCTGTTCAACACACTCACGGCTGTCGGTAGAGCGTCCAGCCGCCGCCGACCACCACCGCAGACCATCTGACCTGCAACGCTGCCCACCGCAGCCCATTCCACCACGCCTCCTCGGCACCACCGCTGCCTGCTGACCTTCGCCTCGTCGCTGGGGTTCGCTGAGCACTCCTCGCCCGCTTGACGCTGGCGGAACCGGCCCTGCAGGTGGAGTAGAGTCACGGCCCCGCCGCGCTGGATCAACTGGCCCCTAGGACGGGCTAGTATAACCGGTCATGCTGCGTCGCCTGGGCTGGCTTAGCCAGCCGGCCCCGCTTCCCCGCCTCTGACGCAGGTTTAACCGGCCTGTCCACTCCTGGGGAGGGGCTAGTTTCCGGCCCCGCCGCGCTGTTCGACCGCTCTCCTAGCATGGGCTGGATCTACCGGTCTCGCCGCCCTGGACTTGCGACGCCGCCTCGCCTCGTCGCGCTGCCACCACGTAGCCGTACAAGACCGCATTCAGCGACGTCCCACTGCTCGCGACGGAGTCCCGCGCCTGCCTGTGGATATCCGCGCCATCCGAAGGTTCCTTGGAGGGGAGGAACCTGGGTGGCGGGGAGGAATCCACGGCGGCCCCGGACAACGCCGCCCTACACCATGAGGGCGCCAGACGCCTCCTGCCGCCCGGCCTACTGGAGTATGGCTGTACGGCGCGCGGGCGCGACCAGCGCCTTCTAGCAACGTCCTCGGACGTTTACCGTCGGCATCCCCATGCCCTTTCCCACCATCATGGCTCCCGGAGCCCCCCCCCCCCCACTCCCTGGTTTGGCTGGATCCGCGAGTTGGTTAAAGACCACTCGTCAAAGTCTAGCCCTTCAGGTAATCGAGTTAATAAAGTGGTTTTTTACGACGGTTTTTCCTTGCGCCCTGACGCGAGGGTTTTGCCTTCAAAAAAACGTCTTGTCTTTTTTATTTCAATACCACCTTGGTTAGGGCTTTGGTCCGCGAGACGATGCGCGGCGCTCGGAGGAGTGGAACCACACACGTTCCTCGGTCTCAGGACCGGGGCCTCCACACGCCACATGTCGTCTCGCCATTCAGGAATAAGTCTTCCAAGGCTTCCTTCCCTTAGAGCCACGGTTTTCCCCTGCGTTCTGTCGCGGGGGGTTTTCCCTAGAAAAACAGAAGCAACTAATACGGCTCGGTATCCTCAATACTGGGTCCTTCGACCCCACGTAGAGGGGCTCATTAGCCTCTGGTCGTGGTTCCCCCGCTCCCGGCCACTCGGGCTAGGAGTGAGTGAGATGCAAATAGGTAGGCCACTAGTAGGTAATAATTATTTTATTATGGTCAAGTTAATAAAAATCCATTAGCTGTACAAGTTATTATTATCCCTCGACAAAAATGAGGTGTGTGATATGATAAGTTTGTGTCAATTTACAATAATGCTCCCAAAAGATGAACCGATTTTGATAACTGTTTGAAAGCCGACTTGATCGAGTGTTCTTAGATATCCAAGATTATCAGGTCGCTTACTTGACAGTGGGGCTTGAATGACTTACTGAAAAATAATAATAATAATAATATCTATGGACGCTTCACACCACGTCAATCTGGCCCCATGCTAAGTATCCGAAGAACTTGTGTTACAGGTACCCGACAACGGAAATATATATATTTAATACTGTAATACTATACACATATTAATATTTTTATTATATTAATACACAAATTTAATACACATCCATGACTCAGGAACATTTAAAGCTTTTTGTTCCCGCGACGGGATTCGAACCCGCGACCTCCGAGTCAAGAGCCAAGCTCTGAACCACTAGACCACGGAGGCGTCAAATCAAATGGTAATGGTATTTATGTCGCAGTCATCTGGTTGAATCTGCTATTTGATTGAATTTATATATGGAATTGTCGAGTCGGAAATCTATGTCAATACCAACTCTATCCTCGATTTTCATGTCTATTGCATTCGTGCAAAATTATATTATCTGTCCTACAAAAAATATGTAGTGGGTGAACAGTGAGCGCCCTCACTTAGGCCCGGTTACGGTTACGGTTTGAGATTTTTTTATTTATACGAGCCTTAGGTTATAAATAAAAAGTCCACAATATGATATGGATGATATTAATAAACTACACTCTTAACATTCTAAGCATTGTCTGGTAACACGTTACTTACTAACAAATATACTATAATTAAAATAAATGACAATATATACTAACAATTATACTAACTAACAATACTAACAATAGTCTAACTAGCGATAGCTACTTACAAACAAACGTAGTACGTTCCAAAATGTTTGATTTTAATTCTTAACAATAAAGTTTTTTGCAAATATGTAGGTTACAGATATGTAACTCCATAAATAATATATACAAAAATAATAGTGGACTCTATACATTGCTAAAATTTCAATTAATATTCTTCTATCAAACGGTGGTAGCCTGTTTATTGACCTTCCGAAAAAAGTTCATATAAAAATAAAATATTTTTAATTTTAATTTGATTAGTACTACAAAATACTCCGTCGGCCATTAGGTATGTGTCACCAGTGGCCCAAGCAGGGAGCAATTTTCAACTAGGTATTCGTAAATCTCAAACATCATAATTTTCATACTATTCATTTTTTGACAATGTTAAGGTAGGATTCCACCAAAATAGTGTTCAGAACATTTGTTAGCCAACCTTTTTTTCAGAATTCCAGCTGTGCCAATTTTCATGTGTTCCAATTTGTTAATGTTGCGTTAGCGAGTCCACCGGAACAAACATCTGTTACTTACAATGTTCGCAACAGTTCAGAACACCGGTGGAATCGTACCTTTACGAACACATATCTTTAACAGGTACGATTTTCAAATCGAAATATAAGAACTTGTAAATTTTCTGTTATTATACAGAAAGTACTTTATTGTTTCTATGGAACTAAGTCTTATTGTAGCATTGTATCATTTGTTAAAAATAAAGCTATTTTTTAAATAATTGATATGCATATGTTTTTTCATTGTTTGTAGTTATCAAGCAAAAAGTTCATACTTGAAAAATCTTAAGTTCTGAAGTTCTCTGAAGGACTATCGACTTTTCTATGCTAATCTTCAGAAGAAATGAGTAATTCCATGGAATTACTTGACAAAAGCTGATTCAGATCTAACGTATGAACTTTCCAAATAAACAAATTTAAACAAACCAATTAACAAATTATTAATTATTATTATTATTATTTAATTAATGAATTATTTTTTTATTAATTTTTATTTTAATTCGAACAAATTTTATTTAAGAGCACAAATATTTTTTTATTTCTCACTAATACTTATTGAATTAATAAAATAATATTATAATATATAGTAGTATTTCTTTAAAATATAATATCTTAATTAAGTAATTATAAAAAAAATAAAAATAAGATCTAGTCGTGCTGAGTATCCTTAATATTTTTAATACCTACTATTTTTGTGATCCGGGATTTTCGGTACTGATAATGGAACCGGGATTTCCCGGGATTTTGGTAAGTACCTACTTACAACAGTTAGAGTTAAAATAGTCTTATGTAATAACGGAGATCAAAATAATAATCATTATTATTGTTTTTTTGAATATACAATTATAATCAATAATAAAAGTTCCAAACTGCGAAACAGTTTGTTGAAAATACTACTACATATACAAAACAAAATATTAAAGCTTGAACATAAAATAACAAAAACAATATTTTCTTATACAAAACTAATGATGTATTACAAAAATAATAATTTTAATATTATACAAATATATACGAGTATATATAAATCACATCCTTCTTATTTTTTGAACTAATAAATTTACTTACCTAACACTGTTAGGTACATTTTTTAGGTTTTCTAAAATATACCTCTTTAATTTTTCCTCTTTAAATGTACATTTTGAATACAATTGTAAATTAAACCATAATATTAAAGCGACTCGACAGTTAGTTTTTGATGGAGTAGCCAAAACGATGGTCTTTATTGACGACAACAGTATTGGCAGCAGTTGTCGTTGTGTTAATATAACTTGAAATGTTGGTGTGTGGATGGCTACTTGATTTTGTATTGTTAAATCTATTTTTGCATCTAGTAAGTGTCACAATATCTACGGATACTCCTGGTGGCCATTGCTGTAGCTCTTACTATCTACTATTGGTATAATTATAAACCAATCTTCGATTTCAAATCAAATAGTTTTATTCAAATAGTTTTCTCTTTTTTCTGTATGTCGTATTTAGCATTTTTTCCACTTTTTGGCGTCAATTGTGACATATTTTAAGTAATGTTTTATGTAGCACTGTTTTTTTTCTATGTATGTAGTATGTAAGATAATATATCCGGTCTATTGCGATTAAATTTGTCAGCGCTCTGAGAGCTTATTTGTGTAATTTTCTTCGACTTTTGAATTGTGCGTTTTGCTACGAGTCTAGTTAATGTATTAGAACTATATTGTTGATCGTACATATTATGTGTATAATATGTGTTCGATCAGTTGATCTTTGGTAAATTTTAACAAATTAGTGTAATAAGTTGTTATAAAAATATATTGTATGTTGTTATAAATAAATATAGGACTATGCAGTTGGCAGTTGGCCCATTAAGACTTCAATTCTTTTTTGTCTTTGAACTTGGCTCTCATTTCTTATTTATGTTTTTATTGGAGTATCATTACTTTTTGTACTGAAGTTATAATAAACTCTGTCATCGCTAAATGAAAACTCCAAGATAATGAAAATGTATAAAATGTGTAATTTTTTTTTATTAAAAAAAAAAAGCTACCACCTCATTTTTAATTAATGTTGGCGACTGGCTGGCTGGAAGTTTTTGTACCTTTTATATCTAAATGTTTTTATAATGACATGTTTTTGATAGATTCTATTTATTAGTTAGTTTGTAGTCTACTTTCCTAAGTTAGCTCAATCATCATTTTCAGTTTTCATAATTTTCCCTTAGTATCGGTTTATCAAACTGCTATAATACCATATTTACTTCAGTCTAGATCATCTTTTAGTATATAATTTTTTTTCTATATCTTAGTCAGCCATGAAAATGTTAGCTTTTAAAAGTTTATATAAACTAATAACTAGTAGATCTACATGAATTTAATTTGTGTATTCTTGCCAAATTTCAAATGCCTATAGATTATAATAATATTATAAATTTCATGTTACAAGTGCCATCAAATGGTGTAATTAAAAATACATATTACATACTACACAGGACATCGGCCAGTACAGTTTTCTTTTAACTTGGCTGAACACAATGCCTTGTTCTTATAATGGCGTAAATAAATGCATTTGAAGAATTTTGCTGTCTTAGTTAAATTATTATAAACATAAGTTTTTGATACAAAAAAAAACACTTTTCTTAAGCTTGTGATATGATCCTTATCATCAACACTAACGAATGATTTATATTGTTAATAAAGTACGTTTTTCTTGGCTAGGAAATTGATTAAGTAAAGATCTAATAATGTCGTTAAAATTTTTGTCAAAATCGAGTTCGCAACTTCTTTCAGTATTTTTTGTTTCACGTATAGTTACGGATATCACCTACGCTTTTTAAAGTATCATCTTTTTCCAGGACTTGATTCTTATCAGCAACACTTTTGAATGAAGTAATAAAAGGTATAATTTCGTTTTCAAAAACATTCGCTACACTACGACATAAACACTAATATGTAATGTAATAACAGACGATTTGAAATGTTTGTTTTTTTCTTTTTATTTATTACTAGCTAACCCACTAGCTAACACACTTAAAAGCCCACTTTGTTGAGCATGGAAACCGTTTAAACCTTCCCGGGACTTCCGCGAACATTTCAAGACCAATAGCAGAATCAGTTCAGCTGATCTCGAGTTTTAGCGAGACTAACGAACAGCAATTGATTTTTATATAGCCTGTTATGTTATGTTACTTAGTGATAATGTAGCTTTCTAATGAAAAAAGAATTATTCAAATCGGTTCAGTAGTTTTTGAGTTTATTCGTTACATACAAAAATTTAAAATACAAATCTTTCCTCTTTATAATATTAGTGTAGATGATGCGTATGTTAGTTGCAAAAGAACCTTAAAAATCCATACAGTTCTAATTTTAATATTTAATTATGGTTGCATTTTGCCCCAGGGTGACCCTCTAATAAATATAAATAACTCATTCTATACATTTCATTTTGACCAATAACATGTTATTATAACATTTCTGTCATTAACTCGTTTTCGGAAAAAGGTTAAAAAATCCCGGGATTTTCGGCACCGGGAAATTCCCCAGTTCCATAGCCTATTAATTTTCTATTCTATTAATAGGCTATGGAACTGAAAATATATTATTTATCCGTCTGTAAATATTCAAAAGAATTACCTTTTAAAGTGGTACAAATACCACACAATTTATTATTATGTACTTACTTACCTATATAAAAATAAAACAAATTAGTATATTATTATCAAATAGATATTGCTTGGATTTTATTTACAAAATAAATTCCTTCAATGGGGGCGCGGGGCTGTTTATGCCTGTTTTAAAATAAAACTAAAGAAAAATTCGTACCGAGTTCCTACAGTGAACTCAGAAAGTATAGTGTGAAAGTGTTCCTACTTCCTAGTGTGTATCGCCTACCTTACGTGACGTCACGCAGCGCGGCGAACACGAAGCTCACAGAAATACAAATTATAAAGAAATTTGAAACGGACTACCGGCTGACACCACGTGACACCGCGAGCCGCGCAGCCCCGCGTTCGTCCGCGTCATTTACTCCGTTCACAATTATTTTCATATTTTTGTGTTTAATTCTTTAACCCGTGCATGAAAATGACACAAAATTAAAATATAGATTTATCATTAAATTGTGATAATAAATATGTAAACCCTAGTAACTTAATTTTTTTTTTGGAGTGTCTATAAGCGTGGAAAAACAAGAAAAATTAAATACTTCGAAACCCGTGGAATAATCTGACACAATTTTTTTTCATAGGTTTATGTAAGACTCCTTACCTGAATTATAGTTGTTTCATCGACTATAATTTTTTTACAGGTACAGTTTTAACGAACTGGCAATATGTCGGGTTGCAATGGGCGAAAATGGCACAAATTAGGTATCCAGAATCCGAATGATATCCCACACGTGACCCCGTTGTTATTTTAAACATTAATTCTTTTAAAACAGATTTATTACAAATTTAAAAAATCGACCACTTATTTTCGATTTAGTCAAAATGCAATGGTCAAAAATGACACAAAACTTGAAAATAAGCTAATTGGGAACTACTCTATCCACATGCAAAAATTCAGAAACATTAGAATTTTTGAAGGTTATCACCTCAAAATACGCTAGCCCGACCGGTCTATTTATAGAAGAAGGCTTTAGGCTATATAACATTACGCTGCGACCAATAGGAGCGAAGCGTCAGTGAGAAATGTTGCAAAAACAGGGAAAATTATAAACGGCATAAGTCACTCAAAAACCACGCGAACGAAGTCGCAGGGCACAGCTAGTTAATATAATAAAGCGGAAGAGTTTGTTTGTTTGTAGGTATAAATATTTCCATATAAAAGCCAGAAGATTTTCAGTACATTATAATTTAGTCAGCGAATTGAAAATGTTCAATAAACTGATCTTCCTGTGTACCGCTGTCCTAAGTGAATGTAAGTTATTTGTATTTCATCTTCATTGTTCCAACTCTTCAGAGCCATGGAACCATGTTACAATTTTCTTACTTTCCAGGGACTCACGCGATGCCATTCAATTCAACAGCAACGGAGACTATGAAAAACAATTTATCCGTAGAAGAACCTGCACTAATAGATTGTTCCACGAAATCTGCTACATTTACAAAAACTGTAGAGACGAAGAACTTTTGGAAAACTACTGTTTGCATAGATGTCGACTCTAATGGTAACAAGATTTTATGTCTTGTTACAATGAGATATAAGCTAAATTCCAATGGAATCAAATTATAGCGTTGGGTGGGACAAAGCTCAGCGGTGTGGGACAAGCGGGGCGAGGTTACAACTGCGCAGTGGCCGGCCGTCGAGCGGTGATAACGGCTGAATCATTTCAATTATTTATATGTTTGTGCTGCGGTTATTTGTTAGAGTGTGAGTCCAAAGCGGAAAGCGAAAAAATTACGTCAATAGGTCTGACTAGTTGCTGAGGTATACAAAAAGCCGCAGACCAGCGGAAAATTCATTCGTGATCCAGCAGTGAGGCGATAGGGTTGTCTATTACTCAAGGTCAAGATGTCCGGCGCTACTTCCATTGTTCCCCGTAAGTACAAATTGATCATATTAATATTAATAATATAATATAATAATATCTATGGACGCTTCACACCACGTCAACCTGGCCCTGTGCTAAGTATCCGAAGAACTTGTGTTACAGGTACCAGACAACGGAAATATATTTAATACTTTTATACTATACACATATTTAAGATTTTTATTATATTATACACAAATTTAATACACATCCATGACCCAGGAACATTGAAAACTTTTTGTTCCCTCGGCGGGATTCGAACCCGCGACCTTTCGTTCGAGCGCCAACGAGCTCAACCAACTGCGCTACGGAGGTCGTCATCGGTATTGTTTACCAACATCAATTGTCTTTATTATAAACTTTGAATTTTGTAACAAGTATCATAAATTGTTACTGTGTTAACTTTTTCCTTATCGAAGTGGTATGTACTGAGCGAAGTAGCCGCAAGCTAACGACTATGTAGAAACTGACGTCAGAATTGTTAATTGTAGTACTCTTACTGATAAGTAACGTATTAATGTCATTTAAATACAATCACTCAATAACCTTGCCGCGAGAATTTGAATGTTAGCTTGATTGTAGAGACTTGGACTATATTAAAAATTTCTATTTTTTGTTTTTTCAGATATGGGAACGTTGGCGATTTTCCTGATATACGTAGGGCCTGCATACGCCACAACGGGTTTTGATTGTAATACTAAGATGCGAAATGTATCGACTGTCTCATTCGCAGATCTACTGCTCAACGAAGAGTCGCTACACAACAACAAAGTATTCGCCACTCAGCGCCCTAATGATTTCGCTTATCTATTCATGAATCTCCCGGGATATATGGCCATCGTAAAAGAAGACAAGTTCCACATTGTGGAGTGTAAGTCAGTGGTAGTTGAACTCCAACCACAGAATGAGTGTTACGACCAACTGCCAATAGTGCAGGGGAATCAGAGATTGTTCATGAATCCGTGGACACTGATCATCACCAAGGAAGCCAATGAGATTCCATGCGACGCGCCAATTCTCGGAAAATATCAACTGGATGGAATGACGTACAAAGTTACGCCAAGACCAGTGATTCCTCTAGTACCTCAAGGACTAAAACCTAAGATCGAATTGACCTGGAAATGGCAAGACCTAGACAATCAATGGAACTCAGGAATTCTCACGGAAGATGAAGTGAATCGCGCATGGGAAAACCATAGACATCCCGAGCGATTTAACCCGCCACTAGAGACAGTTTTCAGATACCCCGATGCTAATGGAAATGTACCCGGTATTACATATCACAATAAAGGTTCGAACCCATGGTACCACATCTCGGACACGGAAGATGTGATAGTCATCGTCGCTGTAGCCATAGGTGTACTTCTATTGTTGACATGTATAATAAAAATGGTTGTTGATCGCGTCAATCATGGTTCCGCTTTTCATTCTATCAACCAATGCAGACGGAGAAGGCACACGAGGCCTAATCAGGCTGATCTCACTATTAGACTCAACAAACCACCAGACGTGTAAATTGTAACCTGTAAAATAGTATTTAAGGTATAGGATAAGGTCAAGCTCAGCACTATTTGCAGTATTGTTTTGTTATAATAAGGAATAAGTTAAGTATCAGTGTAATTAGATGCAAGAACACAGAAATTGAACGAATTTGAATTGGTAAATTTTATGGTATCTCATAGATTAAGAAATATAATATTAGAATCTGTTTATTTTGTATATATTGTCGATAGGTTTGTAGCAATAAATTTGAATGTTTTTTTAATTTTTCACTATCATTTTTAAATACAAGAACCTTGTATCCTAGTCCCTCAATCCTTTAACGTTCTGGAGTCTCGAGAAATCTTGGTGTGAGCTGTTAGGCGGCAAAACCAATCATAGTCCGTTATACGGCTGTGTGAGTAGCGGCTTGGTTTTAGTAGTGTGTCTGTGTGCCTCCTATTATAAAATTTAAATATATTATATCTAGCAATATCCCACGAAACAGTTAGTTTCATTGTTTCGCGGGATATTGCTAGATATAATATATTTAAATTTTATGCTATGGATTTCCGCAAAGTAACGCCTGATTCCATTAACTGCCTCCTATTATTTTTCAAGCCCCACTACCGAACAGACTGTTGTGTGTAGCTCTCTCACTTGAAGAAGAAGACGGACGATTTAAATAAGGAGTAGGGATTCAAGGTCGACCGTTAACGGGTTAATAGTAATACCGTAATACTGGTAAAAATCGAAAATGACCCTACTGAAGTGAAGTGAAGCTTATTCGAACATAACTCACAATGAAACAAAGCAATTAGTCATAGTTTGAATCCTCATGAATCATTTCAGCCGCCATACTTACTTTTTATCAGTCAACGGTCATACCTAGAACCATTCGTACATTATGGGCCGCATCCGCTGAAAGATCATTCGTGCTTCAGCAGCGAGTCGGGAGTGTAGTGTACATTAATGGTCGTGATGTCCGGGCCTACTTCGATTATTCCCTGTAAGTACAAGCTTATATTATTGTTTAAAGCAATTTTCGTTGACTAATAGCTTAAAGTGAATTATAATTAAAATTTCGAGACCAGATCTCTACAGACTAAAATGAGCGGCTCTTGACTTCAGACGATAACTTTGAATTTTCATTATTTCAGATATGGGGATACTAGCGATTCTCCTAACCATGAGGTTGGGGCCTGTAGACGCCGTAATTGGTTATGATTGTAGTACTGAGCCCCAAAATACCGCGACTATACCTACGGAAATGATCAGTGATTGTCACACAAAAGGTGCGAGTTTAAAGACGTCTTTTGAACATGTAGCATTGTTACAATTGAACGAGTTCAATAATACAATTGTTCTGCAATGCAAAATTGAGATTCAGCGGAGCATCAACAAATGCAGGTCGCGATCATTTAATTCATCTCTGAACTTTGGTTACAATGAATATGTACACCCTATTTCTCGCAAGAACTGCGAGATTGCTCATGACCACGGAACTGTGAAAATAAGAGACATGATCATCGATGGTTTGAGGCAGAATGCAATTACTACACGAAACATAACGCTAGCAGGCAGAGTTAATTCTACTGGCGCGTGTACTGGTGAAAATTATTCAGATCCCTATGGAACTTGGGACAATGTGGTTGTGATGGGAAAAGTGAAGGTTACCTTGAAAAGACGATCGATTGAATTACCATCAGGATACCAGTGTAAGTTTACCAATGGAGAATGTGTGGACTCTGATGGAGGGCATACGTTTTGGGATACACTTCCACTAAGATCCTGCTCTGAAAAAACGTACTCTGTATTGTACAATGGTTCAGCTATTAAGTTACAATCTGAAGATGAAAGAGTTTACTCAGTAATGGTTAACAACACCAGGTTTTCCTTCAGTACAATTGGGAATAGATTTATTTTCTGTGAATGATATTCTAATATCTGTAGTTAAAATGGCAATGTTGTCTGTGGTTCCTCTATCTTTACGAAATCCAAATTGAGTGTTTGACAGGAGGTTATGTTTTTCAACAAACCGTTCTAGCCTGTTTTTAGCCAAATTTTCAGCAATTTTTAGTAGTACTGAGGACAGTATAATTGGACGATAAGATGTAGCTAAAGAAGGGGGTTTGTTAGGCTTTAATATAGGTATAACCCTGTGATTTCTCCATGAACTAGGTACATTACCTGTTATTAAAATTTGGTTAACTAAGTTAAGATAATATAATAAAATGCCATCACTGCATGTTGAAAAAAGGAATAAGGTATGCCATCTAAACCAGGCGAAGAATCTTTTAAATTTGCTACTACCCCTTTTAATTCTTTTATAGTGAAAAGCGAATTAAGACCTTGGAGGTTAACGTTTTGTACAGGCGAAGGAGATTTGTATGATATTGTGGGTGGGGCTAAGTTGTCCAGAAATTTGCAGGCCAAAGAGACAGAAATGAGATGAAACGAGAAATGGGATGAAACACTTTTTTTGAGCCATTGACTCTTTAATAGACTTTTGGCGTTGAAATTCTGGGCACTTTTTGTCAGTTGCAATATGTGAACCTTGGCAGATACAGCAGAAAATTTACTCCTCCTCAACAGAGCAACTATCACCAGCATGTCCTTGGCCACACCTATAACACCTAGGAGTAGACCGACATTGATTTTTAAAATGCCCATATCTACAGCAGTTATAACATTGTATGGTTGGAAATGTATACAAATCTACAGGAAGTGCGTTGTAACACATACACACTCTCTTAGGAAGTGTTTGTCCGTCGAATGTAACTACAGATTCAGTGTTATTAAATTGTGCTGCTCCATTTACAATTGTTTTTTTTCTTAAGTCTCCTAATTTTTAAAATCTCTCCACATCCAAGCGGTACAGTTATGTTATTAATTACATCCTCATCAGACCAGTCAGCTGGTACACCTCTAACTAAACCTATCCTACTCACCTGGAAGGATGGAATAAAAGATTTAAATTGATCTGAGTTAAATTGTTGACTATTAATAAAATTGTTAGCTTCATTATATACAGAAAATGCTATGGATAGTCTGTTTCTAGCTATTTTTTTAATGCTACCATTGTCAATATTTTGTATATTATTTTTCTTTAAGTAGTGACCAAATACATCCGATAGATGAAAGTTGATGTTCTCAATGGGTGTTTGTGTAACCTTTTGTATGTGAACAATAAATGGAGAAGTATCAGTTTCCTTATACAAGATTCTGTCAACCCGTGAATCTATTAAGTCTTGGTTTTTTACGGTATTGTTAATCATTGGTTGGGTTTATGCTATAATATCCTGTTTAACGCTAACATTAGATTCATTGCCACTAAGACACATACAATTTATGTCGGGTACAAAGGCTAACTTTGTTTGGTCTCTTTTAATTTTTTTTGGCATTTCTTACAACGCCTTCTAGGTATCGCAGGACGTTTTCGGCTATTTATTGAGCATGAGGCATCTGTGTCCATGCACGAATCATTAGATATTACTGTAACATAATGACCAACGGGGGGACCAGGTCCCCCCGGGTCCAGCTCCTCCATGGTCTTCTATTAAAATGCAAGAAAATGAAACTTACCAAATAAATATTATATACACACTAATAAAAAAGTAAAATAAGACTAAAACTAAAATATATAACTAACTATTTACATAAAAAAAAAATTGATTTTTTTTTTAAGAAAACCCGCGTCCTCCTTTTTGAGTTCCCGCGCTTCGACGTATTTCTTTATTGGGTGGTCAATACGTGACATTTTTTTTATCCTTTTTTTATTTAGGGACTTTTAACGCACAGCGTAAGTCAGTCCCATCGCAACCTAATATTATACTTAGTGACAAACAAATGATACATAAAGAAACACAACTATGCTAGTAATTGTGCCATGAATATAAACAAAACCTTTGCTTCAGCATCATTCGGTTGCGTCAAAATTTTATGAAATGTGCCTATATCGGTTCTTTTCAAATTCAATACGTGACATTGTACTTCGTAGCTTTATATCCAACGTATTGCTTGGTTTACATTATATCACATTGTATCTGAATGGAATTTAGTAAATTCCATAATTTACAATGTATTTCAAAGTAGGTACTTAAATTCAAAATTCGTTCAAAAAAAGTTAAAACGTCAAATGACAGTTGATTTTTCACAAACTGGAAACCCACTAAAGTTGCGTAATAAGGACCCAGGGAGCTGATTCAAGATCCCATAACGTTTGTCGCTATCGAAGTACGCTAATCAAAAATGTAGGGAATTGACTTTTGCATACTTAATTAAAATATATAAAAATATATATATCATTTATAATACATAAATGACGTCCTGAATCGTCGTCGATATTTGTAGTGCTAATCGAACAACCATTTTTATCGAATACGCTAACAAAAAACGATTGCGTTTTCGAATTGAAGAAATCTATCTATAAAATGGCTAATCAAGATGTAGGTACATTATGAGATTAGGCCAAGCGCGATTGTGATCGATATCGTTTCTTCTTCTTCTAACTTAAGAGCTTCGCTCTTGTCGGTGGAGGTTTCTTCATTCCTCTCTGCACTCCGCCCTTCTCTTGACCTCCTGATACGACACGACCATCACTTTCTCCTTCACCAGGTCCATAAAAGTTCTTCTAGGCCTTCCACGTTATCATTTAATAAACCTGTATTAATAAACCATTCTTTAGTGTTGCTAATAAGTAATCTGGAAACTAATGGCATGCAAACTAAAATCTTTTAAAACCACTTTAATTTCAATTTTCCACACCGCAAACGGAAGTGTTGTTGATAGCTTCACAGTGGATGAATATTCATAATGTGTAGCGTAAAGCGGCCTCGTTATAGTTACAGGAACTTGTTTAAGTATTTAAAATATAGAGAGAACTTGTTTCGAAGAACCATTACGTCGCATAAGTTAGGTTAGGTTAAGTCTTCTTCTTTTTTTAAATGGGTCCTTGGCGCCGAAGACTTGTCTAATTCAATGAGCTGATAAATAAATATTCGAATCGAATACGTTTGTGCTAAGCCCGTTTCGGCCCGTTTCAACAACCATTTCAATAATCTGTAACTAAAAGTTAAGTTCCACAAAATGTAAAAACACGTTAAATTATGTAACTAGGTAGATAAGTCCCAATTTTACCAGAGCTTGTAAGTGTTAAGGGCTTGTTAAAATACCATACCTTTTCATTCATCGACAGGAAATACAAGAGGGATACATAAATGATATTTAATGAAGGATTAACTTCAACATATTGTGTTGATGAAATTGGTACTGTTTTCGGCCTTCGATTATAATCGATAATATCAATATGAAAAGCCGAACATCAACTCAAATTTTATCTCGTGCATGAGCAATTTCCATCGTCTACGTTTCATATTTTACTTCTACCCTCAAGCTCATCACACTGGTTTACGATCCATTTAAATAACCTATCTAAAGGCAATAATTTTAATCCATACTATTATTATTATAAGGCGGAAGAGTTTGTTTGTTTGTTGGCTTAAACGCGCTAATCGCAGGAACTACTGATCTGATTAGAAAAAAAAATTTTTTTGTTGGGTAGTCCATTTATAGAGGAAGGCTTTAGGCTTTATAACATTACGCTGCGACTAATAGGAGCGAAGCGTCGGTGAGAAATGTTGCAAAAACGGGAAAAATTATTCACATTTGGGGACTTTCGTTGCGAGCGCTGCATAAACAGTTTAAGTCAGTCAAAAACCACGCGAACGAAGTCGCGGACACAGCTAATAAGTGATAATACTTTAGGGTGTGTATGGATCCCGTATATAGCTGCAAATGTACCAGCGCTGAAAGAGATACATTATTTTTTAAATTATTGTATGGAAAAATGTATGATGTTGGGGCATTTCTCATACAAACATGAATGTCAAAAGTAAGTCTTTCAGCATTGTGACTTTCACAGTATACTCTACATAGAAGGTGCATTTTTTTTTCTTTACACACCCTAAAATATTATCACTCATTTATTTTACACCTCGTTTATACAAGTTTATTATCTACTTTGTGATACAACTAAGAGTTGAGTTCCATAATATGTGAAAACACGTTACATTAGGAGTAGGATTCTGTATTCGTGTTAATCACAGACCAGATCACGCACATAGTAATGACAACTAAGTCCTCTCTCGTCTACGACTCTCGTGCCTCTGACCACAGATTAAGTATTAGTTACGTCTGACGTGGTGCGTTGAAGACAGTGTCTGTATGTATGTGTTTAGTATATGTTGTAATATTAATTTATTTAGAGGCAAAAGGTAAGCATCTAAATGTTTTCAGTCTTCGATTACTATCAATATTAAAAAGCCGAACGTCTACAGAAAACTCGAACTTTGTCTCGTGGCACGAACGCGGAGATCCCAATTTGCATCGCCGATGTTTCATATTTTAGTTCTACCCTCAAGCTCATCACAATTTCGTCAAAGTGGAAAACTTCGCGAAGTCGTTTTTTAATAATTTCCAGAGATGCAGACTAATGCAAAAAGTTGTTTACAGATACGTAAGATGAAAGAAATCAGATTTTCAATGTTACTATACATTATGCCTTTCTTTATTCTGTGATTAGGTATACTAATCACTTTGGAAATTAAGAGTTTCGGAAGCTCCAAGTTTCTTGCGCCGGTTCTTCTCGGCGAGCTAGGGTTGACCTAATCTAGATCATCCTAATTTTATCTTACAGGTTGTATTACTCACACTAGCGTGCGTATTATACGGACGATCACTTTTCCATCTTTTTGCTAAAGGAGGCCATCCTTTGATTCGAAAACTGCTAACTATGCTTAATAACTAGCCGGCCAATGATGAAATTATTTTAGGACATTTCATTACACCCTCAGATTCATTGTTATATCAAATACAAAAGGGTCAGTTAAAACCATATTAACACACTCTTGAACCTTTGAGTATTTTTCGCACAAACCCTTTTGTGATTAGTTATCAGAACTTCGCGACCCTTTCCACAAGCCTGAACGTAATTAATACAACATTAATTAACTTCTGTTTGTTTGTCCAGCATTATCCCGAGAACAATGTGGAACGGGTAAGTACAGGGCTATGTTAAGGCAATTACATTTATATTAATTTATACCTATTAGGTACCTATAATGACGCCAACGGTCGCTTACCGTCAAACGCCCCCAGTTCAGTGATTTGGCCCGTATAAATAAAACAATCTCAAACCCAACCTCACCTTGAGAGCCTATTTTTTTTAAAAAAAATGAAGAATTTTACTTATGTTATATGCTTTAATTTTTTTCTTTAAGACGTAAAAATAAAGATTACAAAAATATACATTATACTTATTCTATTGTTTCCTGTAATCTATAATATGAATATAACGGTATAAAAAGAAAATAAATATGGTATTATTTAACATTAATAAAGTTGTTCACTTTTAAAAGTGAAACGAAACGTTGTTTTATCTGTCAAATACTTAGATAGGTTCTCAGGGTGAGGTTGGGTTTGAGATTATTTTATTTATACGGGCCTTAGATTATAAAGCTTGGCGACTGTAGGCTCAGAGTCTGGTTTGAACAATGCAGGCTGATCATCCAATTGTGGGTGTAATAAGTCGGTCTGGCAACTTATCTCTTGTTAATAAACAGTCATGTTAACTAATACTGCCGTCCTTATCATAAACAACGCGTGATTGGAGATTACTTTCAAGTAAATCGCGATCAAAGTTTTTTCTGTATTTTGTTGTCTCATGAAACTAATAGGAATATTATTATTCCAAATATTTTTGTTTTGTTTCGCGCCTTTCAATGTGGACCTTGCATGTGCGATATTACGTGCACATTTGGTTAATTCTTTCTTTTTTTTTCTTATTTCTACGATGGTTATGACTAGTTATTAGTTTGTAATGGATCGACATATTCAACAAAAACACGAAAAGTATAACAGCTAAATTGAGTGATTGATCCTGGTAGATCTCGTTGCGGTGATTCCGAATATCTATTAACTCATTTTCGCCAAAAATGTCGATTGCGTTGTCTATGATAAGGGCGGCAGAATTCTAGGTTATGTTTATCTTATGTAGGTATAGGTAGGTGAAAAAGAAAAATCAAATTGTATTTGACACTTTTTATTGAATTTAATAAAGTCACCTACGTAACTACTAATAACTCTAACTTAAAACAAAACTTAATCTAGACTAAAATTATATTTTCGTACTCACTAAAGTAGGTAAGTAAGTACTTACTATACCTATATTATTTATAATTATTACTAAAGATTATATTACTAACACACAGCAAATTTCATATGAAACAGTTAGTAAATATTAAAGCCAAAACATATTTCCGATTTTAATGTAAAAAGTACTAAATTACCCATAATTATCTATGAGATCTTATAGTTTTCTAGATATTAGGATATTATTACTATTACTCAATCTTTACATTAGATACATTAGAATATTACTAATAATTTTACCCCCGGTTTCTAAAAGGCTGACCAAATCGCCGATCAGCTAACATTTGATTTAACTAGTCTGAACGCTCGTTTGTGAACGTGTGAGCGAGTGAGCGAAATTGTTGCGAGTGACGTTCGCCAATGAGCGTTCAGAATGGCTTGATATGAGGAAACACAATGTCTGTTTTTCCATACAGAAATAGGGGCTTGCGTGACCCCTTGTTTCCTCCCTGGATAATGAATGCAGCTAAAGTAAAAAAAAACCTGAATTTATATGTATATTATTTTTATACATTCCTATTTTTTCCTTTTTTAATAAATTAATTATCTGAGGAGATGTGGACGTTCAAAAATCTTATAAAAATGACCAGATTTTTCGCTGTGTTTAAACATCCAGGAAACAAATTCGACTGCATTATACAATCAAATGCAAAAATAAGGAACCTAGCTCAAGCCTTTTTTTAGTTTATAATGAAAAAAATTCTACAAATCGGTTAAGTTTTGGAAGAGGAAACAGGTGCCCCCCAAACGTAGATTTCTTGTACTTTTAATAGGTAATTTCAGTTCCTTCTGCAGTTGTCTCTATCGCGATAGTGCTGGCTAGCTAAGGCACTGCGAGACAGCAATAGATTGAGATCGACGATTTGCTTACCCTTCAGAAACCAGGGGTTGATGACTTATACATTATACCTAGGTATTTAAGTAATAGTCACGCGTACCACTAGTAGGTAATAATTATATTATTATGGTCTAGTTAATAAAAATCTATTAGCTGTACAAGTTATTGTTAATCCTCGACAAAAATGAGGTGTCATGTGTGATATGATAAGCTTGTCGTGATTGTGTCAATATACAATAATAACTCCCAAAGCATCCTTTGATAACTGTTTGAAAGCCGACTGGATCGAGTTTTCTTAAATATCCAAGATTATCAGGTCGCTTACTTGACAGTGGGGCTTGAATGACTTACTGAAAAATGGTGTTTACGTCGCAGTCATCTGGTTGAATCTATTGAAACGCGCTAGGCGTTCATTGAATTCTATTTCTACCGACAAATTCAATGAACTAGGGCAGCCATTTGATATTTTATTTTTAAACTTGAAAATTTCCGAATGTGTACTATATGTATTATATTACTAACACTAGTTTATTAAGATTACTGTAACTAACATCTGGGCCTAAGTTGTCTGAAAATAAAGAATTATTATTATTATTATATAATTATAACGCACATTAAAGTAAATTAATCAAAAAATATTATATCAACATACAAGCTGTTCGACGCCATTAAATGACCGCGCTAGTCATTCAATCAAATAAGCAGATTCAACCAGATGACTGCGACATTTATATATGGATTTGTCGAGTCAATCTATGTATATAAGAAAAAATCTATGTCAATTCCCGTGTTCCAGATGCAGCTGTCAGCTGTCAAAAACTGTTCAAAACGCTTAGAATGATCACGTCATTTTGCATATTTTTACCCATCTTGTTTTTGAAGTTTACTTAGATTTCACAGATTTCACTGATCTCGATGTTATTTTTAAATTATGGATCGAGCAAATTTATTCTAGATTCTTTTTTAATGTAGTTATTATTGTTAATTTAAAATATTAATAGAATTTATGGGTTAAAGGAAATGTTAAATTTTGACATCTGTCAGTCGTTCCACTAGCATTAAGAATGATCTGAGCGTTCAGAGTAAAAAGAGCGCCTAAAGGAACACGCCCAATACCAACTTTATCCTCGATTTTCATGTCTATTGCATTCGTGCAAAATTATATTATCTGTCCTACAAAAAATATGTAGTGGGTGAACAGTGAGCACCCTCACTTACTTAGGCCCGTATAAATAAAACAATCTCAAACTCAACCTCACTTGAGAACCTATTTGACAGATAAAAAAACGTTTCGTTTCACTCTTGAAAATTAAGAACTTTACATAATGTTACATACTTTAAATTTTTTCTTTTTTAAAACGTAAAAATAAAGATTACAAAAAATTTATTATAACTTATTATAATGTTTGTCTGTAATCTATAATATGAATATTAAGGTATAAAAAGAAAAGAAATCAAAGTGCAGTGTAACATTGATAAAAGTTGTTCACTTTTAAAATAGAAACGAAACGTTGTTTTGTTTAGGTTCTCAAGTAAGGTTGGGATTGAGATTGTTTTATTTATACGAGCCTTAGGTTATAAATAAAAAGTCCACAATATGATATGGATGATATTAATAAACTACACTCTTAACATTCTAAGCATTGTCTGGTAACAAGTTACTTACTAACAATTATACTATAATTATATAAACTGGCAATATATACTAACAATTATACTAACTAACAATACTAACAATAGTCTAACTAGCGATAGCTACTTACAAACAAACGTAGTCCGTTCCAAAATGTTTGATCTTAATTCTTAACAATAACAGTTTTTGCAAATATGTAGGTTAAATATGTAACTTACCATAAATAATATCTACAAAAATAATAGTGGACTCTATACATTGCTAAAATTTCAATTAATATTCTTCTATCAAACGGTGGTAGCCTGTTTATTGACTTACCGAAAAAAGTTCATATAAAAATAAAATATTTTTAATTTTAATTTGATTTGTACTACAAAGTACTCCGTCGGCGATTAGGTACGTGTCACCAGTGGCCCAAGCAGGGAATAATTTTCAACTAGGTATTCGTAATTCTCAAACATTATAATTTTCCTACTATTCATTTTTGACAATTTTACGAACACATATCCTTAAATTATTCCTGCTTACACTGTTGTGTTTCTCAAAACATTTATGTTAATAATTTTTGCTTTTCATATTTTGTGTAACTACTTAACTTTTTTACTCAAAATTTTACTCACCATAGACTTGTGACATACAAGTCTATAAGATTTTTATGTGTTTCAATGTTATAACTAAGTTCTGTACAAACAAAATATTTTTACGACTAACTTAACTTAGTACTTTAAATCTACGTAAACTATTACATCTATTATAAACTAGTTAAAATATAAGTATCAGTTCACAACGAGACACGCAGCAACGATTCTTGAAGATGTAGAAAATAATGTATAATATATAATATATATTTAAAAGTAATCTCGGATTCGCAAGCGCTAAAAACCAACAGATATGAATAAAGATAAAACGTATCATAATATCCAGATCCTAAACTATTACAATATTTCATCAAAATCCATTCAATAGTTTTTGTATATAAGAGTAACAAATATCCATACATCCATACTTACAATCTTTTTATAGTACGTCAGAGATAAATTTAACACAAACGTAAACAGAACCGTCTATGACATAACCATAGACTAGTCAGTGCTTCCAATTGGCCAATATTAAATGCAATGATTAATTATTGTTGGCTGCATGAATCCATAGACTAGACTACATTCTACAGTAGGCAGTTTCTAAATAGCGTATTTTGACAGTGAAGGTTTTTCATTTGATGTTTAAATATATTATTTATTATTTAATTGTTATAAAATGTATTGGATAATGAAGTATGATCCCTTAATATGTGGAAGTGTTGATAGTGTAAACAGTATGTAAATATGTGAAAATTTCGATGTTTTCGGTTTGTTTACCTTTAGGTTAAATTTATCAGGGACGAAGTATACATTATTAGTAAGGCTGGGTATCACGACTCAATTTTGATTTTGCGTCGCTATTTATATATTGCGGGTCGCGGCGTGTCGTGTCTCGGTGTAAAATAGTCCCAACTAGTTATTATTACTATATATGATAGAAATATAACATAATGAGTATACTTACCTAAGCGAAATATGTACTATACTTACCGAGCAATACCACAAAGGACTAAGATCATTTCGGGTCACGAGGTTAAATAGCAGGCCAACGAAAGAAAATATGATACTCTGTAGAGGAACTAAACATTTTTGACTATGACAACTAAAAATTTAAGACATGAATGGATAGAGGTGATAAGTCGCAAAATTTGTATTCGATAAAATGGAGTTCAAACTGTCACTTAAACATTTTAGGATATGTCGTAACGTATTAAGTTCAATGATTCTAAAGACGGTTCTGTAGATTAATATACTTAATACGTTACGACACATTCATCCATAACTGTCTTCAATTGTCTAGGATCACTGGTTCAAAAAATGTACTGGGTGAATAGTTGCCATGGTAAAAAAAATATTCAGTTGGACTTTCTTTACCAAGCTATTATATTTTTTTCCTTGGCCGGCTGCTTGCTTTGAGGCCCAGACTTGTATGAAGCGTGATCCATGTCCTTTGATACCCTTCTAAATACTGGTGAGAATTTTAAGCCCCTTAGACCCAATAGTCCCAATTTGGGTTAATCATTAAACCGAAAGTCAGCTTATAATTCACCGTCATATTCAGGGGCCCACTGTGAGATTATCAAGCCCAAACTGGCACAAATGGGCCTTACTAATAAAAGTATTTTTACCCATTTGTTATTCAGTGTCCTCATCAAGTGACTTTACCAATGTTAGACAATTGGAATAATAATAATAATATCTATGGACGCTTCACACCACGTCAAATCAGGACCTTGGTGAAGATCAAGATGCCATCTCTTTGTTGACTAACGAAATTCGAAAACAGAATTTATAGAATTTGACTCAAGCTTTGCTATGATAGATAAGAGAACGACGTGCAGAAAATATTTTTTGCAAAATTTATTCTGAATAAAAATATTTGATTTGATTAGAAGATAATTACGAATTCGTATGTCACTTATGTCAAATCCCATTTTGTTTTCGAACTTCATTGGTGATAATAGAGACGGCATCTTACTAAGGGCCTAAGGGCCCAGTTGTATATATTGTTATTAGTTGGGGGTAAATCTGAAGTTCTGCTTGAGTGCAGACACTGCACTTCATTCAGAAGCACTCTTTTGTCACTGTCTGATTCATGATAATTCAATACTGAAATACTTGCCGGTAATTTCCTGAGGTTTTCGTCAAGGAATCATTTTTTTAATAATCACAAGTTAAATAATATTACATAGTTTATGGGGCTATTATAATAACCAATCTAGTGACACCTCCTTCGTTAAAATCGGATCACTAGTTTAGGCAAGACGAAGGAACAAACAGGCAAGCAAAAAATCATTACAGTAGTCGAGTAAGCAATTAAATCGTTGCAAATCAATGGCCTTACTTTCCAAACTGATTCGATTTTGATTCAGATTCGATATTGCCGCGTACTTTTTAATTATTTCACGTTTGTTTATTTTGAATCTCAGTCGATTGATATGGTAGAGAGTACAAAATATACGATCTAACGGTTTTATTTATCCCGGGCCCTGATTCAAGATGCCATCGCTAATTATCGCTTACAAAGTTCGATAACAAAATGAATGGGATTTGACATAAGGTACGCTAAATGATCGCGATTTGGTATGTCGTTTAGCGTACCATCAAATCGTTAAAATCCCATACATTTTGTTATAGAACTTTGTAAACTAAATGGCGACGGACAGTTTTAAAGCAATCCACCAAATATTAAATACCAATAGCCGTTGAGATCGAACTAATTCTATTCTCGATTGTGTCGGGAGTAAGCCTGCTTGTCATGCAATTGTTATTATATATTCGGATTATATTACTCTGTATCTCCCCCATACGGAGTAATTTCTGGACACAGAAAATAGAACTCTTGGGTAGTAAAATAAGAGTTGAAAATCGAACACGAGCCTTTAAGACTAGAGATAGAGTCTTATCTGCGTATGAAGATGAAATAGTATCAGTCAAAAAGCATAAATTAAGATGGCGCCACAATCGCATCACGGTAAATATTATTCCATGAGTTTTAAATATTTTTTTTTTAAAGTTCCTTCATGATGAACAAGCTAAGGTCGTGGACCATCACCAAACACTAGTGACTTCACGCCTAACTTCACTCCAATACTTAATATCATACGCCGTTGCGACTCAAGCGCCATTGTGACTACTTTTGAAAATATAATTTAAGTACTTTCGTCAGACAATTGAAGACATGAATGGATGATGGTGATATGTAGCAAAATTCTGATTTCGAGTTCAGTGTCAATTCCGAAAATTTAGTCTAAACTGTCACTTAATCATTTTAGAATTGAAGACATGAATAGATGAAGGTTATATGTAACAAAAAAATTACTTAGAAAATTTAGTTATCGAAATTGCCCATTGTTCAAAAGTTAATGTGTCGCCATCTGTTATTGCTTCTCAGAACTAAAATTTAAAAACCATCGATTATTAATATAATCAGATAGAATATATTTACCATGTTTAAAAAAATATTTTGACAAGTGTCCCTTTCTTTTTTAAGTTTATAAACATACATTTTAGATATGGTATCATTAATACGCCGCTAGCGCCACCTAGGCACTACGAAGAACACTGGCTGGAAAAAAGCGTCTCGTCAAAAGGATACGGAAGCACCTCTCCGCGTCGCCGGCGCTCTCGAACTTGACGACCGCGGCGGCCGGTCCGGCGAACTCCAGCCCGGTCACGCGCCCGAACTCCGACAGCTTGTCGCACAGACCGCTCAGCTTGATCGCCGTGGGGATCTGAGAGGTACAGGCAGAATTTCCACAAATTACACAGCAGACAGAAGTATCATGCATCTCTTTCTCACGGAACACTATTTGTATCACTATCAAATGCAATATTTAAATTTTTAAATAATAATAAATAATAATATCTATGGACGCTTCACACCACGTCAATCTGGCCCTGTGCTAAGTATCCGAAGAACTTGTGTTACAGGTACCAGACAACGGAAATATATTTAATACTTTTATACTATACACAAATTTAAGATTTTTATTATATTATACACGAATTTAATACACATCCATGACCCAGGAACATTTGAAAAACTTTTTGTTCCCTCGGCGGGATTCGAACCCGCGACCTCTGGTTTAGCACCAACGTGCTCAACCACTGCGCTACGGAGGTCGTCCAAATATTTAAGACATATATATATGTCGCAGTCATATGTTTGCATCTGCAGTTTAATTGAACGACTAGCGCGTTTATGAAATGACGACATTTAATTGAATGACTACAGGACAACTCATCAAGATGTTTAATATAACGTCCTTTAGCACGTTGCTAAACTTGCTTGCTTTACCAACGTCCTTTAGCATAGTCGTTGAATGGGATATATCATACTTTGTAATGTTTGGTAGGGGTGACCATAAGTTCGCAACTTAAAAGGTCTTAAAATGATCACATGACATCTCACACCAAAATGAAAATGGAAATATCAACTATGTACGAGCTGTTTGCCGCCATATTTGTTTTGGTGACTACATGTAAAATGAACTAAATTTCAATCACCCGACTGATTTTACGTCCGCTCTCTTTAAAAGGCTTTGTTACAGTCCGCTAACTAGTTGGACGTTGAGTGACGCTTGTTTAATCAACGTTCGGCCTAGTCAATCAATTAAATATGGTCATTCAATAAACACGCTAGACATTTTATCAAATAGCAGAATCAACCAGATGACTGCGACATATACATGAAAATAAAAAAAAATTAAGCATTTACTCAACAAAACCGTTAATCACATTTAGACAAATCTCTATAGTCTATGTTCACACATACATATATTACGTCCGACATAAATCTAACCCAAACGTAAACAAAGCCGTCTAATACACAACCATAGATTAGTCTGCGATGCCAATTGGCCAATATTAAGGCAATGATTACTGTTGGCTACATGAATCCATAGACTATAAACTATATTCTACAGTACAGGTATATTTAAGGATCATACTTCATTATCCAATGATCCTTAAATATACACACTTAAATATATAAGCGCCACCTAGGCACTACGAAACTGGCTGGAAAAAATCGCACAGAGTCACGAATATGCTAACCTATATCATGATACACTTACATTAATAATCTTCAGAGTGAACGCGTTCACCCCGCGGTATATCTCGAGCGGGCGCACCGATTGTTGCTGCGCGAACGGGCCGACAGGTCTCGTGGGCACATTTGGTTGCATAACCGGAGCCTGCATGGTTCCCTGTATACCGGAGTTTAGGTAACCGTTCCCGGACAATTGGTTCGGGTAATACGGTTGACTAGGTCCTTGGTTCCCGAATTGGTTATTCCCTAATTGTCCTAGATCTTGTTGGAAAGGATTTTGCATTGGCCTAGGTCCCATCGGTCTTTGCATGCCTGGCATCGGTTGCATATTTTGCATGACTCCTTGCATGGTTTGCATTCTCTGCATGCCTTGATTTGCATGCACGGCTTGCATTAGTTGAGGTCCTTGCATCACTTGTATTCCTTGCATTTGCATTGGTTGAGGTCCTCTAATTCTTTGCATGTTTTGCATCGCTCTCTGCGCGGCATGCAAAGGCGTGAACAGAGCGTCTTGTATTCTTTGCATGCCTTGCATATTTTGCCCTCCTTGCATATTTTGCCCTCCTTGCATATTTTGCGCTCCTTGCATATTTTGTCCTCCTTGCATATTTTGCCCTCCTTGCATATTTTGCGCTCCTTGCATATTTTGCGCTCCTTGCATATTTTGTCCTCCTTGCATATTTTGCCCTCCTTGCATATTTTGCGCTCCTTGGATATTTTGCCCTCCTTGCATCCCTTGGAAACCGACACTCATATTTTGGGCAAATGAATTTGTTGGTCTATATGGTACATTCCCCGATTGTGTATCATTAAATGATCTCACTGTTTGACCATTTGTTCCTGCATGTTGTCCAAAGTTAGTTATAGGTTTATTGAATGACGAATTGTTTTCATTTGTGTTGTTGTCAGTGGGATTTGAGTGTGTACTATTCGTAGGTTCGAGTACTACATTATTACTAGAACTATTAATCTCCAAATTTGGTGCTGCAATTTCCGTATCAGTTTTATGGATCGATTCAAGATCAGGAGAGTTGTTTTGAGATTCTACTTCTTGTTTCGGCGATTCATCTTTTACTTTAATCTCTTTTCTTTCAGTGTCTATGACTAGTTCTGGAGTATCGTCAGTTCTACTTTCGGGTCTAGATATTATGCTGCTAAGTATAATTTCTTTCAAAAGATCCGAACACTTTTCAGATTTGAATATTTTTGTTTCTATGAGTGTCGATTTTCCAGATATAAACCGTTCGTATTCTTTCGCTACATTACGCACTGGTTTTCCATATTTTCCCAGACCCGGGCCCAAATTGGCCAGGCCTTTTGGTAATATTTTCCAATATTCTGATTGGTTGTCCATGGTAATTTTGAGACTTTGCCCGTAATATGTTTGGCCATTCAGCATCGATATTGCCTGAAATGAAAAAAAAAATCAAATATGAAGATAGTTAAAAAAAAAATCTTATTACATTTAATATCATAATTAATCTTAGTGAATATTTAAATCTTATTAGATTTAAAAGAGAGTAGCCTTTTTGTTGACTTTCCGAAAATAGCCAATTAAGTTTTATTTGGAAATAAAACATTTAGATTTTTGCGAGTTGTAAGATTAGTTTACCCTAATAAATTGCACGATTGCCACTTGCTTTATCAGATAATGTAATTGTTAAGAATGTGTATGTTACAGGTCGATAAAACCAATTTGTGGCTGCGTTGTGATTCTGGTGGTACAGAGGCTTATTAAATATTGGGCACCCCTTTTAAATTTGCCGTCTCATTCCGCTAATGAGATTTAATAACAAAAAAGCTACAAAATTCTCTGGCTTAAATTACCCCCTCTAAAAAGCGCCTTGATTATTTTGACGCGTTGTTCTGCCACTGGCATGTTACTTCTATACAAAGTCATTTTGGTGTGGTTCCTCTGAGTCTACTTACTTGAAATAATTAATTTTGTAAAGTATAATCTTATACATATATAGAATCGCTGTTCGTTAGTCTCGCTAAAACTCGTGAACGGCTGACGCTGCTCTACGAAGTGGGCACAGTCAGCTAGTAATTAATATATAGGTACATTCCTTACTTAATCATAATATTATAAGTTATACACATCTCTGGACTCTTACCTGAACTGCTTCCAGTGGATGGCTGTACATGACGTTGGCGAACCTCTTGGCGACGGTCACCACGTGGCACACCACCACGTGGCCGGCCAGTTCCAACACCTCCTTCAGCTCGAACCGGTCACATCGGAACTGTGCAAGAGGCGCTCTATAAGACATCTGATAATAGCTCCCCTCACCGATTTCGGTGAGGTAGGTAGCCGATTCATTGAAACCAAGCCAGCTACGCAGGAGTTATTTTATAGTACCCAAGTGTGTGCGCAATACACAAAGACACTCTTCCATCGTTCCAACGCGGGAATCGAACCCACGACTCCGGGTCGAGAGCGAAGCTCTGAACCACAAGACCATGGAGGCGATAAAATGTGTAACATGTATTTCCATCAAGAACCTACAGTACATTCAATAACATAGGTGTTAAAAAAGCCAACATACATTCGTTACCAAAACCCAATTAGAAAGAGGTGGAGTGATGTCCAAGGATGTGAGGAATGTCTCCTTTAGACCATACAGTGTCTTCGGATCCACGTCCCAAACGTCAATGCTTATGTTTGTTCCAACTTCTTGTTCTTTTCTGTCAATGAAAAAATATTAGCAGAACACCAGTCAAAAATTTTGTAGACAATTTGTATTTTGTACAACTAAGTTTCACATATTGTCATAGCAGATATGCCTTATAGGTTTTTAGCATAAAATACCTGTTCTCAGTTTTGGTGGACCCTTCTTCATCACAGGCGACATCTAAAACAGTAAATTTGAATATATAATGCTATAGTATAATAACTTCATCTTTTTTTATATGCCTCTGTAGTTACTCGTCACTGTGTAAAAAATCTGCTAATTATGGGTATGTAATTAGTTTAAATGAAAAAAACCTTTGGAGCTTTTAGGCAATAGCGCAAGCAATCTATGCCTTTGTGACGGACAGTGTTTGCACGTACTTGTAATAATATATTTTTTTTCTTTATAAGGCATACATAAAACTAGTCTCAATTGACAAACAGCAGTTGAGTTCTTCAACCTTTTTAACACATTAAAAAAAAGGAGGTTTCTCAATTTAACCATATTTAAATCTTTTTATCCAATCTTATTGGCTTATAGAATATATAGATAAATTAGTCTCACCTTCAGTGTCTACACACACTAATCCCAAATCTTGTTTTATTTTCAACTTCTCCAAAACCTTATTTCTTTGTTCTACAGTTTTAAATTTAAGTCTAATTTGAAAATCAGAGTCTGTGTCTCTAAAGTCATTAACCAACATTACATTTTCACCAATCTGTAATAGTAAAAATGCTATTTAAGTGAAAAATAACTTTACCCGAATCCTTAATAATTTATTAACATTATATGAAGACAAAAGTTCATGATTGTGTATATATTTGATTCTTCTTCATGCCCTGAAAGGCTGAACAAATTTAATATGCCATAATACAACAAAATTTGGTAATTAAAAAAAAAACAAATATATCTTCAAAATTTCAAAAAAAACTGTTGAGCCACTTCACAGGAGTTCAGTCCGAAACACATGACACTTGTAAATAATAATATTAAAAAAGGTATTTGCATCTGTTGTTGGATGATTTATACAGTTTTTTTCAAGTGAAATAATCACTCTTAGAATACTGTGCCTGGGATAGACAGTTTTAAATGTAGCATGGTTGCTGAACACATATGGCATTCATAGCATTGTCCTTATCCAGAGGAATGACTGGTCAATATGTCTGGGACCAACCATGTGCACATTTCATCATGATAATTTCCTTTAACATTGCATCCATATAATTTACTTGAGATCTAAAAAACCAGGATGCTTTCAAGTGTTAATTAACGGTCTACCCACTAGACCAGACACTCTTAATAATATAAGAATGTTAGATAAAGTAACAAGTCTTGCCCAAACAAAATTTCTTTGACTATGCAACACAATGTATTTAACAGTTTGCAACACATTTTGTCAATTTTCTTCAATACAAACAGAAGGAGATTTAACGCAAGTAAAGCTACATAATTTGGTTGCTTAATCAATCAATCAATCAAGTTACATTTACCTCTTCTCTCACATAGTCCATAACTTGGTCACAAGTCCAGCCTCCAGGCAAGTTAGTTATTACAAGCCGAAATACACTTTTTTGTATTATACCATCATCCATCGTGGTGTCTGACATTGCGGAGTGGGCTACTCTGTTTTTCTTTATTAATGGTTCTGGACTTATGCTCTGGTTGCCGCTAGTATAATCGCCTAAAGTCGCCTTCGACCTTTTACGACCGGCAGATACATTTTCATCACTCATTGCCTTTGTTATATACACTATACTCACAGAAAGCTACAATTGTTTGTAAGTTTATATTGCTAAAAGTTTATGCATCATTAAAATAGTCTTGATAAAAAAGTAGTACATGAACAGAAGATATTGCACCGAGTTGGCTCACAAGCCTTATGCAGTACCCAATACAATATAGTTAGCTTTTACTATAAAAAGATTTTTATTCCTATCTTTACTTGTTTAATTGATACAGTTTTGTTTCGTTACAAACTCTTGAAATCAAAATATGTACAAGACAAACAAAAAATATAAACATTAAACTTTGAAAGAACTTAGCATATCTGTCAATTGTCATAAATTGTCGACATTTTTTTTATATTTTAAGATGCTAAAGATTTGCTATGCAATCTACCATTAGCATCAAATGCAAAATTTTCATTTTCACGCAAATAATGAATTTGGACACACTCTGACTGACTGATACATATAAAATATCTACTTTGTGCTAAATATTGATTTATCATCCCGTGGCTGGTGGCACCATCGCGATAGCAGCACTGCTTCTTGGGGCCTTTTCCAGGGACGCTCTGAACCATAGATTAGAGTAATTATTTTAATAGAGGCTCTGAACGTTCAGATCATTCATAACGCTGACATTGACAGCTGACAGTGCCTGTGAAAACAGTTCAAAACGATCCTAAACAGTGCTAAAGAAACGCAAATCTGAACGAAAAAAACGTTATTTTCGTTTACTATTTTCTTTAGCACTGTTTAGGATCGTTTTGAACTGTTTTCACAGGCACTGTCAGCTGTCAATGTCAGCGTTATGAATGATCTGAACGTTCAGAGCGTCTCCTGGAACTGTGTTATGTGGTAGGTAATTTTAACGCTTTTATGCGTTTTCCGCTACCATGTCATTATACCACATTATATGATAACGCATTTACTGTCTTAGCTAACCTCTCGGTTAAAGAAAATGGTGATTAATCTGCCATAGAGTAGGTATTTTATTTACTATATACAAGGACAGCAATAAACGCCTACGAATTGGTATAGATTTATACCAAAGTACCTTGACCTTGTCAATTATTGTTTTATTATTAAAAAATCTGTCTGTCACTCATGTTGATTTTGACGTATTATCCTCTATTAAAATAATTACTCTAATCTATGCGTATTATTATTTGTTAAAATTTTAACAAACCAGTTTTTCAAAATTATTTGTGGTTTATAAATTGTCGTGAGTTATAATTTAATAATCTTTCAATTATTACGAAATATCTACTCTAAAAATATACAAAACAAAAGTGAAATGGCTTCTAATAACATACTATACATAAAAGGAATGCACTTGGTAAGAATACAATCGCATAAAATATAATAAAAATTATTACGTACATGTAGTGTATGTGATTTGCCTCTAAATAAATAATAATAATTATACTTAAATATATTTTTAATACAACATAATATTATACTAAATATACAGAGTATTGCAGTACCTTTAACATAAACCATATTATTAACTTTTGTAATTTAACCACAGGTGGGTAAATAAGTGTAAGTTAGTACAGATTTTAAATAGTAGAAGTAGGTGTAGCTTGTACTTAACACCCAACGAAGTGGGTATTGGTTGGCTAGTAGTTAATAATTCAAATCAAAGTGAAATCATATCGCGATAACCTTTTTCTGTATTGAATAATGTACCTTTTCTTTTTCTTTCAGTCTGGATCAGAGCAAGAAATAGATGATGAAGATGAAGATATTTGGGATGACAGGAAACTGAATGATGCTTATGATAAAGCACTTAGAATGGCAAACGCAGAAGTGGCTAAAAGAATTGCAATGTCTACCAATACACAGGGAAAAGAAAAGCATGGTAACTATTTTACACTTGAGAAGTATTTTTAAGGGGATCCTCAATTCAGATAAAAAAAAACATTTTATGTCTACTTTTTTCTGACTATGGCAAAAGGTAATAATTTTGACAGTGAAAGTCAAAGCTACTAATTCAATTTCGAAGGAAGAATTATCCATAGATTTCTAATGTTCCTAGGTTACATAGGCTGGTATAATTTATTTTGAGTTAAAGGTATTTTTAAATTTTGCTTATGTAGTTGCACATTCATTGAGCCAAGGCCAATAATTATAGTCCTATTTTACAAACTTGTGCAAACTTCTGTTGCTTAAGAAAGAGCAGTAAAAGTGATGTTTTTGTTTTGTATTTATATGTGTGATAGCTAAGGTGAACACTTATATTATTTATATGTGTGATAGCTAAGGTGAACACTTATATTATTAAGATGAAAGTTTGTGAGTGAGTGTGTGTATGTTTGTTAATATTCCGTGCAAAAACTACTGAATTTACACGGAAGATGAAATTTCGTATGGTAGTAGTTTACATAGTCTACTTTTTTACTGGCAGCAAAATGTATGGTTTCCGTAGGATTTTATTTTGCGCCTTCAAAGTAGTGGAAAACATACTAGATGTTAATAGAAGTTGTCTCTTTTTTTCAGATACGGGTAAAAGTAAAAATAATGCAACTAAATCGTCTAACAAGAAGGAGCAGATTCAGTGGAAAGCTGGTATGCATTGTAGGGCTGTGTATGATGAGGATGGGGTAGAATACGAGGCCTTTCTGTTGAGAATTATAAATGATAAGGAGTGTATTGTTAAATTTTTAGGTGAGTGTGACTTAGAAATTAATTTGGTATCATCATAAAGCATGTTTTTTATAAACCAAACTACATATTGACGCAAGAAAACGAAAATGCTGTAAGTACGGCATTTTTGTTTTCTTACAGTATTTTGTTGGTATACTGAACTATAAAAACTTCAATGAAAGGTTTTGTCTTTCAATAATATTTTAAATCACATTATTAAAGAGGCAAAGTTGTGTGTGAGTATGCTTGTTACTTCTTCACATTATAGCTGGACCCATTTTGGACAAAATTATGTATGCCAGCTGTCACCCTAAATTTATATATAGGATACTTTTTTTTATGTACACATAGATACTATACTTATTATAACAGAGCCACAGTTGAAAACTAGTATCTTACAAAATCGGTAACTCAAACGGTTGACACTTATTGCAGGTTACAACAACACAGAAATTGTAGAAATAAATTCTCTTAAGCCTTCCCTGGGTAAACTGGAGCGCACAAGACAGATAGAAGACACATTGTTAGAGAGAACAGATGATGCGTGCAGCGAGGTGTCGCAGTTGGAAAAGATGGAGTGCAGTGACAGAGCCTTCAGTGTTGCTAGTTCGGGTATGCCTTATTTTACCAATGACAACTCTTGCTACTATCAGTGTGTTCCTTTAAACGCTTCTTTAACCCTAAACGCTCAGATCATTCATATCGCACACTGTCGTTTCTTTAGCACAATATTCACAATTTTGAAATTTCGATCTGATCTCTTTACTGCTAGTCGAACGACTGACAGATGTTAAATTTAGACATTTCTTGTTTATCTGATAAATTCATATTATATTTAAAATTATCAATTTCAAGAACATTATAAAGGAATCCATAATATATTTTCTCTACAATAACCTTAAAATAACTTTGAGATCAGTAAAATCTGGCAAATCCAAGTAAATGTCAAAAAATGTACCTACATTTTGCCTCAAGTAGGGAGCTGGGTAGAAATAAGCAAAATGGCGTGATCATTCTCTGAGCGTTTTGAATAGTTTTTGACAGCTGAAAACAGTTTAAGAAAAGCGAATCTGAACGAAAAAAACGTTATTTTCGTTTTCTATTAGGTACTGGAACACAGAGTGAATGAGTATCAAGAGAAGACCATTGATAAAAAAATTACATTCCAGAAACAATACCTAAGAGGAAAAAATCGAGTAAAAAGAAAAAACCCAAACAGAAAACCATGAATGAGTTCAGCTTACCAGACTTACCCATGCCAGACCTCATGCAACTCAAAAATGTGAGTATTGTTTTAATATTGATTGTGCCCGCGGCTCCACTTGCGTAAATCTATAACACTGATATGCCTGTTTTAATCCTGAACTGACTGTTATGAAGTTGTCTTATTTACTGTTTGGTTATTACTTGGTAATAGCACAAAGTATATACATATATATATAACAGAGACACGACCTAGTACTAGAAAATGGTATCACCCTAATACTGGCAATTCGACTGGCTATTTTTGTTTTCTTCGAAAGTCCAGGCATATTCCGGAAACTCCTCTCCGCCCCGCTCCGCGTCAGTAGCAACGCAGCCTTAAAAGGCGACCGAAGGCATATTAAAGGAAGACATGTGGATGATTTTTACGACCTCTGTAGCGCAGTGGTTGAGCGCGTTGGTGCTCGGGCGAGAGTTCGCGGGTTCGAATCCCGAATAAAAAGTTTTCAATGTCATGGATGTGTATTAAATTTGTGTATAATATAGTAAAAATCTTAAATAGTGTATAGTATAAAAGTATTAAATATATTTCCGTTGTCTGGTACCTGTAACACAAGTTCTTAGGACACTTAGCACGGGGCCAGATTGACGCGGTGTGAGGCGTCCCTAGATATTATTTATTATTATAATTTTCCAGCTGGGCTCACTCGATATGCCGTTCCCGCCGCCCCCGCCTATGCTGACCGGAGGAGACTCGGAGGACCAGACGGTCTCGTCCATGCTGCTCAGCTGGTACATGAGCGGCTACTACACTGGCCTGTACCAGGGGATGAGAAGGTAGAGAAAAACGTTATATAAATTTATTTTATTTATTTTTTATTTATTGTACGTGTTGTTACTAACCGTATAGTTCGTCCCTAATAAATTTAACCTAAAGGTAAACAAACCGAAAACATCTAAATTTTCACATATTCACTTATTGTGCACACATATCAACACATTCACAGGTATATTAAAGGATTATACTTCATTATCATTGGATAATGAAGTATAATCCTGTGAAATTTGACATTTTATAACAATTAAACAGTAATTAATATGTTTAAACATCAAATGAAAATCTTTCACAGAAAAAATACGCGATTTTGAGACTGCCGATTGTAGAATATAAGCCTATAGTCTATGGATTCATAGCAAACATTATTCATTGTTTTAATATTGGCCAATTGCCATCACTGACTAATCTATGGTCGTGTCAGAGACGGCTTTGTTTACGTTTAGGTTAAATTTATCTCTGACGTACTATACATAGAAATAATCTTACCACAGTAAGCAGTTTCTATACATCTCGCCGTGTTATACGCGCGTGCAAATTGTATCATTATTTTCATTTAATAAAACAGTTATCATTCAGCATTCAACCGGGACGGTTTTATTTATCATCCCTGATCGTTCTGACTTAACAATTAGATATCATACATCTTTTATAATTGTATTATAAAAGATGATTGATATCTAGGCTGCAGTAGTAACCCATAAATTATACGGATTGATTGATTGATTTTTTTTTTTGTTTGATTGATTTCAAACAAAGAAACCGCAATAAAATCGGATCATCCGTTTGGGAGCTACAATGCCACAGACAGACACATACACATTTACACAAACTTATAATACCCCGTCGTTTTTTGCGTCGGTGGTTAAAAAACTAGTAAATGCAAGTCAGGTAAGCAAACGAAAAGTTCTGCACAAAACGAAAAATAAACATGACGGCGCACGACGACATTATTGTTAAATTGTCTTTGGTGTATATCCTGGCATGATATAATTTCTGATGGAAATAGAGCTAGCACTCTGACGTAATGTCAAACATTGGGAGGCGGCCATTTTTAAAGACAGTTTTTTGGAGAACATGTAGCGCTCACATCCACGTGTTTGATGGACATCATAATTTCCATTAGATTTTATCTTGCTAATTATAAAGGATTTCAGTGTTTGTTAAGTTCTGATTCTAAATTAATATGCAATGGGTCGAGTTCACCAAAAATACTATCTCCTTGTCCGAAAATCCACGCCGTGTCACTAATTATAAACCATCTCATACCGCTAGGCTGTCCAAGTGCCTTTAAACATGTTTGTTGCCTGGCAGCCCTTAAGTTTATTTTATTTTACTATTTGTCGTTATATCTTTACAGTCTGTGATATTAATGAGTGTGTGTGTTAGGGTGTGTATGGGTCCCGTATGTAGAGTTTGCTGTGAAAGTACCAGCACTGTCAAAGCTACTTTTTTTAATTGTTCTACGGGCAAGTTTATTATGTTGGGGCACAAATGCATCATACAAACATTAAAAAGCCAAAAGTAAGTCTTTAAGGACTGGTACTTTCACGGTAAACCCTACATAGGGGGTATACACACCTTAAAGTATTATCACTTATTTATGTTACACCTTGTATAACAAGAAATATTTATTACAATAAGTATGATTGTTGCTATAGGTCTATAGCAATAGAAAACCATAATTTGTGTAAGTGTGTAGCTATCGCGGTTCTTGAGATACGGCCTGGTGACAGACAGACAGCGGAATCTTAGTAATAGCACAAAGTAGATATAGAGACACGACCTAGTACTAGAAAATGGTATCACCCTAATACTGGCAATTCGACTGGCTATTTTTGTTTTATTCGATTTCCAGGCACATTCCGGAAACCGCCCTCTAGCGCCATTATTGGAAAATACAAATTACTAATTTCGTTTCGTATCTTCTTCTTAATTAAGGAGTTGAATTTAGCTTAATGTGATGTTATGCTTAAAAAATATGCTTATTTTTATTTTAATTCAATATTTTAAAGTCAATATTTGTACTTAATTCAGCATATTTACATTTTATAATTTACAAATGTTTATAGTAGTGACATCTATTGCAATATTTTTGTATTAAAGATAGATTGTATGGGATGGTAGGCCATGGTAATAGGGTTTTCACCCTTTAGGTACGGGACACTTGTATATTAGTTTACAGCTGACGACCACTCGACCAGCTCGCTGCTCGAACCACGGGTTCAAATCCCGCCAAAGGAATAAAAATGGTTTCTGTGTTCTTAGATCAATTTTTTAATATTATCTTATTACTCATATTTACACTTGCAAAATATGTTACTCATTCTTTTTGTTAAAAATATTTTATATTAAAAATAATTGTAGTTTTTGACATTCTGTTTTTTTTTTCAGGGCCAAGACACAAAAGTATCAATGAAAAAGTCAAGGTTTTTTTGTAATAAGTTTATTTCAGACACATAACTAGAAATAAAGAAATATTATTAGTCGATAATAAATTAAATTTGCCTCCAGAATTGTGTTTCTATGTACAAATATACATTATTGCTATGTACGCGGTCCTTTTGTTTTTATACTATGTAATAAGAATCATGCCTGTTTTGGATGGATAGATTTTTAACTAGTAAATGATACTTTATTGAAAAATGTTGAAAATTGATTTTTTTAATGATAATTGAAGACATGAATAGATGAAGGTGAAATGTAGCAAAATTATGATTTTGAGAAAAGTGAGTTCAAACTGTCACTTAAATATTTTAGAATTCGTCGTAAAGTATTAAGTACATCAATCTTAAGATCCGTCTCTAGAATCAATATACTTAATACGTTATTACATATCCTAAAATGTTTGACTGTTTAAAATTCAAATGTATTATATCTAGCAAGATCCAGGGAAAAATTTTATGGTATGGATTTCCGCAAAGTAACGCCTGATTCTATTAACTGACTGTTTAAACTCAAATTTTTGGGTAAAAATTTTTTGCGACATCACCTTCATCAATTCGTGTCTTTAATTATTGTTATACTTACGAATATTACTTAGAGCATTTTTTGTACAAAAGTTTTAAAGTCAGTTTTATTTCTTCGGCTCAGTAATATTTTATTATATTATTATTAATTTTAATTTTAAGTTTTTATTGATTATTGTTATTGTAATCAAATCGTTGACTAACAAATATTATGTAATACTTATTTATAAGTATTTTTGCTATAGAACAATAGATATATAATCAACAAAAACTCAAAATGAAACAGTATTGCAAGGTAAGACTAGATACAAAATTTCGCTCTCAGACTCAAATTAATTACATAAAGGCACACACTCTAAGGGCCGATATTTCAATCGTGTTTTTGACATTTTGTTCCATACAAAATCTGCCAAAGTCACATATTTATTTCTTAGATAAAACTTATCTGACGATTGAAAAATCGGCCCTAAAACTAATAGCGTTCCTCCAATATCTAGTCGATTGTCAGTCTGTCCCGTTCGCGCACGTACGATATAGTTATGACGGGAGAGACTGACCACCGAGAATTGGAGGAGGAATTTGGTGGCAAACCTTAGACGTTTGAGCTAACTTAAAAAGCTAAAATGTCAAAATTTTGACGTTTTAACTTTTTAAATCGTGTTTTAAAAATGTCAAACGTCGAAATAACAGTCGATTTCCAACTGGAGAGCCACCGGAGTTGATCACCACGTAATTAGTGAGCAGCTGCACGAATACGGAAATAACTGAATGTGGAATCATTGTCAAATCATCTAGAACTTAACACTAAGAACGGTTCGTAAATTACCGTTTTCGTTCGATTCTGTTCTTTTCGTTCGATGCCAAAACGCCTTATGTTATTTGTTACAGTCACTTCTGACTTGTATCTTCAAATATATTAAAATTAGGCGTATTACTCGAAAGTTCTGATCAGGGTGGCGATTCTCGGGCAGTGGAAAAACGTTCACATTCGAATAAAACATCGAAATTCGGAAATTTTAAGAAGGATGTACAACATGTGTATTCTCAGAACTGCACACTCGAACGCATTTGTCACTTGACAGTTCACTGTTCAGTAATACTTTTTCCACTGACGCGGAGCGGGGCGGAGAGGAACTTAGCGGTGCCCAACCCAAGCGAAGCGGAGCGGATATTTCGAGCATAGTGATTGGTCAATTCGGGTAACGCAAGCTCCTCTACGCTCCGCGTCAGTGGAAACGCAGCCTTAACGTCTTTAACGTCTAATGGTTGTCATGGTAACAAAATTGTTTACCATTTGTAAACAATTTAGAAAATAAAAATTATGTAATGCTATAAATTCCGTATTTATATCAGCTTAAACTATTTGGATTAATATTTTTGGTAATCCAAATCTAAGCTTATGTAGATACGTTATTTAAAGCAACGTTATACGATATAAGAAAATATCTTTGATTTTTTCCGCTTGACATTTGTTCATGGATTTTTCCGTTCTGCTGAAAAGTTCGAACGATTCTTAGAACACTTATTCTGGGGTACCACTATAACAATTACCAATCGAACTGTCACAGTGAACCTTAACAAAGACAATATGTTGCGTTTCGGTTTAGCGTTAAAAAACCGCTTTGGGAAACTTCAAATACATTAAGTGATTATTTTGTAAATATTGTCCGAAATTTTAATATTTTGTATATAATATTATGTATTATAAACATATAAATTACGTATTTCGTTAATTATAGACAGTTAAAATATTTTTTACCCGACTTCAGCGAAGTCAAAAGGAAGGGTAGGAAGGTAATGATATTGGCAGTCTATGTATGTATGTTCCCTCGCAGCAGCTAAACTACTGGTCAAAATTCAACAAATTCTAAATTCAAACTTTTTATTTCCATAAAGGTTATTAAATAACACGTCTTATAGAATTATCCTACATGATGCCGGTACCACCGGTTCGGAAACTAGCCCGGCGAGAAGAACCGGCGTAAGAAACTCGCGCGGGGCCATCTTTTAGCAAGGTCCGATTTTAATGAATGAGGTGTAAATCAATTCGTATTGTTGCCGCGAGTAACATAGACTATTAGACTATATAAATTTCATTGTCTTAATTGAATTTTTTAGAATATCGTTTTTTAAGTTTAATTTTGAAAATCTAAAATCGTTTTTTAAACAGTAATGTTTAAGAAACGATTTTAGATTTGTAGTGGTATAAGTGTGGTAGTTTTTATTACTAAATTTAGTATTGAAACAATTTAGTAATAAAAACTACCTTTTATGTTGCTAAAATAAGTAAAAACTGCACAGCTGTGTACGGTCTTTTTTCGCTTTATGATATTAGCCCGCAATAAACTTGACTGTCGGCATCATGCATAGTGTACTTTCTAAGAAATTATGCTCACATACTTTCAAACTGTAGGCATAGTAAAAGAAAATCACTGTGTACTGACGAAAAAGTTTTACTGATACGCGCAATAGAAACGGAATATATGAGACATATCTACTAACACTAGTCTGAAAGAAACTTTTTTTTTTACATACATACATACATACATACATACATACATACATACATACATACATACATACATACATACATACATACATACATACATACATACATACATACATACATACATACATACATACATACATACATACATACATACATATATACATACATACATAGATACATACATACGTACATACATAGACTGCCAAATTATTTATTTGTACATGTGGATTCGGACATCTACCGGTCCTTACCACTCGTTGGATATCGGGGACTTTTCCACGATTTACTTCGACTGTGAAGATCTGAGGATACACAAGTGTTTTTCGTTCTTAAAATTTCCGAATTTTGATGTTTTATTCGAATATGAACTTTTTTCCACTGCCTGAGAACCATGCGCAGTACGTGTTTTATAAACCGCTCGAAAGTTTCGGTAGAATGGAAAAAATCATGAACAAATGTCATGCGGAAAATATTCTAATAGCGAGAATCGCCGCCCAGAAATATAGAAAACTTTGTCACAGTGAGAAAAAATATCTACTTAAATAAAATTATTTTTTATTTTTCCGTTCAGTCTATAACGTTCATAGTACTATTGTAATAAATGCAATATAACTGGACTGTGTGTGATACCGCGATAT